>OX381620.1:0-1482735 GCA_947459985.1 Diloba caeruleocephala | reverse complement strand
TGGTTTTTTATTATTTGTTTTTTGTTCAAATAAAATGTAGTTTGTTTTTTCTAGTTTTAATTTTAAGTTATTTTCTGTTAGGCATGAGATTATGTTATTAAGGTTGTTGTTTATTTCTTGCAAACATTTCTTTCCGTCATTTTATAAGCTAAATCTATGAAAATTGGTATTTGACTTTTTGGTTGCAAATAAAGAAATACGTGTTATACTGTTTTTGTAAATTCTACCCTTAAGGGGTTACAGTTTGTATAAAATCCGTCACTTTTTAAGTTAGATCTATACAAATATTATATTCACATTTATATCCATAGATAATATACTAATATAGGTATTTATATCCACGCAATCGAAGCTGCGGGCAGCATCTAGTAGTTACATATTATCTACAAGGCAACTGAACTCTGAGATCTTTTCTATGTTCTGTGGTGTTAAAATGTCAATGTATAGGCTTTTCAGAAATGATTTAACGAATTTAAGTCAGAATGGTTAAGAATTCTCTACTTGGTGTAAATACTAAGTTTACAGTTGCCACGTCCATATTTTTATTTTTTAAGCCGTTCAACCCGACACCGAGGCATGGTGATCTTAATCTGACAGGTGGTCAAACAGACCACGCATTGAACAGGTTGGGTGGGTCTTAAATACTTCTAATACTCGGATTAGTCCAGTTGTGTCAGTGGGTTGAGAAATCCACGCTTGTTTATTAAATCACATTAATATGGAGAGAAGAATGCAGGCTGGTTATAAGCCATTAGATTGACATACGGCCCATGTGGGCCACACAACATGCATAAGCAGATAGTTTGATTCAAACCTAATTATTTTCATCAAAAATGTTTGTTTTCATTTTCGTTGCCACTAAAGATTATAGAGTTACCACAGATTACTTAGACACTACTTTTTTACATTTTCTGTTGTTGTTTTTGTGTAAATCGTCAAATGGTTGGCAAAGGTAAAACCATACAGCCTAATCTTTTGTGTGTGATTATAAAATAATGCCCTTATCAGACGATACGTATTAAATATTTAACAGTTAAATTGTTTATTCTTATATAAAACATTGTAAATATTATTTAGCTTGCATATTTAGCATCTTTATTTTTGTATTGATATAAGTCGTAGCCGTCCGTGACATCACAACTATCACATTCGGTCCTCTCTGAAAAACAGCGCCGCGGCATTTTTCTTTTTTAAGTGTCGCAGCATTATGCTGAGATAGGGACCTTTTTTGGCTCCGCGCGGGTTGTTTAAAGTTTATTATATATCTTATCTGTGCATTATCTGTAATTACCTGTGTGAGTCCAAAATAAAACTGTTTTCTTTCTTTCTTGTTCAGAAATGGAAAAAACAATTGAACCGTACGACGTTGCCAGCATATTTTTTCAATTTTGTGAAATATTTGATGGATATGTAAAGATTAATTAATCCAAACACCGTACAACGTTGCCTTTATACTTGACATTGGCGAAATTGTGGAAGATACTCTACAGAAGCCATAATCTAAGAGAAGAAGAAGAAGTATTCAGAAATGAAAAGAGAGACTTGAATCAAGAGGATGTTTTGACCGACTTAATCATTTTTGGCCTTAGTTAATGTTGGAACACGTAATCTAGAAAAGTCGTGTTTCTAAAGTTTGGCGACTGTTAGCCATGTGCACAATTACTCGACTCAATAAATTACTCGACTGGTTGTTTATACGGTTCACGTCACTGGAGTTCAGGAACCATCGATATACTGTAATAACGATTATTAATACTTGTTACCAGTGATGACATATGGAACAGAGACGTGGTCACTCGCAATGGGCCTCATAAGAAAGCTCAAGGTCACTCAGCGAGCTATGGAGAGAGCTATGGTATTTCTCTACGAGATGGATTCACAAATGAGGAGATCTGTAGAACTTAAGCTGCCGACATAGCTGAAAGGATTCGTAAGCTGAATGACAATGAGCGGGGCACATTGGTAGTAGAACTGATGGCCGTTGGGGTAAAAAGGTTCTCGAATAGAGACCGCGCACCGGAACATGCAGCATGCGACGACCTCCAACGAGGTGGACAAACGACCTGGTGAAGGTAGCTGGGAGTCGTTGGATGAGGGTGGCATGTAACCGCTCATTATGGAAATCTGTTGGGGAGGCCTTTGTTCAGCAGGCTGATATGATGATGTAGTAACATTTGAATTTTTCTGTGTGGTGTCTGGACAAAGAATGAACAAGGTTCCATTTCCTCATGTGGATGTCGGAAAAGGCAACTATAGGACATAGACCAGAGGGATGGGCCTTCTTCTGTGGAACAGCAGCCATTCTGCGCTAGCTAACCCGCCTGCCAAGCGTGGTGAGTACCTACTGGAAAATTCCCCCCAAAATAGCGGGTCGATTATGGGAGAGGCCCTTGTTCAGCAGTCTTTTGGCTGATAGGTTTCATAGAAAACAGTAATTTTGTTTGAAGATGCGATGCTACGCACACAGTGGTAAATCGATGCGTAATACTGTTAAGTATATTACAAAACAATAAAATCAGGCTGTAGCTGTCGCAGAGCTATTATAGACCATTACAGAACAGGCTTCCAGGCATTTTCCCAGTTGGCTAAGCTTTTTGGCTTTCTGCGCTACGTGTTGCGTTCGGTTCCCCCACGGAACAATAATTTGTATGATCTACAGATAGTTGTTTCGGGTCTGAGTGTTTGTGCTTGTGAGATGTATGTCTGTAAACTGTACCCACAGTTAAGGAGAAATGACAGAAGGACATCTACACTAATATTATAAAGAGGGAAGATTTGTATTTATGTCAAAGTCAAAGTTTTTTATTTCAAATAAACCAAATATTGGCACTTATGAAACGTCAGAATCTAAGTTGCACGGTTCCAAATAGTTGATCTCGTGGAGAAGAGCCGGAAAGAAACTCCATGGATACTCTTTTAAAATAATTGAGATTACAATGTTGATTGATACAAATTATTGTAATATATATACCGAGAAAAATGTAGGACAATGTGTAAACATGGAACATACCACATTAATATTATAATAATAAATTATTTGCCGTGGCAGTTAATGGCTGACCAGTCCCAACAGACGGCACCCGTATTTTTGTATGTTTGTACACTCAAAAACTACTGGTCCGATTTCAAAAATTCTTTCACCATTACCTATAAAACGACATTATCCCTGAATAACATACGCTTTATTACTATAAACCATTAAATTTTCTTTTTATTTGTTATGTCTGGTGTACAATAAAGAGTATTGTATTGTATGGAATCCCTACTAAAATTTCAATAAAGGAACCCAAGGTGTAAAAAAAATCGCCATAAAATGTCTTTCATCGCATGCGCTGCGGAAAAACAAAAAAATGTTCTACACTATTAAAAAACATATCAATATCTACAAAAAACTTCACGATACCATATGTCCAACTGTTATTGTAGTTATGTAACTATATGTTAGCGACTAATGACCGCCCCTTGTGAAGCCATCACAACATGCGTTACATCCCAATATTTATTTATATTTAGACTATGGATAATAAATATTTGGGACCTGTAATATGTCATTATTTATGTTCTAAATCAGTATCTATTTAAGTTTACCAGTAGTGACGTCATATGAGATTGTCGGATATTAAATAACTTGTGTGTAAAATAATCACTTAAATAATTTAGTTAATCCATTATTATTCATATTTGAATATTTAATGCTTTTACAAATAGATTGGTTATATTTAGTTTTTCAAATAACACTGGTTGCATTTTTAAATATACCTACCTTAAGTTTTATCTTCGAATTGCATTGTAACGGATTCTGAACCGTATAAAAGTAGAAGCATTGCATTATGAAGGATCATTCTGTAAACGAGTAGTGCAAGGTGGAAACTCTGCCCTAAAATATACCTGTAATATAATTGTGAAACCGATTTTTAATTTACCCCACGGTCTGTTACATATAACTTAATTTTTACATTTTATAAGTTGATAGAAATGGCGATCAAAATCAGACCATGTCTACATTTCTTCTACGTTAATCTCAAAAAGTTTAAAAAATAAATGTCCACCCGTGCGAAGCCGGGACGGGCCGCTAGTCGTATTATAAAATAAAACTTTTGTGCTGAAAAAGCGAATTCGTGAACCCCCGGGCCACCAGGACATAACTACAAACTTTCAAGTTATGTCATCATTATATCAGCTTAAAGGCGTCCACTGCTGGACATAAGCCTCCCTTAAAGAACGAACAACAACCGATCTGGGTTTGTGTTGTGTGCTCGTTGGGGGGCTTTGCCATTATCGCCACGCTTGACAGGCGGGTTGACGATCGTAGTGTTGTAAATGGAGGTACTCGAAGGACATTACTGCCTATACTTCAGTTAATCCCATAGTCGCCTTTTGGGTGTCGTTGTCGTCGTGTCGTACCCAGAGGATGAGATGAGTTGCCGCTATTCTTAGCCGGCACGACAAACTGTCAAGTGTGTCTTAGAAATTATTTGCCATTATCGCCACGCTTGACAGGCGGGTTGACGATCGTAGTGTTGTAAATGGAGGTACTCGAAGGACATTACTGCCTATACTTCAGTTAATCCCATAGTCGCCTTTTGGGTGTCGTTGTCGTCGTGTCGTACCCAGAGGATGAGATGAGTTGCCGCTATTCTTAGCCGGCACGACAAACTGTCAAGTGTGTCTTAGAAATTATGTCAGGTCGATGAGAAGAATCTGTTCTTATTTCTAGTGGCTGACGGTCAGACGACATGTCCTTACGACCCACAGAAAGAAGGTAGTCGTTCCTCATATGGGCACTAAACGGGATACCTACAATGGTATTATATATTAAAAGAAGTAGATATGTTACATACGCGCTAAAAGTAAGGACCAAAACTCCCCCAATTGTAGCACCTAGAAATCAGTTCGCTCAAAACAGGACAACGAGCACACCAATCTGTATTGTTTTATTAATGTATTAATTAAGTTATAACAATGCCGTCATGCGTATAGAAAATGCACTAACTATCAAGCGAAAATAAATAAAGAATAAGGGTTAAAATACCACACAACTATACAAAATATTTGAATAAAAATACTATTCAAATTATAATACAGAATAATATTCTCGAAGAAAACACAGGCCAGGCAAAGAAAAGAGACAAGACATATATTCTATTACAGGTGCGACAAAGGCATCGAGTTCACGTGTTGTCATTTTAGATAGCTATCTCTTTTACCCTCGTAGTTTTTGTATCTTCCTTCTTACAGCATAGGTGTGCAGATGTTATAGATTTCTGCCTACATACAGCAAGACTGCATTTTGTGCGCCATTTAGTATGGACGAAACATATCTATGGTATAATATCATTGGATACCTACATGAATTGTTGCAATACCTACACTACTCACACAAGCATACCTTTAAGCCACATATAATGAAAAAATACTATTAGGATCACAACCGCGCCTAACGTATTGACGAAAAACCACATACCGACGCATAGCAGTTACCGCAATATATGTAACTGTGTACACACTATAGACGGCGTGGGAACTGCTGGGTCCCACGTGGCACAAAGATACGACGCGTCGCGAATTATACGGAATGATTTTTTAATAGCTTACCGTATTTGTTAAGCGACCAAAGTACCAACATTATAAAAAAAAATCCGATATAGTGTCTCAACGCTTGTGTCCACCTTCAGCTTTCCAATATCGAATTCATACGGGAATATCTTTGATTTAAACGTGTTGTCTGGCATGTGCACACTGACTTTTCAATGCCATCAAGTATGTAGTTTCTTAGTTAATCCAATACACTACTGACTTTAATGCTGAAGGAAAACATCGTTTGGAAACCTGGCCCGAATGTTCTGAAATCGCCAACACGCCGTGGGTAAGCGAGTTGATCAATGCTCTTTCCTTCTCTGTATGAAAAGAGGCCTTTGCCCTGCAGTGGGACAGCTATCATCATCATTTCGACCGAATATATGAGAGTGTTGTGTGCTCTTTGGAGGTTTTTGCCCTAATCGCCACGCTTGGCAGGTGGGTTGGCGACTATAGTTGAGTTGTTAATGTACTCAAAGGACGCTGCTACCCATCCTCCGGCGAATCCCACAGTCGCCTTTTACGACCACCACGCGATCAGATGGGTAGGTAGGTGGTATTCGTAGCTGGCACCACACGGCATGGGACAGCTACAGGCTGATATAATTATCCTATCATCATCATCATCATATCAGCCAAAGATAGTCCACTGCTGAACAAAAGCCTCCCCCATAGGTTTCCACAATTATGTCATAATTTTAGGGGGAAATTTGCGGGTAGGTACTCACCACGCTTGGCAGGCGTTAGTGAGTGCATTATGGCTACTGTTCCACAGAAAGGACGCTACTGCCCAGCCCACTCATTTAGTCTCTTAGTCGCCTTTTACATCCACGGGAGTAGAGGGAGGGAGGGAGGGTAGTGCTATATTCTTAATCCGGACACCACACGGATAATTAATAAGAAATTATTATATATATACATAGTTCTTTATTTGCTTTTAAAATACATCCTGTATGCATACACGTACGAAATGAATTGTATATTGTGAACCTAATGAGATGATGTTATTTGCAGATTCGTTTTTGGCTGGTGATCGAAAGCATTGTACTTTAACAAGGTTAACCTACGTTGTGACGAGAATGACCTAGTTTATTTGACAAGCGATGTAGGCAACATTAAGGTATACGAGAATAAACTCCGGCCAATATGTAATAGGGTTTTATTTTATCTGTAGGTATCATAAGTATGCGGTTCGAGACTCAAACTCATACTTATAATTAACTAGCCGATCCGGCAAACGTTGTTTTGCCGTATACATAATTTCAAGGAAATATTTTTGAGGTTAAATAAAAATTAACTAAAATTTCCGTTCAGATGATTTTAGCCACGGCAACACGTGGCCGATTATGCTAGCACTAATTGAAAAAGCAAGTATAATTTCACTGTATCTTTTAAGTTGGATAAAACTGCACACAGGTTGCAAAATTTTATTAAAATTGGCTCATTGGTTTAGGAGTCCATAGCGGACAAACAACGTGACACGTATTTTATATATATTAAGATAGTAGTTTTATTTCAGATAAGAATCCATATTGTTTTGATTACAATTTGCTTACATAGAAATCTAATGCCATGCCGTGTGGTGCCGGCTCTATGCCGTGTGGTGCCGGCTCAGAATGCCACCACCCCATCTCCTCCTGTGGGTGTCGTAAAAGTCGACTAAGGGATTGGCCGGAGGACGGGCAGCAGCGTCCTTCGAGTACATGAACAACTCAACTGCGATCGTCAACCCGCCTGCCAAGCGTGGCGATTATGGCAAAACCCCTCAATGAGCCCACAGCACACCCATATCTGTCGTTGTGGTGATCTTTGGGGGAGGCCTGTGTCCAGCAGTGGACTTCATTCGGCCGAAATGATGATGATGATGATGATATAGAAATCTTCGTATACACTCAGAATAGTGTTGGTGCTGCCGCGGATTCGAAGTCGAACCAGTAAAGAGGCGCACCTTTTTCTCATGATGGTTGCAAAACCATCGATATGGGTTTCCGCTTCCAGCATCACTACATCGCCAGGCAGGCAGGTCCCACAACTCCCTATGTCCATTATATGAACGCGGAGGTCACTATTCAACTTTCTATAGGTGCCAGACATGCAGGGCACGCCGCGATGGCAGCGGTGAGATCCGTCATGCAGGCATGGCTGGTGAGACGGCAAGACACTCTCACCTTCCGGCTGACACTCTCGGGACATAGCTTTTCCGGAAGTATCTGTGTCGCATAAGCCGGGACGAAATGCCCCGTTGTTATCACTGGGGAGACTGTCCAGATTGCGCGAGGCAGCATGGTCATGGTGGTTTAATCTATCGTCCGCAGTGAGATGGCGTGGGTTGCTCTTGCTCCCTTTTGCGAGGACGTGATGCACGCAAAGGAAGCGGTAAAGCGGGAACGGAAAGAAACTAACTCTGATACCCGCCGCAATAAATCCGGGTCCAGTCTTCATGTGTTGCGGCCTAAGGGCGTCGAACTGGGGGCAGTCTATCGTCAAACCACCCAACCAAGACGGCGGCAGCGCGTTGTGTTCCGCGAGACGGGGCCCGTCAGATGGTGGACCTATAACTGCCGTGGTGGTGGCAATGCTCATTGCCTACCTACACACCGCAACCCTAGCCATAGATAAGTAAAAGGAACATCGTCTGGTTCTATTCGGCATGCCTCTACGACTTCCCCAGGGCGGAGAAAGTCTGTAAGGATTTCCCCAAGGCAAAAAGAAAATGTCGGTACCAGATATTACAAATTATTTATAAATAAAGTATCCTTACACAATTTAACGACATTTGTAAAGTCAAAACACGTAGTGTTCAATTTAAATTCCAAATAGCTTTATTTGAAAAACAAATTATTGACACATTATTGTGGAGGTCGAAACTGGTGTTCAAAGACGTTTGAAATCTTGGGATTATTTTATTGTTTTAGTTTGATTAAGGCCGAATACTCAAACTTAACGGTAAGTCCCCGCTTTAACTATTCGAGAAACCGGTTTTTGGTACAAAATCGGGCGCCTCAAATTGTTCAAGTGGGTACTTAACGTTGAATGGCGTTTGAGTATTCGGCCGTTATTCTCTTAGAATAGCTATCAGTTAGATAGTAGTAGCAGTAGCCTAGTAGTTGAGCGCTTGCCTTCCATACTGAGTCTGAGCTCGATCCCGGCCCGCACCTCTAACTTTTCGGATTCATGTGCTGATCAGAATTTGATTATCACTTACGTTTACTGTACCCATCTGAGTGGGCTCTAAAAGGTTCTCAATTGTCGTGTGTAGTCTACCAACCCGCACTAGGCCAGCGTGGTGGACTAAGGCCTAACCTTTCTCATCATAATAAAAGGCTTGTGCCCAGCAGTGGGACAGTAATGGGCTGATTCTTTAGTTATGCTGCCACTACACGGCAAATAAATAAATAGACACAACCTATAAATAACGCAGTAATATATTTAAATACAATTATAATTAGATGTCGTTGTCCAGCCTGTAGGATCAACTTGTCTCCTTGCCAACGGTCTCATACAAGTGTCAACCGCGCACCGGACAAGAAAATCACCGCGCAAGATACACGACACGTCCATTTATCTAGACTAGCTGTTAATTGGAAAACTTATTGCGTGCCACTGGTAATATTGATTACCGTATTACCTACTCTCGCCACGGCTCTCGTTTGCGAGTTTCAAGCGTTAAAGTAATTTATCATACTCGTGTACCAAGTCATTATTATTACTTCAAGTCAAGATCAAAAGGTGTAAAAGTTTACCGAGAGAAAGGGGTTTATATTGTTAATTAAAGTGGAAATCACTGTTGTATACTTCAAAAATATAATATACTTTCATCATGAGGATGGCCATTGCTGAGCAAAGTCCTCCCCCATAGATTTCCACAATTATGTCGTAATTTTGGGGGAATTTGCCAGTATAACACTTAAAGATAAAAATATTTTTATTCATGTAAAACCATATGCAGGCAAATGAATAGGCAAGACTTTAGTTGCCGCGTTCCAAGATGTTGATTTCCTATGGAGAAAAACGGGCAAGAAACTCCATGGTTAGTCTTTTTAAATCATAAATCATAAGTTTCATAACATATAATAAACTTGTCAGGTGGGTTCGTGAGCGCAGTATGGCTTAGAAGGAACGCTGCTGCCCATCCTTCTCGTTGAGAGTCCCGCAGTCGCTTCATACGATATACGGGAGAAGATGGAGTGATGCTGTGACGAAGTCATCCTTCATCTTCATTTCAATCAACCTCTTTCATGACTTCATACGTTTTATCTCCATCACTGTCCACCTTATGATTCATTCTTTATTCAAATCAAAATTCGAATTTATTATGTGACGTACAGCCGCTCTTCATATTTTGATCATTACACACATAGATGATACATATAATTACACATTCGATTCTGAACGCTAGTGGTTGGACACACAGCTGTCGCTCTGACAAATAGTCTGCCTGTAATATTACAAATACTTATTTTTAACTAGCCTAAACTGTGATAGTAAGCTACATTTAAAACATATAAACATCAGCATAAGTATTAATTGAAGATTGACGGCACGGTTGGTGCAGTGGCTGATACAATCTAAACCGAGGGATGGGCAGCAGCGTCCCTTCTGTGAAACGGTAGCTATACTGCGCTCACCAACCCGCCTGCCAAGCGTGGTGAGTAGTGGCAAATTCCCCCCAAATTGATGATACACTTGTGGAAATCTATGGGAGAGGCCTTTGTTCAGCAGTGGACGTATAAATGGCCGATATGATGATGATGATGATAACGTTTTTGAGGTCTGTCCTTTCCCGGAAAATAAAGTCACAGTTCGTAAAGATACGAATAGATAATAAGTTTAAGAACTAAATACCTGACACCATGAAGACTAATGAAACTATTTCAGTAAATCAGTCTACCTGTAGGCAATGTCGCGCATAATTACGAAATCTTGCGGTAAATCAGCTGTCAGATAAGATGTGTTATGTAAGTCGACTGGACACGCGACTTGAACGAATGTTCGTGATGTCAAATGACTGCAATAAACATCATGGCACGCAATTGCATTAGCGACATATGGACTGTCGGTAAATAACTATGCATGTGTACCTTATTTTATTGGTCTGCAGTGGAAATTCATCATGAACTTCCTTCGCCCCGGGGAAGGGCGAATGGGTATGGCTCCTACCGGCTAAAACCACTAGAGAGGTCATCTTTGGCACCGAATGTGGCTTCAGGTCTTGGTAAGATCACACTAGAGCCGCCCGTGATGCCACGCATTTAGGCACGTCTCGGAGGGGATGACTATAAAGCGGTCACCCCCTCTAGCGGAGAGAAGGCGACTGTAAAAAGGTCACCCCCCAGGGAGGATTGTAAAGGATCCCCCCGCCAAGGCTCGCTTTGCGTTGTGCTGCACACAAGGCGGCAGGTGATACGCTTGTTATTCTTTATATTAGATTAGGATTTCCTGGTAGCAATTACTCAATCTAAGCCCAAAAGACTAATCGTTGAATGAATTACCACATTAGGCAAACCATCTCGCGCAGAATTGGGATTCTGCGCGGTCAGCTCCAGCGAGTCCCGGGAAAACGACAGCGGTGTGCACAGCGGGGGTTCGGGCGGCTCTAGTGTTCGTTCTCGAAATCCCGAAGAACCCCATTGGTGCCGAATATGACCGCCATCGTATTAGGCCGATAAGAGTCGAACGTAAGACGAATACTCGTTGCCCCTCTGCCCAGGGGCGTTGAACGATGCATGAAGATTTCCATAGCGATGAAAAAAGGCAACTCCCGTTTACTTTTCAACCGCAGGGAACTCAAATCAAAATGCAGATCAAATTATGTGTGGTGATATACCAATTTCTGAAAAAAATATTGCAGAGATACTAAAACACCAAACCACCCACCGCTTTAACAGGTTGCTAGAGGAACTATTAGACGCAATAGCTCAAGCGAAGTGACGACTCTATACATGTTTATCTGGCGATAGAAAACGTAACCAGATTGACATCATTTTACTTAATACTAACTGGAGATCCTTCCTTGTGGTGGCCAGATTCAGAATATAGCACCACTCCGTCTCCTCCCGTGGATGTCGTAAAAGGTGACTAAGGGATTCTAAACCCGAGGGACGGGCAGTAGCGTCCCTTCTTTGGAACAGTAGCCATATTACGCTTGCTAACCCGTCTGCCAAGCGTGTTTAGTAATGGCAAATCTACCCTATAGGAGGCCTTTGTTCAACAGTTGAAGTCCTACGGCTGATAGGATCATGATGATGGAGATCTTCCGTAACGACTTTATTTTAGGTATTTATTTTGACAAAATAAGTTTACTATTATTTTAATTGAAAAATATGGCGTTTTCTTTTTATTTATACCTTTAAATTAATGTTAAATAAAACCCTGTCGTTGTAATAAAACAATATGTTTATTTATTATTGTCGCAGCTATCTTACGCAATATATGTCTTTACAACTTCTGTTAATGTATTTATTAAACTGTTTTTATATTCACAATCGAATATCGCACTCATATTACGACTTTTTAAAACTATGTTATCGCTAGTAAGTAATGCTTTTGTCAGCAATCTTATCACTTCACTATCTTTAAACCAAACACCTATTTTATTCACTAAACTTAACATCTGCTTCTTCGATAAACTTTTAATGGTCCGTTTTGACATTATTCTACATATCTTTACATATTCAGCGACATCTTCAATCTCCAAATCATCTAAATGTTTCAATAAATCGTAGTGTATCACTAAAATCTCTTGTTCCACATCCTTATTAGTCCTCAATTCAATAAATTCGTTAACTTTACCATTTTTAGCTGCTATATTCCTGGAGAAAGCAGCAATAGTCATACTGTACATCATATTGTTGATGAGACTAAAAATTATTTTTATTAACAACTTATCATTCGTCTGCCTCACAACCGAATGAAGCCATGATAGCATCCCATATCCTTCGATTAAAATCTCAAAAGCTCTAGGTACGGCTACTATAGAACTGAGTACACTTAAAATCCTTTCCTTGACTCTCCTATCACTCAAAACTGACGAATAGAAATCCATAATCATTTTCAAGCACATCGTTTTGAAAACTACATCTATATCTGTCATTGTTTTGGTCCCGTCCCTAATTATATCGAGTATCCAAAGTCTTCTGTCGATAGATTCGACATCACTATCGTGAAAGAGGCTGAGGAAATCAGGGACTAGGGTGCAGTCCACGAAATTTTTGGCTATGAGGAAGTTATTTACGGGTTTGTATAAGGGATCAAATGGGGCCGTAGAAACCATGAGAGCTCTTGCTAGGTAGAGAGCATCTATGGCTGGGAGCTTAGGATTCTTCATGTCTTGTCCGTCGAAGTTTTCCGTGCTGGCGATGGCCGAGGTAAGACTGCGACGCAATGTATTGATGAAGTCTGTCAAGAACAACTTGTCGTTTTTGTGTCGTCTGCAATTACAAAGGATATTATTTAAAAAAATTGTATTACAATACACCTGTATATGGAATATGTAAGAAACTAACAATTTTAAATTTACTACTCCTATTATTTATACTAGAAATCGCCCAGAAGTCAAAATTACAAGAACCGTAGTTTATTGAAATTTTTGTTTGATTGTTGTGGATTGTTTGCCAGTGTTTAGTGGTTTTCATTTGATTTAATGTATTTGTAACGAATATTATTACTTAATTTATATGATCTGCAGGTAGTTGTTCCGGGTCTGGGTGCTATTGTGAGTGGAATTTGTGTCTGTAAACGCAACCACGACACAGGAGAAACCCTAGTGTGAGGCAACATTTAATAAAAAATTAAAAAAACCTTTCTGCCCTCCTCCTCCATATGAACTTTAACTATGCCAAATCTTACACTCCTCTGTGGGCGCAATTAGATTGCAGGTAATGAGTAAAGACAGACTGCCGTATTTAACACTACTACTATAACTACAAGTAAACTACTTCAGCATACTATACAAGGTCAGTGTGTATAAATTACACATAACATTGAAATCAACTTACGTTTCAGTCTCCAGCAGCATACAGAATCTGTGAAGTACATGGTAAGCGGCCGCCCTCATGGTGGGACAGTGCGAACTGAGCGCCATGACAGGCACTGAGAGGAGACCGCTCCTCAACATCTTGAAGCACGACGCCACCGACCCTGGCGCCAACAAGTGACTCAGCAGCGGAAATACGAACACAGGATCGTATATACCTTCGTCTTGTTCCACATTCGATGTATGCAACAGATCCGCTCCTACAAACTGACTTATTATGCTCTCATACTTCCCTTTCACGATTAAATTCTTCACTGCTCCCTCACCATCCTTAGTTACGCATGGCTTCAGCACTCCGTCATCAAACATCTCGTTTAGTACAGACCTCACAGAGTCTCTTACTTCACTTGCCGTACCAACATTCGGTTGTAACTCGTATTGGTATTCGAATTTTTGTGTAACAGGGAAGTTTCTAACTGTCCGCTCAACAACTTCCTTGTCGAATAAGTTCAGAACTTGATTAGGCGTTGGATGGGACCACAAGGATGATGATCTGTTCTTACGGACAGCGTAGTAATTTGCAGCTGAATCGCCCCACAGGTAAGGCTTGTATTCGTTGACCGGTTGACCATTCGTTTCGTAGAAATGTAATATGGCAACAATAAGTCTGTCGCAGGGGCTCCGTGTCGCATGATACGCGCTTAAGTAAACAGGAATTTGTTGTGTTTTCATGACTGATTTGTTTTTCAATATCAAAGTGTACAGAAATTCGATCAGTCTAGATTTAATATCCGAGCTGTGATGGCTAAGCATGACGTTCAAAAATTCCGAATGAGATGTTACCATGTCAAATAATGCAGTTATATCCTCGTGGTTTTCAGAATAAAAAAGTTTCACCAGTTCGGTAAGCAATGCTAGCTGTTTGGGGCCAATTGTGTAGCCCTGGTCAACTGTTTTTACTTTTAAAGAATCTTTCAACGTCACCTTGCAGAAATTTTGCCATATCGAGCTCTCGGTCATTTTCTTGAAACCATCTTTTTGTTCCAAATCAAATCCTTCGACAACTTTGCAAACTTGAACCACGTTAAACATGCTGGTAATAATGTTATTTAATGCATCGACTTTTGATTCTCTCAATGCGATAGTTGTCAAATGCAACATAGATAACAAGTAGTTAACAAGATGATCTTTTTTGGCCACACTACCACAGATCTTCAGAAATATAATTTGTAGTATTTGTATGTGACTCGACTCTACAGTTTCAAATTTGTGGATTTTATTAAACAGTTTTAAGGATTCTTGAACATCCATGCATTCTATTACCAACTTTTTAATAAATTGCCAACATGAAACATAAATTTGTCCAGCCTTATGAGGCTTTTCCAGCATTTTTATAATATTAGATTTATATTCATTAAATACAGTTGTTAAAAATTCCTTATTATCAAGTAAGAATTGATTATGGTTTATAACTGCATTGCCTAAAGGCAACGTTAGTTCTCTTTGGGCCAAAATCTCGGGCCTGGAGATTTCTTCTTTAAAAATGTTACAGAATTTCACATTAAACTTCAATAACACCTCTGCAAGGTTAGCGGTCGATTTTCTCAAGGTGTTTAAATTGAAAAACTTTTTAAAATCTTCATCCGATACTCGTGATGCCTGATGTGGTTTATTTTCAAAGTATTTCCATAAGGCGGTCTCCAAATTAGTCAGATTAGGGTTCATCTCCTTGATCGAAAGCAGATCAGTGTAAAGTGTGATACTTTTTTTTAATACATTTGGTTGTAATTCCAAACTAATTGATACTGAATATTTCTCTATTAGATATCTAAGCAATTCTAGCACTAGACTCGGTTCTTTATCATCTTTAAAGCAAGAATCAATATCTGCACTAAAAATAAGATTGAACAATTTCATGTCATCTTCATTTGATAACCCTACTACTTCTAAAACATGGAGTGTATATTCACTGTCAATGTTTTTTCTTTTATTTATTTTAATGAATGCTTTCAAAATTTCATTATAATTTTTTTGCTGATAAGATTTAAGTAGTTTATGTTTATTATTTAAATAATTCACTATATCTCTATGCTTTGTAAAAACTTCTAATAGAAATTCAGTAGCATGTAAACTTGTTGGATGTTTTCCAATGTTTAGTGGTTTATAAATTTTAAGAAAATGTGGATTTTTAAATAGCGTCAGCAGTATTATCCGACAAACATCTAGCCAGAGATGCTTCTTACCAATTGCTATAATGCATTGGAAGTAATCAGTTATTTTTTTCTGTTGTTCCTCATTCAACTGCTCCATGTTCGTCAGCCTTATTGTGCAAAATATTAAATATTTTGCCCAGATCAAGAGTTCCGAACTGTCAGCTATCTTTGTCACATCGATTTTGTAGTGGATACTATTAACTGTAATGTCGCTATCATCTAATACTTCTACTAAAAAGGGAAACACATCTTTCAAAGGAATATCTTCATTGTCAACTATGGAATTGGATATTGCTTTCAGTACATTGTCATGCCCTGAAAGTGTGTCTGGCAGAGATACAGGCTGGCCAATCCAGCTGGCAACATAATTTCTGGCGTCTAGTTTACAATCGCCTATCAACACTTCTGTTAACTCAGGTGAATAGTTACTATGAAGTAAATTAGCAATGTATAGTGACAGAAAATGCTTTAGATTCTTCTTAGCATCTTTGTGCGACTGTAAATATTGCATGCATCCCACAATAAAAGGCGATGGCATCTTGCTTTCTAAAAACACGTTATCTTCAGTATTCTTATTTTCCATCAGATCATTAAAAAGTCTGTTCAAACTATCCTCACTGTTTTCTGAAGAAATTTCGAAATGTACCAACTGATTTCTTACATATTCTGTCAACTCTGTAATATTTTCTAATACATATTCTACAATGTCACCTATTAGTGATGGGGGATTTACTTTAGAGTTTCTCAAGGCGTACAAAATTAAATGTATTTCGTCTTCGTCTCCTTCGAATATCGATGTGTTTTTGAAGAAAACGTTTAAAGTATATTTTGCTTCGATCCACGTATCATCATCATCACTCATGTAAACATCTAACATAATGAGGAATAGTTCTTTGAACATTTGATTTTTTACAGATATGGCAGAGCTGTCTAACGTTAGCCATAAAGAAACAATTTTAAACTTCAACAGTGATACATGACCGCAGGTCAGTGTTTTAGAGAATTCTAATATTGGTTTCATTTCAATACTCCCTTCTAATGTTTCGAAATACGCAGGATTAATGTCATTATAAAGAAGCAGTAAATCAACAAGGGATATCAGAGCATCTGTTTCATTAATTTTGGGAAGTCTATAATCTTTATTAATCTCAGCATTATTCTTACTTGAAATCGCATTTTCTATCAATGATACTATTGCAGCCGGTGTAGGTAAGTGCTTTGGGATGAAATACTCAAGTTTATATTTCAAATCTGCAATCTGTGCTGGTTCTCTAGTTTCCAAAATTTGTATGTATCGTTTTAAACACTGCAGCATTTTTACTAAAACTTTGACACAATATAAAGAAATTGTTTGGTCTTTACCAAGATTTATTTTAATGAATTTCAACAGTGGTACTGGCAAAGTAATGAATCTGATAAAGTTAGCAATTTGTGTGGGATTGAGATGAGACATTCGTGAGACCATTTCTTCTGGTTTTAACTTATTGAGTAGCTTAATAGTGAAGTCTGTAGTTCGTTCCCATATAGGTGAGTGTTGTGGTTCAAAGCTATGCTCTATCACACTAAATATAGCCCTGTGTAAATCAGGACACTTGTAGATAATATTTAAAATAACTTCACGTTCGTGATCATTCTCCCAAGGTCTTTTCAATGTGAGCAGTGCTTTGTACAAGTTCTGATTCTTGTTTGCATCTACAGTTCCTAGAGAATTATCAACGAAGTAAAGACCTAGTCTGTGTGATGTAAATAATGTAAGATTTATATCACTTAGTAAATTCATGATCTCAGGACGTAATTCATTTTTTACCTCCTGGCTTAACTCTGGAGGTCCCTTCCAAGAAAACACTTTAAACAAATTATGCAGAACTTGATGACTGAATGTCTTCAATTTTAGACTTTTCGAAATCAATGGATTGTCCACAATATTCTTCTTCAATATGTTTAAAAACATCAACACTGCCTCAGGTTCATCATTGATTAAACCAGGTATAACAAGAGCAAGCAAGCCTTGTTTTTCTAACAGAGCCTTAATTAGAGGCAGGTGACCCTCTATCAAGAACGATGTCATGAAGTGAACAAATGATGTTCTTACATTGTCTTTTTCTTTGAAGTTTGGTTTCTCAACTACATGCTGCAAATGTTTCGGGGTTAATGGTGCTTGGTTTAACACATCAACTCCTAGATCTGAACTTAATGTAACCATTGAGGTTAACAGTTTAAGGACTATTTTCCTGTGACGAGGACCAGAGCTCTCGCTGATCATAATCTCGACGGTTGACATGAAGGTGTTCAAAAAGTAGCGACATGCTTCCTCGGTAATTGCTATCATGTGAGGAAGGGAGGACTGTACTTTCAGTATAATAAGGTGGAAAATGTGGAAGACCGGTGTTGCCTGTGTGAGATTTTTCTTACTCTCCTGGGTAATCTGGCGTAGGATTTCATGGGAGTTGCCTCCACTTTTGAGGAACTCCAGCAAGTAGTCAGCTGGGCTGTCAGGGTTCAGGCAGACTTGCAGAAATTGTGTGAGAGCTGTAAAGTAAAAAGATAATAAATTAGAAACAGTCATTATTTATAGCCCTATCATGTCAATTATAGCACTGTCCCATAGTATAAAGTAAAAAAATAAATTAAAAGAACTGGACCTAGTTATGCAGAAAGGATTCCAACTACAATAAGTGAGTGGCCACTTTGGCATGTACAATAAAACCTCGATAATCCGGGCGGGCAAAAAACCAAGCTCTGGTGGGTTACTTTGGCGCCCGAATTGTAGTCTGTATTGTTTTTAAGTATAAAAACACAGATACTATAAAAAAATACTGTTCCTACATAATGATAAATCGTATACTATTACTATAATACGGCACGGTTGGTGCAGTGGCTGACACAGTCGGCTGCTGCGCTCCGGGTCGCGGGTTCGATTACCGTACGGAACAAATATTTGTATGATCTCCAGTTGTTCTGGGTCTGGGTGTATTGTGTGTGGAATTTATGTCTGTAAACGCACCCACGACATAGGAGAAATCCTAGTGAGCGGCAACATTTAAAAAAAGCATCAGTTCACGAAGATATCTTAAACAGTCTTTTTGAACTGGTGCATTGACTAGTGGGGATATGTTCTTACGGGTTCTCTCTACCCAGTCTCACCGAGTGCGGTGGAGTAACAGTTGGGCACGATACACATACACGTAACTTGATCGTCGTCAAACTGACGTCCCGCGTGAGCTTTAGGATGCTAGCTACCCTCTAGCTCGCCCACTATGCTCCTGCGCCTGCGCATTGGGTTGCACGTATTACTGCAATCACCGGATTAACACAAGCCCGGATTATCGAGGTCCTAGTACACAGGTGGATTTTGGAGATGGGATTGTATGGCCAAATCTGTAACTATGAGAAATAGAGAAAAGTTTTATTACACTGACAGATTTTGTTGCTAATAAGGACACAGAAAGGTACGGATTGTAGAAAATAAAAACGAAAATGCTCATTAAAAAATATAATAGCCTAATTTTTTAAATTTTATTTTTTGGTTGCTCAAAATGGTAACCTTTGGATTCAATACATAAATTTATGTGTCTCCTTAAAAATTTTACTGCATTCCATATCACAATATGGTTTCTACTCAATAAATTGTCTGCTAATGAACTTCGTAAACTCTCAACTGTCAAATATAATTTACAACAGGTTTTGTACATTATATTTTTCTACCCGAAATTAATAATCAATCTAATGCAAAATCCTGGGATTTGGGACTAACGATTTGTCTGTTTTTGTGTTGATTGTGATCCTAAAACAAAACGGATGAAATTCAAAATCTTGAATTAGATTGATTATTAATTTTGGGCGTTAATGCAACCCCATACGAAATAGTCGAATGGAGTAAGATCGAGTGATCTTGCCAGCCAGCCGTGCCGTCTCTGCTTAACTATGTCCAATTTAATTTGCGAAGTTGCCGAATATTACCAAAAAGTTGAATACTAAGATTTTTCTAAGCTAGCCAATGATGCTTCTAGCAGATAATTGAAGCAAGATATAACTCCTTTATGAATTGAAAAACCATCTTCATAAAAGTTCTGTTTTTTACTTTTGCCTAGTCAGTTAAATATGCTAAAAGATGAGGTTATAGATTGAAATGCTGTATCATCAATTAGAATCTTTTATTAATATGTTTTGATAAGTAATACTTTTTTAAGAACGAGTTTCTTTTGGACAGGATTTTGATATATAATAGCATCTTGTTACATCCTATAATTTTGACATTTGTTCCTTATCGCAAACATTGTTTTATGTATATATTTAAGTGAAACAGTCTGCTTTATTTTATTTATTTCTGTAATATAATGGAAATCAGACCTGGGTTGTTATGCAATTTGAATAAAACTAGTCAAAACGATTGATTACAATCCATAGGGGGTTTAAAAACAATTTATTCTCAATAACTCATCATAACAGCCAAAGCACATTCACTACTGAACATAGGCCTGCCCTATAGACAACCTGTTTCATACGTGTGTCATCATTTTGGGGGGGACTTGGCAGGTGGATTGATGAGTGCAGAATGCCTGCTGTTCCACAGAAGGGATGCTACTGCCCATCCCTAGGGTTTAGAGATCCTTAGTCGCCTTTTACAACATCCACAGGAGGAAATAGTATAGTGCTATATTCTTATTCCAGACACTAGTGCTATATTCTTATTCCAGACACTAATCATCAATAACTATTGTCAATGATGCAGGCATTGTGAGCAACTGAAGGTACCAACTGCTATTGAGTTTTTATACTCATATAGCTAAATCCACTATGAATAGTTACGGTATATGCGCTTTTACTGTTTTACGAAATGGATAATATTTACTGCTTATTACTAGTATTGTTGTTACTATTACCACATGATGAGATTTAGAAGAATTATTTTGGTGCCAGCTTAGAATACCACCACCCCATCTCCTCCCACAGTTTTGTAAAAGTCGACTAAAGGATTAGCCAGAGGATGGGCAGCAGCGTCGTCGAGTACATTAACAACTCAACTGCAATCGCCAACCTGTCTGCCCAGTGTGGCGATTATGGCAAAATCCCCCAATGAACCCACAACACACCCATATTGGTTGTTGTGGTGATCTTTGGGGGAGGCCTGTGTACATCAGTGGACTTCATTCGACCGAAATGATGAGATTTAGAATGATATTTTTGCACCTGCTATTCATATAAATAATGTATAAGAAGGTTTAATAATATTGAGTAAATGAATTTGAATTTTTGATTGATGATGATTGATTTGAATGAAAAAAAATGTAAAAAATGAAATGAATTTAACTATCCTATATAGTTTGAACAGGCTTAGAACTGGCTGCATTGCGTTTTGAAAGCAACTATATATTTGTTTTCTTTGAATGCAATTATATTATATGTACTCAACTCATTACAATAATAATATAATTAAATACAGAAAAATAGTAATTATTAGTTACAATAATAAACATTTCAGTTGATTTTGTCTATTTCTGATTCAAGGTATAATAAACATTTGACAAAATAATGTTTAAATTTGCAGTGGCAACGAGTAAACAAGGTTGAGATAACTGCAGTATATTCCTTTTAGGCTCACAAATATTTGTCACCACACACCGGCTCCAACACAGCTTAGGTGTAAATATGGTTTCGCAAACAATTAGCTGCTCCTGATTATGGCTAGTATACCAATTAATAGTTACAATACTATTTCAATAGTTTAAAATGTTCATTGTTAATGGAAATGGTAACTGCATAGGTTGAAAGAGGCTTGCATTGCCTTTCTTGAAATTTCGTTGAATGATAGCGTGAAAAGGAGTGGTGAGCACGGACCCTGAGGGAATGGGAGATTGAGTGCCAAAACTACGTTATAAATAGCTAGAAAATAGACTACCCCTTATGTAATTGCATACATGTTTGCTGTCATATTAGGTTATAACTTACCCATAGTCTGCCCCTGTTTCACCGTTAGCTCCTTACGGAAGTATTTTACGTCAAATCCATCCCTCTCGGAAGAAACTTCTTGTTTAGCAACCGTACTTGCTTCATTTTGAGGTTGTTGGTCTTCTAAATTATCAATATCCTCAGACTCACTCGTTTTGTCCTTTTTAAGAGGCTTTTCATTTTCACTGGTGTATTTACGCTTGCCCATTTTGCTTTATTTATTTGAAATATCATAAATTTATTTCACCGCACACGTGAATCTGTTTTGATTGTCATTTTTTTTTTAATAATCTGGATTACAGAGGCTGACAGTCTGACTGATGGTGACATATATAGCAAAATTTGGACTCTTGTCTTTTGGGATAGAATCATAAAAAAAGATGGCGTGTCTTTACTTTCTTATCACGATGTTTTGGGATTTATTTTCTCTATTGTTTATCTTTAGCTTAGAAAATACGTCGCATATATATAAATTATATATATACTCGTATATATATAAATTCTTAACAAATGAATAAAATAAATAGTGTGAAACATTTTTTACGTAATTACGATTGAAATAGTATTATTTTCTGCCTATTCAGATTTGATATTGGTGTATAAATCAGGGACAAGCTGATTTTCTCCTTGCAATCTCAAATTTAGTTCGTTCATATGATTTGTCAAATCGAGATAGAATGCTAACTTCCACAGCCATTCACTATTTTCTAAATCGGCAAAAGGGCGATGCTACTCATAAAAAAAAATCTCTGCTGGAAGTTCAAAAAAGCTTAAGGACTTTTCCGCAACTATCGTATATATAGCGACAGTATAATATGGTATTGGTAAGTCATTTTCTCCAATCTCTTCAATAAACTCGCGGAATTGTCGGTGATTCAGCCCAGTTGATCTGATGAAGTTAACAACCGTTAGGACCGGTTGTAGAACTTCAGATATATCCATGCATTTTCCGCTCAAGGACTGTTGATGAAGGATACAATGTAAAACTAATGGTTTTGAACCACAATCAATTTCTACACCCTTGGATACAAGTGCAACCATTCCTTTATTTTTACCACACATATTTTTGCCTCCATCAGTGGAATATTAGGAATATTATATGGATAGATTTCAAGTTTTTCCATCGAAGGTTCTTTTTATTAAAGGTATTTTCAACTTCCTTTAACATATCTGCCCCAGTTGTCGTGCCGTAAATACTCAATATCAAGAAGTTCTTCATAAACTTCATAGCTTTTATCTACTTCGTGAATAAAAATCCACACCTGATCAGCAAT
The DNA here is from genome assembly GCA_947459985.1 of Diloba caeruleocephala. Lineage (NCBI taxonomy): Eukaryota > Metazoa > Arthropoda > Insecta > Lepidoptera > Noctuidae > Diloba > Diloba caeruleocephala. The sequence continues at coordinate 1,459,747 of OX381620.1, read as the reverse complement.
GATGTTACATATTAAAAGAAGTAGATATGTTACATGCGCGCCAAAAGTAAGATCCAAAACTCCCCCAATTGTAGCACCTCGCTATCAGTTCGCCCAAGACAGCTCAAGGAGCACACACTGTCACAATCTGTATTGTTTTATTAATAATAACAATAATAACAATTAAATGGCAACACATCTGAATACGTCAATATCTTTTTCTGAATTTTTAATATAAATGAAATAGAATATCAAATCGAATTGAACCGTACGACGTTGCCGACATATTTTTTAGAATTTTTTTCATTTTTGAGAAATATTTTATGAATATGTAAAGATTTATTCATCTAAATACCGTACGACGTTGCCTTAAACTTGACATTGGCGAAATTGTGGAAGATAACCTACAGAAGCCATAATCTAAGAGAAGAAGAAGAATATCAAATCAAAATAAACTACAGAATAAGAAAACTGAAAATATAATGAAGAGTAGAAAAACATATAAACTATTTACAAACCAAGATATTCGACCACAAATATAAGAAAAATGGTACAGAAGGAAGACGTATTTGACAGATGACATCAACAGATTTCAATAAAATGCAATGATAACAAGAAATCGTGCCAAACTACTGAGTACACGCCCACCACCTTCGTCCCCGTCGCTCAGCTCCGCCTCGCAACTGCCGGAATCCAGCGCCTCCGAATGTGCTGTGACACCGGCTGTTGCAGTCGCGTTGAGCTCGAGCGACGAGTATTTTTCTCCTCCGACGTCGCCGCCATCTGTACGTCGGCGTGGAAGAGGACGACCACCGGCCAGCTTAGGACCTCGAGGCCCACCTGCCTCTGACAGGGTCCCCGCTTCCGGTGGAAGTGTGCAGCGCATGCGATGGACTCAATCCATCAACGAAAACGTCATGCGCGCATACTTTGGGGCGACAGAGGGGGGAACTAACCTGACTGCGTACCGTGTTCGGATGCTCTCTCTGTTTCAGGTACTTGAACCAGCTGTCAACGTCTCGGCACAACGACTTTCGGATCAGGTGCGGGTCATTCAACGTGATCATAGGTTGGATGATGCCGCACTTGATCGGCTGCGCTCTGAGATGCAGATAAACCATGTCGTTTCTCCCCCATCACAGACCGCAGTGCAACCGCAAACAACTTTTACGGTTCGGCCGCAGTCCAACTACGTGGATGAGGAAGAGGATGACGGGGTTATTTCTGCAGGTAACCAGTACAATGAACTTTTAAGGAGTGCTTTGGACAATGCGATTCATGAGTATCGCTATATACCACCTGACCTTAGGCCACGTTTACCACGTTTGCCTATGCATAAAAAAAATAGAGCGCTGGTGTGTGCCCTGGATTCGCTGTTGTTGGATTATTTCGACAACAGCGAAGACCTCGGCGATACACATTCAATCTTGTACTGCGCGGCTGTTGCGGCATGTCGTGTGGCTCATGTCAAGTTCCCACATGATGACAGAGCCATACGACCGAAATCTGCCTTGCCAGCTTGGCAGTGCAGGATTGAACGTCGTATCAATGAGGCTAGGGCACTCATTGGCAAGTTAGTTAGCTTCAGAGAGGGCAATACCCGCCCAAGAGTAATGCGCTTTGTGAGACGGGCGTTCTTGGGGACTGATATCAGGCCTCAAGAATTTATAGCTCGTGTCACAGAGCGCATAGACTTTCTGAAGCAGAAAATTTATGCATGGGCAAACCGTATACGTAGGTACAAACGGCGGGTGGAGCGGTATACCTTGAATCGCACATTCCAAAGTAACCAAAGGTGGGTATATAGAACTTGGGAACGACCTGACCCAGGTATGAGTGACGTCCACCTACCGGATGATGATGCCGTGAGTGCATTCTGGCGCAGCATCTGGTCGGTGCCCGTCAGTCATACCGAAGGTGATTGGATAAGGCAGGTTGAACGAGTATGTGAACCAATATCAGAAATGGAATCAGTTCTAATAAGTCCCCAAGACGTAGCCAGTGCAGTCCGTCCGTTGCCCAACTGGAAATCTCCAGGGCCGGACGGGCTGCACAATTTTTGGCTAAAATGGCTACGCAGTTCACATACTCGTTTGGCGTCCCAATTCCAATTGTCCTTGGAGTCTGGTTCGCTACCACAGTTTTTTACAACAGGAGTTACCCACCTGCTCCATAAATCAGGTAGTACCACGGAACCTAAAAATTATAAACCGATCACTTGTTTACCGACGGTCTATAAACTTCTTACATCCATTCTGAGGGCAAAAATTAACAATCCTATTGATGACAATAATATCATGTCTTCCTCTCAGAATGGATGTAGGAAAGAGTCCCGTGGTACTAAGGAGCTGCTCCTTATTGATATGGCCATTAGCCAACAGGTCAGACGTAACCATAAGGATGTGTCGACATGTTGGATAGATTATAAGAAGGCCTACGACTCTGTTCCGCATACATGGCTCATGAGGGTGCTGGAATTGTATAAGATAAACACAACTCTACGCACCTTCCTGTTTGCATGTATGCGGAAATGGAGGACGGTTCTTAACTATCCAGGATGTCGACAGATCCAAGGGAACGATGAACCAATCAGGATCGAGCGTGGAATATTTCAGGGCGATAGCCTGAGTCCACTGTGGTTCTGTTTAGCCTTGAACCCTCTGAGCACACTGCTGGAGAGTTCGAGGCTAGGCTACCAGATGAGAAGAGGTGGTCAGATAATATCTCACCTCTTTTACATGGATGATTTGAAACTCTTTGCCCCCAACAATTTGGGGCTAATAGAGTTACTGAAGGTAACTGAAACTTTTAGTAACTCTATTAGGATGGAATTTGGTGTGGATAAATGTGCAGTCATGCATGTAAAGCGAGGGAAGATTATGGAATCCGAGGGATTACAACTTTCGGATTTCATACACATCAGATCCCTTTCCTCATCTGAGACCTACAAATACTTGGGTATGTCGGAGGCGTTAGGTATCAACGGAGCTGACATGAAACAATCGTTACAGGTGCGCTTCTTTGGCCGCCTGAAAAAAGTACTGAAAAGTCTTTTATCAGGCGGTAACAAGGTGCGCGCCTTTAACGCTTGGGTCATGCCAGTCTTAATGTACTCTTTCGGCATACTCAAGTGGACTCAGACTGAATTAGACGCCCTGGATAGACGAGTCCGTTCGTTGTTGACCACAAATCGGATGCATCACCCACGATCGTCGATAATGAGGCTGTACATCCTACGAAAATGTGGGGGTCGAGGCTTTCTAAATGCTAAGACCCTCCACAATCGTGAGGTGTGCAACCTCAGGGAGTATTTTCTCCATGCCGAAGTGGGGATGCACCGAGATGTGGTTGCGATGGATAAAGGACTCACCCCGCTCTCCTTGGCTAAAGAGAACTGGCATAAACCTGTAGTGCTTGACACTAATGACCGTAAGGAGGTATGGCAGAGCAAGGAGCTTCACGGACGCTTTTACCGGGCCCTTCATGGGCCTGATGTGAACTTTTTAGCGTCCGTGTCTTGGCTACGTTTTGGTGACCTCTTTGGGGAAACCGAAGGTTTTATCTGTGCAATTATGGATGAAGTTATTATGACGAAGAACTACCGAAAATATATTGTGAAGGACGGCACGGTTGACATCTGTCGGGCATGTCACTATCCGGGTGAATCTATCCGTCACATTATTTCCGGTTGCTCTCGTCTTGCTAACGGCGAGTACTTGCACAGGCATAACCAAGTAGCCAAGATTATCCACCAACAACTTGCACTGCTATACAACCTTGTGAGTTTAGAAGTGCCATACTACAAGTATGTGCCCGACCCAGTTCTCGAGAATGACCATATCACGTTGTACTGGGATCGATCTATCATCACTGACAGGACTATTGTAGCCAATAAGCCTGATATAGTGGTGATAGATCGAGTAGAGCGCCGCACAATGATTGTGGATATAACTATCCCACATGACGAGAATCTCGTGAAAGCCGAGAAAGATAAACAACTTAAGTATCTTGACTTGGCGCACGAGGTTGTCGACATGTGGGAGGTAGACTCTGCAATCATTGTGCCGATAGTTGTTACGGCCAATGGCCTTATGGCCAAGAGCCTCGACCAACACCTCAAGAGGCTCTCGTTAGGCAGCTGGGTCAGGGGCTTGATTCAGAAAGCGGTACTCCTAGACACGGCTCGTATTGTTAGGAAGTTCCTCTCTCTGGAGCCCTGACCACCGGTAGCTTGGACCTTGTTCCCGATGCCGGTGGGCTACTATTTTTTATATTTTTAAATATATTGTATTTTTTTATATGTATTTAAAAATGTAATTTATATGTATATATTTAAAATAAAGGAAATAACAATTAATAAAAACAAGTAATAACAATGCCGTCGCGCGTAGAGAAAATGCGCAAACTATCAAGCAAAAATAAGTAAAGAATAAGGGATATCATACCACACGTGAATAACAAACTATATATTAAATATTTTAATAAAAAATCTATTCAAATTATCTATAGAATAATATTCATGAACAAAGCCACAGAGTACATTTAAACAAAACACAGGTCAAGCAAAGAAAAGAGAACACATATATTCTATCACAGGTGCGACAAAGACATCGAGTAAACGTGTTGTCATTTTAGATAGCATCTCTTTTACTCACGTAGTTTTTATATCTTCTTTCTTACAGCATAGGTGTGTAGTTTTATAGCTTTATACCTACATACAGCGAGACTAAGTTTTGCGCGCCATTTAATATGGATGTAACATATCTATGCTATAATATAATTCCACCCACCACCTGCCAAGCGTGGCAACTGGCAAATTCCCTCCAAAATGTTGACATAATTGTGGACATCGATGGGGGAGGCCTTCGCTCAGCATGGCTGATATAACCGTAACTCTAAAGGTTGTCTCCTTAAAATTAAGTTAACTATTCTTGTAGAATCCTATATTTTTACGATAGTGCGATAATCGTAGTTGTGTGTATGATCGTATGCGATATCAAATGTCATACAAAGTACTTGTTCAGGATTATATTGCTGCAAAGCTTCGAGCAGTCTCAGCAATTTGGACCGATTTAGGTACAATCAATGTCCGACGGGCACGTGGTCACAAGCCACCGTGTGCCGTACAGCGAGGCGAGGGGAGATTCTTTATAATCTTTCTCTCAATCTCTTTCAAGATACACCTGGGGGGCGTCTCCTTACAATCGCCTCCCCTTCGTTAGCCTTCTGGAGTCTCCCTTCTGTGATAAAGGTGACCAGCAGCTCAGGCAGCTTTTGCTGGTAGGAGTAGGAGTCCCAGGTATACCCATAATCCAAGATGAATTTCCACAGAGTGAAAAAATAAAGTAGTAAGCACAGGTAGTCGACTTATTACTTATTACATATTATTCGTGCTGAAATATTTTTATAACGATGATAAATATTTAAGAGTATAATTAAAACAAGGCATTCTAAAGAAAATATGTATTCAAAGTCATACCTTTTCTACATAATTATATTGTCACATATAAAATAACTATTCAAATACTTAAAGTATAAAAATAACATGGCTTACCTAAATATGGGCCTGTGAAGCGTAATGTAAATATAGAAACACTTTTCGATATTTTTAAAACATTTTGGCCGCGATGAGAGTAAATTTCAAGGTCAAATTTAAGTGCAAGAATTTATTTATGTGCGATGTTGTGAGCGAGTTACATGCGCATGCGTGGGCAGTGTTGCCAACCCTACAGTTTTAACTATAGATCTACAATTTGTTACAAGTTTTTAGTCTGGCGCATGGGAAGAAGTTAACGTCTTTCTGCAAATTGGATAACTTAAAACTCTCCGTCTGCAAAACCGTGCATCCTTATTCTTAACTTACGACTGGGTTAGCAACACTGCGCCGGTAAGTTCCACTTCTGCTGCGCACACTATTTTTATATCGCGCCACCTATTCAGACTTCCCTCTACACATTTATTAAAACTCGACAGATTAAATTAATATACGATTTATCGTAACTTATCGCCGTTAATTCATAGCAATCCTGACGTAACAAAGCCTTTATACTAAATGCCTAAACGTGTTGCCTAGGATTGCCAGGCGGACTGTCTGACTGAACAGGATATGATTCATAATAATAAAAATAAATGCAAGTTGCAATAAAGCACCGTTTGGCTTCCAAAGTAAATTAAAAACGGATAAATGCAATACCACTGCCCGTACTAGATTATTTTTGATTTAGCAGCCTTTAATGAAGTCCTTTCCCAAAAATAGCTTCGCTTCTATATGATGCAAGGCACAATTTGTTAATTATTATTCTTATACAATTTTTCTCATTGAATTATTACAAATATACCAAAATAATGTTGCATTGACACATTCTGTAAAGTGATGACTCCAAATATGTACATTCAGGGTGTCCAGTAAACAGCGCGACATACTGCAGGGGGTGAGAGCTTGGGTCAATACCTACCAAAAAAAGCACAGTATATGTTCAGTAGTACAAAATTTTAAGATAAGAAAATCGTACTGTGAAGATTTAAATAAAAATTGTATTTCTTGAATTTTTTTTAGTTTTTAATAGAACTAAGACTTATCAATGAGTAAAGTAATTCACAAATAATTTGAGGTAAAAAAAAACTAGAAAGGGAATTTTTCATTACGAGATGCTTAAAAATCTGTGTCAAGGTAGAGATTTTTCGATATTTCGGAAAATTTTGAACTACTGTAAATCCGTAAGATTTTGCTGAACATATATTGTTTTTTTGGTAGGTACTGACCCAAGCTCTCACCCCCTGCAGTATGTCGTGCTATTTACTGGACACCCTGTATACACAAATAGGATCATAAAAACATCAGTAGGTACGAACTTAAGTTACTTACACTAATCTGTTGGATATACTATAACATTACTGGATTTAATCCAAATTCTAAACGAATAACCTAATATCACTTGCTTAGCTTAAACTTCTCGTATGGAACGCAGATCTACGCGCAAACCATAGATTATACACTAATAATAACAGAGGGCCTAGCACTAATATTTTGACGTACAATATCGTAATCGTAACGTGAGTGAATTTGGAATCGAAAATAATATCCTATAGCAATTTTGTTTAAATTTATACGACAAACACAACTTGTGTCATATATAGGGTCTTACTTTAACAATGGAAAATATTTTAAGGCTAGGCTCTATGAATGGTATAGAATTCATTTCAAATATCGAGTATCGGTTTGAATACTCGACTAGCGAAAGATTTACTGACTCTGTATTATTTGATGAAATATACGATGATAAGATTTTATTTTTGCTAAAACGCATTATTGCTGCCTATAGATTTACCTTCTAAAATATTAATAAAGTAAAACCCTATATAGGTATGAATAAAGTCTTCAGTATAAATAGAAAATATGTGCGAATATTCGTGCTAGGCCCTCAGTGCACCCGGGACCGCTTTACAGTCACCCTCTCAGAGATGTGCCTATAGGTGTCGCACCAGTGGGCGGCTCTAGTGTGATCTTACGAGGACCTGGAGCCTCGTTTAGGTGCCGAAGATGACCGCCCCAGTGGTTTAGCCGGTAGGAGACCGGCATACCCCTTCATCCTTCCCCGGTGCGGAGGAAGATTATGTAGAATTTCAAATGGGTCCAGCAAAAATAATAATGCCCTCAGTGTAAATTATGAATTAGTCTAGTAATTAATCTCCAAATCTAAAAATACCCTTTGACAGCTGTCAAAACAATATCGTACTCAATTATTCACGGTAGAGGTAGACCGCCAATTGTACATTATATTTGTTTTTAATTTCGTTATTTAGTTTTTATACAATAAAGTATATTTTATTCTATTCTAGACACTGGATTTTTGATACTTCGCGGTGCAGCGTACGGAAGATAAGCCAAGTTCGTGCATACATTTTACGAAATTATATAAGTGACAATAATATATTATTACAATAATTAAAATCAAAATATAAGAGCATTGTTCTGATAAGAATTCCAATGTTAGACATGATCGATTATAATTTTAAATCACAATAACAAATGATATCTTTTATATATATAAAAATGAATGTTTGTGTGTACGTCCTTTATAGAATCGTAAACTATGCATTTAATCATGTCATGATCTTCAGCAAAGTGTTGTGCACAAAGCCCACAAAGGTTTCTGAGTTGGTACGACCAATCTTTGACAGATGGCGCCACTATCATTCCAATGAATTTCATTTCTATATATATAAAATTAAACGGCGGGTGGAACCGCGGGTCCCAGCTAGTAAGTATATAATAATTGATTGTCGATACAGATTACTTGATTAATCAAAGTTACAAACTAAGACTTCGTTCTGACTAGTCATCTTGATAAACTAATTAACAAAACTAATCACACCGAATTTTTATAGCTAGGCTAACGGTCAGAGGTGAGTATACTTAACAAAGTCTCTAGTTCTACTACTTAAACATTATGAAAAAAAGAACATAACAAAAAAGATTCCCTTTTTTAAACGGGGTTTCGTTTGGAAACGGATTTTTCCTTAGACATAAATCTCACGTGCATAAACAGATCCGAAACAACTATCTGTAGACATACAAATATTAGTTTCGTGCGGGGATCGAATCCGCGACACGTGGTGCAGAAAGCCAATCGCTTAGCCGCTGCGCCATTCGTGACGTCAGATGCGCCGATTGCATGTTGACTTTGTATGGCACGACAACATTCGTCATATTTCTAAAAGTTGTAGAACAAAAGCTGTTCTTTGGCCACTAATAAGTAGATTTGCCCCTAATTGTTTTTATTCCTAACACGGTGTTTATAATTTTGCATGACACGGCCAATTAAAGAATAGGTTTCTAGCGACTCTTCTTTAGTATGTCTGCCTCTCGCTCGCACATGCTCCGCGAGCGAAAGGCTCATACTGAAATCTACCGATAGCAATCCCATTCTATAGTTGATCGTGTGGTACAGCGTACACAAGAATCTATTCTTTATTGGCATTAATATAGTAATACCAATAAAAAAAATGATAATTTAGAATCCTTATACACTATGTTTTTCTTTTATTCCCAGATTTGTACGAAAATAATCATATCTAATAGATAATCACATGATTATAAGCAGGCAAACGTTTCGGTGTTTAGCTTCTACTAACAATCAACTCTTCAAAATTGGGCTCCAGTTCATGAATCCTCTCCAACAGTACATCTGCCAGGTTCAATTCCGGTTTGGTATCTGGAACACGAAAGTGCAGCATTATTAAATTATACTTATTAAAGTGAAAGCGCCAGTTTCCACGTCTTCTGGCTGACCATGCTCTGATAACCAGACGGCGGGATAGCAATCTAAATCGAACGCAATTACCCTAAACTAGGGCAAATTTTTTATATTAGGTGTTTACATATGAAATTGCCGTTTTGTACGAAATAAAGTATAGCTTTTTTTTTATTAATGTTGTCATCCAAGCAATCGATGCATCTTTACCAACGCAGTGGCAGTTTATCGATCCCTTCTTGAAGAGACCAGATGGACAGGATACGACAAACTCTTCAAAAGCATTTTGTACTGCCTCTCAGGTATTGAATTTTTTTACAGCCAAAACGTTTTCCAAATTCTAGAAAAAGTAGAGGTCTGCAAGCGCCAGGTCTGTAGAGTACGGCGGATGACAGAGAGCTTCCAACCCCATGTCTTGTAGCTTGGAGACCGTCTGTTATGCAGTATGGGATCGCGCGTTGTCGTGCAGGAGCAGCGGGGACGAGCGATTGATCAAATCTGGTTGCAGATGTGCGAGCTTCTCCATCATAGTGTTCGATTCTTTGCAGTACACATCTGCAGTAATGCGCATCCCGTTTGGTAAGAAGCTGTGATGAATCACACCGGCACTTGACCACCAGACCGTGACCATCACTTTTCTAGGGGTCATTTTTCGTTTAGGGCATTAGAAATGGCCAGGACTGCAAAACAGCAATTTCATAGGTCATCAATTCGGCCGAATGAAATCCACTGCTGGACACAGGCCAATTTCATAGGTAAAGACCTATTATTTTTATTTTATTTATACGAACGGTTTTTATTGCAGTGGGCGAATAGACGAGAAAAGTAGGTAGAAATACAGTGGGTTTTTAATTAAGAGATTGCATAAAACAGGCGACCGACTATAATCGATCCGACAAAAGTCGGTAAAAATAGAATATAAAACGATTATTACTTAAAAAGAACTTTCCTATGAAAGTCGGAGCGAACCGTTTGATAGATCGACGGCACGGTTGGTGCAGTGGCTGATACAGTGGACTGCTGCGCTCCGGGTCGTGGGTTCGATTCCCACACGGAACAAATATTTGTATGATCTGCAGATAGTTGTTCCGGGTCTGGGTGTATTGTATGTGGAATTCATGTCTGTAAACGCACCCACGACACAGGAGAAATCCTAGTGTGGGGCAACGTTTTTTTTAAAAGAAAAAAAAAAAAAAAAAAAAATCAAACCCGATCCCTGTTTTGTAAAATCGGATATCGACTTTCAACAGATACAATCGGCAAATTAAAATCGGTCGCCTATTTTAGGCCCTACTTTTTTAACACAACTAGACGAGCAATTTGCCGTGTGGTGCCGGCTAAGAATACCACCCCGCCCCATCTCCTCCCGTGTGTGTAGTAAAAGGCGACTATGGGATTAGCCGGAGCATGGGCAGCAGCGTCCTTCGAGTAATAACTCAAATGCGATCACCAACCCGTTTGCCAAGCGTGGCGATTATGACAGGAACCCCCCAATGAGCGCACAACAGAAACTCATGCCGGTCGTTGTGGCAATCTTTGGGGGAGGCTTCTATCCGGCAATGGACATTATTCGGCTGAACAGATGAAGACGAGCATTTCATTCTGCGCCATTTCGCGGTGGTGTGCGTGCCCGTAATAATTATAATTCTACCCAGGACTAGACATGCGTGGCACCACTCTACGCTCGTCACCTAGTAAAGTTATGTAGTCTCTTATGTCCAGTAACTTCACCAGCTGCAGTGCCCTTCGAACCGGAGTACAGTAATGTCTAAAGTTTAAACACTACTGCTTCGCGGCAGAATATCTGGCACTGCGGTGGTACCTACCTTTTTTTTATTGGTATCCAGTGGAAATTCTTCATAAACTTCCTCCCTCCCGGGAAGGGTGAAGGGGCATGCCGGACTCCTACCGGCTAAAACCACTGGAGCGGTCATCTTCGGCACCGAAGGGGGGCTCCAGGTCCTCGTAAGATCACAATAGCCACCCATTGATGCCACACCTTTAGGCACATCACGGAGGGGATGATTGTAAAGCGGTCAACCCCTCTAGTGGAGGGAAGGCGACTGTAAAAAGGTCGCCCCCCAGGCACTTCTCGGGATAGGTTGTAAAGGATCCCCCCAAGCCTCACTGTGCGCTGTGTAACGCACACGACAGCACGTGGCCACGTGCGCACCGCCGTCTTCCCGGGGGTCGCTCGGTGTGAGCACGCAGACTCCCCAATCTGCGCACCCGCGACCCGAGGTGGTACCTACCGAGCCGGACTCTTGCTATAAGAGACGTATACACGGCTACACATAAAGCTATCCAGTGTATCCAGATATCCTATGATCCAGTTTACGCTGAGATCCTATCGCAAGGAAAGCCTATACAATGCGAGATCAGTTTATACTGGAAAAGTAACCAGTAAATTCTTACAAATTATGAACTAGTTTTTATTAGATAAAATTGATTTTACCTTCTATATTATTATAAAATAAAACTATGCATGTATTATGCTTACCATCAAAGTAAATCAGTTCGCACTTGTCCTTACACTCCGGACTCTTGGCTATGATCTTGCGCAGGGTAGTTATGAAGTCCGCCACTATATCATCCTGATCCACATTAGCCAGTTCTAAAAGTTTATAATTTTTTATTTTATTTCAGTAGATAACTATAGTGCCCGCTAAGAATAGCACCAACCCATCTCATCCCGTGGGTGTCGTAAAAGGCGATTATGGGATTAGCCGGAGAATGGGCAGCAGCGTCCTTCGAGTACATTAACAACTCAACTGCGATCGCCATCCCGTCTGCCAAGCGTGGCGATTATGGCAAAACCCCCAATGAGCACACAACATACCCAGAAAACCGGTCGTTGTGGGATCTTTAGGGGAGGCCTGTGGCCAGCAGTGGACTTTATTCGTCCGATATGATGATGATGGTGAGATAACTGTTTACTGCAATGCAGACGACTATTAGCTGAATAGTATATCATCGTTAAATCAGACCTTGAGATCATGGGTCTTCTAACCATATCCATAAACAGTCGAGAGTTAACTGCCAAAAATTACCACACTCTGCAAAAAAAAGATTAATGGATGCCCCCTACGATACCCACTGGAATAGAGGAAGTGGTTTGGCCACACAGCTATAAATATTAAGGTCACTCATCGAGCAAGGAGAGAGCTACGCTTGTTTTTTTCTACGGATTGAATCACTAATAAGGAGATCCGTAGAACTATCGTTGCCGACATAGCTGAAAGGATTTGTAAGCTGTTTTTTTTTTTTTAACTTTGCTCCACTCTAGATTTGCTTCTATGTCGTGGGTGCGTTTACAGACATAAATTCTACACAAAATACACCCAGACCCGGAACAACTACCTGCAGATCATACAATTTTTTTTGCACAAATCCAAACACTCCTAAACTTAGTGCAATAAACTGGCAACACAAAATTATTAACTACATAATATGGCCAAAGGCCTCAGAATCCCGGCCAAACATAACAACAACATAAAACTTTTTTCTTCCTTACAACGCAACCAGTTTAAAGCTAAATATGTAAGTGGTTGTTGGTTAAACTTTTTATTGATGATTTTGGCTGGAAGTACTTTACCAAATGCGTAACTCTACTCTGGTGTTGACACTGACCTTGATACATATCCCGGTTCTTCATAACCCGGTACAGCGTGTGTATTAGCGTGGCGCACTCGGCAGACAGACATACGGGCCGGCGGTGCGGCCTGTAGATCTTGTACGCGGAGTTCTTGTAGATGCGGTTCTTCACTCCAGCCACGTCTTTTTCTATCTCGGGCAGCGACTAGAACATAGGAACAAATTCGAATTTATGTATTATGCTTGTTTTAACGCCGTGGGATACCGGCTCAGAATACCACCACCCCATCTCGTCCCGTGGGTGTCGTAAAAGTCGACTAAGGGATTAGCCGGAGGATGGGCAGCAGCGTTCTTCGATTACATTAACAACTCAACTGCGATCGCCAACCCGCCTGCCAAGCGTGGCGATAATTCCAAAACCCCCCAATGAGCACACAACACACATATTGGTTGTTGTGGTGATCTTTGGGGGAGGCCTGTGTCCAACAGTGGACTTCATTCGGGCGAAATGATGATTCGTATTCCCGGCCGTTCATTGATTGGTCTTTACTTTTCTTTCCTGGTTTCTAGGGAAAGAGGTAATCTTCTTTCCTAATCATCATCGTGGACGTTCACTGCTGAACAAAGGTCTCACACATTTCTACAACTTTGTCATTTTGGAGGGAATTTGCCAGTGCTCACCCCGCTTGGCAGGAGGGTTGGTGAGCACAGTATGGTTACCGTTTTACAGGAAAACCCCTCTAAAATGGCGAGGGCAGTGAAGGCTGATCCTTGCGTCATACTCGTGAACGGGTGCTGCTTGCGGTGACAGGTCTTCCTGCTGACTGTCCATTATATATCATTTACTTTTTTATAATTGTTTCCCCGGAACATGGTTAAACTTGCATGAGATCTGCTTGCCAAGAATATGAAAATAGTAAGTTACTTCACATGTAAGCGGGCACGCCTAGTGACTTTCTCTAGATCCCTCTAGGTCGCAATATATTTAATAGTTCAATGTTTGTAAGTATATTAGGTGAGTATATTTTTTTCTTTTCTTAGTTATATTTGCGTAATGGTGTCATCATTTCGGCCGAATGAAGCCCACTGCTGGACACAGGCCTCCCCCAAAGATCACCACAATTACCGATAGGAGTGTGTTGTGTGCTCATTGGGGGGTTTTGCCATAATCGCCAGGCTTGGCAGGCGGATTGGCGATCGCAGTCGAGTTGTTAATGTACTCGAAGGACGCTGCTGCCCATCCCCCGGCCAATCCCTTAGTCGACTTTTACGACACCCACGGGAGGAGATGGGGTGGTGGCATTCTGAGCGAGCCGGCACCACACGGCATAGCCGGCACCACACGGCATAGCCGGCACCACACGGCACACGTAATGGTGTGTGCTAGCGGATATGTAGCTATGACAAAGTTACCAAAAGTAACTGTTCTCTTTGTTATTTTGCCTATGAAGAATGCACGAAACACCTTTTTTTTTATTTTTTTTTTATTGGTGCCCAGTGGAAATTCATCATGAACTTCCTTCGCCCCGGGGAAGGACGAAGGGGTATGCCGGACTCCTACCGGCTAAAACCACTGGAGCGGTCATCTTCGGCACCTAAGGGAGGCTCCAGGTCCTCGTATGATCACACTAGAGCCACCCACTGGTGCCACGCCTATTGGCACATCTCGGAGAGGGTGACTGTAAAGCGGTCACCCCCCCATGCACGAAACACCTATGTGTTAAATATTGTACCTATATGACAGACTAATGTGTTGCTGGGGAGTTTTCTTCTCCCCAGCTTAAACACTAGGAAGAGGTGAAGGGTGGGCTTATGGGGTGCTGTCTTTTGTTGACGTTCAAAAAGAACCAATTTCTTAGTCTATTTTGAATAAATTATCATTTCATTTCAGAAAAGACACTGCTGTCCATCTGTTTGGTTAAGAGTACCATAGTCGCCTTTTACGACATCCACGGAAGGAGCTGGAGTGGTGCTATTTTCATATCCGAACACCACACGGAATAATTACCCGAAGGGAGGCTCCAGGTCCTCGTAAGATGACACTAGAGCCGCCCATTTGGTGCCACGCCTTTGGGCACATCACGGAGGGGATGACTGTAAAGCGGTCACCCCCTCTAGCGGAGAGAAGGCGACTGTAAAAAGGTCGCCCCCTCAGGCACTTCTCGGGGAGGATTGTAAAGGATCCCCCCAAGCCTCGCTTTGCGCTGTGCTGCGCACACGGCGGCACGTGGCCACGTGCGCGCCACCGTCTTCCCGGGGGTCGCTCGGTGTGAGCACGCAGACTCCCCAATCTGCGCACCCGCGACCCCCGAGGCCCCCCACCATGAATTGACGGCAGGGGGCTCAGGCGTGTTGGACTTGGGAGCCGGGACGGTTGTTGCCCCGGCGCCGTCTCGTCCTTCTCCGTGCGGGATCAGCCCTCTCCCGATCCCGCTCTGCAGTCTCCTTCTGCAGCATGACGCTCTCGCAGAAGGAGACCACTGCACACCAATTTTCATGCTCTGCCAACATAGCCGACACTACTGCCGGCAGAGAGAGATCTTGCCCGATCTGGTCGACCAGGATCCGCCGCTCGGCCGCCCACGCAGGGCACTCCTCGAGCGTGTGCTGTGCGGTATCCTGGTCGCTTCCACAATGGTGGCACTGTGCCGTAACCTCGCGTCCTATTCTGTGCAGGTATTCACCGAAACAACCGTGACCGGTGAACACCTGCGTCAGACGGTAGGTAACGCGCTCGCTCCTTTTGAGCCAGGCTCCGAAGAGCGGCAGGATGGCCTCGACGACGCGCTTGGTCGCGAACTGCGACCGTAGGCGATGTCGCCACATCTCGAGTGCGCGTTGTCGAGCCAGCCGCCTCAGTCTGTCGAACGCCCCTGAAGGCACGCCTTCCCCTTGACTTTGGCGGAGAGAGCGTGTCTGGTCGTAGACCCACGCATCCATCTCCGCCTGGATGTCGAAAGGCGGAAAGCGTGCCAGGAGAGTTGCCGCCTCGTAGGATACTGTCCTGTATCCCCGCGCGATCCGTATAGCCACTCTGCGCTGCAGACTGTGAAGTTTGTTTCTGCAGCGCTGGACAGCCGGGATGACCATACAGGCGCCCCGTAGAGGGCCACAGACCGCACGACGCCCCCGTAGAGACGGCTACCTACCATTTCCTAATGACCTACTCTAAAATCCGCGCGAAGCTTGTCCGGCTTGCTTGTAGGAACGATAGTAAACGAGAGACATAAAATTCAAATGGCTATTTCTGTAAAGTCAAGGGATTTTTATCCTCAGTTTCGTGTTAATGAAGTTATAGACCAAAAATTTATAACATTAACAACAAACAACCATTCGAGAGTCCTGAACTTACCGTAAGGGCTTCCAATTTCGCAAGATCATTTCTATTGGGCTTATTGAAGTGCTTAAGATCCGGAGGGCTGTAGAGTGACTTCGGGACGATTACAAAAAGCCTTTTCACCGGAAACACAACACCTTGGCTAGCCTCAAACACGTTGATATTCTTTTCGAACCCCACAAACCTAGCCCCGTCTGACGGAAGCACGTGGACAAGGTAACCTTCGAAAAAGCTGCACGCCATCCCGACGCCGTAGTTCACTGTTGTTTTTGCTGTCTGCTCCTGGAAATTTAGACTTGATACACGAAAGTACAAATTCTGGAGATCGAGATTTCTTTTTCAGGTGGGCTTTATAAATGACATTGGCAAGACGAAAGTCATGACAAATGCCCGTGTCGTGCCCATCCCAATATCCGTTTGGAGCTGTTCTCAAAGTTGTTGACGAGTATGTCTACCTGGGAGAAACTCCAGTTAGGTAGGTCCAACTTCGAGAAAGAGGTCAAGCATCGAATCCGACTCGGCTAGGCAGCGTTTGGGAAACTTCGCAACGTCTTTTTGTCAACAATACGCAATGCCTCAAGACGAAATTCTTTAACCAGTGCGTGTTACCAGTGATGACATGGAATGATATGGAACAGAAACGTGGTCACTCACAATGGGGCTCATAAGAAAGCTCTAGGTCACTCTTCGAGCTATGGAGAGAGCTATGCTTGGTATTTCTTTACGAGATCGTATCAGAAATGAGGAGATCCGTAGAAGAACTTAAGTTATCGTCATAGCTGAAAGGATTAGTATACTGAAGTGGCGATGGGCGGGGTACATTACTCGTAGAACTGATGGCCGTTGGAGCAAAAAGGTTCGGGAATGGCGACCGCGCATCGGAAAACGCAGCATGGGACAACCTCCAACGAGGTGGACAGACTACCTGGTGAAGGTCGCTGGGAGTCGTTAGATGAGAGCGGCATGTGACCGCTCGTTGTGGAAATCTAAGGGGGATGCCTTTGTTCAGCAGTGGACGTCCTGTGGCTGATATTTATTCTTATTTCAAAAGGATTATAACAAAGATACACAATAATAGAATATTGTAACAAGTAAGTTTAACTGGATTATAAACGGGCGGGCTAAGTTGGCCCGATGCTGCGATGCACGTAGTATCAATATTGGCGTACTTTGATTAAATTACGATTCGTCGGATTTAAATGAATTCTCTCTATGCCAACATTGCTTCGTTGATGTATACAGATAGTGAGATAATCATAGAGCTACCCAGTTCAAGCAGTGTCAAAAGTGCAAGAAACAATGCTGAAGCCAGTTCGACTTTGTGACGCGACGCTTACTAAAACGAGCGTGCCCCACGAGGTGCCTTCTAGGAGATTCCCTTTTTGAGAGAAGGTGCAGCAGTGGACAGAGATGGCTGAGTAGCAGATTTGTATATTTATACTTACAGTATTAAACTAGACACTTAGCTTTAATTTTGCTCAATTCTTTACAGCCATGAGCTGTCATGCATAATTTTTTATGTCATATTTGTACGGGATACGGGAACACCGTAGCACGGTAGAACGGCTTGTAGAATTTTGATAAAGTTTTTTTTTTACTTTGCCCGTCATTAGGATTTCTCCTGTGTCGTGGTTAAGTTTACAGACATGAACTCATCCACTATCGCCGTGTGGTGCCGGCTCAGAATACCACCACCCCATCTCCTCCTGTGAGAGTTGTAAAAGTCGACTAAGGGATTAGCCGAAGGATGGGCAGCAGCGTCCTTCGTGTACATTAACAACTCAACTGTGATCGCCAATCCGTCTGCCAAGCGTGGCGATTATGGCAAATCCCCCCAATGAGCCCACAACACACCCATATCGGTCGTAGTGGTGATATTTCGGGGAGGCCTGTGTCCAGCAGTGGACTTCGTATGGCCGAAATGATGATGACCCAGTATTGTATAGCTAATAGTTTGTTTTGACTAACTTTAAAACATATTTATGTAATAGTATTTTAGGTTTTAGCAATTATTACTGATTATAACAAAACACTTTTAAAGAAATTATATTGCGTCAGTTACAGATTGTTATTTTCCTAACGTTCAAACGTTAGGAAAATAACAATCTGCGCGGCGGCGGCGGGCGTGGTCGCAGGTTAACTGTTTACAAGCGTCGTATACAGAATTACAGTTATCTAATCTACCGTGCAATTGGATTCAACTTTACTATTTTAACGACAAGTTTGGAATCCTTTTATTAAAAAAATTGTGAGGTCGGAGGACCCCCGTCAGGAAAGAAGTAAGGACTTTATATAAAGATAAAGATAATTTTATTACCAAACTAAACACACATAATTCATTCAATGCGGAACAATACAAATAGATACATTTGTTTTTTGTGTAGTTTGGTAAAAGGAACGGACTCAGCAATGTTGGCAGTGCGCAGTGATTAAACCACGCACGGGTCAACGCTGGTTTTCAGTCCGTCCCCTTTACTACGATTAATCAATCAATCAATCAATCATTTATTTATTAATACATAACCAGAAGACTGCGGGTTCTACAAAAAAAAAAATATATATATATATACAAATATAATGACACAGTATAAATACCGTGTAAATTAAAACAATAACAAAAAATAGAGATTATACAGCTGACCGCGCACAATGCTTGCTAATCGAATCTCGATAATCGCACGCACACGAGAGAAAGAGAGGGAAAGGTGCCAACCGCATATTATAGAAAGAGACAGAGGGAAAGGTCGCCTACCGTATATAATAGAAAGAGACAGATGGAAAGAGACAGATAGAAAGAGAGGGAAAGGTCGCCTGGCGGGGGCATATCCGCTTTTTCCTTACGTGACGAGTTCTGGCAGTTCACTCTACTGTAAGCCGCGTAAAAGAACTTCGTTCTAATAATAAAGTCCAACCTTAATTATCACACACAAAACTTTCAAGACGCTTATCTACATAAGCGTCTTGAAAGTAGTACTAGTAGTAGTACTAGTAAAGTCTTACTGCATACGTCGAAACATTTTTTATTAAACTTGTATGGTAGACAAAATTACTTTTAAAATCTATAACGACACCCGTCACCTTTATCACCCTGCGACCACGAACGCTGAGAGTTCGAATAGTAAGAAAAACAAAAACCTTATAATACACGCGATGTAATCCATTAAAAAGGTTTTTATCGTAATAATCCATATTGGTGAATAGAACTAGAGATTCAAGCATACAGCATCTCTATACTACGTCTATAGTATGTGGTCACAACAGAAGAGCTATATTCTAAACGAAGTTTCCGTATTGAGAATGCGTCCACAGAGATCGGTATTCAAAATCTGCCAATTATGATTTAAAATAATCAACGTGTAATATTATTAACATTAATCTTAAAAAAATCTTCTTTTTTATTATTGGTGGGCTTAAATACCGATCTCTGTAGACACGTTCTCGGCACGTAAAGTTATCACGCGTTTAGAATAGCTCCACGGAAAGAGTAACGGTTAAAAGTTAGTCTTAAATAAATATATAAATCACTTACGATTTCCGGATATTTCGCAATCAAACTCGCAATATAAATCAAAGCAAATTCTTCATCGATTATCCTTTGATTGTTAAGGAACAAAAAGGCAATGGAAACGAAAAACATCATAAGGTGGTGCCTGTTGAGGTTCCTTAGGAGCTGTACATCTAAGTTACGTTTCTTGTGCAACATGTCCAGTAATATGGAGCAAGCCCCCCTCGTTCCATGTACAATTAAAACGTATAGGACGTATCGCGCTGAAAATAATAAGCAAAGGAACAAATAGAGTTTTTCACGCCACAGGAAATTCAAACCAATAATCTTTCCAAATTGATTCACCAGTTCGCTGTGGCGACTATCCCGCTAGCTCATAGTACATTTCCCGCAGGGGCTTGTATCTAGCAATAGATTAATAAGCCGAGTTGATTGAGGTTAGTATCAGAATGTTCTTATAGTAAAAGTTCAAACGTTTAATTATCTAATACCTTTTTTTTATTGATGTCCAGTGGAAATTCTACATGGAACTTCCTTCACCCCGGGGAAGGGCGAAGGGGTATGCCGGACTCCTACCGGCTAAAACCACTGGAGCGGTCATCTTCGGCACCGAAGGGAGGCTCCAGGTCCTCGTAAGATCACACTAGAGCCGCCCATTGGTGCCACGCCTTTAGGCACATCACGGAAGGGATGACTGTAAAGCGGTCACCCCCTCTAGCGGAGGGAGGCGACTGTAAAAAGGTCGCCCCCTCAGGCACTTCTCGGGGAGGATTGTAAAGGATCCCCCCAAGCCTCGCTTTGCGCTGTGCTGCGCACACGGCGGCACGTGACCACGTGCGCGCCACCGTCTTCCCGGGGGTCGCTCGGTGTGAGCACGCAGACTCCCCAATCTGCGCACCCGCGACCCCCGTGGCCCCCCACCATGAATTGACGGCAGGGGGCTCAGGCGTGTTGGACTTGGGAGCCGGGACGGTTGTTGCCCCGGCGCCGTCTCGTCCTTCTCCGTGCGGGATCGGCCCTCTCCCGATCCCGCTCTGCAGTCTCCTTCTGCAACATGACGCTCTCGCAGAAGGAGACCACTGCACTCCAATTTTCATGCTCTGCCAACATAGCCGACACTACTGCCGGCAGAGAGAGATCTTGCCCGATCCGGTCGACCAGGATCCGCCGCTCGGCCGCCCACGCAGGGCACTCCTCGAGCGTGTGCTGTGCGGTGTCCTGGTCGCTTCCACAATGGTGGCACTGTGCCGTAACCTCGCGTCCTATTCTGTGCAGGTATGCACCGAAACAACCGTGACCGGTGAACACCTGCGTCAGACGGTAGGTGACGCGCTCGCTCCTTTGGAGCCAGGCTCCGAAGAGCGGCAGGATGGCCTCAACGACGCGCTTGGTCGCGAACTGCAACCGTAGGCGATGACGCCACATCTCGAGTGCGCGCCGTCGAGCCAGCCGCCTCAGTCTGTCGAACGCCCCTGAAGGCACGCCTTCCCCACTTTGGCGGAGAGAGCGTGTCTGGTCGTAGACCCACGCATCCATCTCCGCCTGGATGTCGAAAGGCGGAAAGCGTGCCAGGAGAGTTGCCGCCTCATAGGACACTGTCCTGTATCCCCGTGCGATCCGTATAGCCACTCTGCGCTGCAGACTGTGAAGTTTGTTTCTGCAGCGCTGGACGCCTGACAGCCGGGATGACCATACAGGCGCCCCGTAGAGGGCCACAGACCGCACGACGCCCCCGTAGAGACGGCGAACTTCCTCGCTCGGTCCCCCGAGATTGGGCAGCATCCGGTGTAATGCACCCACTACCCTCTCGACTCGGGGGACGAGGCGCGCGAAGTGCTCTTCGAAGCCCCAACGACTGTCCAGGGTGAGCCCCAGGTACTTCATGTACTGGCCCACCCTAATTTGCGCGTCACCAACGCGTATCCACGAAATGGGTGGTTCTCTACTCCGTGGCAGTTTGTGGAACCATAGCGCCTCGGTTTTGTGAGGCGCTATCTGCAGACCCAGAGCGTGGATTTTGGCCACGACAATTGCCACCGCTTGCTCGGCAAGCCGGATGGTTCCCTCGAAGGACTCCCTGCTGGCCAACACAAGAGTGTCATCAGCGTAACACACCAAGCTGACGCCAGCGGGGAGAGCGACACGTAGGACCGCGTCGTAGACGAGGTTCCATAAAAAGGGGCCAAGAACCGACCCCTGCGGAACCCCGCACGTAATCTCCCTCCGCTTTACGCTACAATTATCTAATACCTAGTAAAATTAACAAACATCGAACCTTCTCAAAACGTCCCATCTACTATTGTGAATAAAATAAAATAATAATAAAAGGAGATCATATACGAGAGGAAAACAGCCCCCGGTTTATATATTAGGTACCCATAGACATTAAACTTGAAAAAAATCCTTTTCACAAGAAGATCATCATCTTATCAGCCAAGGGATGTCCACTGCTGAACAAAGGCCTCCCCAAAAATTTCCACAACGACCGTTTTGAGTGTGTTGCGTATTTATTGAGAGTACTGCCATAATCGCGACGCTTGGGAGGCGAATTGGCGATCGCAGTTGAGTTCTTAAGGTACTCCTTGCCCATCCTCCGACTAATCCCATAGTCGCCTTTCACGACACCCGCGGGATGAGATGGTTTGGTGCTATTCTCTATGGAATAGAATTAGCGGGCTAATTACCTAAGTCGCAGACGCTTTGCAACAGGCGTAAATTGCTCCAACGCCGCTGTCAAACGTCAATTTGGTATTACCTACTTGCCGATAGCGACTACACAGGCGAAGATCTCTGACGCGCCTCTGTCGGACAATCAATGAACTAAAAACGTTCATTCTTTTTAGTTCCACTGGTGGCTACTGGCACTAGTAACTATGCATCTTCCACAATAGCGACTGGCGGGCGATGCCTTACGTAATACCAATTTTTTTGACGCTTTGCCGCCGGTGGATCCTTGACTGCTATCGCGTCTGCTGTTGCTGTTTTTAGCTAATCAGCCCGCCGGTCTCTAATGATAAGTAGTATTTAATATTTACTTACCTATGCTTATCGCCCACTCGTGCTTATTATTAAGGTCCAGACATTGCGATCCTATAACAAACAATGGCGTTATTGTTGAAGCGAACATAACTTTAATCGCCATGTTCGTTCACCACGGAGTCCCGAATATAATAACTTGTTTCAGAGTGGGCATACCCTTGTGGCTTATTCTATCGCAAGTACAGTCACTATAACAGGTCATCAATTCATCATTCAAGCTTATTAAAATATATTTATTAAACTGACATGAGTGGTCGTGGTGTCCCGGAGGTGTCGTGGTGGGTTTCATCATCATCATAAACATTATAAACGTCCACTGCTGGACAGAAGCCTCCCCCAAAAATAGCCGCGACGACCGGTATGGGTTTGTGTTTTGTGCTCATTTGGGAGTTAGCAATAATCGCCACGCTTGGCAGACGGGTTGGTGATCGCAGTTGTGTTATGAATATACTCGAACAACGCTGCTGCCGACTAATCCCATAGAGGCCTTTTACGACACCCATGGGATGAGATGGCTCTAATTTCTGCTGTGTCGTGGGTGCGTTTACAGACTCAAATGCCACACGCAATACACTCAGACCCGGAACAACTGCAGCACAACTTGCAAATCAAAAAAATATTTGTTCCGTTCCGGAATCGAACCCGCGATCCGGAGCGCAGCAGCCGACTGTATTAGCCACTGCACCAAATTGCCGTGCCGTCAAATCTTTATCACTGGGTTGGTGGTTCAAAACCTGAGGGCCAATTCTCGTAATTAATTTGACGACTGAAACTTGACCGAACTGAAATTAAATTATGAATTGACCTAAAACATTGTATTCTGCTACTCTTAAAGTTCAGTCAGAATTCGGTATAATCTCGATCTAGTCCAATCCCAATTTTAGTCTATGGCTCATTTCAATTTCAATTTTGAAGTTTATTAATGACAATTAAATATACTTCAAAATTGAAATACATGCCATTGACGGCACGGTTGGTGCAGTGGCTGATACAGTCGGCCGCTGCGCTCTGGGTCGTGGGTGCGATTCTCGCACGGAACAAATATTTGTATGATCTGTAGGTAGTTGTTCCGGGTCTGGGTGAATTGTGTGTGGAATATATGTTTGTAAACGCACCCACGACACAGGAGAAATCCTAGTGTGGGGCAACGTATTTAAAAAAAATTAAATGACAAGATGCAGATTAAAATAATTTATACGGGACCATGTTTAAATAAAATCACGACTTGTTCTGTTTTGTTGACTGTATTTCTATGTAATATGATTATATGGGAGGTTATGATAAGGATTGTTATTATATAAAACATTCTTGGAAACTATTAGGCTTTACGAGCGCTCAAAACGATGACACTCAATGATCGGTAAATGATCGGCAACGTTAAGCAACACTTGGCGCAGTCAGTCTATGGATGGTTGACCGCATAGTTATGTTTGAACTGCGCGTCGGACGACGGCGTCGACGGACGATTTAACGTGCTCCTCGAAATGCGGGGGTATTTCGAGGAGCACGTTAAATCGTCCGTCCCGGTTGTTCTCATTAGGCGTATTTACAACAATTGACATCAAGCACCACACGCTTTTTACAATAATTTTTTTATTGTTCATCAGTCTATTGTTATTGTAAACTTATTGAAAATTATTTTCTACTTTTTAGTTCGGTTATCTACAAAAATGTGGTTGTTTTTACTATTATTTATTTACCTTATCCTATGGTGACATAACGACAACATATTATCGATATAAACAAGTCAAGCCCCAACTGGTAATCCGTGTGGTGTCCGGATTAAGAATATAGCACCACTCCATCTCCTCCCGTGGATGTCGTAAAAGGCGACTAAGGGATTCTAAACCAGAGGGATGGGCAGCAGCATCCCTTCTTCGGAACATTAGCCATACAGCGCTCACCAACCCGCCTGCCAAGCGTGGTGAGTACTGGCAAATACCCCCCAAAATGACGACACAATTGTTGAAATGTATGGGCTCCCCTGCCTCCTCCTCCTCCCATGCCTTTGTTCAGCAGTGGGCGTCTTATGGCTGATATGATGATGACGATGACTGCACCAACCGTGTAGTCTTCCCTTTTAAAACACACATTCAATAAAGGAATTGCTATTCTTAACACTTAACACACAGTGGTCACCATCACAGTTGACCTCTTCGAAACTATTCAACAGAGCATAGATTGTATAGGGTCGATTTTAATACTTCCATTTGCATAATTTAAATATTTAATTGTATAGAAATGACTCACCATAAGTGACGCCGCCGACAAATATAATTTGCATTATATAAATATGGTTTTGGTCCATTTTTGGTTATCTGTAAAAAAACAAAAGGATAATCAATCACCAACATACACTGATATCTCTGTTTTTGGGGATTACCTACCCAATTGAAATAAATGCAAACAATAACACAGGTATACATTACCATTTTCTTCAGATAAAGTAAAAAAAATGTGGGTTTGCGCCCTTTGCCTTATTACAGCAAAAAATATTTTAGGTCGAGCTACCTTATGAGTTTTATTAGTTCAGTTCAGGCCATTCCATTCTTGGCGTAGACGGCGTTTTAGCTATTCTTTGGTGTGTGATGCCTGACTTTGTTGAAACTTGCCCATGTCGTGCCCACCCCAATATCCGATGGTAGCTCTGTTCTCGAAGTTGTTGACGAGTATGTCTACCTGGGACAAACTGTCCAGTTAGGTAGGTCCAACTTCGAGAAAGAGTGTACCTTTATTATTAAGTGGTATTTTTTCGTATACTACATCAGATACAATTCCAAGTGTTATATTTATCATAGGCCATGTGATTTAAGGAAATAAGACAGTTTAACTTCGTATAATTTGTAAATCTTTGTTTCGACAGGAATGAAAATAATACATTATCATTAGTATTCTGACCCAACGTCACAAGAAAGCAATGGGACAAGAAAAATTGGGCCTTAGTAATAACTGGTGCTGGTTTGGGCAAACACAGTTGCTTTAGTAGGTAACCAGTTCGTTTTCTTTCTTGGCACTCGAATTATTTTAACCCGATTCTCATGACCCTCTGGATCTTAAGGAACAAAACAAAATTAATCACATGTTTTTTTTATAACAGAGGTCACAAACTATGTCACTAAACACTGACAAAACTCCCATATTACTGGGGAAATCGGAACACTGTTTTACTGGCAACACTGAATATAAATGTTATTTGGAAACCTAAAAATATTGTGGCATGAGTATTGGAAAGTGATAAGCCAAGAAAAAGGCAAGTGGTACACAAATTCAGGAGACCCCGCCGCAAAGACCTTGGTATCACAACAGTAAAGACGTTGATAGCCGAAATTTCATTACTACAATCAATCGGTTAAGATTTGGTCATTGTAAAACTCCGGCTTACCTTGCAAGACTCAAAATTGTATCCGAAGGAAAATGTGATGTTGCATTAATGAGGTCGCTGACCTTAAACATATTGTGATGAAGTGTCAAAAGTTTAACTTTGAGCATTTGATTTTAGTGTCAGAATTACAAAGTATGTGTGATAGTGAAGTACCGATTGACTTACAATCAATTTTAGCTAACCCTATGTATTTTAAGTCTCTATATAAATTTATTATTAACACAGTAGGAACATTATAATAAGATATCTTGTTAATATTTAAGTTAGGCTTTAAGGACTTGTATCCATGGCCGTTAAATAAATAAAAACAATGACAATAATGGTAGCAAATTTTTATCCCCTTTTTAATGATATTTACAGAGATATAAAAAAAATCAGTTAAATTACATGTGAAACATAATCATGCTTGCTTTATTATGTTTTTGCGATCGAAAATCACACTCTTTCACAACACATTTACCCATTTTAGAGGAAATCATTGAATGTGTTACCCAGTTGATGACAAGCTAGCCACTGAGTGACATAAGGCCGGGCATATGGCTGTGGCCATATGTTGAGTGGCTATGCCATTGTGCGACATTTACTTATCTAGTTACGATAGTAATATATATATATATATATCAATTAAACAAATAGATACACCTAGGTAATTATTATAGAACACTGACAAAACTCCCAGAAAACCAGGAGTGCATCAAGTCCCATGCTAGAACAATATTAGAAATGATTTTGGTATCACATTTGTATGGGCATTCCTACCTCTGCCGCACTTTTAAATCTCTTCGCTTGGCATGAAGGACAGGTCTTTCAGCTCTGAGTGTGGCAATCGAAAGATTAAACAAAAGGGATTATTTCTGCTATACTTATTGGGCACCAGTAAATTTTGTAGGGTACTCAATTTATTCAAACAAGGCTGTATATAATGATAAATATCACCCCAAATCTTGACTTTTCTGAAAAGACATTTACCTTACCCATATAAAAAAGATAGTGTCTTTATGTAGATATACAATAACATGTCTCATTAGACATTCTGTTGTGTGATGATAATATTGATTTTCATAAGAGCCCCTCACTTTAAAATAAGACTTCATTATAAGCTCCAAAAGTAATACGAGAGTAGCAACCATGCTTGTGTTGTCTTTAGTTTGAATTGTTGTTGTTATCAATAGCCTAAATAGCCAAAAGCCCAGTCTTAGTTTGTCGTATTATCATTGAAGACAATTCCTCGAGCATTGCAATAATTGCTTTAAAAATAAACATTTGGCACTCTAAAAGATTTATTGATGACAAGCAGGTAAAACACTCATAGTGTGAGGTATTACTTAGCAAGTACACACGTAAATTAAAATGATAATACAATGGAACATCTACTAACCTTTTCATTCAATGATCCCACGTTTTCATACAAAAGATATAGGTAGCGAATGTGCGAATAAACTAAAGTTATGCTACATCCGGTGCACCGAAATAGAAAACAGTCATAATCAAAGAGTATAATAACTATATATAAGATGGTCATAATTATTTTTAATGTATAGTACGGCCGCGGCCTGCAAGCAAATCGTAAACACAAACAAAAGTCCAAAATATAAATATTGTCAATGTCAATGTATGTCATTGTCAAAACTTATCTCGAAAAAATAGAGGTGTGACTAATATAATCATAATCATCATATCAGCCACAGGATGTCCACTGCTGAACAAAGGCCTCCCCCTTAGATTTCCACAACGAGCGGTCACATGCCGCTCTCATCCAACGACTCCCAGCTTACCAGGTCGTCTGTCCACCTCATTGGAGGACGTCCCACGCTGCGTTTTCCGGTGCACGGCCTCCATTCGAGAATCGTGATAGGTACGAGTAAATATGATAATGAGATATTTACTTGAACTTGCTAACTGAACAAGAGTAGTGGAATGGAAGTGGATAAGAATTATACAGCTGGAATTTGTTTATTACGAAATGGTAGATCATTTACAGAACCTAGACCTTTATACAATTCGATTTGCGTATATTGTTTTTATTTTATAACACGTATTTTTACAGTTTTTTCATGAGTTGACACAAGTATTGATAACAGTCGGTAGCCTAGCAACGATCATAGACATTTTCACTAGTGCTATGCTATCCAACCTTAATAGATATGAGGTTATTTGAATCTGCAGTAATAGTATTACTCAGTAATAGTCAAATAATATGATATGCGCGCGTTGTTGCCGCTCCGTAGTTTGACGATTTGGTGCCGACGTGCGACTGGATGTATCGCGATGCACACGACGGGCAGCAGTGTCCTTGGAGTACATTAACAACTCAACTGCGATCGCCAACCCGTCTTCCAAGCTTGGCGATTATGGTAAGACCTCCCAATAAGCACACAACACACCCATATTGGTCGTTGTAGTGATCTTTGGGGGAGGCCTGTTTCCAGCAATGGACTTCATTCGGCCGAAATGATAAAATATTCAGTAAAAGGATTACGAAAAAATTACCCTAATACTACTTTTACGCATTACATTATTGTCTCACTGTTGTCAAATTTTCGTTATCCGTTGTTTAGTTATTGCCTCAGTTAAATATTAAAATTGACACTATTCCAATTACATAAAGCATAAAATCGTAAAATAAAACATGTGACTCACCAGATTAATATAACAGACAACGATAAAAATAAAAGTGAACTTTATGACGTGCGCTTAAGGACTACAATCGTATGATTTGTTGTTCTCTAGCACTGTGATGTACGTTATATTTGAATAACACCATATCTCTCACACCTATTGGTTGCGTATAATGCTTTCTTATTCGCCACGTAGCCGTGCGACGTTAGCTGCGAGTGTGCGCGCACTGCCTGGCTGTTGTCAATAACAATAACGAAAAACGACAACAGGATAATTCGTAGTTCAATAATGTGTTATACATTGCGTAAGAATAATGCATTACATTATCCGTTATTGAAATAATGACCACCTCTACTCAATACTCGAGTCTTTTAGGGATGTTCGATATTAGAAAAACGTCGATGTTCACATCGATGTTAACATCGATCCAATAGTATCGATTTACGATTAACATCGAATGGTAATCATCGATATCCAAAAACATCGATGTTTTTGGTAAAAAATAAATATTATATTATATTATTTAATAAATTAATTAATTTTATAACAAATTAGAAAATACTAACAACAGTACTTTATGGTACAGACTGCAAAAAAATCTTCGGCAGTAGAATTCCATATCATTAGTTTCTTTGTTTTACAGATGTCGACAATATTTTCTGTTATCTACAGTCGAATTCCATTTGGCATCCTCTTTAGTTGAGATGAAAATTGAAGGCAAGTGGCTACTTATTGGAGTTCGAATGTAGTGGAATACGGATATATTGATGTTCGACATTGCTGTTATATCATCGATGTACGATGTCTTGGAGGAATTAACATCGATGTAAAAACAATGTTTCCCTGCTAAACATCGATGTTTATCTAAAACGGCCTACTCAAAGCGCTGCAAGCAGTTAACACCGATGAATATCAGTCGTCCCTATTATTTTATTTATTATATGTATTCATTATGCAACAATTTAATTAAAACCCTGAATGTTTAACAATGTTTTTGACACACTGCGAAAAAAATATTTGCAGGAGTTTTTCTTTTTTACTGTTCCTTTGTTGTTACAGCTGTTGACCAGCTATAGAAAAAAAACCTTTTCAAAGCTGTCGAAGTCGCTACAGAGCACAAATGTTTGATAGTTAATTTCTTCCAAACTTAGTTAGCTACAGGCGAATTCCAACTAGTACTCGCTTACAAAACGACCCTTTGAAAAAAAAAGCTTTATATAACGCATGCGCTGTTTCATACACATGAATAAAGGATGTGTACACACGTATGAAAATCCAAATGTTTAGCATTGGGTGAGCGACAGCGTAGCTCATGGTGGAGGTGAAAATTGAGGGGAAGCGGCTACTTATTGGAATTCGACTGTAGTCGAATATGAAAACATCGATGTTCCGATATTATTCCCGTACCATCGATGTATCGATGTTTTAAAGGACTTAACATCGATGTAAAAATATCGATGTTTTTCCTCTTAACACCGATGTTTATCGAATATCGGTAAATATCGATCATCCCTAAGTCTTCCTGACTCGGCACATCACTAGTAATCACTAATCTGTTTACAGTGGGAGAAATTTATAAACGAGAACTTGAGCCCAACTGAATTAAGTACTTGTAATTTTTCGGTGGACTATAAACGGTATTCGGAATCATAGACCGTAAGCCATGTATTATATATAGAACGTCTATGCGGTGACGCTGAAGAAACAATTTAATCACTGTTGCTTTATTCAGCGCCCACTTCTAGTAATTACCTATTTACTATCTATTATTTTCTGTTTACATTATAATAATAATAGTTTTAACCCACCGGGGACAATCCGAGACTGCATTTTATAGTGTAGCCATGGAGAGACCATTACATTAAATATTAAAATTCTCTAAAGGGCATCTGCGTGTTGGACCCATGTCCCCGCGTAAGCCTATCAAAAGACCGGGTTCCCCCTTACAGTGGATATATGCCCGTGAATAGAGAAACATGATAATAATAATAAATTTGTTTATACATGGCATCTGGGCCCAAGAGCTTGTTAGTAACAATGTATACTTAATTCTAATGTTAGTAAACATAACAACAACAATTATGTTGGATTTTATTTTGCATGTCTTATTCAATATTCTACTCAATATTATTATTTTATCTTGCAGACAAATTCCAAAATGTATCAAATGCATAATGTTATAATGGAAATTGTACTTGTTCTTGGCATCACACTTGGTAAGTTATTTATATGGGTCCACAGTTTGTCTCTTACGTCCAAAATTAATAATCAACCTAATAACTTCTTCAGATTTAAGATTTCGAAATTCATCACTTGAGTCTATTAGAATCAAATACCGCAATGTCCATAAAAAAGCAAAAATGCGTTTTCTATGCCGTATGAATCTACAGATTAAAAGGAATCTATTTGAATATTCAAAATGCAACCAAAGCAATGTCATGTAGAAAACTGGCATTAAAAATTAAAGTATGCTACAAATATAGCATTATCCATTTGTGTATGTATATAAAAAATATGAATTATGGCCAGAACACGAAAATGGACATTGCGGTATTTGATTCTAATAGACTCACTTGTTCTGTTACAATCACAGTTAACACAAACAACAGACAAATCCATCATCCGAAATCCAAAGATTTTGGTTTAGATTGATTATTAATTTCAGCCATTACTTGGTTTGGTTTCTGCTGAAACAATTTTTGGATATGGTGTACTCATCTTATAAGTTTATAACATTGGTAAAGGGACTAAATATTTGTAGGACTAGGTTTTTGCCCTTAATCAATCAGGATGTTTGTTATGGTATAGCTCTCAAAATTATTACATTATCAACTAATGAATCTATAATACATGACTTTATAATTAGCAGTTGGATACAGATTAACTATACTATTTAACAGTTGCATCACAATACATCTTTGCCAACATAAAGTATATAAAGCAGAATTTAAATTTATATGCCAAATATTCCAATATTCATGCCATTAATACTAGAATAAATATAAATAAATATTATATAATATAAATAAAATAATAAATAAAAGGGGTACATAACCCCTTATAAACGGAACCAAATTAATAGTATAACACTTACTATGTCCTACTGGTCATCACCACGTCACTTATCGAGGTTGTTGCTGAAAATCAGCGCTGTTGGCTCGTCCCGATGCTACAGCATTACGCTGAGTAGCGACCAAGTTTTTGCACAGATACGACGCACAATTTCTACTTTTCCATTCATAATTTATAATGTTCTTGTATTATAATAGTTTCGCTAAAAAAGCAGGCAAAGGTCTGAGTCATATAGCCTAAATGTTGTCATAATTCATACAATGAAACGTGTGACGCACTACTACATCTAGGAATAATTATTTTATAACATTTTATTATAATCAGTGTTGCCAGCACGTGCATTGAAATGTAAAGGGTTAGTTATTATATTCATAGTTTTAGTAGATTGTGTAGTTTCTAAGCTTTTGTAGCCTTTTGTCGATTTTATATTTATAATGTGTATTGTGCGTCGATGTGTCGCGGAAATAAATAGTTTCTTTCTTTCTTATCACCGGCTACATAAAGTGCATAACCCATTTGTAGGACTCAGTATCCATCTTTTTAACTAAATACCTATTAGTCCTCTAAATTTACAAAATAAAGATAACTTGTTTAAAAATGTGTACTACACTAGATTATCTGAATGATAAAAACTGCTGATCACTTAGTTGAATACAAGATGTTTCTGTATAGTTTCGAGATTTCTTTATAATTTCTACTTATAGATACTAGTAATATATAACTGCATTGTTTTTTTGTATAATGCAATGCTGTTTTTAAATCATATTTTATTATATGAGTGATTTTATAGTTTAGTTCGATTGCATAATGTTGTGTGCTAGCAGACATGTAGCTCTGACAAAGTTACTACAACCTACCTACTAACCATCCTCTTTGTTATTATGTATAATATGAAGCATATGTATTTTAAAATATTGTATTAAAGCATGACAGACTAATGTTGCTGGGGAGCTTGTTGTGATCTTGAAGATCGTGAATCTTGCGCGTTTCTTCTCCCCAGCTCAAACAGTAGGAAACGGTGAAGGGTGGGCTTATATGTGTGCTGTCTTATGTTGATGTTCAAAAGAACTATTCTTTAGTCTATTTTGATTAAATGCTATAAATACAAGTCTAGATGATTTGTATTTTAGTTGAAATATGGACACATACTAAAAAAAACAACTAATTTAATACAAAGTTGTAATAAATTGATTCTATTTTAGTGGATAACATTTTGTGTGGTCCTTCTCCTTATACCCGAGTAACCTTTTAAACACCAGACTGTCAAAACCATAATGTGAACCCTTCACCAGGCACTTTTAGCAAGTTGGTTCTGTACTAAAACATATATGTTTACGTTTAAAGCAACAGAAATGAAACCCATGTTTACGGATAGGGATATATCAATCATGTATCAATCATGTTCAAATGGTTAAACTCGCCTTTTGCAGTCCAGCTGCGGGGCACTGGTCTTCATTTTAGACTTCTTATTAAACCAAACATAAATTTGGTTTACTATTGGTGATTCATTTCAAATTGCATCATATTTTATACATATAAAGTTTATCTGTTACCATTCCAAGTAAAAGTAAATGTCATGTCATGGTTAAATGAAGAAATATGGAAAATATTAAGTTCAGAAGTTAAACCAACCAGTTTTCTTAAATAGGATTGTAAGTCACCATATCTTAAAAAAAGTAAGATTACCGCTGTGCTAAAACTACAGTGTTCATGCTGGCAGGCCTGGCTACTCTGTAAATAGGGAAGTTGAAGTTAAAGTAGATTTAAATTTAGTAGCACAACTTTTTTTTTTGTTTGTTTATTAAGATGGGGTTATTCTGCAGAAGTACTGTCATTTAGGGTCAGTTCACACCGAGACGTGACTAGGCGCGCATTGCTTGAAAAAGCTAGTTGTTCTCACGCGAACCCGCGTTGTGTAAAGCGGCTCCGCAAGGAGCATCGCGAATAACTTTAAGAAAAAAAAATACAAAAATAAGAAAACTATCCAGTATACTATTGTAGTCTTTGATCGCGACGCTGCGAAGGGCATCTTTGCCGCTTAGCCTGTTGTGTTCTCTCAAGTATCTGCGCACCGCGTCGTGACTCGGTGCTTTCGGTGACTGGAGTCCTTCCAGCATTCGTTGCAGGGCAGCTCGCCTTACGTTGAAAAGTATCCATTTCGCTTTAGCGCTTTCACAAAAATTTGTACCTTTTTGTATAATAACCATAAGTTCTATATTCTACCTTACAAATATCTTATAAAGCGCGCACGTGATAGCGTCCGCGTCGTTGCGGCTTGTCTCTGTATGAACTGACCCCAATGATATTATATATTAAAAAGAAGTAGATATGTTACATGCGCGCCAAAAGTAAGAACCAAAACTCCCCCAACTGTAGCACCTCGCAATCCGTTCGCCTAGATAGCTATCTCTTTTACTCTTGTTGTTTTTATATCTTCTTTCTCACGACATGGTTGTGCAAGCGAGACTGTATTTTGTGCGCCGTTTAATATGGACGTAACATATCTATGGTATAATATCATTGACTGACCCTAAATCAATTAGTTTAATAATAACTTCATCTGTTGTCACTATGCTTATGTAGAAAGTAAATTAAGATATTGATTGCGTATATATTAATGATTGAATAAAAAAGTACAGCGGTAGAAATGTAGAATGAATCCGGAATATAGCATTTTTGTATAATATTATGACTAACATAATAATTACCGACCGACACTCAAAATAGTGTTTTATGAGTAGGTATGTTCTAAAACTGAGCTATGACGTGTCGGTGCACACGATAACATTGTGGAATGAAATATGATATCAAAGTCCCAACTCTGGAAGAAACACGCCATTGTTCTCGGGCTTTCGTGGGTACTAAACATGTTACCGATAAAATATATAGTCGCTTTAACACTAACTGTATTGTTCGTTGTAGGATCACAGAGTTTAGACTTCGATGATAAGTATAAATGGGCGTTAACCATAGGTGAGTAATTGTCAGAAATCCTTATTTTTTTTTTATTGACGCTTATTATGACGAGTGTCTATAACACATATACTGCAAATGGTGTCTATGGGTCAAACAGGTATCATGTTAATATTTAAATCCAGTGGCACGGTATAAATCTGTACTTCCAAATTGATTGACGGCACGGTTGGTGCAGTGGCGGATACAGTCGGCTGCTGCGCTCCGGGTCGTGGGTTCGATTCCAGCACGGAACAAATATTTGTTTTATTTGAATGATCATCTTATCAGCCAAACGATGTCCACTGTTGAGTGAATGCCTTCCCCATAGGCGCGCGGTTACATTCCGTGTCATCATTTTGGGGGGATTTGGCCCACGCTGGGCAGGCGGGTTGGTGAGCGCTGAATGGCTGGTGTTCCACAGAAGAGACGCCGCTACTGCTGGTTAGTCCCTTAGTGGTTTACAACATCCATGGGAGGAAGTAAAGTGGTGCTATATTTCTAATCCCGACACGATAATTTTGTATATTATTTTCAGCGCGATACGTCGTGTATATTTTAACTATACAAGGTACAAAAGGCTTAAGCGCGATAGCATATGACGTGTTTCACAGTAAGAAGGGATTGGACGTACGACTCCTAAGAAACATTAATAGCCTTCAACTATTAATGTACCTCGCCTCTATTGCCGTTTTGATTATCAACAATCAGAAGTTTTTCGCTGAAGACTTCCCTTTGATTTTTATCGCGTGTTTAATTGTGAAATATCCGGAAATTGTAAGTTTTGTTTTTATTATTTTGATAGCTTACTCCTTTGGGTTTTTTTTATTATTTGCATGCTATGGGCCTCAGGTTCCGTTACAACATGCATAACCCTTGAGCAACTGCAACGGATAAGTTGTATTATATCATTGCCCATGTCAGCAGTCAGTTTTTGATGTAGGCCCTAATTTTTTTTATATTGTCGTTTATAGTGTTTGGGTATTACCTGTTTGATTATTGAAAGGTGAAAAGATGTGTGCTGGCTGTGTGTCAAAAATATACCTGGTTAAGGCAGGTAGCTGTTTTGTTTATTTGATATATAACATAATATTCAGTAAAAAATAACGAGTGAACCTTACAGTAGCCGCTTATGATGTGTAATGTCTGACACACAAGAGTATTCCAATTCAAATTTTGGTTTATGGCTCCATCGGTTTGTCGATGATTCTGCAATGCAATGCAATGTCAAGGTTGGATAAAACAAAAATGTAGATATTCTTTTATAAAAACCAAAATGAATAGCCCTTGAATAGCAAACCAAAACTGATCTGGTTGAATAACCTAAAAATGTAATGCATAAACACAGAAGAGTTAGTAACCACTCCGTTTTAGTCTGATATCTCACCTTGGTAATAAGCAATATTATTATTAGATAAAAGATCGAAATTCAGTACAACAAAATGTATGAATGGCGCCAAAACCCAACACATTACCGCGCATGCCCTAAAGCAGGCGAGATATGTAATAATTGTAATCGAAACTTTTTGTAATGCTATAAAAACGGCGCGCTCCAAATATGCGTACCATTAGAAAAAAAAAATTGATGGAATCTCCTTGGTGATATTAACTTCTTGGATTTGCCCTGTATCGTAATGAAAATAAATATGTATTACTTATAACATTATTTTCTTAGATAAAAGGCATTATAATTTGATTATATTTTTAAATCTTCCCCGGCTTCCTGTTACATACTTCCGTCCCTTTTCATAAAATCACTCCCACAGATTTCTTTCCTGCAAAAGCGAGAGGAAAGATGTTACACATCAATAACTGATAATAACGCGGCAGACTGAGATGTTGCTTTGGAGCTATTCTACACTTCTACCGGCTTACTCTCTAGGAACCGGTGAAGGGTGGGCTTTGCAGTAATCAGGATCTGCATTACAATATTTTGACCATGAAGCAAATCTTATGACGCAATTCGTCCTTACACTGAAGTCAGGTATCGAAACTGATATCTGGAACAACAGGCAAGACGATTTTCCTATTTCCCACCAAGCAATTTTAGTCGCAATTTGTCGATGTTTTAGGAGAAAAAACCAGTATGTCCAGCAAACTATGGCGTGGGGATGGCTTGCAGCTTTTACGAAGGTTACCTTATGCACATAATTCCGTCGGATGGCAGTAGGTTCGGGGGCTTCGAACAGAACATAAACATTTTCGAGTCTCGCCATGGCGTCGTGGTGCCCGTGAAAAAGCTATTTATCGTCATAACGAAGTCATTGCGCAGCCCTCCGGACCTCGAGCTGTTCAATAAGCACAACAGAGATGACATTGCGAAGCTAGAAGCTTGTACGGTAAGTTTTGGTGATTTCTTTCATTTCGGCCGAATGAAGTCCACTGCTGGTCAGAGTTTACAGTTTTTTAAAAAGACTGTTTTTATATCCGTTTTTATAACACATAATACTAGGCAGTTTGTTAACCAAAAATATTAAAATACTTTGTACGAAATTTATTCGGTTCTGATGACCTGCTGCTGCTCATACAGGGTCACCGTGTCAGTGGAAACGTACCGAAACTTTGGGAGGAGGTTACAGTTATAATAAAAAGAAAAGACATTTATTTGAAATAATAGGTTAAAGTTTTTTTTTTTTTGAGCTCGCAATGGACCGTAAACAACACGATCAAAATGCTCGTGATTATTGCATTTATACCAGCGATGACCTCATCCGTGAACTGTAGCGAAACAACGACCGTTTAGTATTTATTTACATTGCGGTTTTATGTGAAAATAAGTAGTTTATTGTGTTTTTATTCAAAATAGCGTTATGATAGACAAAATCAATTACTTTGTGCTGTTAAATAAACTGGAAATAAAATCTGAATATTCATGAAAAGACCGGTACAAAATTCTAACGCTGCGGGTTCAAGAATCATGTACTGAATTCATGGTATTAGTTTTCGTCACTACTTCATTTGCACCTCTTATAATTTTGACCTTTTTTTTATGAATAGATCAAAATATTTTTATATTATATTTGTTTATAAATTTTATATAAATATGCAAATACAAACGAAGATATCAGGAAGAGAACTAAAGCGATCGGTATAGCATACCGAATTAGCGAGCTGAATTGGCAGTGGGCTGGTCACGTTTGTCCAAGGACCGGTGGCGACGTTTGCCGAAGGATCAGATGAGTACTAGAGTCGAGACCGCGCATGGGCAAACGTAGTGTGGCCGGCCAGATAGACGGACGACCTGAAAATGTTTGCGGTCCGGCTGGATGCGGAAAGCTGATGACCGGGTGTTGTAGCGCACGCTGGTAGAGGCCTTGGTCCAGCAGTGGACCGATATAGGCTGTTGATTGATTGAAATATGGGGGGGGGGGTCGTCGTGGGGTGTCCTACGCCATATCATCATCGACAACTAGTCATCGAAGGTCCAAATAATTGAACGGTCGGTTTATAGAAAGTTTTACAAATCGAACAATTATTAAACGATAGAATCACATCTATACTGTTTATCTACTGCCCATTGTGTCCGACCACATGCATCCGGGAACAGCTTAACCAGGCGACGGATGGAGCTCTGGAAGTAGCAAAACAATGGTCAACGATAATGTCAGGCCTGTTGACAGGAATGAATGAATAACTTATAATGTTGATATACTAAACATGTCCTATTGCCTATGTGGATACAATTAATGTTTCATGCCTGAACGGTCGAACTACTAAACGTTCGATATTTTGAACACTCGATGTAATTATTCTACGATCTAGCTTAGAACACCGTCACAAAGCAGTCAGTGATTTCCGTTGATTAAAGCATTGAATTTAAAATAAATAAATACCTGAAACTTGAGAACACCAGTATGTGACTGTTTTATTTGGCGAAGCTCAAAAATAAATTAGCTGAATATTCCGTATCTTTCATTATTATTTGCAGCAGTATTATTTATTTCCCAAAACCTTTTATCTGACAAGCATAATGATTATTGCAAGACCCCTCTATGGCGCTGTTATCTATACTGAAGGCCAATTCACCCACGTTATTCGATGATATGAACAGGTTGACATGAATGAATAAACGACTCACTATTTGGTTCTCAGCTTATTCCATGTAAGCTGCCCGTTGATGATAGTATGTTCCAGTCGCTGGACGACGTGGAAAAAGACGTAGCTGGGGTGAAGAACCGCATATACAAAAACTCTGCGTACAAGATCTATAGACCACGCGGTCGGCCCGTGTGCCTCGTCGCCGAGTGCGCTACACCTCTGCACACGCTGCACCGGGTTATGGAAAACAGGGACTTGTACGAAGGTCAGTGGGGTGGATAGAGGGTAGGACTTATCTTGCAGTCTTTTACAATGTATCATATGCCCACTTATTTGCACATGTATACAGAGAAATTCGGAAAAGTTGTAGTAAGCTGAAAGGGTATTTTTTATACTGAGCAACTTATGTTATACGACTTTCCCTAAAAAGTCAATACTTTCAGAGATATAGCTGTTCAAAGTTTTCATGAATACGCTAAAACAACCCTATCATCAGCTGTGTTTAACATTTGAAGTCATATTTGGGTTTAGCCTACTGACAACGAAAATACAAAATGGTTGACATTGTCTATCGTCATTGTGAAATGTAGAAGATAAATTATATTGCAGACGCGACAATTCGTAATTGTTGCAGTATTTTACCTATTGCCTCCAACTATATGTTTACACAGTACTTGACTTTTTTCGGGTATAATCCTCTTGGACCTCCACTGCCTTGGGACGGCCGGAGGAGCATGCGGACTGTGCCGGCTAAAACCCCACAGTGTTTCTTCAACTTACCTGTGGCTGGGGGTGAGCTGTTCGCCTTTGAAGCATTAGACCACTCTGCTGGCAGGTATCGGCCCGTCACTAGGTCCGACGGGCTCCGTCTCCGTGTGACCTGGCCGGCCGCACATTCAGAGAGGCGTGCGCAGAACAAAACGCGAACTCAACGTTCCGGGCCTGATTCTGTTCGGGCTACTCATGGGGGCCGGAGATAGTTTAGCGCCCTCCGCCGGCGCCCGCTTCCGGTGCATTTTTTGTGGCAGGGGTCAGAGGTGGTCTCCTCCCGGATCTGCCGCCTCCTTTGCCTTGCATCACGTCATCGCATAAGGAGGTGACGGCATCCCAAGCGCTCTCGCTCCAGACGGTGATTCACGGCCGGAAGGGAGAGGTCTCTTAGACCGCCGCGACAAGACCACGGAGCTGCGTTACTGCGCCGCAGTGTATCTCCGTAGTGGTGATAACCGGGCGTCTCTTCTCGGCATATGTGATACAGATACTTCCCGAAACACCCATGGTCCGAGAGTATCCGAGTCATACGGAAGGTGAGGGTGCTATGCCGCCTCTCCAGCCAGTCCATAACGGCATTACCGCCGTTATCGTGGCGTGCCATGCACTAGGC
The DNA here is from genome assembly GCA_947459985.1 of Diloba caeruleocephala. Taxonomy (NCBI): domain Eukaryota; kingdom Metazoa; phylum Arthropoda; class Insecta; order Lepidoptera; family Noctuidae; genus Diloba; species Diloba caeruleocephala. The sequence continues at coordinate 1,419,592 of OX381620.1, read as the reverse complement.
TCCAGGATAGCACCAGAATCCGCCAAAGCTCGGACCGTCGGACCTTGGTCTCACGAGGTACTGGCTGTTCGCCCCGACTTAGCGCCTCCCCCCGCCACTAATATAGCGACGAAGGCTCTCGCTTCCAGATACCACAGTGAGCGGGTGAAGGAAGAGCGGTGATCGGCCAGAAGGCTCCCCGCCTCAGGAGACCGTACGGTATCCCCTTATCACCTTGAGGGCCATCGCTCGCTGCGGTCTTCGCCACCAAATGTGCAACCACCAATCCACTGATCCACCACTACAATCACTAATCTGCTGTGATTGTAGATATACCTCTATCCTCCACTTCTTCTTTCAGCCGTTGATTGGTGTTATTTCTTCAGCAGTAGACCAAGTTGTTGTGGTGCCCCGGCCCAGAATACCACCACCCCGTCTCCTCCCGTGGGTGTCGTAAAAGTCGACTAAGGGATTAGCCGGAGGGATGGGCAGCAGCGTCCTTCGAGTACATTAACAACTCAACTGCGATCGCCAAACCGCCTGCCAAGCGTGGCGATTATGGCGAAACCCCCCAATGAGCCCACAGCATACCCATATCGGTCATTGTGGTGGAGGGTTTGGGGGAGGCCTGTGTCCAGCACATTATTGATGATTGAGACCAACTTGTATATTAATACTACATTACCTTTTTTTTCAGAGCTGTCCGATGTGAATGTAGAGGATGTTGTTAATGACTTCTGCAACACGCTGACTACCATTCTGTCCAAAAGTTCTGAATGCAGGGACAAAGTCGAATTGGTTTACTTTGATGGTAAGCGCTCACTGTGTTTTAAGCTCTCAGTTACATCGGTGTTACGTGCTACGACAGCGGGCTGGGCCCCAAGTTTTGTAACCCCTGATTTAGGCAACATGATTTTGTTGGTATGTAGATTTTTGAGATAATCTCGCGATACCCACGGGCACGGATGATAAGGCCTAATATAATAAGTGTATTTTTCAAAATAAAAATATATTAAATACTAGCTGGGTTCCGCGGTTTCACCCGCCGTTTAATTTAAAAGAAATTAGATAATTTAGAGGACTTCGGCACTTAACATAGAGTATATATATTGGATTTCATGTGTTTAATTATTTTGCGCGAAACCCTTATTATTTTTCTGAAATAAAAGTTGCCTTAGTTATTCCTTATAACATCAGCTATCTGCCAGTGAAAGTCCCGTAGAAATCAGTCCAGCCGTTTAGGAGATTAGCGAGAACAAACAGACAGACAGACAAAAAAAATAAAAATGGTTTTTTTGTTGTAGGTACCGTAAATACATTCATATGCATTTTGTAAAATGCTCTGTTATTTTGAAATTACAAACAGACACTTCAATTTTATTTATTTGTATAGATAAATATAATTATTTTTTATTTTTTAGACGGTGACTTGGAGTTGAACCTGGCCGATGTCTTACTCGATAGAATACGTGAACTGGAGCCCAAGTTTGAAGAACTAATTAGTATAAGAGAGTAAAATTTCCAAAGAAAAATTGACTTCCTCCGAGATGATTATTTAATGTAATGTAATTATTTGTGTCGACGCGAGAATTGAAATTGTAATTATGTAATCATATGAACAGAAAACTGATATCAGTATTCGACTAAATAGTCGCAACGGAAATTGGGCCTTCGAAAACAATATCTAACCACCAAGGAAGATTAAAGTTGCTCACAACGTAACACTTACTTGGTACGCAAGTAACACAATAAATTGAGGCTTAGTCGACATGGGGCCTATACTCAAAATTACCTGTAGTCTAAACAGGACCTATTCGCGATAGGCCTTAATCTGAAAATGGCCTATTCGGCAATACAAAGACTTATAAGTTTTTGTGTATAAAATGTTCTATATTATTAGATCACAAATCAGACGTTCTCTATCTGCCATAATTTCATAACAGTTGAATGCATAAGCTAAGTATTGTTAAATGGTCTTTTTTATTTAAAAAAATTATCATGACATTTATTTACGCAAGCTATGCGCAGTTTTTATGATTGTTATAATGTTAATTTTCCGATATTTAAGTTTTTATTTGAATAAATATGACAAATTTTATTATATGTTTTTTGGTGTTGCCCTCCGCGTATCACCATCATCATCACAACAGCCAAAGGACGTCCACTGCTGAACAAAGGCCTCCCCCAGGATTTCCACAACGGCCGGTTACATAGGTACTAACCGCATCCAACGACTTCCAGCGACCTTCACCAGGTCCTCTGTCCAACTGGTCGGAGGTAGTCCCACGCTGCGTTATCCAGTGCGTGGTCTCCCCTCGAACACCCTTTGTGCCCCAACGGCCATCAGTTCTACGAGCAATGTGCCCCGCCCATTGCCGCTTCAGTTTACTAAACGTTCCAGCTATGTCGGCAACTTTACGTTCTTTTACAGATCTCCTCATTTCTAATTCGATCTCGCAGAGAAATACCAAGCATAGCTCTCTTCATTGCTTGCTGAGTGGCCTCTAGCTTTCTTTTGCTCTCCTGCGAGGTGCACAATTGATGATGTTGTAATTCCTAAGGAGCAAAATAGCCAAGGCCATGTGGTGCCGACTAAGAATAACGCCATCCATAGTCTTCGCGTCGGTCCCGCAAATTTCAAAATAAATACACATCGGTCACTCACACAGCGAAACGTTTTTCCAGATGCTCACATTGCACCTCGTTCTTCCATTCCACAAATTAACACAAACATTTACAACATTTATTAGGGATATGAAAACTATGCGGGAGGCGCTAAGGCGGGGTAAACGGCTAGTGCTTGGTGAGATCGAGGTACGATGGTCCGAGCTTCGGCGGATCCTAGTGGCGGAGTGGAAGGAAGGCTGGAGCAGCCCATTGCAGGGCACGCCGCAACAGCTGTGGTATGACCCTGGAGAGACGGCACGGCGCCCTCACCTTCCGGATGAAGCAAGATACTCTCGAACCATGGGTGTTTCGGGAACTATCTGCGTCGAATAGGCCGAGAAAGGACGCCCAGTTGTCATCACTGTGGAGACTGCCCGTAGGACACGGCTCAGCACACGTTGGAGGAGTGCCCAGCTTGGGCAGCGCAGCGCCGTGATTTCGTCGCGGCGGTCGAAGGGGGTGACCTCTCGTTTCCGGCCGTGGTTCAGTCCATCGTCCGAAGTGTGAGGCGTGGGCAAAGCAAAGGAGATGGGGGAGCGGGGACGGGAGGAGACCATCTCTGATCCCCGCCGCAGAAAACGCACCGGGAGTGGGCGCCCTAGGAGGGCGCTGGACCATCTCCGGCCACTATGAGAAGCGGCCTGCGGGCAACGAACTAGGGGCGGTCTGGCGGCGCGTGTGTTATGCACGCGCCTCTCTGAAGATAGGTGCAGCCAGCCAGGTCGCCGTGGGGCCCGTCAAACAGTGACGGGCTGATACCATTTTTTTATTGATGTCCAGTAGAAATTCTATATGAACTTCCTTCACCCCGGGGAAGGGCGAAGGGGTATGCCGACTCCTACCGGCTAAAACCACTGGAGCGGTCATCTTCGGCATAATCGAAGAGGGGCTCCAGGTCCTCGTAAGATCACACTAGAGCCCCCCCAGTGGTGGCACGCCTGAAGCACATCTCGGAGGGGATGAATGTAAAGCGGTCACCCCCTCTAGCGGATGGAAGGCGACTGTAAAAAGGTCGCCCCCCAGGCACCGGGAGGAGGGGAGGATTGTAATGGATCCCCCAAGCCTCGCTGTGAGCTGTGCTACGCACACGGCGGCACGTGACCACGTGCGCGCCACCGTTTTCCCGGGGGTCGCTCGGTGTGAGCACACAGACTCCCCAATCTGCGCGCCCGCGACCACCGAGGCGGGGGCCTCACCATGTAACGACGGCAGGGGGCTCAGGCGTGATGGACCCAGGAGCCGGGGCGGTTGTTACCCCGGCGCCGTCTCGTCCTTCTCCGCGCGGGATCGGCCCTCTCCCGATCCCGCTCTGCAGTCTCCTTCTGGAGCATGACGCTCTCACAGAAGGAGACCACTGCACTCCAATTTTCAGGCTCTGCCAACATATCTGATCGACCAGGATCCGCCGCTCGGCAACCCACGCAGGGCACTCCTCGAGCGTGTACTGTGCGGTATCTTGGTCGCTTCCACAACGGTGGCACTGTGCCGTGGCATCGCGTCTTATCCTGTGCAGGTACGCACCGAAACAACCGTGACCGGTGAACACCTGCGTCAGGCGGTAGGTAACGCGCTCGCTCCTTTTGAGCCAGGCTACGAAGAGAGGCAGGATGGCCTCGACGACGCGTTTGGTCGCGAACTGCAACTGAAAGCGATGTCGCCACATCTCGAGAGCGCGACGTCGAGCCAGCCGCCTTATCCTGTCGAAGGCCCCTGGAGGCACGCTTTCGCCACTCTGGCGGAGGGAGCGTGTCTGATCATAGACCCACGCATATCTCCGCCAGGATGTCAAAAGGCGGAAAGCGCGCCAGGAGAGTTGCCGCCTCGTAGGACACTGTCCTATATCCCCGTGCGATCCGTATAGCCACTCTGCGCTGCAGACCGTGAAGTTTAGTTCTGCAGCGCCGGGCACCTGACAGTCGAGCTGACCATACAGGCGCCCCGTAGAGGGCCACAGACCGCACAACCCCCGCGTAGAGGCGGCGAACTTCCTCACTCGGTCCCCCGAGATTGGGCAGCACCCGGTGTAATGCACCCACTACCCTCTCGACTCGGGGGACGGGCTGATACCTGCCGGGGGCACTGTCTAATGCAGACAAAGCGTGCACCTCATCCTCGGATAGAAGTAAGTGGAAGGACACCGTGGGGTTTTAGCCCGTAAGAGTCCAGCATGCACCTCCGCCCATCCCAAGGCGGGGGAAGACCATGAGGTTGAATCTTCATCGAATCGAAGGTGTGAGATGTACTCACTGTTTATGCCCCGTCCATTCCAGTCCAGAGTTTTAATGACTTCTTCTAACGAGTTTTAGAACCGTTTCGGGGATATAACATCCCTTCGACGTACTAAAATATGACAGATAGGTTCAAAATCAGATTTTTATTACCTCCCTAACTACTTTGGCATTGGTATTCATCTCGGTCGGTATATCGAATATCTACTTATATCGCTCGTGCTCTGTCGTCGCACGCGAATCGTGAATCAAGTAGCTGATGTGAAGAGAGCGATACCCGAATATCAAGTCTAGTAATATATGGATTTTGAACCAGCTAATATCCGATTCGTATATATTATACCAATATCTGATTTTGTATCTATATATGATTTATATCGCCCACCACTATTAAAATTGTCAAATGTCAGTCAACTAAAAAAAAGTGACCAACAGCTGACGAAGTCACAGAGTACCTTTTATTGGACGAAGTGACGACTAGTTTTAGAGTTTTGCAACGGAATTTTATGTCGAATTACTCATTCATATTATAAATCCTATTATATATAATGGTTGTATGTAAATTTTTTCAGCAAGGTTACTGTCGTTATGGTAAGAACTGTAGAAATGAACATATCTACGGCTCTAAGTATACGTATCACGGTAAGTTCCTGTTGTATTTATTAGTTCTTCCAAACTAATAATAATCAATTCTTCAATAGAGAATTTAATCAGTTGCTGTTGGACTTTGTTTAAGGATGTGTGTGTAGCATAGAAACAGAGCTAGATTTGATTTATTTTTGTATTTTTCCACTGTTGTTGATATGGCTCGTTTTTTTGTGTAATTATGTTATACGTTTTATTTATGAACGTACGAATTGAAGAAACAAAATAAAAATGCTTGGATAGGCCATGGACAGGTGCCATATTCATGACAAATTTAACTACGATATCTACTGCTGAACAATAGGCTCCCACAATGTCGTCAATTTAGTGGGATATTGTCAGCACTCACCACATTTCACAGGCAGGTTGGTGAGCTGCCCATCCCTTTGTTAGAGTCCCTTATTCGCCAATACAACATCCATGGAAGGATATGCAGTGGTGCTATGTTCTTAATCCAAATATCACACAGTCTTAGTACTTCAACAGACATTATTGTTAGCGTCAACAAACACTGAAGCTAACTATGTTCTGTAGCCACAAATGGTAGAAAACTTTTCTCTTAACTACTGTTACTAGCTGGTGTTTAGTGAAAGTTGACAAATGCTCCAACTGTTGTAAATACAAAATTCAACATTTCTAATTTAAATAGACCTTGACAGGGTGGGTCTTGACAAATATCAACAATTTAAATGCAAAGTTTGAAACAGTGAACGGTGAAGAGCCAGCAAGATACTTTTTCTCATTTGAAACACATAGTACTACTAAATATTAAGTCTATCCTATCCCACTAGTAGAATGAGAGGTTATACAAATCGGCACAATGCTATGCTAAAGCAGAAGACAACATTTGAAATAGCATATAATTATTTTACAAAATAAAATGTTACAGCAAATCCACAACCTACACAACAAGCACCACCACCACTGCGGCCTGCCGGTGTCACTGATGAGCAGCTAGTCAGCCAAGTGCAGTCAGACATACAAGCAGCACTCCGAGGTGGACAGTGGATCATCTCATGTTACTCACCCTTCAAAGAAAATTTTCCAGGAATTACAGACTTATCACCTGAGGAAGCCAGACTGTTCATATATGAGGCAAAAAACAATAATAATCTTAATCAAGCCGTAAGTAGACATAAATATAAATCCGTTCAGGAGTTTGTAATGTAAATGTCTACCCCCTAAAAACATATTATAGGTGCTTGGAGATATACTTACTTGTTTGCTTTCAGTTGCTCATCAAGCGCCTAGTAAATTTTATTAGAAAATCTGGATTGTCAGTAACCAATTTCATAATATTCCATTGGACATGTAAACTTACTTATTCCAATGTCTAACAGTATACTTACCATTGTCATTCATAGAATCTCAAAGCGATATTTCAGATAGAAATCTAAATGTAAAATTATATTTTGTTTTAATAAATATGCTATAACATTTTGCAGGTAGCATACATGAACAATCTGTTCAAGGAGACAAGATTAAAATATGAACAACTTTTGCAACCAAATGTCAACATTATTAAAGTGTTAAGAAGTCTCTACAAGGGCCAGATTGTATCCTCACCATTCTCAAATGTGCCACAGAATAATGTGCAACAGAAAATGTTAAGTGATTCTTACAATGCAGCATCTTCTATATTCCGCAGTGCAGTCCAAACTCCTCCCATATTAAGTCAAAATGCAAGTAATGCTCAGTCAATATTTAGCCAAGCTCAAAACAATAGCATATTTAATACGCAAGCATCGGATCCAGCAAAGCAATTGTTCTCGCAACCTATTAACAATAATATTTTTGGCCCAAGTCCACCTTCAGGAAACATATTTGCACCTGAGAGCCAAAATACTGCAGCAAAATCAATCTTTGCAACAGCAGTTCAGAGTAACTTTAATACTATAAACCAAAGCAACCCATCTAGTTTATTTGCCACTGCAAACCAGAATATTTTTTCAAGAGAGCAGAGTCAAAACACTTCCCCTTTTAGTCAAGGGAATATTTTTCAGACTGAGGATGATCCCAATGTATACAGTAAGATGGAAGAGTTGACTGAGGGAGACCTGGAGGCCTTCAAAAGTGATAGTTTTCAATTAGGCTTTATCCCTGAACTTCCTCCACCATACGAGTTATGTACTGCTCCTACTGGAAAATCGCATTTTAATTAGACTAACAAAATGTATAGCTACTAAACATTGTTTCAGAATAAGTTGTTATGTTTATATTCTTCCAAGAGTTTTCTTACACCTGCATTCGTATTTGGTAAGAATTGACTGATAAGTTTGTTATTCGATGCTAAGTATTTTTTTTAAACGTTGCCCCACACTTGGATTTCTCCTGTGTCGTGGGTGCGTTCCACGGACATAAATTCCACACACAATACACCCAGACCCGGGACAACTACCTGCAGATCATACAGATATTTGTTCCGTGCGGGAATCGAACCAGATCGCAGCAGCCGACTGTATCAGCCACGACACCAACCGTGCCGTCACGTCGCCGTATAGTAGTGTTGAGTAAAGTATTAACTGTGGTGCTAAGAATAACACTAAGCCATCTCATCCCATGGCCGTCGTAACATGCCACTATATGATTAGCCGGAGGATGGGCAGCAGCGTCCTTCGATAACAACTGTACTACAATCACCAGCCTGAGTTCAGGCGCGGCTGGTCCAATTATCATTTCGTCTAATTCATCAGATTCTCAGTCCAATTCGCGGGTGGTTCAATTTACGGACGATCTAATGGTTAGGTTAGAACAAACCACAATACACGAGGCGGCCAAGCGAAGCGAACTTGCCGCGGCTTTGGCTGTCGAGACTCGGGAGTGTAAATAGTTATTCTACTCTTTGGACTCGAGTGCCAGAATAGTGGCGTGTATAGTTGTTATATTACATTATTGTTGAAACAGTTTATTTTTTAAGTATTTTTCCCCTTCATTAAACCGCAAGTCCATTCATTTTGGCCGAATGAAGTCCACTGCTGGATATAGGCCTCCCGCAAAGATAGGTTTGTTGTGGGCTCATTGGGGGGTTTTGCCATAATCACCACGCTTGGCAGACGGGTTGGCGATCGCAGTTGAGTTGATAATGTACTCGAAGGACGCTGTTGACCATCCTCCGGCTAATCCCTTAGTCGACTTTTACGAAACCCACGGGAGGAGATGGGTTGGTATTCTGATTCACCACACGGCAACCGCAAGTCCGTTGAGTTTAAATGTTTTAATATCTTCTCGATTTCTTAGAGCGTTTGTAGAGACAAGAGAGGCTGCAACCTTTGCGCGTAAAGAAAATTTATTTAATTGTAAGTCGTAGACACGGACTAGATTTTTTTTCTAGTCCATGGTCGTAGATTGTCAACCTGAATTAATCCCACTTTTACTCGTTTTAAGATTATAGTAATTTTAATCAATAGAATCTGAAAATTCTGTATCCAGTGCTGATCTGATCTCGCGTCGAAAATCTGTATAAATACGGAGAAATCTGTTTAAATGGCAATGCTGGTGATGTGTGACTAAGAACTGAGTAAACAGTGTTGCCACCTCATAAAAATTAAAGTCACTAGATCAACACACAAAAGTCACCAGATTGGGCTAAATTCGAAGCGAAAGTCACCAGGAATCCCAAAAAATATATTTTTGTAGAAACAATATTGTAATGCCATCTATAGAAGTATCGATAGTACTGGACAGACTCCTCAAGCGGCAGTACATGTTCAAATTGCCGTGTAGCCGGTCACGGTTAGGGCTACCTCATCCAGGGCAGGAAGAAGAAAAAGCATTGTTCAAATATTGTTAATAATAACAATAAACGCTGTGACTCAATACCACTTTTTATTGTGTACCAAACTACAGTAACAAACATTAAAATATGTCAATAACCAGATTTTTTATTACATCAACTAATTCTAAGTATGGAAAAACAACCGTAATTGTAAAAATAGATAACAGTTTGGTTGTAATCATTATATTGTAACGTCAAAACAAGAATATAAATAGTAATTAATATTCTAGAGAAACTTTTAAGGATAGATGAAGACGGCTCAAATGTCGCTAAAAACAAAAATCGCTAAATGACAGAAATAAATCGCCAAGAGGGGTCAAAAGTCACCAGATCTAGTGACAAAATCGCTAAAGTGGCAACACTGTGAGTAAATTGTACATTCATGTATGATGTACAATTCGTTATATATTAATCATAAGGTAAAAAAAGTGTTTGACCTTCGTACCTTTAAAACAACGCAATAAGTTTTCTATTCTTAACTCTTAATAGCAGAGCAGAATTAAATTTTCAAGAGATAGGCACTAGGTAATAAAACCACACAGTATAATATTATGCGACTATTTTATGTAGTTAAATGAAATGTAAACTAACGCACGTGATATGATAGACACTAGAGCCCAACAACTAAACACAGAATTGAAAACCGTACGACGTTGCCCACATTTTTTTTTTTCATGTTTGAGAAATATTTTATGAATATTTAAAGATTCATTATTCTAAACACCGTACGACGTTGCCTTATACTTGAAATTGGCGAAATTGTGGAAGATACTCTACAGAAGCCATAATCTAAGAGAAGAAGAAGAGTTGAGATTGTAATATTATTTTCTTTGTATTATTCGATCACTTTCAATTCACTTGTTGTCTGCAATTTATTGAATACAAATTTCGTATTTAAATGCTAAAAAATTAAATGGCGCTCGTGTAAACTACATACATATTTAATGCGAATAAAATTAACACGTAACCTGAAAATGTTTGTACACGTAATTATGATCACATGAATATATTTTTATAAGTAATTATTAAAAAGTAAATATAGGTACAACATTTTAAGACAAATACACATTGATGAAGTCATATTGTGTTGATGTAATAAAGTTAACTTGATTCGTAATTATTTTGACTGTGATACCTAATGATAATGTATTGGTGTAATAAAAAAACTGTCAATCATATAGTCCGTCGTTTATTTTACTTAAAATTATTCTATACCTACTAATGTTATTACATAATATGTATTTTGGAGATATATCTTCAACAAACATATTAGATTATATTTTTCTTTAACCATAAAATCCCTTTACCCTTACCCTTGCCGACTACTAAACGACGAAACTTGTACGGCAAGAAAAAAAGTAAATCTGGATAATTGATATTTAAAGTCCAATTTTAATTAACCATATAGGTTTTAACAGACCGTTAAAACCTATATGGTTTATTACATAATATTATTAATATGAGGGCATGTTTCGGAGAAAATAACTAAACACTCATTTGATGCCGGGATCGTTCACTACTAACTTAAATGTTAAAATATACTTGATCTTGCAACACGTACGGTTGTCTTGGGCCCCGGCCCGACCTGTCTGAAAGGGATCTTTATAGGGTGTTTTTCGACATTCATCCAAACTACCACGAGATTTGATGTTTCTTTATTTTTTAGTATTCCAAAGGTAAGTAATCAAGCAGCATTGGCTGCTGCAAATGTGTGGCGGCTTCTAATTGCCTACCTGATTAAATGACGGAATGCATCAATTTTTGTATTAATTTCGAAATGCTGTATGCCCATCCTGCAAGGAAATATAGGTAACTTATTGTTGTTGAGATGTTTGATGACCTTTGGCGCGGTTTTCTCGCTTTTTTGGAGCTTATTTTTCTGAAGACCCATTTATGTAGTCTGTTATATACTTTCTATATCTAATTATGAAGATAAATATCTTCTGTGTATCCCGCTAGTTTTATGTACCTACTATTTCGGAGACAAGGACCACACGCTGTATCCTCTGGCTATGCCGATGCCACGGACTAGTTAAAAGATGGACTCCGCGCCAGTCGTTACGAAAGTGAAGCACGGTATCGAACATGTGTGCGTGATTAGAGGGATACCAGATGGAACGAAATTTTCCCACATTTTTTAATGATAACAGTAATATATATAGTAGTAATACTTTCATCAAAGATAAGATAAAAATGGAAATATTATTTCTGTATATTGAATTTTGCTTTCTCAGTGTGAAAAGAGGCCTTTGGTCAGCACTGGGACAGTGACAGGCTGATATGATATTTTATATTTAGTACCTGGATGACCGAGCTTTGCTCGGTATTTTCGTGTTACTTAACAACGTCATCTGCTGTTGTGTCGTTAAAGCAATTAGTTGCTCACAAAAAATAGTATTATTATTCGCCAATAGATGTCAGGAAGAGTCATATTTTTCAGTTGAGACTACTCAAACGCCTATAAAATGACATTTTCTAAAAATGATTCCTAGCTAGATCGATTTATCGCCCCCGAAACCCCCTATATACTAAATTTTATGAAAATGGAGCCGATTCCGAGATTCCAATTATATATATACAAGAATTGCTCATTTAAAGATATAAGATAAGATAAAGAACAAAACATTTGTAGTGTGAGTTCACACGCGGTAGAAGTGAAACTTTGTATTTTGGTTAATTTGTAAGACAATGAGACGAATACATTATGATGGTAGTAAACAGAGTAGTTCAGTCGAGTTAAGTCGAATTCAGTCGAGTTCAGTCTAGTTTAGTTTGTGGGGCGACTACGAAAGCCTGAACAAAGAGGAGACGAAGATTAAAGGAAACACTATACTTGTATTCGCATATTAAATCCTATTTATGAATGTTTGTCTCTTTTTGGTGTCGCTTTTTCGTTTTACTTAATTTTCAAATCACAACGGTGCTAAAGAAGTTTCGCTTCAATAAAAACATATTACCCATTTTTTCGGGAAAATTACCCATTTATTTTCTAACAACACAGTCACGTGTAGTTGAGGTCTTGAGGTTTTGTGTTCCAAATAGTAACGGTAATTTAAATATCAAGAATATAAAAAATGGTATATAAATTAGTGTCTTACCTGTAGTTCCTTGTAAGTTAGTAAGTAATAAGTGGTACTTTGACACTTTTTTGGGATGTTGAGATTATTTTTACACCATTTTACGACACAAGACGGCATTATTGGTTTTTGTTTCAATTAACGTAAATAGTACTACGCTGCCGCTGTCGTGCCGCGTAATGCGGTCGACGGGTGTACTATGATAGTAGTGTGTGCGTAAGGCACGTATGTACAAGCGAATAAGTATGCCGCTTAGGGTGCTTCACTTTCGATATGAGTGGCGCGGAGTCCTTTTTTTCTAGTCCATGGCTGATGCTCATGCATTTGATAAAAGTTCAGATTTTTTAATTTTTTAGTAACCTCTTGGAAAGTGACAATGAATTATGCCTACACAACCCTAGCTTATGCATGTTCCGTCAGGGCCGGATCCAGGATTGTTGTTTACTACGTCTAAGGTCTACTGCATTTCACAATTGGGGGGGCATGGCCCCCTTGAGCCCTTTCCCCTGGATCCGCCCTTGTGGTCCATGCACCTGGCAGCGGTTTTAGGATCTGAATTACACTTGCTACAAAAATAAGGCCACAAGATTGACTGGTGCCACAACATGAAGCCAAACATTGTCACATTCACATCACACAAGTCTTAATTATCAATTTCCCCAAGGAAGAGTTGTTTATCACTAGACGCGGAGAGCACTATGGGTTCAGTCTTATGGAAGTCCACATCGTTAACGGAGCCATTGTGACCGGGTAACTTGTACAGCACGCGGCGCGATGTTGTGTCCCAGACGTATAGAAAACGATCTGATGAACCCGCAGCCACCTGAGACAATTCGTAATGTTAGAAAATAAGATAGATTTTCTTTTTCAAATTACAAATCAAATCAAAATGTTTATTGCTGAACACAGGTACATTGCAAGTAGTTGTGTGAATGCGCAGTTCACTATGTTCTACCAATTTAGGCATGCAAATTTGAATGTAAGGGATACAAGCCCAAATTACATTATTAATGTCAAACATATACAAGAATCAAAGTAAAAAAAAAACATTTCATAATAAATTGGACCTAGAAAGCATTTACCAAAATGTTAATATTTTTTTATAAAAAGCCAATTTACTAAATATCCTACATATTATTATCTGACAAGTACTCATTTATTGAATAGTAGGTCTGATTTATCAACAGATTTCTTATCTTTTTTTAAATACACTTATATTATTGTAATCTAATATAGATCTTGGTAATCTATTATATATCTTAGGTGCCATGCCTAGGAAATTCTTATTATATATAGATTTTATATGTGGTCTAAAACGTATTTTATGTTTGTGTCGTGTGCTATTTAGGGTATCAAATAATTGGAAACTGTTTTTAATAAATAGAGCTACCTCATATATGTACATATTCCATATTCTTTTCTGCATGTGATTATGTCTGTAAACTGTACCCACAACACTGGAGAAATCCTAGTGTGGGACATAGTTTATTAAAATGAAATATTAATGATGTTAGTTTCTCGTGAGATTGTGATTCCTGTAGTTACATATTTTACGAAATAATTAAAAGCCATGCGGCATTATTAGTGTGGTGTCTGGATAAGAATATAGCACCACACCATCTTCTCCCGTGGATATTATGCGACTAAGGGATTCTAAACCAGAGAGATGGGCAGCAGCGTCTCACTGGCTTTACTGAGCTCACCAATCCGCTTGCCAAGTTTGGCGAGTACTGGCAATTTCCCCCCAAAATGCCAACACAATTATGAAATCTACGGCGTTTGGCCTTTTATCAACAATGATGTCCTGTGGGCGACATATTATGAGACATTACATCCTAAAAATTGGGAGCCAACCAATTTGAAGGACCTGGGCTTCAGAATCTTAAGCTGTTCGAAGTCATGGTGTATTATAATGGTTTTTTATTTACCTTAGATCCGTCATGTGACCATGCGCACCGCAGCAGGTTCTTCTCAAAGTTGTGCTGATGGCCAGACATGAGTTTGACGCAGCGTTCCGTCGGCGCGAACGGACGCACATCCCATATCCGCAAAGTGTTATCCATCGAATTCGAGAGTAGGTAGGAACCGTCGTAGGACAAAGCCATGCCTAAAATTTGAATCAGGTTAGGAAAAACAATTTAGAAAGAAAAATGTCACCTTTGTTCAGCATTGGGCTGCAGCAGGCAATAGGCTAGCTAATTCAATTCTTACTATTTGTTTACTTTTATATATTTTTCTCTATTACACGGGTTTATATCCCCTGTAAGGGGGAACCCGGTCCTTTGATAGGCTTACGCGGGGACAGGGGCCAACACGCAGAGGCCCTTTAGAGAATTTTAATCTAAAATGTAATGGGACACTAACCGGGAACTCTCCATGGCTACACTATAAAATGCAGTCTCGGATTGTCCCCGGAGGTGTAAAACTATTGTATAAGATGGAAACTACAATTATAAGGTCTATTGTAATGGGTGCTAAATGGATGATATACTTCTAAAAACGGAAACAACTGCGTCTGCCTTTTAACCTTTAAAGTGAAATTCTGTGGCAGACGGTGACTCGCCACTCACAAGATGGCCCCCCTAAATGGCCACCACTACAGGCGACAAGGAGCAACACCGGTGTGAGCGGCTAGGGGTGTAGAGAGGTGCGGCACCGGTTTCACCATCGCGCGTCTCGAAGACTCGGAGCGGGTTTACCCGTTATTACGCTATTAGACACTTCCAACCCCGAGCAACTAAGGCAAGCCAGAGTTGAAAATCCTACGGGCACTCATGGGGTACCACTCCAACCAATCAATGAAGGCAAGCCGGAGACGAGGCCCGGACCGACTCTCTGGAGCATTCGGGTACGCAGTGTCGCCACTCACATTCAGCTCGCCACAAACTGCCCTGCGTTCTGTAAGCTACTTAATATACTTTTTTTTCTTTTCTTATGATATTTTTTTTTTGTCATAAGGTAGGAAGAAATCAAGCAGCTACTTTAATCTGCCCTCCAGGATATATTTTATTATTACTTTATTGCTGATTGAATTATGATGGTATTAGGTTTATGGGGTTGCGGAGCTGTGAGCTTGACCTGGTGCGGAAGCTGATTCTGCCCTACACCTACGGGCGACGTGATGCAGGTTTGTTCATACAAAACATCACATGAGCATACACTTTACAATGGAATATGATATCGGAAAAAAATGCTTTATTAAAAAGCACTATGCCGGGCGTCCCACATTTTACGCGTAAGAATCCGCTCAAAAGTAAACCTTACGCGCTCATACTCGCGGGTTATTTGATACATCGTTATGTTCGTATTTTATAAATACGCGCATCGCGTCGCGCCAAGCTACGCGTCTCCATGAACGAGGCCTTAACATGCATGTTGATGCTAGTTTACCCCCAGGTAGAGTTACCATCTAACAGGCATTTGCCGCATTTTACGGTTTAGACAGGCATGCGGCCGCCGCTGAGCTTAGAGAGGCATTTTTGGATTTCGCGGTATCATGCAAGCCCGCCCGCCCGATGAAACTTATAGATACCATATTATGTTATAGACCCATAAAATCGGGCCATACAGTTTACAATAGACTAGCATTTTTCTGAAAAATCAGGCATTTTGTCCATCCTAGACAGGTATCCTCCACTTACATAGATGGTAACCATATCCCCAGGTATCCTCAGTGTCCATAGTTAGTTAATTTAGTCCTTATAGATATTTGTACATGGCATATTGAAATAATAGAGAGAGTAATGATGGCATCACAAACAATTGATGGCATAGTTGGTGCGGTGGGTGTACAGGTAGTTGTTCTGGGTCTGGGCACTTGTGCAGGTGAAAATCATGTCTGTATATACTATACATGTCTATACCCAGCACATAGGAGAAACTACAGTACGAGGCCGAGGCATTGTTTAAAAAAATCATACCTGTAATTGTGTCTGTGTGACCCTTAATTTTGTAAGATATCTGATTATTTCTTATATCCCACACTTTTACAACATTGTCGATGCCTCCTGAGATAATCTTCTCAGCAGTATCATTAAACAGTACTGATGTGACTGGATATCCGCTATCAAAAGATGCTACAGGGTTACGCTTCCTTGCGTCCCATAGTTTTATTGTGTTGTCATCTGATGCTGATACAAGTAATTCTGGGCCACGTCTTGCGCCTGAAATTATTAAAATGGTTTTGTTATTCTCATATCGGCTATTTATAGTCCACTGCTGAACGAAGGCCTCTCCCATACATTACCACAAATGTATCATCATTTTGGGGGGAATTTGCCAATACTCACCATGCTTGGCAGGCAGGTTGGTAAGAGCAGTATGGCTACCATTTCACAGAAGGGATGCTGCTGTCCATCCCTCTGGTTTAGATTCCCATAGTCGCCTTTTACGACATCCACAGGATGAGATGGAGTGGTGCTATATTCTTAATCCGGACACCACATGGATGTTTGTTATTCTACTTAAATAAAACTTTTAGGCCTAAGCCTGTCATTTGATGAGCACTATTCAAATTCAATTAAGGTTAAGTGTGGAAGATTACAGCAAATGTTTTTATTATTGATATAGAAAATTATAAGTCTACTATTTCACAAACCAAGAAATATAATTGGAATGATATAAAAATGTATAGGTGAAAAAGAAAATAATCAAACCTGAAACTGAATTAACAAAACTAGCATGTCCTTTAAGTTTCTTGATCCGCATGCCAGTGGGTACATCCCAAACCGCCACTGTGTTGTCTGTAGCACAAGAGTACAGATGAGATCCATCTGTAGAAAAACACAACTCCATAACGGCACCCGTGTGGCCTTTCATCACCATTACATTTTCACATTGTCCGTAAACATTCCACACAACTGCAAAGAAAATACAATAATATTTATATATTTATTGTAGAATAAGTTAGAAATTCATAATATTTGGACAATAAGAAAGTATTAAAATATAGTTTACAGATTCATAATTGGAACGAAGTTCCTTACGGCAGGCTTGGAGGGGATAGGGATTTTGCTGCACGACCGAACTGAAAAAAATGTGATAGTAAAACCGTAAGAAAAAATCCGTGGATAAAAGTGCGTGGAATAAAACCGTTAAATGAGACGTGCGCAGGCGCGACAGTCGCATACACAAGCGAGTAGTGTATAAGTGTCAATTCTAGATTAGCCGAAGGAACTTCGTTCCTACCTGGTGTCCGACGACACCACATAATTTTTTTTCTATAACTACAGTTTTATATAATTATAATTATAAATTACATCCATATCGGTGGTTATGGTGATCTTTGGGGGAGGCCTGTGTCCAGCAGTGGACTTCATTTGGCCGAAATTATAATTACAAATTCTATAATTTTAATTTGTGGTTAAATGGCCACGTGTTTCCTAAAAAAGAATAGGCCTCTAGTCAAGGAGGCCCTGCTGGATGCCAGATAATGAGCAGCAAGATCTTTCTGTGTACAAATAATGACATACAGCATCAGCAATCTACCTGCCAACTGTGATGATTAAGGCAATGTCCTATATGACTATTCATTGTATTACTGATTATCTGACCAATGTCAGCGCACATTTACCACAGTATGTTCGCTGAGAGAATGCATTTGTGACTATTAATTGTTATAATATAACACTTTTAAATGGATAATGTATTGCATATATTATAGATTTTAGTTTTTTTCAATGCTTTGCAGGGTTCTTGGTCGCAGGACTAAGGTAACAGGAGTTGTTACAGATTAAAAAAGTGAAAACATACAGCATTAAAAAAAACAAGACACTGAGTGATTACTGTGTGCATCGAAACAAATTTGTATGGTAGATAAAATAAAATAACTTTTAAAAATATGTGATGACACCTGTTACCTCAGTCATCCCGCGACCAAGAACCCTGAAAGTGTTCGAAACATCATATATCAATATAATATACATGATGGAATCCGTGTAAAAGTGTTTTATTATAATGAGTAATAATCAGGAAAACCTAAGACATTACTATCTGTTAATTGGTCTAGTTTATGTTATATTAAAGATTTAATTTAGCAACAGATGGTAGAAACGCATTCTCTCGGCGGCCGCACTTCAGTCCCTGGTCAGATGGAAAGAGAGCAATAGTAGCATACTATTAATTGAATCGAAAGTAATAGTAGTCGTGGAGTGGCAAGGTTCGAATGAACTTGAATGAAACAGCTAAAGAACCATTACTTACATATTTGTCTGTCGAAACCACCCGAAACCAAATGTTTACCTTCGGGGTGAAATTTCGATGTAAATATTTCACCCAGATGCCCTTCTAATAACATTATAGGCGCATACAGGTTCGATGTTCGAGGCACCTGGAATATAGACTCGTATGATTATTCTTTCATCGAAATTTTAATTGAAAGCTAAATACTACAGAGTTGGAAACGTACCGATGAAGTTACAACTGCTTTTTCTCTTGTGCCAACTACGGAAATCTCATGGCGAGTTCGTTTTGCAGGAACTAGGGATAGATCATCCGCTTTTCTTTTTACTTCTATATCAGGCATATTTATAATGTTGTATAGAATATTTATGATTATGTTTTATAACCTACAAACGCTGCTATGTTATTGATAGACGTCAGTGGACAGTGATTTCCTATATACTAGAGATGAGTAGTTCCGGATCGAAATAGTTCCAGGAACTATGTGGACATGTCGGAACGATTTAGGTCCAATCCGAAATGTCAAGTTAAACAGGTTCAGACAGTTCCACCCGTTCTGGCATGTGCGAGATCATGAACGTTGGAACGAACCGACTCCTCCCGAGCCGAACCGACCCGAGCTAAAGCGAACCGAGTACACGAGCGTGTGTGCGAGTGATCGACTGCATGCGCGCCATATGCCATCTCTTTTACTATGTTGTTACAATGAATAATGTGACTTTTAACTACGTGATAAAGTCCACAATTAATTAAATAAATGAGATTTTCATTTTAAGCTCTTGACCTTGACTGCGCGTAAGTGTAGTTCCTTGTGTTTTAGATTTTATATTCGTTTGTTTATTTGTTATGTGCTGTGCACACGCAATGCACATATAATGCAAGAACAATTAAATACCTAGTAGGTGAAAGAAAGTTACAACGATTAATTAAAGTTACAATAATAAAAAACAGTCGACTGCATACTGTAAATAGACTTAAAACAAACTAATTTAAAATATTCGTGTGTAAATAACGCAGTAGAACGTTCTACTAAGTACTTTTATTTGTGTTAATTTTAATAGAATTTTTTATCTATATAGACATTAGTATAAGGGTTGGTAAATTGTGTGTGTAATGTTATGTAAATAATGGCATCCCGAAGAAAAACCAGCACACTTTTGTGAACAGGAACCATTATGTAGAAGACTCAAAAAAAGGAAAATGCAATTATTGTTCTAACTCTGACTAACTGAACTAGTGGAACTAGATAGTTCACATGAACCGATAAGAACTGGTGGAACTAGATATTTCACATGAACCGAAAGGTCCATGCGAACTAGCGGAACTAGACAGTTCCGTGAACCTGTTTCATGGACATAGTTCCTTAAAGAAAAGGAACCGTTCCAGGTTCAATCCGCTCCCGGACCTGATTTGCGCATGACTACTATATACAAATGTACTCTGTGGAGTCGTCAGTAGGGATGTAAACGATGCATCAATGTTTACAAAACAACGATGTATTGTTCATAACCATCGATGTTTCGGTGAACGATACATCGGTGACTTGTTTCACAAACATTGACATCGTTCATTCATTCCGTTTGTCGGTCCTTTGCCGTCAACACGTATATTGCTTTATAGACATAGGTAACTCAACAAATTAGCATGAGCTGCAGGCAAAGAGTATAATAATATACTAGTATACTAGTACTGCAGGTCAGATCACGGTTCAAGCACTTGAATCGGAGCTGCAAGCCGGCTCGCAGGTCAGCTCAAGTAGGTACTTTGCTATACTGTAAACTGTGACTCGGCGCGCACTCTATTGGTTCGAACAGGTTTAACCGCCACTTTTCATCTCTTTCATAATATAGGTTTAAAACATAATATATCAGCGATATTTTTTTGATTATTTTTTATTTAAAAGAAAATATGAAATAATATTTTATAATATATGTTATGCTTCGCGTTTTATTTATGCACCTCCAATCATTCAGTTACTAATACGTCAGCTCACAGAACGAATCAGATTAACCATACATCAACAGCTCAAAGTGACTACTTGAGCGAATATAGACTCAAAAACTATCGACAAAGCTTTCATTATGCTCTGTGAGCTGTCAATGAGCCGTGAGCTGTCTATGTTGCATTTGAAAATTTGCTCAGCAGCTCAAGTCTCTGTGATCTGAATCATTGAACCGGCTCAGACCTGAGTTACTCATGCCTATTACTTTATCATCGTACTAACTAAACTACCCACTTCGCTTTTTATGCGCTTTGGAGTGGTATATCAACTACTCTCGACCCTAGATTAAAGTTTTATGCATTTTAAAGACTCCGTGGCCATAGGCAATGTAATTAATTACTTAAATAAATATTTGCGCGAATAATATAAATATAACAGCTTGCCTACGGCCAACAATGACACATCTGATGAGTCTGATAAAGCTGATACAGAATTTGACATCTGGGAACATCACAGGCAGTTGACACAAAAAAACATAAAGAATATAAATCATCTTTTACAGCTACAACAGGAACCAGATTACCATCAGCGAAACAGAAGAGGTTCAAATGTACCTATCATCACCTGTTACAGCAATGAAAAGAGACGCCATTGATATTTGGGATGATATGAAGTCTCTATTTCCCAAACTTGCAAAGATTGCAATGATATATCTCGCGATCGTTGCCACGTCTATGCCAAGCGAGCGCTAATTTTTGGAACCCGAGGTAACTATCATCCAGGAAAGAAATAGGCTTCTGGGGATAGATTATTAAAGCTGCGTTTTCTGAACTTCATTTCGAAATTGTTGAATAATTATTTTTTTTCTGTTGAAGTTCTGTTATTTTAAGATCCATTTTTAATAAGTTTGGTTGCTTTATCTAGTTGTGAAGTTGGTAATCAAATCAGGCAGTTAAAAGGTTGGAGAAGTCGTACGTGTTTACAACATAGTAAGTAAAGTAACATTGATATTTCCATATTCAACTACAGTCGAGTTTCAATAAGTAATGAGCTGTGATGTCTCCCACCCAATGCTACTTATTTGTATTTTCATATATACACGATGCATTATTTATGTGTACATAGCACGCGAGCATGTATTTAAACGCGAAGGGTCGTTTTGTAAGTACCCAATTCCAGGAAATTTCGGCATCTCCACCAACTGAAGCGGGTACTAATAGGTATTAAAATACAGTTGATTTAATAAAATTTTAGAAGAAAGTAGATGTTAAACATTTGTGCTGCGCAGTGATTTCGACAGCTTACGAAAGGCTTTTTGCAAAAGCTAGTCAAAAACAAGACAATATGAACTTCAATATCACAATTATGCAAAAATTCTACGCAAGTGTGTAAATAAATCACAAAAAATATACAACACAAACATTTTAAAAACCTTAGAAAAAATGCAGGACCTTATTACGAACTCTTATTTCCAGACAGTTTACACTGTTTTCGTCAACAATACCACAATGCCTCAAAACGAAAGTCTTTAACCAGTGTGCGATGACATATGGAAGAGAAACGTGGTCACTCACAATGGGCCTCATAAGAAAGCTCAAGGTCACTCAGCAAGCTATGGAGAGAGCTATGCTTGGTATTGAGGAGATCCGCAGATGAACTAAAGTTATCTTGTAAACTGAAGTGGCAATGGGTGGGGCACATTGCTCGTAGAATTGATGGTCGTTGGGGCAAAAAGGAACTCGAATGGAGACCGCGTACTGGAAAACGCAGCGTGGGATGACCTCCAACGAGGTGGACAGACGACCTGGTGAAGGTCAGTGGGAAGGCCACTGGGTCGTTGGGTGAGGGTGGCATGTGACCGCTCATTGTGGAAATCTAAAGGGGACATAGGCCCAGCAGTGGACGTCCTGTGACTGATATTATGATGATGATTTTTCGCATAATATATGTATTAAAAATAAAACCGCGGTTAGTAAGTCAACTACGCTTGCAATTTTATTTTGTTAAAATATTTAAGAAAATATTGTAATAATAATACTCTTCCAAAAACTCGATAATTATGAGATTCGTGGACCATGAATGGACAAAGAGTTTTCTGCAAAACCGCGAACAGTGTGTAGATATAACTAAAATTGACAATGATACTTTAGAAAGTAAATACAGATAGACATTATTATTAAATAGTTCTGGTGTGCCTCAGGGCAGTGCGTTGGGCCCATTATTGTTCCTAACATATATAAACGATTTACCTGACATTACAACTCATAAATGTATTATATTCGCGGATGACATCTCCATTATTTTGACATGTATAGTATAGATTTTAACAGTGAAACGCAAAATACAATTAAATCAGTTATTTAATGGCGTAATAAAAATAATTGAAATGCAAACCTTTCCATGACAAATTTTATTCAATTTCACACTCAAGGGGCAAGTTTGGAACCAAAAAACATATCAACAACAATCAATGAAGCAGAACATTTTAAGTTTCTGAGATTGACTCTACACAAATACTGTAATTGAAAAACACATGTAAATTCCGTTTGCATAAGGGTCAATAGTTTCGTCTATGTTTTAAACAGATTGAGAAAAACTTCAACTCAACAGACACTAGTACTTGCGTATCACGGTCATGTCGGCTCTATCTTTTTTTTACGTTGGGAAATCCTCTTGGTTTTCCTCCGCCTTGGGAAGGGCGGAGGGGCATGCCGGGATCAAGCCAGCTAAAACCCCACGGTGTCCTTCTTCTTACCTCTAGCCGGGGGTGAGGTGTACGCTTTTCTGCATTAGACCGCTCCCCCGGCAGGTATCGGCCCGACAATGATTATCGGGCCCCTTCTATGTGCGGCCTTGTTGGCATCGAAATCTTTACTCGAGTTTTGTGTACCGAATATTTTTCCAGAACTCGAGGACTACTCAACTCAAGTTTACGTGACTCGGTACATCAATAGATTTCACATCGGTCTGTCAAATGTCAATGTCATACTCAATACCAATACATATAAAAAAAAAAAGTATAGGACGGACGATGTAAATGTAAATCAAGGAATATAGTACTTGTAATGTATGAAGAAATGCGAAAGTAAAATAAAGAACTGCATTTTTGTTTACAAATAACAAAAATTTTGGTTATTATGACTGAAACTGGCAAGTATACTGTACTATGAGTCTATAGTTTCATAATGCAAAAGCTGGAACTAACATTGGCAATAATAAAACCGCATGCGGTTAAGAACCCTGTTGTGTTATCTTTTATCAGAAATATTTTGAAAAAGAAGTTCATTGTTGTTAAAACAAAAAGAGTGACCTTGGACACGGATACCGCTTGCAAATTTTACCAGGACCATGTAGGGAAGTTCTTCTATAACAGATTAACGACGTTCATGGCTAGGTAAGACCAAGTCACAAAATATATGATTATGTAAAACTCTTAAGCACATTACACATGGCTACTTCAGATCATCTTCAAGTGTGTAATTTGGTCACAAACATCGACAGTATCTTTAGGCACCTGGTGCTGGGAAACTATGTGATAATCCTCTCTAACCGAAGTTGTTTGATGGTTCTGTTGATCTCACCTGGAGATTATTGACGCCTATTTTGTAGCACCATATCTTCACCAGTCCATGGATGTCTGGGCCTGCCTAATCTCCTCTTTCCTTACTTTTCTGCTAGCTTGAATCTGTTTAGCCATTTCAGTGTGATGTAGCCTCAAAATATACAAACTTTCACATTTATAATATTTGTAGGATATCAATCAATTCAGTTCATTGCAGTCCACTACTGATGACAGATTGCTCCCAAGTAGCAGCACACAGTTGTGCAATCCTCTGCCTTACGCATACAGTTTACCCCACCTACCATTTGACATCCACTATATAATAGAGACCTATTAAATTATTTGCCTGTTAACATTTCAGTGGCTCAGTAGACCTACATGTGATAGGACATAGAAATGCAATACAACTGTGGAGGGGGCTTCTAGGCCCAACCAGTGTCTACAAGGGACAATTTCAAAAGCCATACTGCTTAAGAAGCATGTTTGGAATCTCAGACACAAGAAATGTGGCACATGGCTCAGGTATAGTAAATGCTTATATAGTGACTTCTATTCTTATTACATAATCTATTTTTGGAGTGACTACTCTGGATCCATAACAAGTCCTTGTGTGTCTCAGCCACCAGATTAATATCCTCACAGCATTGGTGAGAGAATTACTATAGATGCTACTACTACAGATACTATAGATGCAGACGAACTGAATAACAGCATTTTACATGAAGCAACTGTCATCTTCCACAACTTATTAAATGAGTTCTAATAATGTGGAATGAGATATTAGAGTCTTATATACCAAGGGAGGCTCGAAAGACACCCTAATCAATTGGCTGCTAAGCTGCTAATCTGAAGCTACAATAAACATATGAAAAAATAGACACTGGCCATATAAATTAATATGGTTTACTGATGAGGATATGTCCTCACTGTAGGATACATTTGAACTGGTACAACATACTTACAGCATATTGCAGATAAAAAATTAAAAATGCAGACCTAGGGTGTGATCAGGGCGAGCACAACTCAACCTTATATTTCGGTGTGGTCCTCTTAATAACTCCAACATTCCTAAACCGATTTGGACACTGTTGTTGAATGCTGTGCAGGTATGCACAGAAACAACCTTGTCCACTGTGCCTGAACTGTGAAAACCTGCATTAGGTGGAATGCAACACGCTCGCTCCTTTGAAGCTAGGCTTAGAAGAGCTGCAAGACGGCCTCAATGACGCGCCTTTGCGTGTACTGCGGCAGCATGAGACGCTCGCACCTACAGCTCGAGGGCGCGCCCCCAAGCGGCAGGCTCAAACTTCCGACCGCCGCTGAAGGCGCGACTTCGTCGCTCTGGCGGAGAGAGCGTGTTTGGTGATACACCCATGCATCCATATCCTGGATATCGAAAGGCGGAAAGCGCGCCATCAGAGTTGATACCGTTAATCAACTGATGATCTTGGTTGTGCAGCGCTGGAACTCCGAGAGTCGAGATGACAAAACAGACGCCCCGTAGAAACGTCAGTCAGTCGTTACGGGCAGTCAGAAGCCCAATAGTCTGTCAACAACTGGTCTAACCTAAGAATTCCGATATTGTCCAGTATTGGTTGTGGAGGTCTCCCCACCGAGATTCCCACGTTGTCGTCGTGGTGGGGCTTGCGTGCCTCGATGATCTTTGGGGCTAAGCTGGTAGAGTCACTCAGACAGGCCCAAAAGGTAGAGGACCAGACTAAGAGGGATCAGCAGTGGAGTCCAGTGTGGACTACCGTGTGGACGGGCCGCCGCGATTTTTCGGATAGTGCCCGAATTTCGCTCCTAGTATTACTTTGTTTAGCAGAGGATACTAACTAAGGACCGAGGGTCTTTGCTTAATCGCCCGGACTGCGAAGAAAATCTCTATAAAATAATTACCCCGAATCCCAAGTTGGCGTGCTGCGAGGGGATGTATGGCTGATGGGTAGTTCTTCCGTCGGGCCAGGCGTCGGATTAGGCGTCGTGCCAGGCAGGTATGCTGTATGCTGTGTGCTCATTGGGGGGGTCTTGCCATAATCGCCACGCTTGGCAGACGGGTTGGCGATCGCAGTTGAGTTGTTAATGTACTCGAAGGATGCTGCTGCCATCCTCCAGTTAATCCCTTAGTCGACTTTTACGACACCCACGGGACGAATGGGGTGGTGGCATTCTGAGCCGGCACACGGCAATTCGACCGGATCAATAACTTAAAACCTTTTTTAAATTATTGATCCGGTGTGGACATCGCTCCATCTGGTGGCTGTCGCTCCATGTAAAATATAATAATAATAAATAATATTCAGTAGCGGGAAAAGGCTCGGAGGATGATGATATATAAAACATTAGATGCCAACCAAATATATTGACGGCACGGTTCGTGCAGTGGCTGATACAGTCGGCTGCTGCGATCCTGGTCGTGGGTTCGATTCCCGCACGGAACAAATATTTTTATGATCTGCAGGTAGTTGTTCCGGGTCTGGGTGTATTGTATGTGGAATTTATGTCTGTAAACGCACCCACGACACAGGAGAAATCCTAGTGCGGGGCAACGTGTTTAAAAAAAAAAACCCAAATAACATAAATTATTTTCTTAATTTCAGATTCGGCTGATTCTGCTGAAAGGGAGATAAAGTTCTTTTTTCCGGACTTTTCTTTCTACCGATGGAGAAAAGACGACGAGGAGTGGTACAGAAAGGGCCCGCTCCTGTTCAATGACCATTTGTTTCAACATGTTAAAAAACTTTAAGCAATATGTAGACCAAAGTTATAGTACCTAAATTATACATAGTTATTATCGAACTGAAATGTGATAATATGAAAATTCTTTAATGTAATTGTTATAATAATAAATACAAATTAAGACTAAACTAGCGGCGATGAATGGTGGTGTGTGTAATAGCTTACAATAGTATCTATACACATTTAAAATTATTATAAATTATAGCTCCAGCGATGCCTTACTATTGCGGCGCATACAACAATGAAGTACGGCATTTTTTCAGTCACAATTTGCTGTTTTTACTCCATCATACGATGCCTCTATAGTTTAGGGTGTAGAAACCAATTCCAGGCACGGTTACTATTTTCCAACCCTGGTATACCCAGTATACCCACTGACCAGTTACCAGATGCTGCACTGGTGTTCATAAAATACTGAGCGATTCTTTCCTGGTTCCTTTTTAGATCACAAAGTGGTCAATATACATATCTTAGCAACATAGTTTTCAATATTATGTAAGATATAAAGTTGTACCTACATCATTTAAATTGCGGATAAAATGTTCGGTATTATCATCATCATATCAGCCACAGGAAGTCCACTGCTGAACAAAGGCCTCCCCCAAAGATTTCCACATCGAGCGGTTACATGCCGCCCTCATTCAATGACTCCCAGCAACCTTCACCAGGTCGTTTGTCCACCTCGTCGGAGGTCGTCCCACGCTGCGTTTTCCGGTGCGCGGTCTCCACTCTGAAACCTTTTTACTCCAATGGCCAATTCCAATCAGTTCTACGAGCAATTTACCCTCCCATTGCAACTTCAATTTACTAATCCTTTCAACTATGTCGGCAACTTTAGTTCTTTTACGGATCTCCTCATCTCTGATTCGATTTCTTAGAGAAATAGCATAGCATAGCTCTCTCCATAGCATAGTTCCCGACGGTACTATGTAATTCTATAATTGCAGTTAAAATGCCGTTTGTTACTATTATAATGTTTTATCAGACGGTAATAAGGTGCCTTCAACGTTTGGGTCATGCCATGCCGGTCTTGATGTACTGCTTTGGCATACTCATTTGGACTCTGAATTGGACGCTCTGGATAGAAGTCCGTTTCTTGCTGATCACAAATCGGATTCATCATCCGCGTTCATCTGACATGGGACTGTACCTCCCACGAAAGTATGGGGGGTAGAGATTTTTAAATGGCTTCTCTGTCTAGCAATCGTGAGGTGTTGTCCTCTGCAATCAAGACGTGTGCAGCGAGGTTTTTCTCCAAGCCGAGGTGTGCAGAGAGTTCTTTCTCCAAGCCGAAGAGTTGAATATCAAAGTATCCCCTTTTCTTTGTAATTACAGTATACTTCAGTTAACATAGCTGGACTATTCCACGTCTAGGATTGACTTTTGAATTTTATACATGCGTTATTGTCGTGCATTTTGTTGGAGATACATTTGAGAGCGTCTTGATAATAATGATCAAAACCATTCCTGTCTATGGACAGTATCAGCCGAAAAGAAATTTTGACCCCCTTCAAAAGTTACAGGCGAGCCCGCACTATATATATTCCTAATCCTATCCTCCACTGGTGCATACGACCCTCTCCAAATAAGGGCGGACATGACATAATCAATACATTAGGCAAACAGCTAATAAAATAAAATAAAATGAACCTATCCAAAGCTTTGCTTATACTTTTGTTTTTTTTTTTTTAAAACGTTGCCCCACACTAGGATTTCTCCTGTGTCGTGGGTGCGTTTACAGACACAAGCCAATATCAGCCACTGCACCAACCGTGCCGTCCGTTATTATTATAAGAGATATAAAGTCCCTGGGAGAGAATTCGTTCATGGGCTGCGCGGGTCCGGTTTTATGTGGCAAAAAATGTCAATGACAAATGACAGCATTTCTAAACCGTATCGGTGGGTCATCTTATGATGGTTGTATATGACTCTGATGAAAGCAAGACCGGATGGTAGGTGGCTAAAAAAACAATTGTGACCACTATAATTGCATAGATACCGTTGAACATTTTATTTACAAACATAATAATGAGCATTTTGACATCTTACTTAATAATGGAAAACGTGTTGCTATGATGAGATCACGGCGATGCCTAAGCTGGGAACTCCTCCAGCGTTTGCTGCACCGTGTCCCGGGTAGTCTCCGCAGTGATGACAACCGAACGTCTCTTCTCAGCCTATGCGACACTTGTTACTTTCCGAAACACCCATGGTCCGAGAGTATCTGCGTCAGCCAAGCCAATGGCTTGGATTTAGATTGAATAATGAGACAAAAATTGCAGCCGCCTGCGCCTCACAATCTCTTTTCACCAAGTGTCGTAACACAGTAAATGTATTCAACAACAAGCCCTGAAACTTTCCTCACAAACAAAAGTTATGTTGTGAAACAGAAAATCCGTATTATTACAAAGAGCCAGAAGTTCTTCCTCGCAAGCAATTAAAGAACCAGGGATTGCCTCATGAGCTAACGTTATGCTGTGAAAATGTTATTCTTACAGTGCCAGGAATTTTCCTCACAAGCAAATTTTAATTTGGGAAGCAGGACATGTCTTATTATTAGCCTGAATGTTATCCTCACTTTATTCTTCAAGTATAATGTTGATAAAACAAATATGCTGCAGTAGGTTTACTCAAAGTATCAAAGAACTGTGTTCTGAAGTTGTGTGAATATACACAAGGACACATGGGCTTATTATGAGTGTAATTTAAAATAGTCCAATAGCTTTACAGTTCAATTTATTGTATAAACCAAATGAAGATGGCACTATGTCATCAAGTGTCGCAAGTTATTCTACTTAAAACCACAACCTATTTCATTTGTTAAAGAAATGGACTAAAAACACAAATAATTGTATTCAAATCTCCAAAAAAGTTATAGAAACACTGTAAATCATACAAACGTATCTAATTATATTAGTTACAACAATGAATAACATACGATAATATAATTAATACTAACATACGATAAGTTCGGACTATCTTAACTGAGCGACATTACGATAATTTAGAGGCATCATACAACAAACAAGACGTACACTTAAATTTTGGCTAGGACGGAATCTGTCTCCAGCACTGGGCAGTCAGAGCTATCAGTATGACCAAATGCATTCAATGAAATATTACTAATTTCAGAGATATATGCCATAATTTTGATACTTTAATGGCAATTGTGAACATACAACATTTAACTATTACTTCTAGACTCTTTATACTGCTATCAATTTTTTCGTAGATAAAAAAATATTACTAATTCTGCTTTTATTGATTAGCAGACAATATTCCTAAACAAAACTTGCATGTTGATTTATTTACAAATCTGACTGCACCACAATGTCCAGTAGATCACCATAAATTTACAAGGTCTAACTCTGAACAAGCTCTGACCACTCACTCCCCTATTTTTACAAACACCTTTGGTCGGGAAAACACTTTGATTCCTTCCTCCAGCTTTGTTAACTGTTTTTCTAGCTCCATTTTTCTGTTACGCATTTTCAACGTGTCCGTTTTCACTGGCAATTTGTTCAGTTCACTTACTAATTCTGCAAAACCTGAAAAGGAGATAAAATATATTGAGATTGATAGTTTGATAAGAATATTGAACATTTGAATGCTCGTGATTGGTCTATCAAGCAGTGTAAGGTTTTACTTTTGTGATCTAAATACAATGCCGTGTGGTGCCGGCTCAGAATACCACCACCCCATCTCGTCCTGTGGGTGTCGTAAAAATCGACTAGGGATTAGCCGGAGGATGGGCAGCAGCGCCCTTCGAGTACATTAACAACTCAACTGCGATCGCCAACCCGTCTGCCAAGCGTGGCGATTATGGCAAAACCCCCCAATGAGCCCACAACACACCCATATCGGTCGTTGTGATAATCTTTGGAGGAGGCCTGTGTCCAGCAGTGGTATTCACTTGGCCGACATGATGAAAAAATGATGATCCGTAGTTGGTAAGTAAGGGTAGATACCTTCGTGACTCCAAACTGACGACTATGTGAAACGCCATTTAAAATGTAACAACATCTGATCAAGCCTGATTTTTTCAAAGATTTTACTCAGTGCTGGGAGCACAGAAACACGACTATATTCTGAAAGATTATTGCATCTCGATAAAAAAATGGATTATATTACTATGTTTCATCAAATCGAGAAAAAATCCGCCATCTAAAATAAAACGCCGGTTAAAATTGCCTGCAAGGGCCAATGGTATCAATTATAGCTTCAATGACATTGACGGAATACCCCATAAGCTCAGTGTATTTCAAGTTAAAACTTTTAAATGCTTTTATAATTCATGTAATTGAAATACGCCTAAATTGAAGTCTTTAGACAAGTTCTTTTAAGTAGCGATTAAGCTAATATAGAGGACGAGGAAATGGCTTTTGTAGCATCTATTGGGATATTGGTGAAAAAGTTGATTATCTTATTTGGAATAATTTTATTATGATTATAATAAAACAATTAGACGGAATAAAAACGGATTAGATCGCGTATATTATAGATTTTTGTTTTTCCTGACGTTTCGAATACTTTGCAGCATTCGTGGTCGCAGGATGACTATGGTAAAAGTCGTCGTTAAAGATTTTAACAAGTTATTTAATTTTATGCTAAAACCCCGTGGCGGTCATCTTCGCCTCCTAAGGGGGGCTCCAGGTCCGCGTATAATTACACTAGAGCCACCCATATCTCGGAAGGGTGATTGTAAAGCGGTCACTCCCCCTGGGGGACTGTAAAGGATCCGCCAAAGCGACCCTGTGCGCTGTGATCCAGATGTGCTATGCGAGCACAGTGGCGCGTGACCACATGCGCGCCACCGTCTTCTCGTGGGTCGCTCGGTGTGGGCACGCAGATTTCCAATCAACGCACCCGCGATTCCAGAGGCGACAATCTCATAGCGACGGTAGGGGGTTTCAGGCTTATAGGAATTAGGCGCCAGGGCGGTTGTTACCCCGGTGCCGTCTCCTCCTTCTTCGAGCGGGATCGGCCCTCTCCCGATCCCGCTCTGCGGTCTCCTTCTGGAGCATGACGCTCTCACAGAAGTAGATCACTGCATTCCAGTTTTCATGCTCTACAAACATAGCAGGCACTACTGCCGGCAGAGAGAGATATTGCCCGATCCTATTGACCAGGATCTGCTGCTCGGCAGCCAACGCAGGGTACGCCTCGAGTGTGTGCTGTGGCCTCGAGTGTGTGCTGTGAAGTGTCCTGGTCGCTATCACAATGGTAGCATTGTGCTATGGCCTCGCGTCCTATCCTGTGCAGGTACGCACCGAAGCAATCGTGTCCGGTGAACACCTGTGTCAGACGGTAGGTGGGTGACGCAATCGCTTCTTCTGAGTCAGGTTCGAAAGAGCGCCAGGACGTTCTCCACGACGCGATTGGTCGCAAACTGCATTCGCTGGCAGTGACGCCACTTTTCAAGTGCGCGCCGCCGTTAGCTGCCTCAGCCTGTCGAACGCCCCTGGATGCGTGCCCTTGCCGCTCTGGCGGAGGGAGCATGTCTGATCGTAGACTCACGCATCCGTCTCCGCCAGGATGTCGAAAGGCGGAAAACGCGCCAGGAGAGTTGCCGCCTCGTAGGATACTGTTCGGTATCCTCGTGCGATGCGTATAGCCACTCTGCGCTGCAGACCGTTAAGTTTGGTTCTGCAGCGCTAGGCGCCTGACAGTGGAGCTGTCCATACAGGCGCTCCGTAGAGGGCCACAGACCGCACGAACCCCCAATCGCAGGGTACCTACAAAGAGAGTATAGTAAAGGGCTCACAAAACATCCACAAGGGTCGAGGTGGGTTCGGCGACTGCTGAGCCCGACATATAGCCGACAATAGATTAAGTTAGACCATAATGAAATTACTGGGCATAAGAGACTAAATAACGGTCTCAAGGTGATGAGCGCAGTGTGGTGCCGCAGGACTACTCCTGGAATACATTACAATTTTTATAGGCAGACATAACGCTTAACGCTCACCGTGTGGTATCCGGATTAAGAATATAGCACCACTCCATCTCCTCCCGTGGATGTCGTAAAAGGCGACTAAGGGAATCTAAACCAGAGGGATGGGCAGCAGCGTCCCTTCTGAGAAACGGTAGCCATACTGCGCTCACCAACCCGCCTGCCAAGCGTGGTGAGTATTGGCAAATACCCCCCAAAATGATGACACAGTTGTGAAAATCTATGGGGGAGGCCTTTGTTCAGCAGTGGACGTATAAATGGCCGATATGATGATGATATGATGATAACGCTTACCACCAGGCAAATACAATGGTCTTCTCGACCATGTATAAAACAATTACACAATTGAGGAAATCTATGGAGAGGCGTTTGTTCTTTGGACATCCATTAGTTGATATGATGACGATAGAAGAGGTAAGTAAATATGTTCCGTTGTAGACGCACAGTGTCCTGACTAAAGCGTTAGGTATCCATAAGATAATGTATAGATAAGGTACATACTATTCCTAAGCATCCGCAACGTCTCCTTGCGCTCGGTGTCCGGCAGCGTGACGTGTCCGGCCGGACAAATGGAGTGGTCCTCGTCCGCCCTCGCGCCGTTCGACTCCTTGGACCCTTGTTCCTTGCGCTCGCGCAAATATTTAGGCAACACTCCCTTCTGGTAACCTGTGGGTTAGGAAATCGTCAATTATGTGATTAGATTTCTGATCTGACC
Source organism: Diloba caeruleocephala (assembly GCA_947459985.1). Lineage (NCBI taxonomy): Eukaryota > Metazoa > Arthropoda > Insecta > Lepidoptera > Noctuidae > Diloba > Diloba caeruleocephala. The sequence goes on along the minus strand of OX381620.1, from coordinate 1,386,130 downwards.
TGAAAAACGAATGCTGAAATAGATTGGCCCGAGAAACATACAGATGGTCGCGAATTAAGTTTTACGGTCGAGCCGTCAGTCATAACCAACTTAAGATGACCCACCGATACGGTTCGGGACTACTGACAGCAATATTAGACGAGGAATTTTCTGTCAAACAGATTTATATAAGCATGCTAGAGTAGTCTAGCGTCGGCGTTCCATTCCATATAAGAGGCGATATGTTGTACGTCACGGGTCGCGCGGCCCATGATCAAGTTAACCCAATATGTCAATACCTACAAACAAAAACGATTTAATGAGCTAAAACCAATGGGTACACTTGCTCATAGGCAGCATCCTATCATGTACTAATAACACTGTGATCACCAATCCGCCTGCCAAGCATTTTGATTCTGGAAATAGACTGCTGATGGTGGTGATAATTGGGAGGGCCATGTTCAGCAGTGGACAATTTTGGGCTTGTGTGTGACAACTATCCATAAATGGCGAATTGTATAAGGTAAGAATATTATAATTTATAATATACAGCATAGTTATACAACGGAGTCGGACCTGCTATAAGAAGCGTTGGATAAGGTGGATAGATGGTACACCAGAAACTATCCATGAATCCAAGCAAAACTGTTATATGTCAAAGTGCAAAGCTGTATATAGTCCCTTCACGAGGAAAACCAACCTTAGTGGTCTAAAGGATCTGGAAATGTACGGCACTAAACTGAAATGAGGCCTCTGAAATTAAGTATCTGAGCTTAATACTAGACAGGAAACTAACGTGGCGCACTCATGTCTAAGAAATAACGAAAAAGGACCTATAAAATCTATCTAATTTTTAAAAAGTGCCGATATGCAAAAGTAAATTATAAAAAATGTGTTTAAAATAATTTATAATTAATAGCAGTAAAGAAACTAGGAATATCTGAAACTGTTAGATAAATCACTATGCATAGGAGCCATCATTTTGTCTTTCCAGTCGTGGCTTATCTACTCTCAATTACTACTAAAAGGTTGGCTGAAACTCAGTACACTCATCTTTGTATCTCAGTATATCATTTTTATCCATGGAGTTTCTCGCCGGCTCTTCTTCACAAGATCAACTATTTGGAACCATGCAACTTAGATTCTGACATTTTATAAGTGCCAATATTTGTATTATATGAAATAAAAAAATTGACTATGTATATGGAATATCCCTCATTATTTGTTGCATTGTACTCTGGATGTACAATGAAGAATAAGTATATATACAAATTTGAGCAGCATTAGTGTTTATGAAGAAGCGACAAATTGAATGAGTGACTTTTTTTATTTACTTTGTGTCAGCCACTGCACCAACTGTGCCATCAAACCTTAAATTAGTTTGCTAAATTAAGTTAGCCAATCTCTAGCTTATGTTTCAATGAATCTACAACTTACTCATATTATAGATGTTTATCCAACTTTCAAATAATTATTCTGATACTTACTTATATTTGTTGGCTATTTAAATTGTTATATTTACCTGAAGGTAGGTAAGGGTCTTTAGTATCTTTTCTCTCTAAAATGGCATTTAACCGGCTGCGATTTCTTTCCATGTCTATTAGATCATCACTAGTAGTAGTCCGGCGGGGAGAATGTGATGGAGGGGGACTTCTGTGGTGTCCGGTGTCTCCACTGGCCTTCATCTTAGCTTCTGCTTCATCACCCTCCTTCTTAGGATATAACATAGTTAATTTTGCGCTTTCAGCAAGTTTCTGTGAAAGATTAGACTCTATAGTTTGACAGCCAATGTCACGAAGACGTCCCGATGATTCTGCTGACTCCACTTTTTCATCAGCACTGTCATCTGCTACTTTTAACTGTCTTAACTCTTTTCTTTTAAGAAACTCTGCCATGTCGCCTTTTTTTATTCGTATATCTGTCATTTTTTTGCGTGTGTTTGTAGAGCTAGTCTTTGCAATATTAATTGAGGCTTTTCCACTTTTGTTTGAAGGTGATGACTTCACTTGACCGAGGGAGCTCCCTGCTGCAATGGGGTTGGTCAACCGCGGTGGGTGGACATTTTTCGTGGTGTATTTTGGTTCTTTAGGAGATTTGCTCTGTATATATTTTAGTTGTTTCATGTTTTCTCTGATGAAGTTCTTTTTTTGTTCTTTCTCTGATAAAAAAAAATGATATAAATATTTTAGAATTGTGCTATCTAAGGTAATAGCGAGATGAACATAATAGTTTAAAATTGTTAGGCACAAAATTAGATACCTACATATTAAAGATCAATTAGTTGTGGGATTAATAATACAGTGAAAGCACTTGAGATAACTTCAGGTTATGATAAACATATAGTCTCTAAACAATCAATTAAAAGGCTCTTGTCTTATAATGAATAATAGCCATGACAGTTTCAGTAAATGATAAAATTCCTCAGCCGTTCACCACAATCATGATTATTCGGCCTAGTTACGGCAAGAAAACAATATTAAAAGTGATGGCCATGACAACAGCTCTGTTTATTTGTAAAATCAAATGTAACGGAACTCACTTGGTTCGGGAAAGATACCTTTCAAAGTATACATTGTTATTATCAAACGTTAACAAAATCTAAACAAAGAAAATATACACTCATTATTTAGCATTCGATATAAAGTACACTTTTCTACTTCATGTAAATGTTCATCTTTAAGCACTTTAAATATTTTCAAGATAAATTAATTCGGTTTTTTGTAATTTGCGCTCGGTTTTTGTCACTTTTTCAAAAAACTGTCAGATATATTGTCTATGGTCAAGTTTTGTTTCTGGCCACTTTTTGTTTCCGCTTACAACATTCAATAATATAAATATAAACGAATAATAAAATTCAAGTAATATCAACAACAAAAATAGCAGTACCTATTTTCTAATACATTGCCTAGGTGAATAATCCCTGAACTGATATACGCCACAAAAGCCTTATGATAAAGCATTATTGATAATTATTGATAGGTAATGCATGAGCACATACATAGCATGACGGACGGATTGTATAATAAAAAGTAAGATTAAAGGGGCTGCAATGTTGGACGAAGAATCCTATAGAGTTCTAGACTAGACCCTACCATCGTAAACGGCGACAAGAAAATTATGCGACCTCGTTATATGTAGCTTATGTACCTATGACTTATTATCATTATTGATTTTCACTTTAGTTTTCATTAATTTTGTACATAATATATATAAAAAAATCCGTGTAGTATCTGGATTAAGGATACACCTAGCACCACTCCTTCAAGTCCCGTGGATGTGGTAAAAGGCTAAGGGTCTAGTTTAAACCAAAGCTATGGCAGCAGCATGGCTTCTATGGAACAGTAGTCTGCACTCCCCGTCTGCCTAGCGTGGTGAGTACTGGAAAATTCCTCCCACAATGACGACACACAGCATGTAACTGGTCGTTGTGAAGATCTATCGCTCGCCGACCGATTATTGAATCAAAACTTGCCTTTTTAAGGCGACGCTTAATTGTCCCTGTTTCTCTTTGATTTCTCGCGCGTTTATTGACCTCTCAGAGCAAAACCACAATTTGGTGGACCTCGGTGGTGCACACGAAGCCTAGTGGAGTCTTGACCTAACGCACCTGCCCAGCCTTTTCATGCCTAGGCAGTGGGTAGGAAGCTGGCTAGAACCACCGGCCTAGGCCCTGGCTTTCCTAGTCAACCCTGGTTCGATTTTCTTCTTTCAGGACACACCGCACAGTCTCTTTAGGGCGATATCTATCGCCCTTTGCACCAAAGCGGCTACATTGATTGGCAACCGGTAAACAAGCTTGTGTGTACATAATGCTTTTTGCATAAAAAAATAATGATCTCCAAGACCATGCTCAAAAATCTCCAAGTTCTTCCAAGGACTTAAAATATGGTCGAAAGCAGGAGAATAAGTATAGACTGAGAGTTGCACAGATCACGTCACGTCAAGACCTTAGTCTTTGACATCGAAAAAGGGATGCAACTCAAATAGAGTTGAGCAGGACACCTGGCAAGGCGTGGTGATGACAGGTGGAGTAAGACTGTGACCGAGTGGCTGTAAAGGACCAGAAGAAGGAATCTTGTTCGGTGGTGGACGATATTGTTGTCATCATGGGCCGAACCTGGACAAGACTAACACGAGAGCGTGAAGATTGGCACATGTAGAGAAAGACCTATACCCAGCAGTGGTTAAAGTCAGGCTGTGGATGATGATGATGATGATACTGATGATACAAGTTCAGGGCTCACCTGAGGCACTCACATCGCCCTACTTACACCCGGCAAGGAGGATTTTGTTGCACATCACCGGGCCCATGTTATCTGCATATCACGCATGCATCTCCGCCAGGATATCGAAAGGCCGAATGCGCGCTAGTAGAGTTGCCACCTCAAAGGACACCGTTCGGTATTCTCGTGCGTGATCCGTAGTGCTGGACTCCTGAGAGGCGCCTCGTATAAGGCCATGAACCGCACGTAAAGGCGGCGAACATCTTCTCTTGGACCCCCTAGATTGGCTACTGCCTGTGCAAGGCACCCGCTACCCTCTCGACCCAGGGGACAAGAGGCCAAAACAAGGGACCTTTCGAAGTGCCTCGAAGCCCCATCGACTGTGCAGGTTGAACCCCAGGTGCTTCTTGTACCGTGGGTATCCTAAAACGTGGCGAAGAGATTAACCCGGAAAACGGGTATCTTTGTACTATCAATTTAGCTTTGCGAAAATGGTGGCATTTTCTAATAAGCAGATCATTTCTTCTCATGGAATTCTTCAAAGTGCCTACAATGATACGATATCGAAGAGTTCGATATTTGAAAAGAAATCTGGCGCCGACGTGGTGGCTGCTGATCTTCAGCCATGTTTATCGAATCGAGCGATCGATCGCAGCGGGAAAAGACGTGGTGACGCGCGCACCCGCCCCATAAGCAAATTGGCAACTGGCGGGACTAGCCGCGATTAGGGGGCGCGCGGTGCAAGGGAGAGAGACATGGATACATTGGAGGCATCGTGTAGTACGTGTAGTGCGGGTCGAATGAACTGTGTTAATAAGAATGCCATACAGTCAGTGGCCTAATAAATTAGGAAAACAATGGATATTTTTGTAAACAAATTAAGTATGTTTTTTTTTGTGGAATGTTATCAGAATCGTTTATATTTTCAGCCCCAGGGTTCTGGGGTTTGCATAATTATATATTTCGTATAAATTTGCTTGTCCTCACTGACTGATTCATCGATGCAGAGCTTAAACCGCTGGGGCTACAAACTTGAAATTTTGACACTTGATGCCTTTAAAGTAGCTGCGACCGGACCGCACCGCGTTTGTGTTGAGTTTGCTTACGTAGGACACATTATGGGTATTAATTGCGGTGAATTATGTCGTGTGTCGATATGTAGTGAAAAACTATTATTAGAAAATTTTACTTAATTATATTTGTCATCATCATTATCATCACATCGACGACCATACAACGTCCACTACTGAACAAAGGCCCCCATAGATTTCCACAATTGTGTCATCATATTGGGGGGTGTTTGCCAGTACTCACCACGCTTGGCAGGCGGGTTGGTGAGCGCAGAATGGCTACTGTTTCACAGAAGGGACACTGCTGCCCATCCCTGTGGCTTAGGATCCCCTTAGTAGCCTTTTACGACATCCACGAGAGGAGATGGAGTGGTGCTATTTTCTTAATCCGGACCCTACACGGACTATATTTATTAACAATTATTTTATGTTCAATAATCAATATATCTTTTCGTGACTATAACGCAAAATAAATGCCAAAGAGTTTGTTTAAAAATGCGCAAACATAGACCTTAAATTTGTCTTAAATCCTTTTTTTATTTTATAACACTTCTGTCAATTTCATTTGTGGACGTCCATTATTTCGAAACCTTGTATTTATTTTTGATACAGGTATATTCATTTTAGCTAATAAAAACATATAACAAACTAAGTTATTTATTAGTTTCCTAATAAATCATGAATACTCTAACACCGTCAGTAAGCAAATATAAAGTATCTCGAAGGGGCCGAAAGCTTCAAGTATCTGATGATCAAAGAACTCTGGTCGCTTTGCCAAAGGATGTTCCAGAACGTACATGGTAAAATTTATACTTAATAGCTACCTCCTATAATAGATACTAAGAATATCCTGTGTCAGCTAAGCTGGCAAGCTGACCTATTTCTTCTTTAGGTTTTAAAAGTCGATTTAGGAATTATAAGAATCAATACGTCCACTGCTGAACATCGGCCTCCCTCATAGGCCTCCACAACTGTGTCGTAATTTTGGGGGGCACTTGCCAATACTAGCCACGCTTGGCAGGCGGGTTGGTGAGCGCAGTATAGTCACTGTTCCACAGGACGACGATGAACCATCAATGGACAATGTTGATGGACAATCAACATTGGATGAAACAGAAGGAAAACGATCCGGTTTTTAAGAAAGAAAGAGAAACTACGCAATAAATAAAAAAGAAAAACGAAAAAGCGTTAGTAAACGTGAAAAAGAAGAATTTTCCTCATGACCTCTATAGTGAAGCTAAGAGAATAATGAAGTTGGCTGGCGATCTTACTGCCTGCCTGAGCTGGTCCAAGATTGCCTTACTTGTCTAGCGAATTCCCAACGTTGCATGTTATGTGTTGCCTCCAATACAGCTTAACGGTTAGCACGCATGAAGTTCACTAAATGCCTCTGGTTTGGTTAAAAAGCACTTCTTGCTGCACCGTTCTCTTCATCATCATCATCATTTCAGCCGAAAGAGGTCGTCTACTGAACACAGGCCTCCCCCAAAGATCGCCACAACAACCGGTTTTGCGCTACTCGCATCCAGCAGATTCCCGCAAACTTCACCAGGTCGTCGGTCCATCTCATATGGGTCTCCCCACGCTGCGTTTTCCGGTACGCGGTCGCCACTCGAGAACTTTTCAGCTCCATCGGCCATCCGTTCTAAGAGCTGCTTTGTGAGAGTTTAAGAAGAGTTTTATACAACCACCAAAAAAATAATAATTATATAGTTGCTGCTAATTATAGGGTAAATGTTTATGGGACTTTTTATTTCATATACCTATGCCCGCCCTAATAAGCTCAGAAACCTCAACAGTTAAGGTGCATTTGGGCATTCGGGCAATGTATTAAGGCCATTGCACGTAGGTTGCACGCTGGGCTAATGGGTTAGCAATCGTATATCCAACCCTCTCCACCAGCAACGCTGCTGCTGGTTAACTCGTTATATATAAGTATAGTAAGCTGGAGCTTCGCTGTAAAAAAAATGAAACGCTACCTCGTTAGTAAATTTATTTTCTCGTCGTCGACGTCACATGGATGTCATCTGTATCAGGGTCTACTATATTATCTAACATCAATGATTTTGATGACTCTCAAATTTGCCAGCCTAGGCCCGGCCCTCACGGGGCTTTTTTATTTTTATTGGTGGAAATACTTCATGTACGCCCTCCGCTTCGGGGAAGAACGGAGGGGCATGCCAGTTTCCTACCTGCAAAACCACCGGAACGGTCATCTTCAGCACCGAAGAGGGTAAGTATTCGTACCATCACACTAGAGCCACCCAGTGATGCCACGTCTATAGGTAGTATTTCGGAAGGGATGACTGTAAAGTGGTACGAGATCACGTGGGTGCCGCCGTCTACACGTAGGCCGCTCAGTATGAGCACGCAGACTTCCCAATCTGTGCGACCTCAAAGGATCGGCCAAGGCCCGGCGTCGGGCTTGTTGGTGGATTAGCGCTATCCTAGTGGCGCCCCACGGGATGGAGATAACGGCGTTGAGTTATACCTAAATCCATCCCTGGTCACATCCCTCAAACTTAGAAACAACACCTTAAACTTGGTCCTATTCAATAGGGCGGAAATCCTTCAAAAAGAAGAAAATGACCTTGTGGTGTTCGACATCAGAGAGGAGATTTTGGAGGACGCACTGAAGATTGGCCACGACAAGTATATGGAGAAACAAACCGCTATATTTACTGTACACTGTGCTACTCAAGCTTGGCTGAAGCTCATAGACTGGTAATTGTATTAGAATGTCTTTGAATTTATCATTAATTAATTGAGATGTATTTTATTTTGGAGTGTTATCTTACATAACTTTGCATACATTTAATCTGTTGCCATTTTGTGTTACAATAAACAAATATCTTCCATAGGCATTTCTACCGCCACGATCCTGGAGAGGATCCCAGCGCGTATCCTCCCTGTTACATACCCAAACGAAAGGAGTCTTGGATCACCGACGATCTTCCTGACTCTTCTCCAAAGGATACATGGGGTCACCAAGATCTGAACGTGGTTGAAGAAATGCATGATGATGGCTTGCATAGGTGGACAAGTTCCACTTCTTTGGAGCTTCCAGTCGTGGATGAAATACCTTCGGAATATTGGTAATGAGAATATTTTACGCTAAATATTAGGTTTAATCTTTATTAATTAGTTAACATCAATGAACATAGGCCAAGAGGAAAATTGATTATGCACGATGATTGTCGAAACCTTGGCCTAAATTTCCCTCGATAGACCATTACTCTTCATCTCTCTTGGGTGTCGAAAAATCCAACTAAGAGGTTATGCCAAGAAAATGGACAGCAGCATCCATCCTACTGTGTTCTAATTAATAATGAGAAATACTTCATCTTATCAGCAAAAGGACGTCCACTGCTGAACAAAAGCCTCCACAGTAGATTTTAGAAACAATTGTGTTGACTTGGCAGGCAGGTTGGTGTAGAAGGGACGCTGCTGCCCATTCCTCTGGTTTAGAGTCCCTTAGTCGCCTTTTACGACATCCACGGGAGGAAATGGAGTGGTTCTACATGTATAATCCGTACGTAACACGGAATATTTAGTTATGCATTAAAAAATCTTTTCGATCCTTTGTGTGCAACTTTTAATCTTACCAGGTTTTATAATTGGATCTGAAGACGGGATATTTATCATATTTTTTTATTTATTTCGTGTTTCCGATATTTCGGCGCTGTTGCAAGCGCCATGTTCACGGATAAACTTGCAACTACACTTGCTTGCAACAGCGTCGAAATATCGGAAATTCGATATAAATAAAAAACATGGTAAACATGCCGTTTTCAGGTATAATAATAGTGTCAGTGACCATGACAGTTTAAAAACAGGTATTTTTTAAACGTTCTGTCTTCTTCTTTGTCTGGGCTATACAAGTTGGTAACCGCAATATTTCTGAGTTAAATTGACAATATTTTGGCGTAATAAGGGGGTGTTTAAAAATATTGAGTGAGTTTTTTTTCTGACTGATCCCTTTTATTAAATCCAAAAGATCACAGTCATAGTAGGTTGAGGTGAGGCCGAGTTGACCACCCCAATGCCTATTTTTAAATAAATTATTATATATATATTATTATATTATAAATTTAAATATATTTTAAATTTTGTACTACTGTAAATCCGTAAGATTTTGCTGAACATATATAGTGTTTTTTGGTAGGTATTGACCCAAGCTCTCACCCCCTGCAGTATGTCGTGCTATTTACTGGACACCTGTATATAACGCCATATAACGTCCACTACTGAACAAAGGCTTGGAGATTTCCACAATTATTGTATAATCATATTGGGAGAATTTGCCAGTACTCACCACGCTTGGCAGGCGGGTTGGCGAGCGCAGAATGGCTGTTGCTCAGAAGGGACGCTGCTGCCCATCCCTCTGGTTTAGAGTCCCTTAGTCGCCTTTTACGACATCCACGGGAGGAGATGGAGTGGTGCTATATTCTTAATCCGGACACCACGCGGATATATTGCTGATATATTGGCAGTCAATATTATAACTAGTTCTTGCTCCTATTTTAGGGTTCCGTACGTCAGAACGAAAAAAACGGAACCTTTACACTTTACACTTTACATCACTCGTGTGTCTGTCTGTCACAGCCAATTTTGTGCGAATCTATTGGACCGATTATGTTGATATTTGGTACACATGAATTTCTGTAACGTAACGTATATAAAAGAATTTTGAATGTGGGGGACATTTTTTTTACAAATGAAAGTTCGTATCGTGTGTGATTTTGTTTTTATTAATTTTAAAACATATTGTTCTAAAGTTGTTTAAGAAAATAGATGAAATTTTACCGGTACCCTCCCCCCAATGTTACTGTTACTTTGATTTAGGTTCCCTGGCAAGGTAAATGTGCCAGAGGCAATGCGGCCGGCAAAAGGAAAACATGGAAAAACCGAGAACAACGTAAGTTGGAAATTGATAATTATCGTACAATTTCTCAATGTATGGAGGTGCCTAGGAATTGATTACCTCTTATACTGTTAAAATAGGCAGGAATAGCTAGCAATTTTAGCTTAACGTAAATCATTGAAAGTCACTTGCAAGGAGCATTTCCTTTCTCCATTTATATTTATCCCTTGAATAAGAAGGCTGTCTTTAGATTAATTAGGTCGACTTGATTTCATATTAAGTCATCATCATTTCGGCCGAATAAGTCCACTGCTGGACAGGTCTCCCCCAAAGATCACCACAACAACCGGTATGGGTGTGTAGTGTGCTGAGTGGGGGGTCTTGCCATAATCGTCACGCTTGGCAGACGGGTTGGCGATCGCAGTTGAGTTGTTGTGTGCTCGAAGGACGCTGCTGCCCATCCTCCGGTTAATCTCTTAGTCGACTTTTACGACACCCACGGGATGAAATGGGGTGGTGGCATTCTGAGCCGGCACCACGCGGCAATCATATTAAGTACTCGTACAATAATACCTCGAAGTTTTGCGATGAGGGAAGTCAACAGAGACTGTGTAGTATAGAATTTTAAACTACATCATCTTTGTTAATCACACTTTGATTCTTGTGTTTATTTGTCATATTATTATTTCTGAGGATGGCAACTAAAGTTGTCTACATAATGTCGGAGAATCTGTGTAGTACTAGAGTAGTGAAAGGCTACACTGGGTTAAATCAGTAATTTGAGTGATTCGACGTATTTGTACGTACTTGACAGCAAACCGGATACGTTCTCATGATATCGAGTCTTCAAACGAAGTTTTGTCATTGCACAAAATTTAATTGCGGAGGAACCGGAATCTGTTTCGCCAGGGTGTTCGCAAAATACCTAGAACACCTCCTAGTTTTTAAGAAAGTCGGGTGTGGAATGTGCAGGATTCGAGTAGCGAGAGTCAGCCTACGTCGGAGGATTACCTTGGGACTGAGAGCGAAGTGCTGCAGAAGGTCACCGATTACAGTACTGAGGCATTATCAGAAAAGGTAAAACACAAACATATATTTACGTTAATCATGGCAAGGTTAAATTACTTAGAAGTCATAACCTTCTCTTAATACAGTCATGTCAATATTACCTCCGCTTTAACAGTTCGGTTCTTTGTATCTGCTGAATTGTGCGCAAAGAAGTCATTCTTCTTTGAGCTTCATCTTTTATTTCTTCGTTTTCGTCTCTGGTTAGTTGCCAGATCACAAGAGAGAAGTTGGATTTAAGATATGGGTTCCCCATAATGGTTTGAGATGTCGTCAGGTGTCGTCACATGGCGCGCTGAAGACAACAACGCCGGTGGATGGGTCCCTGCATGGAGCTGGTGACTCTACTGTGGTGCGCCACAAGAGACGGCTCACAGAGAAGAGCAAGAGCTTTATCAAGGCCGGGTAATAAAACCTTATCTATTCTAGAATACTAGCTATTCTTTCAATTTAGGTACAGATTGCTGTCGAACAGATGCGCGACAACCAAAAGCGGATCCAGAATTTTAATTTAGGGGCGCCCTCTGTGTCTGTGTCAATAGCACTGTAATAAAAACCGGACAAGTGCGAGTTGAACTTGCGTGAAGAGAGGGTTCCGTACGATGAATACGTTATCTTTAGGTACGAGAAGTGACGGATGCCTGGCCTAGATAAGGCAAACGAGTATCAGCAATAATTTATCCGAAGAACAAACTTAAAAATTATCATATTTGAAAAAACATCTGCAAATGTATGTTTGTACGCACAATGTTGAAGGATTTACCATGTTATTTTATTTCCTGCAATCTATTAGCAAATTAATATATATATTTTCTCAAAATCATAGGCTCAGTAGTTTTGGAGATAAGACGGGGTTATGGTAAATGATCGCCTATTTTCTTAAATAACTTTAAAACAATTTATCACAGAAATTCGTATGTGTACCAAATTTCAATTTAATCGGTCCAGTAGATTCGAAGCAAATTGGTTGTGACAGACGGACAGACAGACAGACACACGAGTGATTCTATAAGGGTTTCGCCGGTACTTCCTTCGGACGTTAGGAACCCTAAAAAATGAATTTGGTGTTGCTGTCGCACTGTATACTGTTATCCTACGGGTAGCTGTAGCTGTCACCAGCTTAAAATCTACGTGTATGTATATAGTTTAAGATAAAGATCAAAATGTTATGTATGTATGCATAGATACTATGGAGAGTTCGGGAACTTTGTCACAGTCAGATAACAAAATATGTCTTCTTAGCTCCTTGCAGCATTAAGTTACGATAAATACATTTTCTTTAAAACTCCTGGGTTTTTGAGACCATGTTTTTCTTACTAGGCTTAAAGAAGGTGTCGGCTATGTTGGCGGAGCATGAAAAGTAGAATGCAGTGGTCTCTTTCTGTGAGAGCGTCATGCTCCAGAAGGAGACCGCAGAGCGAGATCGGGAGAGGGGCGATGGGGGGTGACCACTTTACAGTCACCCTCTCCGATATGTGCCGTAGGCGTGGCACCAGTGGGCGGCTCTAGTGTGATCATAAGAGGACCTGGAGCGGAGTTGGAGTGGTTTTAGCCAGTAGGAGTCCAGCATGCCCCTTCGTCCTTTCTCGGGGCGGAGGAAGTTCATATAGAATTTCCACTGGGACCAATAAAAATACATAAAAAAACGCTGAAAGAAAAGTGCCTGCCGTTGTAAATGCGTTTTATCTGCTCTCCATTTGTGGGGCGGCTGTAGCCACATGAATATTAAGCAGTATCAGAAATCGAGAAGAACATAACGCGCTGCTAACCACCAGCTCGTGAGTCAACCTGCTAGTAAATAAGGACTGGGAGACCGTTTAATAAATTCTTACTTATACTTATCATCTTGGCTGTTGATAGGCAAAAGAGTCTCCAGTCACACTCGCCCAATGTGGTCAGACTGTCAGTACTTAGAAAAATCACGTGTTATATTTGTTTGCAGTACCAGATCAAAAGCGACATTGCCTCCCCTGGACCTAGGAGAATCACGCTCTCGAATCAGCATCATATCCGATTGCCGCTTGAGGAACCTCAGGTTTGGAACTGTTCATTTTAACATTCATAATTATATTCTATTTTAGTTATCTACATTGAAAAAAAGAGAGGAAATTAAAACCAAACAAGGGATACAAATTATGAGAATATTGTTCACAAGAATTACATTTTCTATTCCAAACTCAGAATTACTAGTGTCGTAGGGACCCAAATGGTTTGTGTGCGGCATTGGTTCTGCTCGCAGCGTAGGTATCAGCGCTGGTTTTCACCGGTGGCCTCAGTCACAGATATTATAATACACTAGCCTCAGTCCAGTTTTTACGACATTTATTGTTTTGCTTACGACAAAAGAGTATATGATAAAATAATGGATTAAAAAAAAAAGTGCTTTTTAGATAACCGAACCAATAATTTTCAATAAGTTTAAAATAACAATAGAGTGATTAGTAATGTCTTAGGTTTTCGCGATTCAGAAAAAAAAAATCTATAATATACACGATATAATCCGTTTAAAAGTGCTACATTATAATAGAGTGATTAACAAAAAACAAAAATTGTAAAAAAGCGTGGGGTGCTTGATGTCAATTGTTATAATTTTTTTTGTGAATGTTTGTAACGCGTTTTTACATATTTTTTTTGTTAATCCCCCTATAGTTATTTTAAACTTATTATCTGTAAAAGTGTGTTTTTTAAACTATTACTTATTTTATATTATTTAGTGCGGCTAACTACAAAAACGCGTTGTTTTGTTTTGCGCATGTTTGAATGTCCATGTTGACTGTCCACAAACTCTCCATCCATTACGGATCAAATCGTCTGAAGAATGAGACACTATTCGAATCTTATCGCACTCTTGCCGCGGAAATTTTTATCGACATCTTATGGAGATATTATTTTTTGTGCAAGTTTGTGTATATAAGCTAATATTACATTTATTCAGTTTTTCTCAATAAAATGACTGTATGGACAAATTACCGTCTCATGAGTAAATGGTTATCCCTGTGGTATCCGTATTAAGAATATAGCACCACTCCATCTCCTCCCGTGGATGTCGTAAAAGGCGACTAACCCGCCTGCCAAGCGTGGTGAGTACTGGCAAATTCCCCCCAGTATGATTACCCAATTGTGTTTCCAATCGCTGGGAGCCATTGGAATCAGGCTGCATGTAACCGCTCGTTGTGGAAATCTATGGGGGATGCCTTTGTTCAGCAGTGGACGTTGCATGGCCGATATGATGAGTAAACGGTTCATGTGAATTATTATTATTGATTCTATACTAAACATACATGAGCAATGTGGCAATGTGCTCGTAGAACTGATGGCCGTTGGGGTAAAAAGGTGGAAATCGCAGCGTGGGACGACCTCCTACGAGGTGGACAGATGGGTGAAGGTCGCTGGGAGCCATTGGAATCGGGCAGCATGTAACCGCTCGTTGTGGAAATCTATGGGGGAGTCCTTTGTTCACGTCTTTTGGCTGATATGATATTATAAAACAGTGCGAGAGATAAACAAGGATTTGTATTCAATAAAATCATCATCAGCATCACAATGTTTGACGATCACTTTTCACATAGATAACTAAAATCCCTAGCCCAGCTAGTTTTATTAGCTATCATTGAAAACATCTAGGTATATATCGGGTCTTCACCTATGAAATTGCTATTTTGTACGAAATAAAGTGTAGTATTTTTTTTAGATTTAGAATTCATTAGAAATTAGAATTCATAGTCAAATAAAAAATGTATTTATTTGAAATGGCCAGTGCTACAAAACGGCAATTTCATAAGTAAAGACCTATTACTATTAATATTTCAAGCTATGAACGGTCGATCTACTAAACATTCGATATTTTAAACAGTCGATGTAAGGATGCTACCATTTTTTTGTGTTCTATTTGAGAAACTTTCGAAAAAATTAACGTTCGATTATTTGGACATACTTTTTAAAGACAATTCGATCAATATTTTTCGATCATTTGATATTTGTTGATTTGGAATTCGACACGGTGTAGGACACCGAGTCTTTTTAGACTATTTGAGCTTGAAGGTATATAGTTACACGACAATACGATACATAATAAAAACACATGTTTAACGAAAACAAAGAATTTTTCAGAACAAGGCAATGTCATATTCAAACTGGAGTACCACATACTTTCCTAACTTAACAATGAAAAATAACTAATACAATAGCGAGTGTATTATTAAGTAAGCATGTAATTATTACGATTGAAATGCTTTTAAATGGCATTTATGTGCACGAGGTGAGAGTACAAATAAAGGGTTGCCATGGGAAAAAGTTGTTGTGTTGCCACGTGCAAAATAACAAAAGAATTGCCGTCAATAGGCTTACGTTTACTGAGAGATTTTTTAAAGAACGGGGAAACTTGTACGGCCTTTGACAAGTGTGAGCACTGTCTTTGTATGGTGTAGCTTCAGAATTATAGAGAATTCAAATAAATAATGACGGCGATGTTTTTGTAGAAGGTATTCATGTACGTATAATAATACATTGCAGTGGAGATAAATTAAATGTATGGTCGAAACCAGACTGCTAACCAGAGAGATGGGCAGCAGCAGCTGTTCTGCGCTCACCAGCCCGCTTGCCAAGCGTGGTGAGTACTGGCAAATTTCCCCCAAAATGGCATGTTACCGATCATCTATGGGGAAGCCGCTGTTCAGCAGTAGACGTTTTTTTGCTGATATGATGATGATGATGATGGTCGAAACTATTATTTAACTGAATGTGTCGAAATAAATTGTCAACCTTGGTATACTTTGGCAGCTCTCATGTCTTCAATGACCCGTATTCTTACATAAAAGCCGAACACTAACAACTTTTACAGCGGTAACAAACTGTAGAACAAAGTTAAACCAAGTCGTTGAACTGCGGGCGAGTCAAGATCCTTTGTCTTGGTACAAAGCGATCCAATTTGAATGACATGAAACGCTTTGAATTAATCCTCGGAGGGGAGTGAAACTTGTTGATAATCAATGCGTTATATTATGAACACGGTTTGTTGATAACGTGGACACTTGTGAACTGTGCGTAGGGTTGCCATAGCAAACTTTTTATTTTTATATTATTGATCCAGTGGAAATACCTCATGTACTTCCTTCGCCCCGGGAAAGGGCGAAGGGGCATGCTACCGGCTAGGGACTTCTACCGGCTAAAACCACCGGAGTGATCATCGTCGGCACCGAAGGGAGGCTCCAGGAACTCGAAAGATCTCCATCTAGAGCCACCCATTGGTGCCACGGCTTTAGGCACATCTCGGAGGGGATATCTGTAAGGCGGTCATCCCCTCTAGCGCAGGGAAGGCGACTGTAAAGAGTCCACCTCCTCAGGCATCTCTCGAGGGGATTGTAAAGGATTCTCCCGAAGCCTCACTATGCCATAGCAACCTATATTTGACCTGATTTCTTTATCAAAAAAAAAGTTTTAATATGTACCTATTTCATTCGTTATTAAAACTTATACAAATTTTAAGCCATTGTCATTAACCTAGCCTAACATATCAGCTAAGGAACGTCCACTGCTGAACAAAGGCCTCCCCCATATATATCTACAACGAGCGGTTACAAGCCGCCCTCATCCAATGACCTTTTTACCCAACGGCCATCAGTTTTGCGAGTAATGTGCCCCGCCCATTACCACTTCAGTTTACTTATCCTTTCAGCTATATTGGCAACTTTAGTTCTTCTACGGATCTCCTGATTTCTGATTCGATCTCATAGAGAAATACTAAGCATAGCTCTCTCCATAGCTCGCTGAGTGACCTTGAGCTTTCTTATGAAGCCTATAGTGAGTGACCACGTATCTGTGCCATATATCATTACTGGTAACACACACTGGTTAAATACTGTCGTCTTGAGGCCTTGCCGTATTGCTGACGAAAAGACGTTGCAAAGTTTCTCGGACGCTACCCAGCCGATTCGACGATTGACCTCTTTCTCAAAGTTGGACCTACCTAATGGACAGTCTGTCCTAGGTAGACATACTCGTCAACAACTTCGAGAACAGAGCTCCCAACGGATATTGGGATGGGCACGACATGGGCATTTGACATGACTTTCGTCTTGCCCAAGTTCATTGTAAGGCCCACCTGTTGCATTGTGCTGAGGTCTTGCAGCGATTCTGCCATGACTACGATGTCGTCGGCAGGTGGTCGTGTCAGGACTAAGAATACAGCACCACTCATCTCCTCCCGTGGATGTCGTAAAAGGCGACTAAGGGAATCTAAACTAGAGGGATGGGCAGCAGCGTCCCTTCTGTGAAACAGTAGCCATACTGCGCTCACCAACCCGCCTGCTAAGCATGGCGAGTACTGGCGTTTCCCCCAAAATAAGGTAATCAAAACTTTTGGCTCAGTAGTTTCGGAGATAAGGGGGAATGGTGAACTTCCGTCTATTTTCTTAAATAAATTTAAAACTACATATTTTAATATTAATCAATTTTACCTATACATTTGAGACCTTCACAACAAGCCCTTCAATTTCATAAGTTACACGGTACAGTTTGCAAAACTTGACTCTTATTTTCTATATTGCTCCCAAAAATGACCGACATGTTAAAAATTCATTTATTTACGTTACACATACGTGTTTGGGTCGCGTGGTTGTCTGTGACAGACGGACAGACAAACAGTTACACGAGTGGCGACACCTACATCGCCAGCAATACAACTACAACTTATAACGACATCTACTCGACTATTAATGCAACTCTCCGATGACGTCAAAGAATCCTAAATCACGTTTGTAAAGTATTCGCGCAACGCCACATATATACAGTCGCCCAACATCAATCGTTGGGCTTCGGCCCGCCAGGCATAACACCTGCCTTGTTGGAGGATCCTCCCTTTTCTATGGAGGAACTCCACACCTTGTTCCCCATAATTCCTTTGGAGGTTCGGAACCCTAGAAGCAAACTATTATTGCTTTTTTGATATATTAGTGTCAGCCCTGTATAGGACGGAGACCCAGGTGCGCGCGGGTCAACGCTCGCTGCTCACCGCTTTTGTCCTATACCTTTATATTTACATTATGTATTATGTCGATGCAGTTTATAGCTTATTGTCGTTCGCTTTTTATACTGCTTATAGATTAGCGGGTCGATTTATTAGTCGACCATAGGTGGACAATGAGAAACTGTGTATGATGGGCATAAATCAAAATAATAAGCTGGTTTTTTTTATCACAAACTTTTTTTTTTTTTAAGTACAAAAACGTTGCCCCAGCTGGGACTTCTCCTGTGTCGTGGGTGCGTTTACAGACATGAATTCCACACACAATACACCCAGACCCGGACCAACTACCTGCAGATCATACAAATATTTGTTCCGTGCGGGAATCTAACCCACGACCCGGAGCGCAGCAGTCGACTGTATCAACCACTGCACCAACCGTGTCGCCAATTAGCCTTTGTTTCTTTAGTTTCCTGTCATTACAGAGTTGTCGGCGGTAGTTCCAAGATATATTCTGGGATGAGCATGTTTTCATTCAAAAGCATTGCAGACGTCCTAGTCTAGGTTAAAACCTCATTCGGAGGAGGAGGACACGAGGTCGGGGTAACAACCGCCGCGGCGCCCGTGTCCAACACGCCTGAGCCCCCTGTTGTCTTTATAGGGGGCCTTGGGGGTCGCAAGCGCGCTTATTGGGAAATCTGCGTGCTCATACCGAGCGACCCCCGGGAAGACAGCGGTGCGCATGTGGTCACGTACCGCTGTGTGCGCAGCACAGCGCATAGTGAGGCCTCGAGGGAACCTTTTATAATCCCCTCGAGAGGTGCCTGGGGGGGTGGCCTCTTTACAGTCGCCTTCCCTCCACTAGAGGGGATGACCACTTTACAGTCATCCCCTCCGAGATGTGCCTAAAGGCGTGGCGCCAATGGGTGGCTCTAGATGGAGATCTTTCGAGTTCCTGGAGCCTCCCTTCGGTGCCGACGATGGTCACTCCGGTGGTTTTAGCCGGTAGGAGTCCGGCATGCCCCTTCGCCCTTTCCCGGGGCGAAGGAAGTACATGAGGTATCAATCGGATCAATAAAAAAATAAAAAAAAGGTTAAAACCTCATATCATCATCATATCAGCCACAGGACGTCCACTGCTGAACAAAGGCCTCCTCCATATATTTCCACAATTGTGTCGTAATTTTGGGGGATATTTACCAATACCTTTTAGACGGCGCGGTTGGTGCAGTGGCTGATACAGTCGGCTGCTGCGCTCCGGGTCGTGGGTTCGATTCCCGCACGGAACAAATATTTGTATGATCTGCAGGTAGTTGTTCCGGGTCTGGGTGTATTGTAAGTGGAATTCATGTCTGTAAACGCACCCACGACACAGGAGAAGTCCCAGCTGGGGCAAATCCAAGTGAGGGGCAACGTTTTTTTTAAAACAAATCAGATACTCACCACGCTTGGCAGGGTACTTTTTCTCAGAATGGACGCTGCTGCCCATCCCTCTGGTTTAGTGTCCCTTAGTCGCCTTTTACGACATCCACGGGAGGGGATGGAGTGGTGCTGTATTCTTAATCCGGACACCAAACAGAATACGGTGGAGACCTAACACAAAGATAATATAAACCTGTAGCTGCGGTTAAGTAGGGAACTATGGTTTCCACATAGACCACTGGGATGCGCGGTCGTGAAGGTACATCGAATGGCCATAACCATCACGCTTGGGAAACAGGTGGATTGGGTGGATGGTTGATGGTAGTAAGGTTATTAGCGCATGCGAAAATTCTGTCATCCATCCTTGACACAGTCCCTATTGAGATTGACAACCCCCTGAGCATGAGGGAGTGTTGCATTCTCCACCAGGAACGACATGGACACAAAACGAGTAAGTAGTATTTCATTCCCATATCGGCCATTTATACGTCCACTGCTGAACGAAGGCCTCCCCCAAAGATTTTCACAACTGTGTCATCATTTTGGGGGGTATTTGCCAACACTCACCACGCTCGGCAGGCGGGTTGGTGAGCGCAGTATGGCTACCGTTTCACGGAAGGGACGCTGCTGCCCATCCCTCTGGTTTAGATTCCCTTCATCGCCTTTTACGGCACCCACGGGAGGAGATGGAATGGTGCTATATTCTTAATCCGGACACCTCACGGTAGTAGTAAGTAGTATTTGATGATGATAATAATATATTGTGGTTTAATCGTAATCCTACCATCCCATCTTCCCAATCCCATTTCCCGAAAATATTCGTTTCGGCCTCCATCATCCAGCCGAAGGACGTCCACTGCTGAACAATGGCCTCCCCCAAAGATTTCCGGTTGGGCCGAGCGGTCACATGCCGCGCGCATCCAACGACCCCGAGCTACCACCATCACCAGTCCATCTTGTTGGTGGCCTGACTTAAGTCTTATGAAACTCCTGGTACAAAATTACGATTAATGTATTCGTTAATTACCAATGTTTGCCCAACCATCATGATTGCTGATTAATAGCTGATATTTTTTTAAATTTATTCCTTCTGCGCCATAACTTAAATGCGCCATAATCTATCAATGATAATGAGGAATCTACTTAGGAGTTTACAAGCCCGTTAAATTATTTATCAACACAAAATTGGATATCAAATATCAATAGATCAAATAAATTGCTAAGGCATTAGCCGGAGGATGGGCAGCAGCGTCCTTCGAGTATATCAACAACTCAACTGCGATCGCCAACCCGTCTGCCAAGCGAGGCGATTATGGCAAAACCCCCCAATGAGCCCACAACACACCCATATTGGTCGTTGTGGTGATCTTTGAGGGAGGCCTGTGTCCAGCAGTGGACTTCAATCGGCCGAAATGATGAAATAAGTTGCAGATGACTGATTTTCTAATAGTTTTTTTCAATAAACGTTGTCGGTATGGGATCCAGCAAATCAATAATTAATCGTTGCAATTACTACTAACATTCATTTGATGCAGTGGCTAACCGCTTGGCTTTGCGCGCTACGTGTCACGGGTTCGATTCCCGCATGAATGAAATATTTGTCTGGCCTACATCACATCCCACATTTAGTCGTTCCAGGTTTAGGTGTTTGTGCAGGTGAGATTTTTGTCTATAAACAGTATTCACGGTACCGTGCATCGGAGAAATCGTAGTGAGGGGCATTGTTTAAATAAAATTGTTTCGGTCACAACAACAACAAATAAAAAGAAAATGGCCGCTCGTTTCGGCGCTGACTTATCTGACATTTGTGTGAGTGCGACAGCGCGAATGTGTTTGAGTCGACAGCGTTCCATTTAATCTATACAAATAAATAAAATTGAAGTGTCTGTTTGTAATGTCAAAACAACAGCTTTTTACTAAATGCATATGCAAGTATATACGGTACCTATAACAAAAAAACAAGTTTCAAATTTTTTGTCTGTCTGTTTGTTCCGGGTAATCTCCGAAACGGCTGGACCGATTTTGACGGGACTTTCACTGGCAGATAGCTGACGTTATAAGGAATAACTTAGGCTACTTTTATTTGAGAAAAATAATTAGGGTTCCGCGCGAAAACAATAAAACCCTTGAAATCCAACATATATATTCTATGTCAAGTGTCTATGTCGAAGTATTCTAAATTTATTTTAAATATAAAAGCGGGTGAAACCGCGGCTCCCAGCTAGTTTAAACTAAAACAATATACATTTATTTGTTATTACAAATACTCATAAATCACACATTTTATTCAGTTTATACAACTGTTATGCTTAGCGCCAGTATAAGAAACGTGTTTATTTTATTTTAAGGAGATTTTATGGTTTTATGTAACACTTGGACGACTTCAAAACGTCATACAAGGATGTCGCAGAATATCTGCGCAGTCGTTTTGTGACGCCACTGCATCAAGCTGAGTGATATACCGATTTCAGAGGGCCAATTCTCGTAATTAATTTACACTGGGCTGAAACTTGACCGAACTGAGATTAAATTATGAATTGACCGAAAAAATGTTCATGTTCACAAAAAGTGTTGACTCTAAAAGTTCAGTCGGATTTCAGTATAATCTCGATCTAGTCTCATTTCAATCTCAGTTTTGACGTTTATTTAATGACAATTCAGTACATGTGACAGTTCGAAATTTTAGCAGAATACCGTTTTGACTTCGATCAACTTTCGATCTCATCACAGTGTAAGTTCACGTTTGACGTAGTTTGTTAGTTTAGGAGAATACCATTTATGACACTGATCGGACACTATATTTTGAACATTTTTAAATAACGAGAATTGGCCCTCTGTTTGTGCGGACGGGACGCACACTTTTGCATTGTCATTGATTTTGTTTTATTTAACTTTTATCGTCGGCATGCGTCATGTGCGTGTCATGTAAGAAATAAACAATTTTTCTTTCTTACTTTCTATATAAAATTACACCTGAAAACCAATTACTTAAGTGATATACAAATCCTTATGCCCGTAAGCCCACTGTATACCACACTACCGCCGTACCAAACCACATTTAATTATCGGCAAGCCTATAGAGTTGGGTATAACAATTTGGCAGTAATTAATTACGCGGTTGCTTGATGAGGGCTTTGTAATAGTAATTCGATCACAAGAAGACAATAGGAACCGCTTTGATGTTAGCTACGTACAACCGTGGAGTTGTAGCAATTAATGTCTTGTAATTATTGCTGGCTAGATTTCGAAATTGGTTTTTGTGATTAAGATTTTGACTTACTCACGACAACAATATCTGAAGGTAATGAACATCGAGTGGACACCACGCCACGGAAAACGCAGCGGGGGTGGGCGACAACGAGATGGACAGATGACCTATAAACAACAGAAACCGTGAAGTTCGAAGTCGTTGGATGTGGGTCTTTGTTACCGGTCCCTGGAAATCTGTAGGGCATGCCTTTGATTAGCAGTGAACGTCCTCTGCCTAATATAATAATGATGATGATAAAATAAAATTCTCTATGGTTTGAGAGTAAAAACTATTGGAATTTATTATGTTCACGGTTTACTAATCTCACTGATGATTTGCGCGAAGGACGTCCTTCTGCGACTGCCACTGATGATAATGTGAGTGTTGTGCGGCTAGTGATAGAAGCTGATAAAATTATGACATATCAACAACAGAGCCAGGCTAGTTTAAATATTGGTATGAGTCAAGTGCAAAAAGTCTTATACGAACATTTAGGCTAGCGATGGCCGATTCGAATTATTTAATTCGAATAACTCCTACTACTAGTTACTCTTTGAACTCGATGATTCGAATTACGTTTCTTCAAAACCGAGTTGATTCGGTTCGCGTATTTGTCGTGCGGACTCGTGGAATCGTCATGAGTCGTGTACCCGAATCAACTCGATCATTCGCGACGATCAATTCGATGCCGCTCGCTGGGTCAAAAATAACTTTGAATTTTGTATTTGAGGCTGCATCACGCTGAAACAGCTGTACGAAATAATAACATTTGTCATAGACTATAGATTATGTGGTAGAAATACTAAACTACTAAATTTTATTTTACGCCCAGCCGTCCCTGGTAATGGTCTGGAATAACTACTATATACTATTAGAGATGTAGCAGATAAACTCGTTAGTAGCTTTCAATTAGAAATCCTTAAGTAGATACTTCCTCGAGTCACATAAAGAGATTGGATTTACTTCAAACTACTGATTTCTCCTGATCGCAGAGAATAATCTTACATGCACAAACACCCAAACCCAGAACAACTATCTGTAGGCCGTACAAATATTTGTGAGTGTCGCACCCGTGACACATCACTACGTTTCATAAGATAAGCGACTACGCACTGCATTCAAAATGGCGTCTATTCATACAGTCACGTGTGTCCGGTAATTAGCGACGAGCTCGTCCCTTTTTAACACGCTTTTATTAGCTTCACCTGTATATATGTTTGTTTGTAACCGACTCCTTTGAGCTCGATTTTGCCCTACTTTGAACGATCAGATTTGATTCAAACTTTGCACACCTGTCAAAGGTCGATGACAATGCAATAATCCGATCAAAATATCCGATTATCCTAATTAGATTCGCCAGGATTAATTAATTTCTTTCCGCATCCTTTGCATGCGAGTAAGAGAGTCAGAGCTAGTGCGCGAACTACGCATGCGTGCAGTTCCAGACTTGCTCTTTCGGGCACTCAGTTCAGCACAACCTAGCGTGTTTTTTTAGTTTTTTTAAACTATTATTATCTCACATATTTATCAGCTCAGGCTGTTACAATCCTCTGCAAGACGTAGGCTCCTCCCAAGGTTAAAACTTTCCGTTAAACAAATTACTGAATAAACCAAAGATATTCGAAGAAAGAAGATAATGCCATGTAGTTCAAAATGTTTGCGAGCCTAGAAATCCAGTTTTGTCCTACTATTCTTCATAAAAACACACTAATGCACACAGTTACAAGTTCTCATCCAGTGAACTGAAAACACACAACGTTATAATTGACTACTCATATTTAAACTTTGTAGGTAGCCAATCATGCCGAGCGTACTAACTGCACACAGCAGCCGTACAACGCAACGCGTAAGTTTATTGGGAGTACCATTCGTTATTCTATTCAGTGCGTTTGTTATTCACCGATTGCTAGTTAAAAGCGGTAGATAAGAAGCATTGTATTTTGTACAAAATCATAATGTCGTTCTGCTCCATCAATCCAAATGTAAAATAATAAAGAAAACAATAATGTTTTATTATTTTTATAAAAAATATTTTTACGAAAATTTAACGTTTCACTTACGCAATCGAATCTCAACTGATGTTATAAAACGCCCATTTTTTTTCGAATGGCCCGGATTGTACATATCGCGGTGGCGCGGTTACGCCCCCGTACCACTTCTCCTTATTTCCTATTTCTATGGAATAAACGGTTGTATTCTGTTCTTTCTAAAGTGCACTAGTTCTCCTCACCTTTTGCATTTGGTCGATTTCAGCTACATTCCTGTCTGTTTGGTGTCCGGATTAATAATATAGCCACATTCCATCCCGATCTCTTGTGTGAAAAAAAATAAAGTAAAAGGCGACTTAAGGGACTCTAAACCAGAGGCATGGCCCGCATCTTCCTTTCTGAGGAAGAGCATCTATACTGCGTTCACTAACCCGCCTGCCAAGCGTGGTGAGTACTGGCACTCTTCCCCAAAATGACGGCATGTAGCCGGTACTATTTACGGGGAACTGCATAGCAGTGCACCACTTTTGGCTGATATGAAGGCACCTCTTTGTGTCGTTGGCTCATCTGCCTGGGCGGCCCATCCCACGCTTATATCTCACTACCTTTCACAACTATATCCTTTATCGTCGGTGACCCTGCGATACAAAGGAACATTTTTTGTCTTTTTATTAAATTTACCCCACAGTAAGATGTCTCCTGTATCGTGGGTACAGTTTACAGATATAAATGCACAGACACCCGGACACAAAGGGACAATAAAGACGTCGTTTTTCCTCCCGAAAATAAATATATTCAGAGTAGAGCGAAAACCTACATAATATTACTTAATAAAACTTTAACACTGACTGCCTGACAGGAGGTCCTTAGTTAAGCGTGTGATTTTTGAAAATTCACCCCGTAATTGACGGCACGGTTGGTGCAGTGGCTGATACAGTCGCCTGCTGCGCTCCAGGTCGAGGGTTCGATTCCCGCACGGAAGAAATATTTGTATGATCTGCAGGTAGTTGTTCGGGGTGTGGGTGTATTGTGTGTGGAATTCATGCCTGTAAACGCACCCACGACACTGGAGAAATCCTAGTGTGGGGCAAGGTTTAAAAATAAAAACAAATAGGGGATTAAATCGGGCACACGGCTAGTGTGACAATAAATCTATATTAAGTATGAAAAATATGTGAAACATCATCTCGGTTATCACATGAACTGTCACAATGCCAGACATATTGCAGCCGCGGTTATTGACAGTTGAGTGGATAATCTCATTAACTGGCACAATGCCAGACACAATTATAAAATTTATATATATTGTGTCTGGCCGCCGGCGGATTTAGCCATTGAAATGAGATCCGCAGAAGAACTAAAGTTCGACATAGCTGAAAGGATTACTAAACTGAAGTGGCAATGGGGCTCAGCTCGTAGGACTGATGGCCGTTGGGGCAGAAAGGTTCTATGGTGGAGATCATGCACCAGAAAACGCAGCGTGGGACAGCCTCCAACTAGATGGCCTGACGTCCTGGTAAAAGTTGCAGGGAGTCGTTGGATGCAGGCGGCATGTAGCTGGTCGTTGTAGAAAGGCCTTTGTTCAGCAGTGGACATCCTTTGACTGATATGATTATGATATTATGTTCTTAACTAGTTTTTTTCGACAAGCTCAAAATGATGTAGTTATACATTTATCTTAGTGCTACCGATGTTATGTTTCGTGTTGTGGAGCTGTGCAGAGTATTGAGTGGTACGGTTCGAGGTCGGCATCTGGTTAATTGGATTCAGTAGATAAGTACCTATTCCTAGTAGGTATCAGTTTCAGTAGCCACTTGAGATGAAACCAATTTGTGATACCATTGAAGTGGCATGGTTGGAATCAAGGCAGATAAATGAAATTAAATTTAGTCTGTTAAGGAATTTAGAAGGCGATTCTTGGAGCAAATCTGTATTAAGTATGTAATGGTGGTGCCGGCTACGAATAGCTGATGGCCACTGGGGCACAAAGGTGCCCTAGAATGGAGACCGCGCACCGGAAAACGCAGCGTGGGACGACCTCCAACGAGGTGGACAGACGACCTGGTGAAGGTCGCTGGGAGTCGTTGGATGAGGGCGGCATGTAACCGCTCGTTGTGGAAATCTAAGGGGGAGGCCTTTGTTCAGCAGTGGACGTCCAGTGGCTGATATGATGATGAAGTGGAAATTTGTCTAGTTTTACATACATGCGCTATACCAGCCAAAAATATCGACGGATGTAAATCGGCCACTATTCCATATTACGCCCTTTTTTGTTTTGGAGAAATCCTCATGGACGGAGGATGTTCTTCTGTGATGTTCCATCTTGGAGGGACAGAGGGGCATGCCGGACTCGTACCGGCTATAACCCCACGGTGTTCTCATTTGTAATTATTTTAAAAGAGTGTCTATGGAGTGTCTTGCAGGCTCTTCTCCATAGGATCAACTAATTGGAACCGTGCAACTTAAATTCTGACGTTTCATTCATTCGATTCTCGAAATCTGTCTATTTGAAAACCACCAATAACTGTACTTCCAGAGGAAAGATCAATATTCATCATATCATCATCATATCATATCGGCTATTTAAACGTCCACTGCTGAACAAAGGCCTCCCCCATAGATTCCACAACTGTGTCAACATTTCGGGGGGTATTTGCCAATACTCACCACGCTTGGCAGGCGGGTTGGTGAGCGCAGTATGGCTACCGGTTCACAAAAGGGTCGCTGCTGCCCATCCCTCTGGTTTAGATTCCAATTCAGTATTCACAATTTCGGGATACCAATATAAGCTGTTACTTCCCACCTCAAGTCTAACAATATTCCACTCTGGCTCGTAAGCAATGTCTATAAAAATGTATGATGAAACGTATGTATGTGTGTGTGGATACTAAAATACCCAGGTAAATAAAATACACTTTAGGTTACAAACAGTTTTTTTTATTGGTGCCCAGTGGAAATTCTTCATGAACTTCCTTTGCCCCGGGGAAGGGTGAAGGGGTATGCCGGACTCCTACCGGCTAAAACCACTAGGGCGGTCATCTTCGGCACCTAAGGGGGGCTCCAGGTCCTCGTATGATCACACTAGAGCCGCCCACTGGTGCCACGCCTATAGGCACATCTCAGAGACCGTGTAGGTTGCAACCTAGAGCAATAATCCTAATACAGTTTGCAAGAGTTTATCAAGACAAAATATGTATCATGTGGTAAAACAAATTTTATACCAATTAAATACATAATATTAATATAATATAGTAAGAGTGTATAGATTTCACTATAATAATTAATAATATAAAATACACAATTAGGCCGTGTGGTAACGGCTACGAATAGCACCAACTTATCCCGTCTCATCCCCATCCCCAATAAGCACATAAAGGACCGAAATTGTTAGCTGAAAAAATACTATTGTATTGTATAGTAAAATTGCTGCTCCCTGATATGGTTTAATATTGATAGTATAATCGATAAGTCTTTCAACTTATGAACATACATATAACACAATAAAGATTTGAGTTTGAATATAAAACCTTGATGATCGGGATTGTAAAATCTGTAATAATTGCTTAAGGAGTTTGGAATGAAATAATGGACCCCAAAACAGTGTGATGTCCATTGTGTAGCGTATAAATAATCTTGATAGGTTTTTCCATCACTTGTAACTACCATAACACTCCTAACAGCATTTATTATATAAAATCAGGAACAAAATTCTCTTGTTAAAAATCCACACGAATGAGTATTCTCGTGGCAAAATGTGAAGCATACAGTAAGGCTGATTGCATACATGTCGACGTGAGGTCCCGTGCGACAAGGCGACGAGAGACGCGACGCGACACGCGACTCGCCCGCTTTGTACAACTAAAAGCTTTTGTTCGTTACTGCTATGATGGATGGCCGACGAGAGACTATTTTCATTTGCTAACATGTTCCCGAAATTATTATTTTTGTTGCTATTTTTTATGGTGACAATTCGAAATGTGCTTGGAGTAAATTTGTGCCGATTTTGCTGTAGCATTGTTGCGTTTTTTACCCAGACGATGAAAATTCTTTAGTGAATGAAAATCAAATTGTGCTACCGTGTTTACTGGTTACTACTTTGTGTTTAATGGCAGGAAGTTATTGTTCCATGCATGCATGTTCACATCCATGTTCAACTTGCATGACATTAAGGATTTATGTACGTCATAATACTGTGCAACTTAAATTATGAGATTTTATAAGTGCCAGTAATTGGTTTATTTGAAATAAAAAACTTTAAATTTTATCTCTTGAATTAGCCAAAGCTTAGCAAGGCAAAGCGGTTCAGGCTTGCCTTACTTTTGTTTTGTTTACTAGGTAAATTATTTTACTTTCTGTAAAGTGTTCTAGATTTACTTAGAATTCTGCGTTAGGAATGAATATATGAATGTTGTATCTGAACGGCCTTCGATCAACAATTGTACTAGATTTCCGATGAGCGCTTCCAAAGCGGCCGGAAAAATAAGAGCACAAATAATGTTGTGGTCTTATTTGATATTAGTATGGTCCGATCATAGCCAACAATAAGATGTTCAGAATGCAGCAGTGCGGGTTTAAAAGTTATGATAATAACTACCGTGACACCGAGATTTCTAAAGAAATATCGTTTTATTGATAAGAACATCAAAAACGTAAATTTTATGTATTAAAAAAATAATTTAACGTGAAATATCAATAAATTTACAATTATTACGTTTGTTTCACCAATGTTTGGGACAACGCGCCAACTATTGTGTTAAACATTGACTGACAGGAACTGCGTCTAGTTTTAACGGAGAGTCAGCACCAAATGTCAACATTTTTTTTTCAACTTTATTGCTTTCTTGTTTTAATTTACAATAAATATGTTTGTACTTATTTAAAAAATACTTTACAAGCATAGTTTTTATTGTTTTAAGGACACTTGACAGAAGGCCTTAAATACAAATATATTGCAAACGTTAATAAACTTTATGTTTGAGAGTTAAGGTTCGTAATTAACTGAAATTGGTAATACTTTTTCCATATTTAGTAGTAAGAAAAATATAAATGTCTAAGTATATGCAATCGCGGCCACTTGAGCGATATATTTGTTCCTAGTAGTATTGTTGATCGAAGATACGGGCCCCAAGTGGAGGAACCATTATCTTTTCTAATGAATGAATATCGATATTAAAGAAACTCTTAAATGTGTTAACGATTGCATATTACTAGTGTTAAATCAATTCAGTAACATTAAGTAATTGCGGACTGAAGATTACATACAACTAACCAATTACTTGGGAGACAAAGATGTTTCTCCCGTCACAAAGGGATGTTTTGTAGTACATTGTCACGATGGGAAGATCTATTAAATTATCGCTGACAATTCGAAAAGTCCCAAGTCCCGCAATAGGTACCTCGAGTCCCACTCGAGTCCACGATTGCAAACGCGTTTTAATCAAAAGGGGAAGACGCGACAATGAAGGCTATTCACTCCCTGCCCTAATTTCCGAATAACTACCATCTTGGCTACTTCAGAAACTCCATTTTACTTCATAATATATTGTCGATAAGGTCTTAGATCGCGTGTGTTTGTCGCAACCCTAATTTTGTTCGGAACACGTGTGCCATTGATGTAATTGATAGAATATTCTTGCGAGTTGTATGGTTGGTGGTAGTGAAGCTAAATGGGATTTTATTGTTAAGTTGAAAGGACTATTCTTTGTCATCAGTACGTCATTATTGAAGTGATTCGTGTATTTTTGGGCTTTCCTTAACGAAAGTGGTTTTTGCCTGTATGGTATTTTCCACCCTAGGGCCTCGAAGAAAGTAGGTTATATGTAAATGTTGTGGATAATATCAATCTATTTTCACAGGCCCTACATATCATTGACGTGTAGGTGTATATTACTGCCTATTCTTAACGTGTGGTATAATCCCTTAATCATTTGTTACGACACCCATGGCAACGGTTGGGGTAGTCTATTCTTCGAAACTCACACGGCATATGATTATAAGTATAACCCATGTGAGAATTTCGGAAACCCTGCGCCGTCTGATATGGGAACTGCGTTCGCCATGCATACATTTGGGTACGACAAAGTGTTTTCCGCGTCCTTGAATCTAAATTTTTTATGTCCCCTAGAGAACTATACGTTATTGTCATGGTATTAAAATGTGTATATGGAAGAATCTTGTTTGCGTTTATTGGACCGACATGGTATCTATACAAATAAATAAAGGTTTGTAACCAAAATAACAGCTTTTTACTAAATACATATGAAAGTATATACGGTACCTATATAAAAAAAACATTTTTTAAATATTTGTCTGTCTGTTTGTTCTTGCTAATCTCTAAAACGGCTTGACCGATTTTGACGGGAGTAAGAGGACGGACATTGATGTTAGAAAAGTAATTAGGGTTCCGCGCAAAACATTAAAACCCACGAAACCAATCTATATTCTAATTATACTAACTAGTGGTCGCCCTTTGGTCGAAATTAGAACGTAATTCTTTTTAAATTAGATTTTTAATATCTTTGTAACATATAATATTTACTTACTTGCTGTGTGGTGCCGGCTACGAATAACACCAACCCATCTCATCCCTTGGGTGTCGTAAAAGGCGACTTTGGGATTAGCCGGAGGATGGGCAGCAGCGTCCTTCGAGTACATTAAAAACTCAACTGCGATCGCCAACCCGCCTGCCAAGCGTGTCGATTATGGCAAAACCCCCCAATAAGCACACACCACACCCATATCGGTCGTTGTAGTGATCTTTGGGGGAGGCCTATGTCCAGCAGTGGACTTTATTTGGCCGAAATGATGATGATGAATGATATAATATACTTACATAAATTTCAAATCTCATATTGCTCCGCAATGTGCTTAAAAAGGGGTACACAGTTTTTGCTTCACGTGTTAATTTAACTAATAAATAATTAATTATCCGATTTCTTTCAAATAAACGACGGGTGAAACTGCGGGGCACAGCTAGTTTCACAATAATTGTGCAATCGTGTGTCGATCGATTGTCGATTTTATTCGCCGTCACCGAAGTACATATTCAGAATGAAAATGAACAAATCAAATACAATTTATTGTCCACATGTCTCCGCACAGCGACTAATTAATGGTCGACCAACAATCGAATAACATCGATTGTAATCGAATAAACGAAACAAAATAATAATTTGGTTGTTTTAGTAACAGTTACCCATCGCTAATTGAGCCTACAGAAACCACAACAAGTAACGCCTGTTATGCATAAACTTTAATTAAATCTAGACAACGCTGTTGAATAAGATGCTAGGGAAATAGTTACAAATCATCATTTCGGCTGAATGAAGTCCACTGCTGGACACAGGCCTCCCCCAAAGATCACCACAACGACCGATATGGGTGTGTTGTGGGCTCATTGGGGGGTTTTGCCATAATCGCCACGCTTGGCAAACGGGTTGGCAATCGCAGTTGAGTTGTTAATGTACTCGAAGGACGCTGCTGCCCATCCTCCGGCTAATCCCTAAGCCGACTTTTACGACACCCACGGGAGGAGATGGGGTGGTGGTATTCTAAGCCGGCATCACACGGCGCCCACGCACGGCGGTTACAAATACAACAGCATTAAAAGTAGAGAATTCGTAATAAGGCATGTATCCTACAATTAGTAATTAGTATCTTGTACAATAACGAATATCCGATCCTTGTAGATTTGATTAAACATTATTATGAAACGGACAAAGTAAAAGATTTTAGAATTAGCGCTAGGCTAAGGGATCTACATAACAAGATATTACCTCAGGTTAGATTTACGGCTTTCATTAATAATTAATCTAACTGAGTATGACGACAAGAAAACACGAAAAAAATCCTTTATCGATTTCGTAGTAGTTTTTTACACGGATCCCTAAACCCATAGCCGCTAGTTACAAAAGTTTGTGACGTCACTCACTATATTTCTCTCCCATTCATTTTAATGTCTCATCCATTTTAAAATATTTCCAGAAAGATTACCTTACGAAGTCAATGCCATAGGTGATCGGCCTCTCACCTCGCGGTCCCAGGTTCGACTCTCAGCACGACCTGTATAAAATCACGCGAATTATACTACAAAAATATGTATATTTGAATGATTTTTTATGTATTTTCGTTTGGAACTTGATTCGTTGAATTTTAAGGAGTGTTTGATAGTGGTCGCTGTATGTTGAATGGTTGATGGGTTCCTCTGAATGTCTGCCTGTGTCGTAGACTGGACAGGGTAGTGAACTCTGTTCATACCATCGTTGTATTATAATTCTAATATTGGAATTCGATATCTTTGTCATTGCTTATTCTGTGTGCTTCCCGGCAAAGAACAGACCACCAAACTCCATCCCTGGGAGTCGTTAAAGGTGGCTAACGATTGGTATCAAGATGATGGGCACCAGCATCTTCCACTGTGCTTATAAAAACATACTGTGATCTACAATCTGCCTGCCAAGCATGGTGATAATGGCAATATCCCCTATGACCGCTTATTGGGGGGCCATGTTTAGCAGTGGACGTATATGGGCATATGTATGTGTAGGTATACATATGTAAGCTATGATAGAGTTCTATCTGTGTGATAGGCACGTTGGCTACGTGGGCAGGGACGGTAGTGTAAAGCGGAGGGAGATAACGTGCGGGGTGCCGTGAAGTTCGGTTCTTGGCCCGCTCTTAGGAACCTCGCCTACGACGCGGTCCTGCGTTTTTCCCACTACTGGTATTTTTCTATACAAAAAATCCCAGTGTGGGATATTTATCTCGTATACGATATAGGGTATAGCTTACCAGACATAAATGCACATACACTCAGACCCGGAATAACTATCTGTAGACCATATTAATATAAATATTTGTAGATATAAATATTTGTCCCTTCCGAGGATCGATATCGTGGCGGGTGCAAAACTAATACCCGTATATTGAGAATCAAAACATAAGTAAAACTTGAGTGGAGATTGCATCAATTGAGTATAAATGCTGGACCTATTATTTAAGGTTCATATTTAATTAACGCAATTTGTACTCGAGTTTTACTTAAGTTCTGATTCTCGATCTGTGTAATAAGGGCCTAAGTGCGTTCATTCATCATCTTATCGGCCATTTATACGTCCACTGCTGAACAAAGGCCTCCCTCATCGATTTCCACAACTGTAATATAATTTTGGGGGGACTTTTGCCAATACTCACCACGCTTGGCAGGCGGGTTGGTAAGCGAAGTATGGGTACCGTTCCACAGAAGGGACGCTGCAGCCAATCCCCCTGGTTTAGATTCCCTTACCACGCATTAATTACCACTTAGTTATATTTATTCGTGTACGTACTCAAAATATATCGTAAAGAAGTTTGCGAGCGGGTTCTCAATTTTAACTTATTTGATTTTTTTATGTAACATAGCCCACTGCTGGACAACAGCCGCTCCTATTTATTGTAGACTGGATGCAGGTTGAGAACCGGATGCTGTGATATAACTTGCGATATGATACTAAAGTCTGGAATATTTTTTTTTGTATTGACTAGGTGTGCCCCGCGGTTTATGGATTTTAATTTATTTGCGTGGCACCCTATTTATTTTACGTTTTCTAAAATAAAAGTTGCCTAAGTTACCCCTTATACCATCAGCTATCTGCCAGTGAAAGTCCCGTCAAAGACAGACATGGCGAACAAAATTTTGCGCATCCAGAAGATGCCTATCGACGCTACAGAATAACGAGATATAGTTTGTAGGGAACACAGGCGCTGGCAGGGAGTTGCTTATTGTAAAGGACAATTGAACAAAGTTAACTTCCAAAAGCTATTTAGCTAATACTTATTCGTTAAAATCGACCTACTGTGCCATGTAGGGATTTCAATAATTGATAGCAAAACATTCTCTCCACTCTGTAAAGGACCCTATTGGTCACGTTAAATAGATATTTATCTATTTATCCACCAAACATTTGCCATTAATGTCAATAAGTACCCACTTACATCACAAAACACTACTCGCTGTCATCCAAACGGTTTTGACCCCTGTGACATGTACACATAGGTACTATATGTCTTCCACAAAATAATGTCGCAATAATAACCTCTATGTAGTTAATATAAGATCCGTTGTTGCGCTGCCTATGTATGGAGGTGTGTTGTGAAAGGACTAGAGAATTAAGATAAAATATATTATTACGTTTAGAGGCTACGAGTGCATTTACAACTAGCGATACGGGGTGACCGCTTTACAGCCACCCTCTCCGAGATGTGCCTATAGGCGTGGCACCAGTGGGTGGCTCTAGTGTGATCATGGACCTGGAGCCCCCCTTAGGTGTCGAAGATGACCGCTCCAGTGGTTTTAGCCGGTAGGAGTCCGGCATACCCCTTCGCTCTTCCCCGGGACGAAGGAAGTTCACTCACTAATAATTACCACTGGACACCAATAATAAATAAAAAAAATGGTACGACGAGCGATTTGGCTTATAATCAATTCGTCTGTAAAATATTGTTCTCCTTTATCTATGCTATAATAAAATCGTTTAGAGACAAAAACTTTACATTGAATATTTTTTGGAAAAAGTTACTGCCGCGTGATCCAATAACGAGACTGATAGCTGATGCATTTTTTTGAATTTCAATCTGTTTTCTGTTTGTCTGTTTCTATGTTTGATGAGAACGCTTAAACTACAGTACAGAATTAGTTGAAATTAGGCAACAATGTCCTGTTACAGATTTGGTCAGGATCTAGAATAAGAGTAGTATAACAGTATGTCTACAAAGTTCCTTTTTACAGCAAATATAATGAAAAATTCACACAAGTGAACACATTCGTCATAAGAAACGTGTGAAAGTGAGTAATAAGAGTTATTAAAAATTACAACCACGCTATATCCAAGGAGAGCTATACGGAAGATTTTAAGAATACGTACGCTTATTTCGTAGCCTTTCACAATTAGTGACGTGGCCTGCTAAACTAACACGCGGATTGTATCATTTTGCTCTCGGGATCAAAAACTCTTACATTTTTTATTATGTTTTGCAAATTTATTAACTTGAATAGCAATTTCTATATTAAATGTGTAGGTAGTTATAATTTTATTTGATTAAGTATTTAATATGTTATTATTTTTTATGAAACGGCTGCAAACAATAAGTCACAGCGTCACGGGTTCAAGTCAAGTATAATAATAACAAGCAGCAGCAGATGCCGCTAGCAGTTTTTTCCTTTGGACTATGTAATAAGTTTTCATTTGTATTTTGCATAAATTGTCATTATGAAACGGACGTAGTTTAATAGAGTATTTGTTTGTTGAAGAGTGTTTTAACTTTTTTAAAGTGAAACACTATTTGACTTCGGTGCCAAAAGTTCTTCTGAATGACTTGTGGTTCATATAAAATATTTGTGTTATTGTCCTTAAATAAAAGATAATGTATTCTACTTATAACGACGTTTCAAGTTAACTTAGTTTTTAATGATTAAATTTATAAATTATAAATACCTATATTGTTCTTCCTAACTACATGGGGTTACTGTCGAATTAGATCACGCTATGGTTTCGTTGGCCAAAATAGATGTTAAGGGTCAGCTCAGATTAAACTTAGAACTGCTCGAGTATTTCTCCCATTTGCTTTGCGGTCGACAACATGTTCGAACACGCGTGCCTATTCCACGATTCTGCGCCAAAGGGTACCGCTACCGATGTCGATTGTCACGGTCTTCACGTAAAACCTTTGTTGTCTTTGTGTTTGCACTTTGCTTTGAATTATTTGATTGTCTTAAACTTTTATAAACCACTTACTAACATAACCTACGCTATTTTATTTATACCTGAATTATTTGACCATTTGGCGATTCTTACAGACCTGTGTTGCTTCATTTTCTTGGTTTGGTTGTTATTGGTATCGGAATTAAAAAGTTTAAAAGGAATTTTAAGCATACCTCCTAGAAAGTGGCCGAATCTCTCTCCAAATTCATGGGTTTCTAAGATGCAAAGGTTAGCTCGATCTCTCAAAACTGCTAATGATCGTGAGGCTCGGTTAGATACTAAACGTGAGCACAACGCACAAAGTGTTGAAAGCCGCACGTAGCGCCAGTCGTGGTTAGATGTCCAATAAGTTGTCATTGCTGCATGAGTTGAGTTGACTAATTACAACTGAATAAAATAAAAGCTAAATTACTACTTTTCAATACACTTTGTCGGCACGGTTGTTGCAGTGGATGATACAGTCGGCTGCTGCGCTCCGGGTCTGGATGTATTGTGTGTGAAATTTATGTCTGTAAACTCCCCACGATACAGGAGACATGGCAAAGTAAGGGCATCTTTATTCTAAAAAAAAACTGTCTTTAAAAACTATTTACAACGATGGAGTAGCAACATTTATCCTAAAAACCGCGACTCAAGAATTGCAGATGTCGATGCTAATATGACCTCTAGAGATGTCGTTATAAATACGACACATTATAATGACAGGGTTATAATATGGGGTGTTTTTTTAATATCAGTGCGAAACGTTCGGCGATCTGGTGTTATGCCTGGTGTTAATGTTAATGAGGGAAAGCAAAGTGGAAAAACCCCGAGAAGGATGGAGGATCTTATAACGGCAATGTTAGTTAGCAATTAGAACGCAGTCAAGATCTTATTTTAAATAGGTGCGATCTGGGGTGCAATTCTCGAAGCTCAAACATTCATACATCCTTGAATACAGGTGTTAAATAATGGTGATAACCCGATTTGGTATTCGCTAACACTGGTCCTAATGGCTTACCTTCTGCAACGTGTCCTTGAATAGCTTCAATCATGTCTTAGCGAATACCGAATTGGTTTTACACCGTTATTTCGATTCTATATTCTAGGATGTATGGATGTTTGAGCTTAAGGAATTTGTTCAATTCTGAATGCAGTATCGGTGCCGTATCGTCAGCTATAAAAGAATCTCGATGTCAGCTCTCGTCCTAAATGTTTATTGGATTAACCATCCATTAGCCTACTTCATTTTGTGCTTTCTGAGAAACAATTACAGCCGTATTTTCGTAGCTACGTCTAAATACGCCCATCCTTGTTGTATCATGTCCTAAATGTCGGTGTTATTAGATTAACTGGTAATTAGCAGCACAGCTAGCAAGCTACAGAAGTCTTGTTCTGCTTATGGTTTAAAACGGACTATTCTCGCATTTGGTCAGAGACTATGTATGCATAACCTATGTTCGGGGTTTGGAAGGATAGGATTTGTAACGAGATTGTTTCGAGAAAACCCTGGGTCAGCAGCTTGCAGAATCTGTAAGCTGTGGTGGTATTGTCCTGGCTTGGCCCTGTCTCTCAATGGATGGAACTTGGCACAGAAGGATTTGCGAAGTGGTAGACTTTATGATGACTTCCGTGTGGTATCCGGATTCAAATTAAGCACTACTCCCACCCTCCATTTCCTCGCGTGGGTGTTGTAAAAACGACTAAAGGACTCTAAAACAGAGGGATGGGCGGCAACGTCCCCTCTGTGGATCAGTATTCATACTGCGCTTACCAACCCGCCTGCCAAGCGATCCCAAAAATCGACACAACAACCGGTTCTGCGCTACTCGCATCCAGCGGATTCCCGCAACCTTCACCAGGTCGTCGGCCCATCTCGTGGGGCAGACCCCCACGCTGTGTCTTCCGGTACGCGGTCGCCACTCGAGAAATTTTCGGCCCCATCGGCCTTCCGTTCTACGAGCAAAGTGCCCCACTGCCACATAAGGTTAGCAATTCTTCGGGCTGTCGATTACCTTGGTCCTTTTGCGGATTCCTCATTTTTTATTCGATCTCGCAGGGCAGCACAGTGTCTCTCCTGCACATATCAATAAGGTCCACTTTCACACGATATAAATCACAGTTATTGTGAATCACAATAACTACTAACTAATATATTGTGTGAATTGGACCTTCTAAGCTTTCTTATAGTTTGTCGGCATTGTCTGCGTCTTGTTGTGTCAGTTATTTGACGCTGATGGGACACACCTATCGTTGTTTGGTAACTGCAAGAGGCTAACTGGGCTTAGGGGTGGATGGTAACGGATAGTAGAATGTTCTTTTGTAAAGGAAAAATACTTTGTGATATACTATGTCAATATAGAATATGCATCTAGAGTAGGTAGAGCTGTCATACGTTCCGGTACATCGGGACCCGTCCCGATTTGAAGCGTTGTGCCCTCGTGTCCCAATCAGTAATTTATTTGTCTGGTTCACGAATTTTAATTAGAGCACGTAGGGAGGTAGCATACCCGATTCGTACGCTGCTGATAAAATGAAATGCATAGTATTGTATTATTATGTTAGACGTGCAAAGGAATCTCGTAATAAACTTCAGGAAATAGGGATGACCAAATAATAGTGGCATCGAGAACGAGAAGTAAGCCTAGGTAAATTAGGATCGGCTCTAGTGTGATGTTACGAGGACCTGGAGCCCCCCTTCGGTGCCGAAGATGACCGCTCCAGTGGTTTTAGCCGGTAGGAGTCCGGCACACCCCTTCGCCCTTCCCCGGGGTGAAGGAAGTTCCATGTAGAATTTCCACTGGACATCAATAAAAAAAAAAAAGGTAAATTAGGATGTTGATTTTTCTATCTACAAAATCGTTAATTTTAGAATTATATTCTTCCAAAAATGTAAATTAAAAGTTCCTAACCCAAGTCCTAAATATAGTTTCTCGATTAAAATGTATATATTATTAGACTAGTTTCTGGACTATCCATGGTAACCCATTTTCTATTCCAAATGTCCCGATCTGCGTTCTAAAATGTATGGCTGCCCTAATCTAGAGAGAAAAGAGAAAAATAAAATAAAACAGGGACGTAAAAAGTTCTTCACTTATTGTTACGGATATTTGAAATAGGTTGAAATTCAGTAATTATTGGTGTATCAAACACTTAATATGGTCAATATAAAACAATTAGTATACAAGAAAAAGTACATTCATGTAGCGCGTTTTATTTGGGTACTTACACGCATCGGGGTTTTCGCCCCTCAATAATAAATTGCCGTGTGGTGCCGGCTCAGAATGCCACCACCCCATCTCCTCCCATGGGTGTCGTAAAAGTCGACTATGCCATATGCGATCGCCAATCCGCCTGCTAAGCGTGGCGATTATGGCAAAACCCCTCAATGAGCCCACAACACATCCATACCGGTCGTTGTGGTGATCTTTGGGGGAGGCCTGTGTCCGGCAGTGGACTTCGTTCGGCTGAAATGATGATGATGAATAATAATCATATGGGGAGGCCGTTCCTATTGGTTACAAAAAATCCCCTATGACGCACAATAAAACATGTGAGATATTTATGTATGGATATAGATTGAGAATTTTAAAAATATTCGAATCATCCTCGGTAGTACGAGTATAGTGGTAAGTATCCCCGCCTAGACAGAAAAAAAACCCAAATGGCTCGAGTTTTTTAAGAGATTAATAATCTTACGAATCGCAGGGCAGCTTGTGGGGAGCTATATGTGAAGGACGACACTGCGTACCCGAGACTCGATCAAGACCTCGATTGACTCCTGCTTGCATTTACTGGTTGCTGGAATGGAGCCTCATGAATGCCTGCAGGACTCTCAACTCTAGCTTGCCTTAGTTGGCCGGCCAGAGGGGGGCCGCCAGAGCTGTATGTTCTGGGGTGGAAGTGTTTAACGGCATAATAACGGGGAAACCCGTAGCGAATCTTTGAGGCGCGCGATGGTCAGACTGATGCCGCACCTCTCGACACCCTGAGCCTCTCACGCCAGTTTTGTTCGCTGTCCCCTGTAGTGTTCGCCATTTAGGGGGCCCATCTTGTGAGTCTTCCACAGAATTTCGTTTAAAGATGGAAAGGCAGGCACTGTTTTTTCCTTTTTTTCCAAGTTTTCAACCATTTATCACACATAAATAATTGTAGTTTCCCTCTCATACAATAGTTTTACACCTCCGGGGACAATTCGAGACTGCATTTTTATAGTGTAGCCATGGAGAGTCAGTGTCCCATTACATAGTAGATTAAAATTCTCTGAAGGGCCTCTACGTGTTAATATCGATTAGAAGGCCAATTATAATTTAATCTTTACTCGCACTCGTATTTTTTTCTATCTACACACAGCCACAGTTTGAAGTT
Source organism: Diloba caeruleocephala (assembly GCA_947459985.1). Lineage (NCBI taxonomy): Eukaryota > Metazoa > Arthropoda > Insecta > Lepidoptera > Noctuidae > Diloba > Diloba caeruleocephala. The sequence goes on along the minus strand of OX381620.1, from coordinate 1,345,223 downwards.
TCGGTTTCTTGACTATTTACTACGTGATGATAAATCTAAAATTATTATCTAAGAAAGTAGGCACTGAAACATGAAAATTGCCTATTTATTTATACATGCATGTTCCATGTATAAGTGATATGGGTAGTTTGAAGTGTTGTATGCCCGCATAGGTATGCAGATGCTAGTATTATGCATGCGGATTCTTTATCGACGGCATCTACGAATCACCTTCGAATTTATCGGTCGTTAACTTGTGGAGGAGCTCATATGTACCCCGTATTCAAATGTTGAGGCCTCTCATTTTTTATTGTGTTATGCTTGGATCGTATATCTTACTGACCGTTACACGATAAAACTGAGATGGGTTCCTAGTTTTTTTATTTATACTAGCTGGGACCCGCGGTTTCACCCGCCGTTTAATTTTATATATAGAAATGAAATTCATTGGAATGATAGTGGTGCCATCTGTCAACCTTTGTGGGCTCATGCACAGCACTTTGCTGAAGATCATGACATGATCAAATGCATAGTTTACGATTCTATAAAGGACATACACACAAACGTTCATTTTTATATTATTTATATATGTACGTGTATTTGGGATATTTAATATATATGTAATGTTTATGTAAGTTTATACATATATTAGTATAGTATAGTATTTTCTATTCTATGTAAATATATGTCATCGCATCTATGACAATAAAGGTTATGTAAATAAAGGTCGTTTGGCAGAAAATGCCTATGGCATTAAGACCGCCTTTGTACACTATTGTACAGTAAGAATAAATATATAAAGAAATGCTTTATGGTATCCGGATTAAGAATATAGCACCATTTCCATTTCTTCCCGTGGATGTCGTACAAAGCGACTAAAGGAATCTAAACCAGAGGGATGGGCAGTGAACCGGTAGCCATACTGCGCTCACCAACTCGCCTGCCAAGCGTGGTGAGTATTGGCAAATACCCCCCGAAATGATGACACAGTTTTGGAATCTATGGGGGAGGCCTTTGTTCAGCAGTAGACGTATAAATGGCCGGTATAATAATATAAAGAAATAGGTATGTATCCAATAACGAACTGTAGTTTTCGTTACGTTGGTTAGCTGAAACTTCTGTGGCAATATTAAGTTCTAGTATTTTTATTAGGAACAATTTGGCATGCGGATGGTAAACGGGCACCTGGTCACCTGATGTTAGTGACCACTGCCACCCGTGAACATCGGCTACATTAGATGACAGCTATAGTTACCGATCTATTAGGGAATCTAATTTAATGTCGGCTATATAACGGACTCGCCGAAAACACCTCGACGTTTCTGGAGCTTTTGTGCTGCCCCAGCTCTCTATACCGTTGCTGCCTCATCGAAGAGTTCTTCCAGGTAGCCTGCGATTGTGCCAGCAGGAACTGCGCGTCCGTGGGACGCTTTGGGGGATCCTTTACAATCCCCTCGGGGGGTGGGGTGACCACTTTACAGTCACCCTCTCCGAGATGTGCCTATAGGCGTGGCACCAGTGGGCGGCTCTAGTGTGATCATACGAGGACCTGGAGCCTCCCTTAGGTGCCGTAGATGACCGCTCCAGTGGTTTTAGCCGGTAGGAGTCCGGCATACCCCTTCGTCCTTCCCCGGGGCGAAGGAAGTTCATGAACAATTTCCACTGGGAATCAATAAAAAAAAATAAAAAAAATGTAGCCTGCGATTGTGCCAGCATGAACTGCGCGTAATCATCTGGTACAGGATAAGCTGTTTCCAGGTGATTCGCCGAGAGCGTCGTAGTCACACAATATGTGCAACATTGACTCTTTTTCACCCCTGATCTGAATCTGCATGTATCCATCGTGCTCAGTTTCATTCTATGGAGTTGCTAATTGGCACCGTCGTGCGTGAGTGAGTGCACCTAAAAGGTGTCTCAGTTGTGATTTTAAGTCTAAGTTTAAGTTTAATAATCTCACTCTATACTCTTTTCTTGTAATAGAGAAGGTCTTGGAGTGGTTTAGGCCTACTGCCTGTCCCATTCATTTGCTTGCTCTTTTGTGGCATGTGTACATACAGTGCATGATTATAGGTTCCATCATATATTAGTGAAGGGGAATATGGGATGAATATGAGGACCCTTGCGGTCAACCTGCGAGTGAGTCACGAGTATCGAAAGTTTCTCGTCACTGCTCTTCTTCTCATGTCCAACTTCCCCGGTCGAACCAGCCCGTTTTCGAGGTTAAAACAACTATTGGATACTATACAGTAAACTTTAGCTGCAAATGCAATTTTGGCTCCAATGGCGGTACGTTGTAGAGAATATACTTCGTTATTGCTTACAGATGTACGAAATTTTGCCATACCTACTATTGGAATCAGTCACAATAGCTCACAACATAGGACCCGTAAATAAAAAATTGTACCCGTGGTGCTTGGCAACTGGGCTTAACCCTGTTGTAAACTCCCATTTATTGTGCTTATGGCCTATCGTTTTTCTCTGTCTCCTGCTTGTTGCGGAGGGAAGTGGAACGTATATTCTTTCCTACTCCTCCTTTTTCTTTTCTGATTAATTTCGGTGCGGGTTCCAAGACAGTTATTCATTTCTCTGGGACACACCGAGCTTCATTGATCGGTGTTCTTTTCAGTGGTCGCCATTGTAGATCCTGGCTTACAGGAGTTGCAGTGGTTGGGAACGTGTGGCGGGCTTGTACCATTAAAAAAAAAAAGATCTACGAATCGTAGTATTAACCGATAACTGCCAGTAAGATGTAGAAATCAGGCATTATAATTCTTTTCGTTTAAATCTGTATTCAACCTGTTTCATGGCAACTCTTACAGTCATGGCAACTGTTTTACACATAAACACATCTATGAAAATCTAATGGAGGTTTTGCAATTTAAAACGTGTTCAAGGCTTCTCGGCGTGGGTTCAATGGCTGCTAAAACTTGCCATGCTGTTTACGCCACGAGAAATATTTAGAAGATTTTGTACATGGTAGATCTTGAGAGGTTTGGAGGTTTGAATGAGAAATGGCGCGTATAGATGCGTTCTATCTTCGCTCATATTTTTATTATGACTATACATATATACATTTTTATATTGACGGCACGGTTGGTGCAGTGGTTGATACAGTCGGCTGCTGCGCTCCGGGTCGTGGGTTCGATTCCCGCACGGAACAAATATTTGTATGATCTGCAGGTAGTTGTTCCGGGTCTGGGTGTATTGTATGTGGAATTCATGTCTGTAAACGCACCCACGACACAGGAGAAATCCTAGTGTGGGGCAAAGTTTAAAAAAAAAAAAAAACATTATGGTTACTAATTTATGAAGAAAACTTTTTTTTAATACCTCTCGAGACGTATAAATCTTTGTTTAGTCTTTAGTAGACATCCGATCTATAATAATCGAGTTAACGGATTACAAATTTCAATCGATATTTTGGCACTACGAAGCGCATATCGCAGGCGTTGCATGTGACATTATGGATAATGTTACCATATTGAAAAAATTAAGTATCGACACTCTAGCCTGTGTTTTTAGGTTAAGGTAGACAAACGGTGAAAACTAATAATTTCGTCCTGTCCGACTGTCGTCCGTCCGTATGTTACAACCATTTTAGTTGGAGATTACTGGCGCTATATACACTAAATCTAATATCTTCTCGTCCAAAATACCGCAGTGTCTCAAGACGAAGGCCTTTGACCAGTGTGTGTTGCCTGAAACGTGGTCGCTCACCGTGGGCCTCATAAATGGGTTTCCTCACGATGTTTTATTTCACCTTTAAATTCAGGGCTGTCATATATAAATAAGAAAGATATGACATTGTTTAAAAAAAAACATTAAGAAGGTCATATTGGTAAATCATCATTTCATCCACAGAAAGTCAACTGCTGGACACAGGCCTCCCCCTAAGATCGCCGCAACGAACGCTCTGGGTGTGTTGTGTGCTCTTTGGGGGGTTTTGCCGTAATCGCCATGCTTGGCAGGTGGTTAGGCGATCGCAGTTGAGTTGTTAATGTACTCGAAGGACTCTGCTGCCCATCTTCCGGCTAATCCCATAGTCAGCTTTTACGACACCCACGGGATGAGGTGGGTTATATGGTGGCTTATATTGGGAAATGCCAGGTTTTGAACTTGCAACCTTGTGCTTATGAAGCGAGTCTGTAAACCTCCGCGCAACTACGACCTTCATGTATTCCGCATAATTCATTACATACATTTTTGGTTACAGATTGGATACACAATATGAAATATCATCAGAAAAGGTGGACACCCCACCGGGAGAGATTGTCAAACGAAAGTGAATTCTATTGAGACAGAATTGCGAAAGTTGTTGTTATAGTTGTTTCCTAAGATGCGTAGTATGATAAAGGGTACCTAATATTTAAATTGTTTATGTAATATTTGTTATTTTCTAATACATCTGGAAGAGCTGGCGTAAAGTTTAGTGTTTTATTGTTAAGTAATGGTTCCTGTATCCAATTAATTTTTCAAAATAGGAACCTTCTTCTTCGTCTTCTTTAAAAAGACGTTGTCCCACACTAGGATTTCTCCTGTGTCGTGGGTGCATTTACAGACATGAATTCCACACACAATACACCCAGACCCGGAACAACTACCTGCAGATCATACAAATATTTGTTCCGTCAACATGTAACATAAACATAATAGTTACAACATAATGTTTGTTTGTTTAAGGATCGAACCCGCAACATGTTGCGCAAAAAGCGAAGCAGTCTAGTCACTGCGCCAAATATTAATTGTTTCTGTCAATTATTTATTGCTTTTCAATTATTATTGTATATTCATCTGTTTCCTCAGATTCCTCAGAAGTGGGGCAAGGTTTTTCCAAGAAAAAACATGTGCTTTTCGTAGCCGGGTTTTAGTGTTTTAAATCTTATTTTTATTATATACTTGTGTTATTCGTATAGCGTTTAGCAGTAGGTAGCGCTAATTCCCGGGAAGACGGTGGCGCGCACGTGGTCACGTGCCGCCGTGTGCGCAGCACAGCGCACAGCGAGACTTGCGGGGATCCTTTACAATCCTCCCCGAGAAGTGCCTGGGGGGGCGACCATTTTACAGTCACCTTCCCTCCGCTAGAGGGGGTGACCGCTTTACAGTCATCTCCTCCGTGATGTGCCTAAAGGCGTGGCATCAATGGGCGGCTCTAGTGCGATCTTACGAGGACCTGGAGCCCCCTTTCGGTGCCGAAGATGACCGCTCCAGTGGTTTTAGCCGGCAGGAGTCCGGCATACCCCTTCGCCCTTCCCCGGGGTGAAGGAAGTTCCATGTAGAATTTCCACTGGAAATCAATAAAAAAAAAGGTAGCGCTAATTGCTAGAGTTTCACTATTAAAATAGTAGTCGTTATCGTAAGTCAGCATCGTAATTATCCTCCAGAGGAAGTCCCCAGCTGAACAAAGGCCTCCCTATAGATTTTCACAATTATGTCATAATGTTGGTGGAATTTTGTCAGAACTCGCCGCGCTTGGCAGGCGGGTTGGTGAGCGCAGAACAGCTGCTATTCCACAAAAGGGACCCTGCTGCCCATCTTTTTGGTTTAGAGTCCCTTAGTCACCTTTTACGACATCTACGACAGGAGATGGAGTGGTGCTCACGGAACCGTAAGTCATCATCGTAACTCCAGGACATAAATTCTTTCGGCTATGCTGGCAGAGCCTGAAAATTGGAGTGCTTTGGTTTCCTTCTATGAGAAGGCCATGCTCCAGAACTAGATCGTATAGTGCGATCGGAAAAGGCCAATTCCGCTCGGAGGAGGTCACGAAGCTGGGGTAACAACCACCTTGGTGCCAATGTCCTGAGCACCTCTGTCGTCGTTTATATGGCGGGGGGCCTCGAGGGTAGTGAGCGTGCCTATTGGGAAATTTGTGTGCTCATACCGAGAATCCGCGGAAAAAAATAATTCCGGGGTTCTTGCAACAAACTGGACAAGACACGGCAGTAGGAAATAGGAAATATCCTATCCTTGCTGCAGCCTTTTTCATGTTGGGTGCATTGGGGGTTTTAAAACCCCTGAAAGAACCAGTTGTGTAAACTCTTTTTAAACGATTCTCATATAGCTCTGAATACAATGCAATCTAAGCCGAGCTTGTGAAAGCTTTCAATGGCAATAACCCTCTAAAACTTTACAAAGACGTGATTACTTAAAGACGTCTGTCAACAAAGGGGTAGGCAGGGGGTGTCCAGTGTTATTGATCACTTGACGTTGAATGTCCGGACAAACAGACCATCCGTCTTCGTGATGGACGGACGGTATTTTAGGGTAATTCACGCCAGCTGATTTGAAGGGGGTGTACAGAAGGGTGTTTCGTATTTGTTTCGATGATATGTCGTTTATATTGTGTGTGTTCAAGGTAAGTGTTAAACTGTTAGTCCCCAAGGTCCCCGGAAGCGATGAGTAGGAATTTTGCTATGTCATGAACTCAGGACTATCCATCATGTTTTCTTGATGCTTCTAGCCGTTCTACGGGGAATATACAGGATGTCCAGTAAATAGCACGACATACTGCGGGTAGAGATTTTTCGATATTTCGGAAAATTTTGTACTACTGTAAATCCGTAAGATTTTGCTGAACATATATTGTGTTTTTTTGGTAGGTCTCACCCCCTGCAGTATGTCGTGCTATTTACTGGACAGATAAGGCCTAAATAGCTCGGGAAGACACAACAATGTCAGCCTTATCTGGGTACCAAGACACGAAAGTATGAGGGTAATAAGAAAGCAGATGAATTAGCAAGGGCTGGCTCACAAACGCAGTTAGTTAGCCCTGAACCCTTTACAGATAAGATCATCGTCATAATCAAAATTAGTATTTGCCTTTGAGCTTCAAAATAAAGAAATACACGTTTCAGTGTTTTTATAAATTGTACCCTTAAGGGAGTAAAAGAGGGGGTGAAAGTTTGTATGGAGTACCCGTTATTTTTGTAATGTGGGTGAAACCGCAGGCATATTCTAGATCCCCCTGCCGTCACTACATGGCGGGGGACCACGGGGGTCGCGGGCGCGCAGATTGGGGAGTCTGCGTTCTCACACCGAGCGACCCCCGGGAAGACGGTGGCGCGCACGTGGTCACGTGCCGCCGTGTGCGCAGCGCAAAGCGAGGCTTGGAGGGATCCTTTACAATCCTCCCCGAGAAGTGCCTGGAGGGCGACCATTTTACAGTCGCCTTCCCTCCACTAGAAGGGGTGACCGCTCTACAGTCATCCCCTCCGTGATGTGCCTAAAGGCGTGGCACCAATGGGCGGCTCTAGTGTGATCTTACGAGGACCTGGAGCCCCCCTTCGGTGCCAAAGATGACCGCTCCAGTGGTTTTAGCCGGTAGGAGTCCGGCATACCCCTCCACCCTTCCCCGGGGTGAAGGAAGTTCCATGTAGAATTTCCACTGGACATCAATAAAAAATAAAAAAAGGCATATTCTAGATATGTAGATAAGCATATAGATTTCATATGCTTCTTATTCACGATATTTGATAATTTCATATCACTTCAAACAATTTGTTTTTATGGACCTTGTTTTATCAGACCAAAGAAATAGGGCAATTTCTTCAAATGTTTTTGAGGAGTGTTTAGTGGTCCTTTTGTATAAGATAAATTTTTTGCTGGTGCCGTTTGGATGTCGCTGAGAGGCATTAACCGCTTGATACAATCATAAATGTGCCTTTTTTTATTTATTTTTTATTGGTGCCCAGTGGAAATTCTTCATGAACTTCCTTCGCCCCGGGGAAAGACGAAGGGGTATGCCGGACTCCTACCGGCTAAAACCACTGGAGCGGTCATCTTCGGCACGTAAGGGAGGCTCCAGGTCCTCGTATGATCACACTAGAGCCGCCCACTGGTGCCACGCCTATTGGCACATCTCGAAGAGGGTGACTGTAAAGCGGTCACCCCCCCGGGGATCATAAATGTGCCTGCTGTGCTGATACAATCATAAATGTGGGTAGTTAGAAAGTTTCGATGGTTTATGCAAGTTTATTGCCTGTGGCCTTCCTGCTCTTGGGTCTACCAGTGTTGTTTGTCGTAATCCACTGCTGGACATAGGCCTCTCCTAGCGTGCGCTACAACACCCGGTCAACAGCATTCCACATCCAACCGGACCCAGCAACCTTTTTCAGGTCATCCGTCCATCTAGCTGGTGGGCGTCCCACACTACGTTTGCCCATACGCGGTCTCCACTCTAGGGCTCGTCTGCTCCATCGGCCATGGAGCCTTCGACAGACGTGACCAGTCCACTGCCACTTCAGCTTGCTAATTTGGTGTGCTATGTCGTTCATTTTATTGTTGTTATGAGAAATGTTTGTCTCTCGTGGTACTTGTCACTATCGTGTGGTCGTTAGTACCAGTTTATCTGTGCTCCTAAAACCGGGACTGTTTAAAAAGAGAGCTGCCATTTTGTATGAACTGGGCCAATCAATTGTCAGTTCCACTGACAACAAAAGGTCGTTCAAAAGGTGCTCAGAGAAGTTAAACGACTACAACTTGAGTGTGTTTTGGTCACAGTTCTAACCTTACTTGACCTAAATACAATTATCATCATCATCATATCACCTACAGGACGTCCACTGCTGAACAAAGCCTCCCCCTTAGATTTCCACAATGAGCGGTGACATACCGCTCTCATCCAATGACATCTAGCGACCTTTACCAAGTCGTCTGTCCACCTCGTTGGAGGTCGTCCCACGTTGCGTTTTCCGGTGCGTGGTCTCCACTCGAGAACCTTTTTGCCCCAACGGCCATCAGTTCTACGAGCAATGTGCCCCGCCCATTGCCACTTCAGTTTACTAATCCTATCAGCTATGTCGGCAACTTTAGTTCTTCTACGGATCTCCTCATTTCTGATTCACTCTCGTAGATAAATACCAAGCATGGCTCTCTCTATAGCCCGTTGAGTGACCTTGAGCTTTATGAGGCCCATGGTGAGTGACCACGTCTCTGATCCATATGTCATCACTATTCGCTAAGATGTTTTTAAAGTAGTTTTTCCATTCCTGTAATACATCAATCCAGTGTTTACGTGTACTAAAACAAACTACTACGATCACTAATCTACCTGGCAAGCGAAGATTTTGTCAAATTATGGGGATCTTGCCAATCATTGGTAGCGGTTATTGGGAAGTCCTTGTTGATCATTAGATTTTTATGTTGATGATCGTCATCATCATCACCCGAAGGACGTCCACAGCTAAACAAAGGTCTTCCCCATACATTACCAGAACAGCCGTTCTTAGACTGGAAGCCGGTTGTTTGTTTGTGTCGTCAATGGGGGGAATTTGCTAGTACTGATCACGCTTGGCAGGCGGGATGGTGAGCATAGTATGGCTACTGTTCCACAGAAGGGACGCCCATCCCTCTGGTTTAGAGTCCTTAGTAGTCGCCTTTTACGACATCCACGGGAGGAGATGGAGTGGTGCTATATTCTTAATCATGACACCACCCGAACAATTATTACTTACTATGGGCAACCGTGTGGTGCCGGCTCAGAATACCGCCACCCTATCTCAACCTATGGGTGTCGTAAATGTCGACTAAGGGATTAGCCGGAGAATGGGCAGCAGCGTCCTTCGAGTACATTAACAACTCAACTGCGATCGCCAACCCGTCTGCCAAGCGTGGCGATTATGGAAAAACCCCCCAAAGAGCACACAACACACCCATATCGGTCGTTGTGGTGATCTTTGGGGGAGGCCTGTGTCCAGCAGTGGACTTCATACGGCCGAAATGTAAATGATGATGTTGAGTTGCCACACCGAAATACCTCAAAACCCTTCTAGTTGGAAATGAAGAGGTGCACTAGCTTTTACTCATAATTAGAAACCTCAAGTCGTTTGCGAAAGTAATTATCATTGGCTTACTATCACTGTGCCACATCGGTCGTAACAGTGTAGGCAGAGGTACAGGTTTATGAATCGGTAGCACGTTTATAGATAATTGGTTGTGTAGCTTAATTGTAATGGGTTTTAGGAAAATGCTTGCGGGAACGTGCTTGTGTTTGGGCCCATTGTACCACGATATTTTTTCTAAAACTAAACTCGAGGAGCCATCTACTCGGCCTCTTATTCCACTGCTGGGCTATTATATGCGTATATTTCAAACAGAGTACAATTTTCTGTAACCAGCGTCAAGTGCTTGCACTTGCCATTAAGCTGATCTGGACATCTATTTGGACCAGGTTTGAGACACATACTTAGGAATATCTTTAACTATTATACAATTTTTTTTCTGTTTCTTGTTATCTGTTGTCTTTTTTTTTTGTACATTTTGTGTCTCAATGTGCTGTATCCAAATAAAAGTTTCATTCATTCATTCATTCATAATCAACACGTTCTGCATTTGGAATGAGTGATGTTTTTTATGTTTGGCAAAATCAAACGCTTTTGTCAAAAATGTACACAACTCATTAGCCGAAATCTAAAAAGTATTGTCTATCCCAAGGGAATTCAATTATTGCCCGATGTTGCCTACTTTCTAGGGTCAATCTTAATCTTGGTATATTCTGTATGCAGATCTGCCTGGCTCTGTTGTCTGAGTGTCGTCAGGGTGTCATAATTGTTTCAGGATAAGCTTTTAAATTAGTTATATCATCGGTTGGTGCAGTGGCTGATACAGTCGGCTGCTGCGCTCCGGGTCGTGGGTTCGATTCACGCACGGAGCAAATATTTGTATGATCTGCAGGTAGTTGTTCCGGGTCTGGGTGTATTGTGTGTGGAATTTATATCTGTAAACGCACCCACGACACAGGAGAAATCCTAGTGAGGGGCAACGTTTTTTCATAATACAATACATTATATATATTTATTATTTGCCGTGTGGTGCCGGCTCAGAATGCCACCACCCCATCTCCTCCCGTGGGTGGTCGACTAAGGGATTAGCCGGGGGATGGGCAGCAGCGTCCTTCGAGTACATTAACAACTCAACTGCGATCGCCTACCCGTCTGCAAAGCGTGGCGATTATGGCAAGACCCCCGTATGAGAACACAACACACCATATCGGTCGTTGTGATCTTTGGGGAGGCCTGTGTCCAGCTGTGGACTTCATTCGGCTGAAATGATGACATTACATATTCTGCCGCCAAGCAGTTGTGATTTAATTTTGAACCTTAGTGTTCCGGTTTGACAGGTACCTACTGCTAGCGGGCAGTGAAATTATTAGGCATAACAGACTAAATAACTAATGAATAATGTATACAGGTCACGGGTGAAGTGTGGTGCCACGTAAGACCAGTCCTGGGAGAACCATTAGGTTATCTGTATCTTCGCCGCGACGCTCGCGTCCAATACCCTTAAGCCCCCTGTCATCTTAATATTATGGGCCTTGGGAGTCCCGAGGGCACCTATTGGGGAATCTGCGTGCTCATACCAAGTGACCCCCGGGAAGACGGCGGTGTGCATGTGGTCACGTGCCGCCCACAGCGCATAGCGAAGCTTCAGAGGAATCCTTTACAATTACTCCGAGAGAAGCCTGGAGGGATGGCCTCCTTATAGTCGCCTTCCCTCCGCTAGAGGGGGTGACCGCTTTGAAGTCATCCCCTCCGAGATGTTCCTAAAGTCATAGATGGTGGATGATGGAGCCCTATCCCGGGGCGGAGGAAGTACATGAAGTATTTCCATATGCCATCTGTGAAACAGTAGCCCTTCTGCGCTCACCAGCTCGCCTGCGAGGCGTGGCGAGTACTGACATTCCCCCAAAAATGACGACAATTCTGGAAATCTATGGGGAAGTCATTTGTTCAGCAGTCGACGTGCTGTGGCTAATATGTTGCTGATGATGCCTTTTCAATCTAAGAGAAATGTTGCTGCTGCTATTGAAGAAGGATGAATACTTTACGTCTCTACTAATGTCTACTGCACTGTCTGTATTGTATGATATTTATACTAAAATTATAGTGTACAAATGCGAACGCGCCGCCATCGTGATAGGCAACAGTAAGCCGACCGCGATACCAATCGCCTTTCCAGCTCAATTATGAATTATAGGCAGAGAGCTCACGGCTATGCAGTACAGAACATCACTTTAAGCCAACCGAAGGAAGTAATACATTTATACATGCGTAATTTCAAGATTAATATTGAGTATCAATTACTGGTACTACACCAGTCAACCACATCTGCAGTTATACAAGTACTAATATAGTTAAAGCTGATGAGGTTGTATTTTTTTTGCCCGAACGTGCTAATCTGCGGACCTAACAGTAGGATTTGAAAAAGAATTGTTTGTATTTGATAGCCCAGTCTTGAGAAAGGTTATAAACTATTTATTATCAGGCTACTATACTAAGGAGCCGTGCGAAAAGAAAAGAAACCCGGCAAATGCGATTGAAGTCAAGTGGAGAGGTTTCCGAAATTACTGAATATATTGTCTATTGCTGAATTAGGTCTTGTACCAATAACTTATCCTAAGAAGAAACTTAACAAAAAACATTTTAGTAGTTGAAAAACATTTCCAACCACAAACGTAAGTTTGTACGGACAATATTGAAAGATTTACCATGTTATTTTAAGACCATAAACTTTTTATAGATTTTCCTTTAATCTAAATTAAGGTAAAGAGCTACTTTAGACGTGTATTTTTTTTAATTGGCTCAGCAGGTTCGGAGATCAGGAGATGGTCAATTTTCGTCTTATTTTCTTATTTTAAAAAAAATTATGTATGTGTTTTAAAATGGCATAATAAATATATTGGAGTCCTTCACAACAAGCATCCATTTCACAAGTTACACGGTACAAAAAGCTTTATTCAAAAATGCAAAACTTTATTTAAAAATGTTCTATATTGCTCCCCAAAAGTGACCCCATATTCAAAATTGATTTATTAACGTTACACGTCCGTGTTTGGGTCCATGGAAATCCATATGTGTACCAAATTTCAACTTAATGGGTTCAGTAGATTCGCAACAAATTGGCTGTGACAGACGGACAGACAGACACTCGAGTGACCCTATAAGGGTACCGCCGTTTTTTCCTTCGGACATTCGGAACCCTAAAAAGTCAGAAAGAACGCTAAGTGAAAACGAAGTAATGGCTCGGGCGGGCGACGCGGTGGGTCAGGGGCCGAGGTCTGCCCGACGAGTTCCGAGCATTACATTTTTTTTATTTTTTTTTTATTGATCCGGTGGAAATACCTCATGTACTTCCTTCGCCCCGGGAAAGGGCGAAGGGGCATGCCGGACTCCTACCGGCTAAAACCACCGGAGTGATCATCGTCGGCACCGAAGGGAGGCTCCAGGAACTCGAAAGATCTCCATCTAGAGCCACCCATTGGCGCCACGCCTTTAGGCACATCTCGGAGGGGATGACTGTAAAGTGGTCATCCCCTCTAGTGGAGGGAAGGCGACTGTAAAGAGGCCACCCCCCCAGGCATCTCTCGAGGGAATTGTAAAAGGTTCCCTCGAGGCCTCACTATGCGCTGTGCTGCGCACACAGCGGTACGTGACCACATGCGCACCGCTGTCTTCCCGGGGGTCGCTCGGTATGAGCACGCAGATTTCCCAATAAGCGCGCTCGCGACCCCCAAGGCCTCCTATAAAGACAACAGGGGGCTCAGGCGTGTTGGACACGGGCGCCGCGGCGGTTGTTACCCCGGCCCCGTGTCCTCCTCCTCCGAGCGGGATCGGCCCTCTCCCGATCCCGCTCTGCGACCTCCTTCTGGAGCATTACGCTCTCACAGAAGGAGACCACAGCACTCCAATTTTCCTGCTTTGCCAGCATAGCCGATACTACTGCTGGCAAAGAGAGATCTTGCCCGATCCGATCGACCAGGATCCGCCGCTCGGCAGTCCACGCAGGGCACTCTCAGAGCGTGTGCTGTGCGGTATCCTGATCGTCTCCACAGTGGTGGCACTGTGCCGTGACCTCGCGTCCTATCCTGTGCAAGTACGCACCGAAACAACCGTGTCCGGTGAATACCTGCGTCAGGCGGAATGTGACGCGCTCGCTCCTTTGGAGCCAGGCTCCGAAGAGCTGCAAGACAGCCTCGACGACGCGCTTTGTCGCGTACTGTGGCAGCATGAGCCGCTCGCGCCACAGCTCGAGTGCACGCCGCCGAGCCTGACGCCTCAAACTTTCGAGCGCCCCTGAAGGCACGCCTTCACCGCACTGGCGGAGGGAGCGTGTTTGGTGATACACCCACGCATCCATCTCCGCCAAGATATCAAAAGGCGGAAAGCGCGCCAAGAGAGTTGCCGCCTCAAAGGACACCGTTCGGTATCCTCGTGCGATCCGTATAGCCGCTCTACGCTGCAGACCATGAATCTTGGTTCTGCAGCGCTGGACGCCCGAGAGTCGAGATGACCAAACAGGCGCCCCATAGAGGGCCACGGACCGCACGACTCCCCCGTAGAGGCAGCGAACTTCTTCCCTCGGTCCCCCGAGATTGGGCAGTAGACGGTGCAAGGCACCCACTATCCTTTCGACCCGGGGGACAAGACGCTCGAAGTGCTCCTCGAAGCCCCAACGACTGTCCAGGGTGAGCCCCAGGTACTTCATTTACCGGCCCACCCCGATTCGCGCGTCACCAACGCGTATCCACGAACTGGGAGGCTCCCTGTTCCGCGGCAGTTTGTGGAACCATAGCGCCTCGGTTTTATGAGGCGCTATCCGCAAACCCAGAGCGTGGATTTCGGCCACGACAATTGCCACCGCTTGCTCGGCAAGCCGGATGGTTCCCTCGAAGGTCTCCCCGCTGGCCAACACAAGAGTGTCATCAGCGTAACAGATTAAGCTGACGCCAGCGGGGAGAATGACACGCAGGACCGTATCGTAAGCGTGGTTCCACAACAGGGGACCGAGAACCGATCCCTGTGGAACCCCGCACGTGATCTCCCTCCGCTTTACGCTACCGTCCCTGCCCACGTAGCGAACGTGCCTGTCGCGCAGGTATACCCCGATGATACCCTGCAGATAGGGGGGGCACTGATGGTGGACTAGCGCCCCCCTAATCGCACCCCACGGGATAGAGTTAAAGGCGTTGACTATGTCAAGACTGACAGCCAACGCCACCCCACCCCGCGGGGACACTGCCTGTTCCGACAGCGAGCGGACGCGAAGAATCGCGTCGATAGTGGACCGCCGCTGCCGGAAGCCATACTGGCTGTCAGCCAGGTCGGGGCCAACTCGCGACAAGTGCTCAACGAGTCTTCGGGCAATTATTCTTTCGAATAGCTTTGAAGCCTCGTCGAGCAGGCAAATGGGACGGTACGCAGAGGGAGACTCCGCGACCCTTCCTTCCTTCTTCAAGAGAACCAATCCGGCTTCCTTCCAGCCGGACGGGAACACGCTGTGACGGAGGCAGCTTGTGAACAGCCGTCTCAAGCGGTCCCCAAGAGACTGCAATGCATACACCCACGCACGACCCGGAATGCCATCCGGGCCGGGTGCGGTGTTGCGAGCCTTCAGGCGGCCAACGGCTCGGTCCAACTCTCCTTCCAAAACCGCCAATTCCTCATCCCATTCCAAGGTAATCGGCGGTACAGAAGGACCGGGATAGTCCCGGACTGCCGGAAAGAGCGTAGAGAGCACTCCCTCCAGCAAATCCGGGGCCATTGTTTCGGTCACCGGGGGGACCCACGGGCGCAACTTGCCCACTACCATGCGGTAGGGTCTCCCCCACGGATCCCTGTCCAGTCCTTGCAGGAGCTCTCTCCAGGACCGAGCCTTTGCCTCGCGAATGGCGCTTTGGAGCGTCATAGTGGCCGCCCGGTAGGTCCGATAGGCCTCGGCAGTCTCTCCGGCTGTAGCACTTCGCCGGCGTCGGCTTCTGGTGTACTGGCGGCGGGATGCCAGGCAGACCGCGCGCAGCCGCGCGATCTCCTCCGACCACCAGTACACCGCCGTACGTCGGGAGCGCCTGGCTCGGGGCATGGATGCGTCGCAAATCGACGTCATCGCCTCCCGAAACCAGGACGCTTCCTCTTCTGGATCGGGCAAGATCCCTTGGTTGACCTCTGACCACGCCATGACGTTGGCAGCTGCGACGAGCATCTCTCGGTCGAGCTGTGTGAGGGCCCAACGCCGCGACGGTGGGCTAGGACCTGGACGGCTCGGGCCGGGAGGGTGGAGAGCCACATCGAATACTATGTGGCGGTGGTCCGACAACGTGACCACCTCCTCCGCCACCCTCCAGCCCGATACCATGCGAGCCACAGAAGGAGTCGCCCATGTCAGATCCACGACCGACTCCCCCTGCCACCGAACGCAGGTGCTTACGGACCCCCGATTCAACAATCGGAGGTCAAGTGACGCCGCCCAGTCTTGCAAAGTCCTCCCCCTTGGCCCATCCAGCCCAGCCCAGGATGAGCACTGGACGGGGTGAGCATTTACAGCGAATGCTGCGTGCCAGCCCGTCCAAGTATCTCTCGTAGTCGGCGAGAGACACATTGGGGGAGACGTAGCAGCCCACTACTGCCAGAGGTCCCCACTCTACCGCAACAAAGCCCTGCCCCCTATCTAACAGGGAACAGGGTGGCCCTCCATCTACCGCAGCCCAATGAACGGCGACGGAGTCCCCGGCGTCCTTGAACCAGCGAGGATGTTCCTGGACGCCGTAGGGCTCCACCACTACCGCCAAGGCAACCGACCACTCCGCAACAGTCTGCAGCAGCAGATTCTGCGCGTTGCGGCAGTGATTCAGGTTGCCCTGGAGGATCCTCAGGGCTGGGAAGAGGACGTTTCCATGTCCTCCGATAGGCCTACGACTGATGGCGCTGGCGCTGACTCTGTCCGTCCATGAGCAGTTGTGGCAGGTGGGGCTCGCTTCACCCTCCTGCCTTTCTGGGCAGCACACGTTTTGCCGCCCAGCTTATGCCCAGCTGGTAGACCGAAGTCCGCGCATAAAGGACAGTTTTGACATTGCGCCGTACACTGCCTCGCCTTGTGACCCTGGCTGCCACAAGCAAAGCAGAGGTCACTCCTGTCAACCCCCCCATGGCTGGCGCAACGGAGGCGCACATGCCTGAGCTCGAGGCATCGGTAGCACTGTAAAGGCCGTGCTGCCAATGCCTCGACCCTAGCAGATGTCCACCCCACGGAGACACGGGAAGTGGACGCCACCTTTCTGGCCGCCCCCAGTGGGCAGCGCACCCAGACTGTACCCAAGGACACAGGTGAGCGCCGAATGGTGCCCACCTTAACATCCCCAGGCTGACAACCGCCCGCCGTTGCGATGGCCTCAGCCACCTCTTCCGGCGTAACGGCGTCGTCCAGGTCACGCACCCTCATCTCCGCCGTCTTTATCGGCCGCGCGATGTGCACGGCAAAGACGGGGGAGAGCACCTCCCGCAAGCGGCACGCCAGGCCATCAGCCTTGGCACTGCAGTCCTCACCAGCGACGGACAGCACCATTCCGCCGCTGGCTGCCCTCTTGATGGTCACCGTGTCGGGACCGATGCCGAGGTCAGCGAGCTTTATGCTCTTCCTGGCCTCGGCCATAACTTCACCCAACCGACTGTTGGGTGAGCCTTCCGGCACGGTGACCGTGATAGCGGCCGTTGCGGGAACCTTGGGGAGGTTGACATTTCCCTTTCCATTTCTGCCCCTTTTCCGCTTACCACCCTTGGGAGATGAAGACTGCGCGGCCCGTGCAGTGGCGGCCTTCTGGGCTTCAGGGGGTACGGGCTTCTTTTTTTGCCTTCCAGCCACAGTGGACCACAACTCGGTGGTCTCCACTGTGGCCTGTGGGTCTGTAGGTGCAGAGGATGCTGCAATTGCAGCGGGCACCGCCGGCAAGTCGGCCACTCCAGCCACTTTTGCCGCGTTGCGTCCCCTCTTCTTCTTTCCGGTCGTCTTCGTCACAGGGGATGTGTTCGGTGCCGTTGCCGCTGCGCTGGATTGCGTCTTGATTGTAGACTCTGAAGCTGTCGTTGTGACAGATGGCGTTTTGGCGGAGGTTGCATAAGTAGCCGCCTGGGCAGCCGTCCCCAATTGCAACGGCCTTTTATCGGCCACAAGCGGTGGGCGCAGGCGTTTCTCCGGCAAAAGTCGGCCCTCTAAGGCCGCCAATTTAGCGTCAAGCATACCTCCGACCTCAAGGACAATAGATCGTCTAAATTGGGCCTCCGCATCCCGTGGTAGGTATGTCGAAGCAATGGTCGTGGTCATATTACTATGCCCCACCTCAAGGTCGCCGGGCCGACGGAGGCGATTGATTTCCTCCGTCAGTTTTCCCACCTGGGATGAGAGACTCGAGAGCTGAGAACATAGGTCTGCGTTCTCTCTCTCCAGCCTCTCCATATTCATCCCTGTGGCGGTGCGCTGGGCCACTTCATCCATCGCAGCTTGCACTGTCCGCGCGGCTACTCGGAGGCTGCGGGCAAATGACCCTTTGAGGTTGCGGGACCTATCCGCAACGTTCTCTACTGCCTGCAACTGCTGCTTGATGCAGGCACTAATATCGACCGTTGGCCGTGCCTGCATCTCTTTTGCGAGGCCTTCCAGCTCGGGCAAACCCTGTTTAGCCTGCTGCTGGTTTAGACTGCTGGATGGAGGCCCATTCGGCTCTAAGTCTTCCTCCTCCCCTACCCCGCTCGAAGCCCCGCTCTGGACCGTCATTCTCTTCGGCCCAGGCAGTTCCCCATAACTAGTCGGCCTCGTCCGCTTTCGCGCGCGGGACTTCACCGACGTCTTTGACGTCTGGGAGGTGAGCGATATTTGCGAGCTATCTGACTCACCGCCATCACTCACCATCCCACCACGAACCGGTGTAACCGGGCGCGGGAGCACAAGCTTCCCGCGCTTCTTTGTCGCAATCGTCGCCGGCACCGGAAATGCCTCTCCGGCCGGGACGCTCTGCGCCTCCGACCTATTCTCCGATATGGAGTCGGGTGTCGACTCCACACCAACATCGTCAATTTTGTTTTTTATTTTTTGGTCCATTTTGAATCCCACGAGTATGGGGGAAATAAACGGTCCACCCGAGCAGTGCCCCCTGTACCCGGGTAAGCGTATTTACTACCAGGGCTTCCGCCGGTGCCCTGGAGTTGCGTGCTAGAGACTGAACCACCCATCAGCCATGCATCCCCTCGCCGCACGCCAACTTGGGATTCGGGGTAATTATTTTATAGAGGTTTTCTTCCTCGCAGTCCGGGCGATTAAGCCAAGACCCTCGGTCCTTATGCTGAGCCGCGAGACATGGCCACGACACTCTGCATACCTCAGGATTACGATGTGGAGACGTTGGCATTGCTGCCAGTCCGTCAATCGTGTCCACGACTGACGAAACCCGTCTCGATTTCGCATCCTCAGTATCCTCTGCTACACAGAGCAATACGAGGAGCGAAATTCGGGCACCATCCGAAAAATCGGGTGGCCCGTCCACACGGCAGTCCACACAGGACTCCGCCGTTGATCCCTCTTAGTCTAGTCTCTCCCTTTGGGCCTGTCCGGCATGAGTGCCTCTACCGGCTTAGCCCCAAAGATCATCGAGACATGCAAGCCCCACCACGACGACAACGTGGGGATCTCGGTGGGGTCCGAGCATTACCTAGAAGAGCTGAACTGTGCCATGCCTATGTCAATTGTCTATGCCAAAGGACACTAAATTATTTACAAATAATCCGATCTCTTTTAGATAAAGCGGTGGGTAAAACCGCGGTACACAACTAGTACCTTCATTATATGTAATTTACTCTTCTCTTGCTTTTGATCAATGTCTCAGACTGTCCCTGGTCTCCTTCAGGAGCTACATGAAGTGGAATGAAAACCCTCTAATCGACATGGTCTATCAGGGTCCCCCAAAAGTACTCGTCTTCAAGCCCATATTTTTTTAATTTCCATAGACATTGCTCAGGTGAGCGAACTTTTAATTTTCAAGTTTTGGTTTCACTTGATAGAGTTTTATTGAGCCATGTTTAGTGCTTTATGTCGTGAACTCTCTGACTAATATTCCTGCCTACTCCCAGGCCAAGTTATGAGTTCTATACATAACGGAAATCATAGACTAACGGGGTTTTATGGGAAATATGGCCCTGGTCGGGACAGTTTGCTTCTCTTCTATATATATATATAGGTAAGGTCTGTTATTAATTATGTCTCAGAGCAGGTATGAAGTAATCTGTTATTCATCATTTCGGCCGAATGAAGTCCCGAAGCCTCACCCTCCAGCTAATCCCTTAGTCGACTCTTACGACACCCACGGGAGAAGATGGGGTGGTGGTATTCTGAGCCGGCTCCACACAGCAGTTTGAAGTCTGTTTTAGAATTATAGTAATCGCAGATTGGGGAGTCTGCGTGCTCACACCGTGTGACCTCCGGGAAGACGGCGGTGCGCACGTGGTCAAGTGCCGCCGTGTGGGCAGCACAGTGCAAAGCGAGGCTTGGGGTTATCCTTTACAATCCTCCCCGACAAGTGCCTGGACCTTTTTACAGTCACCTTCCCTCCGCTGGAGGGGGTGACCGCTTTACAGTCATCCCCTCCGTGATGTGCCTAAAGGCGTGGCACCAATGGGCGGCTTTAGTGTGATCCTACGAGGACCTGGAGCCCCCCTTCGGTGCCGAAGATGACCGCTCCAGTGGTTTTAGCCGGTAGGAGTCCCCTTCGCCCTTCCCTGGGGTGAAGGAAGTTCCATGAAGAATTTCTACTAGACATCAATAAAAAAATAAAAAAAATAAAAAAAAAAGGGTATGCCAGGGGCGCTGTCATCCAAAATAAGACTCAGCCTGGTTCGGACATAGATGCTAAATTAAATACATTTGTACTAAAACATAGCGTAACACATGATTAGCCCATTACTGTCCCACTGCTGGGCACGGCCTTTTCTCGTGATGAGAAAAGTTAGGCCTTAGTCCACCACGCTCGCCTAGTTCGGGTTTGCGGACTACACACAATGGGAAAATTTTGGAGTGCTTCTCAGGTGTGCAGGTTTCCTCACGATGTTTTCCTTCACCATTGAGGCAAGTGGCAATTAAATTATGATCTTCTCTTGAATCCAAAAAGTCAGAGGTGCTGGCTGGTTTCGAACTCAGACCACTAGGCTGTCACTGCTATCTTGTGGCGTTGTATAGGGTAACAATTCAACATTACTATTACATAGCCCATGTAGTGCCGGCTCAGAATACCACCACTCCATTTCCTCCCGTGGGTGTCGTAAAATTCGAGTAGAGATTAGCCGGAGGGTGGGCAGCAGCGTCCTTCGAGTACAGTAACAACTCAACTGCGATCGCCAACCCGTCTGCCAAGCGAGGCGATTATGGCTAAACCCCCCAATAAGCCCACAACACACCCATATCGGTCGTTGTGATGATCTTTGGGGGAGGCCTGTGTCCAGCAGTGACTTCATTCGGCCGAAATGATCATGATTACATAATTAATGATGAAATGATCCAGTAATTTCAGCAAGTAAAATTTTTATAATCTCATTTACTAGTTATTTACAAAATATTTAATAACATCTAATCTAGGAGTTAGTGGAAGCCGCAGAGTACATAAAACTATGTACTTCACCTTCCAAATCATAAGCCGTCTGGAGTCTATAGCATCACGTCTTCGTTTGATGGTGGACCATACGTGACGTCATCCCATACACCTGACTAGGGTGCCTGCACGTTGCCACGGATTATTGAGGATTGGAGGCTTGAAATATTTAAGTTCTTAGGATTGAGCGGGTGTGGCAGAACGGAGAATTTGTTTGTACATATTTTAGGTCAAAGTACAAAGGTGACGTATCGATTAGTTTAATTATCAATGGAGTTCCTGAAGAATTTCTTCTCTTCATCATCTCGGCCGAATGAAGTCCACTGCTGGACACGGGCCTCTCCCAAAGATCACCACAATGACCGATATGGGTGTGTTGTGGGCTCATTGGGGGGTTTTGCTAGAATCGCCACGCTTGGCAGACGGGTTGGCGATCGCAGTTATTAATGTACTCAAAGGACGCTGCTGCCGTTCCTCCGGCTAATCCCTTAGTCGACTTTTAAGACACCCACGGGAGGAGATGAGGTGGTGGCATTCTGAGCCGGCATTCTCTTCTCTTGTATTGCTGTTATAATTGAAGTGGAACATATATGTTTAGGCCACGATAAAGATGCAAAGCCAGCTCAGCTACCATAATAAAAAGCGACGCGTATAATTGTTACACAACCCATTTATAAATAAATAAATATATTAATTTAAAGTTTTCTAGGTTCAAAAGAAATTTGCGTTGGTGTACTTAACCGAGGCAGATCGTGTAGAGAACATACCTTTTTTGTATTGGCGCCCAGTGGAAATTCTTCATGAACTTCCTTCGCCCCGGGGAAGGGCGAAGGGGTATGCCGGACTCCTAC
This sequence comes from Diloba caeruleocephala, assembly GCA_947459985.1. Taxonomy (NCBI): domain Eukaryota; kingdom Metazoa; phylum Arthropoda; class Insecta; order Lepidoptera; family Noctuidae; genus Diloba; species Diloba caeruleocephala. Next base: position 1,322,993 of record OX381620.1, on the reverse strand, counting down.
CGGCTAAAACCACTGGAGCGGTCTTCTTCGGCACCTACGGGAGGCTCCAGGTCCGCGTATGATCACACTAGAAGGGAACAGACCTGACGGTTGCGCGCTCGGTCCTCTTTCGGCGTAGACCAACTTACCTCAGAGATGAAGGTAGCATATGGTGGTGCTGCCGTAAATAACGTTAGCTGTTAAGGGTCAGGGAGGCAAATGCTGTCACCGAGACGAGCTGTGGTAAAGTGCTTTGTATGTGCTGAAGTTCACCGTGGGGTTTTAGGAGAGTCCAGTACGCCTCTACATCTTCCACAGGCGGAAGCTCAGTAATATCCAACGAGAATAAAAAGATTTGTAGGTTCAGACGATATGGTACCTATAACGCGCTCTACTGTGATCATAAAAGGACCTGAAACCCCTCTTAGGTGCCGAAGATGACTGCCCCAGTAGTTTTAGCCGGTAGGAGTCCGGCATGCCCCTCCGTCCTTCCCCTGCACGGAGGAAGTTCATGTAGTTTCCACAGGGACTAATAAAAAATAAAAAATTGTACCTATAGGAAAGGTTTTGGTTCGAAGGCCTTTATGAAGGAAGAACATGACTATGTGAATAAAAATACCACATGTATTTCAAATATGTATTTTGGAGACGCTTCCTTTCATGTGTGGTTACCCCAAACATTTGTCAATGTCGGGTGAAAATTGTCGTTCTTCCAGATATTTGTGAAATGTTCGCGTCGAATGGAGGCAGAGGCACATTACAGAGCCGAGGAAATCTGATAGAATCCCGTTTTCAATATGTTCTCACAAATGCACGAGGCCATGTAGGGATACGAATCAAAAGAATTCAAGGATTCACAATGTATATCGATCAGGAGTTTTTTTCTGTTGGAAGGTTATTTCTATGTAGATTTAGGAACGAAATGAACGAAGTATATCTAGAAAGAAAGAAAAGCGATTTATTACCACAACATATTATACATTCATATTAATTAATCAAAAATCTACACTAAACTTGTAATAAAAAACCACAGAGCAAAAAGATTGATCGTAGAATATAAATAAAAAAAATTAAAAATTAGATACGAAATAATCATAACAAAATAACAGCTTGCTGATTCACGTCTTAATAGTGGCAAACAGGTCAACACTCAGCATACTGCTGTGTTGCAACGTTAGCCGCAACACAGAGCTGGTTTTCAGTGCTAACCCTTTTTTTTTTATTAATGTCCAGTGGAAATTCTACATGGAACTTCCTTCACCCCGGGGAAGGGCGAAGGGGTGTGCCGGACTCCTACCGGCTAAAACCACTGGAGCGGTCATCTTCGGCACCGAAGGGGGGCTCCAGGTCCTCGTAAGATCGTAAGATCACACTAGAGCTCAGTGCTAACCCTGATCCGTTTTAGGGTAGATGTTTTGAGAGCAACCAATTACGGTTTGGTAGATAGTAGTGCCATGTGGAGCCCGCTACGAATAGCACCAACCCATCCGTGTGGTGTCCGGATTAAGAATATAGCACCACTCCATCTCCTCCCATGGACGTCGTAAAAGGCGACTAAGGGACTTTACAAACTAGAAGGATGGGCAGCAGCGTCTCTACTGTGGAACAGTAGCCATACTGCGCTCACCAACCCGCTTGCCAAGCGTGGTGAGTATCGGAAAATACCACCCAACATGATGGAACAATTGTGTAAGATGGGAAGCCTTTGTTCAGTATGGACGTATAAATGGCTGAAATGATGAATGATCTCATCCCGTAGGTGTCGTAAAAGGCGACTATGGGATTAGACGTAGGATTGGCAGCAGCATCTTTCGAGTACATCAACAACTAAAACGCAATCGTCAACCCACCTGCCAATGCATGGTATATGGTAAAACCTCTCAATAAGCTCACAACACACCCAGACTGGTCGTTGTGGGAATTCAATGTCAATTGTTAATTTTTGGGGAAGGCTTGTCAGTGGACTTTGTTTTTATACAACTTGGTGCCCATAACATTTAGAATGCTACCCAGGACAAGTCCTGCGAGGTATTCTCTACTCTCTCTTACTCTTTTTTAAAACGTTGCCCCACACTACGATTTCTCCTGTGTCGTGGGTGCGTTTACAGACATGAATTCCACACACAATACACCCAGACCCGGAACAACTACCTGCAGATCAAACAAATATTTGTTCCGTGCGGGAATCGAACCCACGATCCGGAGCGCAGCAGTCGACTGTATCAGCCACTGCACTAACCGTGCCGTCAATCTCACTGCGCTTGTCGCCTTGAGACGTGAGTGACTTGAGAAGCTATTTAGTCTCTTATGTTCAGCAATTTCACTAGCCGGCAGCTAGCCCTTCTAACCGGAGCACAATTAAAGTTTAAACACTACAGCTGAGCGGCGAATATCTAGCACTGGGGTGGTACCTACCTAGCCGGCCTCCAGCAATAACAGACCTGCCACCGGTAAAACTTCACCTCTCCATCCCTGAGTGTCTTAAAAGGAGACTAAGAGTTGATATCAAAAGTATAGCCAGCAGCATACTAATAAGCACTGTGATCACCAATCCGTCTGCCAAGCGTCGTTATGGCGGTTGGTGCAGTGGCTGATGCAGTCGGCTGCTGCGCTCCGGGTTGTGGGTTCGATTCCCGCACGGAACAAATATTTGTATGATCTGCAGGTAGTTGTTCCGGGTCTGGGTGTATTGTATGTGGAATTTGTGTCTGTAAACGCACCCAAGACACAGGAGAAATGCTAGTATGGGGCAACGTTTAAAAAAAAAAAAACAATTCAGCTTGGACGTTTACGGGCTGATATGTGTATCTGTGAATTGCACATCTTGCAATCGGTGTACAAAATTATCTTCTTTCATCCAGTTAAAAAGCCATGTATACATGCTCGGTAAAGAGACGGCGATACAACAAACAGGTGAAAAACTCTTTATTCTCTGAATTTGGTATAAATAAAATATTATCTCACGTACATTGCGTTTGAAGATATAATCAGAAACGTGCACTGTGTGAACAGGGGCGGATATGGAGCGAAAGCTATAAATAACGACGCCTGTCGGCGGGTGAACAGAAATAAATAAAATTACAAATAACAGGTTGAACTATGCTTGGATTTGAGAAGGGTGGATTGGAGTGACGGTTCATCACGTAAGGCCCCAAAATTTTATTGATCATGTGGAACTAGAAGCTAATATAAAGCTGGATGTAATTTACCATTAAAACAAATTGGTATGGCCGATGCTTTTTGCTCATATTTTGTTTGTATTAGGGCTGTAGATGTCAAACAGTGTCTCTTAATAAATGTGGAGCTTCGTTATGTGATGCAGACGGTACTTTCTTGTGCCTTTTTTAATAAAGACAGCAAATTAAATTTTATTATTACCCTGGTAAAAGAAGACAGACCGATACAAATATAAAGTTGCCTGTAAGAAATCACTGTGCGATAAGGCCACCCATTGTACTTTACATACTAAGCGCGACTGTAATTCCGTACAAAATCTAAGTGGGGAATTAGACTTATATTAAGTTGATTGCGCAAGCGGCGCCGGTAACTTCTGCCCTCTAAGCGTTCTTTACGTAGAACAGCCTCGACTAAAAACATTGTTGCAGCCATTTTACAAAAATTTCTAACAATATTCACACTTTTGGTTTCGTTAATTAGAGGTTAACATTCTGAACAATCTTTCAAATTCTAACTTTCGTTCGAAGCATCCGCGAGTTTAGCGAAGAGTAACTTTAGAGAATCTAAATTTCATGCAATTTTCGTGCGAACGGAATTTCGGTACGAATTCCTACGCAGTAGGAAACGCACAAACATCGATCGAACATTCGATTTTCGCTGAATTAGAGTAGAACAAACAATACTCTAAATAAAAATATCTGGAATTTTGTTTTGGTTGCGTTTGCTTTCGAGTTTCCTTTCGTCCACATATCTGGGGTGCAATTCCTTAAGCTCAAACATCCATGCATCATTGAAAACAGAATCGAAATAACAGTGTAAAACCAGCTCGGTATTCGCTAAGACATGATTGATGCTATTCAAGGACACGTTGCAGAAGGTAAGCCATGAGGACTAGTCTTAGCGAATACCAAATTGGGTTATCATCGTTATTTCAATTATATATTCAACGATGTATGGATGTTTGAGCTTAGAGAATTGCATTCCTGTACATCTAAGTAAGTAGAACGTTTATAACACAGCTATTAGCAATGCTTTTAAAAGAACTTCATATGTTTTTTTAAATGTATGCTTTAACCAGTGTGATCAACTTACTTGGGATTAAAGGCGTCTTTAGTAGTATTTCTAATGCCCACATAATACGTATCCAGTTCTGCAAATCCAAGCCCACGCCCGCCTTGAGATGGATTAATTTGTTTTGAAGCTGACCCATCTTTGATGACGCTATTCCATAATAAATAGTCGTTTATCCTTTGTAAGAGGAAGCGACATGAAAGAACATGTATTTATTCATCAACGGTTGCTTTATGTAAACTGTGTGAAGGCAGGAATTGTACTGTTTTCGTGTTTACAATAAGACGCCATCTTGAAGGGCCGTGTCGAAATGCGTTGGATGTTGGTTGCTTTAGCTGAGTGCTTTTATGTTTGTTCAACCAGTGCTGTATTTTAATCGTACAACACGGTCAACCTAACAATAGGTTTATAAATGGCAGCTATTTTATTATTGTTTGCATGCCAATAGTGAACCGCCATTTATATCTGACCGCATTCAATAATAGTTCTTATAGTTATAGCTAGTTATTATCATATGTACTTTTGCCGTGTGGTGCCGGCTACGAATAGCACCAACCCATCTCATCCCGTGGGTGTCGTAAAAGGTTTTTATTTAAATGCTGTGCATTATGCTGAGATAGGGGCCGTTTTTGGCCTCGTCCAGGTTGCCTCAATTTTATTATAATTATTTTTTTACTTTATGTTATTTGAAACTTCCTGTGCGAGACCTTAATTAAACTTTTTTCTTTCTTTCTTTAGCTATATAATTCCAGTATAAGCTGATCTCTCATTGTAATGGCTTTTTGTATAATGAGAGATCAGCTTAAACTGGTTTAATATAGCTTGACGTGTAGCCGTGTGTGTATGTACTTTCTTAAGTCACCTAAGTTTAAACTGACTTTACCGTTTCCAATTATTTATTTATTTATTTAATACTTTATGCACTAAAACTGTACAAAGGCGGACTTAATGCCATTAGGCATTTTCTTCCAGTCGACCTTGGGGTGATGCAGAGAAAAATGAAAAATACAATGCTTTGGTTAGAAGCCAGTTAGAATGTAACGCAGTCATTTGGGCTAAATGTAGGCTCATGTTGGAGAGAGTACAGAATAAGTTTGTTAGATACGTATACTCGCGGCTGTATGGTGTTTATCCTTTGTATCCATTATTATACCCAACTTTATTTATTTTGGGCATGGTTGGATATAACGAACTGAGGGTCAGGAGGGATCTCGCACTCATTTTGTACATGTTCAAAATATTTAGAGGGAAGGTGTATAATGCCGACATCCTGGGGCAGATAGGTTTGTGTGTTCCGGACGGGTACGTGTGGCGACGACGACAGCCACGGCTGCTGGTGGAGCCGCGTAGCCGAACCAACCTCTTAAGTGAGGCGCCGCTGACGCGAGCACTCCGCACTCTCAACCTCATAGCTAGTGAGACTGACGTATTCCATTGTACTCTGAGTGATTTCACAAAGGTAGCACTGTTTATTATTTGTTACAAGATTAATTAAGAAGTAAAGTAAATTTGTTACAAGATTAATTAACAAGTATTATATATATTATTAGTAGATGAAATATTGAATGCTACACTATCGCATTAGGTATATTTTTTAAACCTGTAATGATAGTAGTAAGTTTGAGGAATAAATAAATAAATAAATAAAATACATGGTAAGTGCACAGACAGTGTAACTGTGAGTAGTTAAATAACGAAAGGCAATATATGCAAGACATTTATCGTTGACTTAATATAAATATATACATATATAAATATGCGTACACGTGTAATAATAAAACCATACAATAACAAAATATACATATTTAAATATATTTTTGTAGGAATTACTAACAAAGAGATGTTTCTGCCAAAGAATTGAGGAGGTATTTGCGTAGTTTATTTTTAAAAGAGTAGCGACTGGTGACCATCCTGATTTCAAGAGGTAGCGAATTCCAAAGAAGAATGGATTGGACAAAGAAAGAAGAGTGTATAAAGTCCGAACGGTGAGACGGATATTTCAAGATACGATTATGTGAGGCACGAAGATTTTTGTCATGATTGGAGCAAATATACTGAAAATGAGAAGTAAGGTAAGTAGGGGATGTGGGAGAATCAAGTAAGGAAAACAAGGTTGTCAATGCCCTTAGTTTTCTACGCTGACGGACAGGCAACCATTTAAGAAGCGTTCTGTATCGGGACACATGGTCATACTTACGTAAATTGAAAACGAAGCGAATGCAGTTATTCAGAAGGCGGTCAATTTTGTTAAGCATATCTATCACCATAGTCAATCATGGGAAAAATTAAAGTCTGCACAAGCATTGCTTTAACATAGATGGGAGTAAATTTTTTAATCGATAGAAAGATAATTAATGGTCTATCAAAGCATATTCGTTCACTGTATGAGAATAACCCTTTTCAGTGCAAGGGATAGTTACAGGCTTCAATTATATTATTCAGATCTAGAGATTAAAGCTAAAATTCATAAGTCTTTTAGTATGCCTGACTCCCGAATAACATTTGGTAAAGTTTTTATTTTATCTTAAGTTTTAAGACGTTTACTTCTCAAACAAGAAATGCAAGGTTCATTTATGCGAGAGACCTAAAACAAAGATAATACAGCAGAGTATTTGGGATTGTCTTGTTTACTGGAGCCCCCCTGCGAAGATGACCGCTCCAGTTGCTTTAGCCGCTAGGACACGACATACCCCTTCGCCCTTCCCCGGGGCGAAGGAAGGTTATGTAGAATTTCCACTGGAGACCACTAGGCACTATTATAGGCGCGCAGATTGGGAAGTCTACGTGCTATACCGAGCGACCCCCGGGAAGACGGTGGCGCGCATGTGGACACGTGCCGCCGTGTGCGCAGCATAGCGCACAGCGAGGCTTGGGGGATCCTTTACAGGATTGTACTTCTCGGGGAGGATTCCCCGAGAAGGGGAAGGGGGAAGAGGATTCCCTCATGAACTTCCTCCGCCCCGGGGAAGGACGAAGGGGCATGCCGACTCCTACCGGCTAAAAATACTGGGGCGGTCGTCGTCGACACCTTAAGGGGGCTCCAGGTCCTCGTATGATCACGCTAGCGCCGCCCATTGGTGCCACGCCTATAGGCACATCTCGGAGAGGGTAACTGTAAAGCGGTCACCTCCCCGGGGTGTTGTTGTAAAGGATCCCCAAAGTGTCCCTGTGCGCTGTGCTGTGCGCACACGGCGGCGTGTGAGCACCAGCGCGCCACCGTCTTCTCGTGGGTCGCTCGGTGGAGGCACGCAGATTCCCCAATCTACGCACCCGCGAACCTAGAGGCCCCCCGCCTTACAGCGACGGCAGGGGGTTTCAGGCGTATAGCACATAAGATGTGTTTTTCACGCAATTAAATATTTTATATAATATCATTGCATGAATCGGAGTAATTGTGTGTTTTCGACAAATATTAATTTTGCTTTCCGCGATAGGTTAATATATGCTCACCAAATATTGTTTTACTAAAATTGCAACTCGAAAATACTGATTGCATATTGAATTAAGTTGGACCAAATATTGTCAATGCCGCAAACATGAATCCTTGGTTTGAAATTAACTTTACCGGGACGTACTATTCGTTTCAGCTAAACAAAGTCGACTGCTGGACACAAGCCTCCCCCAAAGATCGCCACAACGGCCGGTGTTGTGTGCTTATTGGGGGGTTTTGCTATAATCACCACGCTTGGCAGGCGGGTTGACGATCGCAGTTGAGTTGTTAATGTACTCGAAGGACGCTGCTGCCCATCCTCCGGATAATCCTATGATCGCCTTCTCAACACTCGAGGGATGAGATGGGTTGGTGCTATTCGTAGCCGGCACCACACTTGCCTATATTATAGCACAAATAAAAATGACAATAGATATTAGGGTGAGATTTAGAAACGAGTCTCAGCGTGGACTTACGTTTCTATCTGTCAAAATGCACTACTCATAATTTTGACAGATGGAAGCGTAAGTTCACGCTTACACTCGTTTCTGAATCTCACCCTTAGATACTTTATCAACTATCCGTGTGGCGGCCGGTGCAACAGTAGCCATTCTGCGGTTACCCGCCTGCCGACTGTGGTGAGTACTGGTAAATTCCCCCCAAAATGACGACCCACCGCATTAACCGGTCGTTATAAAGGTCTATGGGGGAGGCCTTTGATCAGCAGTGGACGTTCTTTGGCTGATGTGATGATGATGATGAGTTCATCAACGCAATTTGGTTAGCTATTATCCGTTGAGGTAGGGATTTGGATTGGTTTTGGTACAATAGTCTAAATAAAAACCTAAGGTTCTAAAAGTACCCAATTAATATCTATTTAACTCACATAAAATACGATCTTGCAGAAACAGTGACATTTAAAATTCTTGGAACATCATTCTAGAAACGTCGTTTATTTCTATTTCGATAAATAAATATCAAGCTTTAAGAAACATCTCAAGTGTTTCTCGTTAAAAAGAAGGGAGAATCGTTCCACGATTGATAAAGGGCGAGAAAATGGCCGCTCCCTTGGCTACCGCCGCCGCCCGTCTCTATGAGGATAAAATTCTATTTATGGCGGAGTTTTTTTTGTCGTCAAGCTTTGTTTGGTCCTTTTGATGTAATGGACCTTTGGTGTTTATTGACCTTTTTGGTGCAAATTTCGTGTTAACCTTAGAAGTATTAAGTAAGCAAATGGATGCGAACGCTGTTTTCTTAAAAATTATATCTGTTAAAAATCGTACCTATATTGTGGCGAAATCTTACTGTATAATAATACTACAAATGAGGAACGTATAACGTTTGGTTGTTTGTCTCTCGATCATCCGGGTTAAAGTGAAATTTGGCAGGGGGAGAGGGCTGTGAAGAAAGCTCTCCTGGTGGCCATAGCGCGGGCCAAAGCACTGGCCCGTGAGGTGCTGCTGGCGATTCTGGCCCGCGATCCGTGGGGGCGTCCTTACCTAATGGTAAGAGGCAACCTTCGCCCGTGGGACCACCCGCTGTTCCGTCTCCAGCCTCAGCTGCTGGAGAGCGTGGTGAGCGCTCTGTTAACTTCAAGGGCTAACACACTCTTCTTCACTGTTCTATGGCACTCAACGCAGAAGACGAGGACGACAACGTGCCCTGGGAAGTGACCTGGGTAAAGTTGAGAAAGGCGCCGCAACGGCTTCAACCCACAAACAGCGCCCTAGGGTCCGACGGAAGACCTGGCCGTGCATGGGTACTAACTCTGGATGCTCTCCGGCCCCAACTGGAAGGGCGCTTTAGCGCATGCTTCGAGTGGGGCCAGTTTCCACTGCGGTGGAAGACTGGCAAGCTAGTCCTACTCTTACAGATCGCCTCGTCCTGCACCTAAACGTGGTGGGGCGGGATCTGACGGACAACCAGTTTAGTTTCCACCGAGGGCGCGCTACAGTCGATGCGATCATGCACGCGAGGGCTCTGGTGGAGGAAGCAGTGTCCGAGGACAAGGTGGTGGTGGCGACATCGCTGACGCCGTCAACACCTTGCCTTGGAGCCGCATTAGGGAGGCACTCGCGTTTCATCGGGTGCCAACCTACCTCCATCGCATTGTCGGGGCCTACCTGGCAAACAGAGCGGTCATCTACCCGGGTCGGGAAGGATGGGGTCGGCGAGAGACAACGTGCGGTGTTCCACAGGGATCGGTCTTGGGGCCGCTCCTGTGGAACATTGGATACGACTGGGTGCTGCGCGGTGTGAACACCCCCGGCATCGGCGTAATCTGTTGCGCCGATGACATGCTGGTGACAGCATGAGGGATGAGTTTCCGACGCACACCGGCAATGTTGGCAACGATGTGTAAATAAATGTCATCGCACCTCTCACGTTTTTGATGCATCTACCTTGTCGTCTCTGCATTACCCAAAGTTCGTTTGGCAGTAATCGCCTATGGTATTAAGGTCATAAACTGCTGTACACCTACATGCTAAAGGCTGTCACCTTTCTATGCTATTATAAAATAAATGTCTTCATAAAACAAGACAACGATATTTGAAAATAAAATAATGAGTAATGGATTCACTCGGGTCCAGTGAAATATTTTAAAGTTCATCTTTGAAGTGTGTGCAACCGAAACAGTAACTACTATTCATTTCAAAGAAATTTAAATTTAATTTACAGGCCACTGCCGTAGGCAGTTTTTTTCCCTGTCCACCCCCAAAGTAATATTGCTAACAGTAAAATATATCACGAAAATCTATTCATGGGAAAAGTTTTTATTTTTCAATAGCCATTATTTCCGTGGTTCAAGCCAGGGTCTTTTGATGTGACCCTCTTTAGCATTTAGTTGAGGCTCAAAGGTTTAGAAGTTAAATGAAATATGGATTGCGTTATTTTTCATCTTGCTTATGTAGGGTCAGGAGGGTTGCTAAAGATGAATAGAAAATTGGCGCAATAACATGACAACCGTCATGTTTGTGAAGTCAAGCAGAAATTTACTGTCGTAAATCCAATGAAAAGAAATACAACGGCTTAATAAAAGCGAAAAAAATCTTCGCTCCGCACTAGAATTTCTCCTGTATCGTGGTCGAATCGGACATCTCCAGATACGGTACAATAATCTATGGGCCATAGAAATACTTGTCCCACAGGGCAGTCAAACCCGCGACCTGTAGCGCCGTAAGGTTGGATTACGGTGCTACAGGTCGCGGGTTTGATAAAAAACAGAAAGGAAGGAAAATGCAGGACAAATAAATGATATGCGAAAGTTAATACTGACATCATTATTTTCAATTTTATTTAATTATCTCATCCCGTGGAAGACGTAAAACGCTATGCTTCGAGTACATTTGTAACTCAACTGGTCGCCAACCCGTCTGCCAAGCGTGGTGGTTATGGCAAAATCCATGTTATTTCAGCTGAAATGATGATGAAGACTAAATCTTAATTGAAATGAGCCATCCAAAACTTTCAACATTACTGTGTGCCGGTTTGCTTTTTAATTTACTAGGCATAAGTAATTATATTTTACAAATAGATGCATCATGCACGAACATTATGACACTACATAGCGGAGTAAATTTGACTATACCTACTACCAGTACAGCCAAACAGCTCCCAAACATGCGCGAAGGAACCGAGAGAAAACGAAAGCCACCATATGGCATACCGGTTGTTAGAAAGAGATGAATATACACCTTTAGTTACGCCAGGTAGCAGCTATGCGCATGCTCGTTCGAGGTCGTCCTGGTGCCGGCCGCCATTAGACCGCGTAATATAACAAAGTACTGTAATTTTATTTACATAATAGATTGTAGGCATGGAATGACGTTTTTCTCACAGTTGTACTATAATTCGTGCATAAAACTTACATAAACACAGGAATGTGTTGTAAGAATTATTCTTATAAGAATGACGTCTAGTTGCGACCAGCCGCGACACAGGTCGGTGCGCGACTAAGTGAACTCCGGGCCATTACCTTGCGTTCATGTGACTATCATAGAGCGCGGGCAACGAATTTACACTTGTAAAACATCTTAGGGCATAAGTGACTAAATTACAAATGTCTCGATGTGACGAGCGCAGTGTGGTGCCACGCAGGACCAGTCCTGGGTAGCAGGACAATTGTTATGGGCAGGCGTAACGTTTACTACCAGGCGAATAACTGCTCGTCTCCTCACCGGATTGTATATAAAAAACAAGTACAAAGATTGAAAACAAATTGACTTCGAAAACATTCTAACTGATACAAACTCAAAAAAACACCGTCCCACGTAGTTCGAACTTCCGGTATAATTAAAAGCCAACCAACCGTTTTGAAGGGCGTTGTTAAGCCGGGGATTTCATTCATGAATATGAGAAGCTAGGCCCTCTGGCCCTCCGCGTAATGATGTCTGTCCCTCCCGCTAAATAAGTTAGCTACTCAAATTGCTTTTCAACGTAACTTATAATGCGTGTCATTTTTGGATGATGTATGTGAATGTCTGTTAGGAGTGGTTTTGTTTGTGTCGTTTATATACGTCGTGGGAAATAATGTGCATATCCGAAATGTTTCAGCGGAGAAGTTACCGTGGAGACTATTCTTATGATACTGACAGCAGTGACTTACGACAAATCAAGTCTTATAACTTAAATTTTCATAAAAATCTTTAGCTTGTTTTTTCTATTGGGCTTTTCGCAGACAGCTTGGGGACCTGCTACTGCTTCACCGGACAATTAGACGAAGCCACGAGGGTCTCGAGCAGGGCCAATTACTGAAATACTAAGCAACACAGCTAAGGGGACGCCCTAGTCAGATTCAAGCCTCGGATCAGTGTGTTGCTTGGCGGGAACAGCTAGGGAGCTGGATCTAGAATTATTTAGTATTCGTATTTGAAGGATACAGAAATCTGTAGCCAAAAACTGAACCTATTTAAATAAAACTATCGCTGTGTCACATATTGACACTTTCGCAATCTTCTATTGTTCAAACTAGGTACATGAGAGGCTCTGTTTATTACTCAGATAAAAGGCTTTAACTGACAGTTTATAATGATAATAAACCCGACAGAAATATTCCAAAAGTTGTAACTAAATACAGCATAAATTGTTATCGGCAAATTGATCAGAAATGTCTACCAATTAGGGAATATTCAAATAAACTTGGGGGTTTAACTAAATATCTATTGTTAAGCCACAGAACCGATGATGGAAATAGGAAGTCATTACAAGGTACCTCGGGAAACGAACTGTAAACACCCGAAGACTGGGTATTCAAAATTTTATAAATTGGTAACCATTAAGTTATATTCGCCCGCCATTTGTCCAATTACACCATAATTTACATCGCTTCTGCAAATACATTTTGGATACAATTTCCTTTTGTTTCTCTTACATTGCTTCGTTTGTTTTACGGGGAGTTGTTAAAATGTTATGAACGGAGTTATGTATGTAGTTTGGAGATATGGTCGGGTTTGCCAAAGCCAATGGGAATGAAAAAGCTGATGGCTTTACCCCTAAACGTACGGGTCGAAAATGTGTGCAGGTGCGTAAGTATCTGTATAAACATATACATATGATCTAAAATAACTTTATGTATATTCAAATAACACATTATAAACCATGGTAAGCAAGATAAACTCCTTTAACCAGTGCGTGCTTCCAGTAATTAGGTTTATATGATACAGAGACGTGGTCACCCACTATGAGCCTCATAAGAAAACTCAAGGTCATTAAAGCGAGCTATGGAGAGAACTGGCTTGATATTTCCCTACGAAATCGAACCAGAAATGAGGAGATCCGTGGAAGAAGGAGATTAGCAAGCCAAAGTGGCACTGGGCGGAGCACATTGCTCGTAGAACTGACGGCCATTGGGGCAAAAAGGTTCTCAAGTGGAGACTGCGCATTTTTTTTTATTGGTGCCCAGTGGAAGTTCTTCGTGAACTTCCTTCGCCCGGGGAAGGGCGAAGGGTTATGCCGGACTCCTACCGGCTAAAACCACTGGAGCGGTCATCGTCGGCCCCTAAGGGAGGCTCTAGGTCCTCGTATGATCACACTAGAGCAGCTGTTGCTACCTGCGCCCTACAAACTGGTAAACCTGTAAGGGCCTTCATACAGGCAATAACTAACACACTAAGCAACACAGTTAAGGGCGCCGCTTAGTGTTCGGGCGGGTCTCGGCTCTGCGTGTTGTTAGAGTCTAGATCTGGAGCTGGATAATGATATAGATTTGAAGGCATATTTACAGCTTCTGGCTTGGCAAGGGTCAGGGTAAGGATGTAATAAGACACGGCAGGCCTCGCGGGTGAGGATGGTATGACAGTCTGTTTATATGAGATTTAATGAGTCTGTTTTTGTGTGTGCTTCTTGGTGGAGCTAGATTTCATCGTCCAGATCGATAGCCTCGGACGGTGACGATAATGACGGAAGATATGTAACGGGCGGCCGACTCCAAGAGGGGATTCGGATGGTGCGGGGCAGAGTGGAAAGCGTATATAAGTTTCATGATCTGCGGCAGTTTTAAATCGATGTGAATTTGTCTACTGCGAAGGTACCAGGGGTGATAGCGACGTATTACACTATTCATTATAATTATGTATGTGCTAATTAGTTGTTTAATATATTAGTCCTACCGACAACCAGCCCAGTTTTATAGTGGCTGGTTGAATGTAAAAATACAGAGATCTGCACATAAATTATAATATCGTGATAATTATTTGTTGTACCCTAGTCTACGGTTGCGTATAAGAGCCAACACACAATACAATACATTTGCCTTTATTCGTAACTACAATTCAAAATTAATACGTCTATACGCCTATTATCAAACTGATTTCGAGTATTATTCCACGACCGATTGCAAGATCACTACAAGGGGGATCCCGTGACCTTTAGAAGCCATTGATTATCTGCCTTGAGCTCCTTGGCTATTATTACACATACTAATGTGGCATGTCACTTAAACTCGTGAGCGCCTTTGCGTGGTTGTTGGATAAAGTGACTTCAGAATGTTTACTAATATCTGGTATCTGGGTGTGAAAGCCGCAAGTTCAGACGGGCTGTCTCTCCTCGTAAACCTAGAAACTCGTGGACTCAATTACAGCACCTTGCCGTGCGCTTGCTGATAAAGATATTGAGCTTTCACGACCCATAAGCCTCCTTGTAATATATCATAGTGATTACTTTATGATTTGGCGCATTCATTAAGTTGATGTGATAATTAGATAGTTTGGCTATTTGAATATGATTGAGTGTAATGAGTTTTGACTTAATTAACCTTTACATACTAGACAATATTGTTTTGTGTCAGCTACAATCATCGTTCCATGAATAGGGATTGGTTACAAAAGAATAACACATATGTAGTAATATGGTTGATTATTGTATATTGTATTATACATTACTTGATTCGAATTTTATTAAAAATAATGTCGAGTGTGAGTTCACACGCGGTAGAAGAAGTGAAATTTTGTATTTTGGTTTTAATTTGTAAGAGAATGAGACGAATACACCATCTAGGTGGTAAAGAAAGAGAGTGTGAGAGGGAGAGAGCCTAAGCCTAAGCACTACTAATACATTTATAGTTGTCCCTCTTTCGTTACACATTTTCGTTTCATAAAATTCTATTCACGTTGTCCCACAAGAAATTTCAATTCAAAAACCGATCTTCTTCTTTTATTTGGTTCGTTTTATAAATTTCCATAAATCCTGGTTCCATGCCACCCGCATACACCGAATTCCAGGGACCTTCACCAGGTCGTCTGTCCATCTCGTTGGAGGTTATCCCATGCTGTGTTTTAGGGTGCACGGTCTCCATTCGAGAACCTTCGTGCTCCGACGGCCATCAATTCTACGAGCAGTGTGCCGCGCCCGTTGCTATTTGAGATTTCTAATCCTTGCATGTCGACAACTTTAATTCTTTTACGGATCTCCTCATTTTTTATTTGTTCTCGTAGAGAAATATCAATCATAACTTGCTGGGTGATCTTGAGCTTTCTTATGAGGCCCATAGTGAGTGACCACGTCTCTGTGCCATAGGTGTCGTCACAAGTAACACGCGAGAGTTAAGGGCTTTGTCTTGAGGCACTGCGGTATTGCTGACAAAAAAACGCTGCGAAGTTTCCCGAACGCTGTTCAGCCGATTCGGATTCGGCGATTGACCTTTGTCTTTATGTTGGAACTATCCAGTTAGGTACTGGATAGTTTGTTTCGGGAAAACATACTCGTCAAAAACTGCGTGAACAGAGTTTCCAATGAATATTGGGATGACATGGGCGTTTGACATGACTTTCGCCTTGTCCATGTTCATTGTAAGGCCCACCTGTTGGGAAACTCTGTTGAGATCATCGAGCATTGTGCTGAGCTATGTAGCGATTCTGCCATGACTACGATGTCGTCGGCAAATCGTAGGTGAGTGATATACACACCATTGATGTTAATGCCGAATCCTTTCCACTTCAGCTTCAAGGCATCCTGCAAGGGGCAGTGGTAAACAGATTAGGGGAAATATTGTCCCCCGGTGTCACACCTCTGTATAATAGAATTACCCCCGTGTTCTGTTCATGTACTCGGACCGACGTGGTGGGTTGTCTGTAAAAGCACTTTAAAACTTAGATATACTGGTAGTTAATGTGACACCGCTGCAGAGATTGCATCACTGCCTTGGTTTTGATCGTATCGAAGGCTTTCTCATAATCCACAAACGCTAATCATAGTGGCAGATTACCCCCCACGGTCTTCTGTATAACCTTCCACAGCGTAAGGATGTGGTCTATAGTACTAAAACCTTTTTGGAAACCAGCTTGTTCGTCCAGTTGCCTTGTCTAAATCCAGACATTACAAGGAAATAATATCTGAAAAAACAATAAATTCTCTCCATGGAAAAGCAATAAGCCTGGAATCCACCTCAATGAAACGATGTAAAATAAAATAGATGCGTCCGTCTCAACTCGCCTCCCGTATATCCATACCCAGAAGATTCGTGTTATTGGCTAGTTTCTGGTCTTGTTCGTAATTAATAGCAGCTATTATTTAACGTAACCAGTATTATGGCCATTTTCACTCGTAATTTGGCTCAGAATTGAACTTAATTCCTTACTTTAATTAAACGGTCTGTTCTATAGGACTGCGGGGTCCAATTTGTTTGTAGTTTAATAACTTACCTAATATCTGGGATTTGGACAACCATTACAAAATTATAAATTTTGGGGCCGTAATACTAGGCACTTAAAAATATATACGGTGTTTTTCATGCTGCCATGTTAGAACGTAAATCGTGACCTCTTGATACCCATAGCTCTTGCTTTATCTTATGAAGAGGTCACGATTTACGTTCAAGAAATCATGTAAAGGACAGTTCATGAACTTGGTGACATCGGTCCGTGTCAACACATTGAAAAGTATTTTGCAGCTGTACAATACAAACAATGCGGATATAATTTGTTTCCAGGGAAGCCGCATGTGCAGATAAGAATTAGCGCCACACGTCCATCATCAACACTGTCTTTGATTTTATAATTGGCTTTTTATTATAATTGCTTTAATGCGTGTTTTAATCTTCCCATCAGTAAGATCTGTACTTTGTTTTGATAACTTATTAAGTTATTATAGAATCGGACACCATTCCCTAGCCAAGATTTATTTGTCTTGGTTTATCTATATAAAGCTATTTTGTCTATTCTACATTAAACGAATTTAAGTTTTTATGCACGCAATTATATAAAGTGACGGCAGAGTGAGTGTATTGATTACTTTAAAAAGTCTCTAAGCGACTCGCGAGGAGCCGTGTTGATAGCGCCCCCCAGAGCAAGAGCCATAGGAAATGATGCTGAAATATGCAAAATACACTTGCCTGCTACTACTACGTCAATGAGCTGCCTAATCTTTTTTACTGCATTTATAGCAGAACTTAACCTTTTTTTTTTTTAACGTGGGGAAATCCTCTTGGACTTCCTCCGCCTTGGGAAGGGCGGAGGGGTATGCCGGGATCAAACCGGCTAAAACCCCACGGTGTCCTTCTTCTTACCTCTAGCCGGGGGTGAGTTGTACGCTTTTCTGCATTGGACCGCTCCCCCGGCAGGTATCGGCCCGTCAATGATTGACGGGCCCCTTCTGTGTGCGGCCCCGTTAGCCGCACCTATCCTCCGGAGAGGCGCGCGCGGCACACGCGCGCCGCCATCTCGGGCCTGTTTCTGTTCGGGCGACGTACCGCCCCTGGTTCGTCGCCCGCAGGCCGCTCCTCATGGTGGGCGGAGATCGTCCAGCGCCCCACCCCGGCGCCGACGCCCGGTGTGTCTTCTGCGGAGGGGATCGGAGATATCCCTCCGTACCCGCTTTGCCGCCTCCTTTGCTTGCATCACTTCCTCGCAAAAGGAGGTGACGGCATCCCTCGCGCTCTCGCTCCGAACGATGGACCGAACCACGGCCGGAAGCGAGAGGTCACCCCCTTCGACCGCCACGACGAGGTCACGGCGCTGCGCTGCCCAAGCTGGACACTCCTCCAACGTGTGCTGCGCCGTGTCCTCCGGGCAGTCTCCGCAGTGATGACAACCAGGCGTCTCTTCTCGGCCTATTCGACACAGGTACTTGCCGAAACACCCATGGTTCGAGAGTACCTGCGTCATCCGGTAGGTGAGGGCGCCATACCGCCTCTCCAGCCATTCCTCCATTACCGGTCTTACCGGCGCTATCGCGGCGTGCCCTGCAGTTGGCCGCTCCAGTCGCCCTTTCCACTCCGCCACCAGGATTCGCCGGAGCTCGAACCGTCGCACCTCGATCTCACGAGGTAATGGCGGTTCGCCCCGACTTAGCGCCTCCCCGCGCCACTGATACAGCGACGCGAGGGCTCTCGCTTCTAGATCCCAGGGCGGTGATCCGGCAAGCAGGCTCCCCGCCTCGTAGGAGACCGTGCGGTATGCCCTTATTACCCTGAGGACCATCGTTCGCTGCGGCCTTCGCAGCACGGCGACGTTGGCTACCCTCAGGGATTTAGCCCACACTGGGGCCCCGTAAAGGGCCATGGACCGCAAGACCCCCATGTAGAGCCTCCTACAGGAAGCATTTCCGCCCCTCAAATTGGGCAGCAGCCGCGAAAGGGCAGACGAGGCCGCCGTCAACTTGGGGGCCAGCCGCCTGGGCAGAACTTAACCTGCTTGACAAAGCTGTGTCAGGTTATAATGTTACACTTGCCATCTGACAGGACTGGTCATTCCATAACGGCTATGGATCTTTCTTCAAAATACCATTCCAGACGTCGCCCTACATTTATCGCAAATAAAGATAAAGATAAAAATATTTTTATTCATGTAAAACTATTTATAGGCACTTATGAATAGTCAAGACTTTAGTTGCCTCGTTCCAAGGTGTAGATTTCCTATGGAGAAGAACGGGCAAGAAATTAAATTAAAAATAATTGTGTATCTAAATATGTCTGGACTTTGAAACAGAAACCTTAAGTTTGTTTCGGCGTTTTTCCTCAGAGGGAATCAGTAGGTAATGCCGGCTTCATCTAAATTTATTGAAGAGTAAATGTGTTGGTTCGAGTGGTTGTTCTGAGCCGGCACCACACGGCACAAGGTTAAACTTACAGACTCTCTAAAGAAGCGTATGGAGATTTATGCATATTATTGAATAATAATATGGATTTCAAATCAACACGAAGAATTTTATTAGAACTAAAGGTAAGTTAAGTTGGTATAGTAGGAAGGTACGGGTAGGTGGTAGATGAGTTTTTTTATTTGCAGCTAAGAGTGTGTCTTCTGTATTTTCTTATTAAGTGGTTTATTGTGATACCTTTTGTTTCGTGCGTTATTGACTTTATTTTAATATTATAATAAAACACTTTTAAACGGATTACATCGCGTATATTTTAGATTTCTGTTTTTCCTGACGTTTTGAATACTTTGCAGTGGTAGCAGGAGGTTCTGGGGAGTCAGGACCAGAATTAAAGAACACATACGACGTCAAGAATAAACGCTCTACTAAATCTGTAGTGTGTGAACATGCCTTAGACAAACTTAACCGTTTTATTCGCTTTCATCGACCTCAAGTCATCGCGTTAAAAAATCGATATGTATCAAGAATATTTCGTGAGGCTATTGAAATTAAAAACATCCCAATCTCAATAGTGGTTGACAGATAGCATCCGTTTAGAATGTTATTAATAAAATTAACAGTTGCTTACCATCTGTTAAAATCGGATTTTAGTGAAGAACTCAAGATCTATCATGGTAAAATCGAGCTCATAACTTAGTGCTAGGTAAGAGTAAGGTCCCCCGGGAAGACGGTGGCGCGCACGTGGTTACGTGCCGCCGTGTGCGCAGCACAGTGCACAGCGAGACTTGGGGGGATCCTTTACAATCCTCCCCGAGAAATGCCTGGGGGGCGGCTTTTTTAGAGCCGCCTGCCCTCCGCTAGAGGGGGTGACCGCTTTACAATCATCCCCTCTGAGATGTGCCTAAAGGCGTGGCACCAATGGGCGGCTCTAGTGTGATCTTACGAGGACCTGGAGCCCCCCTTCGGTGCCGAAGATGACCGCTCCAGTGGTTTTAGCCGGTAGGAGTCCGGCATACTCCTTCACCCTTCCCCGGGGCGAAGGAAGTTCCATGTAGAATTTCCACTGGACAACAATAAAAAATAAAAAACATTAAGAGTAATAGTAAGGTAATCTAATATTCCGTGTGGTGTCTGGATTAAGAATATAGCACCACTCCATCTCTTCCACAAAGTCGTAAAAAGCGACTAAGGGACTCTAAATCAGAGGGATGGGCAGCATCGTCCTTTCTGTGGAACAGAAGCCATTCTGCGCTCACCAACCCGCCTGCCAAGCGTGGTGAGTACTGGCAACTTCCCCCCAATATTATTTATATAGTATTTGACACAGTTGTGGAAATCTATGGGGGAGGCCTTTGTTCGGTAGTGGTCGTTCTTCCGTTTAATCATTAGCAAGAAGACCTGAATTACTTCACAGATTTAATTTTTCCATTATTTTAAGTCGATTACATTTGTGTGATAAGAAAACATCCCCAACGTATTTGATTTTTATTAATTCTCAACATGGTTATTTTAATGCCTTATATTTAACCTACTGTGAACGATTACATAAAGAATGCAATTATGCCAACCCTCACAGGCAAGCAGTAAAAATAAATATATGATTACAATGTGCCCCTAGTTGCGTACTTGGATTAAACTAAGTGATGATTTGGATAAGGATTAGTTAACGAATGTTTTGATGACGTCATGTTCTCACCCTGACCCAGTTATTATTTCTAAGACAGAAAGAATATAATATGTATTCTATTTATATTTTCCTTTTGGAGTTTACTCCTTAAGAATCGATTTGAAATGTATGACAAGTGAAATTTTGTCGAGCGTTAACTAAAATGCGTTACGTTTTTCTGCGTTAAAGTCGTGTATGTGTCAAATGTCGTTTGATGTCAAAGTTTTATATTATTTCATTTAATACATATAAATATGACATTTAATATCATTATTATTAATACGCAGTGTAGTGATTAAATAAAAAATATATGAAATATGGAAAATCTAGTTTAAGTGACGGTGGAAGAAAATCCGACGAACACATGGATGCAGTTACTAGGTAGGTTATAATTCATTTTACATAAGATATATATCGTACATATAAACTCCGTGCTTTCTTATTTTTTAATCCTCACTGCCTGTTAATTACTGAGACAATTGTACTTAAGGAGTAAACTCCAGCCGTGCGTCGGAGCTGACACACACACTTTTTCTTTTTTATACAGCCTGGTGGCGAGACGAGCAAGTGATACGCTGGTGGTAAACGTCACGACTGCCTATTGGTGCTATGCAACTCTTCTTTTGCCAATGCCAAATTCTTTTTCCAATTTCTGGTCCAAGGTTTGATCAAATTTTCATTTACGCTACATCACATCCAATATCTTTTTCCAGTATGTGATTTTTGTAAGTGCCACATTCAATTCTAATTGCATTATATTATTTTTATAATCTCTGTGCCTTGTAATATAAAAACATTGTTTTTATACTCATTTGGCTGTATCGTCATCATTTTAGGTGAATAAAGACCACTGCTGGACATAAGCCTCTCCCAAGGATCACTACAACACCCGGTCTGGGTACGTTGTCTGCTCATTGGAGGGTTTTGCCATAATCGCCATGCTTGGCAGGCGGGTTGACGATCGCAGTTGAGTTTTTAATGTACTTGAAGGTCGCTATTGTCCATTCTCCGGCTACGCCCATGGCCGCCTTTTACGACACCCAAGGGATGAGATGGGTTGGTGCTATTCGTAGCCAGCACTACACGTCAAAATGTGAATATCTGTGATCAAATAAAAACAAAAAGATTAAGTCATTTTCTTTTAATCAAATGATCATTGGACAACCAATAGGATAAATGGCATTTATTTATTTATTTAATAGGTTAACCAACAATTGTTTACACTAATACAATTACAAATTCAAAAAAAATAATATTTTATAAGTGTAACAACTACTTACAGGCTAACACCACATGCACAGTACTTAGGCAAACATTTTGATATATTACAATAAACCATCAAACTACACACACATATTTTAGTTTAGAATGGTATAGCGTTATTAGGCTTAGTGTTTTATTTAGAACATAGATTTCCTTAATTCACTTTAAAATAAGAGAAATTAAAAAAAATGCATTGGATATCATTATATAAGTAAACAATTAAAAAAAGTAAAATTCACAAATATAAACATTAAATTACATGCCATTATTATTATGTCTAAATTTACTCTACATACTTTTTGTCCAGCATAGCAATGTATGTATATTAGAACCAGGCACCCTTAATAATTGTAATTCTACCCAGGACACCATCACCTATAGACGTTAGTTATTTGTTCTTATGTCAAGTAATTCCACTAGCGACAGTGCTCTTTCTAAACTTAATATCTTACTATTCCTGCCACATATAATCTAAGACGCTTATACCCTGTAATACCGGGAAAGGGCATTACCGCAGTACTTGGCAATATATGTACATCTTCTAGTGGCGCCCTCTGCCCGTTATTGTCATATTCTGACATAGTTGTACTGGTTGTTATGACCATGTAAGTGCTGTTTGGGAAGACGTTTCTTTTTATTGTAAGGTTACCTATTACTATCAGGCAGATACATATTAGAAGAGAGGGAAATAGCTAAGGTCCTAAGTTATATTTTTTTTTTTTTTTTTTTATAAAACCTTGCCACACACTAGGATTTCTCCTGTGTCGTTTATGAAATGTATTTTAGAAGATATTTTGTACGCCTGATGCATAGCAGGAGATAGAGATACTATACTTTTTATTTAAAGTCTGAATGTAACCTGTGTTCCACAAATAAAATGAATTGAATTGAATGTCTGTGCATTTTAGATTTATGTCTGTAAACTTTTTTCACTTTTCCCCACACTAGGATTTCTCCTGTGTCGTGGCACGTATACAGCATAAATTCCACACACAATACACCCAGAACCAGAACAACTACCTGCAGATCGTACAAATATTTGGGCGGGAATCGAACACACGACCCGGCACGACGCAGCAGCCGACTGTATCAGCCACTGCACCAACCGTGCCGTCAAAGTGGCTTGACCGAATTTTTGCAGCAAACTCTCGGCCTGATGTGGTCAATGCACTCATCAGATGTATCACCCTGTCGACATTGGAATATGCGCTACTACAATGAACGGCCATATCGCTAGAATATGGTGATATATCTACTATTGTTATCGTCTTCATTATCTTCGTTATCGTTTATCAGCCAAAAGACGTTCACTGTTTCTGAAAGGCCTTCCCCAACTGGTTGACGTATGTTGGTGCAGTGGCTGATACAGTCGGCTGCTGCACACCGGGTCGTGGGTTCGATTCCAGCACGGAAAAAATATTTGTACGATATGCAGGTAGTTGTTCCGGGTCTGGGTGTAGTGTGTGTGGAATTTGTGGTTACTGGTTGACCAAGTATGTTATTGAATCTGTTTATGAGGGTGACACTTTCACTTGACTCCTGGCCTCCTTTTGTGTATGTGTGATACACACTAAATGGGATGGGCAGCAACCCTTTTGTGGAACAATAGCCATTCTGTGCTGACCAATCCGCTTGCCAAGAATAAGAAGATTATGAGCTCTAACTAGCCGTCAGTCGGGGGCCATCCATAAAAATCGTCGCTAAATATGTAACTCTTTAGACCTTCAGCTTTATGTGGCATTCATATAGTTTAAAAACTACGAAAATCGTCGAAGATAATAATTGAGAACGAATTACGATTTATATCGAGTCAAAAATAAAACCATATTTTTATAACATTGATAAATTCCTTCACCTTCACCATTACTTCACCATAGTTCAGACCCTCGCCCTCCTTGTCACATATCACGCGAGGCGATCACTTCCCCCCTGTGAACGTATTTTATGGATAGCCCCTAGCTAGTTCTGTAAGCTGTAATTTTGTTTTTTTATCATTATTAAAACCAATTGCTTTTCTTTAACCGGTACAGTCAGGCCACTGTTTCTTATTCTTAAATCCGAGGGCTACGGCGAAGTGATTAAGTAACTTCCAATGACATCTAAGAAAAATTATAAGTATTTCATAACGGTGAGTTGCCTCACAAGAAACGCGCGACTCAAAGCTAGTGAACCAACGGTTTTCCAAGAGAAGACAGTTGTACCGGCCCCAGTTACTAGCTGTAATGGCTTAATTACAAACGGCGTATGTAATTTACGGTTTCCATAGCGATACTAAGCTACTTGCAATTTTGCAATCACTTGAGACCGCATGTCGCGTACACGCATATAGATGCTCAGTTTTTACAATCAAATTCATAAACGGATAGACGACATAAACTGGGAAAACTTAGTCAATTCTTACTATAATCATCATTTCAGCTGCAATACGTCCACTGCTGGACAGAAACCTGCCCAAAGATTGCCACAACGACCTTATGGGTTTGTGTTGTGTTGCAGGCAACTGTGCTGAGGCAGTTTCCCCTCCCGTACATCCTGGAGATAAAGATGCGATGATCGTCGACCAGTAGTGCTATTCTTTAAGCTCAAACGTCCATACATCCATGAATACAGAAATGAAATAACAAATGAAAATATCAATTTGGTATTCGCTAAGACATGATTGAAGGTACGGTTGCAGACGGTGAGCCATGAGGCACGAGTGTTATTGAATACCAAATTAGGTTGTTACAGTTATTTCAATTCTGTATTCAAGGATGTGTGTAGGTTTGAGCTTCATCATCATCATCATCATCTCGGCCGAATGAAGTCCACTGCTGGACACAGGCCTCCCCCAAAGATCACCACAACGACCGATATGGGTGTGTTGTGGGCTCATTGGGAGGTTTTGCCATAATCGCCACGCTTGGCAGACGGGTTGGCGATCGCAGTTGAGTTGTTAATGTACTCGAAGGACGCTGCTGCCCATTCTCCGGCTAATCCCTTAGTCGACTTTTACGACACCCACGGGAGGAAATGGGGTGGTGGTATTCTGAGCCGGCACCACACGGTATGAGCTTAGGGAATTACAATACAGACTCGCGCCAATTACCAGAGAGTTTAGGCAGCAGTCGCGATGCTGTTCAAAATGATGAGACGGCAGGAGCGATGACAAGCGCTTGCCCTATCGCAAATATCGAGTGGGCTGAAATTGTGGGTATCCTAGTCGAAGCTATTCTTCTGTGCTTTGAGGCCCGGGGAGCGCGTCCCGTGCTGACTTACCTTACTTTAGAGTCTTAGTGCATAATTGCTTCAGTAAATAACTGAATAGGAACGCGAATTTGTGTCGGCTATGTTGGCAGAGCATGAAAACTGGAATGCAGTGGTCTCCTTCTGTGAGAGTGTCATGCTCCAGAAGGAGACTGCAGAGCGGGATCGGGAGAGGGCCAATCCCGCTCGAAGAAGAAGGAGACGGCGCCGGGGTAACAACCGCCCTGGCGCTTAACTCCGATACGCCTGAATAACCCTGCCATTGCTATAAGGTGGGAACCTCTGGGTTCGCGGGTGCGTAGATTGGGGAATCTGCGTGCCCACACCAAGCGACCCAAGAGAAGACGGTAGCACGCATGTGGTCACGCGCTGCCGTGGGACGCTTTGGGGGATCCTTTACAATCCCCCCGGGGGGGGTGACCGCTTTACAGTCACCCTCTCCGAGATGTGCCAATAGGCGTGGCACCAGTGGGCGGCTCCAGTGTGATCATACGAGGACCTGGAGCCTCCCTTACGTGCCGAAGATGACCGCTCCAGTGGTTTTAACCGGTAGGAGTCCGGCATACCCCTTCGTCCTTCCCCGGGGCGAAGGAAGTTCATGAAAAACTTCCACTGGGCACCAATAAAAAAAAAAAAGGAACGCGAATTTACCGTTAATTGCCACTGCTGTGAGCAGATCGGTATTCCGTACAGAACGCTCGAGGAGGGACTCGGCAGGTACTGGTCTATTGGATCAAGCTAGATTTACCTCTGCCGGCGGTAATTCGTGATTCCAGAGATGACGGCAAGAACGTGCTGCTGTAAATACCGCATGGTGTTCAGTCTGGGTGTCAAAGGGCCTTTTGTTTTATTGATCCGGTGGAAATACCTCGTGTACTTCCTTCGCCCCGGGAAAAGGCGAAGGGGCATGCCGGACTCCTACCGGCTAATACCACCGGAGTGATCATCTTCGGCACCGTTGGGAGGCTCTAGGAACTCGAAAGATCTCCATCTAGAGCCACCCATTGGTGCCACGCCTTTAGGCACATCTCGGAGGGGATGACTGTAAGGCGGTCACCCCCTCCAGTGGAGGGAAGGCGACTGTAAGGAGGCCACCCCCCCAGGCGTCTCTCGAGGGAATTGTAAAGTATTCCCCCGAAGCCTCACTATGCGCTGTGCTGCGCACACAGCGGTGCGTGACCACATGCACTCCGCCGTCTTCCCGGGGGTCGCTCGGTATGAGCACGCAGATTTCCCAATAAGCGTGCTCGCGACCCCCAAGGCCCCCTGCCATATAAGATGACAGGGGGCTCAGGCGTGTTGGACACGGACACCGCGGCGGTTGTTACCCCGGCTCCGTGTCCTCCTCCTCCAAGCGGAATCGGCCCTCTCCCGATCCCGCTCTGCGATCTCCTTCTGGAGCATTACGCTCTCACAGAAGGAGACCACTGCACTACAATTTTCATGCTCTGCCAGCATAGCCGACACTACTGCTGGCAAAGAGAGATAATCCCCTCCATACGTATTAAAGAAGACAGTGTTTTGTGTGTATCACACACATCCTCCCAAAAGGAGGCCAGGAGTCAAGTGAAGGTGTCACCCTCATAAAAAGCTTCAATAACGTACTTGGCTGGCTGGCTTTTATCTAGACATTCTATTTTATTTTGTTTTATAGAAACCAAACATTATTTTAAGTGCGGTAATATGAACTTATTACTTACTATTTCGGCTTTGCCGTGTGGTACCGGCTCAGAATACCACCACCCCATCACCTCCCGTGGGTGTCGTAAAAGTCGACTAAGGGATTAGCCGGAGGATGGGCAGCAGCGTCCTTCGGGTACATTAACAACTCAACTGCGATCGCCAACGCGTCTGCCAAGCGTGGCGATTATGGAAAATCCCCCCAATGAGCCCACAACACACCCATATCGGTCGTTATGGTGATCTTTAGGGGAGGCCTGTGTCCAGCAGTGGACTTCATTCGGCCGAAATGATGACTTACTATTTCCTCCCGTGAATGTAGTAAAATGCGACTAAGGAACGAAACCAGAGGGATAGCGTCCTTTCTGTGGAATAGCAGCCATACTGCGGACACCAACACTCCTGCCAAGCGTGATGAGCACTGGCAAGTTCCCCCCAAAATGACGACACACAGGATGTAACCGTCGTTCGTTTATGGGGGAGGCTTTTGTGCAGTAGTGGACATCTTTTGGCTGATATGATGAAGAAGATGATGTCAGGTTTCATTTGCACAGCCTCGGAATTAAACCCAGCGGGTTAATATCCGTAATCATGTTTATTTTCACCACTAAAGCAACGATGCGACCTGATTCCTTGTATAGCAAATAATATCTGTATTTTTCCCGTATTCCAGATAAACACGGCATTAATATCCCTATAGATAAATTCGTGGAAAATTCTGTCAAAGTACTAATATAATAAAGGTCGTTTCATTCCACGTTCAGAAACTAGAGTATGAATTACTTAGAATTTGTTTTGTGAAGGAAAAGTAAAGCGATTATATTCTCTCGTGGAAAAACTTTCCGTTATTTATCTTTGTTTGTTGTTTTTACCTTGGAGGCGAATATTATTTTTGTAGATATTCATACCTTTAAGGTACCTTATTTATTTATTTCTATGGGCACCTGTTTATTTGTGTTAGAATGTTGTATTTTTTAGCAAAGTTAAAGAGACTGATGACCCCAACAATTATCCATTTCTACCGAATATAAGCCACTATTTTTCTATCGTTTGAAAATCCAAATGGACCTTTTCCACCCTGGGCAAGGTGGAGGGTTGCGGTGGACTCTTACTGGCTAAAACTACAGCGGTGTTACTTCGATCAACCTATCGCTGAGGGCGCGGGAGTGGCTGCAGCCCCGAGAGTTATCAACCCGCCCTTTGGACCAACGGGCCCCATCCTTGTGCGGCCTGACCAGCCGCACAATCTTTCCGGAGGGCAGTACACAGCGCGCCGCCACGCTGCCGCGGCGTCTCAGGTCTATTTACGGTTTGGTGGCGGAATAAGCAGTCCATTCTAAACCACCTTAACGACCCGTCATTGGCGTGAAATGTGACTTAAGTGTTTATATCAAGGGGATGTCTTACTCCCTCTGAGCCTTACTGGGGCCATCTGTTAAAAATATTTTGAATTAATACTGATCCAGCCGTCCTTAGATGCAGTTGCTTAGTAAACTGTGTAATTAAATTTATGGCTGGATGGAGGCCTTTACAGCGCCGCCCCGTCATAACTTTGAATGCCCGGTTTAGTAACAACATCTTCCTAAGATGCCTGCGATAAGCCCAATAAAAAATGGATATTTTCCTGTCTGCTAATAGACACACACTGCGATTACAAATCCGTTTTTCAAGCGTGGTCATAATGACAGACAACTGTCACCGTTAAATGTAGCAATCATCGAGACTTTTGTGTTCAGCAGTGGATGGTTACGGGCTGGAACCCTTCTCCTTACCTAGAACCAATTGACTAGTTATTCTCTTAAAGATTCGTTTAACTACCTACTAGTATTTCTGCTATACGTTTTTATTATGGAAAAATAGCCTTGATATTAAATTGTCAAACTTATATCGATGATGTAAGTCTGATATTTGTGATTTCTAAAAAAAAAAACTTTCGATCCTGTTTAAATATTGCCAAAAAGTGTTGTATGAGATCCGTTTTTGCTATGACAATTTTATCAGGCGTTCAAACATTTATTCGGTAGCTGCTTGTCCGGAAATTGTTCGCCTTGACACAGACCGGAACAAATACAATTAGCTGGGGATTCACATCGGGACGATACATTTTTTGTTAACATGGTGGGGTGGGCAGAGCTCCAGGCTGTATCAACGCAAAAAATACTTCATATTTACGTCAATATTTTCTTGTGTAGTAGGATAGATTGAAGTTAAATCTTTTAACAATAGCCATATATATATACATATGGAGCTGTAATTGAGCTTTATTAGCAAGAAATTGTGTTTTGTGGAGCATCTTGGGAACGGTGTGTACATTGGTAAGGTATAGGTACGCAACTACGGTTACACTAATAGGATTTCATTTTTCATTTCGGCCGAATAAAGTCCACAGCTGGACACAGGCCTCCCCCAAAGATCACCACAACCACCGATTATGGATGTGTTGTGAGCTCATTGGGGGGTTTTGCCATAATCGCCACGCTTGGCAGGCGGGTTGGCGATCGCAGTTGAGTTGTTAATGTACTCGAAGGACGCTGCTGCCCATCCTCCGGCTAATCCCTTAGTCGACTTTTACGACACCCATGGGAGGAGATGGGGTGGTGGCATTCTGAGCCGGCACCACACGGCGAATATAATAGTATAGGATAAACTGCGATAAATAAAAGCTACCTTAAATTAGTAAATATGTAGGTACCATAAATCCCTTTATCATCCGTGTTGTGTCCGGATTAAGAATTTAAACTTATATATCCATCTCCTCCCGTTGATGTCGTAAAAGGTCACTAAGGGACTTTCAACCAGCATCAGCAGAGGGATGCACAACATCGTCCATTCTGTAAGGCAGCAGCCATTTTGCGCTCACCAACCCGTCTGACACGGCACGTAGCCGGTCGTTCTGGACATCTATGGGGGAGGCCTTTGTTCAGCACTGGATATCCTTTGGCTGATATGATGACGAGTAAATACTTTTATGACATACCGGCCATTTATACGTGGCAAATCGACCCCACATTTTTTATCTTACTAGAAATAAGATATTTATGTAGACCTAATCGAATTATATATATATACTAGCTGGGACCCGCGGTTTCACCCGCGTTTAATTTAAAATAAATTTAGAGTACTTCGACATAGACACTGACGTAGAATAAATATATTGGATTTCAAGGGTTTCATTTTTTTTACGCGGAACCACAATTATTTTTCTAAAATAAAAGTAGCCTAAGTTATTCCTTATAACATCAGCTATCTGCCAGTGAAGGTCCCGTCAAAATCGATTCAGCCGTTTCGGAGATTACCCGGAACAAACAGACAGACAGACAAAAAAATTTAAAAGAGTTTTTTTTTGTTATATGTAACGTACATACTTTCATATGCATTTAGTAAAAAGCTGTTATTTTGAAATTACAAACAGACACTTCAATTTTATTTATTTGTATAGATTTATATTGTAAGCTGAGAAGACGGAAGATTTTAATCATAATCAGCAAGCTAAAAGTCATAAGTACATATGTAACTTGCGATGTCGTGTATGTACATAATATGCTCGTTGATTTATCTCATTAGCACGTGGAATGTCATGGCTATTGAAATCGGCCGAGTACAAAAACAGACACCACCTGTGTGTTCGTAGCTATATTATAGAGTAGGTAAATACTTAGGTAAGTATTGTGTAAATCTAAATACTGATAAATTGATAAACTATTCACCCGACTTTTTGGTCTTTCATTCACTATTAACGCCATTACCGTGTTTGTGTGGGAATTAAAAAACACAGATCGCAAGCAAGTCAAAATTACATCCTCACCACCATGGTCCGTGTGGTGCCGGCTAAGAAATGCATACATACATACATTTACAACTTATCTGCGATCGCCAACCCGCCTGACAAGCGTGGCGATTTAGGCAAAACCGAAATAAGCACATAACACAAACCCAAACCGGTACTTGTGGTGATATTGGGGGAGACCCAATACTAGCAGTGCACGTTGTTTTTCCGGCTGAAATGATGATGATCACCATGATGGCCGGTAGCCTAGCACTGTATGATTTACTTGTCCCTTTTTCTTCTGTAGGACGAAAACGTGGAACCAGCTTTCGTCAGCGGTTTTCCCAAACACATGTGACACGGGCTTTTGGGGACCTTCAAGAAAAGAGTGTATGTCTTCCTAAACTTTCTAAACTAAACCAAACCATCTGTTGCGTCCTGCTGTACCAACGACGCTACTATACGTGTCTCGGCTGCATTACTCTACAAAGGTCCAGGAGATTGTAGAGTACATCCAAGTCAAGACCAAATTCTCACTGAGGGTCGAGCGGTTAGAGTCTCGTCACAATGTGAATTTCAATTCCTTTGTGGTGAGAGTGTCGACCAAACATCTGTCCACCCTAATGTTGGAAGAATTCTGGCCGAGAGGTGTAGTGTTCCGGCGATACCGAGGCCGGCTACCGGACACCGAGCAACACATGACGCCGACTCTGCATGTAAACAAGTGTAGTGTTTATAGTGTTTACGTATAGTATTTTAAGGATTTATTGTTTTGTTGTATGTATTACTTTATCAGATTAAAGTGTATTTGTGTATTTTTACTATGGGCCTTAGTCGCCTGACAACAAAGAAAAAAAAACCCTCTGGTGATGGCGGCGGTGATTACTTACTTTTAGGTGACTATCTGGCCATTTGGTTATCTATACAAATAAATAAAATTTAAGTGTCTGTTTGTAAAAACTAAATAACAGTTTTTTACTAAATGAAAGTATATACGGTACTTATAACAAAAAAAGTGTTTTAAATTTTTGTCTGTTTGTTCAAGCTAATCTCCGAAATCGCTGGACTGATTTTCACTGGCAGATAGCTGATGTTATACGGACTAACTTAGGCTCTTTTATTATAGAAAGAGAGAAAGTATTAGGGTTCCGCGCAAAAAAGCAATGAAATCCAATATACGAGTATATATATATATATACATATATATATATATACATATATATATATACTCGTATATTGGATTTCATTGCTTATATGCGTATATATATATTACATTATATATATGTCAATTGTCTATGCTGAAGTACTCTAAATCATTTCAAATAATTCGATTTCTTTTAAATTGAATGGCGTGTGAAACCGCGGGACATAGCTAGTGACAAAATAAAAATAAACGTTTTATATCGCAAGTGTTATACTTAATTTTTAGGGTTAATTGATCGACCTCATTTTACAGAACGAACTGAGGATCTATTCTTGTAATCAATTGATATTATCACTGACAGTTGGCCGAACTGAGATTAAATTATGAATTGACAAAGAAATACTTATTCTGCTCCTATTAAAGTTCAGTCCGTTTTCAGTATGATCTCAATATTGTCACATTTCAGTGTTAGTTTTAACATTTTGTTACCTGTGTAGTTAAAAACGGTAGCAGAATACCGTTTTGGCTTCGATCAACTTTCGATCCGTTTTCGATCCATCACAGTATAAGTTCACGTTTGACGTTGTTTGTTAGTTTAGGAAAATACCATTTACGACGTTGAAACTAGATCGAACTATATATATAACTATATATATAGATATAAGTGTTCAATCTATGTCTGTGGTTGAAACTATATTTTGAACATTTTTTATTGCCAGAATTGGGGCTCTGTTTGAAAACCGGCGTGGCTTGGCTGCGGGTAAATTTTTAGCCGACTTCAAAATGGAGGAGGTTCTCAATTCGAAGCGTATTTAAAAAAAAATATAAACTTAACTTTTTAATTTTAATTACTCCGAGATTTGTAGACCGATTCGAGCAATTTTTTTTTAACTGGTGCAAAATATAGGTATTTAATTGAGTAGTTTTTTAACCAGCTTCAATAAACAGGTTAATTTGACTGCGCTTATCCAGATGATGTCGTAATAGTTTCGATTCCTCTGGATCTCTGATCAGACAACCGATTTGAGTCATTCTTATTTTTAGTGTTAAATACGGATACCAAATTGGAAGAACTTCTTACATTTATTTACACAAAAAAGAAACAAATAAAACTTTTTAACAAAAAAAGTATCGACTTCTTCAAAGTCATATAAATTCTTCATAAATAAATTCTGTTTTCCTTTTAATTTTTGGTTTTAATAATTTTATATCGTGTAGGGTTTTTGAAGTCGGTATTTTTTTTGTTTATACTTAGGTACATATAGCTGTCTGAATATAAAACTTTTATATTCAGACATCTATATGTACATACTATTTTGAGTCTGTCACTATATTCGTATGAGTATTTGCATTGCGCCTACGCAATGATCAGATAATATCGACTTTTAGACAAGTGTGGTGGTGTCCGTGTGGTGTCCGGATGATCCGTGTGGTGTCCGGATTAAGAATATAGCACCACTCCATCTCCTCCCGTGGATGTCGTAAAAGGCGACTAAGGGAATCTAAACCAGAGGGATGGGCAGCAGCGTCCCTTCTGTGAAATGGTAGCCATACTGCGCTCACTAACCCGCCTGCCAAGCGTGGTGAGTATTGGCAAATACCCCCCAAAATGATGACACAGTTGTGAAAATCTATGGGGGAGGCCTTTGTTCAGCAGTGGACGTATGAATGGCCGATATGATGACAAGTAGTGCAATCGAGAGAGTCGCAGAAGTTTCTCGTTTCGTGCGCGCGATGTGTCCACACATGCGAACCGTTTTTTGTTGTTATCCAAGTTATGTTGAATATCGTACCCAGCTACGGTAAAAACTTTGAGCCAACTAAGTACCGGTTGTTAATCGTAGATCTCGAGGGCAAAGCCGCAGGGCGCCGGGGCTCCTAACTGTACATGCAACTTGAAAAGGTCACGACAAGAGTACGTGTCTCGACACACACAATGAATTGCTTTTTATACCTAGTTACCTTTCGCCACTGAAGTTTTAACGTCCCATACGATAGTTTGCAGACCTGCGTAAGATCTAACACCGGAAGCATTTAAGAATTTATAGGTAAAAGCTGCAGGTTTTTGTTTTTTTTTTTCCTCAAAATGAAACAATTGTGGAAATGTATGGGGGAGGCCCTTGTTCAGCAGTGGACGTCTCATGGCTGATATGATGATGATGATATATATTTGGAAGTTAAACCTTTTTTATTGGTGCCCAGTGGAAATTCTTCATGAACTTCCTTCGTCCCGGGGAAAGGCGAAGGGGTATGCCGGACTCCTACCGGCTTAAACCACTGGAGCAGTCATCTTCGGCACCCAAGGGCGGCTCCAGGTCCTCGTATGATCACACTAGAGCTGCCCACTGGTGCCACGCCTATAGGCACATCTCGGAGAGGGTGACTGTAAAGCGGTCTCCCCCCGGGGGATTGTAAAGGATCCCCAAAGCGTCCCACGGCTGCCCGTGACCACATGCATGCTACCGTCTGCTCTTGGATCGCTCGGTGTGGGCACGCAGATTCCCCAATCTACGCACCCGAGAACTCAGAGGTGGCTTTATAGCAACGGCAAGGGGTTTCAGGCGTAAGGGAATTAGGCGCTAGAGTGGTTGTTACCCCGCCGCCGTCTCCTCCTTCGAGCGGGATCGGCCATCTCCCGATCCTGCTCTGCGGTCACCTTCTGGAGCATGACGCTCTCACAGAAGGAGACCACTGCATTCCAGTTTTCGTGCTCTGCCAACATAGCCGACACTACTGCTGGCAGAGAGAGATCTTGCCCGATCCGATCGACCAGGATCCGCCGCTCGGCGGCCCACGCAGGGCACGCCTCGAGCGTGTGCTGTGCGGTGTCCTGGTCGCTATCACAATGGTGGCATTGTGCCGTGGCCTCGCGTCCTATCCTGTGCAGGTCCGCACCGAAACCACGGCATCCAGGCTCAAAGGAGCGGCATGGCGGGCTCAACGACGCGCTTGGTCGAAAATTGCAACCGCAGGTGGTGACGGCCACTTTCCAAATGCGCGTCACCGAGCCAGCCGCCTCATCCTGTCTAACGCCCCTGGAGGTGCGTCTTCGCTGCTCTGGCCGAGAGAGCGTGTCTGATTGTAGACCCACGCATCCACCTCCGCCAGGATGTCGAAAGGCGTGGAAGTTATACTTACTTCTTTTTGCTTATATTTATACTATCATCATATCAGCTGGATGTCCACTACTGAACAAGGCCTTTCCCATAGATGTCTTCAATTGCATCATGATTTTGGGGGGATTTTGTCACCGCGTCCAAGTCCAAGAGGATTTCCCCACGTTAAAAAAAAAGTGTGGTACCTACCTATCCGGCCTCTTGCAATAAGAGACGTACCAGTGGTAAAACTTTTCTGATTACCTTACAATAACTTGGGCTTCAAACATCTCAACCTGCTGCCTTCCAGCTTCAAGCTTGGATTGCAAGTTGCTTGTAGTGAGTTTGTCTGTGGTCTGCTCAATCTCGCAGTCCACTAGTCCAAAAGCTACTTCTAAATAGAAATGTAATGGCCGTAACCACTTTGATGGGCAAACGGATTAGTGTCCTCTGTTGAAGTAAACTCATACCAGCGAGGCCGTTTATCGCCACCATGACGACTACCCACCGTTTTAGTCACTTCGCATTTCGGTATCGGTCTTTTTTGACTTCGACACTTACAGGTGGAGACGGAATGACCACGTCTTTGACACATCTGGTCCCGAGAAAACAGACCTCATTATTTTAGCATCTATCATCACAAATTTTCTACTCTAGTTATGTACCATAATCAAGTGAAAATACCTTCGCATTCGAAACCTAATTAGAGTCCGATATAATAACGAAACGCACAGTTTACGTGTTGGCCAGTCTCGGTTGCTTTCTTCTTGGCGCCGGCGCCAGTCATTAGAAAGGTAGCACAGATGTATTGCTCAACGCCGCCAGCGCCCGCGCAGCGAGAGTTTCACTACGATATATATATGTGCAGAAGGTCAGAGGTGGTATAATGACTTCACACATAATAGTCGTCACGTAATGCGGAACAATACGTTTAATAATGATTGTAGTTCGCTGCGAGGTATAAGCTCTCATTGGAAAGGAAGGTGAATGTTCTTCAGTGCGTCTTCAGTATCTGGTGATGTTGCAAGTACACACGGCGTCATATTAAGCTATATATTTCCAGTATAAACTAATCTCTTATTGTAGCGAAAGCCTATATTTGTATAGGATATAAGATCATCTTATACTGGACATATATAGCATGATAATATATATAGCGATAGATATAGCGTGCGTACCCCAGATTGTTGCATGCTACATACATATCGTAAGCTGTTTTTTAACCATTTCCATCTCTAAGTATTCTCCTGTATCGTTGGTACAGTTTACAACATAAGTCTCACATGCACAAACACGCAGACCCGCGGGCTGATTAGCTAAAAACAGCAACAGCAGACGCGATAGCAGCTATCGCGCAGCCACCGGCGGCAAAGCGGCAAAACAATTGGTATTACGTAAGGCATCGCCCGCCTGTCGCTATTGTGGAAGATGCATAGTTACTAGCGCCAGTAGCCACCAGTGGAACTAAAAAGAATGAACGTTTTTAATTCATTCATTGTCCGACAAAGGCGCGAGATCGCCTGTTTAGTCGCTATCGGCAAATAGGTAATACCAAATTGACGTTTGACAGCGGCGTTGGAGCAATTTACGCCTGTTGCAAAGCGTCTGCGACTTAGGTAATCAGCCCGCGGAAACAGCTATCCGTAGACCACACAAATATTTGTGCGGGGATCGAACCCGTGACAAGTTGCGCAGAAAGCCAATAGCTTAGCTATTACGCTAAACCAGGCGTCAATTCTACCAGCTATAGGTTGCTAAGTCGAGATCTTGTCTGTTATCGACGGTTATACTGCGTGCAGATTACATTATCATTTGGGGAAGGTTTCAATGTTGTGTGCTTCGCTTTGACATCCAAAGTCGTTAGCATTGCTTCGTTCGACGTCTGTTGCGTAATATCTTTGTGTGTTTTTGCTGTTTGTAGGAAATGGAACTTCTGTTCTGTCTATTTTTGGTGGCGTTTCGATATAACCACGTTTATTGATTTGATAATAGTGTTGTCCCTTTTCTAGTGTCACATAACATGACGTGCTAGTTTGGTGAAATACTTTTGAGTTGTTTAATAGGCGGTGTTGTAAATCGGAAGTGATTATTAACAGCTTGAAGAATACGTTGAACTATCACAATACACAATGTAAGTTTGTTTATGACATTTTATAGTCATTTTTTTGGCTCAAGCCCGCCACACATTCCCAACCGCTGCAACTCCTGTAAGCCAGGATCTACAATGGCGACCACCGAAAAGAACACCGACCAATGAAGGTCGGTGTGTCCCAGAGAAATGAATAACTATCTTGGAACCCGCACTGAAATTAATCAGAAAAGAAAAAGGAGGTGTAGGAAAGAATATACGTTCCACTTCCCTCCGTAGCAAGCAGGAGACAGAGAATACACTTGGCCATAGGCACAATAATTGGGAGTGTACAACTAGGATACAATTTTTTTATTTACGGGTCCTATGTTGTGAGCTATTGTGAATGATTCCAATAGTAGGTATGGCAAAAACGTCTGAACGCACGGAAATTCGTCCTAGTTGCAACAAGGTCTGTATAGTAAACAACCCCGGATGTAACTTGCAAGCTGTCAAACATAATATTGCGTTCATCTTGCCAAAGAATACACTCCCACAGGATATGATGTGCAGACTGTTCATATTCATAGTCCGGTGTTGAACATTTGCAGAATGGTGAGACAACAAGCTTGAAGATAAACAATTTACACATAAAGTTACCATGACCGGTGAGAAATTGAGCCACGCAATGATCGCACTTGCCAGCCGCTCTCGAACGGATGGAAAGAACTGGTATACATTTTATAGTCAGTTGTAGATATTTTGATTTAAGCATGCAATGTCTGTTGTGGTGGCTAGGGTAAATAGGGTGCGGGAGGCGAATCTGCAGGTCCACACCGAGTGACCCATGAGAAGACGGTGGCGCGCATGTGTTCACGCGCCATTGTGAACACCATTGCGCTATTGTGCAAAAGGGATGCAGCTGCCCATCCCTCTGACTTAGACTCCGTGGATCGCTTTTTACGACTTCCACGGGCGGTCGCCCAACTGCGCCCTGCCCTAACGCCGCTACCGTCGTCTACATGCCTACGTAGCCATCGCCTACTTATGCCTACGTTATTAAAGGCATTGTAAAAAGGTCTCCTTCGGGTGGTAATCAAACTAGTGGACTGTATTTGGAATGGTGTACTGAACAAATATTACAAGAGGCAGCCCGACAATCTACTACGGTATGTACTATAACAAATATAATAAACTGAAGTGTTGTCGCTAGGTCACTAAATTTGAAAGTGAAAAATTTGCTCATCACTGTGACTGCTTTAACGGTCAATCTCGAGCCCCCCGCACGTCCGCTGCCACCCGCGGCCGCCCGGCGCGGTGCGGTCCACTACGTTAATTGTAAATAAATTGGTATTGTTCTATTCGTTAGGTGGACCGCTCCAGGCATCAACTGCTAACATTTTAAGTTTGTAGCCCAAGTGGTTTAGACTCTGCGTTGATGAATCAGTCAGTCAGGACAAGTAATTATATATTTGTTACTAGCTGGGACCCGCGGTTTCACCCGCGTTTAATTTAAAAGAAATTTAGAGTACTTCGACAAAGGCACTTGACATAGAATATATTGGATATGGGATTTTAAGGGTTTTATATTTTTTGCGTGGAACCCTAATTATTTTCCTAAAATAAAAGTAGCCTAAGTTATTCCTCATAACATCAGCTATCTGCCAGTGAAAGTTCCGTCAAAATCGGTCCAGCTTTCGGAGATTACCAAGAACAAACAAACAGCTAAACAAAAAGTTTTAAACATGTTTTTTTGATGTAGGTACCGTATATACTTTCATATGCATTTAGTAAAAAGCTCTTATTTTGACATTACAAACAGACACTTAATTTTTTTTTATTTGTATAGATTATAGGTTATCTCGTATAGTATGTTACTGCATCAGCTGGCCACACACAGTCAGTTAGTATAACATGTTATAGTTGAGTGGCGTGTTACATGTACTCGACGGAGTAAGTACTTTTTTCGCCGGCTTTTTCCTTGTATCGTAAAAGGTTTTTAATGGAAGGGATCCCAGGATTGTGTAGAAGTTGGACCTAATGGTCTACGCTCTACATAATAAATAACTATTTTAATAGCTTGTTGGTGAAGACTCTGGCGACTCTACTACAAAGTTCGTAATAATAGTTTTATGTTTAGCTGGTAGGTAGGTTTCCAGCATTTAAAGGTTAAGCTACAACACACAACTATCAGCCCTTAAACGTCCACTGCTAAACAAGGTGATCTCCCAATGATCACTACAGTTAGCGGTCATATAATACATTTGACCGCACGGTTGGTGCAGTGGCTGATAGAGTCGGCTGCTGCGCTCCGGGTCTGCAGGTAGTTGTTCCGGGTCTGGGTGTATTGTATGTGAAATTCATGTCTGTAAACGCACCCAGGACACAGGAGAAATCCTAGTGTGGGGCAACGTTTTTTTTAGGGAAAACAAAAATTGCCATCATCACCACGCCTGGCGCCTGCCAGACAAGCAAACCCTTTGCCCAAACAAAATAATACGATCATCAATACGCCTGTGTTGGTGATCGTATTATTTTGTTATTAGCCAGTGGATGCTGCTGTCCATCCTTTAGATATCTTCCTTTGGCCGCCTTTAACGACACCTATGGGTGGAGAGGGGTGGATGACTCTTTGCCAGGAACCGCGTTTGCTATCTAGACTAATATTATAAAGAGAAAAGATTTGAAAAGGTTTGTTTGTAATCGATAAACTCAAGAACTATTACACCGATTGAAAACCTTCTTTCGTCTATAAAAAGCTACATTATCAGCGAGTAACATGGGCTGTATTCGATATTAAAATTAGAGATCCCTACCTAAATTGCAACAATGTAACCCAAGGGATCAAAAATGTGCCTGCTGATAAAGTCGGCTGCTGCGCTCCGGGTTGTGGCTTCGATTCCCGCACGGAACAAATATTTGTATGATCTGCAGGTAGTTGTTCCGGGTCTGAGTGTATTGTATGTGGAATTCATGTCTGTAAACGCACCCATGACACAGGAGTAATCCTAGTGCGGGGCACCGTTTTTATGAAGATTAGAAAATTAGATTAGATTAGAAAAGTCATTATTTGGTGCGCGCTGCGAAAACTATAAATGATACATCAAATAATGTACACACGGCTCCACATCAAGCTATAAAAAACCAGTATAAGATTGTCGCGGAGTGCCTCCCTCCGTGTTTCCTTCCCGGTAAGCTCAACTAGGAGGCTCTCTCCACGGCAGCAAGTAACGGAGTTCAGTTATTGTGATTCAATGAAACGTAGCATAGACAGGTTGTCCAGTAAATAGCACGACATACTGCAGGAGTGAGAGCTTGGGTCAATACCTACCAAAAAAAACACAATATATGTTCAGCAAAATCTTACGGATTTACAGTAGAACAAAATTTTCCGAAATATCGAAAAATCTCTACCTTGACACAGATTTTTAAGCATCTCGTAATGAAAAATTCCTTTTCTAGTTTTTTTTTTACCTCAAATTATTTGTGAATTACTTTACTCATTGATAAGTCTTAATTCTATCAAAAACTAAAATGTTTTCAAGAAATACAATTTTTATTTAAATTTTCACAGTACAATTTTCTTATCTTACAATTTTGTACTACTGTAAATCCGTAAGATTTTGCTGAACATATATTGTGTTTTTTTGGTAGGTATTGACCCAAGCTCTCACTCCTGCAGTATGTCGTGCTATTTACTGGACAACCTGTATATTGTTATAATGGTATATTGATATTCACAACTTCAACACTTCATGCTGATGATTATATAAATTCTAAAATATAGCTTACTATCACAATTTAAGCTATTTAAAAATAAGTAATTGTAATATTGCAGGAGACTATTTGCCAGAGCGACAGCTGTGTGTTGAACCACTAGCGGTCAGAATCGAATGTGTAATGATAATGATGCCGGCTCAGAATGCCACCACCCCATCTCCTCCCGTGGGTGTCGTAAAAGTCGACTAAGGGATTAGCCGGAGGATGGGCAGCAGCGTCCTTCGAGTACATTAACAACTCAACTGCGATCGCCAACCCGTCTGCCAAGCGTGGCGGTTATGGCAAAACCCCCCAATGAGCACACAACACACTCATATGGGTCGTTGTAGTGATCTTTGGGGGAGGCCTGTGTCCAGCAGTGGACTTTATTCGGCCGAAATGATGAATGATCAAATTATGAACGATTGGACACCTCAATACTAAATTCGAATTTTGATTTGAATAAAGAATGAATCATGAAGTGGACAGTGATGGAGATAAAAGGTATGAAGTCATGAAAGAGGTTGATTGAAATGAAGATGAAGGATGACTTCGTCACAAGCTGATCTCGCGTTGTATGGGCTTTTGGTATGATGAGAGATCAGCGTATACTGGTTTTGTCTAGCTTGATGTGTGCCATGTGTACTAAATGTTTATAGTACGCCTCATTAACCACAATGAAAACCTGGAAGCTATCTGTCTAACTGTTATAGTTAAGTCACAATAACCGCTTTCTGTTCAAATTAGTTAATCAAAATACGGGTAGACTTGAGAGATGATGATGATGATTATATATAAATACATATACATTCGGTATCATGATATTAATCCTTATCCAGCTAAATAGTTTCATAAACAAGGTTGATTATATATATCGGCATCACCGACGAACGGGACCCCGGGGAGTCTACGTCTGCAGTAATGATAAAACTTTGACAGTGACAACTAAAAATACCTAAATTTCCTAAAATCTGTAAGACTCAACTTTTTTTTTTATTGGTTTCCAATAGAAATTCTACATGGAACTTCCTTCGCCCCGGGGAAGGGCGAAGGAGTATGCCGGACTCCTACCGGCTAAAACCACTGGAGCGGTCATCTTCGGCACCGAAGGGGGGCTCCAGGTCCTCGTAAGATCACACTAGAGCCGCCCATTGGTGTCACGCCTTTAGGCACATCTCGGAGGGGATGACTGTAAAGCGGTCACCCCCTCTAGCGGAGGGCAGGCGGCTATAAAAAGGCCGCCCCCCAGGCTCTTCTCGGGGAGCATTGTAAAGGATCCCCCCAAGTCTCGCTGTACGCTGTGCTGCGCATACGGCGGCACGTGACCACGTGCGCGCCACCGTCTTCCCGAGTGTCACTTGGTATGAGCACGCAGATTCCCCAATCTGTGCGCCCGTAACCCCCGAGCCCCCCACCATGAACTGACGGCAGGGGGCTCAGGCGTGTTGGACCTGGGCGCCGGATGTTCCTGGACGACGTAGGGCTCCGCCACAACCGCCAAAGCAACCGACCACTCCGCAAAAGTCTGCAGCAGTAGATTCTGCGCGTTGCGGCAGTGGTTCAGGTTGCCCTGAAGGACTCTTAGGGCTGGGAATGTGTCACCTCCATCGCCTCCGGTGGGCCTGCGAACAATGGCGCCGGCGCAGTCGTCTCCTGCCTATTGGCAGAGGCAGAGGGAGCTCGCTTCCCCCTCTTACCTTTCTGGGCAGCGCATGACTTGCTGCCCAGCCTATGCCCTGCGGGCAGTCCGAAGTCTGCGCAAAGCGGACAATTCTGTGACTGCGCCGTGCACTGCCTCACCTTGTGGCCCTGGCTGCCACAAGCGAAGCAGAGGTCGCTTCGGTTGAGGGCGGTTGTTACCTCGGCGCCGTCTCGTCCTTCTCCGTGCGGGTTCGGCCCTCTCTCGATAATCCGTAAGATTTAACCTACGTTGCACGTAAAAAAATACAACTCTATATTGCACCCACGCGAAGCCGCGGCGAGTTGCTAGTATTTTATAAGTATGGCAGAACTCTTTAAAATGGTAACCATTGAGGTACTTTGGATCATTCATAATCCGCACAAACTCGCATTACATTTATAGTGAACATTATCCTATGAACTCCCCCTTTCTGGGCCCCTTATTTCTCGTATAAACAAACCATGATAACACATAAAGGGTAGGCAAATATTTGTCTCCGTGAAATTAATATTTATACCTAAATATGACGTCAGATGTTTTTATGAAGTACAATATTAAGTTAAATTCGTTAAACGCGGAAGCAGAAAGAATGTAATACTTTTTACGACGGCATAAAACTACATACTTTTTATTTAGGTATATAAATATTTGTCGAGCTGGTTCGATTAATCATTCTGCGAGAAAGAATCTTCAAGGTCCTATCCTTTAAGGTGCTTTTGTTATTTTATGACTTATTGTTTATAACATAGCTCTCATACTCCTCGTAACCCATGTGAGAAGTGAGAACAATGAAAATACGGGCGTCTCAAATAGTTAAGCGGAGTTTAATATTAATTTAATATTAATCCTCGAAACACGATAACTTTTTTCTCGTAAATAAACTAATAAGAACATGATCTCATAATTTCGGCCGAATAAAGTACACGTCTGGACACAGGCCTCCCTCAAAGATCACCACAACGACCGATATCGGTGTGTTGTGTGCTCATTGAGGAGTTTTGCCATAATCGCCACGCTTTTCAGGCGGATTGGCATTCGCAGTCGAGTTGTTAATGTATTCGAAGGACACTGCTGCCCACCCTCCGGCTAATCCCTTAGTCGCCTTTTACGACACCCACGGGATGAGATGGGTTGGTGCTATTCGTAGCCGGCACCACATGGCATAACATGATCTGCTTGGAAACAAAACAACATTACTCATGTTCTGAAATACGATACAGATGGAACAAACAATATAAATATTATAAATTCTGTTATTTTAGGACTCATATTGCAATGTATTTTTCCCCAACAGCGTGTTTACTGCTTTGATGTATATATGTTACTATGCTGTTTAACTCAGTGGTTTACTGTATGTCTTGATTATTTATAAATACAAAATGTAATATAGTTGTTTTAACCAATGATATTATATTTAACAAAGGAAGTAGATATGTTACATGCGCGCCAAAAGTAAGAATCAAAACTCACCCAATTGTAGCACTTCGCAATCAGTTCGCCGAAGACAGAACAACGAGCACACACTGTCACAATCTGTGTTCTTTTATTAATTAAGTAATAATAATGCCGTCGTGCGTATAGAAAATGTACAAACTATCAAGCAAAAATAAATAAAGAACAAGGGATGTCATACCACACGTGAGTAACAACCTATATAAAATATTTCATTTATTTTTGGTTCAGTAATTGTCTGTTTCTTTTTAACATGCTTTTATTAGCTTGGTATGTATCTATGTAACAAATATTTTGAACTCGATTTTCATCCCCTTCTAAAAGTCTGCTTGATTTGAAACTTCGCACACTTATCAAAGACCGATGACAATGCAATAATTTCAATAGTTTGTCCCATTATCCTGGCCAGGATCCTCAGGGTTAGTGATGTTTTCATCTCCGATACCCAGAAAAAATTACAATTTCATCGATATACAAAAACGTGCACAAATAATAATACCTCTTCAAGATGTCGATTCAAT
Organism: Diloba caeruleocephala; assembly: GCA_947459985.1. NCBI lineage: Eukaryota > Metazoa > Arthropoda > Insecta > Lepidoptera > Noctuidae > Diloba > Diloba caeruleocephala. Next base: position 1,278,466 of record OX381620.1, on the reverse strand, counting down.
TTTCCACGGCAAGAGTGCGATGAGACTCGAATAGTGTCTCACTCTTCAGATGATTTTATCCGTAATGGAGGGAGAATTAGTTAACTTTAACGTCGAAAGGAATATGCTTAGGTAAATAATTCTAAGACGTTCTAAGAGACTATGGATAGGCAACATGGACATTCAGCTATACACAAAACAAAAAAAAAGGTGTTTTGTAGTTAGCCGCACTAAAAATAAAAAATAATTTATAGTTTAAAAAAACTAAAAAACACGCCTTTGTAGATAACCGAACTAAATTGCTAATCACTATTGTTATTTTAAACTTATTGAAGATTATTTCCTACTTTTTAGTTCGGTTATCTACAAAAGCGTGTTTTTTAGATTTTTAAACATAATTTATTGCGTGCGTCACTTGTTTCGAAGTAAACCTGAAAAGAAAATTACATAATTAAAATTAAAATAATTCACAAGATCGAATCATCATAATATTCGTTATAATAATAATATTATAATAAAACACTTTTAAACAGATTCTATCGCGTATATTTTAGATTTTTGTTTTTCCTGACGTTTCGAATACTTTGCAGCATTCGTGGTCGCAGGATGACTAAGGTGACAGGCGTCGTTACAGATTAAAAAAAAGTTATTTTATTTTATCTACCGTACAATTTTAATCTAAAAATTAGTTTCGAAGCACGCAGTAATCACTCACAGTGTCTTGATGTTTTTTAGTGCGGTATGTTGTTACCATGTCAGAATACCACCACCCCATCTCCTCCCGTGGGTGTCGTAAAAGTCGACTAAGGGATTAGCCGGAGGATGGGCAGCAGCGTCCTTCGAATATATTAACAACTGAACTGCGATCGCCAACCCGCCTGCCAAGCATGGCGATTATGGCAAAACCCCCCAATGTGCCCACAACGCACCCATATCGGTCGATGTGGTGATCTTTGGGGGAGGCCTGTGTCCAGCAGTGAACTTCATTCGGCCGAAATGATTGATGATTGATGTTGTTTGGGACTTTATTATTTTAACTAGCTGGAACCCGCGGTTAAACCCGCGTTTTATTTAAAATAAATTTAGAGTACTTCGACATAGACACTTGACATAGAATATATATATTGGATTTCAAGGGTTTTATTTTTTTTGCGTGTAACCCTAATTCTTTTTCTAAAATAAAAGTAGCCTAAGTTATTCCTTATAACATCAGCTATCTGCCAGTAAAAGTCCCGTCAAAATCGGTTCAGCCGTTTCGGAGATTACCCGGAACAAACAGACAGACAGACAGAGAGACAAAAAAAATAAAAATGTTTTTTTTGTTATAGGTATCGGTATATACTTTCATATGCATTTAGTAAAAAGCTGTTATTTTTACATTACAAACAGACACTTCAGTTTTATTTATTTGTATAGATTACTGGATTCCAAACAGGTGGTACCTGCCAACCATCTTCTCTATTAAAATTAGGATGTTTTTTAATTTCAATAGCCTCACGAAACATTCTTGGTACATATCGGTTCTCTTTCGCGAGGGCTTGAGGTTGATCAAAACGAAGATAGTGGTTGGGTTTGCCTAAGGCATGTTCACACACTGCAGACTTTGTGGAGCGTCTATGCTTGATGTCAGTTATATGTTCTTTTATTCGGGTGGCTATGCTACGCTTTGTTTGCCCTATGTATGACAAACCACAATCACAGTCAATCTTGTAGACCCCTGCATCTTGTAAAGGTATGTGACATTTCACCGGTTTTAAAAGTTGGCTGATCTTCTTATGCGGCTTGAAGTAGGTTTTTATAGAAGCACGCTTCAAGATATGACCAATTTTATCGGTGACTCCCTTAATGAATGGTAAAACAGCGGGTCGTCGATCAACCGTGGTGGGTTTCGGGCGGCTTCTGCGACGGGGATGTGGAGCTTTCAAATTGTTATTTTGAAGAACTTGCCATCTGGCAAGGGAACTTAAACATGTGAAATGTTTAAGTTCCCTTGCCAGATGGTCGGCGTCACAGATGCCATGTGCTCTCTGTAACAGAGATTTGGCCACGGTAGCTAACTGACAAGGATGGTGGTGAGATTCACCATTAAGGTACCTGTCTGTATGGGTAGGCTTTCTATACACGGTGTGACTAACAGAATGATCAGGATTATGGATGAGAAGTATGTCAAGGAAGGCTAAGGATTTATTATCCGCTAATTTCATAGTAAACTGAATTTTACCATGTATTGAATTTAGATGTTTTAAAAATGCAGTCACCCTATTGTGAGGCAAGATGGTAAAAGTGTCATCTACGTACCGTTTGAACATCTTCGGTATAGTCGGGGCTGTCATCAGTGCTCTCTCCTCAAAGTCCTCCATGAAAATATCGGCGACTACAGGAGAGACCGGTGAACCCATGGCCACACCGTCAGTTTGCAGGTAAAACTCATTGTCCCACAAAAGGTAGCCATTGGTAAGGCAGTGTTCAAGTAACTCTGCATATTGAAGAGGCATGTCATGCTCACTTAACCGTTTCTTAACAACATCCATGCAGTCCTTTACTGGTAAGTTGGTGAATAAGGACTGCACATCAAAACTGACCATCACTTCACTTTCAGCTAGTTCAAGGTCTTTTATTTGGCTGACAAAGTGGTAGGAATCCTTCACGTATGTGTTAGTCTTTCCACGAAGTTGGTAGAGTATCTTCGCTAGATGTTGTGCCAGTTTATAATATGGTGTATCAACCTGGCTTACTAGGGGTCGCAGTGGAACATTGTCTTTGTGAATTTTCGGCAACCCACAAAGTTTAGGCGGTTGTACGGTAGATAAAATAAAATGACTTTTTTAAAATCTGTAACGACGCCTGTCACCTTAGTCATCCTGCGACCACGAATGCTGCAAAGCATTCGAAACGTCAGGAAAAACAAAAACCTAAAATATGCGAGAGGCCTATGTCGAAGGCTGAGTTCTTTTTTTGTTCGGTTGATACTCTAGATTTTGCCCTGTATTGTGGGTACAGTTTAAATACATAAATCTTACATACACAAACAACCAGACCTGATACAACATCTGTACAAATCATACATCATTTATCATTCATCAGACAAATATTTTTTCCGTGCAGGGATCGAATCCGCGACACGTAGCGCAGAAAGCCAATTGATTAGCCACTGAACCATGCCATCGATTGATTGATTGCGTAAAGTGTCTTTTAGGGCCTGATTACTGAATAAATGTTTATATTGTATTATACAGAGCCTATAATTAATATTACTCAAAACTCATCATATTTATTTTGTTGTTAACTGACGTTAACAATCTTACAATTAATACCATAGAATTATTCACTTCAAGGTAAGCCCAAGTTAAGTAAAATATCGCAACACAAAATCCCAAGTGTACTCACAATATCAGGTGTACAAACTTTTCTAACAAAAAACTTTGTTACAATCTTCAATGAAAAATATCTGGGAAAGTTGGCGAGCGAAGACAACGGCGGCTCTCCCTAGAGCCGCTCAAAAATTACGAACAATAATAAAAATAAACAAGTAAGGTTATAAATTACGAAGTCCGCACAAAAAATCGTTTGTTTCTTGCAAAGATATAAAAACTTGTACGTTGTACTTTTCTCCTATTTTTCCGTAGGGTTGGTGCTGCGGGCAATCATATTATTTAGTTTATTATAGGTATCAATCACATAACACTATAAGTTTTCGAATGAAGACTACACTCCGCAATGAGCTTATAATAATAAATTTTTATTTCAGACCATGGTCCATATTTTGTTAGTGAATTGGTTGACTGTCATTCATTTTGCGTTTTGTTATCAAATCTTCGGTTCCCAAAGTCTATAAAACGTCGAAAAGATATACCCTCAGGCCATAAATGGTCGTCCATGAACAAATCTAACTTATGTCTAGGCACTAGTACTTTATAAGCATCATATTCTTTCGTTGCTTCATTATGATATTTTCCAAAGTAACACATACTTGTGTATTTTCCTTAATATAGTCTGTAATGTCCGCAGGTGACGCTCCTTTGGGAACGTTAGATATTAGATAGATATTTATTTCTCAGCACAATAACGAAAAAGTTACAGTATTATAGAAATTTACTGTGGGAGACTGGTGCCTAAACTAGGTTGAAGCCTGTATTTCAGGTCACCAGGCCTTCCACCCCAGAAGTCCATTTTCATAGTCCTTTCATAAACTGTGCCAAGTGAAAATTTTTCATTTTCTTGTTCTTCGTGTTTCTGATTCTATCAAGTTCTTGTCTCTTGTTTGGGTTCTCTTGATGAATACTCTCCATTACGTATAACTTTATCAGGCCCCGATACTGGTTGATTTTGTCCTTTATACCCAGTTATCATCTTGCACCCCATGAATGCGCACTTTCATTGCAGACAACATCTTGATATAACAGTAAACTCGCTGTTTCAATAAAATGTGTAAATTACGACTTTGATACACCCATTATTGACGATTTATCAAAATTTCTTTTCAATTTTTCACATTTTTGTTGCACATTGAATTATTATTATTACACGTTATTAATAAACAGAGGAATTTTTATATGAGCAGATTTAAACTTACATTCTGGTTTAGTTGTAGATACTATATAATGCAAATTATTTAGTATAAATTATATTTAATGCAAATTCCTTAGAATAATCTAAGTATACAGATAAAGATATTTTTTTTTAATTTATTTAAACCATTTTACAGGCGGTTATAAATAGTCAAGACTTTAGTTGCCGCGTTCAAAGATGCAGACTTCCTATGGAGAAGAACGGGCATGAAACGCCATGGTTACTCTTTTTGAAATCATGTTACAATATATTTTATGCGTACAATGTTGTCGAAAATTAAGGTTATGTGAAGAAAATGTAGGAGAAAAGAGCTGAAACTTCTTTAAGTCTATACTAACCAAGTCTGGTTGTAAGTATTTATTAACATTATGATTATATTACTATGGCAACATTAGATTGACCCGGCCTGACAGACGGCACTCGTTCACGAGCATGACGCATGCATTAGCATCGCTTAGCTCAACTATATTGAAGGGACCCAATACACAACGCCACCATCAGTAGAACACTTGAATGAGTATGCTATACCTTAACTGTCAGACAACTATCACGTTAATTAAAGAGAATAAAGTAATAAGTGTTATAAACCCACACGGTGCTCACACTTACAGTAGCAAATCATATTAATTGAATACAAGAGCTTAGCAGTGGACGCCCTCTGGCTGATATGATGGATACAAAAATCATTACAAAGTCATTGATGTCATTTAGACTGTCTAAATGACATCAATTACTTTATCCACATATATCTGTATTTACAATAAACACGTGTTATAATATTAATGGTAACAAATGCTTTTAATTTAAAGAAAAAGAAAAGCTTGAACAATATAATATTCACTGAATTTAACTCACTCTTTACATGACATATTTTTATTTTTTTAAAACGTTGCCCCGGACTGGGATTTCTCCTGTATCGTGCTGCGTTTTACAGAAATGTATTCCACATACAATACACCCAGACCCGGAACAACTACCTGCAGATCATACAAATATTTGTTCCGTGTGGGAATCTAACCCACAACTCGGAGCGCAGCAGCCGACTGTATCAGCCACTGCAGCAACCGTGCCATCAAAGCTAAAGTTATATGAGATTGTCTTGCGCTGGACACAGCGACCTGCAATTTTTATCTAAATAATTGTTTACGGTGTAGTATGCCTTTTGAATAAGTATAGATGTAATATTATTTTTACATGTAACATTATTTTTACCAGTGATGACATATGGAACAGAGACGTGGTCACTCACAATGGGCCTCATAAGAAAGCGCAAGGTCACTCAGCGAGCTATGGAGAGAGATATGCTTTGTATTTCTCTACGAGATCGAATCAGAAATGAGGAGATCCGTAGAAGAACTAAAGTTGTCGACATAGCTGAAAGAAAGAAAGAAAGAAAGAAAGAAAATGGTTTATTAGAAAGGATTAGTAAACTGAAGTGGCAATGGGCAGGGCTCATTGCTCGTAGAACTGATGGCTATTGGGGCACAAAGGTTCTCGAATGGAGACCGCGCACCGGAAAACGCAGCGTGGGACGACCTCCAACGAGGTGGACAGACGACCTGGTGGAGGTCGCTGGGAGTCGTTGGATGAGAGCGGCATGTGACCACTCGTTGTGGAAATCTAAGGGGGAGGCCTTTGTTCAGCAGTGGACGTCCTGTGGCTGATGTGATGATGATGATTAGTTTTAAATGAACTAAATGGTAATTCCAGCAAACGATGGGGTAGTTTATTGTAAGCGCGAATGCCTAGCCCCAGAAACGAACCATGCACTCTGTATAATCTGTGGTAAGGAACGCATAATTTATGTCTATTTCGTGTATTGACATTGTGGACGTCACTATTTTTGCCGTACGAAGTTATATTTTGCCTAGAATTGAACCATACGACGTGCCGACATATTTTTTAGAACTTTTTCAGTTTCGTGAATTATTTTATGGATATGTAAATATTTAATTAGTCTAAACACCGTACGACGTTGCCTGGCGACGACGTTGGCTTTACTATACCTCATAAGATCAGGAAAAATACCGATATCTACACATTTATTAAAAGTAATCAGCAAGATAAGGGGCAGCAGTATCAATTATATTATTTATTCGTTTCAAAGAAAATCCCCAAAAGTCACCGGTATTTTTAAGGTTAAGTGAAAAAAAAGTATTTATCATCATACCAGCCAAAGGATGTCCACTGCTGAACAAAGGCCTCCCCATGATTTTAACAACGACCGGTTGCATGTCGCCCGCATTCAACGACTTCCAGTGAACTTCACCAGGTAGTGTGTTCTTCTCGTTATCGCCGTGCCACGCTGTTTTCCGGTGCGCGATCTCCACTAGAGAACCTTTTTGCCGCCAATGGCCGTCAGTTCCACAAGCTATGTAAAATACTGAAAGGGGTTACCACTGAAAATCAGCGCTTTGTACTGGGTCACGTTACAATAGACCACTATACCTTCTAGCTCATAGCTGTATACTTCTTTGTCACATTTACGACGTGCATCACAATGATGTATTTTTTTTTTCCTATTCTGCTTTCAATGATTCTTTTATGATTTTATTATTACAAGTTTAGTGTAGACGTTAGTATCATCATCATCATATCAGCCACAGGTCGTCCACTGCTGAACAAACGCCTCTCCCTTAGATCTCCACAACGAGCGGTCACATGCCGCTCTCATCCAACGACTCCCAGCGACCTTCACCAGGTCGTCTGTCCACCTCGTTGGAGGTCGTCCCACGCTGCGTGACGTTAGTATAGAACTGTTTAATGTAAATGTACCGATGCGCGTTGATGTGGCAGTAAGCCGTTTTTCTTTCTTTCTACTCATATTCAGACGCATCTAGTTAGACAGGAAGCCGACCCTAACATATTGAGAGTAGGTTACTTAATAAGATATTCCGTTAGGGAAGTGCCAACCCTACCAGTTCATTACTTAAGGGCGAAACAGAAGTACGCAAAGTATCCGGATAGGATAACTTGGGCAATGTCGTCGTTTGATCCCACGCTGTTATTACACCTGAATTGAATACTGACTGCAAAGGGGATGGCGTATTGTTTTAATACATATTGGGTGCCGATTTGTACAGCTGTAACCTATAAGGATGTGGATCAGTCCACGATCCACTGCCCGAATCAATATAAAAAATAGTGGCTAAATATTTCACAACATTTTTCAAACTTGTCATCAATCCAATACAGTTGGCGGTCAATGAACCCACTTGCCTACTATATGATCTGGTGATGATGATGATGTAATGTCGAATTCTCGACTAAGGGCTCAACTGAAGCAGTAATATAGGGGTTTTTTATTTATCGTGATGTATATGCGCCAGTACTTTCTCAGCCCTGGGGAAGGGCAGAGGCGTATAGCGAAAAGTAAGCGTTTTTTTTATTGATCCGGTGGAAATACTTCATGTACTTCCTTCGCCTCGGGAAAGGACGAAGCGGCATGCCGGACTCCTACCGGCTAAAACCACCGGAGTGGTCATCTTCGGCACCGAAGGGAGGCTCTAGGAACTCGAATAATCTCCATCTAGAGCCACCCATTAGTGCCACGAGTTTAGGCACATCTCGGAGGCTAAAACCACCTAGCCGATCATCTTTTGCACCGTAGGCTGGGCTTCAGGACCTCGAGAATGGAATCTCCAGAGCTAAGCCACCCATTCGTGCCATTTTAGACATATCTCGAAAGGGGTGACTATAAAGCGGGAACTACTCGAGTGTGAGTTTGTGGAGACACCTAGATCGCCACCTTAGGACTCCAACTGTCAGCGACATCTAATTGAACATTGACTGCAACTCTTCGATGACGTCAAAAAGAATCCTGAATCGCGCATGTAAAGAGTTCGCACATCGTTGCATGTATACAGTCGCCCAACATCAACCGTTGGGCTTCGGAAACCAGGTATACCACCCGCCTGGTTGCAGGATCCTCCCTTCTCTATGGAGGAACATCATACCTTGTTTCCCCTAGGTACTACAGCTCTCGCTCGAGGCGTGCCCTGCGTGGGCCGCCGACCGGCGGATCCTGTTCGATCGGATCGGGCAAGATCTCTCTCTGCTAGCAGTAGTGTCGACTATGTTGGCAGAGCACGAAAACTGGAATGCAGTGGTCTCCTTCTGTGAGAGCGTCATGCTCCAGAAGGAGACCGCAGAGCGGGATCGGGAGAGGGCCGATCCCGCTCGAAGAAGAAGGAGACGGCGCCGGGGTAACAACCGCCCTGGCGCCTAATTCCGATACGCCTGAAAACCTCTGCCGTTGCTATAAGGTGGGGGACCTCTGGGTTCGCGGGTGCGTAGATTGGGGAATCTGCGTGCCCACACCAAGCGACCCAAGAGAAGACGGTAGCACGCATGTAGTCACGCGCTGCCGTGGGACGCTTTGGGGGATCCTTTACAATCCCCCTGGGGGGGTGACCGCCTTACAGTCACCCTCTCCGAGATGTGCCAATAGGCGTGGCACCAGTGGGTGGCTCTAATGTGATCATACGAGGACCTGGAGCCTCCCTTAGGTGCCGAAGATGACCGTTCCAGTGGTTTTAGCCGGTAGGAGTCCGGCATACCCCTTCGTCCTTCCCCGGGGCGAAGGAAGTTCATGATGAATTTCCATAGGGCACCAATAAAAAAAATAAAAAAAGGTACTACAGCTCTACCTATTTCACCCGCCATATAACTATGTGTAAGCGTAGTTGTTTGGAGCGAAGAGTAGGAGCAGCCAGGGAATTTTCTGAAACAAAAGGCATTCCAAATTAAGTCTTAGGTCAGCGCACGCAATAGGTTACTGATATCGATGTGGTTCCTACCTACCGCCAGGTTAGCTGTAGTGCGATAGCCGTAATACTTACCATATACCTCAAAAGTTGTCCGGGTGTCCGGATTAAGAATATAGCACCACTCCATCTCCTCCCGTGGAACTCGTAAAAGACGACTAAGGGACTCTACACTAGAGGGATGGGCAGCAGCATACTTTCTGTGAGACAGTAGCCATTCTACGCTCACCAAACCGCCTGCCAACCGTGGTGAGTACTGGCAAATTCCCCCCAATATGATGACACAAGTGGAAGGAAATCTATGGGGGAGGCCTTGTTCAGTAGTGGACGTTGTATGGCCGGTATGATGATGACATGGAATGTAATGCCCACGCAGTTTTCGTAGTCTACTAAAAGGCGGAAGGAGGTAACAAGGCCGAGTTTTTAGTGGTTGTAAGCCCCACATAACGACGCTGAGTGCGTGTGCCGCGGTGTGGCATACGTCAGGCTTTTTCTCCGCCGGGAGAGGGCCGATCCCGCTCGAAGAAGAAGGAGACGGCGCCGGGGTAACAACCGCCCTGGCGCCTAATTCCGATACGCCTGAAAACCTCTGCCGTTGCTATAAGGTGGGGGACCTCTGGGTTCGCGGGTGCGTAGATTGGGGAATCTGCGTGCCCACACCAAGCGACCCAAGAGAAGACGGTAGCACGCATGTAGTCACGCGCTGCCGTGGGACGCTTTGGGGGATCCTTTACAATCCCCCTGGGGGGGTGACCGCCTTACAGTCACCCTCTCCGAGATGTGCCAATAGGCGTGGCACCAGTGGGTGGCTCTAGTGTGATCATACGAGGACCTGGAGCCTCCCTTAGGTGCCGAAGATGACCGTTCCAGTGGTTTTAGCCGGTAGGAGTCCGGCATACCCCTTCGTCCTTCCCCGGGGCGAAGGAAGTTCATGATGAATTTCCATAGGGCACCAATAAAAAAAATAAAAAAAGGTACTACAGCTCTACCTATTTCACCCGCCATATAACTATGTGTAAGCGTAGTTGTTTGGAGCGAAGAGTAGGAGCAGCCAGGGAATTTTCTGAAACAAAAGGCATTCCAAATTAAGTCTTAGGTCAGCGCACGCAATAGGTTACTGATATCGATGTGGTTCCTACCTACCGCCAGGTTAGCTGTAGTGCGATAGCCGTAATACTTACCATATACCTCAAAAGTTGTCCGGGTGTCCGGATTAAGAATATAGCACCACTCCATCTCCTCCCGTGGAACTCGTAAAAGACGACTAAGGGACTCTACACTAGAGGGATGGGCAGCAGCATACTTTCTGTGAGACAGTAGCCATTCTACGCTCACCAAACCGCCTGCCAACCGTGGTGAGTACTGGCAAATTCCCCCCAATATGATGACACAAGTGGAAGGAAATCTATGGGGGAGGCCTTGTTCAGTAGTGGACGTTGTATGGCCGGTATGATGATGACATGGAATGTAATGCCCACGCAGTTTTCGTAGTCTACTAAAAGGCGGAAGGAGGTAACAAGGCCGAGTTTTTAGTGGTTGTAAGCCCCACATAACGACGCTGAGTGCGTGTGCCGCGGTGTGGCATACGTCAGGCTTTTTCTCCGCCGGGAGAGGGCCGATCCCGCTCGAAGAAGAAGGAGACGGCGCCGGGGTAACAACCGCGCTGGCGCCTAATTCCGATACGCCTGAAAACCCCTGCCGTTGCTATAAGGTGGGGGACCTCTGGGTTCGCGGGTGCGTAGATTGGGGAATCTGCGTGCCCACACCAAGCGACCCAAGAGAAGACGGTAGCACGCATGTAGTCACGCGCTGCCGTGGGACGCTTTGGGGGATCCTTTACAATCCCCCTGGGGGGGTGACCGCCTTACAGTCACCCTCTCCGAGATGTGCCAATAGGCGTGGCACCAGTGGGTGGCTCTAGTGTGATCATACGAGGACCTGGAGCCTCCCTTAGGTGCCGAAGATGACCGTTCCAGTGGTTTTAGCCGGTAGGAGTCCGGCATACCCCTTCGTCCTTCCCCGGGGCGAAGGAAGTTCATGATGAATTTCCATAGGGCACCAATAAAAAAATAAAAAAAGGTACTACAGCTCTACCTATTTCACCCGCCATATAACTATGTGTAAGCGTAGTTGTTTGGAGCGAAGAGTAGGAGCAGCCAGGGAATTTTCTCCGCATTAAAAAGGTACCATATAAAAATATAGGTAATTACAGAAAGTCAAGATGGTTGTGATACCACTGTCAGTGTTATGCTGCACCTCTATCGCTACATAATGATAAGTATCTGCTCTACCGGAGGACATAAAGCTATCAGAATGTTTGGTAACCACACCACGTAACGCCAGCACCTAACTACGATGCTATATTTATTTTCTGACACCATAAAAACATTTCCATAGATGCAGCGACCAACTCGGAGTACAGTTGCGAGCAAAGGTGTTAATTTTTATTATTTCTTGAAGAACCGATCTTTTCCATTCTCGTTGTACTTGATAGTGCCCTTTTTTAAAGTAGCTTTAATAGGCTATTCAGCGATATTATCATCGGTGGTTTGGTAGCAGTCACATCGCATCAGCCATAGCCCACTGCTGAACAAAAGCCTCCCCCATAGATTTCCACAACTGTGTCGTAATTTTGGGGGGAATTTTCCAATACTCACCACGCTTGGCAGGCGGGTTGGTGAGCGCAGTATAGCTACTGTTCCTCAGAAAGGACGCTGCTGCCCATCCCTCTGGTTTAGAGTCCCTTAGTCACCTTATACCTACAAAATCTACGAGAAAAGATGGAGTGGTGCTATATTCTTAATTCGGACTCACTCGGAATTTGTTTGCCGTGTGGTGCCGGCTCAGAATACCACCACCCCATCTCCTCTCGTGGGTGTCGTAAAAGTCGACTAAGAGATTAGTCGGAGGATGGGCAGCAGCGTCCTTCGAGTAAATTAACAACTCAACTGCGATCGCCAACCCGTCTGCCAAGCGCGGCGATTATGGCAGTACCCCCCAATGAGTCCACAACACACCCATATCGGTTGTTGTGGTGATTTTTGGGGGAGGCCTGTGTCCAGCAGTGGATTTCATTCGGCCGAAACGACGGAATTTGTAGCAGTATCCACCAAATTGCTGCAAAAATCGTATTTCTAATTATAACATTAAGACAGAGCCCTCTTCCTTCAATCTAGATATAGAAATTCGCCATATAACTGATGGAGTAAATGATCACAATTCATACGTTTGTTTGAAAACACAATCAGTGTCAAAACAAGGCAAAATAAATCAGGAGGAACTCGTAAAAAACCCTAAAAACATTGCATCAATCAATATCCCTCGATTAACAAATACACCTTTATTTCCACATCATAATCAAACACAACATAACAAACAAAAAGTTAATAACCATTTTGATAAATGACTCAACACAACCGATTATTAAAATCAATCACTTGTGTGGCTGAGTGTCCGGCACCACGCGTCATAACTTTCAGTTGACACGGCCGCCCACACGACAACGTGTTTATTTTACATCACACACTCACATACACACATTTCACACATGAACTCATACACGTCGATACCGGGGTGGTCGACTTTGTAAATATAACCAATTTGGAGGCGACCGTTCTCGGAGATTTGCTTTACGGCAGTTTAAAATCAGTTATGCTAGATTTGTTATGTGGTAGCTGAAAGTGCCATGTGGTGCCGGCTCAGAATGCCACCACCCCATCTCCTCCCATGGGTGTCGTAAAAGTCGACTAAGGGATTAGCCGGAGGATGGGCAGCAGCGCCCTTCGAGTACATTAACAACTCAACTGCGATCGCCAACCCGCCTGCCAAGCGTGGAGATTATGGCAAAACCCCCCAATGAGCCCACAACACATCCATATCGGTGGTTGTGGTGATCTTTGGGGGAGGCCTGTGTCCAGCAGTGGACTTCATTCGGCCGAAATGATGGTGATGATAGCTGAACGTATCTGTACATATTTATCAATGATGTAGGAAGTGACTATGATTTGGTTTTGGCTTATCTTCTTCGCCATCATATCAGCCAAAAGACGCCCACTGCCGAATAAGGACTACCCCATAGGTTTCCACAATTGTGTCTGCATTTTGGGGGAAATTTGCCAGTACTCACCACACTTGGCAGGAGAGTTGATGAGCGCAGAATGGCTAGTATTTCACAGAAGGAACGCTGCTGCGCATCCCTTAGTTATTTTACGACATCCACAGGAGGAGATGGAGTGCCCATATTCTATGCCACATATTCTTAATCCAGACATCTCACGGAACTCTCAATCAAGGTAGACATTCGTATTTTTTTAAACCTCGCCCCATACTACGATTTCTCCTGTGTCGTGGCTCGTGGGTGCGTTTACAGATTACAGACAGTGCGTACAGATACGATTTTTTTTATTTTTTGTTGCCCCATAGCAAACCCAAAGCCGTTACCTACATATGTTGACTTATATATTCTTTTTAAGAACGATGCCTCACGGTATGATTTCTCCTGTGTCGTGGGTGCGTTTACAGACATGAATTCCACACACAATACACCCAGACCCGGAACAACGACCTGCAGATCATACAAATATTTGTACCGTATGGGTATTCAACCCACGACCCATACTGCAGCAGCCGACTGTATCAGCCACTGCACCAACCGTGCCGTCGAAGGCATATACCATTATAGAAATGAGTGATAAGAACATGAAAGCCTGATCACCGTAGAAATTTCGAGAGTGCCGATTGGAAGGTAGACATTTCACTCAAAAATAAGTCAAAGCTTGGATGAACAGGCTTTTCGATTGAATGCAGGCTAAGAAACTCTAAGAAGTATTTTAAATTATGTAAATCGTAGCAGAACTGCTGCGTCCTTGTGTGGCTGAACAACAACATGCCTGCGATCGCCAAACCATCTGCCAACAACGGTGATCGTGTTAATGTTTATTTATTTATTTATTTATTCCTCAAACTTACTACTATCATTACAGGTTTAAAAAATATACCTAATGCGATAGTGTAGCATTCAATATTTCATCTACTAATAATATATATAATACTTGTTAATTAATCTTGTAACAAATTTACTTTACTTCTTAATTAATCTTGTAACAAATAATAAACAGTGCTACCTTTGTGAAATCACTCAGAGTACAATGGAATACGTCAGTCTCACTAGCTATGAGGTTGAGAGTGCGGAGTGCTCGCGTCAGCGGCGCCTCACTTAAGAGGTTGGTTCGGCCACGCGGCTCCACCAGCAGCCGTGGCTGTCGTCGTCGCCACACGTACCCGTCCGGAACACACAAACCTATCTGCCCCAGGATGTCGGCATTATACACCTTCCCTCTAAATATTTTGAACATGCACAAAATGAGTGCGAGATCCCTCCTGACCCTCAGTTCGTTATATCCAACCATGCCCAAAATAAATAAAGTTGGGTATAATAATGGATACAAAGGATAAACACCATACAGCCGCGAGTATACGTATCTAACAAACTTATTCTGTACTCTCTCCAACATGAGCCTATATTTAGATTCGTGCGGAGCCCAAATGACTGCGTTACATTCTAACTGGCTTCTAACCAAAGCATTGTATAAGGCTATAACGGCTTTAATATTGGTAAAATCCAGCACCATACGAAGCATAAATCCTAAATTACGACAAGCCTGTCTACAGCAACTAGTAATGTGATCACGAAACGTTAGCCCTGTGTTGAAGCTCACCCCTAAGTCCCTGACTTCTGTTACCCTAACCATTGGCACCCCATCTATCTTGTAATTATATAGTATAGGAGAACGTGCGCGAGAAAAAGTAATTGTTACACACTTTGAGAAATTGAACAGTAGGAGGTTGTCCTTGCTCCAGGTAACCACTCTGTCTATGTCTCTTTGTAGCCTGGCACAGTCTTCTACGTTACTTATCGCGAGGGACAGCTTGAGGTCATCAGCAAACAGCAAACATTTGGCATCTTTAACAACTTCCGATATAAGAATAATATTGCAAAGTGTTCTCTATAACCACACATTATAGCAGTCATTGGTATACCCACGGTTATTTGTGGAGGCTAATACAATGTCCTCACATTGTCATAATTACTACGCTTCGCAAAGTATTTGGTGATGGTATTTTATGACTTTTCATTTGTTAGGAATAATATACATACGTTCATACACTATGCAATAACACACACATGTAAAATTTGACTGTAGTTAAAGTTACTCCTAGGTTTCTTTTAACCCGGAGTTACTTGCCGCTCTTCTCCATTGGACCTATTATTCGCAATCGCTTAGGCATAGCACGCATGTGGTCACGCGCTGCCGTGGGACGCTTTGGGGGATCCTTTACAATCCTCCTGGGGGGGTGACCGCTTTACAGTCACCCTCTCCGAGATGTGCCAATAGGCGTGGCACCAGTGGGCGGCTCTAGTGTGATCATACGAGGACCTGGAGCCTCCCTTACGTGCCGAAGATGACCGCTCCAGTGGTTTTAGCCGGTAGGAGTCCGGCATACCCCTTCGTCCTTCCCCGGGGCGAAGGAAGTTCATGAAGAATTTCCACTGGGCACCAATAAAAAATAAAGGCATAGGCACTGTAAAGCGGTCACCCTCTCCGAGATGTGCCTATAGGCGTGGCACCAGTGGGCGGCTCTAATGTGATCGTACGAGGACCTGGAGCCTTAGGTACCGAACATGACCGCTTCAGTGGTTTTAGCCGGTAGGAGACCGGCATGCCCCATCGTCCTTTCCCGGGGCGGAGGACCCATCGTCCTTCCCCGGGGCGGAGGAAGTTCATGATGAATTTCCACTGCCCAATAAAAGTAAAAGATAATTACTAGTAGCTGACACATGCATGTCACAACTACGTCTGTACTATCCATTGCATTTGCATTGCAAATTAGAATAACACTTATCGATTGCACAATGTACTAATTGTGCGCATTACTTTATAAAATAATGTTTCTTTGCTTCTGAAGCATCCACGTTTTTAAGATAACAAGGTGATAATCAATCTGCTAAATGTAACGAGTAAGTGTCGAAATACAATGGAATTAAAATGCTGAGTGTGCGGTGGCTAAAGTACATTTACTGCGCAAGCGACTTGAGAAGACATAAGAGTTATATCTTTCTACACGTGCAACCTATTGGTAGAAGTACAAAAAGAGCATTATAATGATCTGCTGTCTCTACAATAACGCGTGTAGACGCTGTTGGGACTGCCTCTACGATGTAGTACTTCGAGCATGTTTTGATATCACACGATTATAAGAATAATATTGGCCTCAATACGCGTGAGGGGCAGCTCCAATAGCCCCGGTCATAATTGCCGACAGTGTGGTCAGTCCCTTTGTTGAGCATTGGTCACAATTACATTTTATCAATGCTCAGAAATGGATTGTCAGTGTTATGTCAGTACCGTATCCATAGTCACATAATTGTTTTGCATGTATGTATGCATGCCTAAAACCTATATATTTATAATTTTATGAAATATATTTAATCTGTTGTACTACTTATGGACTTCGGTCTGAAATAAACTTTATAGTAGTCTCTCTGCATGGGGTTTTACCCCCGTAAGGGAGAACTCGGTCTTTTGATAGGCAAATTTGAGGACAAATTTTTATTGCCATGGGTGCTAAATGCGTTAGAAACTTAGATAAAACGACCCCAGCCTTTCGACCTTAATAAATTCTGTAGAAGATGGTGACTTGCAACTCACCCGTAAATAGCCACCACTACAGGTGACAGAAAGCCACACCGGTGTGAGCAGCAAAGGGTGTCGAGAGGTACGGCACCGGTTTCACCATTGCGCGTCTACAAGACCCCGAACGGGTTTCCCCCTAAAATATAACTTCTCGTTGGTCTGCATGAACCATGGTTGGGGCATACCTGGCCCCGCCCAACTTCATAAAGTTATTTTTTCCTGTTCAGTGGTTTTAATACTTTTGTATCGTGTAGAGTTTTTGAAGTCTGTATTTTTTTTTGTTAAAAAGTTTTATTTTATGCTTTTCCTTAGTTGGTATATCAATTTAAATCCCCTATGACGCTGCAAATACAGCTATTCAGCCCTTCTTTCTATTTTCATATGGGTAAGTATTTCCAAGTAAAAGTAGTGAAGTATAAGATTCGATTACAAGAAAATTAATTGCGTTGATGGTGGAACACTTCTCGAATATTCTTCAAAGAACTTGCATTTAGTATAACGCGCGGGCGCACGTGGATCAACAGTTAGGTAATTCAAGCCTGTGTGTATGTATTTGTTACTTATGTTTGTGATGTTTGTGTGTGGCGTATACATATCTACGTGTTTGTATGTGTCATATACTTGTGATATTATATCGTTCAAGGCCGCACGTGCTCGGGTTATGTAATGAAACATCTGTGGGAGCTAGTTTTGTTTGTGTGGTTTTGATTATCGGCAGAAGTCTTGGCTGTTAGAGGTTGGTTTCGGAAGGCGAGATATGGCAACATCATCAACATCAGATATTTTTTTATATTTAGATTGTTCATTTACGTTGTATGTTTTTTAGTTTTATTTCAATCAATTAAGTCGAAAATATGTTTCCATCACTATAAATCAGAATACCACAAACCCAACTCCTCCCGTGGGTGTCGTAGAAGTCGACTAAGGGATTAGCCGGAGGATGGGCAGCAGCGTCCTTTGAGTACATTAACAACTCATCTGCGATCGCCAAACGTGGCGATATGGCAAAACCCCCAATGAGCCCACAACACACATAGGTCGTTGTGGTGATCTTTGGGGGAGGCCTGTGTCCAGTAGTGGAGTTTAATAGGCCGAAATGATGAATTATGTAACTCGTCAGTAACGTAACCTTAGTCTAAGTCAAATCATCATATGAGCCTAATTACTGCTGTCCTCTGTTCGTCACCACGCTTGGCAGGTGGGTTGGTAAGCGCAGTATGGCTACTGTTTCACAGAAGGGACGCTGCTGTCCATCCCACTGGTTTAGATTCCTTTGGTAGGATTTTACGACATCCACGGGGGGAGATAGTGGTGCTATATTCTCAATACTGACACCACATTAATATCTACATCATTATTTTAAGAATACCTTCACTAGATTCCCTGCTTACCCCAGGTAGAAGTAATAAGTAATTGATTCGAATGTTTTTGCTCTGTAGAGGCAATTAGTCTGGTGTATACATGAATCATGTTTGCGCGACAGATAGTGGATAGCGAGGGAGTGCCGGTTTTATTGTTTGTTATGTACACATGACAAGTATAATATACTGTAGGTATATACCTATATAAGGTGATTATTATGTAAGGCATGTATTGTCAAGTTACCTTTGTTCTCTATGATTCATCAAAGTGTTTTCTATTCTTTATCTAGGCCACGGTAGGTAGAACACAATAGTATAATACTGTATGTATATCATCGTCATCATGTCAGGCATAACGTCCACTGCTGAACAAAGGCCTCCCCCATAGATTTCCATAATTGTGGCGCCATTTTGAGAGGAATATGCCAGTACTCGCCACGCTTGGTAGGCCGGTTGGTGAGCGCAGAATGGATACTGTTTCACAAAAGGCTGCTGCCCATCTCTCTGGTTCAGAGTTAGTCGTCTTTTGAGACATCCATGGGAGGAGATGGGGTGGTGCTATATACATCCGGACACGACACGGTCTGTGTGTATTGGGTGTGGAATCTGTGTCTGTAAACGCACCTACGGAGAAATAATACTGTGGAGCAACGTTTAAAAAATAACCTATCTGGTATAATTAGTGTGTATTTTTTTATTTACCTTTAGTGGCCGTTTTTTTCATTGAAATCATGTGCTGAAAATTTTATGAATCACGATATCAATGAAAATTATATTAACTTATAGAATACTATACTGACAACTTTAGATGTGATATTGGACAAAATACACTGTAAATTTTTATGGAGATAAGGATTTTTTCAGACATCAGTGATTATTTTTCTAATGTATTATTGTATAATGGTCGAAGTTTCACTCAAACAGTAAGTAAAATAAATATTTTTGAGTGCAAACTTATCAAAAATATTTATTTTAATTACTGTTTGAAGTTTCATTTCTGTCACATTTGCATTTTTTTATTGATCTTCAGTGGAAATTCTTCATGAACTTCCTCCGCCCCGGGGGAAGGCTGAAGGGGCATGTCGGACTCCTACAGGCTACCACCACTGGTACGGTCACTTTCGGCACTTAAGGGGAGCATGACGCTCTCACAGAAGGAGACCACTGCATTCCAGTTTTCGTGCTCGATCGATCGATTGCCCGATCCGATTGGTCAGGATCCCCCACTTGGCTGCCCACGTAGTGCATGCCTCGAGCGTGTGCTGTGGTATCCTGGTCGCTATCACAATGGTGGCACTGTGCCGTGACCTCATTTCCTATGCTGTGCAGGTACGCACCGAAACAACCGTACTCAGTGAATACCTGCGTCAGGCGGTAGGTGACGCCTCCGCTCCTTATGAGTCAGGCATTGCATCCTCAGGCGGTGACGCCATTTCTCAAGTCAGAGCCGCCGAGCTAGCCGCCACAGCCTGTCAAACGCCCCTGGAGATGCCTTTTCGCCCTCTGGCAGAGGGATCAGACAATCACAGGCCCACGCATCCTGCTTTACAAGGATGTCGAAACACGGAAATCGCGCCAGGAGAGTTTCCGCCTCAATTATTTTTATTTGACTTATGTTTGTACCTGGATATTTCGTTGCGGATCCAAGACAGTTATGCATTTCTCTGGCACACACTGAGCTCCTTTGATCGGTGTTTTTCGATCGCTATTGTAGATCCTGGCTTACAGGAGTTGCAGTGATTGGAAGTATGTGGCGAGCGCGTCCCACGGGCTGTATTACTGCTGAAATGAAACAAAGGGTATCAACCTCTAGTCCGAAAATTGTCGCCTCATCCGTTGGGCAACTATAGCATATTTTAATACATATTTTACACCGTGGTCTAGATTATATGTGAATTGTCCCAAAATAAGTTTATGAGCAAAGCAAGTTAACGGCAGGAAGTCGCGGCGGGCGCGGCATCCTGCGACTATAGATGGGTGGGATGTACTGGATAACCGTGAAACTTGTGGTTGTGATTGTTCTGCCACAATTTTTTTTAATAAAGGTACAATATAATGCGAGATTCTGGTTTTGTTAAGAATTGTAATACGGCGGTAGGTATCTTATTGCAAAACCTCCTCGAGAAGTGCCTGGGGGCGACCTTTTTACAGTCGCCTTCCCTCCGCTAGAGGGGGTGACCGCTTTACATTCATCCCCTCCGAGATGTGCCTAAGACCCACGCATTACTGGGTGGCTCTAGTGTGATCTTACGAGGACCCGGTGCCGAAGATGACCGCTCCAGTGGTTTTAGTCGGCAGGAGTCCGGCATACCCCTTCTTCCTTCCCCGAGTCGAAGGAAGTTCATGTAGAATTTCCACTGGACACCAATAAAAAAAAGTTTCTTATTGCAAGAGTGCGGGTAGGTAGCACCGCAGTTCTAGATATAGGCCGCCAAGTAAAGGGTTTAAGCTTTGGACATTCCTGTGTTACGGTTTCAAGGACACTGTAGCTAGTGAAGTTATTGGACATAAGAGACTTAATCCCGTAAAATCAGATTCCGTGTGGTGTCCGGATGAAGAATATAGCACCACTCCATCCTCCCACGGGTGTCCGAGGCGACCAGGGCTCAAGGTAAAACTCTATACCAGAGGGATAGGTCAGCATTGTCCCTTTTGTGTTGCAGTAGCCAATCTGCGCTCACCAACCCGCCTGCCAAGCGTGGTGGGTACGGGCAAATTCCCCTCGAAATGATGACACTATCCATGTAACCGGTTGTCAGTCAGTCATGGGGGAGGCCTTTGTTCAGCAGTGGACATCTTATAGATGATGTGATAACTAGGGTAAACTTATAACTATTTTTTTTGTAGATATTTAATTTGATTGTCGTCTAATGAGGTCTTCAAGGGTCTTGAATGATTGATTTATAATAAATCATTCATATTTGACATGACTTCCCGGCCTGGCTTTCGTAAATCTGATCACCTAAGCATGCCATTATTAATATACTCTTTTTTTAACACGCTTTTATTAGCTTGGTATGTATCTATGAATCTAAGTTTAAGTCTAAGTTTTTGAACTCGATTTTCATCCCCTTCAAAACTTCGGATTGATTTGAATTTTCGCACACTAATCAAGGACCAATGTCAATGCAATAATTTAAATAGTTTGTCCCAACATCCTTGCCAGGATCCTCAGGATTAGCGGTTTTTTTTCTCTCATACCCGGTAATGTATGAAATATGCAGCTATTTATGTCACATATTTTGATACTCCCAAACGCACTCTTCCACAATTTGACTTTTCTGTACTTTACCTTTAAAACATAATTTCTAGGATGAAGATAATATTAAAGTGGAAGGGCGAACACGCTGCAAGTAATTAATTTAAAATAAACAGTTTATATCCCACAAGGATACATAAACTTCGGTGTAAGCGATAAATCCTTCGTAATTTATTTATGTACGTAATTATAATAACAATAACAACTTGCTTCTCGTGTGAAATGTTATTTATTTGTTATTTTAAATAAGGCATGTGGGCGCTGCCTACATAAAGTATTTCACGGTAAACAATGCTAGTTATGGTAATCAAAAGATAGGGCTACTAATTAAATTGCAGAAAATCTCTCCTATTAATATTATAAATGTGAAAGTTTGTGAAGATGATTGGATTTTTGTTACTGAAACACGCTGAACAGATTTGGGTGAAATTTGGCGCACAGATAGACATAGATAGAAATTTGGCGCACAGATAGACATAGATTGAAATTTGGCGCACAGATAGACATAGATAGAAATTTGGCGCATAGACAGTCATAAATAGAAATTTGGCACACAGACATAGATAGAAATTAAAGGCAACTTTTTAAACTGGAAAAATAATCAGTTCCCGAGGTATCATAATAATATTTTTGAGATAAGTCAAGACTATGGTACGCGGGTGAATCCACGGGCAGTCTAGCATTGAATAAAATCTGTCTTTTCTATAATAAAACAACTTTGTCTATTGAATATTTCACACATTTTTTATAGGGATGTTACTATAACATCGATACCGAATCTAAAAACAAGTAGACATATTTTAATGGGGCTTACACTACAATGTCACTTAGAAGTTGAGCCCTTATAGTGAAAATGTGCCATCGCGCTATGTTTGTAGGCTGAGCAGAGAACTACTATAAAACAGTGTCGCACTGTTTTATCATGGTACATTGCTCATGTACTTTACCTACTCTGCTTACCTGACTAACAAGACCAATGAGTTTGCCAAACTGTTACCGGCCATAACCAGCATGGTGTTCTAGATACGTAGATGGAACCTAACTTCGGGGGCGCGGGATTCACTCATCCATTCACGCCCACGGTAATTTTCACCCCGCCACTTGGTCTGACGGGCTTGTTTCTGGTCGGGTGAAGGACTGCTTTAAGTCCACCATCAGCAGGCCGTAGCTCATGGAGGTCGAGGATCAGTCCGGTATATTTTCTGCTGCGGGAACGTTGGTGATCATCCTTTGAGCTGCCTTTTTTGGGTGTATTACCTCCTCCAAAAAGATTTCGGCACGATGCTTCACCTTAGGATTTCCCCTGTGTTTGTCTTGCCTTTGTTTGTTCCCCTGGGTACAGTTTTACGGCATGGTTGGTGCAGTGGCTGATACAGTCGCTGCTGCGCTCCGGTTCACGGGTTCAATTCACGCACGGAACAAAACTTTGTACGATCTGAAGGCAGTTGTTCTGTCTGGGTGTATTGTATGTGGAATTTATGTCTATATACGCACCCGTGACATAGCAGAAATCCTAGTGTGGGGAAAAGTAAAAGAAAAAGTTTACAAACATAAATATCAAATGCACAGACATTCAATTCAATTCATATTATTTGTGGAACACAGGTTACATTCAGATTTTACATATAAAGTATAGTATCTCTATGTCCTGCCATGCATCAGGTGTACAAAATATCTTCTAAAATACATTTCATACATTTGACGATGTCGAATGGTATTCAAATATAATTCTAAGTACTAAAACACAGGAATGATGGGTAAGCTAAAATTAATTTAAAAAACATTTTTCATCTAAGAAATCTGTTATTGAGTAGTATTTTTTATCAATTAGGATTGTTTTAAGTGCTTTCTTATAGTTGCCAGTATTTTCAATTTCTTCAATGTGTCTAGGAAGTTTATTATAAATCATTGGGATGGCCCCACTACTTAAAGCACTTTTACTGTATAATACAGTTCGTGAGCTCGGAATGCGAAATTGATATGGGTGGCGTTTATTAGTACAATTATTAAAAATTAAATTATTTTTAGCAAATACGGCACACTCATATGTATATATCATATACATACGTTTTTTTTTTTAAAAACGTTGCCCCACACTAGCATTTCTCCTGTGTCGTGGGTGCGTTTACAGACATGAATTCCACTTACAATACACCCAGACCCGGAACAACTACCTGCAGATCATACAAATATTTGTTCCGTGCGGGAATCGAACCCACGACCCGGAGCGTAGCAGCCGACTGTATCAGCCACTGCACCAACCGTGCCGACAAAAATATATATAGGCAAGGAACAGTTACAATTAACTGCAGGCCATACAAGTATTTCTTGGGACTGGTATGTCTATGGTTGGAATCCATGACCCGTAGCGCAGGAACCAATCACTTGGCCACTGCCTCCATCGTGTCGTAATTTGTGTAATGTGATGCAATGATAATTACAAAGATCGGACTAACTTACCTAGTGACGTCCGATCCTCAATTATGTGAAGTAATCTCGTCCTCATTTAGTACTATGTAGTTTGCACCTTGCACAACTCACTGCATCACAATTTTAAAGATGAACACTTTCATCAAAAATTTTAATATAGTCTGTTGTTCCTACGCGCTCTTTCGCTATCTGTAATGTACATGTCATTAATTCAAAGCATAAGAACACAACTTTCAGCAGGGATCTAGATTGCAATTTTATAGAATTCTAGATTTATTTGGGATGGGTTGGGACTCGATGAGGACGAGATTACTTCACATAATTGAGGATCGGACGTCACTAGGTAAGTTAGTCCGATCTTTGTAATTATGTTCCGTAATCTCGTCCTCATTTAGTACTATGTAGATGTTCAAAGAAGAAAGTTGTGTTAATAATCAACCTTGTTTATTCGTTAATAAACATTATTACAATTTATTATAATTATTTATGAACCTCA
The DNA here is from genome assembly GCA_947459985.1 of Diloba caeruleocephala. Classification (NCBI taxonomy): domain Eukaryota; kingdom Metazoa; phylum Arthropoda; class Insecta; order Lepidoptera; family Noctuidae; genus Diloba; species Diloba caeruleocephala. The sequence goes on along the minus strand of OX381620.1, from coordinate 1,253,912 downwards.
GTCTTGTGTCCTCTAAGACTAGTAGATGAACAGGTATAAAAAAATACGTTTCGCATTATTCATATAAAAATAAACTTGGCGGAAGCACTGCCGTACTCCCAAAAGTGCAATTCTTTGCATTTCTAATTTATATGATTACTAGCCGTACCTGCCCGCTACGCTAGGCGCAAATTATATTTACAGTATAGTAAAATGATAATTGTAAACTTTACTATTACGCTTGATGCATAAATAATAATATAATGGCCGAAAACTGTGGAGGGTGTGAGAGAAGGCTTATTGTGTGAGAGAACCAGGAGACCGGCTTCGGCCTCATCCCTACTCCGTGCTGTTTACTGGGCGAGAAGTGACACCGGGGGGGATAACTTACCAAGTGATAATAATTGATCAGTTATCGAGCGGGATGAAAAATTACTAAAACAACTATTAAAAAATAGGGGTTGGTGATAGAAGGGTGAAAATTTAGGGTTGTATGTATTTTTCATGCCACATTGTAAAAATATGAAAATAAAAAAATGTTGTCCAAAAAATTAAAAAAATCTTAAGGGGTGGACAACCCTTATCACATAGGGGTATGAAAAATAGATAGTAGCCTATTCTCAGACCTACTGAATATGCATATAAAATTTCATAAAAATCGGTCAAGCCGTTTGGGAGGAGTATGGTAACTAACACTGTGACACGAGAATTTTATATATTTTGCCAAAAAATTAAAGTTTATAATTAACAAATAAAAAATAGGAGTTGATCGTAGAGGGGTGAAAATTTAGGGTTGTATGTATTTTGTATGCTGTGTCATAAAAAAATTAAAACAAAAAACTTTTCCTAAAAATTTAAAAAAAAAAAATTCGGGGTGGACTACCCTTAACATTTAGGGGGATAAAAAATAGATGTTGGCCGATTCTCCACCCTGGCCGACAATCACGCTAAGGATCACAAAAATCGGTCGAGCCGTTTCGGAGGAGTTCAAGTTCGAACCCCGTGACACGAGAATTTTATATATTAGATATGGTGTACTTATAATACTTATTCATCACATAGGTTGGTTCTTATTTTAGTTTGTGTTTATTATTTATTTAAGAAATATCCATATAGAACACATAGCTTGAGCCATTGGGATCATAAATAAACATTTGGCCTCTTGCAAAACCAAGCCAAGTTGAGGCGTTTCTTGTTTTTGTGTAGTATGCTGTAGATTTACTAGTATCCAATCCATTATTAGTTAAAAACTTACTTCAACCATCTGCTTAATAGATGCGGTGGAGGCGCCGTAATAAGGCTTCCTTAATGTAATAATTATGTATTACAGTTCGTCCTTTATTTTATTAACATCTAAATAACAAAGTAAGGTTGTTGCAGGACAAATATTAATGGCAATTATCTTTAAAATACTTGGTAAGAAATGCTAGTATTAAAAAGGTTAAGATCAACAAAAGCTAGATGTTTTAACCATTTTGTAATTTTTATGTTGATATTATCTACTTTAACGGTAATTTTATCTATACAAATCAGCAACAAGGTTTGATCCTGTGTTTGGGTAATTCCACACAGGCTTTCATTGGGAAACATATTCAACAATAATTATTCTTAATGTTAAAGTCACATACAACATAATACTTAGGGTTTGTTGCCCTACCTTTAAATATTTGCTTAAAGAACTTTGTTCTTCTCTCATCTCTACTCAAGTGCGATCCTAAGAGTAGGAAGAGAAAAATGAAAATAAAAATTGTTGACCTCAGTGTTGAGTGAGCTATAGGAAAAACTTTAATTATTAATTAAACTTAGATGCTAAGAATAATATAACCAGGGGATGCACATCATAACTCTTACAGTTGGGGATTCACTGATTATTGCAGATTAATATTGCCATCCTGTTTTGTTCTATAACGAAGCTAACATTTTGTCCATTGAAGAGGATGGTATACTTCTTAGAAACGCGCTCTCCTGAAAATGTGGTGGCAATCAGTGTTAGAATCCTGTGTAAAGGATTGTGATTCCCTGGAAGGATACGACAGTAAGTCACGACTAGGTCGCAGTATATTGTATGTATATAGACATCTTTTTTTTTTTTTTTTTTTTTATATATGTACTAGGTCGCAGAATAATATATGTATATACACATCTTTTAATTTTTATTATAAATATATATATACATATATCTTACTATACACCCATATATATATAATTACAATGCTCTGTTTTTATTTTCCGAAAAAATAAAAATCTACTTATGAGTGCAAATGGAGGGAACACAGAAGAATGTCCCATGCCATTCAAGAGTAGAGGCATCTATGGTGTATCTAGGTCAGGAACCCATGATACATAGTTGATGCAATTAGCAATACATCCATTTGCAAACATCATTCTATCGTTCACCAAGATTAGCTATAAGTGGTTCAAAGGCTACGGCCACATAGTTCCATTTCAATTTCCGAATGAAACACCTTCATTCTTTATTAGCAATGGCATTCTACACATATAATATAGAATAGAAATAGAAATAGAAAACATTTATTCGGCAAAGAACATATTAGACAGTGCATAAAATGAAATGAAAGCTACGATATACATTATTAAGTGCGCAGGTGTGCTGTCGAACATGCCTGTTCCAAACCACTACAAAACTACCACAGCTTCTTTGCCATTGAAGTGTGTGCCCATATCTTATTAATATAGGTTATGGTTCTTATCTATTCCAAGTGAAATATTACCTTGTTTTATTTCAGAAGCAACTGGTTTCTGTGCATATAAGTGCAGGTTAATTCATTTAGTTTTAATTCCTTTCAATATAGGAGGCCACCATTTAAGTATGTGCAAATGTATCCTATATACATAAGATTGCACTATTACTTTTTCAGGGCTACTGTTGTAAGATTTTTCCATGACATTGGTAGGTATAAAGTCAAATGTATTCTATAGCTGGGCCATGCACAATGTTAAGCTATGTTGAAACAAGGACACCTTATGGCTGAGATAATTATTATTTTGCACCCGTTTATGGTTTCTCTAGAATTTAGAAATAAAATATTATCTTCTTCTGGGAGAGCAAGATAGAAAAAATTGCATGGAATCTAATATGGGTCCCAAATTCTGCTATTTTTGTTAAGCATTTAGGCATATTTTCTTTGATATGAAAACACCAAGATTTTCTAAGAAATTTTGGTTGGTGGACACATTTAGTTTACACTTTTCATAGGAGTCAGCAAGACAAGAATTATTATTAATAACCGATGCAATGATCTCATGTAAAAATTAGCGGTTTCATGATCTAGGTAAAATCATATGGTGCTGTACTAAGCCTGAAGGGATGGCATGTAAATTCATACAAATAATCTGGAAATAGGGAACGTGAGTGTTTCCTATCAGATTCCCTTATTGACAGTACAATATGCATTTTTTAAAATCATACAAAAAATTTGTTGCAACAACTTTTAAAATCTTTTCTCATTTTGATAAAAATTTACTCAGTTTCTGAGTAACCTGGTTATTTAATGGAGCAGTAGTTTGTACAGGAACATTAGTGAAAGGTATAGTATAACCTTTTAACCATTTGTGTATGGTATGACTTTTAGTGATACCTAGACTCCTACATGACTCAAACATATTACGAATAATGACAGAATTATGTATATTTTTAAAGTCTATGAAATGTCCAATATTTGTTTTAAAAGTGTTTAAAAACGTCCACCTCAATGAATTTAAGCTTAACGAAATGTTGACAATGATAAGCACTCAGTATAAAAACTGTAGTTACGTTAATTTAGACGATAATACGCAAAATATTTTTATTTTTATTAGTAAAAAAGTTAATTCTATGCTGGATCAATTGGATTACAATCTTGATTTTCTAAACTTCAAAACTGGACCCATATCACTTGTTAAACACAATACTGACAAACAAAAAGATATACGATATTCTCATGTTATGCAAGCTAAGCAAAGTACAATCCAGGCTAAAAATAACATTATTACGGTAGATACAGGCACACAGACAGAAAACGCTGTCAATTTTTTTCGTGACTAAATATTTAAGAATTCTTCATCAAAATGTAGCTGGTATTTTGAGTAAACGTTATGATTTAGAAATACAATTAGCTGACCTTAGTTTGAATAGTTCTGAACCTGACATAATCTGCTTGACAGAAACATTTGTTGAAGTAGGAAATGAACATTTGATTAAAGTATCTCATTATGACCTGGCTGTATCTTACTGTAGGAAAAAGAGACAAAAACGAGGAGGTGTAGGTATTTTAATTAGACCGGGCATAAATTATGAACAACTGCATTTTCTCAAAGAACATTGTTTAGATAAACACTTTGAATGCTGTGGTTTACATCTACCCTTACACAATATGTTTGTGGTAGCTTTGTACAGGACACCCAATTCAGATTTTTCTATATTTATGACTAATTTGACTGTTGTGCTCTATTATATTACCTATAAATACAAAAGGAAAAAAATAATTTTAATAGGCGATCTGAATGTAAACATTCTACAACCAGATAGAAGGACTAAAGAATTTCGGGAACTTATTGCTTCTTTTAATTTGGTTTTTCATATTGAAGAGGCGACCCGTCAGAAAACATGTATTGACCACGTAATAAGTAATATCAAGTCTGCTAAGGGTGAACTATTGCATTGGGATATATCAGACCATAATACGGCGCAATTGTTAATTATTCCTGTAAAGCGAAAGGAGATATGTCGACTTTATTTTATATTTAGGAGAGATTATAGCTTAGAGTATATTAAAAAATTTAAAGATTGTTTGTCAAATCTTTCCTTCTCCGAGGTCTATAATCAGACCGATATGAATGTAGCCTTTGGTATGTTTCACGAATTACTTCTACTTTTTTACAATTTGTGTTTCCCACAAGTAAAATTAAAAATTGCAAATAGAACTAGAAAACTAAACTGGATAACTAAAGGCTTAAGAACCAGTAGTAAGCATAAACGATCGTTACGTTATAAATATTACAAGAATAAATCAGAGTCCAATAAAATTTTATACAAAACATACTCCAATATATTAAGGTGTTGCATGGCTCATTCCATTAAACACACAAACGAAAGAGTTCTATTAAATTCTAAAAATAAATGTAAAGCAGCTTGGAAAACGCAACAAAATCACAAGTCATAACAAAAATTAACGTAAACAATACTGACATATTAAGTCCAAAACAAATGGCTGAAACTTTTAACAATTACTGGATAGCTTTAACAAGTAAATCAAAAGACGAACTACGACTTACATATAAGGGAAATCTCTCTAGCAGTTTTTTTCTCAGACCTTACGGTTATGACGAAGTCCAAAGGCTCGTCTTTTCTTTAAACGATACGAAGGCTGTTGGATACGATGAGATTTCAACAAAAATTTTAAAGATATGTTCAGTGGAACTGACTCCTGTACTGACATATTTGATAAATTTATCATTTGCAGATGGGTGTTTTCCAACCAGCTTAAAATCTGTAATTGTTAAGCCGCTCCATAAAAAAGGGGATAGTTCTAAAATAGATAATTATAGACCAATCAGCCTTGTACCAGTCATTTCAAAAGTTTTTGAAAAAGCCATGCAGAAGCGACTATTGTCATTTATTGAAAAACATAACATCCTTAAAAAAGAACAATACGGATTTCAAAAACAAAAATCTACTACTCTGGCTTGTTTTAATCTTGTGAAAACTATCGTTGATGAAATCGATGCGGAGAAACGAGTATCAGTTGTTTTCTTTGATATGTCGAAAGCCTTCGACTTCGTTTCACATAAGTTATTACTAGCCAAATTAGAGCGGTACGGTATTCGTGGTCAGACATTCAAATGGTTAGAAACTTATTTAGGTAATAGACAGCAATGCGCTGAAATATTAAAAATAAATAATAAAAATGAGCTAACGAGTTTTAAATCTCAATTTAAATTTAATAACTCCGGCGTACCCCAAGGAAGTATTTTAGGGCCACTGTTATTTTTACTATACATCAACGATCTTCCTGAGGTGACACACAATCCATGTACTCTTTTCGCGGACGACATTTCAATAATTATGACTTCATCAATAAATTCTGACATAAATAAATATATAAATGACATTAATACTACAATTAAAGATACAGTCAATTGGCTAAGCCTTAACAATTTAAATGTAAATATCACTAAAACTAAGATAGTTCAATTTGGGACATACGGTAGTAAACGTAATAAATTAAATCTAAACTATGACGGGGATATAATATCGGAAACAGAAGAGACAACCTTTCTAGGAATTGTAGTAGATAACCACATCTCCTGGAAAGCTCACATAGAAAAGGTCTGTAACCAACTAAATAAATTTGTTTTCGTTCTATACTCTCTACGAAAGACCTCTTCGCAAAATACGGTGTTATCCGCATATCACGGCTACGTTACTGCATCATTGCTGTATGGAACTATTTTATGGGGTAATTCTACAGATGGATATAGAGCTTTCCAGGCACAAAAGAAATGCGTACGCGCGATTTGTGGTATTCCTCCATGGGAATCTTGTAAACCTTTGTTCAGAAAGTTGAAACTTCTTACTTTGCCTAGTATGTATATCTTTGAATGTGCTAAATTTGTCCGACAACATTCAAATTTATTTCTTAAAGCGAGTGGTTTTTTTTTGCGCAATACAAGAGATCCAGATAGAATAGTCATACCTAGAGTTCCAAGAACCACCTTATTTCAAAAGAATTGTTATTTTATGTGTGGACGAATATACAATAAGGTACCAAAGGACATAAAAAAATTATCGAATCGCTTATTTACTGGACATTTAAGGAAGTGGCTACTTGAAAAAACATTTTATTCGGTTAATGAATTTATCAATTAGTGACCAAATGTCCTTTTGGATTTGTTCATTTAAATCACAAAATGTATTAGTAATTATCTTTAATCTTTATTGGACACAATTTATAATTAAATCTTGTTATTTTAGTTGACATGCTGACATTAAGCTTGGACATGTGATAAATATAGAATTGTAGGACGTTAACAAAAAATAACAAAAAATTTGCATGTCTGATTTATTGACTAAGTGTTTGAAACACTAATAAGTTTTTGGACCTTCACTGTATACAACACTTAAAGCAAATAAATTATTTCTTTCTTTCTTTCTTTCTAGTATCGCAGTAGTAGGAAAAGTATTTCAGTTGATTGGTATGTACCTTATTCATCATTGATCAGGATCCAGGCTAGGGCCTCAGCAACAGGGATAGTGGTGTCTCCGCCAGAATATCACGAAAAACACCAACAATTCATTCACATAGTATGTTGTTGGACTCGACATGGTTTTGCCCGCTTGGAAAGACATTTATGGCTGTTGTGCTCCCCCTTTTAGTTTCAAGTTTTAGGGGATTCTGATAGGTACTTACCTTCACTGGGAGTATTCTTTCATTCTCACCCAGATTTTGAACAGCTTTAATGGTATTTACTTTATCCTATAGTTTGTCTCCAAACAGGTATTATGAGATTGCAGGCTTCTCTGATATCAGTTTATCAATGATGTGCAGGCTATAACTTCATACAATAAGTTGCATAGCAATCCAGTTGAATCACTGATTCCGAAATGTGATTTTCATCTCATTGTTTACAATCATGTTGTTGAAAATCTTTTCAAGGGTTGAGATAGTACTAAGTGTCTCATAATAGCATTGATTTGACTTTTGCATAAATGCTTGTATGCTTTATTTATAGGGCCATGTTTCTTGATTATAGTGAATCTAGTTTCTTAAGGCCATTCTGCATGATTAGTCGATTTTTTGTTTTTTGTATATTGCGTGTTATTCCTACTGAATTATCTCAGAGGTGAGCACTATTTTTGCAAGCCTGCCCCCCCTCCTTTCTTTAATCTGATTTCATCACTAGGTGAGACACTATATTTGTAGCCACTTATGATAGGTGACGGAAACGTCACCGCACCTGCACCTGCACCGCAACGCACCTGGTTCATTAGAGCTTGACTGCATTAGCTCCGCTCAATGATGTAATAGTAATGAAAAACATTGTCCTTGTCCGTGTGGTAAACTACCTCGGCTTCGACTGAAGAGGTCTTCGTAATCATCTAAGCTCCTGACTGCAAATCCAAGGCTAACCCCTCGTGAAAGCTCTAAGGATGCATCAAACAGCGTTTTATCTTGCTAATAAAAGATACTTAACTGGCTAGCCTCTCGTGGAAGCTCTCTCGTTCTTCGCTTGTAAACGAATACTGCACCGGCTTACCTCTCGTGAAAGCTCTATTGGTGGTGTCGTTTATTTTTAAATTAAGGCACTGTTGACCTGTGCTCTTCCTTGTAAACGAATAACCCCCACCGGCTGACCTCTCGTGAAAGCTCTATTGGTGGTGTCGTTTATTTTTAAATTAAGGCACTGTTGACCTGTGTTCTTCCTTGTAAACGAATAACTCACCGGCTGACCTCTCGTGAAAGCTCTATAGGTGGTGTCGTTTATTTTTAAATTAAGGCACTGTTGACCTGTGTTCTTCCTTGTAAATGAATAACCCCCACCGGCTGACCTCTCGTGAAAGCTCTATTGGTGGTGTCGTTTATTTTTAAATTAAGGCACTGTTGACCTGTGTTCTTCCTTGTAAACGAATAACTCACCGGCTGACCTCTCGTGAAAGCTCTATTGGTGGTGTCGTTTATTTTTAAAATAAGGCACTATAAACTTGTCACCGTTGACCTGTTTTCTTCCTTGTAAACGAATAACCCCCACCGGCTGACCTCTCGTGAAAGCTCTATTGGTGGTGTCGTTTAGATTTACGTGTATATAGTGTATATTGCTGCGACACTGCGGATCCATCTCCTGTGAAACATGTAGTTAGTAACTTACCGATACGGTCGTGTAGACTCCCACTTTTTTTGGGCTCCCACAATCGATTATTTAGCTTTTCTATTGCCTCATCCTTACTCCTTCGCCAGTGTTTCCCCATTTTTGAAGAAAAAGGAGGATAATTGGAAGATTTTCTTGAGTTGCGTATACAGCGAGCAGCACAAAAAAGTACAATGACATGTACATTACAGATAGCGAAAGAGCGCGTAGGAACCACAGACTATATTAAAATTTTTGATGAAAGTGTTCATCTTTAAAATTGTGATGCAGTGAGTTGTGCAAGGTGCAAACTACATAGTACTAAATGAGGACGAGATTACGGAACATAATTGAACATTTGCTATTTTATAGCTAGCTAATTCAACGTTTGTAGTAATAACCTTAACGCTATATCTAAACGGGGCTAAATAACACATTTTATAATTGGGAAACGGTAATTTTGACCCTCTTCGTAATTGCTAACGTTTGCAGTTCCGTAGATGCCAGAGGGTAGAGGTAGAGGTCAATAGCATAGCGCTGTAATGTGAGGGCCGTGAACGTATTATATGTGGATATATACCACTGTTTGCCGTGTGGTGCCGGCTCAGAATGCCACCACCCCATCTCCTCCTATGGGTGTCGTAAAAGTCGACTAAGGGATTAGCCGGAGGATGGGCAGCAGCGTTCTTCGAGTACATTAACAACTCAACTGCGATCGCCAACTACTACTACTAACTTTTACGAATATGCTTATTCCACGCGGACCGCGTCGCGGCCCACCAAATGGTTTAAAATTAGGTCTCATGTTATATATAAGTACTGGATAAACAATTAAAGTTCGTCGAAAACCAATAATAAGTAAATATAAGTATTATTTAAAACTTAAAACAAGATATATTGATTTGGTTCGATCTCGTAGATCTAGATGGCGCTAGTGTTTTCAAACTATCTGTATAAACGTACCAATTATTTTGTTGAAATCTTTTCTTCCCCAACATTTGAACTCAACATAAAATATTCCTCACATCCTAGTTTCCGTAAATTAGGTATTCATTTAAAAGTTCGATCCTTTCTTATCAGTACATCAATGGCACTTTGTTAATGATCCCTCTTCAACAGAGGGAGCCACTGGCCTAAGGAAGTAAACACAGGGAGTACAAAATAATTAACTATTTTCATATTTTAGTTTCGAATGTCTTAGGTTTTCGCGATTATTACTCATAATAAAACATTTTTAAACGGATTATATCGCGTATATTATAGATGTTTCTGTCTTTGACTGTCATCCTTACATCAACCACCAAGTCATCCTGCGACCACGAACCCTGCAAAGTGTTCGAAACGTCAGGAAAAACCAAAATCTATAATATACGCGATAGAATCCGTTTAAAAGTGTTTTATTATTTAAGTTTCGAAATTAAAACAAACACAGTGCCTACTTTGACGATGTTTTAGTGCCTTGAAAGAAGGTCAGGCGGTGAACGAGTTTTGTGTCGTTATCTGAGAGAGGCCTTTGTCCAGCAGTGGACTTTTATAGGGTGGGTTGATATGAAGTTCTGCATTATGTGGTACTTTGTCCAACCTGGACTATTGGTTCTAACTTCTAAGTCTGTTAGAATCTTAATTGAAGGATGTTAGTGCTGTCAAACACAGTTAGATGTTTTGATTTTATTCCCTTAATCCGTCTTACTTTAAAATGATCGTTGTTCAAATCTAAATTTGTTAAAATTTGTTTCGTCCTTATTTTAGATAAGGACAAACATATTTAAAATAAATTCTGTTCGAACAATAATGTATATTCTTTGTAGTAATGATAGCATATTCTGTTTCGCTACCTTAAAATTGAAACAAAGAGAATTGTAATGATATATTTAGCCTATGGATCCGTTCCGACAGTATTTCTGTAACTTTAAATATGTTAGAATTATGTTGGCTTTACATTATCAGTGCACAGTTGGCGCAGTGGCAAAGCGATTAGCTGTCTACGCTACGTGTCGTGGGTTCAATCCCCGCACGAAATAAATATTTGTACGATCTGCAGATAGCTGTTTCGGGTAAACTGACTCCACGACACAGGAGAAATCTTAGTGTGGTCCAACGTAAAAACAACACCGTGGATCGTTAGAAAAACAAAGTTTTATCTTTAAACCAAAAACTAATCTAAACTTAATCAAAGCTAAAGCAAAAGTGCACCGCTTAGGGTTAACTTTACCCCATGGGAGATTGAAGGAGGGTCCTAAAACAACCATGGTCAACTAATTAATTCAAGTGGTCATCAGCAGAACTCGCAGTTTGATCAACAAACTTCTGAGTGGATATGGATCGCCGGATAGCGATGTATAGATGAAGTGTTTATGCAGGAAGATATCTATACATACAAATAAATCAAATTGAAGTGTCTGTTTGTAATGTCAAAATAACAGCTTTTTACTAAATGCATATGAAAGTATATAAGGCACCTATAACAAAAAAAAACTATATTTAAATTTTTTGTCTGTCTGTCTGTTTGTTCGGTCGGTAATCTCCGAAACGGCTGCACCGATTTTGACGGGACTTTCACTGGCAGATAGCTGATGTTATGAGGAATAACTTAGGCTACTTTTAATTTAGAAAATTAATAAGGGTCCCGCGTAAACAAAAAAACCCTTGAAAACCAATATATATATTCTATATCAAGTGTCTATGTCGAAGTACTCTAAATTTCTTTTAAATTAAACGCGGGTGAAACCCCGGGTCCCAGCTAGTCATACATAAAAATCGTTTTAAAGCAATTACTGTTATATGATAAAGTTAATATACTAAACCATACGAATCATATACACAATATGGTGATACAGCAAGTTCTACACAAAACAAAAATGGTTTATTTGAGTATTATATAATTCAAATAAAAACTGCAAGAAGTATCCTAGCTATATTCCACGAAGTTATATAACATAATCAGCTCATTACCTACTATCCCGCCTATAGGCGTGGCACCAGTGGGCGGCTCTAGTGCGATCATACGAGGACCTGGAGCCTCCCTTAGGTGCCAAAGATGACCGGCCCAGTGGTTTAACCGGTAGGACTGCATGCCCCTTCCGCTTTCCCCGGGGTGGAGGAAATTCATCTAGATTTTTTCCACTGGCACCAGTATAAAAATATATATATGTTTGACAGGAACGCCACGCCCGCGTCGCGCCCCGCCGTGCTGCCGATGCCGTCGCGTTCGCTGTTTGACACAGCCATTAAGGTTTCGAGATTTTATGTGCAAGTTTGATAAATGAGTTACGACCCTTACATCGAAGCAAAACAGAGGGCCAATTCTCGTAATTAATTTACACTATGACTGAAACTTGACCGAACTGAGATTAAATTATGAATTGAACGAAAAAATTGTATTCTGCTACTCTTAAAAGTCGGATTTCGGTATAATCTCGATCTAGCCTCATTTCAATCTCAGTTTTGACGTTTGTTTAATGACAATTTAGTACATGTGACAGTTCGAAATGTTACGAGGGCGGCACTGAAAATATCGGGAATCAAGGAAGTGACACAACATTACTATTTAAAAATGTATTTATTGCTTTTCGAAGTATTCTCCGCGAAATTTGACACATTTTTCCATACGATGGAACCAATCATTGAAGCAATCATTCCATTCGGAAGTTGGGGTCTCCAAAATGGCCGTTTTGTAGGCGTCCACAGCTTCTTTAGGTGATGAAAATCTCTGTCCACGCAATTTATTCTTTATTTTAGGGAAAGTATAGAAATCATTAGGGCTTAGGTCGGGGCTGTACGGCGGATGGTCTAATAATTCTATGTTTTCTTGCTCTAAAAACTCTTTTGTTCTGTGCGCGGTGTGAGAACTCGCATTGTCGTGATGGAGGATGATGCGGCGGTTGCAGTTCTCTCTACGGAGTTCAGAAACGACCTGTGGCAAACAAATGCTAGCATACCATTCTGCATTAACCGTTCTTTGTCCCTCAAGAGGAATAGTCGTAACATGGCCGGTTTTGGAGACAAACGTGGCCACAATTTTTTTTGCAACACTCCGTGAACGAACCATTTTTGTTGGCTTTAACTCATTTTCGAACACCCAAACTCGTGACTGGTTTTTTGTTTCGGGTTCGTACGCATATATCCAGGATTCGTCACCTGATACGATGTTGTATACAGCATTTGAGGATCCTGCGTGGAATCTTTCGAGAGTTCTGACGCACCAAGTAACGCGAGCCGCTTTTTGCTCTTCACATAGCAAATGCGGTATCCATCGGGAAAACAACTTTTTTACACCTAATTGTTCATGCAAGATTATTTGTATTTGACTCATGCCAATGTCTAAAGTTGCCTGAATTTCGCGGTATGTCACATGTCGATCTTCCTCAATCAGCTTACGCACAGCATCAACGTTTTCTTGGGTGACTGCAGTTTTTGGACGACCTTGACGAGGATCATCACTGAGCTTGACACGTCCACGTTGAAATTCAGAAAACCAGCGATAAATTGTGGTTTTGGATGGGGCTTCATCACCAAATGCAGAAATCATCCGGTCAACACACTGTTTTTGTGTTAAACCACTTCGAAAGTCATAATAAATCATCGCTCTTGAATTTTCTCGAGTCAATTCCATTTTCTCTTCTTCTTCTTCTCTTAGATTATGGCTTCTGTAGGTTATCTTCCACAATTTCGCCAATGTCAAGTTTAAGGCAACGTTGTACGGTATTTATATAAATAAATCTTTACATATTCATAAAATATTTCTCAAAAATGAAAAAAATTCTATAAAATATGTCGGCAACGTCGCAACAATCATTGTCCAGATTGAACCGTAGTTCAATCTGGACAATGATTGTCTTCCATTTTCTCAACGACTAAACAAGTTTGACAAAACCTTGTGACAAGACCGTGAATCTTTTTTTAAATAAATAAATGGTATTCGATTTGTAAAACCAAGGAGTTTTCAATTAAAAAGATTTTAATATGACAGGAACAGTGGAAATATTCCATTCCCGATACTTTTAGTGCAGCCTATGTAGCAGAATACCAAATTGACTTCGATAACTTTCGATCCATTTTCGATCTCATCACAGTGTAAGTTCACGTTTGACGTTGTTTGTTAGTTTAGGAGAATACCATTTGTGACATTTATGACACTGAGACTGGATCGGAACTATATTTTGAACATTTTTAAGTTACGAGAATTGGCCCTCTGGTTCCGACTCGTATCCAATGTCAAAACGTAAATATTTCACAATCCGGTCACGTGTCTGGTTACCATATAAACGAATAAAAGACAATTAATGTATTTTTATCACGACCAATTAATTCGGTGATGTGTATATATACCTACATGGCGTAACATATATTATGTATTTGTTGTCATGTGGAATCAGGAAGCGTGACCTCGAAGTATTTGCGAAAATGTTGTTTACTAAACCTCAAGAAGGCAAATTCGATCTTATAACTGCTGAAATTAAATTCAAATTAGATTGTAGCCTGTATACGGTTGATCGGATATAGGAAAATAGTCGTTATTTACGATTGCTTAAGAATAAAATTTGAATTTTTTAATCTGTTGCCAATTTTTACAATGGTTGACACGTGTTTGTGATTACCAAGCAGCTGTGCTGAGAATTCTATTAATTTTGGACCTTATCATTCTGGAACAAGGCTTATTATGACAGTAGAATATTATTTGGTAGATGGTGTTATTCAGTGGGGCTCAAGGCCGAGTGATATGGGAGCTATCCACATGTTGGTGTTATGTTAATGTTACAAAGCTTTTATGGTTTATTTGATGCACCATTGCACGTGGCAGGCAGGACACCCGATAGCATGGGATATTAAGTGATCCATGACAGGTATATACCATTGTTTTGGTTTATGGAAAGGAAATGCCAACACTAGTGGAAGTTCGTTGCGTGTTAATTGGCAACAACGACGCAAATGTCGTGTAGTGCCGGCTCAGAATACCACCACCCCATCTCTTCCCGTGGGTGTCGTAAAAGTCGACTAAGGGATTAGCCGGAGGATGGGCAGCAGCGTCCTCCGAATACCTTAACAACTCAACTGCGATCGCCAACCCGTCTGCCAAGCGTGGCGATTATGGCAAAACCCCCCATTGAGCCCACAGCACAGCCATATCGGTCGTTACGGTGATCTTTGGGGGAGGCCTGTGTCCAGCAGTGGACCTCATTCGGCCGAAATGATGAAAATCAATGAATTGGCAAACATTGGGCCAAAGAAGTGGCGAGTAACATTATGTCCAATACTGGACATGGGGTTCCCTATGCCCAATCCAATCCCAATGGAAATTGTAATCACCACTTTTGAGATATCCGTGAGGTTTCCGGATTAAAGAATATAGCCACCACTCCATCTCCTCCCGTGGATGTCGTAAAAGGCGACTAAGGGCCTCTAAACCAAAGGGATGGGCAGTAGCATCCCTTGTGGAACAGTAGTCATTCTGCGCTCATCAACCCATCTTCCAAGCGTGGTGCGTACTGGCAAATTTCCCCTAAATGATGACATAATAGTGGAAGTCTATAGGGGAGGCCTTTGTTCATCGGTTGACGTACTTTGGCTGGCATAGTGATGATGATGACAGTATATTGTTTTATACATAGTTATTAGTACAAAGAGGTATCTACCTACTGTAGCAGTATATCTCCACATAAGTGCCTACCATGGTCAACTTGATATTATGTCGAGGCGCTCAGGGGTTTACGGACTCTCTTCTTTAACACTGGGTTACAAGTTCAAAAGATACATGTATTTCAATGTCATATGTACTTTCTTTGTTAAACTAAGACACCACTGAATTTAACGGCGAAGGAAAACATCGAGAGGACACCTGGATATGAAATCGCCAAAACACAGTGAGTAAGCATGGTGATCATTTTCTGTTTGAGAAGAGGCCTTTGTCCAGCAGTGGGACATCTACGGGCTGATATGATTACATTATTACAAGCCCAATCTCTGCATAGAGCTTTAGGTATAATTTACCCCCTCTTTGCAGGGCATCATAGGGGCCATCTGCGCGATAGGCACATTCGCTACGTGGGCAGGGACGGTAGCGTAAAGCGGAGAGAGATTACGTGCGGGGTTCCGCAAGGGTCGGTTTTCGGCCCCCTCTTATGGATTCTCGTCTACGACGTGGTCCTGCGTGTCTTTCTCCCCGCTGGCGTCAGTTTGGTCTGTTACCCTGATGACCCTCTTGTGTTGGCCAGCGGGAAATCCTTTGGGAACCATACGTCTTGCCGAGCAAGTGGTTGCATTTGTCATGGTCGAAATCCACGCTCTGGGTCTGCGGATAGTGCCTCACAGAACCGAGTCGAAAGGGTAGTAGGTGCATTATACCGGCTGCTGCCCTGTCTTGGGGGCCTAAATTCGCCGTCTCTACAGGGGGGTCATGCGGTCCGTGGCCCTCTACCGGGCACCTGTATGGTCATCCCGGCTGTCAGGCGTCCAGCGCTGCAGAAACAAACTTCACGGTCTGCAGCGTAGAGTGAGTATCACCGTGCGATCCGTATAAGCACTTATACGGATCGCACGGGGATACAGGACAGGACAGGTGTCATACGAGGCGGTGACTCTCCTGGAATGATTTCTACCTTTCGGCATCCTGGCGGAGACAGATACGTGGGTCTATAATGGGACGCACTCCCTCCGCCGGAGCGGCGAAAGCGTACTTCCAGGGACGTTCGACAGGCTGAGGCAGCTGCCTAGATGGCAGATGAGAGATGTGGCGACATCGCCTACGGTTACAGCCTACGACGAAGTGCGTTGTCGAAGGCATCCTGCCGCTCTTCGGAGCCTGGCTCAGAAGGAGCGAGCGCGTCGCCTACCGCCTGACGCAGGTGTTCACCGGTCACGGTTGTTTCGGTGCGTACATGCGCAGGATAGGACGCCACGTCAATATTGCAACGGGTGGGGATCAAATCCACGATCTCTCGTTCGACAGCCTAACGGCCGAAATTAATATAATCTATCTAATCCAAAATCTTTGGATTCGTCTGTTTTTTAGGGTTCCGAACGTCCGAAGGAAAAAACGGCGGAACCCTTATAGGATCACTCTCGTGTCAGTCTGTCTGTCCGTCTGCCACAGCCAATTTTCTCCGAATCTACAGGACCGATTAAGTTAACATTTGGTACACATATGTATTTCTGCAACCCAAACACGGACATGTAACGTAAATAAATGAATTTTATTTATGGGGGTCACTTTTGGGGCAATATAGACAATTAAAGAATAAAGTTTTGCAAAGTAACATATCAAATGGAAGGGCTCATTGTGAGAGTCTTAAATATATTTATTTTATAATTTTAAAATATGTAGTTTTAAAGTTATTTAAGAAAATTGACGAAAATTGACGATTCCCCCCTTATCTCCGAAACTAATGAGGAAAAAAATTCGAAAACAAATATATCAATAATTAACATCTATAAGAAGTATATAGTCTTAAAATAACATGATAAATATTTCAATACTGTTCGTACAAACTTACGTTTGGGACATCATGTTTTTCAACTATGATGTGAAGTTTGTTCTTGGGATTAATTAGGTATCCGTCATCCCTCGTACCTAAAGATAACATATTCATCGCACGGAACCCTCTTCACGCGAGTTCAACTCGAAATTGTCTGGTTTTTTTGTGTTAATTGTGATCCTGACACAAAAACGCATGAAGGTCAAATTCTAAAATCTAAATACTTTGGATTAGATTGATTGCGTTAGTCGCCGGGCTAAAACCGCTTTCATTGTTATTCTATGCTTGTCTCATATTACCATAATAGCGAGAAATCGTAATTAATGTACTATTGCGCCTCATTCCACGTGGTGTAACCAGATATGTAACGAGGTGGTCTTATTACCATCATCATCCGGCACGGAAGCACAAGTTTACATCGTTATAATATTCTGATTTTGCCGTGTGGTGCCGGCTCAGAATGCCACCACCCCATCTCTTCCCATGGGTGTCGTAAAAGTCGACTAAGGGATTACACTGAGGATGGGCAGCAGCGTCCTTCGAGTGCATTAACAACTCAACTGCGATCGCCAACCCGCCTGCCAAGCGTGGCGATTATGGCAAGACCCCCCAATGAGCCCACAACACGTCCATATCGGTGGTTGTGGTGATCTTTGGGGGAGGCCTGTGTCCAGCAGTGGACTGCATTCGGCCGAAATGATGATGATGATGAATATTCTGATGTAATAACCGTTACTATTAACTCTATGAGTACAGTAATGTTAAGTTTTGTTATAAACTCAACCGTTAAATTTTTTTTTTATTTGACGTTCTCATAGTAATGTCTTAGGTTTTCGCGATTATTACACATTATAATAAAACAATTTTTAAACGGATTAGATCGCGTATATTATAGATTTTGTTTTTCCTGACGTTTCGAATACTTTGCAGCATTCGTGGTCGCAGGATGACTAAGGTGACAGGCGTCGTTACAGATTTTTAAAAAGTTATTTTATTTTATCTACCGCACGAATGCTGCAAAGTATTCGAAACGTCAGGAAAAACAAAATCTATAATATACGCGATCTAATCCGTTTAAAAATTGTTTGACGTTCTCACTTACATCTATCATTACAGGTTAATACCTAATGCGACAGAGAGTTTTAAATATTGCATTTATCTATACCTACTTACAATATACATCGGCATTACACAACAACAATTAGAAAGAAAGAAAGAAGAAAGAAAATTTGTTTATTTTGAGTAATTATTAATTAATTAATATTATTTAATTAATTTAATTATTAATTAATATTATTTAATTAATATTATTTAATATTTATTATTATATATATATATATATATATATTAATTTAATAATTAATATTGCCGTGTGGTGCCGGCTCAGAATGCCACCACCCCATTTCATCCCGTGGGTGTCGTAAAAGTCGACTAAGGGATTAACCGGAGGATGGGCAGCAGCGTCCTTCGAGTACATTAACAACTCAACTGCGATCGCCAACCCGCCTGCCAAGCGTGGCGATTATGGCAAGACCCCCCGATGAGCACACAACACACCATATCGGTCGTTGTGGTGATCTTTGGGGGAGGCCTGTGTCCAGCAGTGGATTTCATTCGGCCGAAATGATGAATATTAATTAATAATTAAATAATTAATAATTAATTAATTATTTTAAGTAATTATTAATTAATTATTTAATTTATTTTTAATTTGTTTATTCATACATACGTTGCAAAGTTTATATAAACAGTAAATAAAATATGAAGGCACGTAGCTGTGAATGCGTGAGGCCAAACTTGGTACTTATCTCAGCTAGTGCTACAGCAAACAAAATGCTCCAGCGCTGATATTCTGATAGGCCCGTGTGACGATGTCACGAATATCAACTATGATAACAGTGAAATATATATATATATAATTATAACATATTTGTATGTGTATGATTCAATTCATTAATATGTCAATAGTTGCATCTAATAAATAAAGATTTTTATAATTAAGATCAATTAACAAAAAAAAAGAAATTACCAATTAATTACTTAAAAACTATAGCATAATATTCTATAAGTAGCCTGTGTGAATTCGTTCAGAGAGCAATGAAATAGATCAATATGGTCAGCCACCGCGTTGAGAGAGCACAAAGCGCGCGTCAGTGGCGCCTGCTGCAGGTCGGTACGTGCGCTTGGTACCACTAGCAGTTGCGGCCGTCGCCGCCGACCCACGTCACGTGATTATCCGGTACGCAAAATTGAATTTCCATTAAGATGTCTGAATTGTTTATTTTACCACGTAGCGCTTTAAATAGATAAGTAGCGAGTGCTACTTCTCGTCTAATTTCTAATTTGTAGTAACCTACCACCTATGGTTGAGCTATGCGATGCTGATGCATAGCTCATGCTCGTGAATGCCGTCTGTTGGGACTGGTCAGCCGGTAGCTGCCATGGCCAATGTGTTATTAAATTATTATTGTAGTATGTTCCATCTTTACGCATTAACCTACATATTTTTCATCATAATCTTTTACCATAATTATTAGTACAAATCAACATTGTAATCTCAATTATATGAAAAGAGTATCCTTGGAGATTCTAGCCGGCTCTTCTCCAGAGGTTCAAACATTTGTGACCGTGCAATTTAGATTCTGACATTTCATAAGTCTATAAGTGTATAGTTGCTTTATTTGAATGTTTTTTTTTTGGTTATTGTCTATTCTTTGGCGGCAACGTTGATGCAGTGTCTGATACAGTTCTCACATGGAGCAAATATTTGTACGATCTGCAGGTAGTTGTTCCGGGTCTGGGTGTATTGTGTGTGGAATTTGTGTCTGTAAACGCACCCACGACACAGGAGAAATCATATCGTAGGGCAAAGTTATTTATTGAAAATCAAATAAACTAAGGCGCTCCTTACCATGGGCCTACCAATGATCACTGCAATGAGCGGTGCGCAATGAGGGGATATTGCCATAATCACCACACTTGGCAGGCGGTGTTGTTATTAGCACAAGGGAGGATGTAGCTGCCCATCCCCTTGATATCAACCCTTAGTCGCCTTTTAGTATACCCATGTGTGGTGGAGGGTAGCTATGGGAAGATGACTAAGAATAATGTAGAGTTCCTATCATCATCATATAAGCGATAAGACGTCCACTGCTGAACAAGGCGTCCCCTTAGTTCAAATACCACTATGCGGTCACCCATCCACAGTCTGTTGCGCCAACCGTTGCTTAGCCTCGCCGATCATTTGCCGATGCAAATGGCTATAAGCACAAATTAAGTTTTGGTGTTTTAAAATAATTTGAAACCTTTATAGGAGTTTTTTTCTTTTTTCGGATATTCTACGGGTTACAACATTGTTATTGACCTGTCTCCACGTTATGGATCAGTAAGGAGTGTAAACAGAGGTAAATCAACAATAAATACATAAAACATTAGTTTCAATCAAATTCCGCGCTGGTTGTGCAAACCATTTGTTTATGTCAAATTATTTATCACATTATTATTTATTAATGTTGAAACTCGTCGGGTGTGGGTTCAGCATAACGCAGTAATAAATAGTATTGAATTTTAAGTGAATACCTTGGTCTACAGCTAGAAAGGCAACGGCTGGCTGACTGCCTGAGTTTGATTCCCAGGTCCAACAATAAAAAACCAATGTTTTTTTTTATAAATTGACACTTAAAGCAATAAATTGATTGTGGTCTTGATTTAGATTCGTTCGACTTTAAGGGCGATGGGCGATATGATGGGCAAACTTTTATTTATTATTTTTCTCTATAAACCCTTTCATTTGATAACTATGGGGTGCATAAAAAATAACTGCTCCGCCATCTTTGCGAGTGCGCCATATTGGATTTAGAATGACGTCATTTAGCTAACCAAAATTTCAGCTCAATCGGTTAGGGATAACTGTTTTTGAATTCAGTTGCAAGATTTGACCCATACTAACAAGGCAAGATAAATAAAAGCTTTTAGCATACATATAATTAATCTGTTTGCATCATAGATATCCATGGTTTGCATCTTGTTACAGCTAAGTATTTGTCACTGCGTAGAGTGCGTAGTTAAATTTAATCACCATTGAATTATCCTGTTTATGCCAAACGGAGCGATCAAAACAATTTATTATGATAAATTGTTCCTTTGATAATACTTGGTGTTTGTGCGAATGATAACGTCCATTTGCGATTATGCAGCGAGCAGAAGTCCAGGCTAATCCGGCCCAAAAAGACAGTGCGTGTAGGGGACTTGATTTTCTTCATCATCATTTCAGCCAAAAAATGTCTCCTGTAATTAATATACTTGAAGGACACTGTCCATCCTCCGGATAATCCCATAGTTGCTTTTAATGACATCCACGGTATGAGATGGGGTGTCTCAATCATAATTTACTAACAATAATAATTATTTAATATGATGAGTATTCGGCAGTCGGAGTATAAAGCATATTGTCGTATAAGGTAAATCAACCAAGCCGATTGTAAAAGGATTATTACTTTTCTTTTTTGGATAAAACTTGGCCTATGTTATACTTTTTCGGTGGGACATCAACAAAAACAATTCCACCAGCTGTAATATTTTAGAAATACGATAAAACCATTTTGACTCCACGATTATTTTTCTAACCATAAATTAATTAAAACTCTTTAATCCCAAAATAAAGAGTTTCACCGACTTTGTAGTCAGTGTTGTCGCACTAAACATTTATTAGTCATAAAAACTCTATGGGACACCCGTGGTGTGTCTATTTCCGTGATGTGTGTGGTCGGAACTACTATCTGTTTACTGTTACAGAATGTAGAATTACTAATACTTTCACAGGGAAAGTAGGGCTGCTAATCTGGTTTATTAGTAAATTTTCGCCCATTGTTAAATCTGTAGCTGTCCTAGAGAACTCTTCATTAACCGTAACTTCTATGGGAATAAGAGAACCATAGAAGGTACATTTCAGTCAAAGAAAAGGGTGTATTTACTTAATCTTTCTTTAAGGGTCTCAGAAAGAAGACAAACAAACTCATGTTGTATTGATTCAAAGTCAAAGTCAAAGTTTTTTATTTCAAATAAACCAAATATTGGCACTTATGAAACGTCAGAATCTAAGTGTATAGTTCCAAATAGTTGTAGTAGAGAAGAGCCGGCAAGAAACTCCATGGATACTCTTTTAAAATAATTTAAATTACAATGATTGATACAAATTATTGTAAAATATATACCGAGAAAAATGTAGGTCAATGTGTAAAGATGGAACATACCACAATATTATTATAATAATTTATTTGCCGTGGCAGTCACGAGCATGACGCATGCATCAGCATCGCTTAGCTCAACCATATTGTAGGGAACGAACGACACGATACACAACGCCACCGCCAGCAAGACATTTTAGTGAGCATGACAGACCAATACAGCCAGGCAAAAGACAATCAACATAGGTACTAAAAATCACAATAAAAAATATAAAATTTTAAATGAACGATTGATGATGATGATTGAAGTTGACAGTTGTACTCGGACCTAAATATCAGTGAATGAAAGGTATACTCAAACTATGAAGAGTCTCTCTTGCGACGCTCCAAGACAAAAGAAAATTAATCAGAACTTTTGCAATGAAGAAAGGAATTAAAACTAGATGAAACTGAAAATCAAACACAATAAGCTCAAGAGCAAATGAAAAAAGTAATATGACAATTTTACGTAACATAAGAGCGACAGAAAGCGATTTGTTTTTTATTTTTATTTGTTTGTGTCCAGTGGAAATTCTCCATGAACTTCCTTCGTTTCGGGGAAGGGCAAAGAGGTATGCCCGACTCCTACTAGCTAAAACGAATGGAGCGGTCATCTTCGACACTGAAGGGGGGCTCCAGGATCTCGTAAGATCACACTAGAGGCGCCCATTGGTGCCACGCCTTTAGGCACGTCACCGCCTCTAGCGGAGGGCAGGCGACTGTAAATAGTTCGCTCCCCAGCCACATCTTGGGGAGGATTGTAAAGGATCCTCCCAAGCGTCGCAGTGCGCTGTGCTGCGCACACAGCGGCACGTGACCACGTGCGCGCCGCCGTCTTTCCGTGGGTCGCTCGGTGTGAGCACGCAGACTCCCCAACTTGCGCGGCCTCGACCCACAAGGCCTCCCAACATGTAGCGATGGCAGGAGGCTCAGGCGTGTTGGACCTGGGACGGTTATTACCCCGGCGCCATCTCGTCCTTCTCCGTGCGGGATCGGCCCTCTACCGATACCGCTCTGCAGTCTCCTTCTGGAGCATGACGCTCTCGCAGAAGGACACCACTGCTCTTCAATTTTCATGATCAGCCAATATCGCTACTGCCGGCAGAGACATCTTGTTTGATCCGGTCGACCAGGATCTACCGGTCGGCAGCCCATGCAGGGCATTCCTCGAGCGTGTGCTGTGCGGTATCCTGGTCGCTTCCACAATGGTGGCACTGTGCCGTACCCTCGCGTCCTATCCTGTGCCAGTGTATGCGTGTTGCGCGTATGCCTACCGAGCGCGAGTAGGTTCTCATTTTAAGGATACTGCCGAGACCTTATATATTTATTTATTTATTTGGGATAGACTACTTACATGCTCCTTTTTTCTTTTATTGTGTTAATACCGGCACTACTCAAATTTTTCGTGTAATCTATTTTCAACGCTTTTTATTTTACCAATCTACAATTTAAGTTTGGCTTCCACTCCAACTTTTCTATTCTTACTAGAATCTTAGAAGTTTATTCCAGAAAAGTCGATACGGCCAAAATTATATCAATACCTGTAGTTCAAAAATCTTTGAATGGTTGTTTTGTCTTGTGATCAGTTTTGAAACCAAAAAACGAGTCGATCCGAAAGTTTTATTAAGTACTAGTTGCCCCGCGGTTTAATTTAAGACAAATCCGAGTATTGTAATTAAGAGTACTTCGGCATAGAAAGTCGACAAAGAGTATATTGGCTTTCTTAGGTTTTAGTTTTTTGCGCAGAGCCCTTATTCGTTATCTTTTTCTAAAATAAATGTAGCCTAAGTTACTCCTTATAATATCAGCTATCTGCCAGTGAAAGCCCTATCAAAATTGGTACCGTCGTTTCGGAGATTAACTGGAAGAAACATACAGACATTTTTTTTAAATTTGTATTTTATTATAAGTTCCGTATTAAGTAAAAATATATTATTTTGACATTACAAACAGACATTCCAATTTTATTAATTTTTATGTATATAGATTTGTAAAAACATAGTGTTGAAAAAAGATTTTACGATAAAGGATAGTGACTGTATTGTATTAGGTGAGCGATATATTTGTAATGTTTTCTTCTATTCCCATCGCAAGAGTCCCAGACCAAAAATACAACATCGTAAAATGGCTTATTGTATAACAAATCAAATACTTTAACTATCACAAGACAACTAAACGACTATTAAACTGCCAGTCAAAAATAGTATTTTAAATCGTCATGCTTGTAGTTCACATCAGACTTGCATTTGTTACTAATAAACATTGGTATTTAGTTGACTACGACAGTCGTAAAGGGCATTCGATCGTAAAACTAAAAGTGTCAAACGTTTCACTGAAGTCTTTATTACTCCCCTCGTTTTCAACCCCTATAGAAATAGATTTGGGTGAATATTTTAAAATTGAGTGCAGTTTTAGATGTCTCACAGTAGTGTTTGATTTTTCATCATCGTATTGTTTTATTTTTAATAGTGTGTGCATCGGAAACCAGCTCATCTGGAAACTGAAAAATAAAAGTAAGTAAATACCTGCTGGTGTGGTGGTGTGGTGCCGGCTCAGAATACCACCACCCCATCTCTTCCCGTGGGTGTCGTAAAAGTCGACTAAGGGATTAGACGGAGGATGGGCAGCAGCGTCCTTTGAGTACATTAACAACTCAACTGCGATCGCCAACCCGTCTGCCAAGCGTGGCGATTATGGCAAAACCCCCCACACCCATATCGATTGTTGTGGTGATCTTTGCGGGAGGCCTGTGTCCAGCAGTGGACTTCATTCGGCCGAAATGATGAAATACCTGCTTGCAAAAAAAAGGTTATGGGCATAAATGTTCTCGAGTGGAGACCGCGCACCGGAAAACGCAGCTTGGGACGAAATGGCGAAGGTCGCTGGGAGCCGTTGGATTCGTGTGGCATGTGACCGGACTTTGTGGAAATCTGTAGGGGAGGCCTTTGTTCAGCAGTGGACGTCCTTTGACTGATGCTGATGACACTCGAAACATCTGTATAATTACAAAGATCGGACTAACTTACCTAGTGACGTCCGATCCTCAATTATGTGAAGTAATCTCGTCCTCATTTAGTACTATGTAGTTTGCTTTGCACCTTGCACAACTCACTGCATCACAATTTTAAAGATGAACACTTTCATCAAAAATTTTAATATAGTCTGTGGTTCCTACGCGCTCTTTCGCTATCTGTAATGTACATGTCATTAATTCAAAGCATAAGAACACAACTTTCAGCAGGGATCTAGATTGCAATTTTATAGAATTCTAGATTTATTTGGGATGGGTTGGGACTCGATGAGGACGAGATTACTTCACATAATTGAGGATCGGACGTCACTAGGTAAGTTAGTCCGATCTTTGTAATTATGTTCCGTAATCTCGTCCTCATTTAGTACTATGTAGATGTTCAAAGAAGAAAGTTGTGTTAATAATCAACCTTGTTTATTCGTTAATAAACATTATTACAATTTATTATAATTATTTATGAACCTCAGTCTTGTGTCCTCTAAGACTTATAGTAGATGAACAGGTATAAATAAATACGTTTCGCATTATTCATATAAAAATAAACTTGGCGGAAGCACTGCCGTACTCCCAAAAGTGCAATTCTTTGCATTTTTAATTTATATGATTATATGGTGTACTTATAATACCTATTCATCACATAAGTTGGTTCTTATTTTAGTTTGTGTTTATTATTTATTTAAGAAATATCCATATAGAACACATAGCTTGAGCCATTGGGATCATAAATAAACATTTGGCCTCTTGCAAAACCAAGCCAAGTTGAGGCGTTTCTTGCTTTTGTGTAGTATGCTGTAGATTTACTAGGATCCAATCCATTATTAGTTAAAACTTACTTCAACCATCTGCTTAATAGATGCGGTGGAGGCGCCGTAATAAGGCTTCCTTAATGTAATAATTATGTATTACAGTTCGTCCTTTATTTTATTAACATCTAAATAACAAAGTAAGGTTGTTGCAGGACAAATATTAATGGCAATTATCTTTAAAATAATTGGTAAGAAATGCTAGTATTAAAAATGGTTAAGATCAATGGTAAGACAAAAGGTAAGATCTAGATGTTTTTACCATTTTGTAATTTTTATGTTGATATTATCTACTTTAACGGTAATTTTATCTATACAAATCAGCAACAAGGTTTGATCCCGTGTTTGGGTAATTCCACACAGGCTTGCATTGGGAAACATATTCAACAATAATTATTCTTAATGTTAAAGTCACATAGGTACAACATAATACTTAGGGTTTGTTGCCCTACCTTTAAATATTTGCTTAAAGAACTTTGTTCTTCTCTCATCTCTACTCAAGTGCGATCCTAAGAGTAGGAAGAGAGAAAAAAAAAAAAAATTGTTGACCTCAGTGTTGAGTGAGCTATAGGAAAACCTTTAATTATTAATTAAACTTCGATGCTAAGAATAATATAACCAGGGGATGCACATCATAACTTTTACAGTTGGGGATTCACTGATTATTGCAGATTAATATTGCCATCCTGTTTTGTTCTATAACGAAGCTAACATTTTGTCCGTTGAAGAGGATGGTATACTTCTTAGAAACGCGCTCTCCTGAAAATGTGGTGGCAATCAGTGTTAGAATCCTGTGTAAAGGATTGTGATTCCCTGGAAGGATACGACAGTAAGTCACGACTAGGTCGCAGTATATTGTATGTATATAGACATCTTTTTTTTTTTTTTTTTTTTCTATATACTAGGTCGCAGAATAATATATGTATATACACATCTTTTAGTTTTTATTATAGATATATATGTATATATATATATATACATATATATCTTACTATACACCCATATATATATAATTACAATGCTCTGTTTTTATTTTCCGAAAAAATAAAAATCTACTATGAGTGCAAATGGAGGGAACACAGAAGAATGTCCCATGCCATTCAAGAGTAGAGGCATCTATGGTGTATCTAGGTCAGGAACCCATGATACATAGTTGATGCAATTAGCAATACATCCATTTGCAAACATCATTCTATCGTTCACCAAGATTAGCTATAAGTGGTTCAAAGGCTACGGCCACATAGTTCCATTTCAATTTCCGAATGAAACACTTTCATTCTTTATTAGCAATGGCATTCTACACATATAATATGATCAAACGACTACAAAACTACCACAGCTTCTTTGCCATTGAAGTGTGTGCCCATATCTTATTAATATAGGTTATGGTTCATATCTATTCCAAGTGAAATATTACCTTGTTTTATTTCAAAAGCAACTGATTTCTGTGCTTATAAGTGTAGGTAAATTTATTTAGTTTTAATTCCTTTCAATATAGGAGGCCACCATTTAAGTATGTGCAAATGTATCCTATATACATAAGATTGCACTATTACTTTTTCAGGGCTACTGTTGTAAGATTTTTCCATGACATTGGTAGGTATAAAGTCAAATGTATTCTATAGCTGGGCCATGCACAATGTTAAGCTATGTTGAAACAAGGACACCTTTTGGTTGAGATAATTATTATTTTGCACCCGTTTATGGTTTCTCTAGAATTTAGAAATAAAATATTATCTTCTTCTGGGAGAGCAAGATAGAAAAAATTGCATGGAATCTAATATGGGTCCCAAATTCTGCTATTTTTGTTTAGCATTTAGGCATATTTTCTTTGATATGAAAACACCAAGATTTTCTAAGAAATTTTGGTTGGTGGACACATTTCGTTTACACTTTTCATAGGAGTCAGCAAGACAAGAATTATTATTGATAACCGATGCAATGATCTCATGTAAAAATTAGCAGTTTCATGATCTAGGTAAAATCATATGGTGCTGTACTAAGCCTTAAGGGATGGCATGTAAATTCATACAAATAATCTGGAAATAGGGAACATGAGTGTTTCCTATCAGATTCCCTTATTGACAGTACAATATGCATTTTTTTAAATCTTACAAAAAATTTGTTGCAACAATTTTTAAAATCTTTTCTCATTTTGATAAAAATTTACTCAGTTTCTGAGTAACCTGGTTATTTAATGGAGCAGTAGTTTGTACAGGAACATTAGTGAAAGGTATAGTATAACCTTTAAACCATTTGTGTATGGTAGGACTTTTAGTGATACCTAGTATCGCAGTAGTAGGAAAAGTATTTCAGTTGATTGGTATGTACCTTATTCATCATTGATCAGGATCCAGGCTAGGGCCTCAGCAACAGGGATAGTGGTGTCTCCGCCAGAATATCACGAAAACCACCAGCAATTTATTCACATATGTTGTTGGACTCGACATGGTTTTGCCCGCTTGGAAAGACATTTATAGCTGTTGTACTCCCCCCTTTTAGTTTCAAGTTTTAGGGGATTTTGATAGCTACTTACCTTCACTGGGAGTATTCTTTCATTCTCACCCAGATTTTGAACAGCTTTAATGGTATTTACTTTATCCTATAGTTTGTTCCCAAACAGGTATTATGAGATTGCAGGCTTCTCTGATATCAATTTATCAATGATGTGCAGGCTATAACTTCATACAATAAGTTGCATAGCAATCCAGTTGAATCACTGATTGCGAAATGTGGTTTTCATCTCATTGTGTACAATCATGTTGTTGAAAATCTTTTCAAGGGTTGAGATAGTACTAAGTGTCTCATAATAGCATTGATTTGACTTTTCCATAAATGCTTGTATGCTTTATTTATAGGGCCATGTTTCTTGATTATAGTGGATCTAGATCTTAAGGCCATTCTGCATGATTAGTCGTTTTTTTTTTTTTTTTGTATATTGCGTGTTATTCCTACTGAATTATCTCAGAGGTGAGCACTATTTTTGCAAGCCTGCCCCCCTCCTTTCTTTTATGTGATTTCATCACTAGGTGAGACACTATATTTGTAGCCACTTATGATAGGTGACGGAAAGGTGTTTGCACCTGGTTCATTAGAGCTTGACTGCATCAGCTCCGCTCATGTAATGAAAAACATTGTCCTTGTCCGTGTGGTAAACTACCTCGGCTTCGACTGAAGAGGTCTTCGTAATCATCTAGGCTCCTGACTGCAAATCCAAGGCTAACCCCTCGTGAAAGCTCTAAGGATGCATCAAACAGCGTTTTATCTTGCTAATAAAAGATACTTAACTGGCTAGCCTCTCGTGGAAGCTCCCTCGTTCTTCGCTTGTAAACGAATACTGCACCGGCTTACCTCTCGTGAAAGCTCTATTGGTGGTGTCGTTTTAAACTTGTCACGGTTGACCTCGAGTTCATGCTTGTAAACGAATACACGACCGGCTGACCTCTCGTGAAAGCTCTATTGGTGGTGTCGTTTATTTTTAAATTAAGGCACTGTTGACCTGTCTTCGTCCTTGTAAACGAATAACTCACCGGCTGACCTCTCGTGAAAGCTCTATTGGTGGTGTCGTTTATTTTTAAAATAAGGCACTATAAACTTCTCACCGGCTGACCTCTCGTGAAAGCTCTATTGGTGGTGTCGTTTATTTTTAAATTAAGGCACTGTTGACCTGTTTTCTTCCTTGTAAACGAATAACTCACCGGCTGACCTCTCGTGAAAGCTCTATTGGTGGTGTCGTTTATTTTTAAAATAAGGCACTATAAACTTGTCACCGTTGACCTGTCTTCTTCCTTGTAAACGAATAACCCCCACCGGCTGACCTCTCGTGAAAGCTCTATTGGTGGTGTCGTTTAAATTTACGTGCATATAGTGTATATTGCTGCGGCACTGCGGATCCATATCCTGTGAAACATGTAGTTAGTAACTTACCGGTACGGTCGTGTAGACTCCCGCTTTTTTTGGGCTCCCACAATCGATTATTTAGCTTTTCTATTGCCTCATCCTTAATCCTCCGCCAGTGTTTCCCCATTTTTGAAGAAAAAGGAGGATAATTGGAAGATTTTCTTGAGTTGCGTATACAGCGAGCGGCACAAAAAAGTACAATGACATGTACATTACAGATAGCGAAAGAGCGCGTAGGAACCACAGACTATATTAAAATTTTTGATGAAAGTGTTCATCTTTAAAATTGTGATGCAGTGAGTTGTGCAAGGTGCAAAGCAAACTACATAGTACTAAATGAGGACGAGATTACGGAACATAATCGTATCTTGTCGTTCATATCAACAGATTGGGCAGCACCATTCTCCCGTGTACAGGTAACAGCAAACTGCAATCACCAGCCGTCCTGCCAAGCTTGGTTATTTTGGAAATATCTCCTATGACCGTTCATTGGATAGTATTTTTCCATTGGAGTTAGGGTGAGATAGCAGAACGTCATTTGTTTCGACACTTCTTCAATCAGTTTGCTTTCTCCACATCCTCTTGTGTTAGTTGCACTACGCCCCTTTCCTGTGTGATGATACAGGACCAGATGCATGCCTTTTCATAGGGGCGTATTGAGTACTGCTGCCATTTATGGGAGGGAGCACCTGTATAGGAACCTAAACCTTTAGACACGGTATAGAAACGAGAAGTTAGGATTTTCGACGATCGCGATTTTCAATGCTTGCTTTATATTGAAATTCAAATATAAAATATATGTCGTTATCGTGGCGAGGAAAAATTATGAGTGTTCAAAGGATTCTTTTAATGGTTTCTTTCCGCTGTCAGAATGACTTCGCGATGATCGTAAGATGGCGTTGGTAGTAGTGAGCGCGAGCGGGGACACATATATTTGTATAATGAACTCACTTGACAGATGGATTTGTAATCGCTGAGTGTTGGCTTTAGTACGGACGGATATAAAGCAGATGGCTTATTACCTGCCCCCCTGGGGAAGTGACCGCTATACAGTCACCCTCTCCGAGATGTGCCTATGGGCGTGGCGCCAGTGGGCGGCTCTAGTGTGATCATACAAGGACCTGGCGCCCCCCTTAGGTGCTGAAGATGACCGCCCCAGTGGTTTTAGCCAGTAGGAGTCATGCCCCTTCGTCCTTCCCCAGGGCGGAGGAATTTCAAGAAGAATATCACTGGATCCAATATAAAAAGGTGGTTTATACTTTTGCCTGTAACCACAGGTGTACCTGATTTTGCATATTTATAATAATAGCTGTAAAGTAAACATAAAACTCGATATTTCAAAATTTGTTGCAGTCTGCGGCGTACTGAACAAACATAATTAACTATGTCTACGTACTTGGTACCATCTCTCGGTAGGCTTTTCGGTTTTTATTCGCTCGAGAGTTGCCTGGGGGGTAACCTCTTTACAGTCGCCTTCCCTCCGCTAGAGGGGATGACCGCCTTACAGTCATCTCCTCCGAGATGCGCCTAAAGGCGTGGCACCAATGGGTGGCTCTAGTGTGATCTTTCGAGTTCCTGGAGCCTCCCTTCGGTGCCGACGATGATCACTCCGGTGGTTTTAGCCGGTAGGAGTCCGGCATGCCCCTTCGCCTTTTCCCGGGGCGAAGGAAGTACATGAGGTATTTCCACCGGATCAATAAAAATAAATAAAAAAAAGGCTTTTCCGTTTACCCGACCGACACAAATGAAGAATTATTTTAGCTCCCGCAGATGACCCTCTCGTCTTGAGTTTATTAAATGGGTAGTTGGTGCATTTATTTAATTAATTAAACTTTTAATTAAAACCACATCTCGTTTCTCTACAAGATACGTAGTTATTTATGTAGGTAATGTAATACTGATGTCCATTTCTTTAAAGGTTATTTTAATTATGTGAAACCGGTATCTTTCTCGGGTGTTTATTTATATGGATGAGACTCATAACAAAAGTAGTTTGTTTTTATACCTATATTGTATTATCATTTAAATACGACTCGAAAGTTTATTTATATAAAAGAAGATAACATAACCGGTATCTCTCGAGTTGTTTTTATTGGTTAACTAGCGTTGCCTGCGGTTTTGTTTGCTTGACAGAATATTTTGACTTTCATACCGAGAGCTGAGAGAAGGCCAATCCCTGTAATTAAAAATGTTCAAAATATATTTCCGATCTAGTCTCAGTGCCGTAAATGTCACAAATGGTATTCTCTAAACTAACAAGCAACGTCAAACTTGAACTTATATTGTCATGAGATCGAAAATGGATCGAAAGTTGATCGAAGCCAAAACATTTTGAATTGACACAGGTACTATAAATTTCATTAAACAAACGTGTGGTGCCGGCTAAGAATAGCACCAACCCATCTCATCCCGTGGGTGTCGTAAAAGGTGACTACGGGATTAGCCGGAGGATGGGCAGCAGCGTCCTTCGAGTACATTAACAACTCTACTGCGATCGCCAACCCGTTTGCCAAGCGTGGCGATTATGGCAAATTCATATTAGCACACAATACACCCTGACCGGTCGTCATGGTGATCTTTGGGGATGCTTGTGTCCAACAGTGGACTTTATTCGACTGAAATTATGAAACGGCAAAATGGACACTGAAATGAGAGTGAATTGAGATCATACTGAAATTATATTGTACTTTAAGCGGAGCAGAATACCAATTTTCTGTCAATTCAAAATTTAATCTCAATTCGGTCAACTTTCAGTTAGTGTAAATTAATTACTAGAATAGGCCCTTAGTTTAAATTTTCATGCTTACTACAGCTATAAGGATACTAAGTATTTACTTAGGTGATAGGTGATCATGTTAATAAGTTTACGAATTACGGCCATTTTCACTATATACCTACCCTGCAGCAGTTGAAGTAATTAAATTCATGGTATTATAAGTGTTCTGATGGATACTGTGATTATAAACTGATCACCAATCCGTTCTACAGGTGTGGCTGTTATAATAGCTAATCAGTCCGCTTGCTCCGCTGCGTGACGAGCGAGTCATTCTCCTGGTGGCAAGCGAACATCTAGCAATGCAATGATGCACCTATCTACCTTGATATTAACACGTGAAGAAAAAGATTTGTTCCCCTTTCACCCTCCCCCGTGCGCGAAATGTTAACCACATTTGGACGGCACGGCTGGTGCAGTGGTTGATACAGTCGGCTGCTGCTCCAGGTCGTGGGTTCGATTCCCGCACGGAACAAATATTTAATCGATCGAGATTTGATCTTCAGGTAGTTGTTCCGAGTGTGGGTGTATTGTATGTGGAATTCATGTCTGTAAACGCACCCACGACACAGGAGAAATCCTAGTGTGGGGCAAGGTATAAAGAAAAAGGGTGGGTGAAATTTGTCATAGTAAAAGTTCACATGTAGGAGGAGTGCAGAAAGTCAAAATTAAAGTTTATAAAAAAAAAAACCCGGTCGAGTTTCCACCATTGGGCGAGCAATGGTTCATGTAAATAAATTTAGAGGCACTGATATATAGTCAAGACTTTAGTTGCCGCGTTCCAAGGTGTAGATTTCCTGTGGAGAAGAACGTGTAAGAAACTCCATGGTAAATATTGAGTGGCATTTCAGTATTCGGCTGTTAGCTTATCAGCGTTCTAAAATCGGTAACAACTTGATTGTTACAAGGCGTACAAACGAAGTATCTGCATAATATTGCTTAGTATTTAATCGTGAGTGTTTTTAGAAGTGTATCAAACAGGCTTGGCCAGTCGGAGCACGTGATCCAATCCACATGTGCTTGGTGTAATTATCATAATGTTGCGAATCCATATGTAAGCGATACCGCTATAAAAAATATAAGCTGACGATCACACAGTGGTGAATACAGTTTACCGTTTACGGTTTCAGAATTTTTCATTTCTAGAAGATTACGTGAAATCACTTACGAGAAATACATAAATTACATGCATATATAAATGTTCAGTGGGACAAACAACACATTCAATAATAAAGTACAAATAAAATGATTATATGTAGTAAGGCGAGAGAATTTGGCAAATTGTGAGCTCACTGCCTCGACTTTTGCCGAGTGACACACGCACACTAGGATCGATCGTCTGCTCTAGTGTGATCATACGAGGACCTGGAGCCCCCCTTAGGTGCCGAAGAGGACCGCTCCAGTAGTTTTAGCCGGTAGGCGACCGGCATGCCTCTTGATCCTTCCCGGGGGCGGAGGAAGTTCATGTAGAATTTCCACTGGCTACAGCAAAAAAAAGAGTACGACCAATCGTCGTGCATTCCAAAGTAGCATTTACAGGATTCGACAATTATTGTGTTTCTTTATTTTAGTTAAAAGTAATAAAAATTAACGTTACGGTTTACATTTGAATAAAAATCAAGTACGGAATAATAAAGTTGTTGTTAATTTAATTGGATTTAACGTTCTTTCCTTAACTAACGGTGTATATTTTCTTTCTAACAAACGGTATGCCGCATGGTGGCTTTCATTTTCTCTCCGTTCCTTCGCGCACTGTTTGAGAGCTGTATAGTTATATGTATTGATAGTAGCTATAGTAAAATGTACGCCGTTCTGTAGTATCATAATGTTCATGTATGGCGAATCTATTTGTAAAATATCATTGAGAGGAAGGGCAGCAGCATCCTTCCGTGTGCTAATAATGATATACAGGGTTTACCAATCCACCTCCCAAGCATAGAGATTATAGCAATATCCTCTATGAGCGGTCATTGTAGTGAGTATTTGGAGGCCCATGTTCAGCAGGATGGATCAGAATGTGTGTATGTTCTTTAGGCCCAGCGATATCTTAGTCCAATAAAAATAAAAATGATTCAATATTCAGAGTTATGAAACAACCGTCGAAGGCGTGACTAAAGCGATAGAACGTAGGTTATTTATTGTAGTAGCACATAATTAATGATTATATTATGCCCCAGGCAGCAGTTTGCGAGCCACACACTATCAATCGCTCATAGTTGTTTCCGGACCATCGCTGAAGTTATGTCTATGAAAATAAGCTCGTTACACTTTTTACGCAAATGCTGGGAAGCCAAAAGGAGGGTTATGGTTTTAGCCTCTATGTTTAAACATATTTTGATAAATGAGGTATCGTTGGAAGGGTATTAAGGGCCTATTTTGCAGGTTATATGACGTCACATAAAATCCAGAACGGCAGTTCATAGACATCGGACAAATACTGCCATCAAAAACATGTGTTTCCATAATATATTCCATAATGCCATAATAATTTGATTAAAAATAAGTAAGAAAACTAAATCCCGACTACGGAAAAGCACAAATCAAGTCAGATTATATATATATATACCCGAGAATCGATACTGTTTTGTTTTGTGCATCGCAGTTGAGCCTTCGAATACGAGAAATCTATTTATGTATATAATTTAACTTGTTTTTTGCTTTCCTGTAGCCGGGTTCTAGTTTTATAAACTTATATGTTTACCCTGTGAATTTAACTCAAAATGCTCGCAACTCCTATACCAATGAGCCAAAAACCAGGATCGATTTCATTATAATTCCGTACACGACAACTCAACAGCTCTTTAACTTTCAAGTTTCAAACATTTAACCCATATCGTCGCATTAATATTTCGTCGCACACACATCAGAATACAAACATCCCAGTAATTAAGCAACTTAAACGGGATAACGCTTCAGATTAAAACTTTTAACTCCTTCCGAATATCCGAGAAGAGAGAGAGAGGGAGTTCGCATTTACGTGCCAAGTTACCCGTGTTCGTAACATGCGGTGCCAAATGAGCCATGTGGACTACGTTACGGTTCGGTGTAAGCGAAGGCCGGGCGCGGGTGTGTTGATAAAAAGTTGGTTTGTATGGCAGAGCTACTACTTGAAACTGGATTTCGCCGGTTTTAATGTTTATGTATGTATTGGAAGTTGGTGAGTCGTGTTGGACCACTTTTTCTGTGATGTCTAGTTATTCTAGGTTTGCAATACTGCAGCTTGATGATGTCATTTTGTATAGGATTATATTGTATAATCTTGTATTGCATTTAGGCTAAAAATACTACATAATTACTTTCTGTGGCTGTAATAATGGATGGCAATATCGCAGAAGGGTTCCTTGTAGTGATTATTTTGGAGACTTATGTTCAGAAGTAGACAGGGTGATGATGATGATGATAAGAAGGAGGGTGAACGATAGCGTCCATCGGAACAATACATATACTGTGAAATGACCATAATTTATGAACATCATCTATGACCATTAACTGTGACCATCATCTATGACTATTAACTGCGACCATCATCTGTGACCTTAATCTGTGACCATTATCATTGACTGTTATATATGACCATTAACTATGACTATTGACCAGAATCCACGACTATCATCTGTGACCAAACTCAAAACCCAAACTCAAGTTTTTTATTTCATAATGGCCCTAATAGGCTCTTACGAAAAGTCAAGTAAGTGCACGGTTCGGAAAAGTCATCCCCTATGACCATCATCTGCGACCATCATCTATGACCATTATCAGTCTATCAATATTTTTTACGTTTCGCCGAATATGTTTTTTTTTCATGTCTTCTACGATTTTAGAATAGAATAGAATAGAATCATTTATTCAGTAAATAGGTCCTAACAGACACTTTTACACGTCATATTGAAACAACGGAGGGCATTTCGCTACATGACAACCTCTGAGAAGAAATGCTGAAAGAAACTCAGGGTTAGGTCTTTTTTGTCATTTTTTTTTACGTCGTTAACAAATCTTTTCGTTACAAAGTATTTAAATTAGTCATCTATATATAAAAGATAAATATGGCAGCTATACAATGCAAATATCACTTCAGATATATTAGGTTTCCAGGGAAGCCACATGTGCAGAAAAGGGCTAACGCCATATGTCCCTATCGTCAACATAGTCTTTAATCCTATAATATGTTTTTTTTATAAGAATTGATTTGACGTGCGATTTAAACTCCCCGACTGTCAGATCAGTAATTTCTTTTGGTATCTTATTATAAAACCGAACGCAGCTACCTAAGAACGACTTGTTGGTTTAGGACAATCTAAATTTAGGCACTACTATTTTATGTCTATTTCTGGTATTTATACAATGAATGTCACTTTTTACTTTAAACATTAGCAAGTTTTTACGGACAAACAATATTTTCAAAAATGTAAAGAGAGGGCATTGTTAGTACATTGATATCTTTAAAGAGGTCTCTAAGTGATTCGCGAGGGCACATATTATATATTGCGCGGATGGCTCTCTTCTGTAATATAAATATTGAATCTACACCAGCTGCTGCTCCCCACAGCATAATGCCATATGACATTATACTGTGGAAATACGCAAAATATACAAGTCTGGCCGTAGCTACGTCAGTTAGATGCCTAATTTTCCTAACTGCAAATGCAGCAGAACTTAACTTACTTATTTTAATATCTATTTAGTTACATATCTGCATAACGTTGTTACATAGTTACGAATTTAATGCACGTAGCGATGATGTATGTTGTAATTAGATTTATTGAGTAATAATTGATTCACCACCAACCTTCACCACCTGCCAAGCGTGGTGAGTACCTTTTTTTTTATTGATGTCTAGTGGAAATTCTACATGAACTTCCTTCACCCCGGGGAAGGGCGAAGGGGGACTCCATTTTTTTTTAAAATTTTTTGAGGCTTTTGTTCAGCAGTGGACGCTGTGTGGGGGATATGATAATAATGATGATGAACTGATTTGTTTTTAAACTATACCTAGCAGTTTTGCGCTGGCAACATTTTTTTAAGAGATAACGGCTAACGTCAACGATTATTTCTGACAGAAGAACTGAACAGAAGATTACATGCAAATTAAAAATTAATTTAATTATTATTTATATGCAAACCTGATTGCAGCGCCACCTACCGGGTTCAATCAAGCAACCATTCTACGCTCACCAACCCGCCTGCCAAGTGAGTTGAGTACTGGAGAATTCCTCCCAAAATAACGACACAATTGTGGAAATCTATAGGGGAGGCTTTTGTTCAGCAGCTGCTGCTGCTCCTTCGGCTGATATTATAATGAACCAAGAACAACTGTACAAAGTTTCAACTCTATCAGATGAGTGGTGCAGGAACGCATACGGGACAAACAAGAAAGCAACATTAATTTATATTATACGAGTATAGATACACTTGTCTCTCTTTTCACGGGTTTATATCCCCTGTAAGGGGGAACCCGGTCTTTTGACAGGCTTACGCGGGGACATAGGTCCAACACGCAGAGGCCCTTTAGAGAATTTTAATCTAAAATGTAATGGGACACCAACCGGGTACTCTCCATAGCTGCACTATAAAATGAAGTCATGGATTGTCCCCGGTGGTGTAAGGCTATTGTATGAGATGGAAACTATAACGATAAGGTCTACTGCAATGGGTGTTACATGGAATAAAAAAACGAATAAATACGGGAACAACGGCGTCTGCCTTTCAACTTTGATTGTGAAATTCTGTGGCAGACGGTGACTCGCCACTCACAAGATGGGCCCCCAAAATGGCCACCACTACAGGCGACAAGGAGCAACACCGGTGTGAGCGGCTAGGGGTGTAGAGAGGTGCGGCACCGGTTTCACCATCGCGCGTCTCGAAGACTCGGAGCGGGTTTCCCCGTTATTACGCCATTAGACACTTCCACCCCCGAGCATATAGCTCTGGCGGCCCCCCTCTGATCGGCCAACTAAGGCAAGCCAGAGTTGAAAATCCTGCGGGCACTCATGGGGTTCCACTCCAACCAACCAATAAAGGCAAGCGGAGACGAGGCCCTGACCGACTCTCTGGAGCATTCGGGTACGCAGTGTCGTCACAAAGATGTACTTATTATTGTAGTATCATCGATACTGAGCATCTTATAGTGATCACGGCAGCACGCGACTACTACGAGTATTTTTTTTTACTACATTCTTTTTAATTGTATGAAAGCAATTTAGTTTTAAAACCAGCCCTCTCACTCTTTTAACTTGTACCGCATGCTAGCACAGTAAAACTTTCTCCGAATCATAATTTGTATTAATACTGAGACATTTCTCTAAACACAGGTACTCTACGTACTCAAGAACTTTGGCTGTCGTATCAAATGTGATGAGAATTGAAAATGGCGCTAAACTATAACTGGAGGAGACGGCTTAAGTTGGTTTTGTTATTACCTTAAGTTTAACGTGAAGTGAAGCTAGTACCTTATTGCTTTGCTACAATATGGTATATACGATAACCAGATTCTGCATATGCTAATGACAATTCTTAGGCAAAAATCGATCACAGAAATGGGGTCGTGATGAGCCGATACCTGCCGGGGGGTGCGGTCTAATGCTGAAAGGCTGCCAGTGCACCGACAACGTGGGGTTTTAGCTGGTAAGAGTGCGGCATGTCCCTCCGCGCTTCTCAAGGCGGCGGAAATCCATGACGATTTACCCAAGACAAAAAAGGCTAACGATTTTCTTTTATAACAATTTGAAGGCAAAGATCGATAATGTGGTGCACCCTCGGCAGGGTTTTGCCTAGTAGGACCACGATAGGCCGATTGATGGACTTAAAAAAAGTTAAAGTACTCCTTGGCTGTCTCCATGTCATTACCAGTACCACGTCACAGTAATCGTTGCGAGAAAGAAGAGGCGTCCATGATACGGTCATGGGCAATGCAATAATCACCATCACACTGCAGGCTGTATACCCAAGAAGAGTTAGCATCAGTCAGGTGGCCGACAGTAAAACCTTTTGCCATATACATTACGCCGACCCCAAGTGACTTAGGACCAGGGGTGCAATTCCTTATGCTCAAACATCCATACAACCTTGAATACTGAGTTGAAATAACAGTGGTAACCCAGTTGGTATTCGCTAAGACTGGTCCTCATGGTTCACTGTCTATAACGTATCCTTCAATAGCTTCAATCATGTCTTAGCGAACAACAATTTGGTTTTACACCGTTTTTTTTAAATCTGTATTTAAGGATGTATGGATGTTTGCGTTGCGTTACGTTGCATGTAAATTCTAAATACAGTACTTGTTGTAAATGCAGTCGCCGTACAAAATCGATGTAAAGGATGAAAATAAAATGTGTATAAGACAAAAAGTAATTAACGACGGTACGGTTGGTGCAGTGGCTGATACAGTCGGCTGCTGCGCTCCGGATCGTGGGTTCGATTCCCACACGGAACAAATATTTGTATGATCTGCAGGTAGTTGTTCCGGGTCTGGGTGTATTGTGTGTGAAAAACATCCACCTATCGGAGATCGAATCTGTGACGCGCAGCGCAGAAAGCCAATTGCTTTGCAACTGCGCTCCTGCCTCCAAAAAAGTTACCTTATTGTCGAAATTTAGATCTTGGCTAGGATACCCTGATCGGGCATTACTAATTGTAGTCACCAGTTTTTCACAGTGCCCACACACGCACACACCTCAGCCCGTAAACGTCCACCGCTGAACGTTAGCCGGGAGGCCGCTCATTGTAGTGATCGCAGTATATTGTTGTTAACACACGGGAGGATCCAGTTGTCTACTCTTAATATCTACCCTTAGTAGCCTATGGATTTTTGCGCTACCATACTTCAAAAAACCTCATGTACTTTCTTCGTCCAGGGGATAGGGCATGCCGAACTCCTACCAGCCAAAAGTAAAACCATAGGAGTGGTCATCTTCGGCATCGAAAGGGGGCTCCAGAAAATCGAGAAATCTTAATCTAGAGTCGCCCATTTGTGCCACGCAGGCAGCAGTCAGTCACTCACCCTAGCGGAGGCAACTTAGAATGCACCGAAAGTAAATTCAATGACGTCGGCACGGTTGGTGCAGTGGTTGCTACAGTCGGCTGCTACGTTTCGGGTCGTGGGTTCGATTCCTGCACGGAACAAATATTTGTATGATCTGCAGGTAGTTGTTCCGGGTCTGGGTGTATTGTATATGGAATTAATGTCTGTAAACGCACACACGACACAGAAGAAATCCTAGTGTGGGGCAACGTATTTTTAAAAAGAAAAATAGCATTTTTAAACGTAACTATAATTTTAGATGTTCATACTGAAGTTATGATAATTCAATGTAATGTAATGTAAAAATATAAATAAATGTTAACTTATACACGACACTTTATCGTTAAATGCACCAACAATACATTCTGTAACCTTGGGACATCCTTGGAAGGAGAAACAGCATCTGGTATAACAAGGGACCGATCAAAAAAGGAATTAATTACACACGGAAGCACCCCACCTCTGCCTCTTAAAACATTAACAGGTCACAGGAAATTAAACTTCCCTGTCTTCAAGCTTTGAAAAGACAGGGCCGGACTTGTTCCTGGGGTCTAATTAAAAGTTAGGTGAGTAAAATGGTGAGAGGAAATAAAAAGGCGTGTCATGGGAAATGATAATGTAATTTAAGAGCTGGGGCATTTTGTTTTTGTTATGATTTTAAAGAACAAAGAGTATGTGATGTAATATTCGACTATGGTTTCGGAACTTTGCACACTTTGATAAATCAAAACAAAATTTTGACTAACCTCAACGTTGGAGTCCTCTCGTGACCACGGTAATTCAACTTGGCCGAGACGTCGCGGTTAGTCAAAATATTGTTTTGATTTATCTGTGCGCGATTCCCGAAATCATAGCGCGATAGTTTAAAAACTTATGTGTGATGTAATGTTTTAGCTATGCTAAAGACGGTACGTCATATCATTACTATTTTTAAATTATAATTTTGGCCTGGAGTCTAAGTCCTTGGGCCATAGGCATTACAAAATAATCAGTGTTGCTAGCACGTGTATAAAGTGAAGGTTTAGGTTTAGTTATTAAATTCGTAGTTTTAGTGTAGATTGAAGCATTTTTTATTGTCTGAAGTCGAATTTTCATGTGATTTTTTTTATGTGTGTTGTGCGTCGTCGTGGTGCAAAACTAAATAGTTTCTTTCTTTCTTTTCTTTACATCAGCTAAAGGATGCCACTGGCAAACAAAGACCTCCCCCATAGACTCTATAATTGTGTCGTGATGTTGGAACGAATTTGCCAGTACTCACCACGCTTGGCTCGCTGTATGGCTACAGTTCCATGGAAGCGACACTGCTGCCCATCCCTCTGGTTCAGCGTCGCTTTATTGTCCTTTACGTCCATGGGAGGAGATGGAGTAGTGCCATATTCTTAAACCATAGTTTATTTAAAACCAGTTGTAATTTCCATTTTATTACTGTATTTTTCTAGCACCGTATAAAATATTCTTACGTATCTACATATTTTATGTGTCAGTAGGTACACTCTACAACACAAAGGAATGATAACGAGGATCCGATACTGGTTGTGCTATGTTTAAATCCAAGGTCGACTACTTACAAAAGCAAGTTAATAATAAGTAACCAGAACGAGTCAGTACGTGTGTCCAAAATAAAGGAAGTTAAAGAATTACACTCAATTTGTTTTTTTATCAATTTATTATAAACCTAGCTGGGACCCGCAGTTTCACCCGCTGTTTAATTTAAGTGAAAGTGGGGTATTTATTTATAATTTAGAGTACTTCGGCATAGACACTTGACATAGAGTTTGTTGGATTTCATGGCATTTTTTGTGCGGACCCCTACTTATTTTTCTAAAATAAAAGTCGCCTAAGTTATTCCTTATAACATCAGCTATCTGCCAGTGAAAGTCCCGTCAGAATCGGTCGGAGAATGGACCAACCCGTCTGTCAAGCGTGCCGATTATGGCAAAACCCCCCAATGAGCACACAACACACCGATATCGGTCGTTGTGGTGATCTTTGGGGGAAGCTTCTGTCGTAGTGGACGTTTTTCGTCTGAAATGATGATTAATGGGCAAGTGAGGGGCGTGTAGCTAACTGGCTACCACACAGACTGGTTGATTTATCAGGTTAAGCTACACTTGCCGCGGTTAGACTTTGGATGGGTGACCATGTGACCATTCTTTCTACATCAAAACTTCTCGCGATGAGACAACGTCAAGCGGTTAGCCCAGGCTATCACATGAATATAACAATACGGAAATTCAGAAACCCCAAATTCTGAAAACCGGTCTGAAGGCAAGGATAGTGGTACCTACTTTAAATAAGTTTTTTTCGACCTAATGACAGACGAGCGAGTGGTATGAATAGTGGTAAGCGTCACAACAGCCCGTAATATTTATAATGCTACCCAGAACTAGCGCTGCGGGGCACCATTATGCGCTCGTCACCTCCACACATTTCAGTCAATTAAGCCCAGTAATTTACTAGGCACAGTGCCCTTCAAATCGTTACGTATCAACAGAACATCTGTCTGTGAAAATATAGTGTT
This sequence comes from Diloba caeruleocephala, assembly GCA_947459985.1. Classification (NCBI taxonomy): domain Eukaryota; kingdom Metazoa; phylum Arthropoda; class Insecta; order Lepidoptera; family Noctuidae; genus Diloba; species Diloba caeruleocephala. Next base: position 1,210,348 of record OX381620.1, on the reverse strand, counting down.
TTAAAACGTGCTTCATACAGAAACGACGTGGTTCATAGTTTCAGCCGAAAAACGTCCACTGCTGGACAGAAACCTCCCCGAAAGATTGCCACAATATGGGTTTGTGTTGTGTAATCATTATGGGGACATGCTGACTGCCATAATCGCCACGCTTGGCACACGGGTTCGCGATCGCAGTTAGGTTATAAATGTACCCGAAGGACGCTGCTCATCCTCCGGCTAATCCCATAGTCGCCTTTTACGACACCCGGGGGATGAGATGGGGTGGTGCCGGATAGTTATAACTTGGGATCCATGCCACACATCGAATATCTTTGGCCAATTTGGTTGGCCAAGATTTGGTCAAATTTGTTTGTCGCTGCGTCACGCTACTCGTCCAATGTCTTTCCAAGATGTGATTTTTGTCAAGTGCCAAATTCAATTCTAATTGCATTATATTAATATTATAATCTCGGCGCCTTGTATTATAAAGACATTGGTTGTTTTCATACTTATTAAAATCATACCTATTCATCACACTGCTTTTTTTATTAGTCCCCAGTGAAAATTCTTCGTAAACTTCCTTCGCCCCGGAGAAGGGCGAAAGTGTATAAAACCTAGCGGATAAAACCACTGAAGCGGTCATCTTCGGCACCGAAAGGGGCCCTAAGTGTAAGATTACCCACCCATTTAGTTGTTGTTTGAAAATGTTTGTCATGTCAAAATCTTAGATCAAATAAAAACAAAAAATTTAAATGGCAAAGAGATTTATAAGACAACTGTAAAAATAATATCCTGTCTGATGACATCATCTAATTTGTTTGATCAAATGTTCATAGGACAAAGATACTGGCAGACATCTATGAAGCTAATGGTGGTAAACCTTAGCTACCTACATGTCTGCTCGCATACGTAGAGACGAGATCGAACAAATTAAACTTTATATAAACGAGAAAGTCGCTACTAAAGGACCGTCTACATTAACGATAAATTATTATCATATAAATATTATAATATGACTATATGGGCCATAGTTTTATTAAAAACAAAACATATCAAAACTGCATAGTATCTAAAATAAGTAATAGGGCAGTAAATTTTCTCATTTGTAAGCAGACAGCACAAAGCAAAAGGTAAACTACATAAATAACTAAAACAAAATAACAGAGAGAGAGACCTCTCTTTACGGATTTATACACCCTGTAACGGGGAACCCGGTCTTTTGACAGGCGCAGGGACATGGGTCCATCACGCAGAGGCCCAGCTCGGGGTGTCCAGAGGTGCGGCACCGGTTTCACCATCACGCGTCTCGAAGACTTGGAGCTGGTTTCCCCGTTACTACGCCATTAGACACGTCCATCCCCGAGCATATAGCTCTGGTGGCCCCCCTTTGATCAGCCAACTAAAGCAAGCTAGAGTTGAAAATCCTGTGGGCACTAATGGGGTTCCATTCCAACCGACCAATATAGGCAAGCCGGAGACACGGCCCTCACCGACTCTATGGAGCATTCGGGTACGCAGTGTCGCCACTCACATTCAGCTCGCCAAAAGCTGCCCTGCGGTCTGTAGGTTTCTTAATAGATATCCTTATGATATTTAACTGCCACGGCAAATAATTTATTATTATAATATTATTGTGGTATGTTCCATCTTTACACATAGTCCTACATTTTTCTCGGTATAGGTTTTACAATAATTTGTATCAATCAAAATTGTAATCTCAAATTTTTTAAAAGTGTATCCATGGAGTTTCTTGCCGGCTCTTCTCCATGAGATCAACTATTTGGAACCGTGCAACTTAGATTCTGACGTTTCATAAGTGCCAATATTTGGTGTTTTTGAAATAAAAAACTTTGACTTTGACATAGTTTTTTTTGTATCAAAAGGGAGGAGGAATTAAGGCAGCTGCTTAAATCTGCCCTACCCTACGTAATCCGGTTATCTCATGATGAGATAACGACTGCCCAGAGAGTATACAATTATTATTACTTATATTGTATTTCTGCTGATATCTAGAAGTCGTGATAAAGGAATTTCACATTGTTATGCGGTATCCTAGTATCACCGACGAAAAAGAAGAAGTTATCTATTTTATACGCAATTAAAGTTTTGTGTCGACCATTTAATTCTTATTCCACGCACTGAAAAAATTGTTACAAAAATCGATACAGCCTAAATGACACCAATGTCTGTTTGAAAGTTTGAAAATTTTTGAAAGCTTCTCTTGCATAGTAATCTACTAATATATTGTTGTAATCTTTATTTCATTTCTTATTGTTTGTGTAGTTTATTATTATGGTATTTGTTTATTATTGGTGATATATACATAGGTATATAATTTATCAATCTGTACACTACCACCGCCAAATTATGGGGTAGTATAATTTATTTTTCCCTGAACTTCCTTGTCCATCCTAAGGTTGCCTAGAAAAGATCGCTATGAGCGATAAGACCGCCCATTGTACATTATATTTATACATATATTAATATATTGTGTTTTCAAATGGTGTACAAAAAAAGCATATTCTATTCTAATCAGTTTTGTGCTAGAACCAAAAATTGGGGGGAATTTGCCAGTACTCACCGCGCTTGGCAGGCGGGTTGGTGAGCGCAGTATGGCTACAGTTTCTCAGAAGGGACGCTGCTGGCTTAGAGTCCCTTAGTCGCGTTTTACGACATCCACGGGAGGAGATGACACCACATGGAAAATATTTTATTATATATTGTATTAAGTGTGCGATATTAGGATAACAATAAGCAATAAAACTATACAACACTTGTGTTTATTCCAAATCCGGTGAGTAACAATTGGTCCGAATAGTAAATACCTGGTTTGCCGTACCGATATTTCTGTTCTGTGCTTTACCGTATGCTGAGCCGTATATTTGCAAAAAATCTATGAATAATAGAGATAATTCAAAAGCTGTTTCACACAGCTGTATTTTTAGTGACCTTGGCATAAATTCTACACGAGTATTCATGACATAATATGGTGGAAATAATTACATTTGCCATATATTTGTATAGCTAGCAGCAACTGTACAAATATGGATTCGGCACGGATTGTTTTTAAATTCGCGACAATTATGACCGAAACGTGACGTGACGTAGAGACTGGAATCTTTAATAAATATGCTAATTTGTTGTTAGGTTTTCAGTGTTTTTTTTTAAGTGTCCCCTCCCGTTACTATAAGGTGGGGGACCTCTGGGTGATAATAATCTGCGTGCCCACACCAAGCGACCCAAGAGAAGACGGTAGCTAGCATGTGGTCACGTGCTGCCGTCGGATGCTTTGGAGGATCCTTTACAATCCCCCCGAGGGGGTGACCGCTTTACAGTCACCCTCTCAGAGATGTGCCTATGGGCGTGGCACCAGTGGGCAGCTCTAGTGTGATCAAACGGACCTGGAGCCTCCCTTAGATGCCGAAGATGACCGCTCCAGTGGTTGTAGCCGGTAGGAGTCGAAGGAAGTTCATGAAGAATTTCCACTGGGCACCAAAAAAAAAAAGTTTTTAGTGTGTATTCTCGCATGTATCTCCGGGAGATGTCACTGTCTACAGGACAACTTGGTGAAGCTGAAAGCCAGGCATAAAACTTACTAAGCAACTGCAGCTAGGGCTATATTAAAGCTAATGGCATGGGTCGGATCGATTTAGGGTCGAGGGGGAGAGGAGCTGGTTGTGAATATGCATTATTCTCATTTATTGACAATCAGATACCCGCCCCTCTTCGCACGGGTAGGTATAAACATAACGCCGATTAGTTGGTTGTCATGTAATTTTCCCGAGGAGGTATATATTTTTGTTTTTAATAACATTGCCCCACACTAGGATTTCTCCTGTGTCGTGGGTGCGTTTACAGACATGAATTCCACATAAAATACACCCAGACCTGGAACAACTACCTGCAGATCATACAAATATTTGTTCCGTGCGGGAATCGAACCCACGACCCGGTGCGCAGCAGCCGACTGTATCAGCCACTGCACTAACCGTGCCGTCAATATATGCTGTGTGGTGCCGGCTACGAATAGCACCAACCCATCTCATCCTGTGGGTGTCATAAAAGGCGACTAAGGGATTAGCCGAAGGATGGGCAGCAGCGTCCTTCGCATACATTAGCAGCTCAACTGCGATCGCCAACCCGCCTGCCAAGCGTGGCGATTATGGCAAAACCCCCCAATGAGCACACAACATACCGATGTCGGTCGTTGTGGTGATCTTTGAGGGAGGCCTGTGTACAGCAGTGGACTTCATTCGGCCGAAATTATGATTTTTATTCGAAATTATGTTACCTGATGGATGTATGCACGGTCTCTGGCCCTTCCCAAAACATTGCATTGGACACAGGTCCAGCAGTGGACTTTATTCGGCCGAAATTATAAAATAAGGCCTAAAACGTTGCCGAAGAGCCATGCTATTCAACAGCGAAACCTCCTTTGGTATTGAATAATCGCTGGGTGTCGTTGAATGCGGGTGGCATGTAACCGGTAGTTGTGGAAGGCCTTTGTCCAGCAGTGGACGTCCTTCAGCTCATATGATGCTGATAATTTTTCCGTGTGGTGTCCGGATTAGGAATACCTATTGCATCACTCCTTCTCCTCCCATGGATGTCGTAAATGGCGACTAAGGGATTCTAAACCAGAGGGATGGGCAGCAGCGTCACTTCTTTGGAATATTAGCCATATTGCGCTCACCAACCCGCCTGTCAAGCGTGGTGAGTGCTGGCAAATTCCACCCAAAATGATGACACAATAGTTTAAATCTATGGGGGAGGCCTTTGTTCAGCAGTGGACGTTCTTTATTCAGCAGTCGACGTTCTTTGGCTGATATGATGATAATCATCATCACATGGGCAAACCAGAAGAATGGACAGCAGCTTCTCATTTGAGATTAATAATAAATGAGAATTATTTATACATACAACAAAATCACTTATATCCCGGAAATGGTTCGATTCCCGCACGGAACAAATATTTGTATGATCTACAGATAGTAGTTTCGGGTCTGGGTGTTTGTGTGTGAGATTTATGTCTGTAAACTGAACACACGATTCGTGAGAAACCATAGACTAAAAAGAAATTTACGTGACTACCCAACCAACCATTTGATACTGTAATAAATTTGTGTAACAGGAACCTAAAAACATGATTGTTTCGAATGCACGTACGCATGGCAACATATCAAGCTACACATTTCCAGTATAAGCTAAGGCTTTCCGTACGATGTGAGATCAGCTTAAACTGTGTTTTTTAATACCTATATTACAATGAACAATCTTTGATTCTACTGGACATAATTCATCATCTCTTAATAATATTTGTCCTATATTTAGTTGACATTTATTAGATAACTCATGCGACAAACATTGCATTGGTAGAGATTAAAAAATAAATTTGCATGCCTAACTTATTAACTTTCTGAACACGAACTAGTTTTACGACCTTGGTTGTACACAAAGCTTAAGCCTTTTTTATTACATCTCGCATGCATCTAAGGGAGCTATCGCTGCTTAGCCGAGTAATCCGGCAAAGCTTGGGCTAAAGTTTAAAACTAAGCAACTGCAGCTTGTGGTGCCCCCTGTGGAACTCAAACCTCGGCTTAGGGCGTTTTTGAGAAACTGACAGACAGCTGGATTCGGAACGTCATTATCGTCATAATTACAGCCAAAAGACGTCCACTGCTGGACATAAGCCACCCCCAAATATCGTCACAACGACCGTTCCTGTGCTACTCCCACCCAATGGTGAACGCTTAAGGTGAATAAATGATTATCTTATCTTATATATAGGTAGTAGTAATCGTGATACTTTGGTTTAGAATTCAATCGTTTAGAAGTTTAACTAACTACATTCAACACTGTTTACCTTACCTTAACACTCAAGGATAGGGCTCACCTGAACAAGAGGTGACTGCGTGAGCGAATCCCGCACCTCAAGCTCTGACACAACCGTCGAGAAGTCCCAAAGGATTCATCATATCAGCCGAAGTACGTCCACCATTGAACAAAGGCCTCCCCCACAGATTTCTACAACTGTATCAAAATTTCTGGGGGGGAATTAGCCAACACTCACCACTTTTGGCAGGCGGGTTGGTGAGTGTAGTATGGCTACTGTTGCACAGAAGGAAATATTATCACTACATTGAGCGTTACTAGGGGACATGCTCTCTCTCTCTCTCTCTCTCTCTCTCTCTCTCTCTCTCTCTCTCTCTCTCTCTCTCTCTCTCTCTCTCTCTCTCTCTCTCTCTCTCTCTCATAATTCTCCCCATTTAACATTATATGTAAAGGCGCCCTTATAAAGAAAGAAAGAAAGAAAGAAAGCATTTATTACCACACTAATTTAACACAAACAAAATTACAAGAAATTTGTTTGTATAGTGTGGCAAGAGGAGCGGTCTCAGCAAAATGTTGAACAGTGAGCAGCAGCCGTAACACTGCCCAACGCTGGTGTTCAGTCCGTCCCCACTTACTACCGTTATTTAAATATAGATAATACATTAAAAGTACAATAAACAACATTAAACAAAAGTAAAAAAAAATAGTAATTATGTAGATTAAAGATTATACATTGCCACTACAAAAACAAAACGAAATTATAATTTCTATAGCCTTTTTGCAGAAGCCGGCCCCGAACCCAATCCGTCATCAGACTAAATATCAGACAAATAAATTAGGTTAATACAATAGTTTGGGACTACAAGCACCAGGTCATATTTTTATGTGTAACTTCAAATTTTTAGTATAGTTATATTTTAAATATGTATTATTATGTAAGCATAGTATACCTTACTTAATTATCAACGACAATTTTTTTGTATTTTTCTATAAGATATTTTGTGTTCTCGTAATACGGCCGTGTTTCCCGCAAACCAATTTCCAGCTATCATACAACTGAGATTATCAGAGAACCCATTAATGTCTCCATATATTTCCCCTTACACCTGCGGGGTTATCAATTAATACAATCACCACATAATAACATTTTTCACGAAACCCATATTTCGCGGGGAAGCCGGAACCCGATAATATCATATAGAACGATGAACATCTCGGATTTCCCATATGAAGCCATTAGGTATGTCATAAAATTCTATGTAGTAATTTGTATAATTTCGCCGCGTTCGCATGGGGTAGGTAGAGACATGAAATTATACGATGCATTAATTCGACGTCTTATATGTGGGAATTGTGTTATTTATATGGAAATTGATTGTAATCACTATATTTTGGTAGAGTGATACGTGTTTCTCATTTGGGAAATATTTGTTTGTGAGCTGTTTTGTTATTTGGTTATGTTGTACAATACAATATAAGTGCCTTATTCGTCTATTCGATTCCCATGTCGGGCAAAACGTTATTGGGTGTCAGTTTGAATATCTCTTTGTTTTTGGGTCCCGAAGAAAAAAACGGCCAGTACCCTTATAGGATCACTCGTCTGTCCGTCTGTCCGTCTGTCACAGCCAATTTTCTCCGAATCTACTGGTCGATTAAGTTGGAATTTGGAACACGTATGGATTTCTGCGACCCAAACACGTGCATATAACGTAAATAAATGAATTTTGAATATGGGGGTCACTTTTAGGGGGTAATATAGAAAATTAAAGAATAAAGTTTTGCAAACTGTACCGTGTAACATATGAAATGGAAGGCCTTGTTGTAAGGGCTTCATATATATTTATTTAACTCTAAAATATATAGTTTTAAAGTTATTTAAGAAAATAGATGAAAATTTATCCCTACCCTTATCTCCGAAACCACTCAGGCTAAAATTGTGAGAAAAATATTGATAATAGCTCTTTACCTATAGATTTCAGGAAAACCTATAAGAAGCCTATGGTCTTGTCTATGCGTACAAACTTACGTTTGCGGTTGAAATGTATGGGTAAACATGTTTACCAACTACGATGTTAAGTTTGTTCTTGGTATAAGTTATTGATACAAGACCAAATTCAATAATAGGCAACATATTCAGAAATTTCGGCACCCTCTCCACGCGTGGTTAACTCGCACTTGTCTGGTTTTTTTTAACCATTTCCCGCCCCGCTCTATGATAATAATTTTACAATCATATTTTTATAAGTATTTATAAAATAATAATATTAATAAAGAAGAGCATACAAAAAATGAAAATGTTTAGTTCAGTGACAAATTATAATAATGTCTATTAATAATGTTAATTTTAATTAATAGATGATCAGTTATTGCGTTGTATTATTAGATTCATTATATTACAGATACAGAGGGCACGGTTGGTGCAGTGGCTGATACAGTCGGCTGCTGCGCACCGGGTCGTGGGTTCGATTCCCACACGGAACAAATATTTTGTACGATCTGCAGGTATTTGTTCCGGGTCTGGGTGTAATGTATGTGTAATTCATGTCTGTAAGCGCACCCACAACACAGGAGAAATCCTAGTGTGGGCCAATGTTTTATAAAAAAATAAAGAACTAAAGAATAATTAAATAAACATCAATTAATTTCGGTATTTTTCAAACAAGTATTTCTAAACTAAAAGTCGTTTCAAGCTTGATATTGCGTTTATTTTTATATTATTAGCTTATCTACAATTTAACACCGAAATAATAAACAAAACCCTTGTGGGTAAGTAGAAATAATTATTTAAGCTATACCCAACGCGACTGCTTTAGTTGTATTTTTGTGCTGCGCCTAACTAGACCAAAGCACATACGTGATGTACGGACAGCGACATAAGTCGCTGAACAATAAAAAAAAAACAGCTTTAACTGCTTGCACCCTCTCTTTTTGCAACTATCTATATTTTTTTACCTGGTTATGAAAATGTTCAACAACGTTTCTCAAATAAAGAAAATTAATTATTTTTTATAGTCGTTGACTCTACATGATAAATACATGTAAAATCATGTTTTCACAAATAATGTATCTTATCTAATAATCGAATAATGTCAAGTCAATGAAAATAAAAACATCGTTTCTTAAAAAATAACTACACATCAAATTGAGAACCTCCTTGATTTTGAAGTCGGTTAAAAAGATTAAAAAAATTCCTTTTTCTACGTCAACATAAGACAATAGCCTATAAGTCCACCCTTCACCTTTTCCTTGTGTTTAAGCTAGGAACAAGAAGTGGCGCAACACGCTTGTCATAAAACATTTTTTTTAATGCTTCATATACCTACAGATTAACAAACAGTATGGTTATTTACAGTCCACACACCATTACGCAATCGGACAAAGATATTAACTCAAGTCGGTGAACAGCAACTATTGATACTGATGGCTTGTCGACATCATCGTGATATGGATGACGGACATGATGTGACCGTATCGTGCTGGCTAAGAAAGCCACCCCATCTCATCCCGTGGGTATCCTAAAAAGCAAGTCTGAGATTAACCGTAGTGTAGGCACCAGTGTCCCCAAGGCCCCCGGTCGTTTAGGTGATCTTTGGGGGAGGCCTGTGTGCAGCACTAGACGTTTTTCAGCTGAAATGATGATATAGATGCAGAACATCTGCCATGGACTCAGAGGGTCACGTAGCACCGCCACCCGTCGGGTGCACCGAGTGCCAACCGCGCGCTCCGCAATATCGGAGACTTATTTGCTCAGTACCACGAATTTGCTAGTGAATTCTTGCAGAATAGCCGCGCAGCTATTCTGTAAGAATTCACTAGCAAACTCACTTGTCAACCCGCAGTGAAATCTCTAAATTCGTATTGGTTTTACTACTTTTCATTACGGATTCATAAATTAGTCGGCTTCACTAGAAAATTCACTTCTTTATCCGTAGTAATTTTTTCAATCTCTTATTGTTTTTACTACTTTTCGCTGCGGATTCTGAAGTGAGTTTGCTAGTGAGTTCTTACGGAATAGCACTGATGGACTTATTTGCCGATGGATTGGGACATTTGTATAATAAATTTCGTATAATTTTAAATGACATATAGATATATAGGCATACTTAATAATTTAATACCATTAATACGACATATCTCTCTTTTCACGGGTTTATATCCCCTGTAAGGGGGAACCCGGTCTTTTGACAGGCTTACGCGGGGACATAGGTCCAACACGCAGAGGCCCTTTAGAGAATTTTAATCTAAAATGTAATGGGACACCAACCGGGGACTCTCCATAGCTGCACTATAAAATGAAGTCATGGATTGTCCCCGGTGGTGTAAGGCTATTGTATGAGATGGAAACTATAACGATAAGGTCTATTGCAATGGGTGTTACATGGAATAAAAAGACTAATAAATACGGGAACAACGGCGTCTGCCTTTCAACTTTGATCGTGAAATTCTGTGGCAGACGGTGACTCGCCACTCACAAGATGGGCCCCCAAAATGGCCACCACTACAGGCGACAAGGAGCAACACCGGTGTAAGCGGCTAGGGGTGTAGAGAGGTGCGGCACCGGTTTCACCATCGCGCGTCTCGAAGACTCGGAGCGGGTTTCCCCGTTATTACGCCATTAGACACTTCCACCCCCGAGCATATAGCTCTGGCGGCCCCCCTCTGATCGGCCAACTAAGGCAAGCCAGAGTTGAAAATCCTGCGGGCACTCATGGGGTTCCACTCCAACCAACCAATAAAGGCAAGCGGAGACGAGGCCCTGACCGACTCTCTGGAGCATTCGGGTACGCAGTGTCGCCACTCACATTCAGCTCGCCACAAACTGCCCTGCGTTCTGTAAGCTACTTAATATACTTTTTATTTTCTTATGACATACTTTTTCTTTTTATCATAAGGTATGAAGAAATCAAGCAGCTACTTTAATCTGCCCTCCAGGATTACCTTATCCCATGGTGAGATAACGTTTGCCCAGAGGGGTCATATTATTATTATCATTACTAAGTACTATTTGTATATTTTTTACTTTAATAATTGATACTTAACTGACATTGTATTCTACATATTATTGTAATTTATTATTATTATTTATAGACTGACATTAATGCTATTTTATAATAAATAAAAATTATGTGACGAGCATGTGTAATACATTATGCTATAACTCATTGTTAGAATATTTACCTTGTAAGCGTTTTGGATGTCACATCTGTTAGCTTGTAAGATCAAATGAATAATAAAAACAAAACAAAAAAAAAATCGGCTTATTGGATCTACGAAAACTCTATCTCATTTATTCGTTAGCAAGAGAGATTTGTATTACATCCAATGGAAGATCAGTAACATACACTGAATACGGATGAGATAGACCAAAACATTTGTATGTATGAATGTTTGAGACTGTCAAACTAAACAGCTGAATGGACTCTAGTGTAATTTGGCATAGAGATAGATTTTCCTAGAATTATAGCTTTTGTTTTCAATGTAAGAGATCAATGTCTGTACACATTCCCAACCACTGCTAGTCCTAAGTCAGGATCTGTAATGGCGACCACTGGAAAGAACACCGATCAATGAAGCTCGGCGTGTCCCAGAGAAATTACGGAATTAATCAGCTACATTCGTACATTCCGTGCTGCGTAGCAAGCAGGAGACAGCAATAAAACTATAGGCAATGGGCACAATAATTAAGAGTTTACAACTGGGATAAGCCCAGTTTCCAAGAACCACGGGTACAAAAAATTGTTATTGTGACTGATTCCAATAGTAAGTATGACAAAAACGCCTGAATGCACGGAAATTCGTCCTAGTTGCAACAAGGTCTGTATAGTAAACAACTCCGGATGTAACTTGCAAGCTGTCAAACATAATATTGCGTTCATGTTGCCGAAGTATACACTCCCACAGCCTGGTGTTAGCAGCTTGCAGAGTGGTGAGGCAACAAGCTTATTATATTGTATATAAATAATTTAACCTTAAAGTTAGCATGACCGGTGAGAAATTTAGCCATGCAATGATCAACTTCCAACCATGCACTTGCCATCCGCTCACGAACGGATCGAAAGAACTGGTATAGATGACGGCCCTTAATAGATGTATCGCATCTGGATTGCCATTCGACCAAGAGTTGTTCCCAAACATCAGTCTGTGGTCTAAACAATGTGCAGATCCTAACACGATCGCGTTGTAGTGGGAATTCGGCGTCCATGTATTTTCTCGTTGAGTAGTACACTGCAGAACGTCGCTGTATCTCAAGATTTACTGGAAAAGCACCTGCTAGCACAGGCAGAGCTTCAGTACTGAATATAAGAATAATAGGTTATAGGATATGTAGGACGGGCGCGGACGAAGTCGCGGGTAACTGCTAGTTATAGTAATAAATAAGCTTATTATTGAAGTAGGTTGAACCAAGGTAATATAACCTTCGTTTTTTTTTCAATTGATCATTAGCATACTAATATATTTACTCCGGCGCCGTCTGTATTTGGAAGCTCTATGATTTTACGACCGTGCGTGACGTGTTTTTTATTGTAATAATTTATGTTGTTTCTAAGGTTTTATTTATTTTTTATGTTTTCGGCCATCTATTTCTAAGTTGTTGTTGTCTATTTAATATGCAATTTAAATGCTCGTTTGCCCACCAATAATTATAAAAAGGCTTGAAATTGCTTATAAAAACCAATCAAATCAAGCTATATTTGAAATGTTTTTAATCACGAATTAATTTTAATATTTTTCTACTCATACTTACGAAGCGTGTTGCTTCTAAGTTATTCGTGCATACCGCTAAGCTTTGCTTCCTTGTTATGTTCGGATTCAAAATATAGCACCACTCCATCTCCTCTCGTGGACTAAGGGAAGGGAAACCAGAGGGAAAGGCTGCAGCGTCCCTCTGCGGAACAGTTGCCATACTGCGCTCACTAAGCCGTCGTCAAGCGTGGTGAGTACTAACACATATCCCCCAAAATGACAACGAAATTGTGGAAATCTGTTGGAGGAGGCGTTTGTTCAGCTGTGGACGTCCTTTGGCTAATATGATGATAATGATGATCGTTAAGGAGTGGAACAGCTCGCCAGTTGCGAGTGAACTTGGTTTTTCAGACACGACTGCCCCAGCGTCGAACTCATCGTCGGTTACAATCAGGTAAGATGGTGTTCAAAGGCAAGCTACTATTCAATAAAAAAAAATACAATCATCACCATGATTGACAATGATGCTCCTGCCCACAGGGGAAGAGCTTGTGAATACAACGCCTATTGCCACTTACAGATCTGCTTACACCCTCAAGGGAAATGCAAACGATACATTGACGTGCCGAACACGGAAATGTAATATTTTTTCCTTACAGAGTAGGCAGGGGAATACGTGCGTATTTTGTTTACACGTTCCCTTCATCGATATGGGAAAATGAATCTACCTGATCGAATGAAATTATAAAATGTAAATTTTATTTCATAATCAATCAATCAGCCGTGTGGTGCCGGCTCAGAATACCACCACCCCATCTCCTCCCGTGGGTGTCGTAAAAGTCGACTAAGGGATTAGCCGGAGGATGGGCAGCAGCGTCCTTCGAGTACATTAACAACTCAACTGCGATCGCCAACCCGTCTGCCGAGCGTGGCGATTATGGCAAAACCCCCAATGAGCCCACAACACACCCTTATCGGTCGTTGTGGTGATCTTTGGAGGAGGCCTGTGTCCAGCAGTGGACTTCATTCGGCCGAAATGATGAATCAACCCCATTACTGCCCCACTGCTGGGCATGGGCCTTTTTTCACAACGAGAAAGGTAGTCCATCACGCCACGCCATGCCTAGAGCGGGTTGGCGGACTATACACAATTGAGAACATTTTGGAGCACTCTCAGGTGTGCAGTTTTCCTCACGATGTTTTTCTTCACCGTTAACGCAAGGGAAAATCAAATTCTGCAAAAACAATAATTGGCCTGGTGTATATTGTACAATCATGCCTAACATCTATTTGGGCATAAATTTCATCTGGATGCTTTATGTGTAACTGGATGTTTAACTGAAAATTTTATCTCTTTAAGGAAGTAAAATAAGCAGATTTTGTGTTGTTATGGCTCATAGATTACGTTCTGGTCACTTTCCATCTGGCAAGTTTTGGACATCTCATGAAAAAGCTTGATTCACCAGATTGTGAAGTATGCGGCAAGTTAGATGATGTCCAACACTTGCTAATGGAATGTGAAAAGAACCAGAGGGAGAGAGAGATGGTGATGCAAAAATTAAAAATTAACCGATATGAAGTCGTAGCTTTTATAACCATATTGACTAAACCTAACTCTGAAGCGGCCAAATTGGTATATGAGATGGTTGCTGTAACACTATTTCCCTCTCCGTCACAGTAACTTCTAAAATAACCGGGTAATTGGGGTAACTAGCAACAGTTTAGGGTATGATGAGGCTGACAAAGCCTCTAAATCAAAGGAGAACAAAAATAAAAAAAAGTTTCTTTAAGGAGGGCGGAGGCCGAGGAGCAAGCGTTATCAAAGTAACCTAAATATACGCTATCTAATAAAAAATCAGCGTCTCTCTAATATAGGAAAATGCTAATCGTAGACACAAGCGTAGGTCTTGTATGAATTATGGATTAACTTAGACAAAAATAAATGTAAATTTTAAGACTTGTTAAAAGTCCGTACAGTTAATAGTTAAACTAGTTAATAGGTTAACTAGTTAATAGTCAAACTAGTTAATAGTTAAACTAGTTAATAGTTAAAAGCAATCTGTTTTGATACAAGTTTTGAATTTTAGATTGATACACCATGAAATATATAAAAAAATATTACTGGCTAACTTAATGTTAAAACGGTTCTCGTTCTTTTTTATTATGTAAATCCTTTCCATCAACGAAAACTTCTTGCAGTTTTTAGAAAAAAAATCCTGTCACTTAGTAATATTATAATAGTTAACTGTATCATATAAGATACAGTTAATTATTATAATATTATTAAAGGGACCTGCTCAAAGCCCTGCCTGAAGGGCTCTACATGCAGTATCTCTGCCGGATAGCCGATATTTAGCGATATTTATCGGGTCTGCGAACATTCACACTATACAATCCAGCAGAGATACTGCATGAAGGGCAAGCAGTGCTTAGAGTAGGCAGTTTAAGTAACATGTCATCACACTTAAAAATATACTTTTCTTCACAGCGATATCAGTTATTCTTCTTCTCTTAGATTATGGCTTCTGTAGGTTATCTTCCATAATTTCGCCAATGTCAAGTTTAAGGCAACGTCGTACGGTATTTAGATGAATAAATCTTTACATATTCATAAAATATTTCTCAAAAATCTATCAGTTATTCGGCTTAGATTATCAGTATTTAGTTTTGAAGTATATGACATTACTATGTTGACATTTGTCACCTGTTACTCAAAGTCAATATTTAATTGTTTTGTTGTTTACATGTACCGCTATCGTGACTACTATTTATGTTCTTGGATTTTGAATATTTTGAATTCCAGCTTTAATATTAAATAACATAAATACAACAATTGTATATGCAGTCAAACACAGACAAAAATAAATGCACATCGTTCAAATATATTTCATCGCAAAGACATAGTTTTTTTAATAGCTATATGTGCTCATTGTAATAGCGTGGTGTACTTTTTGATGTTTTCTCATGATTATATTACTCATTCATCATTTCGGCCGAATGAAGTCCACTGCTGGACACAGGCCTCCCCCAAAGATCACCACAACCACCGATATGGATGTGTTGTGGGCTCGTTGGGGGGTTTTGCCATAATCGCCACGCTTGGCAGACGGGTTGGCGATCGCAGTTGAATTGTTAATGTACTAGAAGGACGCTGCTGCCCATCTTCCGGCTAATCCCTTAGTCGACTTTTACGACACCCATGGGAAGAGATGGGGTGGTGGCATTCTGAGCCGGCACCACACGGCAAGCCGGCACCACACTATTACTCATTATCATAACTAAAATTTAACTCACATTTACAATATTTGACTGTTCACTTCTGGCCTTCTGGGCTTACTAGGCACAATGGGCAATCCCCTTTAATATCCCTAGCTATGCACATATCTAAATAATCTATATATTAGTTGTACTACATTACATGTTCCTAGCCGGTTGCCAACGAGTAAAGCAATAACATGTTTCTCAATTGTTCTCACAACGGACGCGGGCTGAGAAGCAGATAATAACGTCCTACCTAGCCGTCCTGACGTCCGTCCTACGTAGCCTAACCTTTTTTTTACTTTTTTTTGATGGTGCGTGGAAATTCTTCATGAACTTCCTTCGCCCCGGGGAAGGGCGAAGAGACGTAGCCTACCTAGGTGGATATATTAATAAACTATCTTTCATTAACAATAACACGGGTTTTTCATGACAATAACACGGGTTCTCTTTTTTATCTACGAGTTTGAACAAAAACACCAAATAGATTACACCATTACATAACTCAATTTCATTTTAAAAAAACAATTCGGCCCGTTAATTTCGGGGTCTAATTAAAACCGCGGTTGTGACTGAAACCGCGAGATTTCCCCCGGGCATGGTGAAATTGTAACGTTAAATGCATTATTAAATGAACACCCATAAATCTTGCGATATTTTAACTCGAGATATTTTTATGGGGTTTTCACTCAGTTCGGAAAGTTATTTCTCCATAGCTCTTAATGTTTTATGGTGGAGGAACGTTAAGATCGAGCGCTGATGCTGTTTTTATTGAGAGAAACTTTGTGTTATGGTATGAAAATGAAAATAATTTTATAGGATTTTGATGTGAGAATCCTGTGAACTTATAACTTGAATGAGGAAGTTTAATAAAGGGTTTTGCAGCTGAAATCTGGAAACCATTAACGTCAGTGTACATTTCCAAGGTTAGCATTCATCATCATGTCGGCCGAATGAAGTCCACTGCTGGACACAGGCCTCCCCTAAACCCTCCACCACAATGACCGATATCGGTGTGTTGTGTGCTCATTTCGGGGTTGCCATAATCGCCACGCTTGGCAGGCGGGTTGGCGATCGCAGTTGAACTGTTAATGTATTCGAAGGGCGCTGCTGCCCATCCTCCGGCTAATCCCTTAGTCGCCTTTTAAGACACCCACGGGATGAGATAGGTTGGTGCTATTCGTAGCCGGCACCACACGGCGAAGCCGGCACCACACGGCAAACAAAAATAATTTAGGTTATTGCATCTTATTTTTTATTCAATAGAATTCTGGAGCGGGCGAGAAGGATTTTGGGTCTTGCTCTCCCCTTGCTACGCCTATGCATAAGCTATGAGATACCCACACTCGCCAGTGGGTAAACTCAGGGTGTCGATGGTGATATTAAAGAATATGCATGTCGTCATCATCATCATCATATCACCCACGGATGTCCACTGCTGAACAAAGGCCTCCCCTTAGATTTCCTCAACGAGCGGTCACATGCCGCTCTCATCCAACGACTCCCAGCGACCTTCACCAGGTCGTCTGTCCACCTCGTTGGAGGTCGTCCCACGCTGCGTTTTCCGGTGCGCGGTCTCCATTCATTCTTCTCCATACACTTAATTTGTATTCTCATCATCATATAAGCCAAAGGAAGTTCACTGTTGAACAAAGGCCTCCCCAAAGATTTCCACAGTTGTATAGTCATTTTGGGGGTAATTTGACGGCACGGTTAGTGCAGTGGCTGATACAATCGGCTGCTGCGCACCGGGTCGTGGCTTCGATTCCCGCACGGAACATATATTTGTACGATCTGCAGGTAGTTGTTCTGGGTCTGGGTCTATTGTATGTGGAATTTGTGTTTGTAAACGCACCCACGACACAAGAGAACTAATAGTGTGGGGCAAGGTTTAAAATTGCCAGTACGCACCACGCTTGGCAGGGTTGGTGAGTGCAGTATGACTGCTGTTCCACGGATAGGACGCTGCTACCCATTCAAGATTAGAGTCTCTTAGTCGCCTTTTACGACATCCACGGCAGGAGAGGGGGTGGTGCGATATTCTTAATCCGTACACCTCACGGAGCACTAATTTGTATGCCATAAGCGAATCACCAAATCCTTCTAACAGTTCATGTTCTTTCGCAATAACAGTCATCGACAATCTTTTGTCTGTTTCCAAAATTGTTGTATACTTATATAACAATAAGTTAATATCAATTGTTTGATAATCAGTCAATTTGTATCTAATCCATTGTTTTATGCCGGCCTCACGGTAGCGTCTGCATATTATATTAATTATCATTTAAATTATTCCTGTGGGCCGCCATTATTGAGCGCGTTTGTATTCGATGCGTGTGCGAGCGTCATAATGTGTGGAATATTGAGTCGAACCGGGAGTTGGAATTTAAAGTCTATACTTCTAATAATATTTTCATTTAACAATGTCTTAGGTTTTCGCGATTATTACTCATTACCATAAAACACTTTTAAACGGATTACATTGCGTATATTATAGATTTTAGTTTGTCCTGACGTTTTGAACAAGATGCTGGGCTCTACAATATTGACTGTGATTGTGGTTTGTCATACATAGGGTAAACAAAGCGTAGCATACCCACCCGAATAAAAGAACATATACTCGTAACAGACGTCAAGCTCCAGAAAGTCTGCAGTGTGTGAACATGCCTTAGGCAAACTCAACTACTATTTTCGTTTTGATCAACCTTAAGTCCTCGCGAAAGAGAACCGATATGTACCTAGATTGTTTCGTGAGGCTATTGAAATTTAAAAACATCCTAATTTTAATAGAGAAGATGGTTAGCAGGTACCACCTGTTTGGAATCTAGTTATTAATAATATACCACACTAAAAACATCAAGACACTGTGAGTGATTACTGCGTGCATCGAAACAAATTTTTGATTAAAATTGTACGGTAGATAAAATTAAATTGCTTTTTAAAATCTGTGACGCCGCCTGTCACAGGAAAAAACTAAAACCTATAATATACGTGATATAATCCGTTTAAAAGTGTTTTATTATAATGATTTTAATTTTACATAAATATCATAACATTGTTGCTCAGGAGTTGGTTGCGCCGTTTCTTCTCCCCAGCTTAAGCACTAGGAACCGGTGAAGGAGGAAGGTGGTTTTGGGGGCTGTCTTATACAATTCTCTGTCTTTTTTGAATAAATGATTTATGATATAAATTTTTAAACTGACATGGTCACTAACACTATTATTGGAACTCAAAAGTAATAAAAAACATGGTAAATATCTAGTTCCAATAATAAATGATTTATGAATTTGAATTTTAATAATTTTACCATGAGATGACAAATACTTTCTGTTGAAAGTTGAATTCAAAATGAGTTTTATGCCAAAGAGATTTTGTTTACTTTAAGTATGGGGATGTGGGAGTCCCGCCACAATAATCCATGATGATTACTAAAGACGATGGCAAGTGATTATCTCTACAATAGGTATAATAGTAACTATAATAATATACTAGAAAGAAAGAAAGAAACAAAGAAAGAAAGCATTTATTTAAGTTATATTAAAATAAAAACACGAATAGTTCAGTAACTTATAAACTACATTGAATTTAAACGAGCGATTTTACGTCCACTGCTGAACAATGATGGATAACAGCAAAGATTCATAATCACCAGTGTGCGGGAGGATTGGTGATTGCAGTATGTGGTTTTAAAACCATACGGTCCAATTGCAATGCAATGTGTATTTAGACCTGGGTGTACTGACCCAATTTTAGTTTAGCATCTTAAAACACTTATTGAATAATCTATTTCCCTAATGGCAGATTTTATCTTGAGTTTAATTACCTTTTTGTGTTACTTGATATCCTTCGTTTATTATAACAATTATAGTACTTTAATATCTCTTCTCCTCTCAATGTAAGTTTTAAGGCATCGCTTCATTCAGCCATGTTATTTTATAAATAGAATAGAATAGTACAGATGTTCTTTCAAGGCAGACTCTTGTTTTACTATGAGGCGTATGCGCACCGCGCTCATTTAAACAATGGTCTCAATTAGTATGCTGCAACTGTCAGCATCATCTAATCTATATGTCTGTGCAGTACTAAACTTTACAAAAAATAAATTGTGTTTCAATATGAATATCCATCAAATGGGCAGTTTAAAAATAGAGGATTCTTAATTCAAAATTTAAATCGTTATCTTTCAATCCAGGCTCTCGTTCTAACTCCATCCATCCTTCGCCGCTATTTGCCAGTGGTCGATGCGTATGCGCAGCGCGCTCATGTAAACAATGGCGCCAATCAGTATGCCACACTCGTCAGTACCACCTGATCGGTTTATGCAACTGAACACTAGCTGTTGCCAACGGCAGCGCTTGTTTTGGTTTCAACATGGTTTGATGATTTAATGAAAGACAGCACCGAGTCGAACGTTCGCCCTCTATACTTTGAATGTAATCATTATGGATAGAAGAACAATGACATAGTTGAGAAAAAATCGTAGTTTATCGTGCCTAAATTAAAAGGTTAGTTGAGAAGCAAATGGTGATATTACCTTCATTGAATTCATAATAATGATCTTAGAGCTACGAAATTAGAAATTATTTTGTTGGATTAATTCGGCTAAATAGTGATAGAGAATGGAGGATCGAATTGGAAATAATTGTCGGCAGATCAATGACTACATAATCCAGTAATATTGAAGCAATTAGGCTCCATCCATCCATATGTGTGGGGTGCGGATTAAGAATGTAGCACCACTCCATCTCTTCCCGTGGATGTACAAGGCGACTAAGGGATGCTAAACCAGAGGGATGGGCAGCAGCGTCCCTGGTGTGAAACAGTAGCCATACTGCGCTTACCAACTCGCCTGCCAAGCATGGTGATTACTGGCAAATTGCCGCCAAAATGATGACATAATTGTGGAAATCTATGGAGGAAGCGTCCTTTGACTGATATGATTAATGATGATGAATCAGGTTTCAGATTTCAAAGCGATAATTTGGAGATTTCACAGTAAAGCGAAACAAGAAAATACATTGACGTTTAAAAACAAATTGAATACAACACCGCTGTTGCACCTACTTCACTCACTCGCTATTCGCTTCACGTTGTTCTAAGTAAGCGACACGTACAAACATATACTAGCTAAACAAACCAAATATAGAATTAAGCATGAAGTGAGGAATAGTAACAATCATAAGTACGACGACTTGAATATAGTCATACCGTCAGCATACAATACGGATAACATATCCATACATATTACGGACAGGGTTGGCACTCCCTTCTGGCCTTTTTTTTTTTTTTTATTTTTTTTTTATTGGTGCCCAGTGGAAATTCATCATGAACTTCCTTCGCCTCGGGGAAGGACGAAGGGGTATGCCGGACTCCTACCGGCTAAAACCACTGGAGCGGTCATAATCGGCACCTAAGGGAGGCTCCAGGTCCTCGTATGATCACACTAGAGCCACCCACTGGTGCCACGCCTATTGGTACATCTCGGAGAGGGTGACTGTATAGCGGTCACCCCCCCAGGGGGATTGTAAAGGATCCCCCAAAGCGTCCCACGGCAGCGCGTGACCACATGCGTGCTACTGTCTTCTCTTGGGTCGCTTGGTGTTGGCACGCAGATTCCCCAATCTACGCACCCGCGAACCCAGAGGTCCCCCACCTTATAGCAACGGCAGGGGTTTTCAGGCGTATCGGAATTAGGCGCCAGGGTGGTTGTTACCCCGGCGCCGTCTCCTTCTTCTTCGAGCGGGATCGGCCCTCTCCCGATCCCGCTCTGCGGTCTCCTTCTGGAGCATGACGCTCTCACAGAAG
Organism: Diloba caeruleocephala; assembly: GCA_947459985.1. NCBI lineage: Eukaryota > Metazoa > Arthropoda > Insecta > Lepidoptera > Noctuidae > Diloba > Diloba caeruleocephala. Next base: position 1,188,787 of record OX381620.1, on the reverse strand, counting down.
GAGACCACTGCATTCCAGTTTTCGTGCTCTGCCAACATAGCCGACACTACTGCTGGCAGAGAGAGATCCTGCCCGATCCGATCGACCAGGATCCGCCGCTCGGCGGCCCATGCAGGGCACGCCTCGAGCGTGTGCTGTGCGGTGTCCTGGTCGCTATCACAATGGTGGCATTGTGCCGTGGCCTCGCGTCCTATCCTGTGCAGGTACGCACCGAAACAACCATGCCCGGTGAGCACCTGCGTCAGGCGATAGGTCACGCGCTCGCTCCTTCTGAGCCAGGCTCCGAAGAGCGGCAGGACGGCCTCGACGACGCGCTTGGTTGCAAACTGCATCCGCAGGCGATGACGCCACTTTACAAGTGCGCGCCGCCGAGCTAGCCGCCGCAGCTTGTCCAACGCCCCTGGAGGCGCGCCTTCACCGCTCTGGCGGGAGGAGCGTGTCTGATCGTAGACCCACGCATCCATCTCCGCCAGACTCCCTTCTGGCCTGACAAATCTTGGCTAGTTAAAAAAAAACAGAGAGAAAGAGCACAGATTAAAAATATTTATTAACAGCATAATATTTGGTAGCAGTCGATTTCTAACAACAAAAAAAAAATAGGATGACTAACGGGACAGGCGTCGATACAGATTTTAAAAAGTTGTTCTACCATAGTCATTCTGCGACCACGAATTCTGCAAAGTGTTCGAAACGTCAAGAAAAATTAAAATCTACAATATACGCGATGGAATCCGTTTAAAATTGTTTTATTACAATGAGTAATAATAGCGAAACCCTAAGGCATTATCATTTGAACCATTTAGAAGCACTTATTTATTATTACGTTCCAAGGTATAGATTTCTTATGGAGAAGAACAGGCAAGAAACTCAATGGTTATTCTTTTCAAATCATATTAAGATACAATATTTAGAAGTACTTACATTGTTATTGATATTAAGATACAAGACATAAACAAGCAAGTATAGAATTAATGGTAATAAAAATGACATTCATTGGGGCCGTTAATTGGTACTATTTGCGTATTCGGAGTCCTCATGCCATCCTTATCTTGGGCAGAATCCTTCACCTATAAATTCTCCCATTTGTTGCCAATAATAGCTGTTGTAGGAAGCGACGAATGGAAAGAGGCAGAGAAAGTATCAAGCGCAGTTACTATGACCAAGTGAATGAAATACTATGTTGTGTCGTACGCGGTCGTAAAATGGGCGGATATAGAGTTATGATTGCAGCACCGATTTGAGTTAACGTGATGTGATAATGTATGGAGAAAGCTCACAAACACTTTTTCAATAAACATAATTGTATTTTTTTTGTATTATGCTATTTTATCGAAATTATTATTTCGATTTGGTCAGTGGCCAGCCTTGTGCCAGAAATGTTCAAGCCACTCAAACACATCCAACTTGGCTTAGCTGCTATCTAACAACAACCGTTCCCAATGATTTTAAGTGCCCTCCGAAGCATGGAGATGCTCAGTTCAAATACTATTATGCCGTCGCCCATCCATAGATTGAATGCGTCGAGCGTTGTTTAACTTTACCAATCCTTTACCAAGTGAGTGCAGCTGGCTTCGAGCGCCTCGCGGCTAGTATCATAACTACCCCAAAGCAAAGTGTTTCAAAGCACAGACTGATCAATCTTGAATGTCAATGAACAATGTCGTACTAACATCCAGGACCAACCTACTGGCCAAAAACACCTCTTACCCGATCAATTTGTATCATTAACGAAGTCCATATCAAAACTGATATATTCACAGGACATTTGTGTGAATTCGCAAGGTACTTGTTATAATGTAGAATAGTCATCATATCAGCCACAGGACGTCCACTGCTGAACAAAAGCCTCCCCCTTAGATTTCCACAACGAGCGGTTACATGCCGCCCTCATCCAACGACTCCCAGCGACCTTCACCAGGTCGTCTGTCCACCTCGTTGGAGGTCGTCCCACGCTGCGTTTTCCGGTGCGCGGTCTCCATTCTAGAACCTTTGTGCCCCAGCGGCCATCAGTTCTACGAGCAATGTGCCCTGCCCATTGCCACTTCAGTTTACTAATCCTTTCAGCTATGTCGACAACTTTAGTTCTTCTACGGATCTCCTCATTTCTGATTCGATCTCGTAGAGAAATACCAAGCATAGCTCTTTCCATAGCTCGCTGAGAATAGTGTTGTATGTATTTTTGAATGTTAATGTGGTGTGTTATTGTGTTGTTTATTATGGTGCTAAGATAGTGTGTTACGATACACACAGGTTAAATAAATTGTTCATCTTTACTTGTAGAAATAATATTAGATATGATCGCACTATTGCATTACGTGCTAACCTGTAATAGTAGTCGTTTTAAGGAAGTAATAAATAAATAAATGTTTTTTTAATCCACTGGAGTCGTTGATAGCAGCCCTAGCCTCCATCCACACTTTCACGTAGCACATTAGTATGCTGATCCTCCGCTCAGCGGCGCACACGCAGATTAATAAGTTCTATCCGTGTATGGACACTATAAAATCTGAAAGTGGAGCTGAAAGTTAAAGGAGAGAAAGGTTTTGTTTTATGAGATTTCGGTTTCATTGTGATCCTCGAATTTGAAGTTTTGATGTAGTTTTACTTTATTACTGCTTCATTGATCTTGTTGCATGGATGTCAAGAACGAGGAACTGGTTTTGATTTCCAGGTCGCGTAGAGTGCACATAATTGGATTTTAATCTTAGAAAGTTCTCACTGATACTTACTGGGTAGCATTTTTCCTGTGCCTCAGATGGGATTGCCCCTTTTTACCGACTTCAAAAAGGAGGAGGTTCTGAATTCAATGCGTATCTTTTTTTATGTATGTACACCGATTACTCCGAGATTTGTAGACCGATTTGAGCAATTCTTTTATAGCTGATGCAAAATGCGAGTTGGTCCCATATAAATTTCATTACATTTGATTGAGTAGTTTTTTAACCAGCTTCAATAAACAGGTTAATTTGGCTGCGCTTATCTAGATGATGTCTTAATAGTTTCGATTCCTCTCAGATCAGAGAACCGATTTGAGTCATTGTTATTTTTAGTGTTAAATACTGATACCAAATTGGAAAAAGTTCGTCCATATATTTACACGAAAAAGAAACAAATAAAACTTTTTAACAATAAAAATATCGACTTCAAAACCCCTACATGATATAAAAATATAAAAACCACTGAAAAGGAAAAAGCCAATCAAGCATGTATTAAGCCCTGTAGGACTGGTCGCATAACTAGGTGTAACGGCACGGTTGGTGCAGTGGCTGACACAGTCGGCTGCTGCGCTCCGGGTCGAGGGTTCGATTCCCGCACGGAACAAATATTTGTATGATCTGCAGGTAGTTGTTCCGGGTCTGGGTGTATTGTGTGTGGAATTTATGTCTGTAAACGCACCCACGACATAGGAGAAATCCTAGTGTGGAAAAAAAAGAAAAAACTAAGGGCAAGCCACCCATAGAATTTTATGGAAATATTTTGCTACAGCCAAGTGTACGAAATTAGTTAATTTAATAAGCACATTTATGTCAATGTAAAGATTATTAATCATCATCATCATCATATCAGTCAAAGGACGTCTACTGCTGCACAAAGGCCTCCCTATAGATATCCACAACTGTGTCATTGAAGGGACGCTGCTGCACTTAACTCTGGTTTAGAGTCCCACAGTAACATATGGATTGGTGCCATATTCTGGACACATTCATCATCATCATCATGATAATCATATCAGCCACAGGACGTCCACTGCTGAACAAAGGATTCCCTTAGATTTCCACAACGAGCGGTCACATGCCGCTCTCATCCAACGACTCCCAGCGACCTTCACCAGGTCGTCTGTCCACCTCGTTGGAGGTCGTCCCACGCTGCGTTTTCCGGTGCGCGGTCATTTTCCATTCGAGAATCATTTTGCTCCAACGGTTCTACGAGCAATGTAGATACACTCGACAATGTAGACAATCTGGACACATTGCGGAAATGTAAAGACTATTAGAACAATAGATTTATTAGCATCAGCTAATAAACCAAGAAAACTGTTACTCTGTGTGCATAATAATATTAATCAGTTAAATAACAATAACAAATAACAATTATCTCATCTTTTAATAAACAATTAATCAGAATTCACGGCATGATTTTTAGAAACGACGATCTTATCAGGTGACATTGTTTGGTCGAGTGTAGCCGAGTGTTACTGAAGACTGCCGAGTGTACCCGATTGTGGCCAACAAAGAGGCTGTTCTATTAAAACACAAAATCATTTGTACAGAAGGTCCACTCCATACGAGTCGCGATAACATGTTCATACGAAAACTAAGATCATTAAGATCATCAGAATTGTAAACGTTAACATCTACGGCCGAATATGTGTTTCGTACTTGACCGCCTTAAGAAACGGAAGAGAATACTGCCAAAATAATATCGATTGGAAAATAGATCAGAATATTGTTACAAGTGGACAGGGAATTCTAACGACCATCCGCTTGGCATCCTTCCTTGACGAAATCTCAGAGAGTATGGACAGGGATGCCGTGCCGGCTGAATGCCGTGTGGTGCCGGCTCAGAATACCACCACCCCATCTCCTCCCGTGGGTGTCGTAAACGTCGACTAAGGGATTAGCCAGAGGATGGGCAGCAGCGTCCTTCGAGTACATTAACAACTCAACTGCGATCGCCAACCCGTCTGCCAAGCGTGGCGATTATGGCTAAACCCCCCAATGAGCCCACAACACACTCATGTTGTGGTTATCTTTGGGGGAGGCCTGTGTCCAGCAGTGGTCTTCATTTGGCCGAAATTATGATGGACAGAGTATCGCAAATACCTCATAGTTAAAACTGAGCCTTTTGCTGACATTTTATTTCATGTTGCATTGGTGCGCATGCGCTTCTGATCAAGCACGCCCACTATACTGGTTTTCTAATTACCATAACACGTTTAATGCGGTGCTCGGCTCCATTCGTGTCGGGATGGTTGAATTAATCATCAAAACAAATTAATATTAACCACGGAATAAGGTTAATTAAATTGCCTATTGTTAAAAAATGACAATGGTCATCTTTAAATTGCCTTTCGATTGTTTTATTTATATATAAAGGAAACTTGGAACCTTAGAAAGATAGATGGCCCAAGAAATGGTTGTACTATTTGAACGATGATGGGTATAACACTATACGAGTACATGTATAGTAATTAATCAATCATTCAAATGTCAAGTAAGCTATGAAACATTTAAAATAATTATTTAAAATATTGGGTATATCAAAGCCATAATATACACATTTTATTAGAACAGCGAGTTTATTGTTATCAAGATGTTGTCTGCAGTGAAAATGCGCATTCATGGGATGCAAGCAAAGAGATTTAAAGCTTTGGATGCAAGATATAAAGGACAAAATCAGTATCGGGGCCTGATAAAGTTATATCAACCTATTGGAGAGTATTCAAGAGAACTTTAACAACAGGATACAACTTGATGTAATCAGATACAAATGGAAAAAAATTCGTTTGGTACAGTTCATGAAAGAGCAAAATTGGACTTCTGGGATGAAAGGCCTGGTGACATGAAATACAGGCTTCAGCCTAGTTTAGGCACCAGTCTCTTACAATAAATTTGAATAATACTATAACTTTTACTGTGGTGAGAAATGAACAAATAAAATAAGTACTCTGTCATTTCCTTGTGAATACAGTTCCCGAAAAGAAATTAAATTGTGTTGATTTGTGATGTGAGGGAAATAGCTAAATATGACAACATTATCTATGCGCTTGCGTGTGATAGTTGTAGTAAACATAGACGCTGCTTATGCATACATTAATATCGTTGAGATTATGTATTTGTGATACTGCGATCCGCAAAAGCTGCTCTAGTTTTTTTTTCTTTTTTATACAACTCAGAGACTAGGCATCAAGTCATTTGCCAGGTGGTAAGCGACACGCCTGTCCATAACAATTGTAATGCAAGTACCAATGCAGAACTACAATGCAGAACTTCCTCGACCTCCTACCTAACCTCGACACCTCGTTACATTAGTTATTTAGTTTTTTATGCCCAGTAATTTCACTAGTTACAGTGTCCTTCTAACCAGAGCACAGTAATGTCTAAAGTTTAATTACTACTGCTTGGCGGCGAATATCTGGGACTGTGGTGGTACCTACCTAACCAGACTCTTGGTAAAAGAGATATACGACCAGTAAAAAATTCCAGTCTAAGCCTGGAAGCCTTTGTCTTTTTCGATATTATGCACCTCTATACCAACGTAGGCGAAACCACTACGATAATAATTTGGATTCTATCAAGTTTATAACTGTATGAGCAGATTTTCATGTTGATTTAATATTAACATACACACAAGACTTGCCTGTTTATAAAAATTATGGAATAATAACTTGGCATCATTTGCATTTCCCTGTCATACTAGAAATTAGACATAAGGAAAGAATACATTTATATAAACTTAAATATCATCATCATCATCATATCAGCCACAGGACGTCCACTGCTGAACAAAGGCCTCCCCCTTAGATTTCCACAACGAGCGGTCACATGCCGCTCTCATCCAACGACTCCCAGCGACCTTCACCAGGTCGTCTGTCCACCTCGTTGGAGGTCGTCCCACGCTGCGTTTTCCGGTGCGCGGTCTCCATTCGAGAACCTTTGTGCCCCAACGGCCATCAGTTCTACGAGCAATGTGCCCTGCCCATTGCCACTTCACTTCACTTCAACTTAAATATAACCAAGACAAATCTTTATTAAGGAATTGAATCCGATTCTATGGAATCGTATTAGAATAACAATTTACTTAAAGAAATTAATTTTACTGATTGGAAGTTTAAAACACGCATTCAATCAATTCTAATAAAAAATCCTATTAAAAACTCAAAAACTAAGTTGACAACAGGGACGCATGGCTTTAATTCATTCTATGCATGCAGATTTCACGGCACGGTTGGTGCAGTGGCTGATACAGTCGACTGCTGCGCTTCGGGTCGTAGGTTCGATTCCCGCACGGAACAAATATTTGTATGATCTGCAGGTAGTTGTTCCGGGTGTGGGTGTATTGTATGTGGAGTTCATGTCTGTAAACGCACCCACGACACAGGAGAAATCTTAGTGTGGGGCAACGTTATAAAAACAAAAAAGATTCCCTGGAAACTAATTCTACCTGTAATGTTTGTATTGTATAACTGCAAATGTTTTTCATTTTATAATGGAACTGAAACTAATTCAACAATTTACCCTGATTTGTAAAATAATGTACAAAGAGAAAAATAAGCAAAGAATACCTGCTCTAGGTCGGCGTTTCTTCTCAGAGGTTGTCATGAAAGGAAATGCTCTTCGTTGTCTCAATTCCTGTAAAGGTGATTAAATGATTGAATTGTATTGGATACGCCCTTTTTCGCCCGATTCATCTTATATCTAGAGCCAAAGTTCATTATTATGTTAAGCATGACAATACGACGACAACAAATATGAAGCAGTAATTTTTTTTTATTTCTCGCCCTCGCTGAGTGCATGATGAATTCCTTAGTAGTGGAAACGGTTCCATAAGTTGGGCCAGCTCTGGATCAATACGATTGTGCCCAGATTTGCTCTTGCTAAAGATAAAGATAAAATTATTACCAAACTAAACACATAATTCGTTAAATGCAAAACAATACAGATAGGTTTTTTTTGTGTAGTACGGTAAAAGGCAGTCTCAGCAATGTTGGCAGTGCGTACTGATTAAACCACACACGGGTCAACGCTGGTTTTCAGTCCGTCCCCTTTATGACGAATAATAAACAACAAGAAAGACTGCGGGTTCTACAGAAAAATAAAATACAAATAAACTTACGAAATTAAAAACAAAACAAAGCTTTCACAAAATAAATAATTAAATGAAATATTTCCCATATCTATTGTTTGTGGAGTGGTTTGTTCTAAGGTACTAATATTTGACGGCACGGTTGGTGCAGTGGCTAAGCGATTGGATTTCAGCGCTCAGGGTCGTGGCTTCGATTACTGAAGAAATATGCGTACAGATATTTGATCTGGTTCTGCAGTGCAATTGCCTAAGTCCTCGTCTCAATGGCTCATTGTCTGCTACGTATCTTCAATCATGTTTTAGCGAATACCAAATTGGTATTTCATTGTTATTTCAATTCTGTATTCAAGGATGTATCGATGTTTAGGCTTATGGAATTCCACTGCTGGATGGCTGGGCGTGTGTTATTTCATTTGATGTCTGCAAACTGTAACCACGATACGGGAGCCATACCATTGCGGGCATAGCTTTTCATAAACAAAAAAATTGTCTATTTGTGAACTTGAGGCATTGACGAAAGCATTTTGTTTTAATAAATGTTATGTTATCTAAATATGGAACAATGTCTCGATGTTGTTAATTCTTATAGTAGCACTGACTTACCTGTGGTACCTGAAAATTATGTATTTACGTTGTTTTTTTAATCCACGGTATTATAAATATAATGTTCTAGAAAATATTCTCGTGGTACACTGGAAACGCTCACATATTACCAGTTATAATTTGTTTGGTGTGTTTCGGATCGTGCGGCGAACGTTGTAAATAATCGAAAGGTCATAGGTTCGACTCTGTGCGGTGAAAGCGGCTATTAAAAACCTTAGATTTTGAACAACAAGTTTATTGTATTACTCTAATCAATTCGATTATGTTTTAGAAATGATCATAGAAATGTTTTTGTTTGTTTATTGTTTTGGGCGAGTGTTTGAAGTTGCTGTCACTGTGCGGCCTGTGTGGTCTTCGATCAGGAAATACGTCACGCATACTCTTCCCTTAGGCGTTAGAAGGGATTAAATTGGATTATTATTAGGCCTAAGCAGTAGTGTTTAAACCTTAGTCATTGTTGTTGTTACTGGGCAAAGAGATTAAATAATTAATGTCTCCAGGTGACCAGCGCAGTGTGGTGCCACGCAGGACTTGCCCTGGATAGCAGGACAATTGTTATGGGCAGGCGTGACATTTACTACGGAATGAACGAAAAATTGTAGGCACACGGGGTCATTGACCGCCATCTGTTTTGGATGGAATCTGTGTTAGAAAATAAATGGATATTTTGGTGAAAAATTAAGGTGACATTTATTTTAACAATTTGGGCGGAGAATCGTGGGCTGATTCGTCTTCTAGAAGGTTACAGGTGATTAAGTCAGCAGCCAGGGTTACCTTTTTTTGTATTCATTTTTTTATTGGCGCCCAGTGAAAGTGAAATTCTTCATGAACTTTCTTCGCCCCGGGGAAGGGCGAAGGGGTATGCCGGACTCCTTTTTTTTTTTTTTTTTTTTTTTTTTTTTTTTTATTGGTGCCCAGTGGAAATTCATCATGAACTTCCTTCGCCCCGGGGAAGGACGAAGGGGTATGCCGGACTCCTACCGGCTAAAACCACTGGAGCGGTCATCTTCGGCACCTAAGGGAGGCTCCAGGTCCTCGTATGATCACACTAGAGCCACCCACTGGTGCCACGCCTATTGGCACATCTCGGAGAGGGTGACTGTAAAGCGGTCACCCCCCCAGGGGGATTGTAAAGGATCCCCCAAAGCGTCCCACGGCAGCGCGTGACCACATGCGTGCTACCGTCTTCTCTTGGGTCGCTTGGTGTGGGCACGCAGATTCCCCAATCTACGCACCCGCGAACCCAGAGGTCCCCCACCTCATAGCAATGGCAGGGGTTTTCAGGCGTATCGGAATTAGGCGCCAGGGCGGTTGTTACCCCGGCGCCGTCTCCTTCTTCTTCGAGCGGGATCGGCCCTCTCCCGATCCCGCTCTGCGGTCTCCTTCTGGAGCATGACGCTCTCACAGAAGGAGACCACTGCATTCCAGTTTTCGTGCTCTGCCAACATAGCCGACACTACTGCTGGCAGAGAGAGATCTTGCCCGATCCGATCGACCAGGATCCGCCGCTCGGCGGCCCACGCAGGGCACGCCTCGAGCGTGTGCTGTGCGGTGTCCTGGTCGCTATCACAATGGTGGCATTGTGCCGTGGCCTCACGTCCTATCCTGTGCAGGTACGCGCCGAAACAACCGTGCCCGGTGAGCACCTGCGTCAGGCGGTAGGTGACGCGCTCGCTCCTTTTGAGCCAGGCTCCAAAGAGCGGCAGGACGGCCTCGACGACGCGCTTGGTTGCAAACTGCATCCGCAGGCGATGACGCCACTTTACAAGTGCGCGCCGCCGAGCTAGCCGCCGCAGCTTGTCCAACGCCCCTGGAGGCGCGCCTTCGCCGCTCTGGCGGAGGGAGCGTGTCTGATCGTAGACCCACGCATCCATCTCCGCCAGGATGTCAAAAGGCGGAAAACGCGCCAGGAGAGTTGCCGCCTCGTAGGACACCGTTCGGTATCCTCGTGCGATCCGGATAGCCACTCTGCGCTGCAGACCGTGAATTTTGGTTCTGCAGCGCTGGGCGCCTGATAGTCGAGCTGACCATACAGGCGCCCCGTATAGGACCACGGACCGCACGACTCCTCCGTAGAGACGGCGAACTTCCTCACATGGTCCCCCGAGATTGGGCAGCAGCCGGTGTAGAGCACCCACTACCCTCTCGACTCGGGGGACGAGGCGCTGGAAGTGCTCTTCGAAGCCCCAACGACTATCCAGGGTGAGCCCCAGGTATTTCATGTACCGGCCCACCCCGATTTGCGCGTCACCAACGCGTATCCACGAACTGGGTGGTTCTCTGCTTCTCGGCAGTTTGTGGAACCATAGCGCCTCGGTTTTCTGAGGCGCTATCCGCAGACCCAGGGCGTGGATTTTGGCCACGACAATTGCCACCGCTTGCTCCGCAAGCCGGATGGTTCCCTCGAAGGACTCCCCGCTGGTCAACACCAGAGTGTCATCAGCGTAACAGACTAAGCTGACGCCAGCAGGGAGAACGACACGCAGGACCGCATCGTAGGCGAGGTTCCATAAGAGAGGGCCGAGAACTGACCCCTGCGGAACCCCGCACGTAATTTCCCTCCGCTTTACGCTACCGTCCCTGCCCACGTAGCGAATGTGCCTATCGCGCAGATAGGCCCCAATGATGCCCTGCAGGTAGGGCGGACACCGATGATAGACTAGTGCCGCCCTAATAGCGCCCCACGGGATGGAATTGAAGGCGTTGACGATGTCTAGACTGACCGCCAACGCCACCCCACCCCGCCGGGACACTGCCTGTTCCGACAGCGAGCGGACGCGAAGAATCGCGTCGATGGTGGACCGCCGCTGCCGGAAGCCATACTGACTTTCGGCCAGGTCGGGGCCAACTCGCGACAGGTGCTCAACGAGTCTTCGGGTAACTATTCTTTCGAATAGCTTCGAAGCCTCGTCGAGCAGGCAAATGGGACGGTATGCAGAGGGAGACTCTGCAGCCCTTCCTTCCTTCTTCAAGAGAACCAATCCGGCTTCCTTCCAGCCGGACGGGAACACGCCACTACGGAGGCAACTGGTGAACAGCCGCCTCAAGCGGTCCCCAAGAGACTGTAGCGCATACACCCACGCACGGCCCGGAATGCCGTCCGGACCCGGTGCGGTGTTGCGACTCTTCAGGCGGCCAATGGCTCGGCCCAGCTCCCCATCCGAAACCCCCAAATCCTCGGCCCAGTCCGAGGCATTTGGGGGTGAAGAGGGACCAGGATGGTCCCGAACCGCCGGAAAGAGCGTTGAAAGTACTCTCTCCAGCAAATCCGGGGCCATGGTTTCGGTCACCGGGGGGACATACGGGCGCAACTTGCCCACTACCATACGGTAGGGTCTCCCCCACGGATCCCTATCTAGTCCCTCTAGGAGCTCGCTCCAGGACCGAGCCTTCGCCTCACTGATGGCAGTCTGAAACGCCAGTGTGGCCGCCCGGTAGGCCCTATAGGCCTCGTCAGTCTCTCCGGCTGTAGCGCTGTGCCGGCGTCGGCTTCGTTGGTACCGGCGGCGGGATGCCAGGCAGACCGCGCGCAACTGCGCGATCTCATCCGACCACCAGTACACTGCCGTACGCCGGGAGCGCCTGGCCCGGGGCATGGATGCGTCGCATATTGACGTCATCGTCTCCCGGAACCAGGACGCTTCCTCCTCCGGATCGGGCAAGATCCCTTGATCGACCTCCGGCCAGGCTGCGACGTTGGCAGCTGCGATGAGCATCTCTCGATCCAGCTGTGTGAGGGCCCAACGCCGCGACCGCGGGCTGGGACTAGAACGGCTCGGGCGAGGCGTGCGGAGGGCCACGTCGAACATTATGTGGCGGTGGTCCGAAAGTGTGACCACTTCCTCCGCTACTCGCCAACCCGACACCATGCGGGCCACAGAAGGAGCCGCCCATGTCAGGTCCACGACCGACTCCCCCTGCCACCGAACGCAGGTGCTAACGGACCCCCGATTCAGCAATCGGAGGTCAAGTGACGCCGCCCAGTCTTCCACTATCCTCCCCCTCGGCCCGTCCCGACGGTTGCCCCAAGCTCTAGAGTGAGCATTGAAGTCCCCCAGGACGAGCACTGGACGGGGCGAGCACTTACAGCGAATGCTGCGTGCCACCCCGTCCAGGTATCCCTCGAAGTCGGCGAGAGACACGTTGGGGGAGACATAGCAGCCCACTACTGCCAGAGGTCCCCACTCTACTACGACAAAGCCCTGCCCCCTGTCTAACAGGGAGCAGGGCGGCTCACCTTCGGCTCCAGACCAATATATAGCGACGGAGTCCCCGGCGCCCCCGAACCAGCGAGGGTGTTCCTGGACGCCGTAGGGCTCTGCCACAACCGCCAAGGCAACCGACCACTCCGCAACAGTCTGCAGCAACAGATTCTGTGCGTTGCGGCAGTGGTTTAGGTTGCCCTGGAGGACCCTTAATTGGCCTCCATCGCCTCCAGTGAGCCGGAGCGTTCGACCGGTGCCGCCGGCGCAGACTTCTTCAGCCCCTCGGCCGAGGCAGGGGGGCTTGGTTTTCCCCTCCTGCTCTTCTGGGCTGCACAAGATTTGCAGCCCAATCTGTGCTCGGCCGGAAGGCCAAAGTCCGCACATAGAGGGCAGTTTTTTGTCTGCGCCTGGCATTGCCGAATTTTGTGGCCCTGGCCGCCACATCCGAAGCACCGGTCGCTCCGGTCAACCCCCCCGTGTGTGGTGCACCGGAGGCGCACATGCCCAAGTTCGAGGCATCGGAAGCATTGTAATGGCCGTGCCGCCAACACCTCGACCCTGGCCGACGTCCAACCGACGCAAAGACGGCAGGTAGACGCCAGCTTCTTGGCCGCCTCCAGTGGGATCCGGACCCAGACCGTACCCAAAGACATCGGTGAGCGACGAATTTCGCCCACCCTGACATCCTCGGGTAAACACGCCGTCGCCGCCACTATGGCATCTGCGATCTCCACTTTGGTGACGGCGTCGTCCAGGTCCAATACCCTCAACTCCGCCATTTTAATTGGACGTGCAATATGCACGTCAAATATGGGGGTGAGCACCTCCCGCATTTTGCGAGCCAGGCTATCGGCCTTCGCGCCGCCATCCTCGCCAGCGACGGAAAGCACCATTCCGCCGCTGACTGACCTCTTGATGGTCACGGTATCCGGACCGATACCGTGGTCGGCGAGCCTAATACTTCGCCGAGCCGCGGTCATGATTTCACCCAACCTTGTGTCGGGTGAGCCCTCGGGCACCGTGACCGTTATGGCGGCTGATGCGGGAACTTTGGGGAGGTTGACCTTCCCCTTTCTTCCTTTCTTTCCGCCCCGTTTGCCACGTCGCCTTCCCCCGCTGTGGGGGGAAGACTGTGCTGGCTGCTCAGCTGCAGATTGCTGCTGGGCCTGAGAAGGCCGGGGCTGTCTCTTCTTCCTGCCCACAATGGACCACCCCTCAGTGGTCTCCATTGCGGACTGTGAGGACTCGGGCTCGGTGGCTGCTACCTGGATTGGCGCGGATGTGTTGATCGCCGCAGCTCCGGCAGCTGTCGCCTGTCGGTCTCCCTTACCGGCACCCTTCGCCGCACCGCGACCCCCGCTCTTCCCTTTTTGTTGCGGTTGAGTCGTTGGTGCGCGCATTTGTGTCTTGGCTGAGGCTGCAGCCGTCACCGCGCCCGTTGTTCCCTTAGCAGCGGCCGCATACGTGGCTGTCTGCGGCGTCGACTGCTGCCTTCGTGTATCCGCTGCCAATGGCGGGCGCAGGCGCTTCTCCGACGGGAGCCGCTCTGCTAGGGCCGCCAGTTTGGCGTCCATCATCCCCCCGACTTCGAGGACAATGGATCGCCGAAACTCGGCCTCTGCATCAGGCGGCAAAAACGCCGGAGTGACACCTCTACTGGAGCCCGTATTCGCGTCCCTCTGACGACGAAGGCAACCCACCTCCGTCGTCAGTTTCTCTATCTGTGCTGAGAGGCTGGCGAGCTGGGAGCGCAAGGCCGCGTTCTCCCTTTCCAGCCTCTCGACGTCCGACTCTTTTCGGGCCGACTTTTTGACATCAGGGGACGACCCCGTAGACGTCTTTGGGAGGGTCCGTTTGCGGCCCTCAACACCCAACCACATGTTGAGTGAGGCGTGTGAACTCCGAGGGTCCAAGGATTCCTCGGAGTCACTCACCCCACCCAACGGCAACGGCGTGCCTGGACGCGACAGCGCCGCGAGCGCACGCGCATTGGCGCGCAAGTTACGCGCACTACGGGTCCTGACACCCGAACCGGACACGGAGCCGGCATCCGACCCCATATCCATCTGGACGCTGTCGGACTCCGACAGCGAACCCACAGTCTCTCCCATCTTCTCTTTCTCCACCTTCTTTGTTTTGTTTGGTTTTGAGGTTTTTATCATAGTAAGTCCCACGAGTATGGGGGAAATAATCGGTCGACCCGGGCAGTGCCCCCTGTACCCGGGCAAGCGTATCCCTTGTTCAGGTGCCGCTGGTCCTGGGGATGGCGTGCTCGCGACTGAACTTCCCATCAGCCATGCACCCCTCGCCGCACGCAAAGCTTGGGTTCGGGGAATTTTTATAGAGGCCTTCTTCCTCGCGATCCGGGCGGTTAAGCCAAGATCCTCGGTCCCGGTCGGAGCCGCGAGACGTGACCACGACACTCCAACCGAGGTTACGATATCGACGGTGGCAGGGAAGGAGAGTCCTCCCACTACCTGCTCGGGGCAGGGTGAGTGCACACCGAGCCCGCCGTTAGCCCGCTCATGCTCCCCCGGAAACGGAGAAGCACCCTACGGCCTACCTACAGCCCAAAATTGGGCCCGTCCCTGTCAGAATATTAGCCACCGGACAACAAGGTCCTCCAAAAAGTGGAGAAGTTATTGCCCGGTGCCCAGGGTGCACCGGCCCGACAACTGCTCTTCCCCCCGGACGTATCAAGAGGGACCAGCAGCCACCGAGCATGCCGGACTCCTACCAGCTAAAACCACTGGGGCAGTCATCTTCGGCATCTAAGGGAGGCTCCAGGTCCTCGTATGATCACACTGGAGCAGCCAGGGTTACCTAACAGCTTTAACATGGATCAAAATATATAAGATTTTTTTCATGTAAACAATTTGCAGGCACTTTTTAATAGTGGTAGAATCCGGACTCAAGATTCAGGAGTATAGAAGATCCAATGATCTGGGGACTATACTAATATTCTATCAGGTAATTAATTTTTAGAGGCCCAAGGAGTGCAGCTAAAGACAAAAATACACTTTTAGATAATAAAATTAGTGTTTCGGGTTACTCTTTAAATTATTGTTTTGTGATCATCATCATTCATTTATTTACTTTAATTATAATGGTACAAAACTAATAACAATAATTAAAGGTATTTACATAATTACACAGATAAACAATGTTCCATGTTATTAAATATTGCAATCGGACATTTCTTTCACAAAAACGCAAACACTCTGACAATATATCCACCCATCCATCCGCAAACAAGTGAAAGTGAGATTTTTTTTTAAATTTACGAACGTATAAATGGCCGGTATGATGATGATGTATTTTTTAAAGAATATTGCCCCGCTCTAGGAGTTTTCCTGTATCCTACGAACAGTTTACATACATAAATCTCACACACACAAACACCCAGACGCGAAACAACTGTCTGTAGATCATACAAACATTTGTTCCGTGCGAGGATCGAACCCGCGACACGTAGCGCAGAAAGCTAATTGCTTAGCCACTGTAACAACCATGCCGTCCAAACATGGTGATTGCTCTGAGCACTACGGAAGTTACGTATCATATTTTATGAGGGTTCCTATTGGGAGTTAGTACATCAAATGGACTCCGACCTAAACACATACCAGAGGATAAAGAATTGGTAATATTATATATGGTATTTAATTGGTATTCCTACATCATCATCATTTCAGCCGAATAAAGTCCACTGCTGGACACAAGCCTCCCCCAAAGATCGCCACAATGACCGGTATGGGTGTGTTGTGTGCTCACTATGTCGTGTGGCAAAACCACCCAGTGAGCTCACATCATTTCGGCCTAATGAAGTCCACTGCTGGACACAGGCCTCCCCCAAAGCTCAGAATGCCACCACCCCATCTCCTCCCATAGGTGTCGTAAAAGTCGACTAAGTGATTAGTCGGAGGATGGGCAGCAGCGTCCTTCGAGTACATTAACAACTCAACTGCGATCGCTAACCCGCCTGCCAAGCGTGGCGATTATGGCAAAACCCCCCAATGAGCTCAGAACACATCCATATCGGTGGTTGTGATGATCTTTGGGGGAGGCTTGTGTCCAGCAGTGGACTTCATTAGGCCGAAATGATGTGTGCTCACTGGGTGGTTTTGCCATAATTGCCACGCTTAGCAGGTGAATTACTGTACTCGGAGGATGCTGCTACCCATCCTCCGGTTAATCCCATAGTCACCTTTTACGACACTCAAAGGATGAGATATGCGAGTGCTATTCGTAGCCGTACCACCACATTATTCCTACCAAAGATATTTGTGATTCTAACATACCAAATAAATAAGTATAGAAGCTATGTATATACATTTCATCTACTGATGTGTAGGTACTGTAATTCTCGATCTCAGTCGATAAGCACCTGTTTAATGTGGGTGTTGTTTAGAATTCACTTCACGCCAATGCGATCGGGCAAGACCGCTTTTGTATAAGTGATGTTCTGAGCTTCAAGTGATAAACAAAAAACTGGAGCCCTACCTACTCTGGTAATATAGAGAGTTTAGAAATCAATCCGTTTTATTTTATAAAGCTGACGGTTTACGAATATGTAGATTTGGTATTAAATGGAAATCAAAGAAAAGTTGCAAAGTTGGATTTAGTTATGCCACTATTGGTCGGAAAATGCATTTCATGTCTGCGTTTTCGGAAGTCTCATAAGCAGATTCAAGATATTATCGTCGTGTTAGTATGTTTTATTAATAACAGTCTCACACTCTTATATTTCACAAAGAATATAAATATATTGTACATCTTCTATACAAATAAATAAAATTGAAGTGTCTGTTTGTAATGTCAAAATAACAGCTTTTTACTACATGCATATTCAAGTATATACGGTACATATAACAAAAAAACATTTTTTAAATGTTTTGTCTGTCTGTCTGTCTGTCTGTTTGTTCTGGGTTATCTCCGAAACGGCTGGACCGATTTTGACGGGACTTTCACTGGCATATATCTGATGTTATAAGGAATAACTTAGGCTACTTTTATTTTTGAAAAGTAATTAGGGTTCCGAGCAAAAAAAAAAAAATCCTTAAAATCCAATATATGTATATATTCTATGTCAAGTGTCTATGTCGAAGTACTCCAAATTTGTTTTAAATCAAACGCGGGTGAAACCGCGGGTCGCAGCTAGTGGACAAATAAGAAGTCATATTCATGACTCAAGACTCGCGGTGTTACGTTGCCATACGTATATTTAATCTATTATTTTCTATTTATCCAATGGCAAATTTATTTAATAGCTTTAGTAAACTTGACTGCCCTTGGTTTATTTATTTATTTATGCTGTTAAGCATGTTATGCATTGGTACAACAGTTTACAATGGCGTTGTTAATGCCCAGTCATGTTCTACCAGACTACCTTTTGGTGCTGCAGAGATAACAAGGCAGATGCACCAGCAAAATATGAGTGGAAGGTATGGATGCTAAGACATTTACTTACACAGTATACATTTTTTTTTCATATGTAAGCTCTATTTAGGTCATAATACAGTAGTACGAAGGAAAGAACGCAATGGTTTATTACACGTTACAATAAAACCAACACCGAAAAAAAGCACAAAACATAAGAACAAAAAATAAGAATAAAATAAGCCACAGTAACATAGCAGACTTGATGTTATATTATGTGCCTATTA
Source organism: Diloba caeruleocephala (assembly GCA_947459985.1). Lineage (NCBI taxonomy): Eukaryota > Metazoa > Arthropoda > Insecta > Lepidoptera > Noctuidae > Diloba > Diloba caeruleocephala. Next base: position 1,170,510 of record OX381620.1, on the reverse strand, counting down.
GCTGCAGCGCTGATTTTCAGCTGAAGACTCAGGGTGCCGTCAGACAATAGCGAAATGTAATCTTTTATACACGATATTCCTGATATGTGTATCGCAATTGTCAATGTAGGCTGGATAATTTACAAAATGCTATATATACCTCATTCATTAATAATAATAATAATAACTGGCAACACATTATTTTTCCGAAAATATAAGTCTGCTTGACAGGGGTGTCAAGCAGACTTATATTATCGGAAAAATAATTTTAAAAATCTTATAATTAATTTACTGAATTTCTATATAATTTACAATAAAATAAAATGTAATCATCAATCATAAAAACCATCAATTTAATAACATGAGTTTAAATCGATAGAATACACCAAATTTATGAACTATGAAGATTTTGACAAGAGAACAGAATGACAACTAAAAAAAATATTTTGTAACAAAATGGAGATAACGCAAAGAAAATTATAATGCTGACAAGGAGTAAGACTAGAAAGAAGTACACGCAATATAGCAATATATTTACTTACTTAACATAACATGTATCATCATCATCATTTCAGCCGTAAAAACGTCCACTGCTGGACAAAAGCCTCCCCAAAAGACTGCCACAACGACGGGTGTGGGTTTGTGTTGTGTGCTCATTGGGGGATATTGCCATAATTGCCACGCTTGGCAGACGGGTTGGCGATCGCAGTTGAGTTATAAATGTACTCGGAGGACGCTGCTGCACCCTCCGGCTAGTCCTATAGTTGCCTTTTACGACACCCACGGGATGAGATGGGGTGGTGGTATTCTTAGCCGGTACCATACGGCTCGCATAACATGTAGGTATATCTTTATATATATATATACTCGTTGGTCCGTCTGTTAGTCATCGTGTAACTCCTGAACAACTGGACCGATTGAGGTAATATGCACTCAATATATATGTTTTGCCGAGATGATACTTTATAACTATGCTAAGGTCCGATAGGTGGCGCCACCTACCGGAAAGGTCAGAATAACGTCTAGTATTATATATGAAACTAGCTGAGACCCGCGGTTTCACCCGCTGTTTAATATAAAAGAAATCGCATATTTGATTATTTAAACATATAGGTAGGTATATTGGATTTTATTCTTTTATTTTTCTTATATAAAAGTAGCCTAAGTTATTCCTTATAACATCAGCTATCTGCCAGTGAAAGTCCCGTCAAAATCGGTCCAGCCGTTTCGGACATTACCCGGAACAAACAGACAGACAGACAGACCGACATCAGACAAAAAAAATAAAAATTGTTTTTTTGTTATATGTACCGTATATACTTGAATATGCATTTAGTAAAATGCTGTTATTTAGAAATTACAAACAGACATTTCAATTTCATTTATTTGTATAGATAAATACATACATACATCATCATATCAGCCAAAGGATGTCCACTGATAACCAAAGGTCTGCTCTATAGATTTCCACAATGACCGGTTACTTGCCACCAGCATCCAACGACTCCAAGCTATCTTCACCAGGTTGTAGGTCCATCTCGTTGGAGGCCGTCACACGCTGGGTTTTGCAGTTCGTAGACTTCAATCGTGAACCTTTGTGCCCCAACTGCAATCAGTTCTACGAGCTATGTGCACCACCCAATAACAGTTTAGCTTACTTAATTCTGTCAGGTATGTAGGCTACATTAGTTGTATATGCATATATAATAAGTAGTACCTGGATGACCGAGCTTTGCTCGGTATTTTCGTGTTACTTAACAACGCCATCTGCTATTGTGTCGTTAAAGCAATTAGTTGCTCACAAAAAATAGTATTATTATTCGCCAATAGATGTCAGGAAGAGTCATATTTTTCAGTTAAGACTACTCAAACGCCTATAAAATGACATTTTCTAAAAATGATTCCTAGCTAGATCGATTTATCGCCCCCGAAACCCCCTATATACTAAATTTTATGAAAATCGTTGGAGCCGATTCCGAGATTCCAATTATATATATATATACAAGAATTGCTCATTTAAAGATATAAGATATAAGTGTATACAAGTGTAATAAGTGTATACAACTGGGAATAAAGAAAATCGCAGCCGAAATGTATCTGTCTATCATTTCAAGAAGATATTTTTGTATTTAAATTATAAAATAACTGTCGATTGTTATTATGAACTCTAAAGCACTGAAATATTGGCCGATACAATCACATTGAGTTAGGCTCGCCTTTGTACATAAAACGGGTTATTCCCTGAGTACCCCGATCCCCGAGGCCCCCGTCCTGGAGGACCCTGAATACTATAAATATGATTTTATTTCTTATTTTTTCTTTTGTCTATTGTTTTCAACTTGTACGGTAGACATAAAAAGTGCTTTAGAAAAAAAACTATTTATTTTTTCATTTCTTTTTTAAAAACGTTGCCCCACACTATGATTTCTCCTGTGTCGTGGGTGCGTTTACAGACGTAAATTCCACACACAATACACCCAAACCCGGAACAACTACCAGCAGATCATACAAATATTTGTTCCGTGCGGGAATCGAACCAACGACCCGGAGCGCAACAGTCGACCGTATCAGCCACTGCACCAACCGTGCCGTCAAAATACAACCGTACAAAATTAGCGCATTACTGTCCCACTGTAGTCCTCACCGACGTCGCGGAGGCCCATCGCCGCGTCAACAAGAAATCTCAAGTAGAAATTGCTTCTCCACCCCTCCGACCCTTGCTCACGCCGGCCCGTGCTTAGCTTGTAGATTTAAACATCCCATAATACAAATTAAATAATACCGATGCAGCTGTCCCCAAAACAACAGCTTGTTATCCCCAGCAAACGCCCTAAGCCGAGGTCCTTGTCCCGGAGGGGGCGCCCTTATCGCAAGTTACTTAGCATATAAAATTAATTTTAAGCCTGGCTGGAGGTCTCTTTTGGCTTCGCCAATGTCCAGTTGAGCAGCCATATTTCCTAGGAAATGTCTGCGAGAAGCCAAACAAAAAAAAACATACTGCACGGGCCTATACTTACGATGAGAAAGGTTACGGCTTAGTCCACCACGCTGGCCTTGTTCTTGGCGGACTACACACACCATAAAGATCAGTCGTTTTTTTAAGCCGTTTCAGATTTGCAGGTTTCCTCACGATACCCCCGGGAAGACAGCGGTGTGCATGTGGTCACGTACCGCTGTGTGCGCAGCACAGCGCATAGTGAGGCTTCGGGGGAATCTTTTACAATTCCCTCGAGAGATGCCTGGGGGGTGGCCTCTTTACAGTCGCCTTCCCTCTACTAGAGGGGATGACCGCTTTACAGTCATCCCCTCCGAGATGTGCCTAAAGGCGTGGCACCAATGGGTGGCTCTAGATGCAGATCTTTCGAGTTCCTGGAGCTTCCCTTCGGTGCCGAAGATGATCAATCCGGTGGTTTTAGCCGGTAGGAGTCCGGCATGCCCTTTCGCCCTTTCCCGGGGCGAAGGAAGTACATGAGGTATTTCCACCGGATCAATAAAAAAAAATAAAAATAAAAAAAAGGTTTCCTCACGATGTCTTCCTTCACCGTTAACGCAATTAATAATCAAATTCTGATCCGCACGTAAATCCGAAAAGTCAGAGCGGGCCGGGATCGAACTCGTTCAACCACTAGGCTATTACAAGTATAGATACCAAATGCAAATACCAAATAATACAAAACCAAATGCCTTCATAGCCGATATCTGTCTGTACGTACTGTCTAATTGCTCGCCCGGCTACCAATTACCCATCCCGTCCAATCCGTATCTCCATTAACGTTTGCTCTCGTCAGCAGCACACGTTAATTGAAGCATTAGTACTACAAACAAACGGACTAATGCATTCGTCTTCATCTCTCAATAGTTATGACTGTTTTAGATAACTGTTTGTGTGTGTTACTTTGTTTTTTTTCCTTGTTTGGCTTTTGGTATAGATAAGGTGAAAGCCCTGCTTCGGTTGTTTGGTATGAGTGGAAATGTTAAAGCTGTGATTTCGAAATCGACGGTGGGGTGCAATTCTCTAAGCTCAAACATGAACACATAATTGAAATAACGGTGATAACCCAATTTGGTATTCGCTAAGACTGGTCCTCATGACTCACTGTCAGTAACGTATCTTCAATCATGTCTTAGCTAATAACAAATTGGTTTTACACCGTTATTTCGATTCCGTATTCAAGGATGTATGGATGTTTGAGCTTAAGGAATTAAACCCCTGATTCGGGACTGGGAAGAGTATAGGATTTGTTTGGTGCTCTAGTGTGATCATACGAGGACCTGGAGCCTCCCTTAGGTGCCGAAGATGACCGCTCCAGTGGTTTTAGCCGGTAGGAGTCCGGTATACCCCTTCGCCCTTTCCCGGGGCGAAGGAAGTTCATGAAGAATTTCCACTGGGCATCAATAAAAAAAATTAAAAAAAAAAATGTTTGGTGTTTGGCGATCCTCACACATGGGAAACGAAAATAGGTCTTGCTGTTTGGTACTGATTTGACATAGGCACAGCACTTGTCGGGCATATCCATCGTCAAAAATGATTTTAGTGTAGAGATTTTTTATTTAAACTGGACTAGATCTTAGGCTTGAGTTGGAAGATAAGTTCTGACAGATAAGCAACAAGACCGATAAGGGAAATGACTATAAAACAATTAAAAAAACCATTGACAAAGAGGCTCCTTAAAAAATATTTTTATAATACAACAAGCTGGGACCCGTGGTTTCACCCGCCGTTTAATTGAAAAGAAATTGGATTATTTATATATAATTTAGAGTACTTCGCCATGTACACTTGACGTATAGTATGTATATATATTGGGCTTCATGGGTTTTAATTTTTTTGTTCGGATCCCTAAATATTTTTCTAAAATAAAAGTAGCCTAAGTTATTCTTTATAGCATCAGCTATTTGTCAGTGAAAGTCCTGTAGAAATCGGTTCAGCAGTTTCGGAGATTAGCCGGAACAAACAGACAGACACACAAAAAATATTTTTTCGTTGTAGGTTTCGTATATACTTCTATATGCATTTAGTAAAAATCTGTTATTTCGACATTGCAAACAGACACTTCAATTTTATTTATTTGTATAGATAGATTTTTTGAGAAGTAATGTTACCCAATTAAAGTAAATATCTACTAAATTATATTCACTTTAATTGTTATGTAATTAACTGAGACTGGTAAACATTAAAATTGTAGTTATGTAGTTATACAGATGTGATTGAGGTAATTGATTGAAACTTATAATTTATTTACAATGATTTAATTAATGTACAAAATGTCGCATGCGGAGAAATCGGCAAAACATGTAGAGACTTCTTTTTTATGCCAGAACCTTTATTTAAGATTCGGTTATAACATTGTCCTGAAATAGCCATGTGGTTTTGTGCAATATGGCAGTTTAACTCTGGAATAACAGAATAGTTCCAGTATAAAAATATTGGTCCTATTCTGAGAAAAGAAACCGTTATGTGAAAACATAACCGTTTTATTTGTCTGTCCAACTCCGAGGAAAAACAAGATCCAACCGGTTTACAAAATATAATAATGCTTCGTTATAAAATATGCTAACTGTCTTGTTTGTGTCGATAACGGAGACGTGGCCATATTTATATAATATCTTTATATTTCTTACCCAGCGTCCTACGTGAGCCTTGGATGCGACAACACGATGCATATCAAAGCTAGATGCTATAGAGAAATTGTGACAAAATCACTATCAAATATATTTAATATTTTCTCTACAATATGTTAGCGATACGACATTCTTCAAAAATGAATAATTAAAAATATTTGATTACCAAAAACTTATGTTAACATTACAATAAGCGATTTTCTTTTTAAAAAACGTTGCCCACCCTAGATTTTATCCTGTGCCGTGGATGCGTTTGCAGACTTAAATTCCACACACAATACACCCAGATCTGGAACAACTACTTGCAGATCATACAAATATTTGTTACGTATGGGAATCGAACCCACGACCCGGAGCGCAGCAACCGACTGCATCAGCCACTGCACCAACCATGCCTTCAAATGTTTGATTAAACAAAGAGAAAAAATAATCGACTAATTCTGCGACGTCGAATAGCAGTCGAATGACAAAGCGATATTCAAATAAAGTTAATAATTAAATCATAGTCAACAGTAATTAAAAATTCATTCCATCGCGCACTTTTATTTGCTTATAAACGCGGCGTTAACACTGTTAAATTGGGCAATAGTTAAATTACATTTTTTTTACACAAATTGACATTTTATTGTGTCACATCGCATAGCTTAATGGAACTACGTATCGCTTTGAATCTTTCATCTAGGACAACGAAAACGTCTTGCACTTTAAATGTTAATATACTGCGAGTATCTTAAGGCTCGTTGGACGTTCGTTAAGCACGTACCCTGGATATAAATGAGCTTCGAATCGATCTATGTATTTTGTTCTATAACTTCTTATAGTGTGACTGTGGGACCCCCAGCAGACTGACGACCAGAGAACCAATTCTCCTAATTAATCTACGAGTATTGAATGTTGACGGAACTAAGATTAAATTATGATTTGACAAAAAAAAATGTATTCTGCTCTTCTTAAAGTTCAGTTCGATTTTAGTATGATATTAATCTAGTCTCATTTCTTAATTCTGACGTTTATTTAATGTCAATTTTAGTACCTGTATCAGTTCAAAGTTTTTGCAGATTACTGTTTTGGCTTCGAAATTATAAGAAGTCCTATAGTCTTAAAATAACATGGTAAATCTTTCAATATTGTGCGTACAAACTTACGTTTGCAGTTGGAATGTATCGGAGAACATGTTTTTCAACTACATGTTAAGTTTGTTCTGGGATAAATTATTAGTACAAGATAGAATTCAACAATAGACATTATATTCAGCATTTTCGGAACCCTCTACACGCGAGTCCAACTAGCACTTGTCCGGTTCTTTTTTATCTTCTTCACTGTTGGCAGGGCTTTTATTACAAAAGTCCGGTTTTACCTAGTTGGACTACCTACAAGTTTAAACACTACTGCACACTGAGGTGGTACCTAGCTTTTCTATTTTTATCCCAGTTGTAATTTGTCATGAACTTCGTCCACCCCGGGGAAGGGCGAAGGGGCATGCCGGATTCTTACCGGCTAAAACCACTAGGGAGATCATCTACGGCACCTAAGGGGAGCTTCAGGTCCACGTATGATCACACAGTCATCCACTCTGGGACTGTAAGCGGTCGACCGGGGAGATTGTACAGGATCCCCCCAAAACCTCACTGTGCGCTGTGCTATGCTACGCACACGGCGGCGCGTGACCATATGCGCGCCACCATCTTCTCGTAAGTCACTCGGTGTAGGTACGCACATTCCCCAATCTGTGCACTTACCAACCCAGAGGCCCCCCGACTTGTATCGATGGCAGGGGGTTTCAGGCGAATGGGAATTCGCGCGACGAACCAGGGGCGGTCCGTCGCCCGAACGGAAACAGGCCCGAGATGGCGGCGCGCCTCTCCGAGGATAGGTGCGGCCAACAAGGCCGCACACAGAAGGGGCCCGACAAATATTGTCGGGCCGATACCTGCCGGGGGAGCGGTCTAATGCAGAAAAGCGTACAATTTACCCCCGGCTATAGGTAGGAAAAAGGACACCGTGGGGTTTTAGCCGGTTCGATCCTGGCATGCCCCTCTGCCCTTCCCAAGGTGGAGGAAGTCCAAGAGGACTCCCCAGGTTAAAAAAAAGAAACAGAAAGGCGTATGGTAATTACCTGCCAGGGCAGTTGTCACCCGGCGCCGTCACCTTCTTCTTCGAGCACGATCGGCCCTATCCCGATGCCGCTCTGCGGTCTCCTTCTGGAGCATGACGCTTTCACAGAAGGAGACCACTGAATTCCAGTTTTCGTGCTCTGCCAGAGGCCTCCCAAGCTGAGCTCTTGCATTATGACGCCACTAATAAATACGTTAATGAATTACGTTAACGGGTATACCGACAGCAAATAAGTTTTTTTACAAAATCCTTCGGGAGCACGTGTCTGCCACTAAAATAAGATGTTGGTGTCACTAGCATACGGTACGCATATGTCAATGTTATGGCAAGTTGTTCTCCATACTGATACCGAATTCATTAATAAACATGGACATCTTAAAAATCTCGGATTATTCGAAGTGTTTCTTCAATATGTTGACGTAACCACTAATTTAAATTCTACACGTGTATCTGAAAACTAAAAGACACAAACACGTTCTCAAGTAAATAATTAACAAAAGCATTGCCACAAATCTTTCTTTTTTTGGCAACGAACTAGTGCCATCTCACTCGCTTTTTGTTGCTTTTCTTAATGAGGCGAGCTGATTTACAAGTAGTTATAAGCTTTTCGGAAAAGCCTTAACGCAGAGATGGTTGTCGGTCATTCCACATTTTTCTCACACACTATAATTCTCCTAAACGCCTTTGTCAGGTACCATGCCAACACCATTCAGGCTTTGGAATCTAACTCTAACAATAATCTAACTCGTATATCATCATCATTTCGGCCGAATGAAGTCCACTGCTGGACACAGGTCTCGCCCAAAGATCACCACAACGATCGATATGGGTGTGTTGTGGGCTCATCGGGGGGATTTGCCATAATCACCATGCTTGGCAGATGGGTTGGCGATCGCAGTGATGATGAGCCCACAACACACCCATATCGGTCGTTATGATAATCTTTGGGAGAGGCCTATGTCCAGCAGTGGGCTCCATTCGGCCGAAATGATGATGATGCATATGTTCCACTATAGAAAGGTGTTGCTTAATTGTGTATTGCACGTATGATTATTTCAGGTATTATTATGAGCAAGTGTGAGTATATAGGGTAGAACAATATAATATTGTTTTATTTTGTATTTCATATATTTGTGTATTAATAATATAATAGTTGTATGGCTGTGGCTGCATGTTGCACGTATAGATGCTGTACGTTCGTATATAGAATGATATTATATATTAAGTGAAGTGAAGTGAAGATATGTAACATGCGCGTCAAAAGTAAGAACCAAAACTCCCCCAATTGTAGCACCTCGCGATCAGACGCCCAACACAGGACAACGAGCACACACTATCACAATCTGTATTGTTTTATTTAATTAAATAATAAAAAGCGGTCGTGCGTATCTAGAAAATGTACAAACTATCAAGCAAAAATAAATAAAGAACAAGGTATCTCATACCACACGTGAGTAACAAACTATATAAAATATTTGCATAAAAATACTATTCAAATTACTTATAGAATAATATTCTCGAAGAAAACACAGGCCAAGCAAAGAAAAGAGACAACACATATTTTCTATCACAGGTGCGAAAAAGACATCGAGTAGGTACACGTGTTGTCATTATATATAGCTATCTCTTTTACTCTCGTAGTTTTTGTATCTTCTTTCTTACAGCATAGGTGTGCAGTTTTATAGGTTTTACAGCGGGTTACATACAGAGCGACTGAATTTTGCGCACCGTTTAATATGGACGTAACATATCTATGGTATAATATCATTGTATAGAATGAATTAATTAAGCGCGATATATTTCCGTAAGCTATTTTAATTCAATCAATGACTCTTATTGAATAAGAGTATTACCATGGAGTTTCACCTATCTATACATCGAAAATCAATGTGTGTATATATGTTCCCCATGGACCCCAAAACGGCTGAACCGATTTTGATGAAATTTACAGGCAATCTTCAGATTAGCCCAGCGGGTGATGCTGTGAAGTTTAGCGATTTTTGGGTCGTATTTATCATCCAGCTATAGATAATTATTGCTACCGGTGCAAAGCCGGGGTGGGTCGCTATTCTTATATATAATTCTTTTGTACGTGTGTATGTCACTGAACTCCCCCTAAATGGCTGAACCGATTTTGATAATGTTTTTGTGTATGTTTGAGTGGTTCTCGGATGGTTCAGATTCACAATTGCACCTGCTTGAGCGAAGCTGGGGCGGGCAGCTAAAATAAAATCTTTGAATTTGACATGTATCCGCAGATTGTTAACCTTTTTTAACAAAGTCTCAACAAATACTAAAGTAGATAAAAACCAAACAGACGAGTACAATCAGAATAAAACAATATTTGTATATTGCCTTCGTTTGCTTTGAGCCGTTTCTAATTAAATAAGATAAAAAGAACGATGTATTTGTGGAACAATTAACGTGTACTTGTATGCTAAAATAATATAACCAAGGGCTGTGGTTATCAGGCAGCTGATAAAAGCTAGATATGGTTAGACGCATGTTTGTCTGTGTGGCGGGCCCATAAAACTGGTTATAGTTTTTTGTTTTTCTAATTTAATCTAATGATACAGAATCTAAACAAATAAATAAAATTGAAGTGTCTGTTTGTAATGTCTAAATAGCAGCTTTTTACTAAATGCATATGAAAGTAAAAAGCTGCTATTTAGACAAACGACAAACAACCTATAAACGCAGCGTGGGACGACCTCCAACGAGGTGGACAGACGACCTGGTGAAGGTCGCTGGGAGTCGTTGGATGAGAGCGGCATGTGACCGCTCGTTGTGGAGATCTAAGGGGGAGGCCTTTGTTCAGCAGTGGACGACCTGTGGCTGATATGATGATATATGATGATCATCATTTCGGCCGAATGAAGTCCACTGCTGGACACAGGCCTCCCCAAAAGATGTCCACAACGACTGATATGGATGTGTTGTAGGCTCATTGGGGGGGTTTTGCCATAATCGCCACGCTTGGCAGACGGGTTGGCGATCGCAGTTGAGTTGTTAATGTACTCGAAGGACGCTGCTGCCCATCCTCCGGCTAATCCCTTAGTCGACTTTTACGACACCCACGGGAGGAGATGGGGTGGTGGCATTCTGAGCCGGCACCACACGGTTAGCCGGCACCACACGGTTATGAAAGTATATACCTGTAACAAGAAAACAATTTTATTTTTTTTGTATGTCTGTCTGTTTGTTCCGGGTAATCTCCGAAACGGCTGGACCGATTTTGATGGAACTTTCACTGGCAGATAACTGATGTTATAAGGAATAACTTAGGCTACTTTTATTTTAGAAAAATAATTAGGGTGCCGCACAAAAAAAAACTTTGATATCCAATATATATATTCTATGTCAAGTGTCTATGTCGAAGTACTCTAAATTTCTTTTAAATTAAACAGGGGTGAAACCGCGGGTCCCAGCTCATTTTATATAAAGCTAGGGTCCACCCGTCCGTGTATTTTTCGTGTGGTGCCGGCTAAGAATAGCACCAACCTGTGGGTGTTGTAAAAGGCGACTAAGGGATTAGTCGGAGGATGTGCAGCAGCGTCCTTCGAGTTCATATTTTGATCATTATTATATTCCATTCGGAACGCTTAACACTAGTGGTTCGACACACAGCTGTCGTTCTGACAAATAGTAAACATCAGCATGAAGTGTTACTTGAACTTGTGAATAACAATAGAACAATATTTATGATACGTTTTATTCAATCACATTAACTGAACTCCATTACTTGCTGCCATGGAGAAAGCCTCCTAGTTGAGTTAACCGGCTGGTGCGCTCTGGGTCGTGGGTTCCATTGCCGCACGGAAAAAATATTTGTATGATCTGCAGTTAGTTGTTCCGGGTCTGGGTCTATTGTGTGTGGAATTTGTGCCTGTAACGCACCCACGACACAGGAGAAGTTCTAGTGTTTTAATGTTTTTTAAAAGAAGAAAAGAAAAAGAATAACTGCACTGCGGTCACCAACACTACACCAACTGCTCCCTTCTACATGAAATTTAATTTTCACGATGACAGATTTATTCAGATTGTCCTATTTCCACCTTTAGAAAACTCTTGGTCCAATCTCGTGTGGCAACCTCTTGCTTAGATGCATTAATCAAGGTGCTCCTACGTGAAAATAATTTAAATTTTAAGTTTAATTACCCGTTAGATCTCTTTTATTAATGATGCACTGAACTAATTTGGAAAAGCGACGATATATTTATCCACAAAGATAAATTATGTTGGCTTCCCGATTCTCCTTAGACGACCACAGAAACGTTTTCCAAGAACATTACAATTGTATCTACCATGAATTTGAGTTCAAAGCGAGTTAACTTATAGCTCAGGGGTACTAAAACTTTTGCCTATTTTCTGGAACTTTCTGTATGGTGAGGCGGGGTGGGCATATATTAAATCAATCCATGTTGTAGAAGTTTACCGTAAATATAGTCCTCTCCTGCCGGAACAGTCGGCGAGCAGAAGGAGTAGACAGCGAACAGCAGAGCTTAATTTTGACGGCTGGGTTGGTGCACTCCGGGTCGCGGGTTGATTCCCGCACAGAACAAATATTTGTATGATCTGTAGGTAGTTGTTCCGGATCTAGTGTATTGTGTGTGGAAATTATGTGTGTAAACGCACCCACGACATAGGAGAAGTCAACGTCGACGAGGTGTGGGGAAACGTTTTTTTTTAAAGAAATATATAATTAATGTTTATAATATTTTAATATTTCAAATTAGGAATTTGAACATTTTTGCAGATACGACGTATATAATACAACACATAAAGATTCAATATACTAGGTATACTACCTATTTATTCCAAAATTTGCTTAATTTTGCTAAATGTGTATATCGTCTGTACCTAATGACTCTATCTAGTCATCACGAGGGGCAGGAGCTAGTAAATACACAACCCATCCTCTCACGCCAGCGACACTGTTACCAGCTACAAGACCAGTCATGGCAAGAAAACTACCTGATTATCTAAACAAATTCTTCACATCTCTATCCTTTCACCACCCACTGCTTCTTGTAACTATTTAAATGTTTTTAGTGTTGGTTTCACCAGTATGCTAAAACTCAAACCGAGGATACCGGGACTTCACATTTTGTGATAATCCTTTATTCAAGAGTTTCGGTCCGGTTTGAGCGAGTTCAAGCATTAAGTTCGTAAAGATTCGTAATACATAATAAAAACATATACCTACTAGAGATGTCTTTTGCCCTTTGAGCGTTTTACCCTGTGTCTCAATCACCACGCAAACGGCCCTCAAGTAAAAAGGTTGAGTATCTCTGTCATATCGTGTCACAAAAACTGTGTTGAACGACTTTCCAAAAACGAAGCGTCAGTTATGTTTATTTTTGTGATACGATTATAGCTCGCGATCACACCGTAGCTCGCATCGTCGTACTAGTATTTTAAATCGAGAATATCGTTGCCGCGCCTGTAAAGAAGGCAAGAGTAGAGTCGTACACCCACATGTCACCAAACCGTGGTATCCCTCTAAAATAAAATAAAATCTTAATTCTTTATTGAATGAATATAATTTGATGAATATTGTTAATACAAAATAGCTAAAAAAATACAGAATCCTACAACTGCCTTCCTCCACACCCAGAAGAAAAGGCGGTGGCCTGTTCTTTGTCCCAAAACACACTTACAACAACACTGAGAAAAAATCATACAATTAGAAGTATTATGACTACAAAATACTAGAGTAAATACGTTGACTACACAGTACTACGTTGACTACGGTGACTAAAGTGATTACAGAGTACTACGGTGACTACAGCATACTACAGTGACTACGATGACTATAGAGTACTACGGTGGCTACGATGGCTACAGAGTACTACGTTGATTATGGAGATTACTGAGTACTACGGCTACTGCGGAGTACTGTTGTCACTACAGAGTTCTCTCAAGATCTTTAGGTTTCAGTTGAAGGTTAGGTTTCGATTGCATATCGCTCCACAGACCCTAAAAATCAGTTCTGCTTTAGGTGAAGGGGCGCTCAAGATCGGTGCGGGCTACATACGGAGTACTACAGTGCCTACGCTACCGTTTCAACACGTTGGTGTAGGCATTGTAGCGGAGACTCATCCACTAGTGGTACTCTACGGTTATGTATAGTAATGATTATTTTATTAGTTTTATTATATAATGAACAGAAGTTGAGCATATTTGCATGCTCCACCACAATTATTTTTGATTAATTATCTTGAAGTCATCGTCGCGCGTCGTTATAGATTAAAATGCGCTCATTATACAATTTTAATTGTGTTTGCACAGAATAGAAATTGGGTATAATTAAGACCATTGCGGATTATAATATGCGAAACAGTCTATTTGTGATGAATGAATGCTTATTATTCCAAGTATACGAAACATATCATTTTAATTTAGTAAAGCTATGCATATGTAAAATATATTCGTAATAAAATACATAAAATTATGTAAATGTCAATCATACGTGTTGTTTTTATATGACGTTGGAATTTTTAATATGTGATAATTGACACAAATATTCTTTCGGTTGAAAAAGTTTCGACATCGCTGATGTTTTGTTACATTTAATGAGGCTGACATACTGAAAGGATTAGTAAGCTATAGAAAAGAAATGGGCGAGGCACATAGTTCGCAGAATAGAAGACCATTGGATTGGAAGGTTCTGGAGTGCAGACCACGCGTCGGAAAACGCGGCGTGGGATGGCCTCCAACGAGATGGACAGACGACCTGGTGGGGTAGCCGAGAGTCGTTGGATGTCGTGGTTCTGGAAATCTTTGCGGAGGTCTTATGTCAGTAATGAACGTATTTCGACTGACATGATGATTTGACGGGGCTTGAAAATGATTTTGTATTATAATAAAATACTTTTAAATGGATTCTATCGCGTATATTTTCGATTTTTCTTTTTCCTGATGTTTCGCACACAAGGTTCGTGGTTGCAGGATGACTAAGGTGACGGGCGTCGTTACAGATAATTAAAAAGTTATTTTATTTTATCTACCGTACAATTATAATCAAAAGTTGTTTCGATGCACGCAGTAATCACCCACAGTGTCTTGATGTTTTTTAGTGTGGTATTTAGATTGAGACTTTATGATTTTAATAACAGGATTCCAACCTGGTTGTACCTGCCAGCCATCTTCTCTATTAAAATTAGGATTTTTTTTTTAAATAGCTTCACGAAACATTCTTGGTACATATATTGACGACACGGTTGGTGCAGTGGCTGATACAGTCGACTGCTGCGCTCCGGGTCGCGGGTTCGATTCCCGCACGGAACAAATATTTGTATGATCTGCAGGTAGTTGTTCCGGGTCTGGGTGTATTGTGTGTGACATGTATGTCTGTAAATGCACCCACGACACAGGAGAAATCCTAGTGTGGGGCAACGTTTTAAAAAAAAGAAAAAAAGAAAAAGATATATGTTCTCTTTCGCGAGGATTTGAGGTTGATCGAAACGAAGAAAATGGTTCGGTTTGGCTAAGGCATGTGCGCACACTGCAGACTTTGTGGAGCATCTATGCTTGACGTCAGCTATGTGTTCTTTTAATCTGGTGGGTATACTACACTTTATTAATTATTTTGTAACCCTAGCCTCACGGGCAACATTTTTTGATGTCATCATTTCGACCGAATGAGGTCCACTGCTGGACACAGGCCTCCCCAAAAGATAACCACAATAACCGATATGGGTGTGTCGTGGGCTCATTGGGGAGTGTTGTCATAATCGCCACGCTTGACAGACGGGTTGGCGATCGCAGTTGAGTTGTTAATGTACTCGATGGACGCTGCTGCCCATCCTCCGGCTAATCCCTTAGTCGACTTTTACGACACCCACGGGAGGAGATGGGGTGGTGGTATTCTGAGCCGGCACCACACGACGATTTTTTGATGTAACGCGTAAATATCTGTAGAGCAAGTTAGTGGTAACAATCTGAAAGAAGAAAGAAAGAAAGAAAAGTATTTATTGGCACAAACAATTACACAGCAAACAAAAACATATTATAATATTAAAACAAAATTGCCAAAAGGGCTAACAGCTCAGGATGATGTCAGGTGGTAGTACCAAGTATCACTACCTAACGCTGATTTTCAGCTGCAACCCACGAGTGCCATACGCACGAAACTAGTAGAATAAATTTAAAAAAATCTGTATGTATATAATGTATGTAACAGCATGTGATATAATAATTAGGTACATAATGTAATGATATTTGTTTAATATACAGTAATAATAAATACATGTAACGATGAATTAAATAGGCGTAGAAAAGATAGAAGGAGCAGACAGTCCGTTAGTCTCATCCATATTCACATATAATGTGTAGTGTGACGATGGTCGCCGCTTTGGTGTAAGTTGTTGACCACTATAAAAAACATACGTTTTAATAAAACAATTTTAAACGGATTCATCATCATCATTTCGGCCGAATGAAGTCCACTGCTGGACACAGGCCTCCCCCAAAAATCACCAAAACCACCGATATGGATGTGTGATGTGGCTCATTGGAGGGTTTTGCCATAATCGCCACGCTTGGCAGGCGGGTTGGCGATCGCAGTTGAGTTGTTAATGTACTCGAAGGACGCTGCTGCCCATCCTCCGGCTAATCCCTTAGTCGACTTTTACGACACCCATGGGAGGAGATGGGGTGGTGGCATTCTGAGCCGGCACCACACGGCTTAAATCTTAATTAATAATTAAACGGATTAAATCGCGTGTATTATTAATTTTTGTTTTTCCTGACGTTTCGAACACTTTGCAGGGTTCGTGGTTCAGTCATCCTGCGACCGTTACCTGCGTGCGATAATACACGCGATTTAATCCGTTTAAAATTGTTTTATTATAATGTGTAATAATCGCGAAAACCTAAGACAATACCATACGTTTTAAATTAAGTACCAATTTGTAAATGCTCTGACATGACGTTTTGGTCATGCGTACAAACGACGGTTACAAAATGTCGCTGTAAGTTGTTATGTTAAGGCGATGTAGATGTCGCCACATATTGTTTTTAGTCGTACGTGAGGCGTAACGGTGTAACAGACGTCCATCTAACAAGACACCAGTATTTTCGGAGCCGCTGACATTAATTACTTGATTTATTTATATTTATCTATGTACAGTTTTATCGACTGTCCCTTTTCTTTGAAACGCTAGCTTTTTAACGCTTTCCGTAATAGCGACGGTAAAACTGTTATTTACTGGAGGAACGACCTAATTTTGGGGGTCAGAATAACCAACTGGTTTCTGTGTTGTTAAATATAAAAGATACGGTTACGGTAATGCTACTTCTGACTGTTGTAAATGCGAAAGTAAATTGACGTCTTCACGGCATAACAAACAGATTTTAATGAAATTTGCCAGTGGCAACTTGATATGCGGCGCAGGACAAATGGTACTTTTAAAACCGGTATTTTATCTATTGGCCATGGTTCCAGTATTTAATAGTCATCGTAAGAATTGCAGTGTGGTGCAGTGCAGGGATTAGTCAGAGGATGGGCAGCAGCATGCTTCGAGTACATTTACGAACTAACTGCGATCGCCAACTCGCCTACCATGCGTGGCGATTATGGAAAAACCCCCCAATGAGCACACAACACACCCTGACAGGTCATTGTGGTTTTTGGGGAGGCTTGTGTCCAGCAGTGGACTTTATTCGCTGAAACGACGATCGGTTTTAGCAGATGATTACAAATTCCAGTGATAATCACCAAGCTTGGTAAGTGTATTGGTGATTGCATTGTATTGTTTTAGCAATAGGGCGCTGCTGTCCTAAGTGGCCTTTAATGAGATTTATTTATTTATGTTATTTCACTTTTATTAGATAGACTATGGGTGACATTATAGTTGGTAAAAAGCCTGCATCAAACGATAATAATAAACAATATCATCTTCACCGTAGCAGCGAATAGACGTTCTCTGCTGAACAAAGACCTCCCCAGAGATTACCACAATTGTGTCGTAGTTTTGGGGGGAATATGGGTTGGTAAGCGCAGAATTGCTAGTGTTCCACAGAAGGGAAGCTGCTGCCCGTCCCTCTGGTTTACATTACCTTAGTCGGCTTTTACGACATCCATAGGAAGAGATGGAGTGTTGCTATATTCTTAATCCGAACACCACACGGAGAAACAATAGATTCCTATTAAATAATAACTCCCTAATAGTATCAACATAATCACGTAATAATGTACAATTCATATCGACAATGTTCGAGATAAATAACAGAAAATGTATACAACGATACAATCATTATTTTAATAATGTATTTTTGTATTCTCGTGCAGTTTTGTATAAAATTATCATAGTATTATTGAGTGCTAAGATTTAGATAAGATTACACATTATATAAATAACCTTTAATAATGTTGACTTTTACTAACAGATCTCGTAAATAGCAATTTTTTACATAATTTATAACAGTATAATTATGCCATTAAATATAAAAATCTGAGAGTTTATTGACTCGTTATTCTGCTAGAACCGTCAAGTTGACGGGGCCTCTTGCAGCATCTTATTGATGTTCATATAAGAATAAATTATTTTAATCAATACGGGGACCTTTTTTAAAACAAATTCCCACTCCATGAGTTCTCGTGTGTCGTAGGTACAGTTTAAAGACACGATTCTCACATGCGCATACACCTGGATCCAAAACAACTATCTATATCGCTATTACGGATAGCGTTAAAAAGGGCGTTTCAAAGAAAAGGGACAGTCGATAAAACTGTACATAGATAAATATAAATAAATCAAGTGTTGCAGTGGTTGATACAGTCGACTGCTGCGCTCCGGGTCGCGGGTTCGAATCCCGCACGGAACAAATATTTGTACGATCTGCAGGTAGTTCTTCCGGGTCGGGCTATTGTGTGTGGAATTTGTGTCTGTAAACGCACCCACGACACAGGAGAAATCCTAGTGTGGTGCGACGTTTCAAAAAAAAAAAAAAGTAATTAATGTCAGCAGCTCCAAAAATACTGGTGTTTTGTTAGATGGACGTCTGTTACACCGTCCAGCTCGTCACCTTGGTCATCCTGCGACCACGAGCCCTGCAAAGTGTTCAAAACGTCAGGAAAAACAAAAATCAATAATACACGCGAATTAATCCGTTTAAAATTGTTTTATTATAACTATCTAGATTTATTTATTTATTGAAGTGAAACTTCTTTATCGACGTATGCGGGAAATTTAAAATTGTAACGTTTTTCTATTACGCGCCATCTTTATTTCTAAGTCACGTTTTTCTGTTACGCGCCATATTGAAGTGAAACTGTATCCTTGTCTATGATAATAAAAGCCTTTTGCTTAAACATAATCTAATTTAGCTTTATTTAACCAATTTCGTTAAAGTTGTAAATAGTAGTTGTAAAAAGTTCGAAAAATGATGTCATAAAGAAGTTTCACTTCTTGCGTGTGTACACTAATACACAAACATTCATTTATTTAAATATAAGCTCACAGTACAATTACCAAAGCGCTTACATTTTAGCGATTATATACCTAATTGAACATCGAAACAAAGATAATGTAAAAACACAAAACTAAAACAAACAACTCTTAACAAATTATAAATTATAATAAAACACTTTTAAACGGATTCTATCGCGTATATTTTGATTTTTGATTTTCCTGACGTTTCGAATACTTTGCAGCATTTACGGTACGTAGATGACACATTTACCATCTTGCCTCACAATAGGGTCTCTGCATTCCTAAAACACCTAAATTCAATACACAGTAAAATTCAATTTACTATGGAATTGGAGGATAACAATTGCTTAGCCTTTCTTGACATACTTCTCATCCATAATCCAGATCATTCTGTTAGCCACACTGTGTATAGAAAGCCTACCCATACAAACAGGTACCTTAACGGTGAATCTCACCACCATCCTTGTCAGTTAGCTACTGTGGCCAAATCTTTGTTACAGAGAGCACACGGCATCTGCGACGCCGACCACCTGGCAGGGGAGCTTAACCATGTGAAGCAAGTTCTTCAAAACAACAATTTGAAAGCTCCACATCCCCGTCGCAGAAGCCGCCTGAAACCCACCACGGTTGATCGACGGCCCGCTGTTTTACCATTTATTAAGGGAGTCACGGACAGAATTGGTCATATCTTAAAGCGTGCTTCTATAAAAACCTATTTCAAGCCGCACAAGAAGATCAGCCAACTTCTCAAACCAGTGAAATGTCACATACCCTTACAAGATGCAGGGGTCTACAAGATTGACTGTGATTGTGGTTTATCATACATAGGGCAAACAAAGCGTAGCATAGCCACCCGAATAAAAGAACATATAGCTGACGTCAAGCATAGACGCTCCACAAAGTCTGCAGTGTGTGAACATGCCTTAGGCAAACCAAACCATTATCTTCGTTTTGATCAACCTCAAGTACTCGCGAAAGAGAACCGATATGTACCTAGAATGTTTCGTGAGGCTATTGAAATTAAAAAACATCCTAATTTTAATAGAGAAGATGGTTGGCAGGTACCACCTGTTTGGAATCCAGTCATTAAAATAATAAAATCCCAAACAAGATACCGCACTAAGAAACATCAAGACACTGTGAGTGATTACTGCGTGCATCGAAACTAATTTTTTGATTAAAATTGTACGGTAGATAAAATAAAATAACTTTTTAAAATCTGTAACGACGCCTGTCACCTTAGTCATCCTGCGACCACGAATGCTGCAAAGTATTCGAAACGTCAGGAAAATCAAAAATCAAAATATACGCGATAGAATCCGTTTAAAAGTGTTTTATTATAATGTGTAATAATCGCGAAAATCTAAGACATTACTAAATTATAAATTCTACAAATGACATAAAAAGCTATATATATTTACATATTTGCCGCGGCTTATCATGGAAGATATCCAGGTTAGTGTGCTGAGTGAGCAGGGAGTTGAGGAGTGTGGCGCTCTCGCAGTGGGTGCCGCAGCAGCTCGCCGCGTGCGGACCCCCAGGGGATCCGCGAATAATTTCCTCCGATGACGCGGGCATTCGAAGCCTTCTATAGATCATATCATATCTGTTATCAGCCTTTAACAGTCCAGAGCTGCATTAGACACAACTGAAGTAATTAGCACTGGAACATTAAATCAGTGCCTTGTGTTAGTATTGACCGTATGCCCGTGGTTTCTCCATTCAGCGTCCTCTTCTTTTTTTTTATTGGTGCCTAGTGGAAATTATTCATAAACTTCCTTCGCCCCTGCGAAGGGCGAAGAGGTATCTCCTGCCGGCTAAAACCACTGGAGCGGTCATCTTCGGCACCAAAGGGAGGCTCCAGCCTTCGTATGATCACACTAGAGCCGCCCACTGGTGCCACGCCTATAGGCACATATCGGAGAGGGTGACTGTAAAGCGGTCACCCCTCTGGGAGGATTGTAAAGGATCCCCCAAAGCGTCCCACGGCAGCGCCTGACCACATGCGTGCTACGGTCTTCTCTTGGGTCGCTCGATGTGGGTACGTAGATTCCCCAATCAATGCACCCGTGAACCCAGAGGTCACGGCGGGGGGCCTTATAGCAATGGCAGGGGGTTTCAGGCGTATCCCACTCTGCGGTCTCCTTCTGGAGCATGACGCTCATTCAGCTATCTCCTACTTAAGCTATAATGTTGGATAGTAGTCCTGCTACTGATTGTCGAGCTCTTTCACGCAGTGGAGATCTGTAATTTAAAGGGTTCCCGAACAGAGAAACCAACGTCTTGCCTTCCTAAACTTAGTGCGGACAGTCTGCTGTGCAGCAATGGGTTCCAAGTAATGGTAGAGGAAAACGTGAGACCGCGAGAACACGTTTAATGGTTAGAGTTTGAGAACTAATAGTATATATGTATGTAAAATTATGTTCTGGTGTGGTGCCGGCTCAGAATACCACCACCACATTTCCTCCCGTGGGTGTTGTAAAAGTCGACTAAGGGATTAGCCGGAGGATGGGCAGCAGCGTCCTTCGAGTACATTAACAACGCAACTGCGATCGCCAACCCGTCTGTGCAAAACCCCCTAATGAGCCGACAACACACCCATATCGATCGTTGTGGTGATCTTTGGGGAGGCCTGTGTCCAACAGTGGTCTTCATTTGGCCGAAATGATGATGTAAAATGATAGTTTTCCGTTTACCTTATATTGTTATATGTTTGTTATAGCTGAATTATTTAAATTATATATGTTGGCTTAATATCTGTCCGTCACATAGGGCTAGCACTGTGTTGCGGCTAACGTTACAACACAGCACTATGCTGAGTGTCGACCTGTTTGCCACTATTAAGGTGTGAATCAGCAAACTGTAATTTTTGTTATGATTTATTTATTAATTATTTATTTATATACTCTTTATTGTACACCACATAATACATAGAGATAAATATTTAAAAAGATACATGTACAATGGGCGGTCTTATCGCACAGGGCGATCTCTTCCAGACAACCTTTGGATGGACAGGAAGAAAGGAGAGAGATATTGGGCTGTCAAGTGTACAATATATCATACACAATATTACTTAGACATAAAAATAGAAAATACATAACAATATATACAATAAATATTATATATATAAAACGATGATAAAATATACTAATAAACATCAAATATAACTAGGATAGGAGAAGAAAAATTAGGGAGAAAGGTAATGCTCCTTCACCATTTTCTTAAAAATAGGTAGTGTTTGAGCACGTCTTACTTCAATAGGTAATGCATTCCACAAGCGAGCCGCTTGAATAGTAAATGAATTATCGAAGAAGGAAGTGGAATGCATACGTTAACTTAATTTTAGATTTTCTGATGATCTCAAGAAACTAGAATGTGTCTCACAAATGAACTGAAAGCGTTCTTTAAGATAAAAAGGGGTATAATTATGATTGTTTAGTATCTCATTTTTATTTTTTTATTTCTATTCTTGCGATAAATCTTTTTGGTATGTGGTTTTTTATTGCAAGTTTAGTGTAGATGTTAGTTTAATTAATATGAATGTACCGATGCGCGTTTTGTTGTGGTAATAAATCGCTTTTCTTTCCTTCAAAAAACACAGGTTGTACTCTATATTATTCTATGCAAGCAAAGACGCTACTAAAGCCTAGCTATTTCAAACAATATAAGTACTTCTACAAATTAGCATATCATAATGAATGAGGGTTTGTTCGCGTGCCCACAATTATGACTCGCTATGCAAATCAACTCATCGGCCTTGGGAGCTGTTTGTTGTACACGTTTTGTTTTTATATCATTTAGTTATAGTTGTTTCACTCTGCGTGTAACTACTTAGTATAATGTTAATATTACAGGGATTTATTGTCCTAAACAATAAAAAAAGATCAATGTCCTTCACTTTGTTGTGTCAACAACTTCAACGTAGGATTTAATTGGTAGTAACAATTTGCTAGCGTACCTGTATTTAATGTTAGATGGGCTCCATTGTATAATTGGACGTAGGTACACAAAAAGGATACAATGTGTGTGTTGTGGTGATCTTTGGGGGAGGCCTGTGCCCAGCAGTGGAATTTATTCGGCTGAAATGATGATGATGAATGAACTGAATTCATTATTTAATGGTAGGTAAATATATAAATTGAATTTGAATACATACTAAGCTAGTATGTACTCATTTTTTCCAGTATTGTCAGAAACTCTCTTTTTCTGTAAGTATAATTTTTTCGAGACATTATCTTCGAATCTCATAAATATTCCCAAACAATTAAATAATGTGATATGACTTCGGTAGGATAATATGGATGGGTACGCGTTATATCCCTGTGTTGTCCGGATTAAGAATATAGCACCACTCCATCTCCTCCCGTGGATGTCGTAAAAGGCGACTAAGGGACTTGAAACCAGAGGGATGGGCAGCAGCGTTTCTTATGTGGAACAGCAGCCATACTGTGCTCACCAACCCGCCTGCTAAGCGTGGTGGGTACTGGCCATTCCCCAAAATGACGACACAATTGTGAAAATCTATGGGGCAGCTTATTTTACCTGCAGAGCTAACAATGGATTGGAGATGGAAAAGACTTCAAAGACTCAAAGTCAAAGTTTTTTATTTCAAATGAACCAAATATAGACACTTATGAAACGTCAGAATTTTACTTGTACTATCTCCCTCTGCGAGAGCGTTATGCTTCAGAAGGAGACTGCAGAGCGGGATCGGGAGAGGGCCGATCCCGCACGGAGACGGACGAGACGGCGCCGGGGCAACAACCGTCCCGGCTCTCAGGTCCAACACGCCTGAGCCCCCTGCCGTCACTTCATGGTGGGGGGCCTCGGGGGTCGCGGCCGCGCAGTTTGGGGAGTCTGCGTGCTCACACCGAGCGACCCCCGAGAAGACGGTGGCGCGCACGTGGTCACGTGCCGCCATGTGCGTAGCACAGCGCAAAGCGGGGCTTGGGGGGATCCTTTACAATCCTCCCCGAGAAGTGCCTGGGGGGGCGACCTTTTTACAGTCGCCTTCCCTCCACTAGAGGGGGTGACCGCTTTACAGTCATCCCCTCCGTGATGTGCCTAAAGGCGTGGCACCAATGGGCGGCTCTAGTGTGTTCTTACGAGGACCTGGAGCCCCCCTTCGGTGCCGAAGATGACCGCTCCAGTGGTTTTAGCCGGTAGGAGTCCGGCATACCCCTTCGCCCTTCCCCGGGGTGAAGGAAGTTCCATGTAGAATTGCCACTGGACATCAATAAAAAAAAAAAAGATGCTAACAATGGATTGGAGATGAAAAATACTTCAAAGACTTCATTAGCTGTTGTAAATATAACGAGGCAATAGTCAGAAAAAAGGAACGGTAATTATTTCGATGTTTTTATGTGACAGTATTATAGGTATATAATTATAGGTATTTGGTACAGAACAATGCAGTGTGAACCTCCTCGTATTCCTTGGTTTGCCAATATTAGAACAGGTAGAAAATATATTAAAATAGCACATAGATTAAGATCAGGACATATGCCACTCAATAAGTTTGGCTTTTTAATGAAAAAAGTTAGTAATCCAAATTGTGAACACTGCGGGACTGTAGAAGATGTGCATCACTTGTTGGTAGAATGTGTTCGCAATAATAGGGAAAGAGAAACTTTACTAGCCGAATTAAATGTCAATAAGTTAGATTTGGGTGCTTTTCAAAGCATCCTATCAAAGCCATGTAGTGTTGAGGCTTGTAAAATTTATAAGTTCGTGTGCAACTCTCTTACCTAACAAAGTGTATTTTATGTTTTATAGCTTAAGGATGTTACTCTGTGTATGGATTACGATGGGGCTGACATGGTTATGTTATGGCCAAAAGCCTCTAAAAAATAAAAGAAAAAAAAAAAAAAAAACTGTGACAGTATTAATATAACGTTAATTTTAAATCCTCGTATATGTAGGTATGTCTTCCATCTGTATGTACATACTTCAACACATAAAATTCAATTACACATTCAAATTTAGAAACAAAAGCTGTTTGAATAGCGAATGTTTCGACATTGTACATCTAAACAATTCTCCGCCTGTGTGTGTACTTCTAAACAAACTGATATGTGTATGTGTTCGTGAACGGTGTGTTGGTGCAATGCTCAGCTGTTGTTTGTTGAGTATCGGTAGGCCTCGAGGGCGGGGTCGACGAACTGGGCATAGAGTAAGCGCACAGAATAGGCGTTCGAGATGTGCCTAAAGGCGTGGCAGCAAACGGCGGTTCCAGTGCGATTGTTTTCGAGGTCTTGGGGCCCCTTCGAAAGAAAGAAAGAAAGAAATAAATTTTATTAAACAACACAGAAACCAACACACTATAAGGTACAGCTCAAACATAGTAAAAATAAACAAAAAGGAAAAATTCGGTGTCGAAGATGACCACGCTAGTGGTTTTAGCCGGTAAGGAGTTATCCCCACTATAGAAAAAATTCATGATGCATTTCTACCGTGTGAAAATAAAAAAACACACTCATCATTTCGGTCGAACGAAGTCCACTGCTGGACCCAGGCCTCCCCCAAAGATCATCACAACGATAATCGATATCGGTGTGTTGTGGGCTCATTGGAGGGTTTTGCCATAATCGCCACGCTTGGAAGACGGGTTGGCGATCACAGTTGAGTTGTTAATGTACTCGAAGGACGCTGCTGCCCATCCTCCGGCTAATCCCTTAGTGGACTTTTACGAGACCCACGGGAGGAAATGAGGTGGTGGTATTCTCAGCCGGCACCAAACGGCAACACCACAAAAACCACACTAAATAAAATAAAAATCTTTTACTTGGTTCCAGCGTTTAGTTGCAAACGAAAAATCGACCATGCTGATGGAAACAGAAGTAGATTGGATAGAATTAATTTTAGTTTAATCTATTCCAGTAAAGTTTTAATTTAAGTTATAGTTATTTAATAACGCTTCGTCACGTGGTGCCGGCTACGAATAGCACCACCCCATCTTATCCCGTGGGCGTAATAAAAGGCGACTATGGGATTAGCCAGAGGATGGGCAGCAGCGTCCTTCGAGTACATTAACAACTCTACTGCGATCGCCAACCCGCTTGCGAGACGTGGTGATTATGGCAAAAACCCCCCTATGAGCACGCAACACACTCTGACCGATCGTGGTGATCTCTGGCGGAGGCCTATGTCTAACAGTGGACTTTATGTATCTTTTATATTTTTTTTAATAATTTATATATCTTTTGAAATGATGATAATGATCGCTTCGCTGGGCGTAAATTATATTCATATCTTCTGAACCCTGCAAGATATCGAAATGGAACATACAAGAAAATTTAATTCAAAATTCCGGTTTTAGTCCCTAACATTTTTATTGAAATCCGTTGAGCCGTTTTGGAGCCTATTCGAGACAAACTTTCAGACAGACAGACAGGCAAAAATTATAAAAACGCTCATTCATGATTGTCATCGTATAAATAGCAGTTATCAATAACATTTGGCATTTGGATATCACAGAGACATTAAAATTTTATTAAATTGGTATAGATTTGAATTATTTACCTAAACCTAAACTGTGAATTTAGTCTCAGATGAGATGTTTCATTGCACGTTTTGTCTCATATTATACGAAGAAAGTACATAGCAAAAGAAGGGTTCATACAAACGCAGATCAGCTGCCGATCATCTTCATATCATATCTTAGTTGCCTATTACATCTCCCATGGGTGCAGTGGGGTAGTCTATTCTTCGGTGGAAGTCATAAGAAATCCAGAACTCTGGTGTAAATGTACGCTTAAATTAAAAAATAACTTTTTTTTGTCATTTCAGTTGTTCTAAGCTGTCCATAATGGTATCTGTTGCACATTCGGATTATCGTTTTTCAATTTTATGTCTTCTTGGTTTCAAGTATATATCAAACTAGCTGGGACCCGCGGTTTTACCCGCGTTTAATTTAAAAGAAATTTAGAGTACTTCGACATATACACTTGACATAGAATATATATGTTGGATTTCAAGGGTTTTGTTGTTTTCGCGCGGAACCCTAAATATTTTTCTAAAATAAAAGTAGCCTAAGTTATTCCTTATAACGTCAGCTACCTGCCAGTGAAAGTCCCATCAAACACGGTCCAGCCGTTTCGGAGATTACCCGGAACAAACAGACAGACAGACAGACAAAAAATGTAAAAATTGTTTTTTTGTTATAGGTACCGTACATACTTTCATATGCATTTAGTAAAAAGCTGTGATTTTGACATTACAAACAGACACTTCAATTTTATGTTAAGATGTTTTATCAACATTCTTTTCAATTCTCACTGAATACCTTTAAGTGAAGGCAGGAAACCAAAGTTTCTCAGTTCCACTTCTCAAACTGTGGTCTATGTACCCTAGTAACAGCGGCATTACCAGGCCAGCGTCGATACTTGCGCAAGTGGGTTCGAGTTCGGGTCCGCTCAAGGCTTAGTTGAACGTAAACAACGCATTGTGTCCTAGTCCACCGCTTTATGTAGTGGCGAGATGTTTCAAATGAGTTACGATTGTATAGCTGACCTTCAACGTTTTGAGGTTTAATTGGTAGTAACAATTTGCTAGCGTACCTGTTTAATGTAGATTGGGCTCCATTGTATAATTTGACGTAGATACCCAAAAAGGATACATCATATCGGCCATTTATACGTCCACTACAACAAAGGCCTCCCCCATATATTTTCACAACTGTGTCATCATTTTGGTGTGTGGTGCCGGCTACGAATGCCACCACCCCATCTCCTCCCATGGGTGTCGTAAAAGTCGACTAAGGGATTAGCCGGAGGATGGGCAGCAGCGTCCTTCGAGTACATTAACAACTCAACTGCGATCGCCAACCCGTCTGCCAAGCGTGGCGATTATGGCAAAACCCCCCAATGAGCCCACAATACATCCATATCGGTAATTGTGGACATCTTTGGGGGAGGCCTGTGTCCAGCAGTGGACTTCATTCGGCCGAAATGAGATGAATGGGTCATCATTTTGGGGGGTATTCGCCAATACTCACCACGCTTGGCAGGCGGGTTGGTGAGCGCAGAATGGCTACCGTTTCACAGAAGGAACGCTGCTGCCCATCCCTCTGGTTTAGATTCCCTTAGTCGCCTTCTACGACATCCACGGGGGGAGATGGAGTGGTGCTATATTCTAAATCTGGACACCACACGGAAAATCCGGACACCACACGAAAACAACCCAGAAATATCTAAATTTAAGATTTTTAAAGCTTGGATCGGTATTCAATGATGATTCGACGGCATGGTTGGTGCAGTGGCTGATACAGTCGACTGCTGCGTTCGGGTCGTGGGTTCATTTCCTCACGGAACAAATATTTGTATGATCTGCAAGTAGTTGTTCTGGGTCTGAGTATATTGTGTGTGGAATTAGTGTCTGAAAACGCACCCATACAGGAGAAAAATCCTAGTGTGGGGCAATGTTTTTAAATGAACAAAAAGAGAAAAAAGTCATGGTTCGATTTGTTTGTAATTTTGCATGAATATAGACTAATACAGATTTTTTTTATTTATTACATTGTGGTGGCGGCTTAGGATAACACCACCCCATCTCATCCCGTGGAACTTGTAATAGTCGCCATTATGGGATTAGTCGGAGGATGGGCAGCAGCGTCCTTCGAATATATTAACAATCCAACTGCGATCGGCCGTGTGGTGCCGGCTCAGAATGCCACCACCCCATCTCCTCCCATGGGTGTCGTAAAAGTCGACTAAGAGATTAGTCGGAGGATGGGCAGCAGCGTCCTTCGAGTACATTAACAACTCAACTGCGATCGCCAACCCGCCTGCCAAGCGTGGCGATTATGGCAAAACCCCCCAATGAGCTCAAAACACATCCATATTGGTGGTTGTGATGATCTTTGGGGGAGGCCTGTGTCCAGCAGTGGACTTCATTAGGCCGAAATGATGATTTCCAATTATGCCTATATTTATGAATTAATTACAATAATAATGTCTTAGGTTTTCGCGAGTATAACACATTATAATAAAACACTTTTAAGCGGATTCTATCGCGTATATTTTTTTATTATAATTGTACGGTAGATAAAATAAAATAACTTTTTAAAATCTGTAACGACGCCTGTCACCTTAGTCATCCTGCGACCACGAATGCTGCAAAGTATTCGAAACGTCAGGAAAAACAAAAACCTAAAATATACGCGATAGAATCCGTTTAAAAGTGTTTTATAATAAAATAATTACAAGTTATCGAATTATTTATAGGTCATCAATCTTCTCAGCTGTTGGTAACTAGGGTGAGCAGAGTAGATAATAATGTTCCTAGACTTTATCACACAACGTCATATGCCCATTACTGTCCCACTGCTGGGCACGGGACTTTTCTCACAATGATTTCTCATCGTTAGCCCTTAGTCCACCACGCTGGCCTACTACTAAACTTTATATTTACTAGATTTACGTGGACCCCCCCCTTCTTTTAATAAATTATTTGTTGAGTTTCTCGAAATCTAAAAATACTTGATAGCTGACAAAGCCAGTCAAAAGGTATTATTTAGATTTGGAGAATTATAGATGCATGACTAAAAAGTCTCTCTTGCACTCAAAAGACGCTGCTGTCCATCCTCCGACTAATCCCATAGCCGCCCTCTACGACATCCACGGGATAAGATGGGTTAGTGCTATTCTTAGCTGGCACCACACGGCTTGGTCTTTATAAACAATACTTGGTCCCGTTTGTTTATAAACAATGATATGTTTTTAGCGCATCGCCTTAAGCCGTAACCCGTCTTACTTAGGCGACTCTACAAACTTGAGTAGAATAATAATGTTGCACTCTATTGTTTGTCTTCGTTTGTTTTGTTTTTAAATGTATTTACTTTTTAACGATTCACATTACTTCGTTATACTAGGATTCCTTATATAGAGTAGCAAAAACTGAATCTAGATTTTGATCCAGCTAAAGAACTTCCACTGCTGAACGAAGGCCTCACCCATAGATTTCCACAATTGTGCCACATATTTTGAGGGAAATTTGCCAGTACTCACCAGGCCTGGCAGGTGGGTTGATGAGTGCAGTATGGCTACTGTTCCACAGAACAGACGCTGCCGCCCAGATCTGGTTTCACCATATCATCCAAATAAATCCACTGCTGGACACAGCCTGCCCCCGACTGATCTGAGTTTGTGTTGTGTGCTTATTAGGTTTTGCTATAATAGCCACGTTTGGCAGGTAGTTGGCGATCGCAGTTGAATTGTAATTAATGTATTCGAAGGAAGTTGCTGCCCATCCTCCGACTAATCCCATAGTCGCCTTTTAGACTCCAGGTATCGGATAGCAGTACTCAGGAAGCGCAGTTCCGTGTTTGTAAAGGCATCCAAGGATTCCTCACGTACATGTTATTAATGTGCGTAAGGGCGAGTAAAAAGACTAGTCTTAAGGGCTACGGTATAGTTTAGAGGTATCGAAAACAGAGGACGCTGGCGAGGCGAAGTGTGCGTCTTATTGGTAATGGAATGTTAAAGGAGATTTATTGTAATAACGTGGAGTTGAAGACGGAACCTCGAATAAAACGAATGAAAACACTGACAAGATTTTAGAAAATTCCTCCTAACTTCTAAGCTTTGATTTTCAACCAGACTTAACTTGTAGATATTGGTATTCGAGCTGGTTTTACCTGACTAGCTGAACCAGCAAATCGTCTATAAGAAATAGTACGAAATTCCCTCCAATATTCCAACTTACCATAAATAAGGTTCAAGTAATTGATCAAACGGATTTTAATAATTTCGAAAGCTATTGTATAAATCATTACATCGACGATAGAGATGTCTGGCAAACGATTCAAACCTACACACTGCGACTCTCTGGCACTTTAATTTTTTAGCGGTCTCCAGTGGAATACTTAATCTTTTTATTGGGCCCCGTGGATATTCTACATGAACTTCCTCCGCCCCGGGGAAGGACGGAGGGGCATGCTGAACTCCTACCGGCTAAAACCACTGGGGCGGTCATCTTCAGCACCTAAGGGAGGCTCCAGGTCCTCGTATGATCACACTAGAGCTGCCCACTGGTGCACGCCTATAGGCACATCTCTGAGAGGGTGACTAATCCGGTCACCACCCGGGTGGATTGTAAAAGATCCCCCAAAGCGTCCCTGTGCGCTGTGCTATGCGCACATGGGATAGAATACCTTCCTATCCGGCCTCTTGCAATAAGAGTTTATACTTTTATTTTATTTTTATTTATTGTTCCCGTAGAAATTTATCATGGACTTCCTCCGCTTCGGGGAAGGCCGAATGGGCAATTGGGCATGCCGGACTCATACCGGCTAAAATCACTGGGGTGGTCATCTTTGGCACCTAAGGGGGGTTCCAGGTCCTCGTATGATCACAAGGAGACGTACCTACAATTTCATTTCATTGCTACAAAACTTCTTAATCCTGTTTTGTAACCTTTTGGCAGTACTATTCAATGTAATTGTTTGTGCTGATAAATGTTTTTCTTTCTTTCTCCTTTCTATAACTCTGCTCAGGCTTAAATACATCAACTTTCAATAGAACTCTAAAACGTGAACCCATAAAGCAGCTTCTAGTGATAATAGCCTTAATGTTATGGTACAAAGTACAGTTACCGGCCTTTTACTGGGTTTAAAAGGGTGATCTTTATGGTTATTGTTGAATATTAACCGATATTGATATTGCTTTGAAACCGGTCGACGGTTAAAATAGATATTGTTATAGTGAACTTGCGTGTCTTGATATAAAAAGGTTTCATTTACTTGTCATGCTCACTAAAATCTGTCCCTGTGGTGTCATGGGTTTGATTCCCGCACGGAACTAATATTTGTATGATCTGCAGGTAGTTGTTTCGGGTCTGGGTGAGTGGAATTCTTGTCTGTAAACAATATAATATAATAAGATGTGGGGCATCATTTTTAAAATGAATATATAATTCAACAAATGTAGGTATCGGCGGGATGTAAGGGAGCAAAAATCCATCTCAGTGCTCCAAGTCAACCTCACCTGCCCGCGGCACATCCTGCTGAACAACGAACGAGGCTCTGACGACCGACTAATGGCGGTATATCCATCTAAAAACCTGCGTAGCAGTTAAATTCCACAGACTGGTGATGGGCAGCAGCGTCACCAGTGCGACTAGCTACGCCCTGCGATCGCCAACACGCCTGCCCAGCGTGGCGATTATGGGCAAACCCTTCATAATGGCAGTACATAGCAGAAAACGGCCCCTAGTTCCCGGCCGCCCTGCTATCCCTGATCACGGTGGCGGTTATGGTAACGGCAGGGTAGGGGGTGCGAAGAATCCCCGGGTTACGGACAGCCGCCAACACCAACTGACCTTAGCAACGTATAACGGACGCACGCTACGACTCGACGAGCACCTGGCGCAGCTCGAAGAAGAACTCGGAAGGGTAAGGTGGGATATTCTGGGGTTGTGTGAAGTCCGAAGAGAGGGAGAGGACACCGTCACCCTAGAGTCAGGCCACCTTATGTACTTCCGAGAGGGAGACCAGCTATCCCAAGGTGGCGTAGGGTTCCTGGTAAACAAGGCTCTTTCTGACAACGTTGTAGAAATCTCCAGTGTGTCGAACAGGGTAGCGTACCTCGTGATCAAGCTCACCAAGAGGTACAGCCTCAAGGTTGTGCAGGTTTACGCACCGACTTCGACATACTCGGATGAGGAAGTGGAAACTATGTATGAAGAGATACATAAGGCCTTACATTTTACCACAAAGGCCCACTACAACGTTGTCATGGGGGACTTTAACGCTAAAGTGGGAGTACAGAATTGCAGCGAGTCGGTAGTAGGATCCCACGGTTTTGGCAGCAGGAATCATAGGGGGCAAATGCTTGTCAACTTCCTCGAGAAAGAGGGGCTTTTCCTAATGAATTCGTTCTTAAGAAACAGCCCCAAAGGAAGTGGACATGGCAAAGCCCCGACACTATGACCAAAAATGAGATCGACTTCATCATAACGGACAAGAAGCATATATTCAGAGATGTCTCCGTGATCAACCGATTTAACACTGGAAGTGATCACCGACTGGTCCGAGGCACTCTGAATATCGACTATAAGCTTGAACGTGTCCGTTTGATGAAGTCCAGGCTCCGACCCAACTTGCTCCAAACCATGATGGGATCTGAAACATTCCAGTCAAAACTGGAAGACCGATTCGCTGCCGTGGAAACCACAGAAGACGTTGACCAGACCCTCGAGCATGTGGTAGGAATCCTCAGGGAGGAAGGTACGAGATTTTGCAGAATGCAGCGTAAAGGCAAGAAGTCGAAACTTTTGGAGGAGACTATAAAGCTTATGAAGGAACGACGTGAAAACCCACCAGTCATTTCGTCAGAATACCGGGCACTCAATAGAAAAATTAATAAACTGGTACGACGTGACCTCAGGCGCTCCAACACCCTTTCTATAGAAAGGGCGATTGAGCAGAACCGGGGGTCGAAAGTGTTCGTCCAGAGTCTTGGGAGAAGCCACCTGACGAAGTTGACTACAACAGGAGGGGACGTCGTTGTTTCAAGGCCGGAGGTCCTTTCGGAAGTTGTAGACTTCTACAGCCAGCTATACGCTTCGCATGCTTCTCAACCTGACCCCGAAAATGAGGATTCCAGGGCCACATTGATCCGCCACTTCACTGAGGACCTGCCAGAGATCAGCCTAGACGAAATTGTGCTGGCTCTTAAACAGCTTAAAAATGGAAAAGCCCCTGGGGAGGACGGAGTTACAACGGAGCTCCTAAAAGCAGGTGGTAAACCTGTACTAAAGGAGCTCCAGAAAATTTTCAACTCTGTTCTCTTTAATGGGAGAACTCCAGAGGCGTGGAGTAGAAGCGTCGTCGTTTTGTTCTTCAAAAAGGGTGACAAGACCCTTTTGAAGAACTATCGACCTATTTCGCTCCTAAGCCACGTCTACAAGCTGTTTTCAAGAGTCATCACAAATCGTCTTGCGCGACGACTCGACGAATATCAACCGCCGGAACAGGCCGGGTTTCGAGGAGGGTATGGCACCATAGACCACATTCACACAGTGCGGCAGATTATACAGAAGTCTGAAGAGTATAATCAGCCTCTGTGCTTAGCGTTTGTGGACTATGAGAAGGCCTTTGACTCTATCGAAACCTGGTCCGTTCTGGAATCCCTGCAACGATGCCAAGTCGATTGGCGATATATCCAAGTGTTGAGATGTCTGTACGATACCGCCACTATGGCCGTCCAAGTACAGAACCAGCTGTCTGAGCATATCCCCCTGCATCGAGGTGTGAGACAAGGGGACGTTATTTCCCCCAAATTGTTCTCAAATGCATTGGAGGATATGTTTAAGACGCTGGACTGGAAAGGACGTGGAATAAACATAAACGGCGAGTACATCTCACACTTGAGATTTGCGGACGACATCGTCATAATGGCCGAATCGTTGCAGGATCTAAACCAGATGCTAAACAGTCTAGCTGATTCTTCTCAACGCATCGGTCTCCGGATGAACTTGGATAAAACCAAGGTCATGTTTAACCAACATGTGGTTCCGGAGCCGATTGCGGTACACGACAACACTCTCGAAGTTGTTCAGGAATATGTTTACCTCGGGCAAACCCTGCAGTTGGGTAGAAACAGCTTCGAGAGGGAGGCCAATAGAAGAATACAGCTGGGCTGGGCGGCATTTGGGAAATTACGTCGAGTATTCTCGTCAGCTATTCCACAGAGCCTAAAGACTAAAGTCTTCAATCAGTGCGTTCTACCCGTCATAACATACGGTGCCGAGACGTGGACACTCACGGTAGGGCTGGTCCACAAGTTTAAAGTCGCTCAGCGAGCAATGGAGAGGGCTATGCTCGGAGTCTCTCTGAAGGATAAAATCAGAAATGAAGTGATCCGACAGAGAACCAAAGTTATCGACATAGCTCATAGGATTAGTAAGCTGAAGTGGCAGTGGGCTGGCCATATTAGTCGTAGAACCGACAACCGTTGGGGAAAACGTGTTCTTGAGTGGAGACCGCGTCTTGGTAAACGTAGGGTGGGACGCCCCCAAGCTCGGTGGAGTGATGACCTGCGCAAGGTGGCTGGCAGTAGCTGGATGAGAGTAGCCGAGGATCGCGATCAGTGGCATGCACTTGAAGAGGCCTATGTCCAGCAGTGGACTGCGATAGGCTGATGATGAGGTATCGGCTTTGGGTTTGCTATGGGGCAACAAAAAATATAAAAAAATCGTGTAAAGGAACTTAAACCAGAAGGATGGGCAGCAGCGTCCCTCCTGTGACACACTGCGCTCGCCCAACCACCTGCCAAGCGTGGTGAGTATTGGCAAATACCCCCCAGTATGATGACACAGTTATGTAAATCTATGGAGGAGGCCTTTATTAGGCAGTGGACGTACACATGGCCGATATGATGATGATGATAATTTACTTATCATCCAACGAACTAGAGATATGTAGGTCTAAAACCCCCTGCCGTAGCTATAAGGCGGGGGACCTCTGGGTTCGCGGGTGAGTAGATTGGAGAATCTGCGTGCCCACACCGAGCGACCCAAGAGAAGATGGTAGCACGCATGCGGTCACGTGCAGCTGTGGGACGCTTTGGGGGATCCTTTACAACCCCCCGAGGGGGTGACCACTTTACAGTCACGCTCTCAGGGATGTGCCTATAGGCGTGGCACCAGTGGACGGCTCTAGTGTGATCATACGAGGACCTGGAGCCTCCCTTAGGTGCCGAAGATGACCGCTCCAGTGGTTCTAGCCGGTAGGAGTCCGGCATACCCCTTCGCCCTTCCCCGGGGCGAAGGAAGTTCATGAAGAATTTCCACTGGGCAGCAATAAAAAAAAAAAAAGTTTCTATTGACGTTAATTAACAAACACCAGGGCCGCATTTATGTACACGCAGGCTAGAGATACCCATCGGTGGAGAGTCATGGTATTTTCTTTGCTGGGAACCACATTGAACCGGCACCCTGATAAGCAAAAGACAGGGACAACTGATGCGACAGCAGCTATCGCGCAGCCAAGGAACGTCCGGTGGCAAATCGCCTGGAATTTATTTGTATTTATTGGTATATAGTATTATGTTATTGTACAAATTTACCGTGGGAGACTGGTGCCTAAACTAGGTTAAAGCCTGTTTTTCAGGTCACCAGGCCTTCCACTCCAGAAGTCCAATTTCATAGTCCTCTCATAAACTGTCATCATCATCATCATCATATCAGCCACAGGACGTCCACTGCTGAACAAAGGCCTCCCCCTTAGATTTCCACAACGAGCGGTCACATGCCGCTCTCATCCAACGACTCCCAGCGACCTTCACCAGATCGTCTGTCCACCTCGTTGGAGGTCGTCCCACGCTGCGTTTTCCGGTGCGCGGTCTCCATTTGAGAACCTTTGTGCCCCAACGGCCATCAGTTCTACGAGCAATGTGCCCTGCCCATTGCTACTTCAGTTTACTAATCCTTTCAGCTATGTCGACAGCTTTAGTTCTTCTACGGATCTCCTCATTTCTGATTCGATCTCGTAGAGAAATACCAAGCATAGCTCGCTGAGTGACCTTGAGCTTTCTTATGAGGCCCATTGTGAGTGACCACGTCTCTGTTCCATATGTCATCACTGGTAACACACACTTGCGTCTTGAGGCATTGCGGTACTGTTGACGAAAAGACGTTGCGAAGTTTCCCGAACGCTGCCCAGCCGAGTCGGATTCGACGATTGACCTCTTTCTCGAAGTTGGACCTACCTAACTGGACAGTTTGTCCTAGGTAGATATACTCGTCAACAACTTCGAGAACAGAGCCCTCAATGGATATTGGGGTGGGCACGACATGGACATTTGACATGACTTTCGTCTTGCCCATGTTC
The DNA here is from genome assembly GCA_947459985.1 of Diloba caeruleocephala. Classification (NCBI taxonomy): domain Eukaryota; kingdom Metazoa; phylum Arthropoda; class Insecta; order Lepidoptera; family Noctuidae; genus Diloba; species Diloba caeruleocephala. The sequence continues at coordinate 1,133,523 of OX381620.1, read as the reverse complement.
ATCTTAAGGCCCACCTGTTGGGAAACTCTGTTGAGATCATCGAGCATTGTGCTGAGCTCTTGCAGCGATTCTGCCATGACTACGATGTCATCGGCAAATCGAAGGTGAGTGATATACTCGCCATTGATGTTAATGCCGAATCCTTTCCACTCCAGTAGCTTGCAGGCATCCTCCATTGCAGCGGTGAACAGTTTCGGGGAAATGACGTCATAAACTGTGCCAAGCGAAAATTTTCCATTTTATTATTCTTCGTGTATCTGATTCTATCAAGTTGTTTTCTCTTGTTAGGGTTCTCTTGATGAATACTCTCCAATACGTTGCTATAACTTTATCAGACCCCGATACTGGTTGATTTTGTCCTTTACACCCAGTTATCATCTTGCACCCCATGAATGCGCACTTTCACTGCAGACAACATCTTGATATAAAAATAAACTCGCTGTTTTAATAAAATGTGTAAATTATGGCTTTGATACACCCATTATTGACAAGGCAAGAATGCAATTTTTAGTTCATTGATCGACAGAGTTTGCGTCAGAGATCTTCGCCTGTTTAATCACTACATACCACAATGACGTTTGACTGCGGCGGTCTGCGAGACTTACGCATGTCGCAAACCGTCTCCGACATACGTAATCAGCCCGTAGGTCATACACCTACCCCAGCGCTGCAGAACCAAAATTCACGGTCTGCAGCGCAGAGTGGCTATTCGGATCGCACGAGGTTACCGAACAGTCTCCTACGAGGCGGCAACCCTCCTGGCGCGTTTTCCGCCTTTTGACATCCTGGCGGAGATGGATGCGTGGGTCTACGATCAGACACGCTCCCTCAGCCAGAGCGGCGAAAACGCGCCTCCAGGGGCGTTGGACAGGCTGAGGCAGCTGGCTCGGCGACGCGCACTTGTAAAGTGGCGTCACCGCCTGCGGATGCAATTTGCGACCAAGCGCGTCGTCGAGGCTGTCCTGCCGCTCTTCGGAGCCTGGCTCAGAAGGAGCGAGCGCGTCACCTATCGCCTGACGCAGGTGCTCACCGGGCATGGTTGTTTCGGTGCGTACCTGCACAGGATAGGCCGCGAGGCCACGGCACAATGCCACCATTGTGATAGCGACCAGGACACCGCACAGCACACGCTCGAGGCGTGCCCTGCGTGGGCCACCGAGCGGCGGATCCTGGTCGATCGGATCGGGCAAGATCTCTCTCTGCCAGCAGTAGTGTCGGCTATGTTGGCAGAGCACGAAAACTGGAATGCAGTGGTCTCCTTCTGTGAGAGCGTCATGCTCCAGAAGGAGACCGCAGAGCGGGATCGGGAGAGGGCCGATCCCGCTCGAAGAAGAAGGAGACGGCGCCGGGGTAACAACCGTTCTGGCGCCTAACTCCGATACGCCTGAAAACCCCTGCCATTGCTATAAGGTGGGGGACCTCTGGGTTCGCGGGTGCGTAGATTGGGGAATCTGCGTGCCCACACCAAGCGACCCAAGAGAAGACGGTAGCACGCATGTGGTCACGCGCTGCCGTGGGACGCTTTGGGGGATCCTTTACAATCCCCCTGGGGGGGTGACCGCTTTACAGTCACCCTCTCCGAGATGTGCCAATAGGCGTGGCACCAGTGGGCGGCTCTAGTGTGATCATACGAGGACCTGGAGCCTCCCTTAGGTGCCGAAGATGACCGCCCCAGTGGTTTTAGCCGGTAGGAGTCCGGCATGCCCCTTCGTCCTTCCCCGGGGCGAAGGAAGTTCATGAAGAATTTCCACTGGACACCAATAAATAAATAAAAAAAAAAAGGTCATACACCTACAATTTAAAGATTCTTGGCCATGTATACAGACCCTTGTACTCTTCCTTTCGTTTAGTGTCCAGATTAAGAATATAGCACCACTCTATCTGCTTCTGTGGATATCGTAAAAGGCGACTCAGGGACTCCTAAGCCAGAGGGAAGGGCAGAAGCATCCCTTCTATGGTATTCTCTCAAAATAACAACTGCACGGTACCCAGTAGTGGGTAGGCCTTTACTCACTAGTGGACGTAATTTGACTGATATGAAAGAAATGCTGACCATCCTCCGGCGAATCCCATAGTGACTTTTTATGACACCCACGGGATGAGATGTGGTGGTGCTATTCTTACTACTACACGGTAAACATAATGTAGTATAATGGATACATAGGTGATTAATAAGCCATTCCGATATATTCCATACATATATTATAATCAATATGATAACGGTTTCATCATATCATCATATCGGCCATTTATACGTCAATTGCTGAACAAAGACCTCTCCCATAGATTCAACAACTGTGTCATCATTTTGGGGGGTATTTGCCAATACTCACCACGCTTGGCAGGCGGGTTGGTGAGCGCAGTATGGCTACCGCTTCACAGAAGGGAAGCTGCTGCCCATCCCTCTGGTTAAATTCCCTTAGTCGCCTTTTACGACATCCACGGGAGGAGATGGAGTGGTGCTGTATTCTTAATCCGGACACCACACGGAATAACGGTTTAATTGACGGTAAATTTCCCCCAAAATGACGACAATATTTTGGAAATCTACGGGAAGGCCTTTGTTCAGCAGTGGGAATCCTTTGGCTCACACGATGATGATAATAACGGGTTAATGGGAAAGGTTCTCATTGTCATATCATTTACTGTGTTTGCACATCATCAGTTAACTATGTGTTGTTCCAAACGTAGTGGTATTTTTTTAAACGTTGCCTGATCCTGTGTTGTGGGTACACATACAATATACCCAGACCCGGAACAACTACCTGCAGATTATATAAAGATTTGTTCCGTGTGGGAATCGAACCCACGACCCGAAGCGCAGCAGCCGACTGTATCAGCCACTGCACCAGCCGTGATACTAGCAAGGCTCACAATCTAAAGTCGATTGATAACCATCTAAGCTGCCGGCAGGCTATTCCAGACCACCTTCGCAACGAAAATATCAAAAATTGAAAAAACATTGAAAATAAATTTTGATAAATCGTCAATAATGGGTGTATCAAAGCCATAATATACGCATTTTATTTAAACAGCGAGTTTATTATTAGATCAAGATGTTGCCTGCGCTGTGAAAGTGTGCATTCATGGGGTGCAAGATGATATCTGGGTATAAAGGACAAAATCAACCAGTATCGGGGTCTGATAAAGTTATAGCAACGTATTGGAGAGTATTCATCAAGAGAAAATAACTTGATTACATTACCCACAGTAAATTTCTATAATACTGTAACTTTTTCGTTATTGTGGTGAAAAATAAATAAATATCTATCTATCTATCTATATCTACCTATTTCGGGACACCCCGCCTTCGCGCCTTACGCTTATATTTACATTAGCCGGAGAATTGAAACCCGCTCGAACATTGTTGGAACCGGAGCCAAACCGGACGTCGTATCGACTATAATTTCTGACACAGTAATAATTTTCCTTTATTAAAATACAATATTAATTAGTACACATACTTTTGTTATCGCGATAATATTTATATTTTTTATTAAGCGGCCTCACGCGTTGCGCGGGCGCAGGTCAATGATAAGTGCGACCTGCGACAACGCGCGACTTTTCACCTCTGGCCGCGCGATATCGCGGTAACTACTTTCAATGTTAATTGTTTGTTATTTAAATTTTAATAGAAGTACTTCCTGACTTCGTAATATTGTGTAGTATGATATTAATAGACCATTTGTTTAGTGTGACGGTTTGCGTTGTGCAGCTGCGACGCTCTGGGTAGGCGTAGGGATTGGAGAGGGCCGATCCCGCACGGAGAAGGACGAGACGGCGCCGGGGCAACAATCGTCCCGGCTCTCAAGTCCAACACGCCTGAACCCCCTGCCGTCATTTCATGGTGGGGAGCCTCGGGTATTGCGGGTGCGCAGATTGGGTAGTCTGCGTGCTCCAACCGAGCGACCCCCGGGATGACGGCGGCGCGCACGTGGTCACGTGCCGCCGTGTGCGAAGCACAACGCAAAGCGAGGTTTGGGGGATCCTTTACAATCCTCCCCGAGAGGAGCCTGGGGGGCGACCTTTTTACAGTCGCCTTCCCTCCGCTAGAGGGGGTGACCGCTTTACAGTCATCCCTTCCGAGATGTGCCTAAAGGCCTGGCACTAATGGGCGGCTCTAGTGTGATCTTACGAGGACCTGGAGCCCCCCAGATGACCGCTCCAGTGGTTCTAGCCGGTAGGAATCCGGCATGCCCCTTCGCCCTTCCCCGGGGTGAAGGAAGTTCCATGTATAATTTCCACTGGACATCAATAAAAAAAGGCGTAGGGATTATCAATCACCCGATGATTTATATGCACGGCTCCAGGCAGGTGTGATTGCGAAGTACTATCTTTTTTTGGTCTCCCGTGGTAATTCTACATGGACTTCCTTCGCCCCGGGGAAGGGCGAAGGAGTATGCTGGACTCTTACCGGCTAAAACCAATGGAGCCGTCACCTTAGGCACTGAAGGGAGCCTCCAGGTCCTCGTAAGATCACACTAGAGCCGCCCATTGGTGCCACGTCTTTAGGCACATATCTATTATATCTCGGGGAGGATTTTAAAGGATCTCCCCGAAGCAGTGGTGTGCGCTGTGCTGCGCACACTTCCAAGCCTATGAGATTTTAAAATTAGATGATATACACATAGCTCTGATATAAAATAGAATATGATTTATATCTACTCCTAATATGAGAGCTGTCAATTTTGATGCATCTCCGCTTCATTTCCAACTCACTTTTTTTTTGTTAGACTTCTCGCATACACTTCTGGGAAGTGGGGTCGCTTAACCAGTCATTTCTGGCGAAGCCAAAAGAGGCTTCCAGCCAGGGTTCCAACCCACTCCACTACAATGTAGTTATATACTCATCCCAAGCCGCCTTGGTAAGCGTAGAATAGCTACTGTTCCACAGCCCATCCCTCTGCTGCTGCCTATCCCTCTGGTCTAGAGTCCTTTAGTTGCCTTTCGACATCCACGGATTTCCTCGAGTGGAGACCGCGCACCGGAAAACGCAGCGTGGGACGACCTCCAACGAGCTGGACAGACGACCTGGTGAAGGTCACTGGGATTCGTTGGATGAGAGCGGCATGTAACCGCTCGTTGTGGAAATCTAAGGGAGAGGTCTTTGTTTAGCAGTGGACGTCCTCTGGCTGATATGATGATGATAATAATGATGATTCACGGAAAACGATGGCGTGGTGAGTGAGCATAATCCGAACAAACACCACACAAACAAACACGAACTATCACTTCATTGGAATAAAAGATATTAACAAATTACATTTTTTCATTCGTTGATAGAAGACAATTTGTGTGGCCTCACTTTTAGCATCATTACAAGAAGTAGGTTGCACCTTATTCCACCCACATTACCACACAAAACCCTAATCCCTCACACAAATATAAACAATATGATACGAATGTCGTGACGAAAGCTTTTTTATGTGCTACTAGGTGCCACAAATCATGGCGGTAGCGTTTTCATTCCACTCGTGTTTCGACTCACGGAATGAAAACGAGCATTTGTTGTGGTTCAATCGACTATGCGATTGTTTTTTTAATCGAGTAGAGAACTGTTCTGGATTTCATCGACTAAAAGTTTTATTTGGATGAATTGGGTTGGGATAGATCTCATTTAGGATGTTATCGACAAGAATATTTAAGTTCATTTTTGTTTCGATATTAACTTATTGACATAACCTGCCCATTATTGGCCCATTTCTGGGCACGGGGCTTTCCTCACAATGAGTAAGGTAACCTAGCCTTAACCACCACGCTGGCCTAGTGCGGGTTGGTAGACTACCCACACCATTAAGAACTTTTTTGAGCCGTCTCAGGTGTGCAGGTTTCCTCACGATGTTTTCTTTCACCGATAAAGCAAGTTATATTCAAAATGTATTAATACAACTTATTTGACGTGCCGTGTAGTGCCGGCTCAGAATACCACCACCCCATCTCCTCCCGTGGGTGTTGTAAAAGTCGACTAAGGGATTAGCCGGAGGATGGGCAGCAGCGTCCTTCAAGTACATTTACAACTCAACTGCGATCGCCAACCCGTCTGCCAAGCGTGGCGATTATGTAAAAACCCCCCAATGAGCCCACAACACACCCATATCGGTTGTAGTGGTGATCTTTGCGGGAGGTCTGTGTCCAGCAGTGGACTTCATTCGGTCAAAATGATGATAACTTATTTATAAAACAAAAACTATCCTTGTTACTTAGAAATCGGCCTTTATAGATACATTTTAATACTATCTTACTATCTTAATGTTTCTAGTGTACAGAAAAGAGTATTAAATTCAAAACTATTAATTTCTAAAAGCTAGTTTTCATTTCATAATCAGAGCAGACCGTATCTAAACGTTAACTGCACAGTAAGTTTGCTACCATTGAATCGATTAGGGATGTGGGTAATTGTATTCGACCCATTGATTATAGTTATCATGGGTTTGTTTTAAATGAACTGACTTTACGTAAGTTATTTAGGGGTTTATCGATAAAAGGATAATTGTTTTTGAGTTTGATTATTTATCGATGAAAACCATGTGCCTATTTCCCGGATTTTGCTTAAAAATAGGTTTTATTTCTTCAATCGCTTCTATCAGGAATTTATACATACATAGTGCTTTTGAGCTTAACTGTCGCCTGTAACTTCTTCTATACAAGGATTTATATAAAATTTGCTTTAAATATGTTTTCTTAAGGAGGTGACGTCACTGCAAAAGGTCAGTTCGTGTTTATAGTTATCCTGCTATTATAAAACTAACAGATACATTTTTATAGCTGTAAAATTAAAATGTAAATGAAGAAATCGTTTATAATAACGTATACAAATAAGATTAAAAACATGTATATCTGTTGCAGGTAGATATGTATATCAATGTGTTATCAGGACACCAAAATATGTTCTCTACGTGTTGCTATGTAAGACAAGGTATAAATTTAACTAACGATGTAAAGAAGAAAGAAAGAAAAGTATTTTATTTGCACTATAAGGACACATGCCTACAACAAAGACAAAATAAAAACAATTTGGTTAAATGAAATAAAAGTCCTGTTGGGAAGATATGCGCCATATCCGTGCAAAATGGTTGTCGCTCAGCATACTGCTGTGGAGAGGCATCCCCACAGCGCTGATATTCTGCGACAGCCTGCGTCGAGAGTGACGTCACTCGGTGCAGTCAATCCAATATAAAACAAGACGTGCGTATAACATGAAGATACTCAAGAATAATATATCTATTGTATTTAATGATATAATAGTGTATAGTGTATATAAAATATAAAAAGCAATATGAAAACAGCAGTTAAAATAAAATAAAAATACAAACAAATACAAAAAATGTATATAATGTAAATTATTGTGTTTTCATGTTGTCAGTCGCAATAGTCACGGGACCTCGGGGACGGGCGAAGGACTCCTATCGGCTAAAATCACTGGACTGGTCATCTTCGGCACTGAAGGGGAGCAGGTCCTCGTAAGATCAGATTAGAGCCGCCCATTGGTGCCATGCTTTTAGGCAGATCTCGGAGGGGATGATTGTAAAGCGGTCATCCGCTCTAGCGGAGTGAAGGCGACTGTTAAAAGGTCGCCTCCCAGGCAAATCTGGGGAAAGATTATTAGGGATCCCCCTAAGCTTCACTGTGCGCTTCACGTCACGGCTTCTCCTATCTAACAGGGGACAAATACTAGTCATCAATAGTAGATTAATAGAGTAAGTCGGGTGGTGCCGGCTACGAATAGCACCAACCCAGTGCATTATCCGAAGCGCCCAGGAGTTCCTCTCATGTGCAGGCGTTAGAGCAAGCAGGACACGATGCTAAATACTCTACAGTTTGTGGAATAGCACCAAGTTGGAGTTATCTGTTTTTTTTTAATACACAGATGAGATAACTTATTGGTGTATTCTGAACGGACGACAACAGTCGGTAAGTCATCAACATTGTCTTTAGCCGTGTGCCGTGTGGTGTCGGCTCAGAGTACCACCACCCCATCACCTCCCGTGGGCGTCGTAAAAAGCGACTATGGGATTAGCCGGAGGATGGGCAGCAGCATCCTTTGAGTACATTAACAACTCAACTGCGATCGCCAACCCGCCTGCCAAGCGAAGCGATTATGGCAAAACCCTCAATGAGCACACAGCACACCCTACCGGTAATTGTGGCAATCTTTTGGGGAGGCTTGTGTCCAGCACTGGACTTTTATTTGGCTGATATGATGATAGTAGATTCAATACTAGTAACAGTTACTAATACTTTATAATCTTGCTCCATTTAGTTGACTTGTGGTAGGTCTCTAATTCAAAGTCAAAGTTTTTTATTTCAAATAAATCAAATTTTGGCACTTATGAAACGTCAGAATCTAAGTTGCAGGGTTCCAAATAGTTGATCTCGTGGAGAAGAGCCGGCAAGAAACTCCATGGATACTCTTGTAAAATAATTGACATTACAATGTTGATTGATACAAATTATTGTAAAACATATACTGCGAAAAATGTAGGACAATGTGTAAAGATGGAACATACCACAATAATTTAATAATAATAAATTATTTGCCGTGGCAGTTAATGGCTGACCAGTCCCAGCAGACGGCACCCGTTCACGAGCATGACATCATCAGCATCGCTTATGTATGCATCGCGTCGTAGGGGATTTAAAGATTGATAAGTCCATGTGACTGTGTCCGGCTCAGAGTGTTGTGTGGTGCTGGCTCAGAATACCACCACCCCATTTCCTCCCGTGGGTGTCGTAAAAGTCTACTAAGGGATTAGCCGGAGGATGGGCAGCATCGTCCTTCGAATACATATACAATACAAGTCAATTGCGATCACCAACCAAGCGCCAAGCGTGGCAATTATGGCAAAACCCCCATTGAGCCCACAGCACAGCCATATCGGTCCTTGTGGTGATATTTGGGGGAGGCCTGTGTCTAGCTGTGGACTTCGTTCGGCCGAAATGATGAAGTCCATGTAGTTCTCGGCAAAGAATACAGCACCCCTCTTACCCATGGGTCATCATCATCATCATATCAGCCAAAGGACGTCCACTGCTGAACGAAGGCCTCCCCCATAGATGTCCACAAGGAGCGGTTACATGCCGCCCGCATCCCACAACTCCCATGGTCATGGTGTCAAGAAGATGGGCAGTAGAAACTTTCTTTGTGCTAATATTAACATAATGCGATCTCCAATCCAAGCTGCCAAGCGCGGTGATTATAGCAATATAACCGCTCATTGGACGGCCCATGGTCAGCAGTGGACTTTCATGGGCTGATGTGTGGGTTCTAAAGATTCATCACGCGAGGTTGAAGTACGAAACAGCTTTGATTATACTAGTCTAAACTGTCGGTTCTGCTTCATAATTTCAGCCGAAAAACGCCCACTGCTGGACAAGAGCCTCCCCCAAAGATTGCCACAACGATCGATATGGTTGTGTGGTGACTTGGTAGACGGGTTGGCGATCGCAGTTGAGTTATGATGTATTCGAAGGACGCTGCTGCCTATCTTCCAGCTAATCGTATAGTCGCTTTTTACGACACCCACGGGATGAGATGGGGTGGTGGTATTCTTAGCCGGCACCACACGGCGCGGTTCTGCTTGCCAAAAATAATTCAAATAGCGCCCAATATTTATTTAAATCCATATCAGCGTCGAAAATTCGTTTGATGTACTCCAACCGAGTTAAAATAAATCGATACGGCTCTACTAAACACGTCTACAAGTTTTAACAGCCGATATTCAAAGCGCCCAGGTTACTTTTACGATCTCACAAACGTCAAATGATTGGTAATTTACTGTTAGCCGCTACTTTGCTGTTAAGAAATCAGAACACAGCTGAGATTTACTTCTAATGCAACTCGTCTAAGGTTGGAAATTGAACGGCTGCCTATTTTTAGATAGTAAGTTTTCGAAACGAAGTGAACCCGCCCTAGGGAAATGAGTTTAGATAGAATATAAAAAAGATGAAGTTGTGAGATAAAATCGTGAAAGTTAGGGGTGCGGCACACGATGTGGCGATAAGCGGATAGCGTGTCGTGATAACGTGTGCGACCTACCTGTTAATTACTGTTTGTGTGTTTATGAATATTAAGAAGTTGTATTGTGGAATAGTGTTTTAAACATTAGATATTAGTGGGTCCGGTTTGAAGGGCATTGTAGCAATAATGGGCATAAGAGATTAGACTCTCTCTTTGTTATTTAAATTACTTATGTGTCGAGATGATGCGTGCAGTGTAGGACTCAGGACTCGTCCTCACAAATACAATTTCCATGGGCATGCATGTCGCTTACCACCAGGTGAAAGTCGTTCATCTGGTTGTAAGCATCGCTCGTCTCATCATAGGGTTGCATAAAAAACGTTTGCGACTGGCAATGATAGCTCACAATAAGGCTATATATAATAACGATATACTAAGCTGTAAATATACCAATCTATACAAATAAATAAAATTGAAGTGTCTGTTTGTAATGTCAAAATAACAGCTTTTTACTAAATACATATGAAAGTATGTACGTTACATATAACAAAAAAACTATTTTTATTTTTTTTGTCTGTCTGTCTGTCCGTCTGTCTGTCTGTCTGTCTGTCTGTGTTTGTTCCGGGTAATCTCCGAAACGGCTGGACCGATTTTGACGGGCCGTTCACTGGCAGATAGCTGATGTTATAAGGAATAACTTAGGCTACTTTTATTTTAGAAAACTAATTAGGGTTCCGCGTAAAAATACACCCTTGATATCCACTATATATATTCTATGTCAAGTATCTATGTCGAAGTTCTCTAAATTTCTTTTAAATTAAACACGGGTGAAACCGCGGGTCCCAGCTAGTAGACAATGTTTTAGATCTATGAAAGCTTTTCTAACTTGTTGTTATAGAACAGCTTTGTCCCTCTTTTAATTGTTTTGTAGCAGAACAGAATAGAAGAGAATCATTTATTCAGTAATTAGGTCCTTGTACACTTTTACGCGTAATATTGAAACAGCGGAGGGAATTTCGTTATATGACAACCTCTGAAAAGAAACTCAGGGTGTGGTAATTATTGTTTGAGTTTGATTTGAGTTTATTAAAGCTTAAATGATGTCGGGAAGAGCTTATTTAGGGCATGGAATATGTTAGTGGCTGCTGAATTGGATGAACAACAAGCCATAATGAGAATTCATATTGGATAGCAAATGGAAAATCTAAGTGAAAGAAAGTTTATTAATCTTTAATGTGGTTCCGGCTACCCTCAGATGCCCAGGGGTGCAATTCTTTAAGCTCAACCATCGAAATAACGGTGTAAAACCAATTTGATATTCGCTAAGATATGATTGAAGCTATTCAAGGACACGTTGCAGAAGGTAAGCCATGAGGACCAGACTTAGCGAATACCAAATTGGGGTATCATCGTTATTTCAATTCTGGGGTGCAATTCCTTAAGCTCAAACATCCATACATCCTTACATACAGAATCAAAATAACGGTATAAAACCAATTTGGTATTCGCTAAGACATGATTAAAGCTATTCAAGGACACGTTGCAGAAGGACAGCCATGAGGATCATACTTAGCGATTACCAAATTGGGTTATCACTCTTATTTCAATTCTGTATTCAAGGATGTATGGATGTTCGAGCTTCGAGAATTGCACCCCTGTATTCAAGGATGTATGGATGTTTGAGCTTAAAGAATTGCTCCTCTGGTTGATGATACCATACTCAGATCTCGGTAAGATCCCTATCAAGTCAGGTGTGCATTTTGAGACACCGAATTATTTATTTTTCATAAGGTCGACAGTTACTATTATATACAATTATTATATAAATGTGAAAGGTTCTATATTATGAAGCTCACGACCAAAGGGGGAACGATATTGTAACGACTAATTGGGTAAGCATGCTGGTACGCGGGAAAGATCCTACATATGACTTTGGATTATAATTATAAAACTTTAGTTACTTCTAGATAAATTTATTTCTCAGAAGATAATATTTACTTTTTCCACAACCGACCACCTCGCTGACGGCAGCCCGAATTCATTCTCATCTTTTCTTTTCTTCGTCAAAATATTCTCATGTACTTATTTCAAATAATGTTTTTTATATTCTATGTGGCTAGGATTTTTCTCCCAAAGAGTTTGAACTCAATTATAATATCTAATTACATTTTGATGCATAACAGCTTCTTAACGTCCACTTCTGACCATGCCTTCCAATGATCACTACTATGAGGGGTCATAGGGGTTATTTCCATAATCACCACGTATGGCAGGTGGGTTGGTAATCGCAGTATGTTGGTTGGCGTAGTAGGTAAGCGATTGGCTTGTGAATGTGGCTGCGCAACGTGTTACGGGTTCGAACCCTGCACGGAACAAATATTTGTATGATTTACAGATAGTTGTTTCTGGCCTGAATGTTTATGCATGGGAGATTTATGTTTGTAAACTACCGCTACCCGCGATACAGGACAAATAATATTGTGGGGCAAAGTTTCTACTAAAAAAAGGTTCGTTTATTGGGACGATATTTGTTGTGTTTTTTAAAGTTCTATATCTCCTTAACGGGTTAGTCCGGAGCCATATTATTGGTACATATCTGTTGGTGGTAGAACCAGTAATAATATCTATTAGGTTTCAGCTCTATAGTTCTGAATAGTTTTGAGAAAAACGTTCCGAAATGTTCGTTTCAATACATTGAAAATGCAAATTATTATTTTTCTATGTTGCCATCGGGACTTCTGAGTTGAAACTGCTATAAATGAATATTATGGAAGGTAGAAACATATCTGATACATAAATATGAACTAAAATGAAGTTGATTTTTCAAATATCAACTGTCCACTATAATCGATTTTGGCCCCATAGTGAGGCGTCAGGCCGAAAATCCAAATCAATCAAAATTACAAATCCGGTGTCCAAGCTGATAAACGAATATCTATCAATAGTAGATACGGGAACTCAGAAACCTGAAATTCCGACAACCAATCCATATCGAAGGATATCGGTATACCCAGCAATTGGGTTATGGAGGGGAGGTGGCCGCCGCTTGGTGTAAAATATTCATATTTAGCCGCATCTTGTTTTGCAAGCCGACCACAACATATTCGTAAATGCGATAAGGCTAGGAACCCGATTAAATATTGAAATGATTATTAATTCAAAATTAAAATAAATGATATGCAACCTTTTGAATTGAATTCAACCTCCAATCTAGAGAAAGTCAATAGGCGTGCCCGCTTACATGTGAAATAACGTACTATTGGAATATTCTTGTTAACCTCCTCAAGTTAAACCGTCTTGGTTAAACATGGTTATTAAAAAGGAAATTATATAAAATACACAGTTAGCAGGATGACTTATCACCGCAAGCAGCATCCGGTCACGAGTATGACGCAAGGATTAGCCATCACCTCCCTGGCTATGCTGACGGAAGGAGGTGACCCGACCCATGACGCTACCAGCAAGCGGGGACGGCTAAAGGGGCGTACACAAAGTCCAACCTTCAGGGCCCTACATACAGTATCTCTGCCGGATTGTATAATGTTTGCAGAGCAGATATATACTGGCTCTGCAAACCTTCACACTGTACAATCCGCCAGAGATACTGCATGTAGGGCCCTGCAGATGCAACGAATATAATGGGAATGTAGATGAAGTGGTGTTATATTCTTAATCCGGACACCACACGAATACGGATGTCAATATAATTGGTACTGCCTTTTGTAAGGCAGTTTTGAGGGAATCCTTTCATAAATAAGCACAGTTGGTGAACAGAACGGTAATCACAGATTTTTTTATCGTCTTGGACGATATTAATAACGTTTCTCTTAAAATAATTCCTTAGTCGCATAACAACATTAAAAATAAAAATATAACATTTTATTTATACCTAATGGCTGTCGGTACTTACAACATAAATATGTAAAGGTCAGATATTTTCATTGAAGATATTTATAACAATATAAATTACATTTCCATGTATTATTAGATCTCTAGATATTTTAATGGGCCCCATTCATTACACGGCACGGCTGTACACTGTTCGAGAGCAGACCAAAACTTACAGTGTATGGGTTTGTTGTACGTCTGAATTATTATTGCCGAATGAATTTTCCACTCGTCCAAGGTCGATAGGTTATCCCCTCCTCTTCTGCACCCATCCGACAGACAGTGTACTGTGTAGCTGTCGGTTCGCTATTCCGTTTTCAAACAAAACGTCGGTGTATTGTACTGCTGGGCAGAGAACGGTTATTCAGTCATTGAGAGTTGTTGTCGAAGGTCGTGGGTTCGATTCCCGCACGGAACAAATATTTGTACGATCTGTAGGTAGTTATTCCGGTTCTGGGTGTATTGTGTGTGGAATTTGTTACTGTAAACGCACCCACGACACAGGAGGAATCCTAATGTTTCCCACACTAGGATTTCTACTGTGTCGTGGGTGCGTTATATAAAAAAAATATGGGGTCTTATCCGGTAGGAGTCCGCCATGAAACTTCGGCTTCCCCAGGACGGAGGAAATCCATGAGGATTTCCCCATGTACAAAACGGTAGGATTAGAGTATAATACAAATGTGCTGTCATTAGAGCGTAGACGCATCGATTCTTCTGGATACTTATATAGTTTCGTAAATCATTGCTTTCTAGCTAACGCATCTTGTTCTCATGTCATCATCATCATTTCACATTAAAACGTCCACTGTTGGACATAATCCTCCCCCAAAAATCTCCACATCGACCGGGATGGGTTTGTGTTTTGTGCTCAATGGGGGCCGTAGGTTTTGCCATAACCTTTACGCTTAGCAATGGCGATCGTAGCTGAATTGTAACTGTACTCGAGGGATTCTGTTGCTTGCCCATTGGCCCATAGTTGCAATTTACTCCAGCCACGGGATGAGACGGGGTATTCTTAGCTGACACCACACGGATGCCGTGTGGTGCCGGCTCAGAATGCCACCACCCCATTTCATCCCGTGGGTGTCGTAAAATTCGACTAAGGGATTAACCGGAGGATGGGCAGCAGCGTCCTTTGAGTACATTAACAACTCAACTGCGATCGCCAATCCGTCTGCCAAGCGTGGCGATTATGGCAAGACCTCCCAATGAGCACACAACACACCATATCGGTCGTTGTGGTGATCTTTGAGGGAGGCCTGTGTCCAGCAGTGGATTACATTCGGCCGAAATGATGATGAATGACCACACGGATAAACTCAAGCGTATGAAAGACTTAGACCTCCATGACTTTGATAAGCTTTTCAACGCTTTTCAGTTCGTCCCAGCTGGAAACTGAAACGACAATATTGTTGCTCCTTCAGTAACCCCGGTCTCTAGCTTAATGGTAGATAAGGCTCTGTTCATCTCTCTTTTATTTCACAATGTTGTCTACGTTTTCTTACTAATCTTCTTTTTTCGTTCTTTCACAGGCTATATAAAATAAGCAGTATCTTGTACTCATCATTTTTTTCATCATCATTTCGGCCTAATGAAGTCCACTGTTGGACACAGGCCTCCCCCAAAGATCATCACAACCACCGATACGGATGTGTTTTGAGCTCATTGGGGGGTTTTGCCATAATCGCCACGCTTGGCAGGCGGGTTGGCGATCGCAGTTGAGTTGTTAATGTACTCGAAGGACGCTGCTGCCCATCCTCCGACTAATCCCTTAGTCGACTTTTACGACACCCATGGGAGGAGATGGGGTGGTGGCATTCTGAGCCGGCAAATCTACTCAACTGTCGCTATTGTAATTGACTACTTCACTGTCGTTGTGTCATAAAATCATAAAGAAAGAAATATCCACAGCTAGCAGTAGAATTAATGCGAGACGGGTTTCAATCCAAACACATTTATAGAAAACCCTTTAAGAATCCGTTTATGGTATATATTATTACTTATGTCGTAATAAAACGAAAGAGTAATCAAATTATGTTAATCAATATTTAGGAATAATCAAACGCAATAATTAGGAATAATCTGCTGCTATTTCGAAATATATAGTCAACATTTTGATGTGGGAGATGTTTCAAAGTTCCGTTTTCAAAGCCCGGGGATACGGTGAAGGCACGAACGCGCACCCTTACGATAGGTAGATCAAAGGGATAACGAGGGGATTTCGCCAGAACAGCCCTTAAAAATGCGGTCTACGGTGGAGCAAGTTTGCCTAGAAATAACCTATTCTCTGGAGACTTGAAGAGGTTGTTACTATCTGGGAACACAGACTTCGGCAAGGAGGCAGGCCCCTCAGCGGTATGCACGAAAAAAGTGAAGCAAAACGCTATGTGCATATATGCAACGGTGGCGCAATGTCGTTCGCCTGGTTGTTATTTAATGGAATGGCCTTCAGGAAATTAAGTTCTGCCATTGCAATGCACACTCGAATGGAATTCCCCTGTACTAGAAGGTGGAAAGGAGTCGAACTGCTACTTGCATCGGCCACTTACATTGCACCTTGGGTTACGCTCGTGCAATCACCGCACCGGTAGGTTTAGGTTCATGATCCCGGCGAAGACCTGCTAATAAGGCTCGAACATCACACTTGTCATTTATAAAGAACAGAAAGAGCTGGGACTCGCGTTTTCACCTGCGTTAATTTAAAAGAAAGTGGATTATTTATATATAATTTAGAGTACTTCGGCATAGACACTTGATATAGAGTATATATATTGGATTTCATGGGTTAAATTTGTTTTGCGCGGAACACT
The DNA here is from genome assembly GCA_947459985.1 of Diloba caeruleocephala. Lineage (NCBI taxonomy): Eukaryota > Metazoa > Arthropoda > Insecta > Lepidoptera > Noctuidae > Diloba > Diloba caeruleocephala. The sequence goes on along the minus strand of OX381620.1, from coordinate 1,116,864 downwards.
AATTATTTTTCTAAAATAAAAGTAGCCAAAGTTATTCCTTATAATATCAGATATCTGCTAGTGAAAGTCCCGTAGAAATCGGTTCAGCCCTTTCGGAGATTAGCGAAAACAAACAGAAAGACAGACATACAGACAAAAAAATTACAAATAGCTGTTTGTTGTAGGTACCGTATATACTTTCATATGCATTTAGTAAAAAGCTGTGATTTTGACATTACAAACAGACACTTCAATTTTATTTATTTGTATATTGTATGTATAGAGTATAGATTAAAAAATGGACTCGTTTCATACAGAATTCTTTTGATTTCGTTATATAGTTAACTAACATAGTGTCAGAGTTGTTCCAGTCGCCCAAAGACTTGACTTTAGCGACTGCCTCTAATGACAACAACCGGGACCGACGATTTAACGAGCCCTCCGAAGTACGGAGATGCTCAGTTCAAATGCGATCACCCATCTATAGACTGACTTTTTATTTTTTACTGTCCTACTGCTGGACACAGGCCTTTTCTCACGATGAGAAAGGTTAGGCCTTACTCCACCACGCTGGCCTTGTGCGTGTTGGCGGACTACATTCACCATTGAGAAAATTTTGAGCATCTCAGGTGTCCAAGCTTCTTCACGATGCTTTCCTTCACCGTTAACGCAAGTGATAATCACATTCTGATCCGCACATGCATCTGAAAAGCCAGAGGTGCGAGCCGGGATCAAAATCAGAATTCTGCTATCACTGTCGTTACTACGCTGATCATTTACCTATCAGTGAGTGCAATGACTATGAGCGCCTCTATTGATTGAATGATCACCAGGCCCGCTTACTGCGTGTTGACACCATTGAAGTCAGTGGAATACTTCGGCCCGCCAGGCATAACACCCGCCTGGTTGGAGGAACCTTCCTTTTCTATGGAGGAACATCACACCTTGTTCTCCATACTGGTGACCCCACTTTGCCGTGTAGTGCCGACGAATAGCACCAACCCATCTCATCCCGTGGGTGTCGTAAAAGCCGACTAAGGGTTTAGACGGAGGAAGGGCAGCAGCGTCCTTTGAGTACATTAACAACTCAACTGCGATCGCCAAAGTCTGCAAAGCGTGCAAGATTATGGCAAACCCCCCCCCCCCCCCCCCCCCCCCGTTGTAGTGATCTTTGAGGGAGGCCTGTGTCCAGCAGTGGACTTTATTAGGCCGAAATAATAATAATAAAACTTTTAATAATACAAATATACGGAATTTATAATTCTCATCTTATTTCATTTTTAAATGCAAACTCTAAAGCTTCCTCCGACATAAATTTTATGAATAAATAACGGATTTTCTTGATTAATTGAAAGCTATAATCCAGATATTAATTAGTCTCTTGTAAAATATTACGTTGTTTTTCTTGGCAGCGACTTCAAAGGTTATTTATGGGAGTTTTCATTTTATTTTCTAATGGTACTTAATGTGACTTTTCATTAGTATTGCGGCATTGGTTAGAAGGTGAAACGCCAAGAAGAATTGGAGTCACCGTGGCGACTTTGAGAATTGCTTCCCTTCTCGGTACGTCCTCTTTAACTTCTAAGTTCACCAGTTTACTTCGCAAGAATGAATACAGCAATTAATTACAGCATTGGCCGTGTGGCGCCGGCTCAGAATACCACCACCCCATTTCCTCCCATGGGTGTCGTAAAAGTCGACTAAGAGATTAACCGGAGGATGGGCAGCAGCGTCCTTCGAGTATATTAACAACTCAACTGCGATCGCCAACCGGTCTGCCAAGCGTGGCGATTATAGCAAAACCCCCCAATAAGCACACAAAACATCCATATTGGTCGTTGTGGTGATCTTTTGGGGAGGCCTGTGTCCAGCAGTGGACTTCATTAGGCCGAAATGATGACTTATATACATTACGAGTCTTTTTTAACAAAAATGTTATGTCCGGCTTTAAAAAAGTATGTTTGGCCATTTTTTTAAACGTTGCCCCACGCTGGGATTTCTCCTGTGTCGTGGGTGCGTTTACAGACACAAATTCCATACAGACCCGGAACAACTACCTGCAGATCGTACAAATATTTGTTCCGTGCGGGAATCGAACCCACGACCCGGTGCGCAGCAGCCGACTGTATGAGCCACTGCACCAACCGTGCCGTCATTAAAAAGATATGTCCGGTTTTAGGACAGATATCCATCCTAATATTGCGCCTAGGCTTTTGTATATTTAGGCCTGGCCACCTCCAGGGGCCTCTGGGTGTGCTGGTGCGTAGATTGGAGAACCTGCGTGTCCTCACCGAGCGACCCATGAGAAGACGGTGACTCGTATGCGGTTCACGTAGCGTGCGCAGCACAGTACAGTACACAGGGACGTTTCGGGGGATCCTTTACAATCCACCCGGGGGGTGACCACTTTACAGTCACCCTCTCCGAGATGTGCCTATAGGTGTAGCACCAGTGGGCGGCTCTAGTGTGATCATACGAGGTCCTGGAGCCCCCTTTAGGTGCCGAAGATGATCGCCCCAGTGATTTTAGCTGGTAGGAGTCTAGCATGCCCCTTTGTCCCTCCCCGGGGCGGAGGAAGTTCATGACGAATTTTCACTAGGCCCAATAAATATATAATGGACATAGCACTACCTCAGCCCTTGTGAATATTACAGACGATATCAGGTCAGGCATGGAAATGGGTAAGTTAACTGTACTTGCACTGCTTGACTTTAGCAACGCTTTTAATACCGTCGATCACGATATTTTGCTTGGAATACTCTGCTCTTTTAACATATCTCCATCGGTACTTGACTGGTTTCATAGTTACCTGTTTGGCCGCCGGCAGCGTATTTGCATCCAAGAATCTTTCTCTTCTTGGTGCTACACCTCTACTGGTGTGCCGCAGGGTGGCGTTTTATCCCCACTACTTTTCGCAATTTTTATTAATTCTATCACTCTTCGACTGTCTTCTTCCTTCCACCTTTATGCAGATGATCTCCAAATTTATACTCAGGCCACTCTCGGAGAGCTGTCTAACGCTATTGAAACTATCAATATTGACTTGGCTCGTATAGATGAATGGACCACGAAGTTTGGACTAAAGATCAATCCAACAAAAACTCAAGTGACAGTTGTTGGTGGCTCTCGAACTGTCTCTAAAATTGTCTGGTCGACACTTCCCCAAGTTTCTCTTGGTAACTCTGTTATTCCTATATCCAACAACGTTAAGAACTTGGGGATTTATATCGACAGTACTCTTTCCTGGACTAAACAACTTCAGGAAGTCAGTCGTAAATTATTTGCTGCAGCAGGCTCCTTGAGACGTCTTCGTAATTTTCTCCCTATTAATACCAAAATTGCGTTAGCACAATCTCTTCTACTCTCGATCCTTGACTATGCTGATGCCAGCTATCTCGATCTCACGCAAGACCAATTTGACAAGCTTGAGCGACTTCAAAATCTTTGTATCAGATTTATATTTGGCCTACGCAAATATGATCACGTTTCTGAATTTCGAACTAAGCTCAAATGGCTTCCCATCCGCTTTCGCCGGAACGCTCATATTCTTTCTTTGCTTTATAATGTGCTCTTTAAACCTTCTACCCCTTTTTATCTTAAAGAACGCTTTCAGTTTATTTGTGAGACACATTCTAGTTTCTTGAGATCATCAGAAAATCTAAAATTAAGTATACGTATGCATTCCACTTCCTTCTTCGATAATTCATTTACTATTCAAGCGGCTCGCTTGTGGAATGCATTACCTATTGAAGTAAGACGTGCTCAAACACTACCTATTTTTAAGAAAATGGTGAAGGAACATTACCTTTCTCTCTAATTTTTCTTTTCCTATCCTAGTTATATTTGATGTTTATTAGTATATTTTATCATCGTTTTATATATATAATATTTATTGTATATATTGTTATGTATTTTATATTTTTATGTCTAAGTAATATTGTGTATGATATATTGTACACTTGACAGCCCAATATCTCTCTCCTTTCTTCCTGTCCATCCAAAGGTTGTCTGGAAGAGATCGCCCTGTGCGATAAGACCGCCCATTGTACATGTATCTTTTTAAATTTTTATCTCTATGTATGTATTATGTGGTGTACAATAAAGAGTATATAAATAAAAATAAATAAATAAATAAAAAATGCCAAGGCCAAAAAATGCCTGGCCAGCGTAATTGTAAAGCATTGTTATTTGAGACATTTATTATTCAAATTATTATCGCTTAGTACAAACGTACTTCAGTTTTACTACAATTAAACAAACAAATGGATAAACAGCACATAATACGAAAGCTTACATTATTTCCGTCCATCTTACTCTAAGTCTAACTGACGCTGACATTTTCACACAAAATAACGTCTTTGCGACAATATTTACGACTACCCATACCACGCATTAAACCAGAGCATAAAGAGCTTCGCATGATATCATTTAAACCTGGTATGAAGGTCAGGTAACATTGGTATGTTTATCTACTTCCGTGTACCAAATTCGTTTATTTATAATGTCCCATCTCTAAATGGAACGAGGCTGGATCGTTTTGAACTCCTGCCAGATACTGCAATTTTTTATTTTCGATGATCCACGTGGATTGTTGATGATAATACTCAGTTATAGTTATTGGTACGATGTATTATATTAATGACTAGCTGGGACCTGCGGTTTCACCCGCGTTTAATTTGAAAGACATTTAGAATTCTTCGACATAGCCACTTGACATAAAATATATATATTGGATTTCAAGAGTTTTTGTTTTTTTGCGTGGAACCCTAATTATTTTGCTAAAGTAAAAGTATTATATTCCTTATAACATCAGCTATCTGCCAGTGAAAGTCCCGTCAAAATCGGTCCAGCCGGTTTGGAGATTACCCGGAACAAACAAACAGACAGACAGACAAAAAAATTAAAAATTGTATTTTTGTAATAGGTACCGTATAAACTTTCATATGCATTTAGTAAAAAGCTGTTTGACTTTACAAACAGACACTTCAATTTGATTTATTTGTATAGATGATTATTAATTTCGCGGTTAAGATATATTGTTGAGATTAAATTGGAGATAAATGGGGGTTATGATAATAATGTCATCTTGCAATTGCGCGTGAGTAAGGATTTTGTAGTATTTACGATTCTGAATTTAATGATGATAGAAATTGTGGTTGCTATTCTTTTTTCAATCATTTAGAAAGTCAGTTAAATACCCAAATAAATACGATAATTCATCACCATTATATCGGCCAATGCACGTGCACTGCTGTACAAAGTTCTCCCCCATAGGTTTCCAAAATAGCATCGTCATTTTGGGGGAATTTGCCAGTACTCACTACGCTTGGCAGGCGGGTTGGAGACCGCAGATTGGCTACGGTTATACAGGAGGGATGCTGCTGCCTATCCCTTTAGTTTAGATTCCCTTATTCATCTTTGACACCATCCGCGTGAGAAAATGGAGTGGTGATATATTCTTAATTTGTATACCACACGGAGCGACACGCTAATTGTTTTTAGAAAAAAATTATACTGGGTAGTGCGACCTCGCTAAAGTAAAAAAATACACAATGAGATATGCAAATGTAGATCGGAATCCACAAAATATTGGTACATATCAAGCAAACTAGAAGAGCACCAAACATTTACTGATTAGCTTAGCACATGGTATTTGTCGTTTATGTCAAACATGGTATGTTGGCGCCAATAATTACGTACTAAAATTATTACAAGGTTGGTCATGTTTGTGAATTTGTACAAACATACTTACTTTACTGTATGTTAATGTGAGTTTCCGTGGATCAACTCTGAGGATAGAGTATTTATTTAATACTTTATGCACTAAAACTGTACAAAGGCGGACTTAATGCCATTAGGCATTTTCTACCAGTTGACCTTGGGGTGTTGCAGAGAAAAATAAAATACATGGTAAGTGCACAGACAGTGTAACTGTGAGTAGTTAAATAACGAAAGACAATTTATGCAAGAGTACTGTATGCCGAAGATCGGAGTTGGATATTAGATGCAATCAATTAGATTGTAATCTTTGTAATGTCGGCTGTAGCAAATTTTATATCTAGAGCGAAACATCTGAAATTATTACGATCCTATATCTCCATCATCATCATCATATCAGCCAAATGACGTCCACTGCTGAACAAAGACTCCCTCTTAGGCTCCCACAGCGACCGGTTTCATGCCGCCCGCACCCAACGACTCCCAGCTACCTCCACCAAGTCGTCTGTCCATCATGTTGGAGGTCATCCTACACTGAGTTTTCCAGTGCGTGGTCTCCACTCAATAACCTTTCTGGCCCAACGGCCATCACTTCTACCAGCTATGAGCCATACATTTCCACTTAAGCTTACGAATCCTTCAGCAACTTAGTTCTTTTACGGAGCTCCTAATTTCTGATTCGATCTCGTAGTGAAATACCAAGTAAAGGCAGCTCTCTCCATAGCTTGCTGAGTGACCTTGAGTTTCTTATGAGGCCCACATTTCTGCGACATCATCGCTGATTACACAAAATAGTTAAAGACTTTCATCTAGAGGCACTGCTGTATTGGTGCCGAAAAGACGTTGCGAAGTTTCCCGAATGCTGGCCAGCCAAGTCAGATTCGACGTTTGACTTCTTTTTCGAAGGTTAGATGAGTCCAATGTATTCTTTGGCAAGATGAACCTAATATTATGTTTGACAGCTTGCAAGTTACATCCGGTGTTGTTTACAATACAGACCTTGTTGCGACTAGGATGAATTTCCATGCGTTCAAGCGTTCGTTTTGCCATACCTACTATTGGAATCAGTCACAATAGCTCACAACATAGGACCCATAAATAAATAAAATAAAAAAATGGTACCCGTGGTGCTTGGCAACTGGACTTAACCCTGTTGTAAACTCCCATTTATTGTGCCTATCGTTTTTCTCTGTCTCCTGGTTGCTACGGAGGGAAGTGGAACGTATATTCTTTCCTACTCCTCCTTTTGCTTTTCTGATTAATTTCGGTGCAGGTTCACCTTCAGCTTAAGGCTGTTTAACGATCAATCGTAGCCCACGATGTTAAGTAGTTTCCAATGAGCCTGCCCCTACAAGGAAAGGGCGTGTTGTAATTCACCTATACGTGTAACTGACAATTTGATATCACCTCACCAGACCTATCAAATCAAAACATCTATTCACTATGAGCAGGCCCTTTGTGAAACCACTTTTCCTCATCATACAACGGCGTTTATATGGCTGCAATATTTCTGTACTTGTATCTTCTGTCAATCGTAATGCCTGCAATATTTCTGAACAATAATACAATCTAGCATCGCATCTGTAATTAATTAATCTTTGACTGGAAGGTGACTCGACCTCGGAGCGGGCAAACATAAGCAGTCATTGTGTAATTTGAGCTTGCCGTGTGGCTGTGCCCTTATGTTTTGTAGCACGTGCGTATGATGCCTTAGAGATTATTTTATATAAATTGTTTGGAGTTAATTGGACACGTATTATGTGTAGTAGATAAAATAATCAATCCTAGAAAAATTGTCTTTTCTCAAGTGCGTAACCAAAATACTGTTCGTGTTTGTGTATAAACCAAAGATATTGGAAGAAAGGAGATATGCCATGTAGATCAAAATGTATATGAGCCTAGAAATCCATTTTCCTACTACCATTCTTCATAAAAGCACACTAATGCACACAGTTACAAGTTCTCATCCAATGAACTGAATAAACACAACATTATAGTTGGCTTCTCATACTAAAACACACCCACGACTGTAGGTAGCCAATCATACCGAGCGTACAGACTGCACACGGCGGCCGTACCACGCAACGCGTAAGTTTATTGGGAGTATCATTCGGTGTTCTATTCACTGCGTTTGTTATTCACTGATTGCTAGTTGAAGGCGGTAGATAAGAAGCATTGTATTTTGTGTCGTATAATGATGTCGTTCTGTTCCATCAATCCAAATGTAACATAATAAAGAAAACAATAATTATTTATTTATTCTTTTTATAGACAAATACAAGAACATTCCTTCACTTGCATATTATATATGATTCCTTGTTAAATTGTCGTGTTGTTTAACTTTAACTTTTGATAAAGTTATTATTTTCGCTTCGGTTTTTGCATGTTTTCCCCGAACAACACGACAATTTAACAAAGTTTCACTTACGCGATGGAATCTCAACTGATGTTATAAAACGGCCATTTTTTCCGTGTGGCCCAAATTGTGCATGTCGCGGTGGCGCGGTTACGCCCCCGTATCACTTCTCCTTATTTCCTATTTGTGTGGTGTAAACAGTGTAAATGTCTTCGCTGTCACACACAAGCGTTTAGAAAATTTTGTAACTGTCACTTCATCATCATTTCAGCCGAAAACGTCCACTGCTGGACAGATGCCTCCCCTAAAGACTGCCATAAGGGCCGGTATGGGTTTGAGGTGTGTGCTCATTGGGGGGTTTTGTCACAATCGCCACGCTTGGTAGACGGGTTGGCGATCGCAGTTAAGTTATAAATGTACTCGAAGGACGCTGTTGCGCATATATATATATATCCTCCAGCTCAGCCCATAGTCACCTTGTACGACACCCACGGGATGGAGGTATTCTTATTCGGCACCATAGGCACGGTCACATCACACAACATTTTTGCCACAATACAAATCCTCATACCTAATATAAATATATTTTGGAAACTGCGTTCACAATGAAATTACAGAGCACTAACGAATCACTCACTGGGTGGTGTCATATCCGTCATCATTGAAATGGTGACGCATTGCGACTACCGACTCTCTGTGTACAATATTATACCCTTACTATGGGCAGAGCTGCGACTACCAATAATACAGAATACCGTTTGATAAAAGAGCACTGGTAACTGCGTCAACCGCTGTCAGCGACAGCTATCAACTATATACACATAATACCTTTTATTTTATTTTATTGATGTCCAGTGGAAATTCTACATGGAACTTCCTTCACCCCGAGGAAGGGCGAATGGGTGTGCCGGACTCCTACCGGCTAAAACCACTGGAGCGGTCATCTTCGGCACCAAAGGGGTGCTCCAGGTCCTCGTAAGATCATACTAGAACCACCCATTGGTGCCACGCCTTTATGCAAATCTTGGAGGGGATGACTGTAAAGCGGTCACCCCCTCTAGCAGAGGCTAAGCGTCTGTAAAAAGGACGCCCCCCATGCACCTCTCGGGGAGGATTGTAAAGGATTCCCCCAAGTATTCATTTATACCTACCAGTGCCGATTACTGTGACACATTAATGCGATCACAAAACATACTGCAAAAATCAATAATGAAATTCATTTTATATTCCTAAGACCAAGTAACTGTTATATATATATATACCCTATGTTAAGTGTCTATGCCGAAGTTCTCTAAATTGTTTCTGAACTATCCAATTTCTTTTAGATTAAATAAAAAATAAAATAGTACAAAATAAAATACCTTTTATAAGATTAGGCACTTCCTTTCATTCCTTTCCATTGTCCGTGTGGTGTCCGGATTAAGAATATAGCACCACTCCATCTCCTCCCGTGGATGTCGTAAAAGGCGACTAAGGGAGTCCTATACCGAGGGATGGGCAGCAGCGTTCCATCTGAGAAACAGCAATCATACTGCGCTCACCAACCTGCCTGCCAAGCGTGGTGAATACTGGCAATTTGCCCCTAAAATGACGACAAAATTGTGGAAATCTATGGGGGAGGCCTTTGTTCAGCAGTGGACGTATACATGGTTGATATGATATGACGATATGATGAGGCATTTCCTGTGAGACATTCACCAGCGATACTTTAAATTGGCCGCGGCTTAGTACACCCTTTCCGACTACCCTGTTATAACTGCCTGCAAATGGCGTGAATGAATAAAAATATATTTATCTTCATCTTACCTCCTTCTGAAATTTAGATAAAACTAGCTGGGACCCGCAGTTTCACCCGCGTTTAATTTAAAAGAAATTTAGAGTACTTCGACATAGACACTTGACATAGAATATATATATTGGATTTCAAGGGTTTTTTTTTGCGCGGAACCCTAATTATTTTTCTAAAATAAAAGTAGCTTAAGTTATTTCTCATAATATCAGCTATCTGCCAGTGAAAGTCCCGTCAAAATCAGTCCAGCCGTTTTGGAGATTACCCGGAACAAACAGACAGACAAAAGAATTAAAAATTGTTTTTTTGATGTATGTACCGTATATACTTTCTTAAGCATTTAGTATAAAGCTGTTATTTTGACATTACAAACAGACACTTCAATTTTATTTGTATGTGTAGATACCATATCTAATTCAAAACATGATCTTTACATAATGTATTCGAAAATGTTTCGATGTGTCGGAAAAATTATAACAAATTATGCAACGGTGGGCCGGTATGGTGTATTGGCCCATGGCCGGCTATGATATAATTTAAACATAATTTTATAATGTTTATTACGATTATGACTTTTATGGGGCTTACGCAAAATAGCAAACGTAGATCAGAGATAAAATTAAAATGCGCTTTTATAGAAAAATATAATGAGTTGTTTGTGGGGGCCAAGCGTTTGGATTCATATAATTACGTTCGTTATTATTTGGTTACGAAAAATAAACGAGTAGGGAAATATTTAAGTAGGTACGTGACTGTATAAAGTAGCTTATAGCTGTTTTATTACAGCATTTTTTGTGATAAATCACCTGTTCGTGTGTAAGCTGATTTTATTGCATTTCATAAGTTGTGTGGATACCGCCAACCACTACAGAAATAAGTTTCTTAAGTTATGTAGTCAGTGACCCCAACGTAACTTTGCTTTACCCAGAGGTATGCAACTGCTAAAGACAATCATCATTTCGGCCGAATGAAGTCCACTGCTGGACACAGGCCTCCCCCGAAGATTACCACAATTACCGATATGGATGTGTTGTGTGCTCATTGGGAGGTCTTGCCATAATCGCCACGCTTGGCAGACGGATTGGCGATCGCAGTTGAGTTGTTAATGTACTCAAAGGACGCTGCTGCCCATCCTCCGGTTAATCCCTTAGTCGACTTTTACGACACCCGCGGGATGAAATGGGGTGGTGGCATTCTGAGCCGGCACCACACGGCATCCGTGTGGTGTCAGCTAAGAATACCCCGTCTCATCCCGTGGCTGGAGTAAATTGCAACTATGGGCCAATGGACGAGCAACAGAATCCCTCGAGTACATTTACAATTCAGCTACGATCGCCATTGCTAAGCGTAAAGGTTATGGCAAAACCTCCGGCCCCCATTGAGCACAAAACACAAACCCATCCCGGTCGATGTGGAGATTTTTGGGGGAGGATTATGTCCAACAGTGGACGTTTTAATGTGAAATGATGATGATGACATGCAGGCAGACGGGTTGGCGATTGCAGTTGAGTTGTTAATGTACTCGAAGAACGTTGCTGCCCATCCTTCGGATAATTCCTTAGTCGACGACGCCCACGGGAGGAGATGGGGTGGTGGTATTCTAAACCGGCACTACACGGCACACGGCTAAAGACAATGTTGACGACTTATCGACTGTTGTCGTCCGTTCAGAATACACCAATAAGTTCTTCTCATCTGTGTATAAAAAAAAAACATAGATAACTCCAACTTGGTGCTGTTCCACAAACTGTAGAGTATTTAACATCGTGTCCTGCTTGCTCTAACGCCTGCACATTAGAGGAACTCCTGGGCGCTTCTGATAATGCACTACTCGTAACCAAGTCCTGTGCTGACACAATTTAGATTATCATCGACACGCTTAGAAGATTCTGTGTATACGGCGGATAGATGGGTATGCCTGTAACCTCAAAACTACTACGCGAAATAATTCTCAAAATAATCAGTATTCCTGACCCTGGACCTCCTTTGTGACGGTGTCTATATTTTCTTTTGTTGAAACGAGGAATTCAAACAGTTTACATATCTCAAATGCTATACAGACTCAGACCCGAAACGACTATCTGTAGATCATACAATTGTTCCGTGCAGGGATAGAACCGACGATACGTAGCGCTGAAAGCCAATTGCTAAGCCACTGTGCGAACCGTGTCTGTCTATTCGAAAAACTATAAACAAGTACTCGGTTGCAATCTCAGTTATACACAAGATATTACTCGCTTATCACATACATAGCAGTTGTCCTGATAGCCGGCGCGGCGGCTCTCTTTTACTTATTCTTATCAAGTTATCGCGCAGTAAGCTGTGTTGTGTACCCGTATTGCATCGACTGCAGTGGTGTAAACACTGCAATGAGTATAAGCCAGTGTTTTATAAGAAAAACTCCTGTGACCTCTTTTTTTTAAACGGTGCTCGACACTACTTCTGACATCATTTCTGTTATATCGTGGTTGCAGCTAAAAGACATATATCTCACAGATTTCAGATAGTTATCTGAGGGCCATACAGATATTTGTTACGTCCGGGATCAAAGTGACGACACAACGCAGAAAACTAAGCAATTATCCGCTGCGCCAAACGTACCGTCTATTTATAATAATAATAATAAGGTGCTGATCCCTGTCGCCTGTAGTGGTGGCCATTCGAGGGGCCCTTCTTGTGAGTGGCGAGTTACCGTCTGCCACAGAATTTCACGTTAACGGTTGAAAGGCAGACGCTGTTGTTCACGTATCTGTTAGTCTTTTAATTCCATGTAACACATATTGCAATAGACCTTATCGTTATAGTTTCCATCTCACACAATAGCCTTAGGTCCAACTTCGTAGGTCCAACTTCGAGAGAGAGGTCAATCGTCGAATTCGACTCGGTTGGGCAGCGTTCGGGAAACTTCGCAGCGTCTTTTCGTCAACAATACCGCAATGCCTCAAGACGCAAGTCTTTAACCAGTGTGTGTTACCAGTGATGACATATGGAACAGAGACGTGGTCACTCACAATGGGCCCCATAAGAAAGCTCAAGATCACTCAGCGAGCTATGAAGAGAGCTATGCTTGGTATTTCTCTACTAGATCGAATCAGAAATGAGGAGATCCGTAGAAGAACTAAAGTTGCTGACATAGCTGAAAGAATTAGTAAACTGAAGTGGAAATGGGCAGGGCACATTGCTCGTAGAACTGATGGCCGTTGGGGCATAAAGGTTCTCGAATGTAGACCGCGCACCGGAAAACGCAGCGTGGGACGACCTCCAACGAGGTGGACAGACGACCTGGTGAAGGTCGCTGGGAGTCGTTGCATGAGAGCGGCATGTGACCGCTCGTTGTGGAAATCTAAGGCGGAGGCCTTTGTTCAGCAGTGGACGTCTTGTGGCTGATATGATGATGATGATGATGACAATAGCCTTCCACCACCGGGGACAATCCATGACTTCATTTTATAGTGTAGCTATGGAGAGTCCCCGGACGGTGGTGGTTACATTTTATATTAAAATTATCTAAAGGGCCTCTGCGTGTTGGTCCCCGCGTAAGCCTATCAAAAGACCGGGTTCCCCCTTACAGGGGATATAAACCCGTGAAAAGAGAGACATAATAATAGTCTGGCCGTTATTTCGCAAGTAGGTTTCAAGAAACACTTTCACTCGTCAATATATATAGATATAGTCTGAATTTCCTACTGACTGCCTCTTGAGAAGAAGCGTGGAAACAAACTTAAAGTCAATACGAATTTCTTTACGAGATCGAATTAGAAATGAGGAGCTCTGTAAACTTGTCGACATAGATTAGTAAGCTGAAGTGGTTAAGAGAAGTGGATGGGGCAAACATATCTTATAGAACTGATGGCGATTGGGGCAAAAGGGTTTTCGAGTGGAGACCGTGTACCGAAAAATACAGCGTGGGATGGCCTCCAGCGAGATGGGCAGACGACCTGGTGAAGGTCGTTGGGAGTCATTGGATGAAGCGGGTGTCATGTAACCTGTCGTTGAAGAACTGTATGGGGGAGGCCTTTGTTCAGCAGTGGACGTCCTTCGGCCGATGTGATGGTATCATCTATAGACGACCAGTTATATGCTGTGTTGGGTCATTTTGGGGGAGGTTGTCATTAATCTGTACTCTTAGCAGGCTGGTTAGTGAGTGCAGAATAGCTGCTATTTCATAGATGGAACCGCCACGCCGTGGTTGCCACCCTCTGGTTTAGTCTCTTTGTCACCTTTTACGATATCCACGGGAGGAGATAGAGTGGTGCTAAATTCTTAATCAGGACACAATACGACGTGAATAAGCATGCACGGGAGTCGTTAGCTACTCGAAAAGGACGCTCAAGGTATATCAAGAAAGGTGTTCTGCCTGGTTATCCATCAATGCATGTGTGTGTATGCGCGGGAGTGTGGACATCCTGTAGTACTATGTACACACACATTACAAGTTCCTGCCTCTATTTCACTTTGACGTGTATTATATCTTATCATGTTATCCATTAAAATTCAGCAAGTTGCGAGATGACAATTCTGCGACTTCCTCTTTATTATTCTGTCACTTTCAAATAAACATAAAAACAGGTCGGCCATATTTCTTTCAATCAGTCAAACGACAAAGTTAGTGCGTGTGTAAATCATATACCTTTTAGCATTTTACTATCTAAAACACCTCGCTATTGGCTGTCGAGTGCCCGCAGAGCAATAACTATATATTTATCATTGCGCGCAAGGTTGTCTATTAGCTTTGGTTCGAGTGGTAAAACACTTTGCCCTTTGCAACTCGTTATAAAATTGTTGAAATAATGGTGGGATATGCGAGATGGAAGCAGTAAAATAACTCAATTATAATTATTTTTGAAGGGCTTGCTATTTATCTCTGTCTCACCTCATAGAGAGCTGTTTTTGGGGTCGAAAATTTAGTTCGCTTACCCAGAAAATGAAATCAGTGTTTAATTATGAACGGCCAGTTCCGTTAAACATACCTGCATACAATATCTTGATATAAGTTCTGGAAGACAGTTCTTTTTTTCGTTTGGTATAGTCCAGTTTCCATCTTCGTGTCAGAGTTGAAGACTCCAAAGGCCTCCGACGTGGCTTGCCAATTGCAGTCTAATGACGATACCGGGACTAACGATTTTATGTGCCATTTTTTTTTTGTCGTGGGGAAGACCTTATGACCTTCATCCGCCTTCGGAAGGGCGGAGGGACATGCCCGACTCTTATCGGCTATAACCCCACGGTGTCCTTCCACTTACCTCTGGCTGCGAATGAGGTGCACGCTTTGTCAGCATTAGACCGTACCCCCGGCAGGTATCGGCCCATCACTGATTGACGGGCCCCGTCTCTGTATGAGACCTGGCTGTCACACCTTTCTTGAGAGAGGCGCGCGCAGAAGACACGCACCACCAGTTCAAATACCACTACGCGGTCACCCATATATAGACAGACCGCACCGTTGCTTATCCTCACCGCTTGTTTATCAATGAGTAAGTGCAAATAGTTATGAGCCACCAAGGGCGGATCTAGGGGGGGCCTACGGTCCCCTTATCCGTGGCATGCAGTTGACCTAAGACCTATAACAACAATAGTTTCTGAAATAATTACATGAAACCCAGGCCCCCCAGATTAAAATCCTGGATCCACCCTTGAGCGCCACTAGAAAACAGTTAAAACTATAAAATTACAATAATAATTTATTTAAATTCTGTTGGTTCTGTATAGCATATATCGCTCATTTCCACAGTGCGACTACGCAACTGCGTTTATTATGCTATAAATCGCAGCGCCTGAAAGCCCTAGCAATTAATGTGCGCTGTGTCTTATGTAAACACGTGGGTGCAGGTTCTGTGTAAGTACAGGTTGTGTGAACAGATGTTAAGTATAATATATAATTACATTTATGAACAAAAACACTTAGAGCGAGTTGCGTAATCTCACTTTTAGAAAGATACGAGGATACGGCAACACGATCTGTGTTTATTAAAGTATAACTCTGATGCAGCGGCTGATACAGTCGGCTGCTCCGCTCCGGGTCGTGTGTTCGATTCCCGCACGGAACAAATATTTGTATGATCTGCAGGTGGTTGTCTCGGGTCTGGGTGCATTGTGTGTGGAATTTATGTCTGTTAACGCACCCACGACACAGGAGAAATGATAAAAAAAAAAAATGAGTTTAAATGTATCTAGTGGCTTAATTAATGGCTTGGCTTCTTGCGAGCTTGATTCCCGCACGGAACGAATATTTGCATGGCTTTCAAATGGTTGTTTCGGATCTGGAAGCATAAAATATATGTGCACTTGTATCCATGATACAAGAGAAATACTAGCGTGGGCAATACAGCGCCGTGATCTTGTCGCGGCGATCTTAGAGAGTGACCCTTCGCTTCCGGCCGTGGTTCAGTCCATCGTCAGGAGCGAGAGCGCGTGGGATGCCGTCGCCTCCTTTTGCGAGGACGTGATGCAAGCAAAGGAGGCGACAGAGCGGACGGGAGCAGACTACCGCTACCGCCAACGAAGAAAACGCACCTGGTGCGGAGGTGCGGAAAACTGCCAGGGAGACAAGGCTCAGCTTACTTTGGAGGAGTGCCCAGCATGGGCAGCGCCGTGATCTCGTCGCGGCGATTTGATTAAATTATTATTATATTATTGTAATATATTTACACATTAACCTACATAATTCTCGTTATGTGATACTATGGTACAGTTTGTATCAATCAACATTCGTCGTTTGTCGAACCTATCGAACACAATATTTTCAAAGAGCATACATAGAGTTTCTCTCCAGCTCTTCTGCATAGGATCAAACTTATTGGAACCGTGCAACTTAAATTCTGACCTTTCATAAGTGCCAGTTATTGATTTATTTGAAACTAGCTGGGATCCGCGGTTTCACCCGCCGTTTAATTTAAAAGAAATTGGATTATTATAAATAATTTAGAGTACTTTGGCATAGACATTAGACATATGAGTATATATATTGGATTTCGTCAGTTTTAATTATTTTGCGCAGAACACTAATTATTTTTCTGAAATAAAAGTAGACTAAGTTATTTCCCATAATATGAGCTATCGGCCAGTGAAAGTCCCGTAGACATCGGTCCAGCCGTTTTGGAGATTAGCGGGAACAAACAGACAGACCGACAGACAGAGAGAGGAAAAAAAGAAAAAAAGTTGTAGGTACCGTATATACTTTCATAAGCATTTAGTAAAAGCTGTTATTTTGACATAACAAAGAGACACTTCAATTTTATTTATTTGTGTAGATGTATGGATTAAAACCTTTAACTTTGACCCTCTTCACTATAGGAGTAGATCTACTTCCCTAAAAGTACCAGTAACAGTAGTCATAATAAAAAAGAACGTGCTCACAACCGAACAACAAAACCGTAAGTACTGAAAAAAGGCCTTGTATATACTATAATAACATGGGCCGAGGTGCGAGGGCCCCAAGGTCTCTGGCCCTTGTCAGTGTGCACTCGACCTCAACAATTGTGTTTACACGGAGGGCTTTAATGTCTTCCTTTTCCGTGTTATTTCAATAGTTATAATTATAATATTGACTTGTGTTGCTCAGGGGCTAAGCATAAATATAGTCGAGGTGCTAATTTTCGTGCGAGTTGGTAATTAACTCAGTGACTATGTCGTGGGTCTTGTAAATTGTGGTTTTGTAGTTTGTTGGCATTTA
The DNA here is from genome assembly GCA_947459985.1 of Diloba caeruleocephala. Classification (NCBI taxonomy): domain Eukaryota; kingdom Metazoa; phylum Arthropoda; class Insecta; order Lepidoptera; family Noctuidae; genus Diloba; species Diloba caeruleocephala. The sequence continues at coordinate 1,099,350 of OX381620.1, read as the reverse complement.
AATATATAGAACTTGCTTTATGGGTCAGGTTCTTTAGGAGATTTAGTGTTGTGGGATTTATTAGTCTATGACTATGGCGTCAGAATGGCGATTGATAGTGTTTACGTTAATAGGGCAACAGGTGGGGATCGAAGTCACAACTTAACGCACGTCCAATCCCTTAGCTGTTGGGCTATTGGTGCATAGAACCAAAATTATTGACATTTCATAACTGCCTGCAAAAGCCTACGAGTATAAATGAGATAAAATTAGATCGATAGTCGTTTTATTTGAGTAGTAACTAAATACAGGATAGAAAAGGAAACTAGATTAGATGTTAGTATTTTTATTTATTTGTGTACCGTTTGGTGTCTGGTTGCTGAGAATAACACCAGCCTCTCTCATTCCGTGGGTGTTTTAGTATGTGACTATACCCCCTAAGGAGCACACAACACACCCATATCAGTCGTTGTGGTGATCTTTGGGGGAGGCCTGTGTCCAGCAGTGGACTTTATTCGGCCGAAATGAAGATTATGAATGATGAAATAAAATAAAAACGATTTATTTCAGATTATTTAAAAATCCATATAAATGTTAGTACAGTTGGTTAGTAGGTAATCGGGTGGTTGAGACGTTAGGCCTTCACGACGGCGTAGAGGCGAGCCCCGGAGGCGACGGCGTAGAGGCGGGCCTCGGAGGTGACGGCGTAGACGCAGGCCTCGGCGGCGGCGGCGGGGTCGATATCTCGATCTTTTGTTTGAATGAGACTGTGCGAGTCTCTTCATGTGCTGTCTGCCCTCGCTACGTTAACGTGAAAAATACAGCCTATGGCCGTCTGAAAGAATTCCATCAATTTATTCTTTCTTTAAATAAAACCATGCCCTTATACTCTAACATTTCTCGTGTATCGTAGGTACAGTTAATTAGTATAAATGTCACTTGCACAGACCCAGAACAATTAACTATCCGTAGGCCATACAAACATTACAAAGTTCCATTATGAAATTGAACACGCGGCATGCAGTACAGAAAACCAAGCTATTAAATTGTATAAATTGTATAAATTGTATAAATATATAAATGTATAAATTTTAGTACAATATGGTGACGAGACGAACAAGTCATTCGTCTGGTGGTAAGCGACACGCCTGCCCTTGCCTTAGATAGCATAACAATTTGTCCTGCTACCCAGGACTTGTCCTGCGTGACACCACACTGCGCTCGTCACCTCGAGACGTGAAGTTATTTAGTCTCTTATGCCCAGTAATTTCTTTCTTTCTTTTTCTTTCTTTTTTAAAAAAACGTTGCCCCACACTAGGATTGCTCCTGTGTCGTGGGTGCGCTTACAGACATGAATTCCACTTACAATACACCCAGACCCGGAACAACTACCTGCAGATCATACAAATATTTGTTCCGTGCGGGAATCGAACCCTCGACCCGGAGCGCAGCAGTCGACTGTATCAGCCACTGCACCAACCGTAGCTACAGCGCCCTTCTAACCGGAGCACAGTAATGTTTAAACACTCCTGCTTAGCGGTGAATATCTGGCACTGCGGTGGTACCTACTTTTTTTTTATTGGTGCCCAGTGGAAATTCTTCATGAACTTCGTTCGCCCCGGGGAAGGGGGAAGGGGTATTGGTTTTTGTTTTAATTTTTTTTATTGGTGCCCTGTGTAAATTCTTCAGGAACTTCCTTCAGGCTTGAGGCGCTCATAGCCAGTTTCACTCATTGATAGGTGAACATCGGTGAGGTTAAGCAAAACATGGCGCACTCAGACTATGGATGGGTGACCGCATAGTGGTATTTGAACTGAGCGTCCCCGTGATTCGGACGGTAAGTAAAATCACCCTTTCCGGTTGTTGTCATAAGACAGCAGTCGTTAAGCCAAGTCGGAGGCCTTTGGGCGGCTTGAACAACTCTGACACAAGGGTGGCCACTAACCATACGAAATATGTATATATGAACTTCCTTCGCCCCGGGGATGGGCGAAGGGGTGTGCCGGACTCCTACCGGCTAAAACCATTGGGGCGGTCATCTTCGGCACCTAAGGGAAGCTCCAGGTCCTCGTATGATCACACTAGAGCCGCCCACTGGTGCCACGCCTATAGGCACATCTCGGAGAGGGTGACTGTAAAGCGGCACCTATGGGAGGCTCCACTAGCCGGCTTCTTGCACACTACCACCTAAACATAAGAAATACTCCAGTATATTCCACATAATATAAACAAACAAACACACATTTTTTTTTTAAATTCTATTATAGATGATTATGAAAACATAATAAGCCTAAGTATACATTTCAATGACGACCCCTCAAAGCACCCTCTGGCCGTCTGATCCCTTGGATATTACCAAATTTTTCCTTAAGAAGATCTCTGCAAATGATATTAAACAGATAATACGAAATAATTGGCGTCCACTTACACCGGATTTATGTAATCATGTTCTTCCGTGATTGCTCCCTTAGAGGAACGGCGGCCATTTTGTTAATGGCCTCTCGAGCCACTCGCTATGCTAATTTAATACGCATCTTTAATAGCTTTAAAACGTCAACAACTTCATATTTTTGACGGCATAATGTGGAAGGTGAGCGTTGCTGGGCAATGAACTCACTTCATTATCGTAGCGGACTTTTTTAATCGTCCAGTGTTAGATGTCTGATCATCATATAAGCCAAAGGATGTCAAAGGCCTCCCCCGTAGATTTCCACAGTTGTGTCATCATTTTGATGGGAATTTGCCGATACTCATCACACTGGACACCTGCCATTCTGATGTGCACTCACCAACCCACCTGGGTTGTATGGCTACTATTCTACAAATAGGACGCTGCTGACCATCCCTCTGGCTTAGAGTCTCTTACGGTCGAAATTAATAATCAATGTAATCCAAAATCTAAATCTGTAGATATCATATCAGTGTATTTTATATTTAATAGCTTAAGGATGTTACTCTGTGTATGGATTACGATGGGGCTGACATGGTTATGTTATGGCCAAAAGCCTCTAAACAAATAAAGAAAAGAAAAAAAAACTGTAGATTTTGAAATTGATCCGTTGTTATGTTACGATCACATTTAATATCAAAAACAGACGTATCTGTAATCCGAAATCCTAAGACATTGGATTAGATCGATTAATTTAATTTAAATTCAATTACGGCCGTTAGTCGCCTTTTGCGACATCCACGAGAAGAGATGAAATGTTACTATATTCTTGACAGACACCACACGGACTTAACATAATTTATTATTAAAATATGTAATGACAATAAATATTTTATGAATACAATGTTATTTAAAGTTTAAGGGGCCCTACAAACTTTTGTGAAATTTAATTTAAGGGGACATTCAGTAAGCTATAGGGATAAAGTTTATTATAAAACTTTTTACCAAAATTAGAACCGGTTTCAAAGAAACACAATTATTACATTCACGTATACGTCTGTACATAAAAATACCTGAATATTTTATATACTAGAACCAAGTATTATTAAGTGATTCCGCGTGAAAGAATGACAAAAACCGGTAATAAAAATTCAGAAAGAAAAAATAAAAATACTTTCCCCTACTAACATACGGAGGTAGCAGAGAACCTTTTATTTATGTCGGTTCAAAATCGATTCGTAATTTACATATATCATATGGTATTGTATTGCGGTATATATATATATTAACGGTATTGCCGTGTGGTGCCGGATCAGAATGCCACCTCCCCATCTCCTCCCATGGGTGTCGTAAAAGTCGACTAAGGGATTAGCCGGAGGATGGGCAGCAGCGTCCTTCGAGTACATTAACAACTCAACTGCGATCGCCAACCCGCCTGCCAAGCGTGGCGATTATAGCAAAACCTCCCAATGAGCCCACAACACATCCATATCGGTGGTTGTGGTGATCTTTGGGGGAGGCCTGTGTCCAGCAGTGGACTTCATTCGGCCGAAATGAATGATATGGTAATAGTTTTAAGATAATAGTGCTAATCCAGCACTATAAAACATTTGCTTTCACCATTTTGTTACGGCAGCGCATTTTCTATAATTGTGTGCGTTTTCGTAATAAATTGTGAAAAACAGAAATAAACTAGGAATTCTACTTATTATCAAAAGCTGAAAAAAAATTGGAAATTATAACTTGATTCTTAATAAACGCCCTATAAGCTATTGATGGTTCCTTTAAAATAAACTTCACTTTTTTAGAACCCTATATATTGAATTAGCTTTCACCGTGTTCAACCCTAACCGATTTAAAAGCCTCCCCTCCTGCTTGAGACTTTTCTATTCCGTATCTTTAATTAGTGAAATATGCTAATCAGCGGCAATTGACCTCATTACACCCTTAAATTTAGCCTTAAAGCGCTCACTTTTACGAGACTTGAAATAAACTTTAACGAAGTTTTTTAATGATTTTTTTTTACAATTTGTTTTTTACTACTTGTGAAGTACGTGTCGTGTCGAGAGAATTCTATGGCGTTGCTATTTTTTTAATAAAGGCTGGAAATTTAAATGAGTTTGGTATAAAATTTTGGTGTGTGAGTTTTGTATGTGAAATGAATCACGATTCATGTGGAATGGCTTGTTCAATTAAATAAAACTAAATATAAAAGACACCAACCTATACTTGTACATTGATATAACTATTTTCATCACACTAGTTCCTAACCGCTACTGAAAGGCCTTTGCCATAGATTTCCCCAGCAACTAATTACATGGTACCCACATCTAACGACTCCCAACGACCTTCACCAGTAGGCGTAGCATGAACAACGAAGACAACGGTCTTGTCGACGGACGAGTAGACAAAAATGACATTTGGATGTAGACAGTGTCAATAATTCTACCATTCCGAGCATGGCGATCTCGAGAATGAACGGAAAGTGTTGTTTCTATTCTTCCCTAGACAACAGTCTTCATCGTCGAGCATGACCAACGTATTTTGTCTATCTTTGACGTTTAGGGATAGAGATGTTTCTTCTCAAATAGTCTACATCACAAGAGACGTAGACAAGAGTTTCTTCGTATCTATATCGTAAGATTTTACGTTGCGTTAAAGGATTACGGAAACTTAGCTAACACAAAATAGTAAATACGCAATTGCGGGGTCATAATGCAACTATTTAATAAGTTTTTGTGCCGAAAAGAACTCGAGGAAGGTGGAGAGGAACTCTGTGAGAGAGCTCACTGGGTCCTCGACCTGCCGGAGAATGAACTCCTCGAAAATTTAAAGTTAGCAAGGAAATAGTCTTCAAAAGTCTCAACTGCACTCTGCCTTAGACCGATAGCGGAGGAACTTTTTTTCTGATAAGATGAGAAATTACGTAGTAAGTAAGCTAGCTAGGTTTTAAGTAATGTGAGATACTTTTTTTTGTTGCCATTATTCAGTTTCACTTCACAAGAATCACAATAGAAATTGCAAAATTATCCCGGTTCTAATGAAATTTTAAACTTTAAAATAATACCACAGATAAAATTGACGTTAAGCGTTTCGTTTTTGTATTTACTTCTATTTAAAAAGTGCAGCAACCATTTTGCATCCTAAGGTTGCCTGGAAAAGATTGCGGATAGTGATAAGGCCGCCTATTGTACTTTTACTTAATTCAAAACTTTTGTGACTATTTTTCGTGTACAACAAAGAGTATATTAAATAAATAAATAAATTGTTCGACGTATTTTATTGGTAACGAAACGCAAAGAATGATTAGAATTGAATGGAATTTCTACGTAAGTAGCGACATTCCGTTGCTATGAAAAGGATTTACCATGTCTATGTCTACGAAGACAGCAGAGTCTTCATGTCAGCTCATACTCGGGAAGAAGAGATATCGAGATGTGTAGAGAGCGCGCTGTCTATCTTCCGAAGAGAAGACTTTGAAATCGCCATGCTACGCCTATCTATCAATCTCATTTTCTTGTGCATGGTCTCCACTCGAGGACTTTTCTGCCCCGACGGCCTTCAAACTACTAACATACTAACCTTATAGCTATGTCGAAAATTTTAGCTCTTATATAAAATATATGGGTGTAACGATTAGTGATACCATGGATGACTCTGGAGCTCTCAGCGTTATAATTTTGACATGGCCATACCATGCACGGTCTTCAGGGAATTTTGCCATAAGCACGACGATTGACATACGGAGGATTAAGGGGAAGAGGAGATTTATGGACAAAGTGATTGGAACGCACGGTATCTATATTTTTCCCGAGCACCACACGACTCATACGCAGTATTAACACGTCTGTAGCGTACACGCTTTATATATGCCTTGTTCACATATCATTAAAACCAGCAACTAGAATGTGTGTCATCATTCTTGTTATAAGCAGACATCCAGGCAGACAGATGTTTGATTGATAAAGATAAAAGTTCTGGCCTAAAAGACTGAAAGTCGGATGCCAGCCTCAATAAGTCTAAATTAGATTTGAGTGTTTGAATGAGGGAGTGAGAGAGGCAAACACGATTAATAAAGATAAAGATGCAGCAAAATCAAGAAGTATCGTTAACTGAAGGAGTTTGACGGCGCAGTGTTTTTTTTTTTAAACCTTGCCCCTCTCTCCTTTGTTGTGGGTTCGTTTACAGACACAAATTCCACAGACAATACGCCCAGACCCGGAATAACAACCTGCAGATCATACAAATATTTGTTCCGTGCGGGAATCGCACCCGCAACCCGGAGTGCAGCAGTCGACTGTATCAGCCACTGCACCAGCCGTGCATCGACTGTGGCACCTTCTATGTCGTGGGAACAGCTTACAGATATAAATCTCATGTGCACAACACCCACACCCGAATCAACTATCTTTGTATCGCCTGCAAGTAGATATTCCGAGCCTGGGGGTGTTTACGCATGTGGATTTTATATCTGTTACAATCTACTGATCTAGATAATAGACCTATCATCAATTCAGCCGAATGAAGTCCACTGCTGGACACAGTTTTCTTACTTCGGTTTTCCGTACAAATATAAAAATATAAAATAACGTACACTTAATTATACATAACAGCCCACTATTGCCCACTGTTGAACATAGACTGGCACAGTACTATTTACTCGGAGGAATCAAGAGTTAAATATTTTATTAGAGCTTGATAAAAGTATCAATTTACCCCGCTTTCCTCTACACATTCATGTACGGTCAGCCATAAATATCTGGTAAATAAAAATTCTAGGTCGCGACTCGCGAGTATGTACGAGTACCGTCTACAGAATTATCGCTACTTATTATTTTATTTGTGACCACGTGTGATATGATTTAAGAGAGCAAGTACCTAAGAATGCTTACATTAAATATTGGAATTTATGTGCCCAATTTGTCAAGTCCTCTGTGAGGCTACATATTATAGAAATATTTTTTTTGCGTTCTAAATAAGTGGCCGTCTTTAAAAGCAATGAGTTTTTTTCTATTAAATAAGCAGGAAGCTCTAGCCGAAAATAAATGATTCCTATTAAAAGCGTTTCTAAAAATATTTTAAGAAACCTCTAACGTGTCGTTGACATTTGTTATCCGTAAGATTTTACGATTCAAAGTTGCTACGTGTTGTAGACATAAGATTTTCATTTTTAAAATATCTGTATTTATTGGTGTCCAGTGGAAATTCTACATGGAACTTCCTTCGCCCCGGGGAAGGGCGAAAAGGTATGCCGGACTCCTACCGGCTAAAACCACTGGAGCGGTCATCTTCGGCACCAAAGGCGGGCTCCAGGTCCTCGTATCGTATCACACTAGAGCCATCAATTGGTGCCACGCCTTTAGGCACATCTCGGAAGGGGAGAGCGGTTACCTCCTTTAGCGGTGGGAAGGCGACTGTAAAAAGCCTGCTTCCCAGGCACTTCTCGGGAAGGATTGTAAAGGATCCCCCCAAGCCTCGTTAGTTTGGATCACCTGTCGAACACGGCAAAGAAAACATTTCAATTTAATAATCATATTAAAGACCCAGCATCCAGTGTATTAAATCATTTTAGGCGCTGATAGCCAGTTTCACTCATTGATAGGTGAACGATCGGTGAGGTTAAGCAACAGCAACACTTGTCACGGTCAGACTATGGATGGGTGACCGTAGAGTGGTATTTGAACTGACCGTATCCATGCTTGGTGAGCACGTAAAATCGTCGGTCCCGGTTGTTGTCATTAGACAGCAGTCGTTAAGCCAAGTCGGAGGCCTTTGGGCGGCTTGAACAACTCTGACACAAGGGTGGCCACTAGCCACACGAAAAGAAAAAAGGTTTAATTATTTCTATGGTAATCAATAATGAAACAGCAGTTGGTTACACTGTAGTTTATGGGGGTCGTGTGGTCCATGGCCCTTTACGGGTCCCCAGTGTGGGTGAACTCCATGAGGACAGCCGCTGTCGTCGTCGTCACCGTGCTGCGAAGGGTGCAGTGACCAATGGCCCTCAGGGTGATAAGGGGATACCACACGGTGTCTCACAAGGCAGGGAACCTCCTTGCCAGATCACCGCCCTGAGATCTAGAAGCGAGAGCCCTCACGTCGCTGTATCAGTGACGGATACGCTAAGTCGGGGCGAACCGCCAATACACCGTGAGATCGAGGTGCGCTGGTTTGAGCTTCGGTAGATCCTGGTGGCGGACTGGAGGGAGCGACTGGAGCGGCCCACTGCAGGGCTCTCCACAATAGCAGCGGTAAGACCCGTCATAGAGGAATGGCTGGAGAGGTGGCATGGCGCCCTCACCTACTGGATGACGCAGGTACTCTCGAACCATGGGTGTTTCGGGAAGTATCTGCATCGAATGGGCCGAGAAAGAACGCCAGTTTGTCATCACTGTGGAGACTGCCCGGACATGGCGTAGCACACGTTGGAGGAGTGCCCAGCATGGGCAACGCAGCGCTGTGATCTCGTCGCAGTGGTCGAAGGGAGTGACCTCTCGCTCGCTGCCGTGGTTCAGTCCATTGTCCGGAGCGAGAGCGCGTGGGATGCCGTCGCCTCCTTTTGCGAAGACGTGATGCAAGCAAAAGATGCGGCAGAGCAAGGACGGGAGGAGACCACTTCTGATCCCCACCGCAGAAAACGCACCGGGCGCGGGCGCCGCTTGGCGCTGAACGATCTTCGGCCACCATGAGGAGCGGCCTACGGGTGACGAACTAGAGGCGGTCCGTCGCTCGAACAGAAACAAGCCCGAGAAGACGGCGCGTGTGTTCCGTGTGCGCCTCTTAGGGATAGGTGCGGCCAGCCAGGGGTGAAATTCTTTAAGCACAAACATCCATACATCCTTGAATATAGAATCGAAATAACGCTGTAAAATAAAATTCGGTGTTCGCTAAGACATGATTGAAGCAATTCAAGGTCACGTTGCAGAAGGTAAGCCATGAGGACCAGTCTTAGCGGATACCAAATTTGGTTATCACCGTTATTTCAATTCTGTATCCAAGGATGTATGGATGTTTGAGCTTAGAGAATTGCACCCCTGGTCACTGAGGGGCCCGTCAAACAGTGAGGGGCTGATACCTGCCGGGGGCGCGGTCTAATGCAGACAAAGCGTACACCCTGCGAGCCCGGCATGCCCCTCCGCCCTTCTCAAGGCGGAGGAAGTCCAAGAGGATTTCCCCACGATAAAAAGTGGTTACTCTGTAGTTACACCTATACTTTTTACATAATGTTACCTCTCTAATAATAAATATTTGAAACCCAGTAGCTATGACATTCATTTCCTAACTGGACCAACACGCTTGCCACAGGAAATTACGAAAGCAAAACTTTCAAACAAGTGTTCATTTCCCAATAATTATTAATTAATTTTATCAAGTCTTAGGTACCTCATGGAAATACAAAACTTAATGAGTCGTCATCATATCAGCCAAAGGACGTCCACTTCTTCCCCCATAGATTTACACAATTATGTCGTCATTTTGGGGGGAAGTCACCATCGACTAAACCCAAAACCCCATACAAATTAAACATTTATCACACGAAATGTGTCAAGTTTCCAAAACAAGAAGAAACTTGTCCAAGTAATAATCATAATCAATATTTAATAAAAATGCAAATGGCGGCCATAACCCGACATAATTTATCGTCTATGTTTAATATAATAATTGTGTGCAACCGTTGACAAACATGGACCATACGATGTGAAAATATAGAAGGTCAACTTTTAATAACGATAGAGAGGAAACTTACTAAAGCGATATCTTTTATTTTTAGGAGTTGTTTTACTATTACTGTAGCCTATATCATCCCACTGCTGGACCTTCCTTTTCCATGATTTTGAAATCGTTTTGGTTACACTTATGTAGACCATTTGTAATTTAACTTATCCAGCTCGTCACGTCATCTCATTTGTGGTCAACGTGACGCCGTCTTATTGTAACAGGACCATTTAGTGGTTACTTTGGCCCACAGCACATTAGGTATCTGGCAGACGAGGCCAATACACTTCCACTTTAATATGGCAGATTTATGAGCGATTTCAGTTATTTGAGTTTTGGAGCGTTTCAAACACGATCTGATAATCAATCAATCATATCAGCCATTTAAATCTATATCCACTGCTGAACAGAGGCCTCCCTCATGTATTTCCATACTTGATTTTTGAGAAGTATTTGCCAGTACTCACCACGCTTGGCAGGCGGATTAGTGAGCGCAGTATGCCTATTGTTCTGCAAAAGGGACGCTGCTGCCCATCCCTCTGGCTTAGAGTCACTTACGGCTGAAATTAATAATCGTACTAATCCAAAAAGTTTGCATTTCGGATTAGACATTTGGCTTGTTTTTGTATTATCGTAACACAAAAAATAGTTCAAAGTAAAAGTTCAAAATTTTAAATCTAAAGAATTTGGATTAGATCGATTATTAATTTCGGCCGTTAGTTGCCTTTGACTACATCCAAGTCAGGAGATGGAGTGGTGCTATATTCTTAATCCGGCCACCACACGGATCTGTTAATTGCTTAAAATACTGTGCTCCATAGCACTTTGACATATGTATGTCCGAGATTAAGACTATCGTGTATTGTTTGGACTATACCTTCTGTTTTATTATTTTTATACTGGTAGGACCGGTATAGATATAGAACTCCCTACATCATATTTTGGGATCGTCGAATTAAATTACGGTGTAATTTTAAACTAACCAGTTTTGTGGTTATTGTAGTAGTGGCGCCATGGTGGTCTGATGGTTTGAATTCAACTAAGTTAACGGAGAAAAGAGGAAGTTATTAATTTAACTGTTATTATAATTCTGGTAATTATATTTTTCTGCGGAAATGATACATTTGATTAATAGACTAGTCGCTAGCAAATTTTTTGTTTTGTTTTGTCTGGTGTCGAGACGAGCAAGTCATTCGCCTGCTGGTAAGCGTCACTCCTGCCCATAACAATTGTACTGCTACGCAGGACTAGGCCTGCGTGTAATATATAACACAAGGCCTTAAGTACAGGTTTGCTGTTGTATAACAATGTTTTTCCGATGTTAATCCGTGTGGTGTCCGGACTAAGAATATAGCACCACTCCATCTCCTCCCGTGGATGTCGTAAAAGGCGACTAAGGGAATCTAACCCAGGGGGATGGGCAGCAGCGTCCCTTCTGTGAAACGGTAGCCATACTGCGCTCACCAACCCGCCTGCCAAGCGTGGTGAGTGCTGGCAAATACCCCCCAAAATTATGACACAGTTGTGAAAATCTATGGGGGAGGCCTTTGTTCAGCAGTGGACGTATGAATGGCCGATATGATGGACAATGTTTTTACAAAAACATGTACCCATTTAGGATCCTAACACCGTTTCGTCATAAACTCAGCCCGAAATCGTTCAGTGTCGAATAGGATGCTGCCAAGGACCGCTACAATAATCGATGATAATCACCAGACTTGGTAAGTTGATTGGTGATTATACATATATGAAGAAGAGCACTTAGGAATTGGCCTGCTACTTTAAAAAAAATCATATCCCATCTTCTATTTCTTTACTTCACAATTTTTAACTTAGGGCTAAGCGCTTTCCAGTTACGTTTGCGTCCACAAAATGAGAGGTGAAAATCAACAAACATTTTTGTAGTAATGATAATTATGGAGTTGATATCATTGCAAGTTAAAGTTAACTGCTAACCTTAAAAGTGGTTTTAGAGTCCGTAGGTAAAAATATAAACGTTTATGTGGCCGGGTGTTGTAAGCTTTAGAAAGGCGATAACTCCATTAAGATTGTCTCTATGAGTCGTGATAAATCAAACATGAAAGGTTCGTTCTAAAAGATATCATGTTAATATTACTGATAAAAAATAATGTTTTAAGAAGGATGGCAGAGTTGAGAAAGTTAAGGTGAAAAGTAGACACGAGGTGTTGAAAATAAAAGTACGACAATATAATTAAAGCATAGATGAATTAGGTAACTTCTGTACCATTTATCATCGTTGGTAACACTGGTTACAGACACAGGTTCTGGAGTGGAGACCACGCACCAGAAAACAGCGTGGCACGTGGACAGTAACCTGGTGAAGGTCGCTGGGAGTCGTTGGATGCGGGCAGCATATAGCTGATCGTAGTGGTAATCTATGGGAAGGCTTTTGCTCAGCAGTGCACATACTTTAGCTGATATGATGATGATGAATGAAATTCTGCCGTAGGTCTGCTGGCAGGTGTCGGCTATGTTGGCAGAGCATGAAAACTGGAATGCAGTGGTCTCCTTCTGTGAGAGCGTCATGCTCCAGAAGGAGACTGCAGGCAGGAACGGGAGAGGGCCGATCCTGCTCGAAGAAGGAGGAGACGGCGCCGGAGTAATAACTACCCTGGTGCTTAATTCCTATGAATGGGTCTGAAATCCCCTGTCATCGGGTTTGCAGGTGTGTAGATTGGGGAATTTGCGTGCCCATACCGATATGTGGTCACGCGCCTACGTATGCGCAGCCCAGCGCACAGAGCCGCTTCGGGGGATCCCTTACAATCCCCCGTGGGGGATGACCACTTTACAGTCTGCGAGATGTGCCAATATGCCTGGGACCAGTGGGTGGCTCTCGTATAATCATACGAGGACCTAGCGGTCATCTTCGGCACCTAAGAGGGCTCCCTTAGATGCCGAAGATGACCGCTCCAGTGGTTTTAGCCCGTAGGGGTCCGGCATACGCCTTCACCCTTCCCCGGGGCAAAGGAAGTTCATGTAGAATTTCTACTGAACACCAATAAAAATAAAATAAAAAGGAGTCTGGCATGCCCCTTTGTCCTACAATAATTTTCACTGGGCCTAATAAAAAAGGTCTACTGGGGGAACCTTCTTTCTGCAATAAGCATTAAGTGTCCCTACATATTGTATCCTACCCAATTACCACTTTTTGTACATTCATATGAGTAAAGAATTATCTACCGTCTAGAATATTCTACTGTAGAGTTTTTGTGACTAATAAATAAAATAAGAGAGTATGCGTTATTCTGGGTGCTGTCAAGATTAAGAATATAGCACCACTCCTTCTCCTCCCGTGGATGTTGTAAAAGGTGACTAAGGGAGACTTGGGTAGCAGCGCCCCTTCTGTAGAACAGCAGCCATACTGAGCTAACAAACCATCTACATCTGCATCTTCATCTGAGTACTGGAAACGTCCCCCACAAAGATGACACAACTGTGGAAATCTATGAGGTGGATGCCTTTTGGCTGATAAGATGATCATCATCATCGTATCGGCCATTTATAAGTCCACTGCTGAACAAAGGCCTCCCCCATATATTTTTACAACTGTGTCATCATTTTGGAGGGTATTTGCCAATACTCACCACGCTTGGCAGGCGGGTTGGTGAGCGCAGTATGGCTACCGTTTCACAGAAGGGACGCTGCTGCCCATCCCTCTGGTTTAGATTCCCTTAGTTGCCTTCTGCGACATCCACGGGAGGAGATGGAGTGGTGCTGTATTCTTAATCTGGACACCACACGGAATCATGATGATGAAAAAAATATTAGTCTACACAACTAGGCAATAAGCTGACCAGGTGTCTTTTTTATTAATCTATGGTTTGATTTAATCCAACATCGCATCGATATAGGTCACTCTCCGGCGCGCGCGCGTATGAAATAATCACTTACGTTGCCCCACTTGGAACGGAACGAGAAGAACACATTATTTAGTTTTTTTATAATTAATGGGATCGGTTAAAACTGGATTTTTATTGCTTCGGAACATTGGGAAATTAAAATGAAATAGTGAAAAATGACGTGCTTTTACTAAGGAATAAACGGATTTTCGCTGTAGTGTATCTTGTCAAGTGACATGTTTTCCTGAGTTGATAATACGTACTACATTTTTGAACGTATTGTAATCATAAGGCATACAAAATTTTTCTTAAAAACAAAGGAACGTTTACTCGAATCAGTAACACCTAGAATAACAAAGATAAAAAATGGCAGCTATAAAAACAATATCTATAAATAGATTATTTACTTATCATTCATTTATTAGTTCAGATTAGGTGGGAGAATAGTTGGATTTCATTAAATCGGTTTGTATTTTAGTGATGAATGAATCAATCAATTATTTGTTTGCTCGCAATTTGGATTATTGCTTCAAACTATTTGTTGTGGGCCATAGGGTACACAAATGATGTTAACAGGATGTTAACCATCATCATATTAGCCGAAGGGCATCCACTGCTGAACGAAGGCTTCTCCGTAGATTTCGACAACTGTGTCGTAAATTTAGAGGGAATTTGCTGGTATTCACCACGCCTGGCAGGCGAGTTGGTGAACACAGTATGGCAGCCGTTCTACAGAAGGGTCGCTGCTGTCCATCCCTATGGTTTAGAGTCCCTGTCGTCTTTTACGACGTCCACGGAATGAGCTAGAGTGGTGCTATATTCTTAATCCGGACACCACACGGATTTGACGACACGGTTGGTGCAGTGGCTGATACAGTTGGCTGCTGCGCTCCGGGTCGTGGGTTCGATTCCCGCACGGAACAAATATTTGTATGATCTGCAGGTAGTTGTTCCGGGTTTGGGTGAATTGTATGTGGAATTCATGTCTGTAAATGCACCCACGACACAGGAGAAATCCTAGTGCGGGGCAACGTTTTATAAAAAAAAAATATATATTGGGGTAACTCTTTAATTGTTTGGGGGGAGATTGTATAATTTAATTAACATACAATATCCATTTTTCTGAATATTTCAAATTCTCAGTTTGAACGCACGTTTGCCGCAGTGGCTTAGCAATCGGCTTTCTGCGCAACGTATTGCGGGTTCGATCCTCGCTATACGTATTTTATCTTACTGGGTTCGCATGCTGCATCTTCTTTATCTACCTTCTTTCATGTAGCAATAGACAATGATCTTAGAGTTGTTAATTTATTCAAACTGTTTCCTAATAGGTGTTTGGACATCGTTAAACGTTACTAATATGTAATATAATTTGAATATTATAGTTAAAATGTTATTTTATGCATAGTTATTATCATTTTTTTCATTAAGTGCGGCTACAAATATATTTTATTGGGACTGAATTTAGTAACAATCAGAAATGTGGAATAGATGGTTGTTCAATCCTTGTCTAGTTTAAGGTAGTTTTAAGCTCTATTTAATATTATGCCTTCTACCCTCACTGGTGAAGTGACGGAGATGAGCAGCCATTTTGGCACGACGAGTCGACGTTCGACTACCGGGAAGGAAGCTGTGTTGCGGCGCCGTGCACGCCTATGTGTCCGAAATCACATTGTACAGCTTGACTTTTCTTCACCTAGTGAATAGTGCCTTCTGGTCGTATCAGAACAAAATTTAACATTCAAATGTGTGTGCCTACGATTTGGATTCCGTGAGGCTTTTCTAGAAACCTATAGTGACGTCACATCCATCCACGAGGAAGCGAGCTGTCTCAGCAAGCCTGATCCGATCCAGGATAAGGGAGAAGCTTAAGGTTGGTGGAGTTAAGATTGCTTTACTCTAGACAAGGATCAAAATTGTAGTCATAACATCGTAATTCAAAAGTCTTCAAAAGTTCCTCATACAGTCCACTACCTCTTTAGGTCCACGTGCTACAATGGTTGTTGTGGTATTTAAATGAAATTAGAAGTAGTAAGATAAGAGGGATTATTTGGTATTACAAAGTCACCTGGTCCATACTTTTCCTCCTACATAATCAGCCCATTACTATCCCACTGCTGGGCACGGACCTTTTCTCACGATGGAAAAGCTTAGGCCTTGGTTCATCACGCTGGCCTAGTACGTGTTGGTGAATTACCCACACATTTACATTTTGGAGCCCTGTGAGGCGTGCAACTTAAGTTAATTAAGTCCAACATCAAGAAAGCGGTCAACAATCAAATCCGTCTCGCCTGGGTAGAGTACGAGATATTTTGCAACGTCTTGTTGTCAACAATAGTGGGTGTTACCAGTGATGGCATATGGCAAGAAAGAAATAAGAAAGCTCAAGACCATTCAACGAGCTATTTCTCATTATTTTTTTAAAACATTGCCCCACATTTATTCTGTGTCGTGGGTGCGTTTACAGACAAAAGTTCCACACACATTACACCCAGACTCGGAACAACTAGCTGCAGATCATACAAATATTTGTTCCGTGCGGGGACCGAACCCACGACCCGTGGAGCAGCAGCCGACTGTATCAGCCACTACACCAACCGTGCCGTCATAATGGAGGGAGCTATGCTTGGTATTTCTCTACGAGATCGAATCAGAAATGAAAAGATGCGTAGAAGAACTAAACTTGTCAACATAGCTGAAAAGATCAGTAAACTGAAGTGGAAATGGGCAGGGCACATTGCTCGTAGAACTGATTGATTAAAAGGCCAACAGGTAAATTGTCCAATAGGTTCTCTCTGGAGATCACAGACCGGAAATCAGCGTGGGACGGCAACAACGAGATGGACAGCCGACCTGGTGAAGGTTCTGGAAGTCGTCGAATGAGGGCGGAGTTACAGAACTGGTCATTGTGGAAATTTATGGGGGAGGCCTTTGTTCAGCAGTGGACGTCCTCTGGCTGATATGATGATGATGATGGAGATATAGGATGGTTATGATTTTAGATGTTTTGTTATAAGTATAAAATTTGCTACAGCCGTCATTTGACGTCAGTGATATGTAATACACACACCCACACGCACGCACGCACGCGCTAACACACACACGCATATACACACACACACACACTACACTTCATCATATCAGCCACAGGACGTCCACTGCTGAACAAAGGCCTCCCCCTTAGATTTCCACAACGAGCGGTCACATGCCGCTCTCATTCAATGACCTTCACCAGGTCGTCTATTCACCTTGTTGGAGGTCGTCCCACGCTGCGTTTTCCGGTGCGCGGTCTCCATTCGAGAACCTTTGTGCCCCAACGGCCATCAGTTCTACGAGCAATGTGCCCCGTCCATTGCCACTTCAGCTTACTAATCCTTTCAGCTATGTCGACAACTTTAGTTCTTCTACGGATCTCCCCATTTCTGATTCGATCTCGTAGAGAAATACCAAGTATAGCTCTCTCCATAGCTCGCTGAGTGACCTTGAGCTTTCTTATGAGGCCCATTGTGAGTGACCACGTCTCTGTTCCATATGTCATCACTGGTAACACACACTGGTTAAAGACTTGCGTCTTGAGGCATTGTTGACGAACAGATGTTGCGAAGTTTCCCAAACGCTGCCCAGCCGAGTCGGATTCGACGATTGACCTCTTTCTCGAAGTTGGACCTACCTAACTGGACAGTTTGTCCCAGGTAGACATACTCGTCAACAACTTCGAGAACAGACCTCCCAATGGATATTGGGATGGGCACGACATGGGCATTTACACTTAGGGATGCCTTATTAGAGAAACCTCAGGGTTTGGAAATAAAGCTTTTTCTAAAAAGGTCGATGATTCTAGATGCGAGATTATTCGAGTTTTCGGAGCCTTTAGAGTTTTTCTTCAGTTTCGAAGATGACCACTCTGGTGGTTTTAGCCGGTAAGAGTCCGGCATGTCCCTCCACCATTCCCCGAGGTGGAAGAAGTACATGATGTATTTCTACTGGATCAACAAAAAAAGGAAGGTCGATGATTGGGAGTGTATCATTCATAAAGAAATATTTTACCCCAGCGGCTCAATAATTATAATTAAAAAAAAATTAAGGATCATAATTACATAGTCTATCCTGTACGGGACACGTACCTGCTAAACATGGGCCTTCCAATGAGTGGTTGTACGGAATTGCCATAATCACCACGCTTGGCAGGCGGGTTGGTTATTTCAGAAGTTGTTATTAACATATGCTCATCGCCCTTGATATCTTAGTACTTACTTACTTAGTAGTACTTAGGCATCTTAGTCGCTTTCTACGACACCTATAATTATCTGATAGTCTATAAATCATGTGGTCATCAAGTGGTTATTATGCCCTATATACATATGTAGGCGGTGATTTTGGCCGTGTGTGTATAAAGAGTATGCTATAACTATCGCCTTTTTGATATCCTATCGTTGGTATCAAGATCATCATCATTTCTGCCGAATTAAATCCACTGCTGGACACAAGCCTCCCCCAAATATCGCCACAACGACCGGTCTGGGTGTGTTGTGTGCTTATCTGGGGGGTTTTGCCATAATCACCACGCTTGGCAGGCGGGTTGGCGATCGCAGTCGAGTTGTTAATGCCCTCGAAGGACCCTGCTGCCCATTCTCAGGTTAATCCCATAGTCGCCTTTTACGACACCCACAGGATGAGACGGGATGGTGTTATCCGTAGCTGGCACCAAACGGATAGGTATCAAGATACTTAGCAAGTAATTTGCCGTCTTCAAAACACTTCTCTTCACGTTGTATTAAAAATACTATCAAATCCAAGGTTTTTACGTTAAAAACCGCATTCCCACATCACCGCTGGTGACAAACCAGGAACTGACCGTGAGCATGTTTACGACATATCACTTCAGTAAAAAATAATCATAAAAAGCCGAGAGAAGTCGGGATAAATAGTACTATATTTTTCAACGCACTAATATTTAAATTGGTCAGCTGTAATAACGTGATAAAATTGTTCGCAGATCTGTCTGTGTGTTCAATATTTTGAAATAATAAACTTTTTAACTTGTGGAGTTTTCTTAACCGACTTTTCGGTGGATGTGGGGTGTTCCTATTTTACAGTTGCTAGCTAATAGGTGTGGTCTGGATTTAGAATGTAGCACCAATTTATCCCCTCCCGTGGTTGTCGTAAAAGGTGACCAACGGATTCTAAACCTGATGGATGGGCAGCAGCGTCTCTTCTGTGGCATAGCAGCCATTCTCCGCTTACCAACCCGCCTGCCAAGCGTGGTGAGTTCTGGAAAATTCCCCAAAAGTTACGACCAAGTACCCGGTCGTTTATGGGGAAGACGTTGTTCAGCAGTGGATGTCTTTTGGCTGAGAAGAGTGGGTCCGTCTCCACAGAAGGGACGCCGCTGCTCATCCCTCTGGTTTAGAGTTCCTTAGTCACCTTATTACGACAACTACGGGAGGAGATAGAGTGGTGCTAAATTCTTAAGCCAGACACCACATGGAGCATTATATATATAAGATAATATATGGTGTTTGGTACTAGGCAGCAGCTAGTAAGACTACCTGTAACATTTAACTTGCAAATTATGGGCGAACCCATTGACAGAGTGTATGAAGCTCGAAACCTTGGAATTATTATGGATAACGAGCTTCGATATGAAAAACATGTGGCCGACTCGGTGCGAAACTGTTTTTATCGCCTAAAGGTTATGTACAGGATGAGGCCTTTCCTATCCGAAACACTACGGGAGCAGCTTGTTGAATCCCTTGTTTTATCTAGGTTAAACTACGCAGACACAGTGTACGGGCCACGAATATTAGCTCGTACAGATCGGCTCATTCAAAGGGTTCAAAACGCTTGTGCTCGTTTTTGTTACAAAATACCTCCCAGAAGCCATGTAACACCACTCCTTAACAAACATTATACGCTTAAAATGAAGTCAAGACGCAAATTACACCTGGCATGTCTTCTGTTCGGTGTTGTCAAATATCAAAAACCTGACTACCTATACAACAAGCTAAGTTGGGTAACTAGTAGACGAGAATGCGAGAGAAGGCAATGTTCACAACAGCTGTCATCTAAGTTTCACAGTACAGCAGCTTTTAGAGGTAGCTTCCGGTATGCGGCATCGAAAGTGTGGAATAACATACCCCCACCTATTAGAAGAATCAACACGATCGAGACGTTTAGAAGACGCTTACGGCAGTATCTGATTGATGCTCAGCGGAAACAGGATATGGTCAAAATAAACGTTTCAATAATATAGTAACAGACACTACTAACTACAATTTTCAACAAATATGCCTTACTTGAATATATTCAGTCTGTGTCTGTGTCTGTATCTGTTATCATTGCATGAATGTATAAAAACTAATGTTCCAGGTACTCGGGAGAGTGCCGCTGTCCCTTCCAACAACATGCTATCGCTTATGTGAGACCTGTAGGAAACGAAACAACAAATTAGCTAACTTTTTGTACCATCTCGTCGTGCATTGCTGAATGTCTAGGTATTATGATCGCAACGTACCCAATGTGCCTGGTCTACTTGCGACTAGGACGTATGGTGTTGGGATTGCACTATTCTCCCTCTTTCCAGCAGGTATGCATCTCGTTTTGTATTTTGGCAGTCTCAATATGACGCAAACTAACCTGAGGGTAAAAATAGAAATAGGTTGTATATAAACTAAATATGGATAACCAAATGCTATAACGAGATATTTAATACGCACTTACTTTCTTATATCAAGCTCGTACTTAACTATATCTCTTCGCTCACGTTAAAATTTAAATTATGAATTGCCGCTTTACTGTCCGACGCGCTCGACCGCCTGCAGCGTATTGTGAATTTTGTGCACGGATCAATGCACAGCCAACGCTCGAAACAGTTGACGACCCGTATTTTTATTAATTTATTATAGCTTTAGTTTATGATGGTTGTATTTATAGTATATTTAGTTCTTCTGTACGTAACAACACAAAAATTAATTTTATTTATTACTTCTTACCTACATACTACTTTCACTATTGTTATTTGCTACACGTAGGTATTTTTATTTATCCATGTTCTACAAACTGATTTACATCCGTAACACGTCACTACTTAAGGTCCAGTTGAAAACCAGCGCCAGGCACTAGTGGTCTGGCATGTTTGCTGAACTGGGCCTGTTTGGCGCAGCTGTGGGGCACACAACAATGTTCTCCTTGTGTTTTTATTGTATTTTTTTTTCTTTTTCAATTTATGTGTATCACATTGTCTGTGTCAAATAAATTTATTTTCTTTCTTTCTTTCTTTCTTTATAATAACTAATAGAATTCTCAAAAAATTGTAGCAGCCTGTATAATAGATAAACTTATCTATTTTAAGAATTGAGAAGTAATGATGCAGCGACATGTCGCACATAGAACATAGGAAATACACATCTGTCATTAAATTATCCGTCCAAATATTTTCACAACGGCTCGCTACACACATACTTCACAATATTTAAAAAAGAATGGTGAAAAAATATTATAATTACGTTATCCAATTTGTTTAAAATATGTCTCATATTCAGTATTATTACTTAGTTTTAAAATAATAGCCATGTGACAGATTTCATACGAAATCTTTGACTTGTTTATTACAACCAAAGGTTTTTAAATCCAAGTCAAAATAAAATTTGCCGACATTCGACAATATGCTAAATTTTCCCCCTCTGTAAGTCTGCTATGGGATCCTTCTGTGAGAGCGTCATGCTCTAGAAGGAAGAGGGCTGATCCCGCTCGGAGAAGGAGGACAAGGAGCCGTGGTAACAGCCTGGGCCTACTGTCGTCTTTATATGGCGGGGGCCTTGGGGGTCGCGAGTGCGCCTATTGGGAAACCTGCGTACTCATACCGTGCGACCCCCGGGATGACGGTGCCACCATGTGCACGGCACAGCGCATAGCGAAGTTTCGGGAGAATTTTCTACAGTCCCCCCAGAGAAGTGCCTGGAGGCGTGGCCTCTTTACAGTCACCTTCCCTCCGCTAGAGGGTGACCGCTTTATAATCATCCCCTCCGACATGTGGCTAAAGTGGCACCAACGAGTGGCTCTAGATGGAGATTATACAAGTTTCTGGAGCCTCCCTATGGTACCGAAGATGACCACTCCGGTGGTTTTAGCCGGTTGGAGTCCGCATACCCTTTTGCCCCTTCCCCGGGGCGGAGGAAGTACATGAAGTATTCACACCAGAACAAAATAAATAAATGTCTGCTGTGTTACAGTCTGGTTAAATTTTAATTTTTATTATACACTTTACTATTCCACATCTCTATCGGCCACTCATTGCATATAGGCATTTCTCTTTATGAAACTCATTGCATCCGATAAAATGTCTTCACCCTTAACGAATACTTATGAAAAATTATAAAACAAGATGCAAGTAAAACTGCGGTAAAATCTAAGTGGTTTCCGTAGATTAATCGATTATTTTATTGGAGGAAAACGTTTGCATTTACATAAAAACGTCTGCGTCTACATCATGTCCAGTGCACTCAAACTAAATTACGAGACTATGAAGTTTTTACGACTAGAGTTGTTATTCATCCGGTGTTGCTTACGAAAAAACAATGGGTTTGACGTTTATAAAAAAACAAGTGTGTGTCAGCTCTAGCGCACGACTGGAGTTTACTGCTTATGTACAATTGTCGGGGTAATGAATAGGCAGTGAGAGTTACAAAAAGCACGGATGTTTATGTGTACGATGAATAAATTAATTAATTATAACCTACCTAGTAACTGCATCCACGTGTTCGTCGGATTTTCTTCCACCGTCACTTAAACTACATTTTCCATATTTTAAATTTATTTATTTAACCACTCCACTGCGTATTAATAATTTAATAATAATGATAGTAAATATCAATATTTATATATGTTAAATGAAATAATATATTTTTTTTACATCAAACGACATTTGACACGTACATGACTTTAACGCAGAAGGTGCGCAGAAAAACGTAACGCATTTTAGTTAACGCCCGAAAAAATTTCATTCCTCATAAATTTTTCATACCCTTATATATAAATCGATTCTTAAGGAGTAAACTACAATAAACTTCTTTATTAGCAACGTTCAAAGACAGCCTTATAAATTGGCCAAAGGACTTAGAATCCAGGCTAAACACAATAACAAAAAAAACCTTATAAAATTAAAATACAACGTTTCGATGATAACCCAGGTCATGATGGCCCGCAGGTTTACAAAATCGCTTCTAAGGGTGCACTACACCTCATTAGAACACAAAACAATGCTACTTGCATCCTTTTCACTTGATTACTCCTAGATATGGCTAAAGGCCAGGCTCCAGTGTGATTGTTTGTGAGTTCCTGGAGCCCACTTCAGCGCCGGATGATTGCTCTGGTGTTTAGCCGATAGGCATGCCCCTGCGTCCGTCTTCGTGACTGAGAAAGTAAATGACTACCGCAAATATTACTTACATTTAATGGTAATTTGTACAAATAGACTTGGTGAATCTTGGAGTGTTTAACCCGGCCTCACCGACGTCGCGGAGGCCTGAGGCCTCTCCCTCCTGTCTCTTGCTCGCGCCGGCCCGTGCCGAGCCTGTAGTTTTAAATGTCCCCTAGTACATTATAAATTATACCGATCCAGCTGTCCCCAAAACAATAGCTTGTTATCCCCAGCAACGCCCTAAGCCGAGGTCCGTGTCCCGTAGGGGGGCCCTTAGCGAAAGTTGCTTAGTTTGTAATATTAATTTTTAAGCCTGGTTGGAGGCCTCTTTTGGCATCGCCAGAAATGTGATGTTAATCAACCACATTTCCCAGAAATGTATGCGAGAAGCCCAAAAAAAAAAGATTGGTGTGTTCGAGGTGACAGACAAACGGACCGGACTAATTCATAATGCACGCGACACACTTTTGCACAGTTTATTACACTAGTGCCGCACGTGGTACCGATTTTTTATAGATATCGTTCATTTTTCGATTGCACTACGAAAATGCCCGTTTGCATCGACTTTTCTAATTACGTGGGTCACATTGAATGATTTTAGAATTGGCCAGTAAGAAAAGTAGCCGATGAAAAAATTATTTGAATTTCGAATAACGAACTCTTTGGAAAGCTGTACTTAGAAAGGAACGGAGTCTACTTCAAAATACATTAAAAATATTAATAGATTCCTACATAATTCCGTCCGAATGAAGTCCACTGCTGGACACAGGCCTCCCCCAAAAATCACCACAAAGACCGATATGGGTGTGTTGTGGGCTCATTTGGGAGTTTGCCATAATCGCCACGCTTGGCAGACGGGTTGGCGGTCTTCATTTGAGCTGTTAATGTACTCGAAGGACGCTGCTGCCCATCCTCCGGCTAATCCCTTAGTCGACTTTTACGACATCCACGGGAGGAGATGGGGTGGTGGTATTCTGAGCCGGCACCACACGGCACATTCCGTTTTGATGTTCTTAAAACTTGCAGTGTGATCCTTGTAGGTATGATGTTTTAACCACCAGCCCAGGGTAGCTAGCCAGGCTTTCTGGTTATTTAACCATCTGTCCTCACAGCCTCTTTAGTCTGGGGCTCGGTGGTCCACGTTTGCGAGTCTTTCGCCGTTTAATGTCGGGTCGATGCGCAAGCGGCTGGTGGACTTATTTACGTGTGTTTACACTTTTCGCGCGTGATGTTATATTATTAGATACTGCTTGTTCAGTGACTTCGTACTCTCAATTTAATTTTCAAATATATCACACTCGTGAGTTTTAAATAAATAGGTTGGAATGCAATGTTCTTATTTTCTTCTATTGTTTTGATAGTATGTAGTAACACATTTTGCCAGTGTGATAGCGGATATGTTATACAAGGTTTCATGATCATGAAAAAAGTCCTTTTTAGTTTTTAATAACAAATCATTTGAGGGACATTTTAGTCCTAATCAGGTCATCATATTGTCCATTTATATGTCCACTGCTGAACAAAGGCCCCATAGATTTTCACAACTGTGTCATCATTTTGGGGGTATTTGCCAATATTGCCCTGTGGTTTAAATTCCCTTAGTCGCCTTTTACGACAGCCATGGGAGGAGATGGAGTGGTGTTTTATTCTTAATCCGGACACCACACGGAATATCCTACTACCTACCATAGTCCTAATCCCAGTTAGGAATAGAGTGGTGTTTTAATCGGTGTGCGGGCAAAGGCTGATCCAGGCGGGGGGGCTCCAAACTGTGGGATGCAGTTGACCTTAGATCTAGGACCCGCCACTGTGTACGAGTAACCTCTCATGTTTCGGAGTCCAGTGGGCCGTCAACTCATGCGATGTATGTATTGCGCTATTTTAATGTTTTTTTTCGTTTTGCTATTAAAAAGCACTGATTCGTTGGAACCAGAAATTCAACTTGTTGGAGATTAAAACTGAGACTAAGGGCAACAAGGTATTGAAATAATATAAACCCTCAGGTTGTTGTTGTGAACTGCGACACGTACAGCCGTTTTACGTTGTGGTGATACTGCCCTCACACACACACACTACAGCCCGTAAATGTCCACTGCTAAACATGGGCCTCCCAATGATAAAATGGGCAGTCATAGTGGATTTTGCCATAATCACCACAATTTGCAGGCGGATTGATCATCGGTTTGATTAAATAAGGGAGGATGTTGCTTTCGCCTTTTATGACAAGCGTGGGTGGAGAGCGGTGGTCTACTCTATGACGGAAACCTGCTCTCACAAGCTGCTGTGTGTGCCTGGTGGTCCGTCAAAGTTTTGTGAGGTAGTTTGTATTAATTAATAAAACTAAAACGACGACTTGCTTAGACCGCAAAGGTTCGACAATGGAAAGAAAAGTTACGGTTTTTTGTTATAGCATCCAATAACATGGCAAAGCGTCTTTAGGTGATCTTTGATCTGATACTTATGGCGCTAAGTATCGCGAATTCAGCGCGAATTGTGAAGTGAAGATCTTGAGCAGCGTAAAACGCGAAAGCACCCGCTAACCTCCGGAAAACTCCTTTTTTAACCCCAGTGAAGAGACTTACTCTGGTAAGTGTCATGCCTGCCTATAACAATTGTCATGTTACCTTAGGACTAGTCCTGCGGCACCACACTGCGCTCGTCACCTCGAGACATTAGTTAACTAGTATCTTATCCCATTCATTTCACTAGCTACCATCCCTTACGTTTCCCTTTAAACTGGAATACAGGAGTGTTAAACTTTTTACAATACTACTACTCTACCTGGCCTCAGAATATCTAGCACTGCGGTGGTGGTCACTGCACTTCATTCACCCAGTGGCAATACATCGTGTAGTTTCTCCGCCCGGGCGGAGGAACATACCAGTACTTCTACCGGCTAAAACCACCTGTGTAGTCATCTTTGGCACCAAAGGGCGGCCAGGGGTCTCGAGAACAATCACATCGGAGCTTTTAGGCACATCTCGAGGGGGTGGCGTGTAAAGTGGTCACCCTCTCTAGCGGAGGCGAGGCGACTGTAAGAGAGTCCAGTCCCAGTCAGGTGTCTCGGGGGATTTTAAAGGGCCCCGGGCCCTCGCTGCGCTCCGTGCCGCACACGGTGGCACGCGTCCACGTGCGCGCCGCTGCGCCCCCTTCCGGGGCGTGCCGATACCGAGTACCTGAAGTAACACCTACATATTTTATTTATTTTATTTTTTTAGGATTTAAAATTAAGTAGGTTTTTGCACCCTGTAAGGGCGGTTGCAAGTCAGTGCGATTTGCTTCATCATTTCGGCCGAATGAAGTCCACTGCTGGACACAGGCTTCCCCCAAAGATCACTACAACCACCGATATG
Organism: Diloba caeruleocephala; assembly: GCA_947459985.1. Taxonomy (NCBI): domain Eukaryota; kingdom Metazoa; phylum Arthropoda; class Insecta; order Lepidoptera; family Noctuidae; genus Diloba; species Diloba caeruleocephala. The sequence goes on along the minus strand of OX381620.1, from coordinate 1,072,632 downwards.
GATGTGTTGTGGGCTCATTGGGGGGTTTTGCCATAATCGCCACGCTTGGCAGGCGGGTTGGCGATATCAGTTGAGTTGTTAATGTACTCGAAGGATGCTGCTGCCCATCCTCCGACTAATCCCTTAGTCGACTTTTACGACACCCATGGGAGGAGATGGGGTGGTGGCATTCTGAGCCGGCATATACATTACAAACTCTACAATAATATAAAAATAAAATAATTAAAAACAAAAATCCACATTGAAGTACCTATAAAATAATTATTCGATTTCATACATTAATTTAGCTGTACTCTTGTAGGTAATGAGAGATTATCACCAGCAAAATCGAATCATACGTCTATCATCTCATTTCCGACCCCGCTGACCACACTTTAGTAACTTATGCCTAATAAACAGATCATTTTTATCACCTAGATAAAGAAACAATAAAAGTTGATTAAAAGTGACACTTCCATAATAAAACAAACGCCAACGCGCATAATTTATTTCTGTTAAAATATAAATAGTTAATGATAACTGCCGTCGACTGCTAACGATATAAAATGCCCCACTTTCAAAAGCGTCGATCACTTCACGTGATCAAGTAGAAATAAAAATTAGACCACAGAGGTTTAGGCTGGATCCGCACGAAAGATTTTGCGATTTGCTAATAAATTAATCGGTTTGTTACAAGACCATCTAATCCAAATAATCTATATCATCATCATCATATCAGCCACAGGACGTCCACTGCTGAACAAAGGCCTCCCCCTTAGATTTCCACAACGAGCGGTCACATGCCGCTCTCATCCAACGACTCCCAGCGACCTTCACCAGGTCGTCTGTCCACCTCGTTGGACGTCGTCCCAAGCTGCGTTTTCCGGTCTAATAATCTATATATCCATGCCTTAAAACTGGATACAAACATTTTGCGAGAAACAAATGAGTTGGTCGATCGCGACTTGCCGATGTCTTTCAAGTACCTCTGACTTTAGGGCACACACATAACGCACGTCGAACACGCAATCTACTTAAAGTTACTGTTATCACACACACACACATATATAAGCCGGTAAACGTCCACTGCTGACTATGGAACCTCCCAATTAACATTCACACTGGTGTTGCTCCCGGTCGCCTGTAGTGGTGGCCATTTAGGGGGCCCATCTTGTGAGTGGCTAGTCACCATCCGATATTAAAATTATAGTATGTGCTTAAGGATTTTTATTGCACACTATCCCGAATCTACATATAAATTCCAATTATACGATCCTTTGCAATCCTCCTAGGATTTTGGCAAAGATTCGGTTTATTTTTTTAAACGTTGCCCCACACTAGGATTTCTCCTGTGTCGTGGGTGCGTTTACAGACACAAATTCCACACACAAATACACCCAGACCCGGAACAACTACCTGCAGATCGTACAAATATTTGTTCCGTGAGGGAATCGAACCCACGACCCGGTGCGCAGCAGCTGACTGTATCAGCCACTGCACCAACCGTGGTTTGTCCCAGTACCCTACGATATACATATTAACAACACACTGTGATCACCAATCCGCCTGCCAAGCATGATGATTATACTTGTCAAGACTGTAATAATCGTAAACGAGGTTGTTTTAAAAGATGTTTTGTATTAATGTGTGTTTTTACAGCTGTCTCGTAAGCCTTTGAATGAACCGCGACTGAGGTTTTTATATGTGTTCTCTATCTGTGTCAATCTGGAAATAGACGTATGAAAGAAATTGCGACGTGGTGAGGTGGGATGCTATGGAACAGTTGCAGATTTACTCGCATACCGTCACAAAAATCCGACAGTACTAAGTTGGCCGTCAAATAAGTTTGATGAGAGTAAAATTGGGTCATGAAATCAAACAGTATGAAGTTAGCCGTCAGATAAATGATTAAAAGTGCATACTTTTTTAACTGACTTTAAGTATATTCTCGTTTCATCATCATAATGTCAGCCAAAGGCCTCACCATCTTCACCAGGTCGTCTATTTATCTCGTTGGATGGCGTTCCACGCTGAGTTTTCCGGTGCGCGGTCTCCACTCGAGAACCTTTGTGCCCCAACGGCCATCAGTTCTACGAGCAACGTCCCCCGCCCATTGTCACTTCAGTTTACTAATCCTTTCAGCTATGTTGACAACTTTAGTTCTTCTACGGATCTCCTCATTTCTGATTTGATCTCGTAGACAAATACCAAGCATTGCTCTCTCCATAGCTCGCTGAGTGACCTTGAGCTTTCTTATGAGGCCCACAGTGAGTGACCACCTCTCTGTTCCATATGTCATCACTGGTAACACACACTGGTTAAAGACTTTCGTCTTGAGGCATTGCGGTATTGTTGACGAAAAGACGTTGAGTAGTTTCCCTCTAAGGTATGTACTAAGGCATGTACCTCTGAGGTCTTATAATTAATCTTCTAACCAATAAATAAAATTGAAGTGTCTGTTTGTAATGTCAAAATAACAGCTTTTACTAAACGCATATGAAAGTATATACGGTACCTATATCAAAAAAACAATTTTTTTTTTGTCTGTCTGTCTGTTTGTTCCGGGTAATCTCCGAAAGGGCAGGACCGATTGTGACGTGACTTTTACTGGCAGATAGCTGATGTTATAAGGAATAACTTAGGCTACTTTTATTTTAGAAAAATAATTAGAGTTCCGCGCAAAAAAGAAAAATCCAATATATATATTCTATGTCAAGTGTCTGTGTCGAAGTACTCTAAGTTTCTTTTAAATTAAACGCGGGTGAAACCGCGGGTTGCAGCTAGTTTTAAATATTTTTTCACAAATGGCGAACTGATTCAAACAGCGCTGTCGGCTTATCGCAATTTTTCGGCAATGTTCGTGTATTCCCGGCTACGCAGAGATATTTGTGTTGAAATCATGCGAATCTAGGTTAAGAGTAGAACATATGGTAGGTAGTTTATCGTGTGTAAAAATGAACGTAAGATATTTTTTTAATGATCGGTTAGGAGAGGTTCGGTTCGTTTGAATTGACGACTTGTTTATTATTTTTATATCTGCTTCGCATGTGATGGTACTTTATCATTTCGGCCGAATGAAGTCCACTGCTGGACACAGGCCTCCCCCAAAGATCACCACAATGACCGATATGGGTGTGTTGTGTGCTCATTGGGGGGTTTTGCCATAATCGCCACGCTTGGCAGACGGATTGGCCATCGCAGTTGAGTTGTTAATGTACTCGAAGGACGCTGCTGCCCATCCTCTGGCTAATTACTTAGTCGACTTTTACGACACCCACGGGAGGAGATGGGGTGGTGGTATTCTGAGCTGGCACCACACGGCATGGTACTTAGTAAGGCTTTTTATCGGCAAAGGTCGTTAACTACCTTTTTACTAGTACTATTTTTAAGGCCTAAAATTATACATAACAGAGGCTGTAGACAACGTACTCAGCTATAGTCGTTAGTTGTATTTTATGCTACATGGTGACGATACGATCAAGTCATTCGTCTGGTGGTAAGCTTCATAAGCAGACTCATTACAATTGTAATGCTACCCAGGACTAGAGTTACGTGGTATCACCTGTGCATGTCACCTCGAGACGTGAACTAATTTAGTCTCTTATGCCCAGAAATTTCACTAGTTCTAATTTCTTCTTCAAACCGGAACATGGTAAGGTTTTTTTTTAAAAACGTGCCCCACACTAGGATTTCTCCTGTGTCATGGGTACGTTTACAGACACAAATTCCACACACAATACACCCAGACCCGGAACAACTACCTGCAGATTGTACAAATATTTGTACCGTGTGGGAATCGAGCCCACGAACCGGTGCGCAGCAGCCGACTGTATCAGCCATTGCACCCACCGTTTAACTGCTTAGCGGCGAATATCTGGCACTGCGGTGGTACCTACTTTTTATTTATTGGTCTCCAGTGTACATTCTACATGAACTTCCTCCGCCCCGGGGAAGTATGGAGGGGCATGCCGGATTCCTACCAGCTAAAACCACTGGAGCGGTAATCTTCGGCACCGGAGGTTCCAGGTCCTCGTAAGATCCTCGTGGGGGCCGTCGCCTCGTTTTGCGAGGACGTGATGCAAACAAAAGAGGCGGCAGAGCGGGGACGGGAGGAGACCACCACTGATCTCCGCCGCAGAAAACGCAACAGGCGCTGGAGGAGGGTGCTAAACGATCTTCGGCTACCATGATAAGCGGCCTGCGGCAAACAGAAACAGGGCCGATACCTGCCGGGGGTGTGGTCTAATGCAGACAAAGCGTGCACTTCATCCCCAGCTAGAGATAAGTGGTAGGATACCGTGGGGTTTGAGCCGCTTTTCCCAAGGCGGCGAAAGTGCATGCGGATTTATACACGAGAAAAAAAGGTGGGTCGCATGCTTACTTTCCACCATAGTACTATATATTTTTTGTCTTCTAATAGTATATAAAATACTTTTTCAATGAACTAAAAAAAAAACAATTTGGTATCACATTATTTTTATGAACGCCCGCAGTGAAGCGGGTAATGGCTAGTGATTGTGATGACAGTTTTCAGCCGCTGAAAAGTGTTTCAGTATTTACGTCGTGCTGTGCGCTCTGTATTACACCGCAATAAAAATAAAGGGGTTATCGCCCGTAGTTATGCAGTGACGTCATCGCTGCCACGTGGGTGCACACCACAGTTTCTGCCGGTGACATTTCACGATACTGTCGACGAAGCTTTTATTATTCAGGCATTATTAGGGCCTCCCCCTGTGCTTGCTTTTACTTTGTTATGAAGGCAGCTAAGGTAGATTGTATGTGGAAGGTGGAGAACTGGGTCATGTGAAAGAAAGAAAGAAAGATTTTTTTTTATTTCTACGCGCAATTGACACACACAACACTTAACACAAGACTTAAAACTAGACTTTCTTCAGCCAAAATAATAATAACATTATTAAAAAAAACAGAAATATAAAAAATTCTAGCACGGATTATAAATAAAACTTCTCAGTCCGTAAGAAATGAGATCTCTGATAATCCAGTTTATAAAGTTCAATGGTATATCTGTATTATCTGTGGTTGTGGTTTCTCGATGTAATAAAAAAAGAAAAAAAGTTGAGCTGAGTTGAGAGGTAGGGAGAAATAGAGAAATGTAATTGTCTAGGTGTTCACGAATCTAAAATAATTATTCATTATAATAAAACACTTTCGTAAATGTTATTACATGCCACCACAGTCGTGTGGTGCCGGCTCAGACTACCACCACCCCATCTCCTCCCGTGGGTGTCGTAAAAGTCGACTAAGGGATTAGCCGAAGGACGGGCAGCAGCGTCCTTCGTGTACATTAACAACTCAACTGCGATCGCCAACCCGCCAAACGTGGCGATTATGGCAAACCCCCCAATGAGCCCACAACACCCATATCGGTCGTTGTGGTGATATTTGGGGGAGGCTTGTGTCCAGCAGTGGACTTCATTCAGCCGAAATGATGAAATATTATTGCTTTCGTCACGTTGTCAAAATCGTGAATTATTACTCTCAATCAAACATGGTTTCGATGCACGCAGGAATCACTCAGTGTCTTGATGTTTTTCAGTGTGGTATGAAGTTGGAGACTTTATTATTTTAATAACAGGATTCCAAACTGATCTTACCAACCTTACTCCTACTTGCCAACCATATTCTCTATTATAATTAACCCTCTTCTTTCATTTCTTTCTTTCTTTCAACCTACAATCACAGTCAATCTTGTAGAACCACGAACGTTACAAAGAGTTTCAAAAGGTTAGGAAAAAATGACTATATTACTTTACTTAATCTATTTAAGACTCCAGCTAGGTAGGTACCACCGCAGCTCTGGTGTGATCTTACGAGGACCTGGAGCCCCCTTCGGTGCCGAAGATGACCGCTCCAGTGGTTTTAGCTGATAGGAGTCCGGCATACCCCTTCGCCCTTCCCCGGGGCTAAAGAAGTTCCATGTAGAATATCTACTGGACATCAATAAAAATAAATAAAAAGAAGGTCCCACCGCAGGGCCAGATATTTACTGTCAAGCAGCAAGTGTTTAAACTTTGAACAAAACTTCTGGTTTGGGCACTAGCTAGTGAAATTAATGGGCATAAGAGACTAAATAACTGATGTGTCGAGATGGCAAGCGCAGATTGGTGCCACGCAGGACTAATCCTGCGCAGCATTACAATTGTTATGAACAGCCAGGACGCTTACCAGCAGGTGAATGACATGCTCGTTTCGTCACTAGGTTATATTATAAAAACGTGACGTCAAAATGTGGATACGAGAAGAGTTTGTAACAGCCACACAATGTCTTTTTTTACGTCAAAATATTCGTGCTAAACCCACTGGCTACCGAGCGACACACGCGGCTGACTCATCGAGTGAATTACTCTTTACATTTTATTATTTATGTTTAGTATTGTAATGTTAGTTGTGAGTGTTATATTGTACTGTTTTATTGTATTTTTTATCTAGGCCGCGATGCCTGAACTAAACAATTCAAAATAAAATTAGCAATACATAAATTAGACCAATAATATAGTAATGTCTTAGGTTTTCGCGATTATTACACATTATAATAAAACAATTTTTAAACGGATTAGATCGCGTATATTATAGATTTTGTTTTTCCTGACGTTTCGAATACTTTGCAGCATTCGTGGTCGCAGGATGACTAAGGTGACAGGCGTCGTGACAGAATAAAAATAAAATAACTTTTTAAAAATCTGTTTTATACCAATAATATAGGTTAAATGTTTATTGTTTAGAACTGCTTTGTGTCCGCTAGGTGACTGATACAGCGGGCATAACTTATAAATAGCTATGTTTCGTGACTTAGTTTTAATAGCGCGTATCTTTATAGCGCTCCGCATGGGATGGGACACATAATCGTTTTCATTTGGTATTATGTGCCGTGACAAATTATTCTCTTTACTATCTATAGAAATTATCTGTTGATGAACACATTTGCCGTGTGGTGCCGGCTCAGAATGCCGCCACCCTATCTCCTCCCATGGGTGTCGTAAAAGTCTACTAGACTAGACTAAGGGATTAGACGGAGGATGGGCAGCAGCGTCCTTCGAGTACATTAACAACTCAACTGCGATCGCCAACCCGCCTGCCAAGCGTGGCGATTATGGCAAAACCCCCCAATGAGCTCAGCAGCTCAGCAACACATCTATATCGGTGGTTGTGATGATCTTTGGGGGAGGCCTGTGTCCAACAGTGGACTTCATTAGGCCGAAATGATGAAAACATTTGTGTGTCATTTTATTCACTTTCGTAATAGACAGACAATTACAGTAACATACAGCATCAGCACATAGCAAAATAGGAAGCATTTTAAGTTAAGTGATGCGATATGGGAATTAGAAATGACTTGCCACAGTCTTCGATGGGTGACCGTTTTTATACATAGTGACCACTTCAATTTACAGTTCACTTTGGATGAGTCATCTGGACGATGAAGTGTTTTTTCGTTGCAAGAATCTCCGCCACTATTAATGTATGTATTTCAAGCTCATGATCACATACCAGCCCGTCAACGTCTACTACTGAAAATTGGCCTCCCTATGATCAGTACAATGAGCTATGACCATAGGGATATTGCCTTGAAGACCATGATTGGCAGGCGGATTGGTAACCACCATATGTTTGTGAGTTATAAGATAAAGGGGTTTAGTATAAATTTAAGCTAATTTCGAAGGACCTTAAGTTTTTAATTATTCGTTTGCAAGTGTGGAATAACCTAGTATGGTTTTCGATCTGTGCTCACGCTGTACAGGGTATAAGAAATGAGTACCACTAATCTTTCACTTCTTACAGTCGCTCTTGGCGCAGATCAGCTCAGCATGGCCGAATGTTCCCGCCCAATAGAGGCGATTGGGTCAATAGATAAAGATAAAAATATATTTTATTCATGTAAACCATATACAGGCACTTATGAATCGTCGAGACTTTAATTGCCGCGTTCCAAGATGTAGATTTCCTATGGAGAAGAACGGACAAGAAACTCCATGGTTACTCTTTTTAAATCATATTAAATGTTACAATATTTTATGAGCACATTGTTGTAAAAATCAAGGGTTGTGAAAACAATGTAGGAGAAGAGTCTAAACTTCTTAAGAAAAGTCTACTAAATAAGCCTGACAGTATTTTTTTTTTATTTTGATTCTTTGGTCATTGGCTGACTGTCCCAACCACCCGATAGCCACGGCACCCTCAGTCACAGGGATTTGAGAATGTTTTAAAACACCAGGTTCAAAGTACTTATACGAGTTGAACACGTGGAACCAGAAGACCTTTGAGGAGTGCGACACACGTATGTATCGATTGGCGGTTACAATCCAACGATTATGCTGGCGTCGAGCGCTAGCGTCGCCGACCCGCAGCTTCTGAAAGAAGGTAGTCGTAGAAAAAGCTAGTGGCAAACAAATCCATCTACCCCGTACTTGTACTTAAGCAAAGATTGAACAATGTTGTTATTGGTATCAAGGAGGACGCAGCTGCTTATCCTCTTGATATCCCTTGGTCACCTTTTGCGACAGTCATGACTGGCGAGAATGGGTCTATTCTTTGCCAGGAGCCACAAGCAAAATATGAGCTGATATTTAATCTGTCAAAAAACTATCAGGAATTTGATATATGAAAAGCTAGCAGTAATGTTTTTTTTGTATGGTTGCAACTCTGTCTTTAATTACAATGCCTAAAATGAACGCGTTTCGACACGCAGTTTCTTCTTATTTTTTTTTTTTGTTATTTTTTTTTTTTTCTTAACAGCAGCTGTAAGAATCCATACTAGCTCTGAGTGCATCACGTTTTTTACATGGTGGAAATGGTGGAGCGAAGAGTTTGCTTTATTTATTATTGCGAATGGACTTTCGTGGGCCGACTAGGAAAGGTAATAAAAAGCCTTATGGTGAATCAATTTGATAAAAAAAACATGGGTTTACAAGTTTGAGCATCGAAGACAACCTTCGTTCCGGAAGAGGTAAAATCTCTTCAACGCTGATAACATCGAAAAACGAATAAAATTGTGCTCAGTAATCGCTATTCCAGCTTGATTGAGATACCATGTAACCGCAAAATTTCCACTTTTACATGGAAATCTGTGGCAGACAGTGACTCGACACTCACAAGATTGGCCCCCTAAATGGCCACCACCATGTGACATCCGCATGAACAGCTCAAGATGTCGAGAGGAGCGGCACCGGTTTCACCATCGCACGTCTCGAAGACTCGGAGCGGGTTTCCCCGTTATAAAGCCGTGATACAATTGCATCCCCGAGAATATAGTTCAGACGGCCCCTCTCTGATCGGCCACCTAAGGCAAGCCAGAGTTGAGAATCCTGCGGACACCTACGGGTTCCATTCCAGTCAGCCACTAATGGAAAACCGGAGACGAGGCCCTGAAGGAGAGTCAACGAATGTACCGCACATTAATTATATCTATATATTAATACGAGAAGGAAAGTTTTGTACCCCTATTTAAGCACATTGCGCGCACGGAAGGGTGTGAGATTTGACATAGATAAAGTTAATATGTTACCGCTGCAATGGAGGATGCCTTCAAACTACTGGAGTGGAAAGGATTCGGCATTAACATCAATGGCGAGTATATCACTCACCTTCGATTTGCCGATGACATCGTAGTCATGGCAGAATCGCTGCAAGAGCTCAGCACAATGCTCGATGATCTCAACAGAGTTTCCCAACAGGTGGGCCTTAAGATGAACATGGGCAAGACAAAAGTCATGTCAAATGCCCATGTCGTGCCCATCCCAATATCCGTTGGGAGCTTTGTTCTCGAAGTTGTTGACGAATATGTCTACCTGGGACAAACTGTCCAGTTAGGTAGGTCCAACTTCGAGAAAGAGATCAATCGTCGAATCCGACTCGGCTGGGCAGCGTTTGGGAAACTACGCAACATCTTTTCGTCAACAATACCGCAATGCCTCAAGACGCAAGTCTTTAACCAGTGTGTGTTACCAGTGATGACATATGGAACAGAGACGTGGTCACTCACAATAGGCCTCATAAGAAAGCTCAAGGTCACTCAGCGAGCTATGGAGAGAGCTATGCTTGGTATTTCTCTACGAGATCGAATCAGAAATGAGGAGATCCGTAGAAGAACTAAAGTTGTCGACATAGCTGAAAGGATTAGTAAACTGAAGTGGCAATGGGCAGGGCACATTGCTCGTAGAACTGATGGCCGCTGGGGCACGACGGTTCTAGAATGGAGACCGCGCACCGAAAAATGCAGCGTGGGACGACCTCCAACAAGGTGGACAGACGACCTGGTGAAGGTCGCTGGGAGTCGTTGGATGAGGGCGGCATGTAACCGCTCGTTGTGGAAATCTAAGGGGGAGGCCTTTGTTCAGCAGTGGACGTCCTGTGGCTGATATGATGATGATGAAAGTTAATATGGAGCAGGAGTGCAGAAAGTTAAAATGTATGCATAGTATGTCTTACAAATGCAAATTTTTTATGAAAGACGATCGAATTTCTACTAATCTATATACCGCACGGTACTATAGGTGGAGAAATATCATTCCGGGAGTCAGGCAGCCGTTCTGCCGGGGGCGCGGTCTAATGCAGATAAAGCGTGCACCTCACCCCCGGCGAAAACTAAAAAAAAGGACACCGTGGGGTGTTAGCCAGTTTGAGCCCGGCATACCCGCCCTTCCTAAGATGGAGGAAGTCCATGACGATTTCCCCACGTTAAAAAAAACGGAGTCTGGCAGCCACAATTAATTTATACACTCTGAATATTTATCACTGTGTCTGGTATTTCGATAACATTTGAATTATCCATTTATTTTAAGAGGGCTTGTTATATCGTAACCGCATAATTGTCTGTTTGTATATCTTAAACAGGTATCTCTCAAATTGCTGTTCAAGTTTTAATGTAACTTTCACTGTTATGACGGTGGATTGTAAAATATCATCATGCTATGGCATAGTTAGGGCGTTCCGCAACCTTGCGGTCACATTCACGTACTTAGCTTCTAAACAGTAATTAAACTGTTTCGTAGAGGGCCACAACTGAATGATATAATTTGTTTATCGAATAATATATTTCTGTTTTTGTTCTGTCGAATTTAGATAAAAAATATCTTATGATAAGAGGATATGCAAGTGGCAAGGGGTCAGGCACATAGCTCATGGAATTGATGGCCGTCGGGCGTAAAGGTTCTCGAGTGGAAGTACCTGAAAATGCATCGTGGGATGGCCTCCGAGATGGACAGGCGATGATTAATAACTTTCCTAACCTTTGATGTTAAGACATTTTCTTTTTATTATCCGTGTGGAAATGTATCATGTACTTCCTTCATCTCGGGGAAGAGCGGGAGAACGAGATTGAGGACTTGTCTGTTTTGTGTGATATTAACAAAAACTGGTTAAGATATTGATTCTCTCCTGCAGATAGAGATGTCTGACAGTTGAGATAACCATACAGGCGCCTCGTAGAGAGCCGCGGATCATCGACTCCCCCTCAACCATTCGTAAACGCTCCCATGAAAACAACCTCTCAGCCACAGCCGTACGTTAGCAAAACACGCAAATAATATCGCTACTGTCATTAGGTACTAGCAGGTGCGGTGCCCTGCGAACGCGACTCAAGTCCATTAGCGGTATGTGCACATGTTTGGACGGCGATGCGGGACATGTATGGTACTGGAAAAAAGTAAATACGGGTTAACGGACAAAGGGAATTGAAAATTGCTCACTGAATTTTTTAACCTATTTTGCTGGTGACGGTTGATAGTATTCTAGATATACAGAAAACAAGCATTGTTTCGTGCATTCCGTGTGGTGTCCGGATTAAAAATATAGCACCACTTCATCTCCTCCCGTGGATGTCGTAAAAGGCGACTAAGGGAATCTAAACCAGAGGGATGGGCAGCAGCGTCCCTTCTGTGAAACGGCAGCTATACTGCGCTCACCAACCCGCCTGCCAAGCGTGGTGAGTATTGGCAAATACGCCCCAGAATGATGACACAGTTGTGAAAATCTATGGGGGAGGCCTTTGTTCAGCAGTGGACGTATAAATGGCCGTTAAGAAGCATTGTTTCGTTTTTGTTTAAACTATTGTTTCATAGAACTCTCAGAGTACCCCTTACAGTAAGGTATCTCTTACGTCGAAGGTGACTTAGGATGTAAATAAGTCTTATAAGACTGTGTTCGGTGGGGTCCGGATTAAGAATACAGAACGTGCCATCTCCTCCCGTGGATGTCGTAAATGGGCACTAAGGGACTCTAAACCAGAGGGTAGTGGCGTCTCTTCTGTGGAACCGCAGTCATTCTGCGCTCACGAAACAGCCTGCCAAGCGTGGTGATTACTGGCAAATTCTCCCCAAAATGATGACACACGGCATATAACCGTTCGTTTATGGTACGTTGATAATGATGAGGCTTTGATAACATACCGAGGTGATGTCTGTCTCATTGGTCTCAATTACCGCCTGTAACTGTCCCACTGCTGGACCAAAACCTCTCCTTATACAGTAAAGGTGACCAATGCTCATTGCATTGGTCAATTAAGACCTGACTTTTCTTAACAGCCTGTTAAGGCCTATATTAAATACAAACATTAATTTTATCATTACGTTTGCTGAATGTGTGTTGACGATTTCAGACCCTTGTAGAGTTCGGGTTTCGAAAGTAAGTGTTGACTAGATTGGCTAAGAAGATACATATGACATTGACAATCAAACGAACATAAACTCAATTATATTTATATGAAACAAATTCCAGAGTATATAACACTAAATTAAACAAGAATTACTCAAATCGCTTTTCTAATCTCGGAGGAGTCGGTGAACTATTAAGACATCTTCCAGATAAGCGCAGTCAATTATACCTGTCTATTGAACCTGGTTAAAAAATAAAGTAATGAAATAATGTAATGAAATATATATGGCACCAATTCGAAAGTATTTTGCACCTACGAAAAAAGGAATTGCTCAAAGCGGTCTTCAAATCTAGATTACTTCTTATACTTCGGTATACATACATAAAAAAACACGATTCGAATTGATAACCTTCTCTTTTTTTAAGTCGGTTTAAAACTGACGGAGAGCACTGTAGTGTTAACAGCCAAGGTAATGTTGCAACTCCATCTTGACGAGAAAAGAGTTGTTTGGAAACTAGTTTATGGATAAGTATCTAATAAACATGACTCATTATCAAGTAGCTTAAAATAAAAATATACTCGTATACTCCTAACGAACTGCCTTCTAATTAGTTATAATTACATATCTAACCTTCCCTTTCAATATTTTTATTACAGATGCACCCAAACGTATTGAGGTATGGTACACAATGTTCTGTTTATTCATTACTATTGTTATTATAAAATGTCTCCAGATTTTGAATCCACAACCTTCTGGTCAAGACGGAGTCCGTAATCCTCCGGACCATCATGACATCTCTAGCAACTAACCATTACCGATATTATCATAAACAAAATCTTTTACGAATCAGTTTCTAAAGCGTTCCCATCTAAACTTTATCACTACCCGTCCCATTAAGGATAATGATATTAATTAATTTAGCTACATAACTACATTATTAACTCCCGCTTGCATTAAACAAGGTACAATGACACCTTTTTAGCTTTTAATTTAATTACAAACCTTCACGTAAATCATAGCTTGACTGAAATTAACGGCCATTTATGTAATTATGAATACATTTATATTTCCTCGGTAATGCATTTTTACATATTAAATTGTAATCGTTGTATATTATGTCTGTATATCACATGACCTTTTCACGCAATTTGGGCACGTGATAATTATTACGATTATGGGTTATGTTACATTGTCTCCGCTGGTTTAATAAGCAAGAACTAATTGAAAGCTTTCAAGGTCTAGTTTTCGTGCGGCTCCGGAGTGATCGTACGAGGACCTGGAGCCCCCCTTTCGGTGCTGAAGATGACCACTCCAGTTGTTTTAGCTGGTATATCCCTTCGCCCTTGCCCGGGGCGGAGGAAGTACCACTACGAACAAAAAAGTTTTTGTAGAGGGCGCAGTGGCTAAGCGATTTGCATACTGCGTTACGGGTCACGAGTTCGATCCCCTCACGTACCAAATATGTGTATGGCCTTCTATCTATACATGTATAATGACTTGTCCTGACTGACTGATTCATCAACGCAGAGCCTAAACCGCTGAGGCTGAAAAACTGGAAATTTTGTCGGTTGATTCCTTTAAAAACGTAGGCTGCCTTAAGGAAGGAAATTTAGGAATTCCAATCCTAAGGTGGTAAAATAGGGAATAAAATAGGTTGAGAGTTGTATGAAACTCCGTCATGTTATAAGTTAGATCTATTGGTTATTGGAACATTGGTTCCATATAAAGAAATACGTGTTTCAGTATTTTTATAAATTGTACCCTTAAGGGGTCAATTTATAAAAGAGGTCGTGAAATTTTGTATGGAGTAACCGTAGTTCTTGAAGTTCATCATCATCATAGCAGCCACAGGAGGTCCACTGCTGAACAAAGGCCTCCCCCCTCAAATTTCCACAACGAGCGGTCACATGTCGCTCTCATCCAACTACTCCCAGCTAAGTTGAACAGGGAGTAGTTGGGTGAAGTTAGATCTATGATAATTGGATCCAAATACAGAAATACGTGTTTCAGTGTTTTTATAAATTGGACCCTTAAGGGGTCAATTTATAAAAGAGGTCGTGAAATTTTGTATGGAGTAACCGTTATTCTTGAAGTTCATCATCATCATAACAGCCACAGGAGGTCCACTGCTGAACAAAGGCCTCCCCCTCAGATTTCCACAATGAGCGGTCACATGCCGCTCTCATCCAACTACTCCCAGCTAAGTTGAACTGGGAGTAGTTGGATGAAGTTAGATCTATGAAAATTGGTTACAAATACAGAAATACGTGTTTCAGTGTTTTTATAAATTGTACCCTTAAGGGGTCAATTTATAAAAGAGGTGGTGAAATTTTGTATGGAGTAAACGTTATTCTGGAAATTAGATCTATGAAAATTGTTAATCAGCTTTTTGGTTAAAAATAAAGTAATACGTGTTTCCGGGTTTTTGCAACGCGGGTGAAACCCCAAGCGATAGCTAGTAGTGTATATAAGAAGTATATCTAGAAACTGTACGGGATAGCGGAGAAATCACAATATGGGGCGTTCGTATCGTTTTTATAACAATGGCATCGACTGGGTCAAACTCTGTAAGATCATGAAAGTTTTCTGAAACTGAAATTATGGTCAGTACACAGTACATGGCTAACCTTCTACTTCTAGAAGAGCCACAGGCATCTCGACTACCTATACGTATTATTTTCCCCCAAGTCTCGCTGTACGATTGGTACTACTAGTGGAATATCTAACATGTACTGGTGGGGCAAAGCCATCTGTCTGGTTGTCCGATGATGAAATGCGGATGGAGAAATTCAGAAAGCCACTTCTCGTAATTATAAATGTTGAAAATATAGTTCCGAACTAATCACAGTGTTATAAATGTCACAAATGGTGTTCTGCTAAACAAACAACGTGAATTTATACTGTGATGAGATTGAAAATGGATCGAAAGTTGATCGAAGGTAAAAGTGTATTCTGTTAACGTTCTGAACACAGTAATAAAGTTGGTACTTATCATCGTCCTTAAATAAATGTGGAAAAATTGATACGGGACTCGATTGAGATCATACTGAACCGAGGCTGAACTTGTAAGTTCAGCAGAATACCTATTTCTTTTTGTCAATCTATTACAAATAAATTAAATTGAAGTGTCTGTTTGTAATGTCAAAATAACAGCTTTTTACTAAATGCATATGAGAGTACATACGGTACCTACATCGAAAAACCAATAATGGCTGGACCGATTTCTACGGGACTTTCACTGGCAGATAGCTGATGTTATAAGGAATAACTTAGGCTACTTTGTTTTCGGAGAATAATTAAGGTTCCGCGCAAAAAAAAAACCCATGACATTCAATATATAGTGTATATGCCGAAGTAGTCTTATAATTATAAAAAACCAATTTCGTTTAAATTAAACGGCGAGTGAAACCGTGGGTCCCAGCTAGTTCATAATATAATCTCAGCTTGGTCATCTATAGCCATAGTATAAATAGTTAATAGAATTGGTACTCTGATGCAAAGCCTCCGAAATGAAATAAACCGAGACTATTATTTAACATCCATAGCTTAACTCACTAATAAAAAACAACTCGAACATCATAACCAACATTCATAACAAGAGTCTTACGAGCAAACCGTGGAGCAGTTAAACTAAATGTCCACACAAGATCGTGAATATCAGCGGGTACTTTAGTACCACGCGCAGTGGGGGGGTTACGTGACCACGCTATAAGGGACCTGGCGAGCATGACTTGCTGGATACACAGCATTAGACTTACAGTAGTTAAGCTACCATTACACCAATTTTTTTAATCAAATCTATTAAAATATAAACGAATAAAGGATAATATCATATATGTTTCTACTCATTAATAATTAGATTATCATGACCACTCGACCCCGAAAACTTGACCATAACAACTCGCCCCTATGACAACTTAAAGTTATGGCAACTGGACCCCCACAATTTTCAAAACGGGCATTTCTCATAACAGGCATTTCACAAATTGAGCATTACGCAAAATGTTTTTATAATATGTGTGTTTGGCGTTTGGTCGCAAAATTATTTTACCACGAAGGCCAAGACCACGATAGATTTCTAACCTAACCTATCCGAAATGGCACCGCCTTAGAAAATTAAATGGTTATTGTCAGGCTGTGAATATAATCATTTAATCAATATCATTGCAGAATGCTCATTTCGAAAAGGGCTCAATATGAAAAATACTCGTATTGTGCTATGCCCTTTATAAGAAGTAGGTAGGTAGGAGACCGACATGCCCCTTCGTCCTTCCCTGGGGCGGAGGAAGTTCATGAAGAATTTCCACTGGGCCTAATAAAAAAAGACACATTCGGAGGGGATGACCACAAAGCGGTCAGTCACTCTTGGGAGGGAAGTCGACTGTAAAAAGGCCGCCCCCCAGGCACTACTCGGGGAGAATTGTAAAGGATTCTCCCGAAGCCTTGCTGTGCGCTGTGCTGCGCAAACGGTGGCACGTGACCACGTATGCGCCACCATCTTCCCGGGGGTCGCTTGGTATGAGCTCACAGACTCCCCTATCTACGCACCCATGACCCCCGATGCCCCCTGCCATAAAGCGACGGCAGGGGCACTCCGGTGGTACCTACCATGCTGGACTCTTGCACTAAGAGAACTGCCACCAGTAAATTATTCAGGAAACCAGGTTGTTGTTACTGGAAATCTTTACTTTGTTGTCTCGACCTTTCTTCGTCTCCCGCCTCCAGCTCCTTTGAATATTAAATTATAAAATGGAACTGATGGCCCATTGTATCGTTAATAACATATACTTATCCTTTTCCTTCTGTCATGCTCACTAAAAGTCTTGCTGGCGGTGGCGTTGTGTATCGGGTCGTTCGGTTCCCTACAATATGGTTGAGCTAAGCGATGCTGATGCATGCGTCATGCTCGTGAACGGGTGCCGTCTGTTGCGACTGGTCAGCCGTTAACAGCCACGGCAAATACAATATTATAATATTATTGTGGTATTTTCCATCTTTACACATTAACCTACATTTTTCTCTGTATATGTTTTACAATCATTTGTATCAATCAACATTGTAATCCCCAACTATTTTAAAAGATTATCCATGGAGTTTCTTGCCGGCTCTTCTCCATGACATCAACTATTTGGAACCATGCAACTTAAATTCTGGCGTTTCATAAGTCAATATTTGGTTTATTTGAAATAAAAAAACTTTGACTATCAATGTAACAGAAATTCTACATGATTACCATAAAACACGCTAAATGTTGTCATTTCCATTTCAAGCGCGACACGCACTTATCTTACTGTGCCTCACGCACTGTGCCTCGAGCCCGATAGTTAAACTACATGATTCGTTGTTATCGCCACAGAAATAGCTGCGGCACAAAAACTGTGCGTACCACCACACGTACGGACAGATTGCTTCAAGTAAAAAATACTAATAGAATTTATTATAAGAGCAACATTTAAAAAGAAGTATGATCTATACAAATAAATAAAATTGAAGTGACATTGTAACGTCAAAATAACAGCTTTTTACTAAATTCATATAAAAGTATATACGGTACATATAACAAAAAAAAATATTTTTTGTCTGTCTGTCTGTCGGTCTGTCTGTCTGTCTGTCTGTTTGTTCTGGGTAATCTCCGAAACGGCTGGGCCGATTTTGACGGGACTTTCACTGTCAGATAGCTAATGTTATAAGGAATAACTAAGGTACTTTTATTTTAGAAAAATAATTAGGCTTGCGCGCAAAAAATGTAAAACCCTTAAAATCCAATATCTATATTCTTTGTCAAGTGTCTATGTCGAAGTACTCTAAATTTCCTTTAAATAAAACGCGAGTGAAACCGCGGGACCCAGCTAGTATCTTACAAAAATTGAGAATTTTATTTCAAGGGGAAAATAAGTAGGTTGTATGTCTCACGTTTATTAAACAAACAAGATGCAACTTTTTTTTGTCATAATTAATTATGTAAAATTGCCACTTATTTAAGTGCTACTTAATAAAATTTATCACGATTTTACTACAGCGGCACGTCATATTTATCTGTGTGCGTTTGACGACACACAGATAAAGAAGACGTGCCGCTACCGTACCGCCTCATCATCATCATATCTGATTTCCACAACAAGCGGTTACATGCCGCTCTCATCCAACGACTCCCAGCGACCTTCACCAGGTCATCTGTCCACCTCGTTGGAGGTCATCCCATGCTGCGTTTTCCGGTGCGCGGTCTCCATTCGAGAACCTTTGTGCCCCAACGGCCATCAGTTCTACGAGCAATATGCCCTGCCCATTGCCACTTCAGTTTACTAATCCTTTCAGCTATGTCGACAACTTTAGTTCTTCTACGGATCTCCTCATTTCTGATTCGATCTCGTAGAAAAATACCAAGCATAGCTCTCTCCATAGCTCGATGAGTGACCTTGAGCTTTCTTATGAGGCCCATTGTGAGTGACCACGTCTCTGTTCCATATGTCATCACTGGTAACACACAAAGACTTTCGTCTATTATATTATTAGACTATTTGTACATGGCACCATAATTTTTCAATATCCACCTTTGCGTAAACTGTCGTCTTTAGTTCCCAAAGAACGCTAGATCGTACATATAGTTATGTTAGTTTGAGTGAATAGTGAAATAATAGAAATTACCTAATATATCCACATCCAAATAAACAATCCCTCCAAACAAACTTGTCGGCACGGTTGGTGCAGTAGCTAAGGGAGCTTTCTGCGCTACGTGTCGCGGTTTCCTCCCCCTCCCCCCCGTTTATTGGTGGCAGTGGAAATTCTTCATGAACTCCCTCCACCGCGGGGAAGGTCGGAGGGCTATGCGACTCCTACCGGCTAAAACCACTGGGGTGGTCATCTGCCCCCTATATAACCTAACGGGGGCTCCAGGTTCTCGTACGATCACACTAGAGTCTTCTCCATACCTATCGCCATTGCATTCTCTTTACGCAGTATGTTTTTCTTAGCACATAATGCTGCTGCCCATTCTCTAGTTGTCTTGCCCTTTGCCGCCTTTATGACACCCGAAGGAGAATAAATCCTTAGGGGAGCACTCCTTCCATGGCAATAGAAAATTGCTTCAAGTTTCTTTGATTTACTGAGTTCAGAAGTAAAAGGTTTTAAACAATAAGTGTCATCAATTCTGCTTAATTTATAAACATATTTCTTTGTGTTATAACTAAGATATTATTATTGATTATATTTGATTAATATGTATGTGTATTATATATTTTATCTTTTAATGATTAATAATATATTTATATAGGTCATATAAAAATGACGTTTCATATCATATATTTATTAGTTGGTACTTTTATAAGTAATGTACACTAAACTTAAACCTCAAGTCTTATGCCATCTCTCTATCACTCAAAGGTTTGCTGGTAGAAAACTCAAATTTGAGTTAAGCTCGCCTTTGTACATATAATTTCGATTTGTGTAATATTTCTGTGTTTGTGTACAATAAAGAATTAAGAAGATATGTTTAGCCATGTGTACATATAGTAGTGGCATTTGAGAAAAAAGTATGAGAAAGTCACGAACTATACAATCTATACATACAAATAAATAAAATTAAAGTGTCTGTTTGTAATGTCAAAATAACAGATTTTTACTAAATGCATATGAAAGTATATACGGTACCTACAATAAAAATACTTTTTTTTTGTCTGTCTGTCGGTCTGTCTGTCTGTTTGTTCCCGTTAATCTCCGAAACAGCTGGACTGATTTCTATAGGACTTTCACTGGCAGATAGCTGCTATTATAAGGAATAACTTCGGCTACTTTTATTTTAGAAAAATAACAAGGGTCCGGCGCAAAAAAAACTCTGAATATTTAACATATATACTCTATGTCAAGTGTCCGAAGTACTCTAAATTATTTATTAATAATCCAATTTCTTTTAAATTAAACGGCGGTTGAAATCGCGGGTCCTATTACCAGCAAAATAAAGCCTTTTTGCTAAGTTCCCACATTTGTTCTGGGATTTTGTGTCAGAAATATTTTATAACATCCTAGTTGTACTTCGTATAAATGTCAAGATGATTCAGTCATTAATCAGATCGAAAGCCAGTAAAAAAACCATCAAACATGGTGTTTACTTTCGCGTGTACTCCGCCATTTTCTACTTTGTTATGGTCATAAAAAGAGCCTGTTACAGGTAGTTATGTGTAATTTTATAACAAACTCAACACGAACACGCAACGCTTTACTATTTTACACAAATAATAGAATAAACGCGCGGTTAGCAACAGTGGCTCTGCGCGGGCGCACCCTATCTAGGTCGGAGCGATGACCCGTGCCGAACGTAACCGAACACGACCGAACGAATAACGAAGGTTCCCGAATGTTTTCGAATGCAATTTTTAAATCCTTTTTTACGAAATTGTCACACAATTTTGTTTGACAAATTAATTCTATTTAATGGGACGTATGTAGGTAAATTATAGTTTCGATACGTGGCCTCACAAATTAACGAACACAATCTTTTACGCAATCCCCACAAGTAATAATAGGGTCGAAGCAAACAAACAAATAATTGTTTTCTTTATTAAATGTCAGAGCAAATCAACTTTCGTATTACAAACATAAAGTACAGTTAGGAACGAAATGTTAAATGAAAATTGAGTTTTAATTAAAAACCCATTTTATTTCGAAATGACGGACAAAACAGGTACAATTTAATCTCGGGGCAATAAAAGTTTTAAAAGAGGATTGTTAAATGAATTCCACCTCTACCTCTGCTATTAATTTAGCATTCAATGGGAAGGCACACAGTAAATGGTCACATTTCATGAATGTATCATGTTATAGGCATGCCTTGTTTAAGTGCTCATAACTTTTCCGAGGCGAAGCTATAAAGTCCACTATCGGCCGAAATGAATAGTCTAGCTAATCCAAAATCATTGGATTTGGGTTTGACGATTTGTCTTGTTCTTACATTATGTGTGATCTTAACACAAACACAGATCAAGTCTTAATAAATATTTTAGAATAGGTTGTTATTAATTTCAATCGTTAGTGTGAGGTGTGGCGATGTCGGTCAGGTGCATAAAATTGTTTACACATTTTCAAGTAGACTATTAAGAAACAAAGGTACTTTTTATTTTTGTTAAGAATGACTGCTACCACACAATGTAAGCACTAATTACTACTCTATTTACTCTAACTATTAATTCTGGCCCTGTAAGCATATTTATTTCTTAGGCCAATTATTAATTATCCATAACTAAATACAATTAAGAATTTTCCGGATTAAGAATATAGCACCACTCCATCTCCTCCCGTGGATGTCGTAAAAGGCGACTAAGGGAATCTAAACCAGAGGGATGGGCAGCAGCGTCCCTTCTGTGAAACGGTAGCAATACTGCGCTCACCAACCCGCCTTTTTTTTTTTTTTTTTTTTTTTTTTTTTTTTTTTTTTTTTTTTTTTTATTGATCCGGTGGAAATACATCATGTACTTCCTTCACCCCGGGAAAGGGCGAAGGGGCATGCCGGACTCCTACCGGCTAAAACCACCGGAGTGATCATCGTCGGCACCGAAGGGAGGCTCCAGGAACTCGAAAGATCTCCATCTAGAGCCACCCATTGGTGCCACGCCTTTAGGCACATCTCGGAGGGGATGACTGTAAAGTGGTCATCCCCTCTAGTGGAGGGAAGGCGACTGTAAAGAGGCCACCCCCCAGGCATCTCTCGAGGGGATTGTAAAAGATTCCCCCGAGGCCTCACTATGCGCTGTGCTGCGCACACAGCGGTACGTGACCACATGCGCACCGCTGTCTTCCCGGGGGTCGCTCGGTATAAGCACGCAGATTTCCCAATAAGCGCGCTTGCGACCCCCGAGGCCCCCCGCCATATAAAGACGACAGGGGGCTCAGGCGTGTTGGACACGGGCACCGCGGCGGTTGTTACCCCGGCCCCGTGTCCTCCTCCTCCGAGCGGGATCGGCCCTCTCCCGATCCCGCTCTGCGACCTCCTTCTGGAGCATTACGTTCTCACAGAAGGAGACCACAGCACTCCAATTTTCATGCTCTGCCAGCATAGCCGACACTACTGCTGGCAAAGAGAGATCTTGCCCGATCCGATCGACCAGGATCCGCCGCTCGGCAGTCCACGCAGGGCACTCTCCGAGCGTGTGCTGTGCGGTATCCTGATCGTCTCCACAGTGGTGGCACTGTGCCGTGACCTCGCGTCCTATCCTGTGCAAGTACGCACCGAAACAACCGTGTCCGGTGAATACCTGCGTCAGGCGGAATGTGACGCGCTCGCTCCTTTGGAGCCAGGCTCCGAAGAGCGGCAAGACAGCCTCGACGACGCGCTTTTGCGCGTACTGTGGCAGCATAAGCCGCTCGCGCCATAGCTCGAGGGCACGCCGCCGAGCCTGCCGCCTCAATATTTCGAGCGCCCCTGAAGGCACGCCTTCACCGCTCTGGCGGAGGGAGCGTGTTTGGTGATACACCCACGCATCCATCTCCGCCAAGATATCAAAAGGCGGAAAGCGCGCCAACAGAGTTGCCGCCTCAAAGGACACTGTTCGGTATCCTCGTGCGATCCGTATAGCCGCTCTACGCTGCAGACCGTGGATCTTGGTTCTGCAGCGCTGGACGCCCGAAAGCCGAGACGACCAAACAGGCGCCCCGTAGAGGGCCACGGACCGCACGACTCCCCCGTAGAGGCGGCGAACTTCTTCCCTCGGTCCCCCGAGATTGGGTAGCAGCCGGTGTAAGGCACCTACTATCCTTTCGACCCGGGGGACAAGACGCTCGAAATGCTCCTCGAAGCCCCAACGACTGTCCAGGATGAGCCCAAGGTACTTCATGTACCGGCCCACCCTGATTTGCGCGTCACCAACGCGTATCCACGAACTGGGGGGCTCCCTGCTCCGCGGCAGTTTGTGGAACCATAGCGCCTCGGTTTTGTGAGGCGCTATCCGCAAACCCAGAGCGTGGATTTCGGCCACGACAATTGCCACCGCTTGCTCGGCAAGCCGGATGGTTCCTTCGAAGGACTCCCCGCTGGCCAACACAAGAGTGTCATCAGCGTAGCAGACTAAGCTGACGCCAGCGGGGAGAACGACACGCAGGACCGCATCGTAAGCGAGGTTCCATAAGAGAGGACCGAGAACCGACCCCTGTGGAACCCCGCACGTGATCTCCCTCCGCTTTACGCTACCGTCCCTGCCCACGTAGCGAACATGCCTGTCGCGCAGATATGCCCCGATGATATCCTGCAGATAGGGGGGGCACTGATGGTGCACTAGCGCCCCCCTAATCGCACCCCACGGGATAGAGTTAAAGGCGTTGACTATGTCAAGACTGACAGCCAACGCCACCCCACCCCGTCGGGACACTACCTGTTCCGACAGCGAGCGGACGCGAAGAATCGCGTCGATAGTGGACCGCCTGCCAAGCGTGGTGAGTATTGGCAAATACCCCCCAAAATGATGACACAGTTGTGAAAATCTATGGGGGAGGCCTTTGTTCAGCAGTGGACGTATAAATGGCCGTTATGATGATGATGAAATACAGACTGATAGTACCCTACATTACATTTCCACAACTTAAACAGAGTAGTAACTTGATCAGATCACTGTGACATGTGATTTTATTGTTATGTACAATGATATTATATTTTTAAAAAGGTAGATTACATACGCGCCAAAAGTAAGAACCAAACCTCCCCCAATTGTAGCACTTCGCAATCAGTTCGCCCAAAACAGAACAACGAGCACACGCTGTCATAATCTCTATTTTTTAATAAATAAGCGATAACAATGCCGTCGTGCATATATAGAAAATGCACAAACTATCAAGCAAACATGAATAAAGAACTAGGGGGGAATAAAGAAGTATGTATGAACATACTGAAGTAAGACGTAGTTATTGTTTGTTGAATTCTGCATGTAAGATTCTGCGGGGTGAATCTGATTGTCCGGAGCTGGTGTCACAAGTGGTGCGGCTATTTATTCCGAATATGCCTATGCACCAGCTCAGGCCGCGTAGACATCAGTTACTGGCTGTACCGGAGGCCCGCACAGTTTCCCAACCCGCTCGTCCGTTCGCTTACGATGCTAAATGCTCTCCTAACATCAGCACCGGAGTGTGATTTGTTTGTAGCGAGATGGATAGATGTGTGTCGGGAATGTTTGAGATTTTGTGAGATGATGGATAACAGATAAATTTATTGATTTATTTGCCATATTTTTATATATATTGCTTTACATAGCCAAAATGTTTAATCTTACTTGTTTTTTATGTCCTGTATAATAACTGTACATCAAATTAGTGTAATCTGAAATGTTGTGCATGTATATGTGAAATAAATAAATAAATAAATACCACAAGTGAGTAAAAAATAAAATATTTGAAAAAAAGTACTATTCAAATTACGTATAGAAAAATATTCTCGAAGAAAACACAGGCCTAACAAAGATAACACATAAATTCTATCATAGGTGCGACAAAGACATAGAGTACACGTGTTGTCATTTTAGATAGCTATCTCTTTTACTCTCGTTTTTGTATCTTCTTTCTTACAGCATAGGTAGATTTGCAGTTTTATAGGTATATACATACAGCGAGACTGAATTTAGCGCGCCATTTATTATGGACGTATTATATCTATGGTATAATACACTACTCAAAACTAAATAGGGCCCACCATGTTTTTTTGCCTTAACTTAAAATTGTTCAGTTTTTATGAATGTATAAGTTTCAAGTGGGCATTCAGGAATAGTGTAAACACAAACAATGGAATCATTTGTTTATTTCCTTTAATAAAAACACAAATAACAGTTTTTAGGAAAAATTACACAAAATAAAAGATAAACGTAATCTGGTAAAGCACACGTCTTCTGAAAAAAAATATGGTGCTTGTTGTTTTTTAATAACGAGTGGGTCCTCCTCTGCTCCGTATGCACTCTCTGAGCCTATCTGGTACACTTTCAATCAAGTGAGTCACGTTTGTGTGCGGTATTTGTTCCCAACAGACTTTCAGGGCGTTAATGAGCTCCTGCTGGCTGTTCACATCACTTTAGTTTTCTTTCAGGCTTCTTTTGAGTTGATCCCATAAATGTTCTATTGGGTTGAGGTCGGGACTCATGGCTGGCCATGGCAAAACGGTGATATTGGCTTCAGAGAGTGCTCTTTGTGTGGTGCGGGCTGTGTGTGCGCGAGCATTGTCATGCATAAAGACAAAATTATTGCCCACTCTTTGTGAAAACGGGATGACATGTGGCCGGATTACTCGCTCGATGTAACTGGCGGCGGTTACGGTACCTTCATTGAGAATTACCAACTCCGTTTTGCCGTGTAAGCTAATTCCACCCCATACCATAACACTGGGACCCCCCCATCGGTCTGTTCCATGCACGCATGGTTCAGAAAAACGTTCCCCTTCTCTTCTCCACACGCGTATCCGTCTGTCATCACTGAAAAACTTCACTTTAGACTCGCCCGTAAAAAGCACATTCCTCCAGTTATCCATGGTCCATTCCAAATGTTCCCGGGCGTACCTTAAGCGTGCTGCACGATGAGCCCTCGTCAGTTTCAGTCGAATAGCGCGTACTCTGGAGCGTTGTCCATCTTCGTGAAGCCGATTCCGAATGGTTTGGTCGCTGACTCTCGTCCCTGTGGATTGCCGTAGTCGAGTTTGTAAGGTCCGAGCGGTAACAGTACGCTCCCGTCGTGCGGTTAACCTTAGATATCGGTCTTCCTGGCCTAGCTCTAACTCTTCCTGTGCCAGGTCTCCTAGCTACACTTCCGGTCTCCTGATATCGTTCCCAAACATTTCGGATTGCTCGTCGCGAAACACCGAGGTGTATAGCCACAGATCTCTGAGACTGTCCCTCTTGAAGCAAAGATACTGCTCTTGCAGCGGTTTCCATGTCCATATGTCGGCGAGAACCAGGCATAGTGATCACAACTAACACAGGAACCAAACAAAATTGTTAAAAACGTGAGTATTCCACAGCAGTGTTTAGTGTAGACTGAAAACTTAAGTGACCGAGAATTTGTGCATTCGATGTTTTTTTCGAGTACTTCACTTTTTTAGCTACCCTCTTGAAACCAATATGAATATTGTCGAAATAAACATTGATAAGGGCTCCTAAACATGGTAGCTTGATGGTTCAATGCGTAACTTTGACAACAACTACTTAGATAACTTTATTTTGACCAAAATAGTGACTGATTCGAGGTGGGCCCTATTTTGTTTTGAGTAGTTTATCATTGGTTGTGTACTTTCACGGTGAGTTTATAGGGTTTTTTTAGTGGAAAAAAGTTTTTGCTGTTAACTGTTGTTAAAGACGGTGAGACAAACGAACAGATGGGTTGGCCTGCTAGCTGGATATCAAATAATTAAATTGTGTTTTTTTAGTTTAGTGTAGTCTGGTATAGAATCGAGTTGTGTTGCCAACTGTACTATACGGTGTACAAAAACAGTTCACCGCAGCACGGAGGCGAAAATGTCAGTTACTATAGTTTGATGGACAGACAGACAAGCTGTTTATAGGAACTTGTATAAACATGTTCAGTGCTGAGTTTCTATAATGTTTGTTATTTATTATCATTATTTTTGTACATGTGGGTAATACCACCCATGTTGGGTCAGAATTACTTGGATGAACATCACGCCTATAGTCCCCAAAGGGTTCTACAGAAGTGTTACCGTTGCAGAACCATTAGTCAGCCATTAACATTTGTCGGACCCAATTATAAACTCCATGGTTTTGGGACTTTATTAACAGAAAAATCCAATAAATCTACTTTACTATTCTACTTTATTCATCATAAACTTCTTCCACTCCGGGGAAGGGCGAAGGGGTATGCCGAAGACTTCTACCGCCTAAAACCACTGGAACGGTCATCTTCGGTATCGATGGCTCCAGTTCCTCGTAAGATCACACTAGAGCCGCCTAGATGCCCACACCTTTAGGTACATTTTGGAGGGCATAACTGTAAAGCGGTCACCGCCTCTAGCATAGGGAAGGCGACTGTAAAATAAATCTGTCCACTCTTGATTTGAAGACTTAGGAGTTATAACGGAGACCTAGGGATTATAAGGTTCGGGAAACACAGACACAGACACAAACTGGTACAGTTATCCGCCCGCTTTTCTACCGAAATAAATCTATACAATTAATATGGTCTTCTAATTATCCATATCGATGTTAGAGTCAACATCAAAAGTAAATGATTATTGTTCAAGGTTTCCAAAGCGATTTATTAATGAAAGTTTTCTGGTTTCTTAAACTAAATATGACAGAATACCTCTTAGAGTACACTAGGTATAGGATCAATTTAATCATTTTCGTTAATCCAAGTCGGAGGCCTTTTTTATTTTATTTATGGTCCCAGTGGAAATTCATGATGAACTTCCTTCGCCCCGGGGAAGACTGAAGGGGCTTACTGGACTCCTACCGGCTAAAACCATTAGGGCAAAAACAACATCTTCGGCACCTAGAGGCACGCCTATATACACATCTCGGAGAGGGTAGCTGTAAAGCGGTTACCCCCCGGGGAGATTCTAGAGGGTTCCCATCGAAGCCTTACTGTGTGGGTGCCTTGAACAACTTGGACATAAGGTTGGCTACACGAAAAGAAGAAAGAGCCTTTCAACGGTGGAGTTAGAAGGCTTGCAGGTGGGTAAAGTTCTAGGTTGAGATTTTGACTGCGTGCGTTACACCAATTTCACACGCCACAATAACTGCGTACTTGAGTTTGGAGTGAAACACAGACAGTGATATTACCGGGACAAAAGGCATTTCAACTTAAGTGCAAATGCACAGAGAGTACGTGCTCTTGGCAGGCGGGTTGGTGAGCGCAATATTAAAGAAAGAAAGACATGATTTATTATGGCTTTGCGTTATATCTAATTGTCATAACTCAATAATAAAATAAGTATATAACAAAAAGTAATAAAACAATCATAAAAATAATAAATTAACATTATAAATTAACAAAAAAAAACAATAACATTATTATCAGACATTATTGTTCAATACATTAACAGTTCATTTCCCATTGCAAAACGAAACACTTGACACTATTTCACAGAAGGGGCTCTGCTGCCCATCCCTCGCTTTAGAATCCCTTAGACACCTTTGAAGACATCCACAGGTGGAGATGGAGTGGTGCTGTATTCTTAATCCGTACACTACACAGTACATATACAACGTTAAACTAATTTCTTCATAAAGCTTAGTTAAAATACTCTACAATGTATTTTCTATTAATTTCTCGCATAGTAACAAGGTACGTAAGCTCGGTGGGTTGGTTGTAGCTTTTAGCACAAACAGACATACAACTTTCATATACCTGTGCCGGTATAATTAAAGCGAAGAGTGGAAGACGGCGCCGGCGCCACGCGACTCCTCGCTTTCTAATACCGACTGTGTTGAGTACAGTGGGGGACAGCGATTTGGAAATTAATTTGAAGGTATAGTCAACTTTCAAAGTAGGTTTATATAAGACTGAATTGTACTTGCCAAGGGCATATCATGTTATTTTTTCTAGTTTGGGCCAGATTGGAACCATTGCTGCAGACTGACATTAGGATTAAATTATACAGAAAGAAAAATAAATTTAAAAAGGATTTATTTCTGAACACCATAGAGACGCGCATAACACTAACACCAAAGTATAAAACATACTTTTGTTTTTTTCCTTGCAACACCCACGCAATTTAATAAAGTACCTCGCCAAAGGACTTGGAATCCAGGCTATCATTATTCACAAACAAAAAAGAAAAGTAATACAGCATTGCTAGCTCTGTTTAGTGCGTGAATGTTGGCAAGAGATTTAAATTTCTACTAAAGCAACTTAATATAAATTAATATTATATAAAACTATGATTAAATTAAAATTATTGTGCGCCGCTCGTGCTAAAACATACATGATTCATAATACATGATTCTATTCCGTGCGGTTTTCGGATTATGAGTATAGCACCATTCCATCCTCTCCCGTGGATGTCGTAAAAGGCAGCTAAGGGTGTCGAAGCCAGGAAGATGGGTAGCAGCGCCTGTCTGTGGAACGGTAGCCATACTGCGCTCACCAACCCGCCAAGTGTGGCGAGAACTAGTAAATTCCCCTTTAAATGACAACACAATTTTGGAAATCTATAGGGGAGGCCTTGGTTCAGCAGTGGACGTTCTTTAGCTGATAAGATGATGATGTTGAAGTGATTCTATATCATTCTAGGGTGGTCCAGCACAATTCTGGGCCCACGGCACCTGCACTTGCTACGCTTATGCTTTAAGCCTGATTTGTGTTTCAAATCTTTATCAGTTTCAATGTTCAGTATAGTACTTGACGTTTCCATTATATCAGTAAAATGTCGAATTAACTACCACAGCTGACCCCAACTTATGACAGCCAGCGAAACGTCACAGCTAGGTAGAACCTAGCTGTGATGATGATGAAGATCTTAAAAACAGTTACTTGATAAATACCTATATTTAAAAATAAAATTGATATGTATCCATCCAGGGCTATGGATCTGGTATAAATTAATATTATAAGCACTTGGTCTAAAATTGAGATTATTCCTAAAAAGTGGTTTTATTTACTGCTATATACATGCTATAATGGTAAACGATAACTTTTTATTTTAGAAATGTATTTGTTTGCAAGTAGATATACCTATAATGATGACCAAGAGAACTTCGTTTGGTCACCGGTCGATAACACTTTCAACTCACGCCCTTTTCCATCGTCTTCCTCGTGGTCTACCGCAGCCATCTAGACGGGCAAATCATGGCACCGAGAGGTTTTCTTTAACTTGTTGAGTTGATGGAACTTGAAAATTAAAATTCGAGTACAAATCACTTGTGTACTCAACTATACTTGTCAGTAGGACAAGACATCACCTCGCCTAGCAACGACAACGGTTCCGTAGATCTACGGTACCAGTCCCACCTCTAGCAATACATCCCACCACTACCGTACCAGTTCGCTGATACCGTTGCGTATAGGTTATTGTGGTACACATATTGGGTTTTGATTGTTATCGTTAATTGTTTACGAATGTTATGAGACAACTACTTAATAATGCTTAAATACATTTTTAAATTCTTGGTCATAGCCAGTTCAACTCACTGATAGGTAAACGGTGAGGTTAAGCAACGCTCGGCGCAGTCAGTACATGGATGGGTGACCGCATAGTGATATTTGGACAGAGCATCTCCATGCTTCGGAAGGCACGTAATATCGTCGGTATCTGTTGTAGTCATTAAGCCAAGTTGGAGGCTTTTGGGGGGCTTAAATAGCTCCGTCACAACTTCGCCTCTAACCACACGAACACACACACACGTTTCTTTCTTAAGGCGCTCCTTTTGTTTTGTTTTTTTATTTGCCCCTGTGGAATTTCTTCATGTAAGGAGGAAGGGCCATGACTCCTACCAGCTAAAACCACTGGAGCGGTCATCTTCAGCACCTAAGGGGGGCTCCAGGTCCTCGTATGATCATACCAGAGGCGCCCACGCTTAATGGAGCACTTTTTTTAAAGAGGCCTATGCTATTATTTCTTCTGTGATGGGGGTACAGTTTACAGACAATATATATGCAATGCAATGCCACATACACAAATAACTAGGACCCAGATCTACTATCCGTAGTATAGTTGTAAGTTACAAATATTTGATTCGTGGATTGAACCCACGACTCGCAGCGCAGGTAGCCCCTAGCTACTCAGTGTGCCGTTGTATAATAATATTAGCAGAAAGGCAAGCTCTTTAACACTAAGTTCGACATCCATTTTAACTTTGCAACCCCTACAGAAACCATAATATTGTGGTGTTACTTCTGAAGGTGTTCTTTTATAATCCCCTAGTAACCTTTAGACACTAATTGGAACGCTTTATGAAGTTAGTTAGTGTAGATATCACGGTAAGTTATTAATCACCACTTGTGTTCAAACTATCACTAGCCCGTACTGCCAAACGTGGATCTTTTTTAAGACCACTATAATGAACGGTCGATAAGAGATACTGTCATAATCACCACTTATAACAACCAGATCGGTGGTATGCTGTTATATACTCAAGGCACAGTTGGCGCAGTGGCTAAGCGATTGGCTTCCTTCGCTACGTGTCTCAGGTTCGATGCCCGCACGGAGCAAATATTTGTATTGCATACGATAGTTGTTCCAGGTATCGGTGTTTGCGGGTGCGTAGATTGGGGAATCTGCGTGCCCACACCGAGTGACCCACGAGAGGACGGTAGTGTGGTCACGCGCTGCCGTGAGACGCTTTGGGATCCTTTATAATCCCCCCGGGGGGATGACCGCTTTACAGTCACCCTCTCCATGATGTGCCTCTGGGCCTGACACTAGTGGGCGGCTCTAGTGTGAACATACGAGGACCTGGAGCCACCCTTAGGTGCCGAAGATGACCGCTCCAGTGGTTTTAGCCGGTAGGAGTCCGGCATATCCCTTCGCCCTTCCCCGGGGCGAAGGAAGTTCATGAAGAATTTCCACTGGGCACCAATGAAATAAATAAAAAAAGGTCTCGGTGTTTGTGCATGTGAGAGTGTGATGTCTGTAAACTGTACACACGACACAGGAGAACCCCTATTATATATATCTTTAAAACTACTTTTTCCAATTTGGTATCAGTATTTAATACTAAAAATAAGAATGACTCAAATCGGTTCTCTGATCTGAGAGGAATCAAAACTGTTAAGACATCATCTAGATAAGCGCAGTCAAATTAACCTATTTATTGAAGCTGGTTAAAAAGCTACTAAATAAAATGTAATGAAATTTATATGGGACCAATTCCAAAGCATTCTGCATCAGTTAAAACAAGAATTGCTCAAATCGGTCGACAAACCTCGGAGTAATCGGTGTACATACATAGAAAAAATAAAGAAGTCGAAGTGTGAAGTCGGTAAAAATATTTGTTCGTCGAACTGCGACAACGTATTCCGACATTTATTTTGTTATTTCACGTATTGATTAAACTATATTTTTACAAATTAAAATATTCTGCTCTATTCTATTCTAACTTACTATTCGCCAATAACAACACGTGACAATCAATACACCTTTTTACATCTAACAGTATTCTTTGACCTTTAAACCTCAAAAACAGTTTTTTATACGAGGTCATCCAGTGAGCACCTTCTATTATTGTAATATCAGGGCTATATTCAGCTCAACGTAATAAATAACGATCGTTTACTGAGAGCAAAGGGCGCTCTATTTATTACCGAAGTGCAGAGCTAACGAACGACTACATTGCTGGTAATAACTGACTCTAGTTGGTTATATTAGAATATAAACAAACCTAATATATACATACAGTTAACATTACGCTTCTTACCTAATGGGTTAAGTAGAGTTAACGAAGTTAAAGATAAAGATAAAAATATTTTTATTCATGTAAACCATATATAGGCACTTATGAATCGTCGAGACTTTAGTTGCCTCGTTCCAAGATGTGGACTTTCAATGAAGAAGAACGGACAAGAAACTCCATGGTTACTCTTTTTAAATCATATTAAATGTTACAATATTTTATGAGCACATTGTTGTAAAAATCAAGGTTATGTGAAAACAATTTAGGAGAACAGAGTCTAAACTTTTAATAAGTCTGCTAAATAAGACTGAATGTATTTTTTTAAAGTTTTGATTCAGTTGTCACGGCAGCATTTGGCTGACCAGTCCCAACAGACGGCACTCGGTCACGAGCATGACGCATGCATCGGCGTCGCTTAGTTCAACCATATTGTAGGGAAACTTAGCGACCCAATACACGACGCCACCATCAGCAGAACACTTGAATGAGCATGACATACCTAACTGCCAGACAACTATCACGTCAATAAAACTAAACAGAAAAGCAACCCACATGGTTCTCGCACTACCAGTACAGTAACAAATCAAAATAAATTGAATGTATAAAAATAAACAAGTCATTTAAGTAATTTAAACAAATATAGAATAATTGAATGTCATTATACGAAATAATAGAATAATCGAATGTCATTATATGAATTAATAAATCCATTATAGGTAATAATGACGTAATTTAAATGTCAACATAAAAAAATGCAATTATATTTGATAAATATACATCAAAAACCAAGAATGTCAGTATAAGCTTATGAAAAGTTGAGCTGCATAACGGGTCGACTTAACCATTTGCCAGTGCCTAACGGTCAGTATACGATCAGCGAGGTTAAGCAACGCTTGTCGCGAAGATCACAAAAACTATCTCTCTCTTAGACGGCAGTCATTAAACCAAGTCAGAGAGAGAGGCTTTTGGGAAGTTTGAACAACTCTGACAGTAGGTAGACCACTAACCACATGAAAAGGAGAAAAGAAGATGAAGCCGCATAGCCTAATCTAATATCTGTCAGACTCTCGTAGAGTGCGTCTCTATAGTTAGGTGCAAAATTTTGTGACACGTATCGTATTAACGAGAGTCAATAATTAGCAGTTAGTCGAGTGGCTGTTCACACGCATTCGACGGAACGCTGGGAACTTCTAAATGGGACCCTAGTAACTATAATTTTTTTGTGTACCAGGGCTTAGTCAAAGTCAAGGTTTTTTATTTCAAATAAACCAA
This sequence comes from Diloba caeruleocephala, assembly GCA_947459985.1. Lineage (NCBI taxonomy): Eukaryota > Metazoa > Arthropoda > Insecta > Lepidoptera > Noctuidae > Diloba > Diloba caeruleocephala. The sequence continues at coordinate 1,038,467 of OX381620.1, read as the reverse complement.
ATATTGGCACTTATGAAATGTCAGAATCTAAGTTGCACGGTTCCAAATAGTTGATCTCGTGGAGAAGAGCCGGCAAGAAGCTCCATGGATACTCATTTAGAATAATTGAGATTACAATGTTGATTGATACAAATTATTATTAAACACATACCGAGAAAAATGTAGGTCAATGTGTAAACTTGCTTAACAGAACTGAGAGACTTTCCAGAGGGTGCGAAATGCATGTGCCCGTTTTTGTTTCAATATCCCTCCTCGATCACACATTAAACCCTTTTTAAATAATGAAAACATGATGAACATGTCGTCACGCAGGAGGCTCCATTTAGCTACTTTACTTTTTGGCGTTGTTTTATCTAAAACACCTGAATACCTATACAGCAAGTTTGCTTGGTCACGAGATTACAATACGCACAAAACTAGGGCCTCTTCCTACCTCATGGCTACGCCAAGGTGTGCACTGCTGCATTCCGTGGCAGTTTTAAATTCTCTGCAACCCGCTGCTGGAACGACCTCCCACCTCCTTTCCGTGCTATAAAATCGGTATATACGTTCAATTTAAAATATAAAAAGCATCTCACGGAACAGCAAAAAAATATAATTAAATAAAGGTATGAACTTACTTTAGATACTAATAATGTAGATCAAAATCAGCAATTTTGCAGCGATTTGATGTGTTTTATGTATTCCATTTGGCCTTTCGATTGATACATAGCATGTAGATAGTATTTCTGAATCGTATTTAAATCTCCTCCACCCCAGTATAACCAGCAACTTATTATTATGATTACAAATTATGTATGATATTATAAACCTTAAATATTCAGATAGCAAGTTAGCAACACTTGGCTTACACTTTATTTTTTATTTATTTTTCTTTATCCATACTACTTTCAATGTAAACTATGTCCTTTCAGAGAGTAGTATTTACCAATCCAATTCCAATTTTATTTATTGGCGCCATCGTTGGAGTAGTTTAATCTTTGTTTATCTTATTTTCTTTACATGTGTACCCAGCGACTAGCTTCGGCAGCGTCTTTAAATTACTCTGTGGCAGCGTCCGTCGCTTGTCAAAGACAATAGAGGCGGACCACGGATAGTGACCGATAAGAAAACAATCCATTTTACACACTAAATACTTTTATTTTACACTAAATACTATTACTTTAATTATTTAATTTTATTGTTTATTTAATCACAGTATCTGCATTATTTATTTATTTTGTTTAAATGTATATGTAGTGACCGACTGTGGCCTCACTACACGGTCCTATCTGAAAACCAGCGCTGTAACGTTCCACCGTTGCAGCATATGCTGAGATAGGGACCATTTTTGGCCTCGTACAGCATTCTTTTGTTCGTAAAAGTAACTGGCTTTCTTTTATTCTGTTCTGTAAGTGTTGTCCGAGTACAAGATAAATATTTTTCTTTCTTTCTTTCTTTCTAAAGATGAAACATACCACAGTAATATCATCATTTCGGCCGAATGAAATCCACTGCTGGACACAGGCCTCCCCCAAATATAACCACAACGACCGACGTTGGGGGGTCTTGCCATAATCGCCACGCTTGGCAGACGGGTTGGCGATCGCAGTTGAGTTGTTAATATACTCGAAGGAAGCTGCTGCCCTTCCTCCGGTTAATCCCTTAGTCGACTTTTACGACACCCACAGGATGAAATGGGGTGGTGGCATTCTGAGCCGGCACCACACGGCAAACGACAGTAATATAATAATAATAAATTATTTGCCGTGACAGTTAACGGCTGACCAGTCCCAACAGACGGCACCCGTTCACTAGCATGACAGATGCAGATGCGAACGACCCGATACACAACGCCACCGCCAGCAAGACATTTTAGTGAGCATGACAGACTAATACAGCCAGGCAAAAGACAATCAAAATTAGTACTAAAAATAACATCAAATAGTAGAATTAATGTTGCTCTATTTTTAGTTCTTTCCGAAATTTTACTATAAATTTTTATTATCATGTAGTGTGGGCCTTTTTTATACATTTCTAATTTAGGTTCTGGTATTATTAAGTTATTTTTCCTGTGTGGGTTGGTATTAAATTCGTATAATTGGTGATTTTTCCTATTAACCATTGCAGCCTCGAGTATGGATGCATGGAAGTGTAAGTGTTTTTTGTTGTATGAAGTGTGGTCTACAGCTGTCTCGTTGTTATATGTTTAACATTATGCGTAAGCACTTTTTCCGCATTATGAACAGTTGATTCGCGTCAGAACTATTAACCCCACATAATAACTCCGTATCGAAGCCATGTTTATGCATACTAAGCGGTCATTGCTGTTTTTACGTTTGTATTTGCTATTAACACCGATAAAGCGTAAATAAATTATTGCGATAAATTCGTCTTCATTTATTCGACAATACCTTTCCAGTAGACGGCAGTGGTTGATACAGTCGGCTGCTGCGCTCCGGGTCGTGGTTCTTCCGGGTCTGGGTCTATTGTATGTGGAATTCCTGTCAGTAAACGCACCCACGACACAGGAGAAATCCTAGTATAGGACAGTGTTTAAAAAAACAAAAGAGTTACGGTGTTTATCAATTTTATGCCTAAAGGTTAAATCGTTTACTTCTTCTACATTAAGACTCTTTGTTAGTGTGCTTAGATGTAGAGGTTTTTTCTGGTATGGTAGAAATTGGATTAGCTTAGTCTTTTTCATATTTACTTCAAGGTTACGTTTTTCAAGCCAAACTTTTATATTAAAGAAGGTGTTTTTTAATACGGTTTAGTGAATCTGGATTAGATGAGCATTTGAAGAGGAGTGAAACGTCATCGGCAAATAGAATGCAGGGGGAGATTGATGTTTTCGGCAAATTGTTCACATATATTTTGAACAGGATGCGACCGAATAAGTAGGTCTTGTCTATATGAACTGATGTGTGGTGCTGGCTACGAACAGCACCAACCCATCTCATCCCGTGGATGTCGTAAAAGGCGACTATGTGAGTAGCAGGAGGATGGGCAGCAGCGTCTGTCGAAAATATTAACAACTCAACTGCGATCGCCAAACCGCCTGCCAAGCGTGGCAATTATGGCAAAACCCCCCAATGAGCACACGACACACCCATATCGGGAACATTTCTGGGAAATGTGGTTGCTTAACCGGTCATTTTCTGGCGAAGCCAAAAGAGGCCTCCACCCAGGCTTAAATTTAATATTAAAAACTAAGCAACTTTCGCTCGGCTTAGGACGTTGCTGGGGATAACAAGCTATAGTTTTGGGGACAGCTGGATCGGTATTATTTAAATTGTATTAGGGGACATTTAAAGCTACAGGCTCGGCACGGGCCGGCGCGATCAAGAGACGGGAGGGAGAAGTGCTAACTTGCACGTGAAGGTAACGTGGCGATAGGCCTCCGCGACGTCGGTGAGGCGGGCATCCTCGGCGGCGAGGGCGGTACAACGGTCGGGTGTTGAGTGAACGAGATAACGCGAGTCTCTTATGTGACCTAACGTGATTTTGTCGTCTGGATCGACCAGAACGTGCCTCGGGCAGGGGGAGGCCTGTGTCCAGCAGTGGACTTTATTCGGCCGAAGTGATGATGATCTATATGAACTTTCGTGTGTATCTTGAAAGGTGACTAATGGACTCTAAGCCAGAGGGATGGGCAGCAGCGTCCCTTATGTAGAACAGCAGCCATTCAGCGCTCAATAACCCGCCGGCACGCTTGGTGCAGTAGTCAAATTCCCCTGACTGAAAGTGACGACACATTTGTGGAAATATGTAAATAGGGGGGATGCCTTTGTTCAGCGATAGACGTGTTTGGCTAATATTTATTTATTTTACGATGTTACTGCATATTAAGATTTATGTGGTTTAACTTAATTAGTAAGTACTTGGTTTAGTCCTGGAATTTGAAAAAGATTAATACGTTTGCTTGCGAGCACAGCTACTCTAGGCTGGTGATGAGAGAGGATCACAAAATGAATTGATTAATTGAGTCAAATTGTACCTTCTTATTATGAAAATTATGTACATTATTTGAATCAAATTCCGCGGATCAGAAATTTGAGCGAAACAAGGATTTGAGATACTTGAGCGCTGTCAGCTTAACATGCTTACGACCATAGTTCTCATGGACTGCCTTTTTGTGCTAGTTAACAAATTTTGCGTGGGATTTTGTGTAAAAGCAGTTACAGTGCAGCCTACTGCACTGACCTAGTGGTCGAACTGGAACTAACGTTACTGCAGAGCTTCGATGACAGTTTACTACAGAGATGAATATGACAGTAACTGCAGCTTTTGAATGGAATGGAATGGAAATGCAGAAACACTCTCAATACACTCGAATTTCACGCTCGAAGATGGCCTACCAGACAGAATCTTCCCGTCTACTTCTGTTTGCTTGGTGAGGCCAAATGATAAATAATAAATGCCCAACTCGCAGACATTCACCGCAGAACATGGGCTTATATCCAAAACAAGAAATATTGAAATTTATATTAACAAATCATTTTGTTTTCATCGTTTAGGCCGAATGAAGTCCACTGCTGGACACAGGCCTCCCCCAAAGATCACCACAACTACCGATATGGGTGTACTGTGGGTTCACTGGGGGGGTTTTGCCATAATCGCCACGCTTGGCAGACGGGTTGGTGATCGCAGTTGAGTTGTTAATGTACTCTAATAACGCTGCTGCCCATCCTCCAGCTAATGCCTTAGTCGACTTTTACGACACCCACGGGAGGAGATGGGGTGGTGGTATTCTGAGCCGGCACCACACGGCATAAACATATAATAGTAAAAACAAAAACATATACAAATAATCGTAAATAAATAAAAATACATTCCGTTGCACAATTCAAATTTATATTTCGAACGCACCAAGATCTGGTCGAGCTTAGTTTTTCCAACTTAGGAACGCATACCCGGTATAGCCGAATTATGGCCTATCGACTTATAACTTTGGTCATTGGACCGGACCGATGTGAATAAAAATGCAATAAAGATGCCCATACACGGTAGGACTAGTAGTTTCATCAATAGATATATGTAAAGGCCAGTTACAAAAAATATGTGTTGTAACAAGAATTGTAGGCCATTTCATGTTGTGGGTGCTAACAATATATTTTACATGACTGTCGATATAAATATGAGAATCTAATACACGTTAAAAGGAACATACATTTATTATCGACAAAAAGCGACATACATAGCGTCAATACTAAAAGAAAATCTTGTTATGCCAATGTCCAGGCTCCAAAAAATATGTAATTCATTTAGGTGCCAACGTATACGTTTCTACAGTAAGATCCCAAGTAGTATTAAAATTCTTAGTTTTAATAAATTCAAAATCGTTATAAAAAAGAAACTCTTACGTAAAAAGGGTTTCTATACAGTTACATATTATATGGACGACAAAAATGCTTGGGATCGAGCTGCTCTAATCTAACATACTTATTATTTGTTGTTGAATTTGGACATTATTTTTATGACATTTGAATGTATAAATGCTTTTTTAATACATTTGTTGAATAATTTCAATATTCAACATTTTAATATTTTTTGACATCGTTCTGATGATAAAATATTTGTAATTTAGAATGCGGGTATATTGAAGACTGTAATACATTGATATATTATTTATAAAGAGTATATCCATGGAGTTTCTTGCCGGTTCTTCTCCATAGAACCAACGACTTAGAACCGTGCAACTATTTAAATTCTGACTATTCGTAAGTGCCAGCAATTGGTTTATAAAAATAAAATAAATTGTCACGAAAGGATATCTTGTGACACATGTGAAAAATAAATCTGAAAATCATCAATTTCAGATCCCGTGTGGAATTATTACGTGACAAACTTATATTTGTGGTTAATTTCATATAGTGTTATAGCAACTACACAAGTTCCCGTAAAAAAAAAACTTGTCAGTTGAACAAGGGTACACTTGGGATCCCCCAAGTTATGTAATGGTACGAAACCTTCTAAGGGTGCATTGTCTTTTATTAAAGACACAGTAATATCATCATTTCGGCCGAATGAAATCCACTGCTGGACACAGGCCTCCCCCAAATATAACCACAACGACCGACGTTGGGGGGTCTTGCCATAATCGCCACGCTTGGCAGACGGGTTGGCGATCGCAGTTGAGTTGTTAATATACTCGAAGGAAGCTGCTGCCCTTCCTCCGGTTAATCCCTTAGTCGACTTTTACGACACCCACAGGATGAAATGGGGTGGTGGCATTCTGAGCCGGCACCACACGGCAAACGACAGTAATATAATAATAATAAATTATTTGCCGTGACAGTTAACGGCTGACCAGTCCCAACAGACGGCACCCGTTCACTAGCATGACAGATGCAGATGCGAACGACCCGATACACAACGCCACCGCCAGCAAGACATTTTAGTGAGCATGACAGACTAATACAGCCAGGCAAAAGACAATCAAAATTAGTACTAAAAATAACATCAAATAGTAGAATTAATGTTGCTCTATTTTTAGTTCTTTCCGAAATTTTACTATAAATTTTTATTATCATGTAGTGTGGGCCTTTTTTATACATTTCTAATTTAGGTTCTGGTATTACTAAGTTATTTTTCCTGTGTGGGTTGGTATTAAATTCGTATAATTGGTGATTTTTCCTATTAACCATTGCAGCCTCGAGTATGGATGCATGGAAGTGTAAGTGTTTTTTGTTGTATGAAGTGTGGTCTACAGCTGTCTCGTTGTTATATGTTTAACATTATGCGTAAGCACTTTTTCCGCATTATGAACAGTTGATTCGCGTCAGAACTATTAACCCCACATAATAACTCCGTATCGAAGCCATGTTTATGCATACTAAGCGGTCATTGCTGTTTTTACGTTTGTATTTGCTATTAACACCGATAAAGCGTAAATAAATTATTGCGATAAATTCGTCTTCATTTATTCGACAATACCTTTCCAGTAGACGGCAGTGGTTGATACAGTCGGCTGCTGCGCTCCGGGTCGTGGTTCTTCCGGGTCTGGGTCTATTGTATGTGGAATTCCTGTCAGTAAACGCACCCACGACACAGGAGAAATCCTAGTATAGGACAGTGTTTAAAAAAACAAAAGAGTTACGGTGTTTATCAATTTTATGCCTAAAGGTTAAATCGTTTACTTCTTCTACATTAAGACTCTTTGTTAGTGTGCTTAGATGTAGAGGTTTTTTCTGGTATGGTAGAAATTGGATTAGCTTAGTCTTTTTCATATTTACTTCAAGGTTACGTTTTTCAAGCCAAACTTTTATATTAAAGAAGGTGTTTTTTAATACGGTTTAGTGAATCTGGATTAGATGAGCATTTGAAGAGGAGTGAAACGTCATCGGCAAATAGAATGCAGGGGGAGATTGATGTTTTCGGCAAATTGTTCACATATATTTTGAACAGGATGCGACCGAATAAGTAGGTCTTGTCTATATGAACTGATGTGTGGTGCTGGCTACGAACAGCACCAACCCATCTCATCCCGTGGATGTCGTAAAAGGCGACTATGTGAGTAGCCGGAGGATGGGCAGCAGCGTCTGTCGAAAACATTAACAACTCAACTGCGATCGCCAAACCGCCTGCCAAGCGTGGCAATTATGGCAAAACCCCCCAATGAGCACACGACACACCCATATCGGGAACATTTCTGGGAAATGTGGTTGCTTAACCGGTCATTTTCTGGCGAAGCCAAAAGAGGCCTCCACCCAGGCTTAAATTTAATATTAAAAACTAAGCAACTTTCGCTCGGCTTAGGACGTTGCTGGGGATAACAAGCTATAGTTTTGGGGACAGCTGGATCGGTATTATTTAAATTGTATTAGGGGACATTTAAAGCTACAGGCTCGGCACGGGCCGGCGCGATCAAGAGACGGGAGGGAGAAGTGCTAACTTGCACGTGAAGGTAACGTGGCGATAGGCCTCCGCGACGTCGGTGAGGCGGGCATCCTCGGCGGCGAGGGCGGTACAACGGTCGGGTGTTGAGTGAACGAGATAACGCGAGTCTCTTATGTGACCTAACGTGATTTTGTCGTCTGGATCGACCAGAACGTGCCTCGGGCAGGGGGAGGCCTGTGTCCAGCAGTGGACTTTATTCGGCCGAAGTGATGATGATCTATATGAACTTTCGTGTGTATCTTGAAAGGTGACTAATGGACTCTAAGCCAGAGGGATGGGCAGCAGCGTCCCTTATGTAGAACAGCAGCCATTCAGCGCTCAATAACCCGCCGGCACGCTTGGTGCAGTAGTCAAATTCCCCTGACTGAAAGTGACGACACATTTGTGGAAATATGTAAATAGGGGGGATGCCTTTGTTCAGCGATAGACGTGTTTGGCTAATATTTATTTATTTTACGATGTTACTGCATATTAAGATTTATGTGGTTTAACTTAATTAGTAAGTACTTGGTTTAGTCCTGGAATTTGAAAAAGATTAATACGTTTGCTTGCGAGCACAGCTACTCTAGGCTGGTGATGAGAGAGGATCACAAAATGAATTGATTAATTGAGTCAAATTGTACCTTCTTATTATGAAAATTATGTACATTATTTGAATCAAATTCCGCGGATCAGAAATTTGAGCGAAACAAGGATTTGAGATACTTGAGCGCTGTCAGCTTAACATGCTTACGACCATAGTTCTCATGGACTGCCTTTTTGTGCTAGTTAACAAATTTTGCGTGGGATTTTGTGTAAAAGCAGTTACAGTGCAGCCTACTGCACTGACCTAGTGGTCGAACTGGAACTAACGTTACTGCAGAGCTTCGATGACAGTTTACTACAGAGATGAATATGACAGTAACTGCAGCTTTTGAATGGAATGGAATGGAAATGCAGAAACACTCTCAATACACTCGAATTTCACGCTCGAAGATGACCTACCAGACAGAATCTTCCCGTCTACTTCTGTTTGCTTGGTGAGGCCAAATGATAAATAATAAATGCCCAACTCGCAGACATTCACCGCAGAACATGGGCTTATATCCAAAACAAGAAATATTGAAATTTATATTAACAAATCATTTTGTTTTCATCGTTTAGGCCGAATGAAGTCCACTGCTGGACACAGGCCTCCCCCAAAGATCACCACAACTACCGATATGGGTGTACTGTGGGTTCACTGGGGGGGTTTTGCCATAATCGCCACGCTTGGCAGACGGGTTGGTGATCGCAGTTGAGTTGTTAATGTACTCTAATAACGCTGCTGACCATCCTCCAGCTAATGCCTTAGTCGACTTTTACGACACCCACGGGAGGAGATGGGGTGGTGGTATTCTGAGCCGGCACCACACGGCATAAACATATAATAGTAAAAACAAAAACATATACAAATAATCGTAAATAAATAAAAATACATTCCGTTGCACAATTCAAATTTATATTTCGAACGCACCAAGATCTGGTCGAGCTTAGTTTTTCCAACTTAGGAACGCATACCCGGTATAGCCGAATTATGGCCTATCGACTTATAACTTTGGTCATTGGACCGGACCGATGTGAATAAAAATGCAATAAAGATGCCCATACACGGTAGGACTAGTAGTTTCATCAATAGATATATGTAAAGGCCAGTTACAAAAAATATGTGTTGTAACAAGAATTGTAGGCCATTTCATGTTGTGGGTGCTAACAATATATTTTACATGACTGTCGATATAAATATGAGAATCTAATACACGTTAAAAGGAACATACATTTATTATCGACAAAAAGCGACATACATAGCGTCAATACTAAAAGAAAATCTTGTTATGCCAATGTCCAGGCTCCAAAAAATATGTAATTCATTTAGGTGCCAACGTATACGTTTCTACAGTAAGATCCCAAGTAGTATTAAAATTCTTAGTTTTAATAAATTCAAAATCGTTATAAAAAAGAAACTCTTACGTAAAAAGGGTTTCTATACAGTTACATATTATATGGACGACAAAAATGCTTGGGATCGAGCTGCTCTAATCTAACATACTTATTATTTGTTGTTGAATTTGGACATTATTTTTATGACATTTGAATGTATAAATGCTTTTTTAATACATTTGTTGAATAATTTCAATATTCAACATTTTAATATTTTTTGACATCGTTCTGATGATAAAATATTTGTAATTTAGAATGCGAGTATATTGAAGACTGTAATACATTGATATATTATTTATAAAGAGTATATCCATGGAGTTTCTTGCCGGTTCTTCTCCATAGAACCAACGACTTAGAACCGTGCAACTATTTAAATTCTGACTATTCGTAAGTGCCAGCAATTGGTTTATAAAAATAAAATAAATTGTCACGAAAGGATATCTTGTGACACATGTGAAAAATAAATCTGAAAATCATCAATTTCAGATCCCGTGTGGAATTATTACGTGACAAACTTATATTTGTGGTTAATTTCATATAGTGTTATAGCAACTACACAAGTTCCCGTAAAAAAAAAACTTGTCAGTTGAACAAGGGTACACTTGGGATCCCCCAAGTTATGTAATGGTACGAAACCTTCTAAGGGTGCATTGTCTTTTATTAAAGATATTTTTTTGTCGGATGCGTGAGGTGTCGCTCCGTCAAGTTTTATCAGTCAATATATTTTGTCTATTACAAGTGGTAGGTAGCTTCAAGCCCTCTGCCAGCAGTAGTGTCGGCTATGTTGGCAGAGCACGAAAACTGGAATACAGTGGTCTCCTTCTGTGAGAGCGTCATGCTCCAGAAGGAGACCGCAGAGCGGGATCGGGAGAGGGCCGATCCCGCTCGAAGGAGACGGCGCCGGGGTAACGCCTGAAAACCCCTGCCGTTGCTATAAGGTGGGGGACCTATGGGTTCGCGGGTGCGTAGATTGGGGAATCTGCGTGCCCACACCGAGCGACCCAAGAGAAAACGGTAGAAGAAAGAAGAAAGAAGAAAGAAAATGATTTTATTTCTACGCGCAATTGACACACACAACACTTAACACAAGACTTAAAACTAGACTTTCTTCAGCCAAAATAATAATAACATTATAAAAAAAACAGAAATGTAAAAAATTGTAGCACGGATTATAAATAAAACTTCTCAGTCCGTAAGAAATGAGATCTCTGATAATCCAGTTTATAAAGTAGGTAGCACGCATGTGGTCACGCGCTGCCGTGGGACGCTTTGGGGGATCCTTTACAATCCCCCTGGGGGGGTGACCGCTTTACAGTCACCCTCTCCGAGATGTGCCAATAGGCGTGGCACCAGTGGGCGGCTCTAGTGTGATCATACGAGGACCTGGAGCCTCCCTTAGGTGCCGAAGATGACCGCCCCAGTGGTTTTAGCCGGTAGGAGTCCGGCATACCCCTTCGTCCTTCCCCGGGGCGAAGGAAGTTCAAGAAGAATTTCCACTGGGCACCAATAAAAAAAAAAAAAGGTAGCTTCAAGCCATATTTATTGGGCACAGTTCCAAACACCTAACATAAAAGTCTGAGAACGTTTTACGGTAGCAATCAAAACTAGAATACTTGGCGTGTTAAACCGATGATTCGGTACCAATGACACGCATGAAGAAAATAGAAAAAGTAAGGCCTCTGAACGCGTGTCATTTTAGAAAGTAGTACAAACACTAAGAGATGATTACAACACTGGTTAACACTCGGAAATACTTATATTTTTCGCGTTGGGGTAGGTTCGCCCGAGATACGGGTCGATGACTCTGCACACAACACGCACACCACCTAAACACGTCACTTTTATACTCACACCATATTTACCTAACATCCCTCTAATAACCTCAAAACTATTTCTTCGTACAAATAAGTTCCAATATCGCATAATTTTTAGTTTTAGAGCGGCAAACGTAAGTTTGTTTTTTGTCATAATCGAATGCAGTTTGTGCATGTGTGCGTACCGCTCGAAAGATAATAATAGTGTTGCGAAGGAGTTGCGATTTTTTCTTTTGAAACTGATTAAGAGTTATTAGGAATCGCATCGACTATCGTAAATTGCGTTAAAAGGTTGGAACTATGAAATTAATTGTATTTAGTTCGTTTTATATTATTTAAAAGATTTAATCGGTGATTGTTGTGATATTGTTACCTTTTCGAGGACGACACTTTGATATCTGAGATCCGTTTTAGATCAATTAGTTTACCTACGCTGAAACTCAAAAACAACAAGAGATTTAGTTCTAATATTAAAGCATATTCATTTGTCATTAACGGAAACGTAGATAACTACTTTGCCCTCACTTATATAAGTATGTTTGTATTCCGATAAATGCCATGGGAATAATTGTATTTCATGACATGTCCTGTAGGTACACAATATCGATAAGAAACGCAGTCGATAACATCGGCAGCCCGTCACTACAACCTCGGGCACTGCACTCACGCACACTAGCATACCTCTCGCTTAGCAACCGAAGTGAAGGCAGAAAGATCTACTACAGTGCCTAACACTATAATACCAAACGGTACCTTTCTCTTCAAACACCGTTAGAAACCATTGCTTGTTACCAACCACGATTAAAAGATGGGGTGGACAGTTAAGCGGTAATGGGTAGCGAAACTATTGTACAGCCGAAGCAATGTTATTTCGTAGTACCAGTTCATAGAACTACGATCTATTTTCTAGGTTATATAGCTGTTATAAAGTAAAAACATGTTGGCACATGGACTTATATTTTAAATGGCGGATGCATTTGCCATGTAGGACGGGCCTAGGTTTTCTAAAACAGTCTAGAAATGCATTCTAAGTGCTGAGCAGGTTAAAAAAGATGTCGCAATGATCTTACGAAGTTTCTCTTGGTCGTAGAATTTGCATTTTTATATGGAGATAAGTAATTTGTTAGTTTTTAGACTGGTACGATGAGGTTTCATACAAGTTTTACGTTTACCTTCAATAGCTATTAGCTTTACTATAGAATAGAGGCTTGTATATTTGAAAAGTTACGAAAACGATTTCGCGGTCTATTAGGAATCAGAGGCCGAACCATTGTTTGTATGTTGTGTGATGGTACTTTCACCGTCTTTTACGTAACCATCACATATGTTGTAATCCCCAAAGTATTATTCCATAGAGGTGTACTATATTATCATCATCATCTTCATCATTATCATCACACGGGCCTCCACCCAAAATCGTAACAACGACCGGTCAAGGTTTATGTTGTGTGCAAGGCGGGTTGGCGATCGCAGTTGAGTTGTAATTAATGTACTCAAAGTATGCTGCTGCCCATCCTCTGACCAATCTCATAGTCACCTTTTATGATACCGATGCCCATATGGGATGAGATGAGGGTGGTGCTATCTATTTTAGGTGGCAGCACACGGCAATCTATATTAGTCTATGTTTGACAGGTGAGTTGGCGATCGCAGTGGAGTGGTAATTAATATACTCGAAGAACGTTGTTGCCCATCTTTTGGCAAGTCTCACAGACCCCTTTCAGGAAATTTTATGGTGTTATTCTTAGCCCCCACCACGCAGCAATCTACATTTTACTGATATCTGATTATTGATCCATTGTCTTAAGACTTAAGTTGGAATCCCTTTTGTTCTGGTAAATTCTCTGGCTGTTCCTTCCTGTAGTGTCAGGATCAGGATTACAACTACGCTTACCTATGTTGTTATGGAGGCTGAAATAGGTAGGACTATAATACCACCCCAGTCCAGCCCTTTATATAGAACTCTACCATTTACAAAAACTCAGCTTGATCGTGGCTGTGTACTGTTAACAGCTTTTAATTTTAATTTTAACAGCGCACCTTTTGTTATTTGAAAATTAATTTAATATAATATGTTTGATTTCTATACATACCTTCTTTTTACTCACATCACTCATTGCGATAGATGTCTCAAATTTTTCCTATTGAGACATACATTATCTACGCCCACTACGCATTTCTAAACCATAATCATTTTACACAGCATCTTTAGTTCGTACAGTATTTGAGTCTGCACGTAATGACATATTGCACGCTATTAATCAGTTTTATTATGCAAAACGCACTCATGACTGAGTCAATACACGCACAAATATTCTTTCCTTTATACAAAAATAAAACTACTAATACATTATACCCTTAATCTTAAAAATTCATAAACAGTATAATAACGTTTGCGTATAATTGTCATCAATAGAGTAAAGCCAAATTTCACCATGAATTTAAAAATATTTTAATGTTTAGCTTTACATTGACACAATGATAGCATTTTTAAGATATAGTTGCATAATTAAATCATAAGGCAAGTCACATTTATTATTATTTAGAACTATGTTAATGTAAACAACATCCTAATGGTGTCACACGTATCTGTAGTCAAATAAATGTTTTTCCTTTCTTTCTTTCTTCTTTCTTTCACTCTCAGTTCACAAATCTAAGCGATTTGACCATCATACCTATACTGTATAATATTCAACGGCCACTGCTGAACACGGACGTCCCAATATCCCCCACAGTGAACGGTCGTTGAGGACATCGCCTGCCATACGGTTTGTGATAAGCAAAAATATATTCTTCAACAATAATTTCATCATATCAGCCAAAGGACTACTAATAAACAAAGGCTTCCCCCATAGATTTCTACAATGAGCTGTCTGGGTGTGTGTGGTCATTGGGGAGTTTTGCCATAATCGCCACGCTAGGCAGGTGGGTTGAAGATCGCAGTTGACTTGTTAATGCACTCGAAGGACGCTGCTGCCCATCCTCTGGCTAATCCCATAGTCGCCTTTTATGACACCCATGGGATGAGATAGGTTGGTGCTATTCGTAGCCGGCAGACTAATCTAATAAGGTAGAAGATGTGGATCAGGACTTTGTTTTAGTTAAGCTTGAAGACAGCTGCACAAAAAACAGTATATTATAAACAGACAAGTCAGATTTGACTGTCTTTGATGTTTTTAGAAGTCACATTGACTGATAATAGGTCATCCAGAAACGTCTCGCATAAAATAGTGGTCTTAATCTAGTGTAAACATGGCAAAGGAATAACATAATATGTAAACAACGTTATTTACATTTTCGTTTATTATATATTAAAGCTGTTTATGTTCTCTAGCAAGTTATAATTAGTGGGACTCGTAAAGGATATCAGTGCTTTTATAATTTTGTACGGTATGATATGATGAAGGGACGACTCAGGTGATTAAAAACTCGCTCAGAAACAGGCCAGATATGGCAGCGCGCTGTGTTCTGCGCTCACATCTCTAGATTGTACGGTCGGCCGGGCCGCACAGGGGGACACCTGACCAAATGACGACCTGCCTGGGTACGGTGAGTAATTATTATCATCATTTCACCTGAAATTTGCCATCTGCTGGACAAGGGCCTCCCCCAAGATTGTATGTGGAATTTATGTCTGTAAACGCACCCACAACACAGGAAAAATCCTAGTGTGGGGCAACGATAATAAAAAAAAAAACCACAAGGAACTACCTGGGTTTGCGTTGTGTGCTCATTGGGGATATTGCCATGATCGCCATGCTTGGCAGGCGGATTAGCGATCGCAGTTAAGTTGTAAATGTGCTTGAAGGACACTGCTGCCGATTCTCCGACTAACCCCATAGTTGCCTTTTATGACACCCAAGAGAAGACATCGATAGGATGGTGAATGCGTGAGCAAATCCCGTCATAAGTAGGTGGAAGGTTCACCGTGGTAGTCTTAGCCGGCAAGTGACCGGTACACCGCTCTGCCTTGCCCAGGTCTGAGGAAGTTCATGAGGATATCACCACGATAAAAAGGTAACTAAGAAGTGAGATTATGAATAAGTTTAATATTATGAGATAATACGTCATATCATTAAAAACATCGACACGCCGTTACCCGACTATATATTAAAATAAAGAAAGTAACAAAATAAAAATAAATAAAGAAAGAAATGACGAAAGAAAGAAATAATAAAGAAAGAAATATTCGTATTTATGGGCACTAACAATTACCTACACCCCCCGTCGTTTCCATATGACGTGTAAAAGTGTCTGCTGAGACATAATTACTGAATAAACGGTTCTATTCTATTTATAGGTAAACAAAAAAACACAACTATTGAACAGAAGTGCCAAAAGGGCCACCAGCTCAGCATGACGTCAGCTGACAGTACAAGGCAGAAGCAGTAAAAGGGCACTGTTGTGACACTTGCGACTTATCGCTATGTGGTTTATCGCTTTTTACTGCACTACCTACATGTCGGTTCTACCCTGCATGGATCAATATTTGAATGGCCGACCGATAATTGTACCTCATTATTGTCAACTAAAAACAACTCGTGCATATAAAATACTCATTATCCTGAGATATTGTGTTATCGTGCCGTATCGGTATCGTGTCGTCGTGATAAATCATAAAAGTGCATAATGTTTAGCTATCTTTATCACGGGTCGCTGAACTAATTAAATCATATTGCGGTGATGGTTAACTAAAGTGCCACTAGGCGTACACGGCACCTAATTCCCACACGCCTGAAACCCCCTGCCGTTGCTGTGAGGCAGAACCTCTGGGTTCGCGGGTGCGTAGATTGGGGAATCTGCGTGCCCACACCAAGCGACCCAAGAGAAGACGGTAGCACGCATGTGGTCACCCGCTGCCGTGGGACGCTTTGGGGGATCCTTTACAACCCCCCCGAGGGGGTGACCGCTTTACAGTAACCCTCTCAGGGATGTGTCTATAGGCGTGGCACCAGTGGGCGGCTCTAGTGTGATCATACGAGGACCTGGAGCCTCCCTTAGGTGCCGAAGATGACCGCTCCAGTGATTTTAGCCGGTAGGAGTCCGGCATACCCCTTCGCCCTTCCCCGGGGCGAAGGAAGTTCATGAAGAATTTCCACTGGGCACCAATAAAAAAAAAAGGCGTACACGGTAGTCGCTCCGCACAAGCGTAGTTATTTGTATAGCTTGGTTAAGCTTAATAGCTCTGCTAATGAGATATAGAATGATTATCAACAGCGTTGCCTGGCACCCTGATTAGCCAAAAACAGCGATAGCAGCTGCGACAGCAGTTATCGCGCAGCAAAGGATCCACTGGTGCAAATCGCCTGAAATCGAAAGGCAAGGATGCAATTTTTAGCTCGTTGAGCGTCGGACAGAGTGTGCGTCAGAGATCTTCGCCTGTTTAATCGCTATCGGCAAATATGTAGAAGTACGATGTACGGTTGCAGTGAAAGCAACTTTGTTCAGAGCGTACTACACATCTCTATACTCGGCTAATCTGTGGTTCAAATATACCCAAAGGGCCCACAATTTTATGCGGTTGCCAATTAAAAAATGCCTTCAGGGCGCTGTTGCGTCTGCCACGCTTCTGCAGCGCGTCAACTATGTTGTGAAATCTCATCCAGCTGGATCTATGGTTGTCCGAATAAAGAATTAAAATATAAATACATAGTACTAAAATGAAATTTGACAGCGGCGACGGCGGCGCTGTCGCAAACCGTCTGCAACATACGTAATCAGCCCCCGCAAGCGCTTGGCTAGCAGCTTGACTAGGACAGCTCGTTAATAGCATGTACGAGGATGCAGTGACCCAGCTTTACATAATTTAATCAGATCATAGTATGACACCCACCCGAACATTTTTTGCCGAGGACAACACGGTCAATTGACTTTAAAATAAAAACAAATAAAACGAAATAAACTTGTTATACACTTCCAGTATACATTTCCAGTATAAGCTGACTTCGCAATGTATAGGCATTGCGAAGTCAGCTTATACTGGAAATGTATGGCTTGACTTGTAGCCGTGTGCACATACAATCAAAACAAATCAGTTGAGGTCTTCAATTCACTCGTATTAAGAGCTCATGGTAAGCCTCTAATTCTGTTATTTCCATCCTAAGACTGGGTAGAAAAAAATACCGTGTAAGGCCGCGCATACACTTCATATACCAGGCGCTACTATTTTATACCCTTTTCAAATGGGAGGAAATTTCGCAGGTTCGAGAGTATGGATGAGAAAAGGGAGGCCATTTTCCAAGGAGTAAAATAATAAACAAATAGAATATGAATTAATTACTTACATAACATAAATATACTCACACATCAGCCCGTGAACGTCCACTGCTGAGCATGAGTCTCCCAATAATGAATACAATGAGCGGTCATAGGGGATATTGCCATAATCACCACGCTTGTCAGGCGGATTGGTGATCGCAGTGTGTTGTTAGCACACAGGAGGGTACTGCTGCCCATCCCTTCGTCACCTATTACGACACTCATGGGAGAGGAATTGTCCATTCTATTCCACATGGAAAATCTATACATCTATACAAAAAACTGAAATTCATGTGTCAGTTTGTAATGTCAAAATGACAGCTTTTTACTAAATGCTTATGGAAGTATATATATATATATATACCTATGGTACCTTTGTTAATTGTTTTTATTGGTGTTCAGTGGAAATTCTACATGGAACTTCCTTCGCCCCGGGGAAAGGCAAAGGGGTACGCCGGACCCCTACCAGCTAAAACACTGGAGCGGTCATCTTTAGCGCCGAAGGGGGACTCTAGGACCTCGTAAGATCACACTAGAGCATATACGTTACCTACAACAAAAAAAACCGATATATTTTTTGTCTGTCTGTCCGTCGGTCTGTCTGTCTGTTTGTTCCTGAAATTTCACCGGCAGATATCTGATGTTATAAGGAAAAAAATAGAGATACGCGCAAAAAAAAATCCCATGAAATCCAATAGGTATATATGCGGAAGTATTCAAAATCATTTATAAATTATACAATTTTTCTTAATTAATCGACGGGTGCAACCGCTTGTCCCAGCTAGTTATTAATAAAATTAATATTACATATGTTTTCACACAAAAGAAGCAAGAATAAGGTCCCTCTTGACCCTGTCCTAAAAATAGGTATCGTAAAATACCGATTGCTATATTAAAACAGTATTTTATAGTGTGTACACGATGGCTACAGAATAAAATTAACTGTTTGGATTCAATGTTTATTGTTTAAATATTTATTGAGCACATCCACGGCCATGAGCTGTGCAAACAATAACTTAAACGAGGACACAACATTTTGAACACATATATGATAAATTAAAAAAAAAATTTGGTTGTCTGTAAAGTCGGTTTACTGACGATAGTTGAACGTGACAACGTCTTAAGAAAATACTGATGGAGGTAATTGGAAATCACAATGAAATTGATCAAGTTAGATTTATTTGTAGGCATAAATACAATTATGTAAATATATTATTATTAACTTTATCGGTGTAATTATCGTTGCTATAAACAATTGACACCACATTCACTTTTCACTGCACTTGATACTCGATCAAAACATGTAAATGTACTATAGTATAGCAGCTGTCCACGCAGACGCATCGCTCACTCAAGTAGGAGAGAGACGGATGTCGAATGCTGCCGAACGCAAAGGCCGATTGTGCTTCTTTGTCGCTCGTTCCGCGCTCTCGCTTGCACTTCAAGCCTTACATGGAACGCCTCAGAGCGAGGTAACGCCGCATGAGTCATGTTTTTTCGTGCGTGCAGCCGGCTCTATCGAATTATAAGACGTTGTCACGTCAATATAAAGTTTTATTCCGAGTAACATTGTATACACCATCATATCAGACAAAGAATGTTCACTGCTGGACAAAGGCCTCTCTCATAGATTTCCATAATTGTGTCGTCATTTTGAGGGAAATCTGCCAGTACTCACCATGCTAGGCAGGCGGGTTGGTGAACGCATTATGCCTGCTGTTCCAAAGAAGGGACGCTGCTGCCCATTCTTCTGGTTTAGAGTCCCGTAGTCTCCTTTTACGATATACACGGGAGAAGATAGAGTGGTGCTATATTATTAACCAAGACACAACACTGAATAATTTCAAATAGAATAGAATACAACTTTATTACTCACCAAAGAAAATAAAAAAAAGGATTATTTATAATAGTTAGCGTGGTACATATTGATATATAATATCAGCGTTTGACCATCCCACTGGTGGGTAAAAGCCTCTTCTCATACAGAGAAGGAACGAGCATTAATTACCACGCTCGCTTCCTTTAAGTTACATATATGCATAACCCAGCCATCCACTCTATCTATCTATGGTGCGTGCCAGAAAATGACGCATATTTAATGTATTTCCACCGATAGAAATAAAGAAGGCGAGAGTAGTGAAGGTAGTATCATTATAATAAAACACTTTTAAACAGATTCCATCGCATATATTATAGATTTATGTTTTTACTAATGTTTCAAACACTGCAGCGTTCGTGGTCGCAGGATGACAAAAGTGACAGGCTTCAAACATATTTTTTTTAAATGCACTCCGGGAATGCCGACAGAAGTGAATTCTTATTTTGGCACGTTAGGATATTTTATCTCATCTTAAAAAAAACGCGTACCACGCTAAAACAAATTTTCACTTCAAAAAACTACCGTATAATTATGATTGAAAATTATTTCCATGCACGCCTATGATATTATATAATAAAAGAAGTAGATATGTTACATGCGCGCCAAAAGTAAGAACCAAAACTCCCTCAATTGTAGCACCTCGTAATCAGTTCGCCCAAGACAGGACAACGAGCACACACTGTCACAATCTGTATTGTTTTATTAATTAAGTAATAACAATGCCGTCGTGCGTATAGAAAATGCACAAACTATCAAGCAAATATAAATAAAGAACAAGGGATCTCATACCAATAAAAATTCTATTCAAATTATCTATAGAATAATATTCTTGAACAAAACTCAGGCCAAGCAAAGAAAAGAGATAACACATATATTCTATCTCAGCCACGACAAAGACATCCGAGTACACGTACTGTCATTTTAGATAGCTATCTCTTTTGTTCTCGTAGTTTTTGTATCTTCTTTCTTACATCAGAGGTGTGTAGTTTTATAGCTTTATACCTACATACAGCGAGACTGAGTTTTGCACGCCATTTAATATAATAAATAAATAAATAAATAAATTCTTTATTGACTTAGTATGGACGTAACATATCTATGGTATAATATCATTGATGTACGCAGTAATAACTCACAGTGTCTTGATGTTTATCATTGCGCTGTGTAGTTCGGGACTTCAATATTTTAATTATAGGATTTGTCGTAGTACTAGATTAATCTTTCTCTTACAGTAAACTGCGGCAGGCTGAGAGAGGATTCTACTAAATATGAAACAGCATAACAGGCTTTTTAACTATTGTTGTCTGACTGTATTAGACACGGGTGGTACAGATTACTGAATCGATTACACCATAGTTACCGGTTCTTAGTTCATTTCTTATGGAAAGGTTTACCACACGATTTAACGGCATTTCTCCGAATCGATTGGCTACAGGTTAACGTGGAAACGTTAGTTGCGTAGTGTTACCTAGATATATGTTTGTTGGGTAGCCAGAATTTTAGTACAGTTAGTTAATTTATCGTGTAATTAAAATGACTTACTCAATATGCCAACTATTTGGTTTTTCATCAG
Source organism: Diloba caeruleocephala (assembly GCA_947459985.1). Taxonomy (NCBI): domain Eukaryota; kingdom Metazoa; phylum Arthropoda; class Insecta; order Lepidoptera; family Noctuidae; genus Diloba; species Diloba caeruleocephala. The sequence goes on along the minus strand of OX381620.1, from coordinate 1,017,103 downwards.
GCACTGAAAACCCCGTGGAAGTGTTTAGCTTGAACTTTAATTTCGTATTAATTTTTAAAGGTGGGGAACGAAATTTATATATAGTCGATAGCTAGCTGTCAGCCGGTTAAGGCAGAAACAATGAAGTAAACATACACACATTATTATTCCAATAAAAAAATATTTAATCGATCAAATAAAAACATTTTATATTATATTCATGGCTGTATGAGCTAAGATCCATTTGCCTTCTTTGCTCGGAAAAATATAATGTACTTTAAAGGATTGAGGGGCACTGTATGACATTTTTTTTTTAAACGTTGCAGTGGAATGACTAGGCGAAAGAGACTTAATAACGAATTGTTTCGAGGTGGCGAGCGCAGTAACCGAGTAGATAAGATACTCTGTGGTAGTGTGGTGCTACGGAGTACTAGTTCTGCGTTGCTAACAATCGTTATGGGCAGTCATGAAGTTAACACCAGCCATGACTTACACGTCAAGCCACTACATTGCAAAAATAAAATTCGGTACTCTGTTAAACATTATTTTTTTAAGTGAAAACTTCTTTTAGTGTGGTACGCATATTTTTAGATGAGATAAAATCTCTGGACTCGCGACACCGTTACGAGACGCTAGACGGTTAGTTTGGCGTTTCGCCGTCGGGATCGCATTAACCCTAGTACCCATCTAAAAAATGTCTAACGCGCCAAAATAAGTTTTCACTTCTGTCGGCACTCCCGGAGTGCAACCCGTATTTTTTTGTTGCTGTTATAGATATCATCCTATAAAAAAATTACTGACGTCAACGAATCTATAAGACAGCTAAACTATAATGCTGATATACGAAAAGATAAGCAGAACATTTGCATTACGTGGGACTGGGTCAATGTATTCGGTTAGCGACATAAAATTGTGTGCATTTACAAATTGCTGCCGAGGCTGCTGCGTTAGCCACTTTTGTTACTCTTTACCTGTATTTTAATTAATATTACTAAAGGGGTCTTTGTAGCTCGTAGAACTGATGGCCGTTAAGGCCGAAAATGTTTCGAGTGGTGACCATGCAGCGGTAAGCGCAGCGTGAGGCGCCGACTACGAGAAGTACAGACGACCTGGTGCAGGTCGCTGGGAGTCGTTGGATGCGTGCGGCTCGTAGCCGATCGTTGTGGAAATCTATTGCAAGTATTTAGTAGTGGACGTCCTTCAGCTGATATGATGATGAAGGCGTTTGCTCTCCAGGTAAAGCGAAGTGGAAATGTATATTTCTGGTAAAAATCTTAATAAAATCGCTCTGAGATATTTTGGTCTGGTAAGGCTCTGTTCCGACTTAGTCTTAGACCGAGTGGAACTGTTGTTCTTTTTTATTTATAACTTAACCAGTTAAAGCTTTGGAATTTCCCAGTACGCAACACGCGCGCGAGCGAGCTGGTGAGCGCAGAATGGCTGCTGTTCCACAAAAGGGACGATCCCTCTGGACACAATAATAACTCCTAGATAACCAATGCCATGTGGTGCCGGCTCAGAATGCCACCACCCCATCTCCTCCCATGGGTGTCGTAAAAATCGACTAAGGGATTAGCCGGAGGATGGGCAGCAGCGTCCTTCGAGTACATTAACAACTCAACTGCGATCGCCAACCAGCCTGCCAAGCGTGGTAATGATGGCAAAACCCTCCAATGAGCCCACAACACATCCATATCGGTGGTTGTGGTGATTTTTGGGGGAGGCCTGTGTCCAGCAGTGGACTGAAATGATGATATCATTTTTATTTTTTTAAAGCTTTGCCCCTCTCTAGGATTTCCTGTGTCGTGGGTGCGTTTACAGACATGAATTCCACATACAATACACCCAGACCTGGAACAACTACCTGCAGAGGATACAAATATTTGTCCGTGCGAAATCGAACCCACGACCCGGAGCGCAGCAGCCGGTTGTATCAGCCGCTGCACCAACCGTGCCGTCAAATCATCAAATATGTTTTACAATTATTTGTATCAAACATTGTAATCTCAATTATTTTAAAAGAGTATCCATGGAGTTTTTTGCCGGCTCTTCTCAACGAGATCAACTATTTGGAACCGTGCAACTTAGATTCTGACGTGTCATAAGTGCCAATATTTGGTTTATTTGAAATAAAAAACTTTGACTTTGCGATTGATACTATTATAAATGTACCTACATGTTTTTACGTTTGAATGTTTGAGATAGATTATGTTTGTATGTATTTAAATTTTATAATAACACACTTTTAAACGGATCCTATCGCGTATATTTTAGGTTTTTTGTTTTTCCTGACGTTTCGAACACTTTGCAGGGTTCGTGGTCGCAGGATGACTAAGGTGACAGGCGTCGTTACAGATTTTAAAAATGAATGGGTTTTACCTGCAAACTGACGGTGTGGCCATGGGTTCACCGGTCTCTCCTGTAGTCGCCGATATTTTCATGGAGGACTTTGAGGAGAGAGCACTGATGACAGCCCCGACTATACCGAAGATGTTCAAACGGTACGTAGATGACACTTTTACCATCTTGCCTCACAATAGGGTGACTGCATTTTTAAAACACCTAAATTCAATACATGGTAAAATTCAGTTTACTATGGAATTGGAGGATAATAAATCCTTAGCCTTCCTTGACATACTTCTCATCCATAATCCTGATCATTCTGTTAGTCACACCGTGTATAGAAAGCCTACCCATACAGACAGATACCTTAACGGTGAATCTCACCACCATCCTTGTCAGTTAGCTACCGTGGCTAAATCTTTGTTACAGAGAGCACACGGCATCTGCGACCCCGACCATCTGGCAGGGGAACTTCACCATGTGAAGGAAGTTCTCCAGCGTAACAATTTGAGAGCACCACATCCCCGTCGCAGAAGCCGCCCGAAACCCACCACGGTTGATCGACGACCCGCTGTTTTACCATATATAAAGGGAGTCACGGACAGAATTGGTCATATCTTGAAGCGTGCTTCTATTAAAACCTACTTCAAGCCGCATAAGAAGATCAGCCAACTTCTCAAACCAGTCAAATGTCACATACCTTTACAAGATGCAGGAGTCTACAAGATTGACTGTGAGTGTGGGTTGTCATACATAGGGCAAACAAAGCGTAGTATAGCCACCAGGTTAAAAGAACACATAGCTGACGTCAAGCATAGACGCTCCACAAAGTCTGCAGTGTGCGAACATGCCTTAGATAAACCTAACCATTTTCTTCGTTTCGATCAACCTCAAGTCCTCGCGAAAGAGAACCGATATGTACCAAGAATGTTTCGTGAGGCTATTGAAATTAAAAAACATCCTAATTTTAATAGAGAAGATGGCTGGCAGGTACCACCAGTTTGGAATCCTGTTATTAAAATAATAAAGTCCCAAACTAAATACCACACTAAAAAACATCAAGACACTGTGAGTGATTACTGCGTGCATCGAAATAATTTTTGATTATAATTGTACGGTAGATAAAATAAAATAACTTTTTAAAATCTGTAACGACGCCTGTCACCTTAGTCATCCTGCGACCACGAACCCTGCAAAGTGTTCGAAACGTCAGGAAAAACAAAAAACCTAAAATATACGCGATAGAATCCGTTTAAAAGTGTTTTATTATAATGTGTAATACTCGCGAAAACCTAAGACATTATTATGTATTTAAATTATAAAATTAATTATTAATTTGAATGTTCGCCCAGTGAAGCCAGGCGCATATAGCCAGTCGCCTTCACTGATCGATAAACGATCGACGAGGTTAAGCAACGCTTGGCGCGATCAGTCTGTGGATAGGTGACCACATTGTGGCATTTGAACGGAGCGTCTCCGTACTTATGAGGGTACGTGAAATTGTCGGTCTTGGATGTTGTCATTACACAGCAGTCGGCAGTAAAAAAATCTGATACAAGTTGGTCACTAACCACACAAAAAGACAAGCGAAGCGGGTGAATAATGGCTAGCCGTTAAAAACGATAAAAAATGTGTTATATACAAATTCAAATTCAAAAGATTTAAATTCATGTAAACCATTTACGGGCGCTTATGAATAATCAGAGAGAGAGAAGAACCGGCAAGAAACTCCACAGACACTATTTTAAAATAATAAAAAAAAGTTACATACATTGCAATATAGTAGAATAAAGTTATGTGAGAATAATGTACTGCCAGTGAGAAATATTTATATACAAATACTAGTATTTTTATGTAAATATGACACATTTTCGTGTATGCTCCTTTACCTTAACAAAGGAATTGTAAAGCGTTTCGCAATCAAGTGTAACAAATGCTTAATAAGCTAATGTTCCATTTTTACTGACAATGAATAAAATTTGCAACGCGATAAGTTGCGCTGGTCATGGCACGCCGTCACGTTTCCTTCAACCAGCGTTATCGGGGTATTATCACACCGAAAATACCTCTATTGCCTAAACTATAGGAGTGGTTATCCTTCGTCGCTGTTACAGTGTACAAAACACTAAAATACGTGTCGCTAAGCGCTCCCAGATAAGGCGTTCTTTGGTGGAAATAAAAATAGAAAAGTGTTTTCACTACAAACTAGGGATGGACTAAACTGGAAAAGCATCGTTTTTTTTTTCGATGCAATATATCCCGCTTTTGTATCGTTATTATGACGATATACCAAAAAATGAGGGATAACTAAAAAGTATTAATCTGTTTTGATATCTGAGGTTTTAAATGTTCCAAACAATTATTTATCATCGACAATTACTGTACTCATTCTTGGGAACGATACCACCGAAAAATAATTAAGTAATTATGACCATTTGTGGCGCGACGGAAATCACTAACTATAACAACGTTATCTAAGCGCTTGTGTGTGTGACAGCCAAAGTAAATAGAGGCTGCTTACGCTCACATGAATAGCGTTTAAGTTACGCGTTAGTGACAGCGGTCCGAAAGAGGCTAGCCTCCTAGATGTTATTGTTCTAAGGTCTCTCCATATCACTCCGTACACGTCCATTATAATGGCCCTCCCGATGACCACTGCATTGGACCGTTATGGCAATCGCAAGTGTCACCATGCTTGACGGATTTTATAGTTTGTTTTTATTACTATACGAAGGACAAACTTAATAGTCTTCTAGGACACCCGCAAGTGATCATACGAGGACCTGGAGCAAGCAAGCAAACCTGTCTTTTGATAGGCTTACGGAAGGATATGGGGCAACACGAATTTTAATCTAAAATGTGACACTAACCCGGAGCTTTAAATATATTATAAAACGGGATATTAGAAAATTTCTTATTATCTTGATGATAAAAAAGCTTGGGACTGAGCCGCTCGCTGGGTATAGTCAACATTGATTTTTATACATAAACTGACATCTTTTTTTTTTTTTTTTCTTTTTTCTTTTTTTTATCTTTTTTTTTATACACTTTTTATTGACATTGAATCTATATAGTTACTTGACATGTGATTTACATTATTGTTTTTGCGTTTTATCTATATTTGTGACATTAATACGTAATACGTTTTTGACATTTAAGTACATTTTAGTTTTGTTATAATTTTTTTTTTTTTGTGTACATGTTTTTATAAATGTTGTATATGACAGACTAACGTGTTGCCGGGGAGTATGTTGCTCCGTTTATTCTCCTCAGCTTAAACAATAGGAAGCGGTGAAGGGTGGGCTTATATGGGTGCTGTCTAATGTTGACGTTCAAAAAGAACTTATCATTTTAGTCTATTTTGAATAAATGATTATTTCATTTCATTTAATTTCAGCTCTCCATGGGTGCACGATAATATGCAGTCTCGGATTATTCGGTCGTGTAAGACTACTTGTATGAGTTAATACAAACAAACGATCTATTTCAATTTACATTATATAGACTGAATACTTAACGGAATATTTATTTCCATTTGGAAATAACGGCGCCTCTGTCAATCTTTTATTGAACACTATGGCAGAAGGTGACACGCTAAAGATGGATTCATTAAATGGCCACCACACGTAGATTACAGGGAGTAACACTGGCGTGGTCAGCTCGAGGGTGTCGAGAGGTACGGCACCGGTTTTACCATCGCGCGTTTCGAAGATACGGAGCAGTTTTTGTATACTAGAAAGAAAGAAATATCACATTGTTTTTGGACTCTATAAAATGACAATGAAAGCTTACTATTAACAAAATAAAATATGTATGACTACAGTAGCGCTGTGCGAGGCAAAAAAGGTCCCTATCTCAGCATATGCTGCAACAATTTATGCTGAAACGTTAATTTTCTGATAGGTTCTACATGTTAATGCAACGGGAAGTTACGACATAATATTAACATTTCAATTCAAATTTCAATCAATCATTTATTCAATAAACAGACAGGTTTACACGTCATATTGAAACAACGGAAAGCATTTCACTACGTGACAACCTCTGAGAAGAAATGCCGAAAGAAACTCAGGAGAAAGACCTAGGTCTTCTTTGGTTAATTTCCTTTTTTTATACTTTGTTTTACATGTGTTTACATAAGAACAGCTGTTATACATTGAAAAACATTTGCAGCTATACAATACAAACAAAGCCGAAAATAAGTTTCCAGGGAAGCCAAATGTGCAGATAAGAATACATAAATATTTTCGTCACACGTCCTTATCGCCAACATAGTCTTTGATTTTATAATAGGCCTTTTTTATTAGAATTGTTTTAATGTGCATTTTAAACTTCCCATCAGTAAGATTGTGACTCGTTATGGTAACTTATTATAGAATCAGTCACAATTCCCTAAGAAATACTCTTTTGTCTTAGTTAATCTATATAAATGTACCACTATTTTATGTCTGTCGCTATTATAATCGAGAAATACACTCATAGAATATTGTAGCAAGAATTGAACCACTAAAGTGGCAAATCAGCATATGGTGCGCCTGATAGTAAGCGGTTAACGTATCCCTATTTTCCCGTTATCACGCCGTGAGACGGTCCCACCCCCAATCATATCGCTCTGGAGACCTCGCTGTGACCGGCCAACTCTGGCAAGCCAGAGTTGAGAGTCCTGTGGGTACTTATGGGGTCCCACTCAAGCCAATCAGTAAAGGCAAGTTCGAGACGAGGCTTGACCGACTCTCTGGGGCATCACAAGTTGGCATTATTATGTATCTCTAATCACGCGTTTCTATCCCCTATATGGGAGAACCCGGTCTTTTGATAGGCTTACACGGGGACATGGTTCCAACACGCAGAGGCTCTTTGGAGAATTTAAATCTAAAATGTAATGGCACACTAACCGGTGACTCTCCATAGCTGCACTATAAAATGAAATCATGGATTATCCCCGGTTGTAAAGCTATTATATGAGATGGAAACTATAACGTTAATAAGGCCTATTACAATGTGTATCACATGGAATGAAAAGACTAATAAATACGGGAACAACGGCGTCTGCCTTTCAACCTTTAACGTGAAATTTTGTGACAGACGGTAATTCGCCTCTCACAAGATGTGCCCCTTTAATGGCTACCACCACAAGCGACAGGAATCAACACCAGTGTGAGTGGTTCGGGGTGTAGAGAGGTGCGGCACCGGTTTCACCATTGCGCGTCTCGAAGACTCGGAGCGAGTTTCTCCGTTGTTACGCCATTAGACACTTCCACCCCCGAGCATATAGCTCTGACGGCCCCGCTCTTATCGGCCAACTAAGACATGCTAGAGTTGAAAATCCTGCGGGCACTCATAGGGTTCCACTCCAACTGATCAATAAAGGCAAGCCGGTAAAGAGGCCCCGACCGACTCTCTGGAGCATTCAGGTACGTAGTGTTGCCACTCACATCCAGTTCGCAACAAGCTGCGTTGCGTTTCGTAAGCTTCTTCATAGATCTTATGATTTTTTTATATCAAAAGGGGGGAAGAATTCAAGCAGCTGCTTTAATCTGCCGTCCAGGATTACCTCATCCCATGATGAGATAACGATTGCCGAGAGGGGTCCATTATTATTATTATTACCGATATATTCCCTTACCTATCGTATGACATACGAGCATACGTGGACCTCATTATCATGACTTTATTTTTCATTCGTGTACCCTTCCTGACGAGTTACAAATCCAAAGCAGTGGCTTTGTACTCACTAACAACTGAGCGTACAATACAGATGCATACTTTACATAATGAAGTACATAAAGAACCGTGTTTCCCATGGCTAGTGGTGATAAGAAACAAAGAGAGCCATTTGTGTGCTCGGCGCGAGTCGGTCGCGTGGCAACAGCGGATTAAGCAATACTGTGTTAGTGGGGTCGGTGCCCGCGACAGGCTGTAGCGGGCTCTTTACCGCTACGTGTCAGTACTGGGAGGTCGGTGAACCTTGGGAAAAAAAGATGGCGATATAAGTAGTGTAGTAGTACAACAGTACAGGCCAACGTCCACTGCTGAACAACGGCCTCCCCCATAGATTCCACCACCACGCTTGGCGCCTGCCATTTTAGTCCTAATCATATCATCATATTGGCCATTTATACGTCCACTGCTGAACAAAGGCCTCCCCATAAATTTTCACAACTGTGTCATCATTTTGGAGGGTATTGCCAATACTCACCACGCTTGGCAGGCGGGTTGGTGAGCGCAGTATGGCTACCGTTTCACAGAAGGGATGCTGCTGCCTATCCTTCTGGTTTAGATTCTCTTAGTCGCCTTTTACGACCACCACGGGAGGAGATGGATGGTGCTATATTCTTATCCCGGACACCACACGGACTAGTACATTTTTCTTTAATTTTATGTGGTTAGTGGTCATCCTTGTGTCAACTTGTGTGAGTGGTTCAAGTCGCCCAGAAGCCTCCGTCTTGGTTAACGACTGCCGTCTAATGACAACAATTGGGACCGACCACTCACTACGACCACTTCAAATACTATGAGGTCACCCATCTATAGAATGACCGCGCCCAGCGTTGCTTACCCTCGTTGATAGTTTACCGATAGGTCAGTGCAACTAGCTATCAACGCTCACGTAACGGCTCAAGTACATGATACCTGGGGTGCAATTCCTTAAGCTCAAACATCCATACATCCTTAAATACAAAATTGAAATAACGGTGATAACCCAATTTGGTATTCGCCAAGACTGGTCCTCATGGCTCACCGTCTGCAACGTGTTCTTCAATAGCTTCGATCATATCTTAGCGCATACCATTGGTTTTTCACCGCTATTTCAATTTTGGATGTATGGATGTTTGAGCTTAGGGAATTGCACCCCTGTACCGTAATGTACACTTAAACATGGAACCCCAAATAGAGCTATAAGTGTTTGTAACCCTACGATTTTCCTTCGACCTACCTATTGCTGGGGGTGCGTAGTTCGCTCTCACCTTCGCCGAACTCTGTCTCTCATCTATCTAGATCATATTATCATCATCATATCAGCCAAAGGACGTCCACTGCTGGACAAAGGCCTCCCCATAGATTTCCACGTATCTTGTCTTTTCATAAATTGATTCCTAATTTGGAAGGTTTATTTATTTGTATATATACATGAAGTATAAATAATTTCATTTATATACAATGGTGGTACATTAGCTCAACGTAATGACATCAGGATTTTTTTAACAGTCCACCATTTTATCATACCATCTTATCCCATGGGTGTCATTAACGGCCACTATAGCGATTAGAAAGAAAGAAAGAAAGAAAAACAGTTTATTTTGCGGCGAACGTCGACGCACAAGTACAGATTCAAAGATAAAAAATCCACATATGGCATAATTAACTTCTTGGCTAAAATCAAAACTACATTACGATAATTAAACGCTTAAAAAGTAATACTTCATGAAACCAAACGTGGATCCACTCTGGCAACACTGTTATTATATTTTGACCAAAAATGGCCAAAAAACTTGGTATCCCGCCCAAATATAACAACAATAATTTTTGACCAAAGAGTACACATTTTTGTCTGTGGTCGAAAATCAGAAAGAAATACTAAATTAAAACAATGCGTACAACACAGGGTACAGGGTACATAATAAATTACGGTCATAGGGAAATTGTGCGTCGCATCTTCGCAAAACATAGGTTGTTGCTCAGCATAATGCTGCGGCATCACAACGAGCCATCAGCGCTGATTTTCAGCAACAACCTCAGATTAGCCGGAGGATGGGCAGTAACGTCCTTCGAATACATTTACAGCTCAACTGCGATCGCCTGCCAAGCGTGGGGATCATAGCAAACCCGCCATGAGCGTAAAACACAAACTGGTTATTATGGCATTTATTTGGGGAGACCTATGCCCAGCATCGGACGGTTTTCGGTTCAAATGATGATGAACCACAGACGCTTAGTAACGAAAAGTCTGATTATAACAGTGATAAGTTATGATGTATTTCGTTTACCCGCTTCCTCTTCTGCCAGTACCACAAGTGATTGCCGGCACAACAATGCTCCATGCACAATATTGCCCAACGCCTTGCTACGCACCACACATCGGGGCTCCTACTATTTTTACTACACACTCTTTTAGTGTTACCAGTACTATAATACTCGAATGTAATACGGTTCTTATAAACACTTACTATATTTGCATGTATTAAACAATTTGGTGTCTGGTCATCATTTCGGCCGAATGCAGTCCACTGCTGGACACAGGCCTCCCCTTAAGGTCACCACCACGATCAATATGGGTGTGTTGTGGGCTCATTGGGGGGTTTTGCCATAATCGCCACGCTTGGCAGACGGGTTGACGATCGCAGTTGAGTTGTTAATGTACTCGAAGGACGCTGCTGCCCATCCTCCGGCTAATTACTTAGTCGACTTTTAGGACACCCACGGGAGGAAATGGGGTGGTGGTATTTTGTTGTCTGGTAATTTTGTTTAAAAGTAAGCTTATTATACTTCCAACTTTTGTTTAATTGTTTGGTCCGGTCCCTTTATTGTTTAGAATTCAATCTGTCGTGTGGTGCCGGCTCAGAATACCACCACCCCATCTCCTCCCGTGGGTGTCGTAAAAGTCGACTAAGTGACTAGCCCGAGGATGGCGAATGACTTGCTACTCTCGTCACAAAGTTGTATAAAAAAACACACACACACACACAGTTCACTTTTCGGATTCATGTGCGAATCAGAATTTGATTGTCACTGGCGTTATAAGTTTAGGAAAACATCGTGACTTGCACATCTGAGAGAGGTTCAAAATGTTCTCAATGGAGTATGTAGTCCGCCAACCTGCACTAAGCCAGCATCGTGGACTAAGAGCTAACTTTTCTCATCATGAGAAATGACTCGTGCCCAGCAGTGGGACAGTAATGGGCTGATTATTGTAAGCATTCTTTGGCTAATATGATGATCCAATAGAACAAGGCATTTTTGAGTGAGACTCAGAAATACTAAGATAATGACTAATCTCTTGTAGCTCTTAGCAGGTCAGCACGCAAACGAGTGACTTTATGATTACGAGCCAGATTTAGATAGTGGTATGGTCATCAGGCTGGGCAAGCTCAGAGCGGGATCGGGAGAGGGCCGATCCCGCTCGAAGAAGGAGGAGACGGCGCCGGGGTAACAACCGCCCTGGCGCCTAATTCCCACACGCCTGAATCACCCTGCCGTTGCTGTGAGGCAGGGGACCTCTGGGTTCGCGGGTGCGTAGATTGGGGAATCTGCGTGCCCACACCAAGCGACCCAATAGAAGATGGTAGCACGCATGTGGTCACGCGCTGCCGTGGGACGCTTTGGGGGATCCTTTACAATCCCCCCGAGGGGGTGACCGCCTTACAGTCACCCTCTCAGGAATGTGCCTATAGGCGTGGCACCAGTGGGCGGCTCTAGTGTGATCATACGAGGACCTGGAGCCTCCCTTAGGTGCCGAAGATGACCTCTCCAGTGGTTTTAGCCGGTAAGAGTCCGGCATACCCCTTCGCTCTTCCCCGGGGCGAAGGAAGTTGATGAAGAATTTCCACTGGGCACCAATAAAAAAAAGAGGCTGGGCAAGCTGGGCTAAGCACAATTCTCTCTATCTTTTTACCCGACTGCCCTAGGAAGGAGGGTAATGTCTTTCGCGTGTATGTATGTATGTCTAATCCCTTGGCACGCTCTGTAGCCTATATGGTTTGACGAGTTTGAACATATGAGGTGTCGTTAGATTCGTCTTGTGGGAGTGACGTAAGGTTATAATATTTTATTATGGCTGATGTTATTTGTTAGATTTTTATTATTTTACTATTGCGTTTTACTTGTCAACCAAATTATAATTAAGGTTACATTTCAATAACACGCCAAATTGCTTCTATATCTACTGCATAAAGACATAATAAATCCAAAACAAAATTCTGACTTTGTATAGAGGACGCTCATAAGTTACAATTTTATTATTTTAGTACTCATAATAAAATTTATTTTTATCTCGCGATCTACCTATAACAGGTATATAATGTTGATACTGTTGCTGGGTATAGTAACAACTAGATGTGCCCCGCGGTTTGTCCCGCCGTTTAATTTAAAATAAATCGGATTTCTTTGGCATAGAGAGTTGACTTAAAGAGAATACGTACAGGGTTATAGAAAGAAGCCTAATTCTTTTTTTAAATTTAGAATAAAAGTCATCATCATTTCGGCCGGATAAAGTCCACTGCTGGACACAGGCCGGGAGGTGACATACAGCGAGCCATAATCGCCACGCTTGGCAGGCGGGTTGGCGATCGCAGTTGAGTTGCTAATGTATTCGAAGCACGCTGCTGCCCATCCTCCGTCTAATCCCTTAGTCGCCACCCGACGACTTTACGACACCCACGGGATGAGATGGGTTGGTGCTATTCGTAGCCGGCACCACACGGCGAATAAAAGTAACTTAAGTTAATCCTTATAATATCAACTATCTGCCAGTGAAAGTCCCATCAAAATCGGTCCCGCCGTTTCCGAGATTAGCTGGAACAAACGGATATGGAGACAGACGTACAAAAAATTCAATTTCTTTTTTGTTATATTTACCGTATATATTTCATATGCATTTAGTAAAAAGCTGTTATTTTGATATTACAAATAGACACCTAATTTTATTTACTATTGCGTTATAATGTAGCCATTGATGTTATTTTTAGTACTTATATTGATTGTCTTTTGCCTGGCTGTATTGGTCTGTCGTGCTCACTAAAATGTCTTGCTGGCGGTGGTGTTGTGTATCGGGTCGTTCGGTTCCCTACAATATGGTTGAGCTAAGCGATGCTGATGCATGCGTCATGCTCGTGAACGAGTGCCGTTTGTTGGGACTGGTCAGCCGTTAACTTCATTGTGGTATGTTCCATCTTTACACATTGTCCTACATTTTTCTCGGTATATATATTACAATAATTTGTATCAATCAACATTGTAATCTCAATTATTTTAAAAGAGTATCCATGGAGTTTCTTGCCGGCTCTTCTCCACGAGATCAACTATTTGGAACCGTGCAACTTACATTCTGACGTTTCATAAGTGCCAATATTTGGTTTATTTGAAATAAAAAACTTTGACTTTGACTTTGACTTTGATAATGAAAATGTTGTGTTGGTAGGTACTTGTTCAAGTTTAATCCTGTAAAAATTGGTACCGAGGTAAGATGTATGGTGTCGGAATGGTTACCGCAGTGACTAAGCAATTCCCCAAAAATGACGACACATGTAAAAGGTCATTGTGAAAATCTATGGGGGAGGCCTTTGTTCAGCAGTGGACGTCATTTGACTGATATGATGATGATGACAAGTAATTAGACCTGAAACGATCACTTGCATTGCATGCCTTACAATTTTTGAAGTGAAAACTTCTTTTAGCGCGGTACGCATATTTTAATATGAGATAGAATCTCTGGACTCGCGACACCGTTACGAGACGCAGCTATAGTTTCTATTTTAGATTGTAATAATATTAAAGATATTGATGATGATACAAGAGTTGTCGAAATTGTTAACGATGATTCATGAATATTATAGAATATTAAATGAATTTGAAGCTTCTAATAATTAATAAAATAAGACGAGGCCCTGATCGACTCTCTGGAAACATGTAATAAAATACAATTCATAAATAAAATGCAATTCATAACCCATTAACCCTAGTACCCATCTAAAAAATGTCTAACGCGCCAAAATAATTTTTCACTTCTGTCGGCACTCCCGGAGTGCTACCCGAATTTTTGAAGTGAAAACTTCTTTTAGCGCGGTACGCATATTTTTAGATGAGATAAAATCTCTGGATTCGCGACACCGTTACGAGACGCTAGACGTTTAGTTTGGCGTTTCGCCGTCGGGATCGCATTAACCCTAGTACCCATCTAAAAATGTCTAACGCGCCAAAATAAGTTTTCACTTCTGTCGGCACTCCCGGAGTGCAACCCGTTTTGTTTTTCTGTACAGCAATTGCACCTGCGATGGTAGTGCAGGAAACCAATCGCCAACCAACAGTTAGCTTGAAAATAAGTCACTAATTTAGTACTGAAATTACTAACGTACTAGCTCCCTCACCCCCGTACCACGAAAACACCCCTGCCCGTATACCTACTTACCTATAAGCTGCTACAGAGGGATTTTAATGACAGTCGTAGAGTGCAGTTGATGGTTGGGGAGTCAAGTGCTGATAATTAGCTGAGAGCCTGGGGGCGCCGGCTGTGGACCTACAACCTGGAGGGTTCGCTACGTGTAGAGTACTTGGGTTATGGAATGAATACACAGTCCACAGAGTTGACATGGTGATATTGTGAAAAGTAATATTGTCTGGCTGCTCGTTTGTGGAATGCATTACCGATTCCAATAAGACGTGCTCAATCGCTGCCTAAGGGAATATTACATGTCGTTAAAGTCATAAATTGTGATTCATTCATTTTCATTCATTTCGGCCGAATGAAGTCCACTGCTGGACATAGGCCTCCCCCAAAGATCACCACAACGACCGATATGGGTGTGTTGTGTGCTCATTGGGGGGTCTTGCCATAATCGCCACGCTTGGCAGACGGGTTGGCGCTCGCAGTTAAGTTGGTCATATACTCGAAGGATGCTGCTGCCCATCCTCCGGCTAATCCCTTAGTCGACTTTTACGACACCCACGGGAAGAGATGGGGTGGTGGTATTCTGAGCCGGCACCACACGGCAAATCAACATTGTGACAGACAATTTTTTAAAATTTTGGCACCTTATGAGTACTTATCATGACATACATTAATAATAATAGTTTGAGACATAATAGAAAGTTTTATGTTTACCTCGACGCACAGTGCATGTCGTTCGCAGCGCTATCGTATGTTTCCATATACCCTACCGCTTTCGTTATCTTTCTTAATCTAAACAAAAGATAAACTTCTTCTGCGACTATACTGTGATTTGATAACTTTGTCATGAACTTTCTCCTTAAGAATAAACTGGTGTGTCTCTGCGCTTATTTCAATTTTGGTGACTATTACAACAAATACACTAAAGTGGTGGCGTTCCTTTCAGTCGGAGTGAAGTGATGGTGAAAGCGCGCGTTCATTTTAAATTTCTATTTCGTTAATAACTTTACGAGAAGCTGTTTGTCAGGACATTTTCTACTTTGTTATTTGGGATTCTGGACATCATATGAAATGTCGGGACAATCCAGACGCATCCCGTCCATCTGGCAACCCCAGTGCCAGATATTCACCGCTCAGGTGTAGTGTTTAAACTTTAGATATTACTGTGTAGAAGTGCACTGTAGCTAGTGGAATAACTTAATGTTTCGAGGTGAAGAGCCACCACACTGGCCACGCAGCACTCTTACCACCAGGCGAATGATCACCAGATTGTATAAATAACTCTAACTAGACTTTTCTCTACCAGTATTCTGCTTTACGAATTATTATTTACTAGCTGGAACCCGCAGTTTCACCCGCGTTTAATTTCAACGGAAATTTAGTGTACTTCGACACTTGACATAGAATATATACATTGGATTTCAAGGGGTTTTTTTTGCGCGGAACCATAATTATTTTGCCAAAATAAAAGCTAAGTTATTCCTTATAACATCAGCTATCTGCCAGTGAAAGTCCCGTCAAAATCGGTCTAGCCGTTTCGGAGATTACCCGGAACAAACAGACAGACAAAAAATTTAAAAATGTGTTTTTTTCTGTTATATGTACCGTATAAACTTTCATATGCATTTAGTAAAAAGTTTTTATTTTGACATTACAAATAGACTCTTCAGTTTTATTTATTTGTATAAATTTCCTTTTTTTATCTTTTTTGAATCAGAAATTATGAGATCCGTAGTAGAGCTATAGTTGCTGAAATAGCTGAAAGTATTAGTAAACTAAAGTGGCAATGGGCGGGGAACATCGCTCGTTGAACTGATGACCGTTGGGGCAAAAAAGTTTTTGACTGAAGACCGCGCACATAGTAGCAATTCACTTTGCATTAAATTGTCTTTGTATACCTGTATATTAACATAATTATTCTGGTACGGGAATCGAACCACTTAACCCAAACGCAGAACGCTAACCCTCTATCAAGCTGAGTCATCAACTAACAACAAAATTAGTAGAAGCGAGTTTCAATTAAAGTTACCCTTAGTAAGGGTCCCAGATGTCGTTTACGATGAGCAGGCAGTATGGGACACGCCTTTGCCTCGTCCGAATCTCTCACATAGACAACACTTGATACGATGCCGCTTAGGGTACTTGTTTTTATTATCCCTGTACACAATTGTCTTTGGTGGACATTTTGATGCCGTTTACTTATTTGGATATAAATAAACAACCGACTGCTACCCTTACCTACAATGAGTGGAAATAGGGGACTTAGCCATCATCATCGCAGGAATGTGTGGCTGGCCAGGCAGCACAGAGTCAGGGCTCGTCAGACCAAGCGACTGTCCGAAAAATTGTTTTGTTGGTTCCAATGGAAATTCCTCATGAACTACCTTCATCCTGGGGAAGTGTGAAGGGGCATGCTGGACTCTTACCGGCTCAAACCACTAGGGCGGTCATTTCGGTACCCAAAGGGGGCTCCAGGGCCTCGTATGATCACACAAGAGCCGCCCACTGGTGCCACGCTTATAGTTACATCTCGGAGAGGGTGACTGTAAAGCGGTCAGCCCCTCTAGCGGAGGGAAGGCAACTGTAAAAAGCTTGCTCCCAAGCACTTCGCTGGGAGGATTGTAAAGGATCCCCCCAGAGTGAAGTCTGGGGGGATCCTTGGGGTCCCCGTGTGGGCTGTGCTGCGCAGAATGACAAATTAGGACCCACGATTTTCATGTCTTTCGAAGCAAGGATTCGCCGAGTTTAAATATCACTATACGGTCACCCATCCATAGATTGAACGCGCCGAGCGTTGCTTAATCTTACCGATAATTTACCGATCACCGAGTGTAGCGGACTAAGCGCCTCATATTTATGCTTGAATGCATATTGGATAAACATTTTTATGAGTTGACTAACAAAATAAACAATATTATTCCTGCTTTATAACACGATATTGATTCTGATTTATAAGCAAATAGAAGATATGCGCTTACGCAACCCACGAGGCGGTTATTTAACATCAGTTTTTGGTTTATGGCCTGCCGTCTATGGTAAGTGTATAAATTGTATGGCGAGTTTACGAAACGGATATTTTATGATATGTGTAGGGTCATAATTTTAAGATCTACGTGTTTTAATGTGTTTAATATGCGTGAACAAATTTTATTTTCAGAGAACTTATATTTATAGATGATGTTCTTCTTTTTGAAGATACAAGGAGATATCAGTATAGTTATATATATATATATATAGTATCGGGGCCTGATAAAGTTATAGCAACGTAGAGAGAGTATTCATCAAGAGGGCCGTAACAAGAGAAAACAACTTGATAGAATCAGATACACAAAGAACAGGAAAATGGAAAATTTTCACTTGGCACAGTTTATGAAAGGACTATGAAATTGGACTTCTGGGGTGGAAGGCCTGGTGACCTGAAATACAGGCTTCAACCTAGTTTAGGCACCAGTCTCCTACAGTAAATTTGTGTAATACTGTAACTTTTTCGTTATTGTGGTGAGAAATAAATATCTAATATCTATCTAGTTATTCACACAATATCGTCAACACTGTAAAGGATTCAGTACCTCAGTATAGCACATCCACTTTCACATTCAACAAATTAGATTTTATAGTCGATATTCATCCATGACAATGGTTTCTTGAAAAGCAAGATACTAGTAAAAAAATAAAGAAAATGCTGATAAGAGTTTTTATTCAACCTAGTATAAGTATCAAGACGAGCAAGTCATTCGCCGGGTAGATAGCATCATGCCTGCTCTTTGCACAATTCTTTCTTTCTTTCTCACAATTACAATGTTACCCAGGGCATGTCCTGCGTGGTACCTACCACACTGCGCTCGTCATCTAGAGACGTAAAGTTATTTAGTCTATTATGTCCAGTA
This sequence comes from Diloba caeruleocephala, assembly GCA_947459985.1. NCBI lineage: Eukaryota > Metazoa > Arthropoda > Insecta > Lepidoptera > Noctuidae > Diloba > Diloba caeruleocephala. Next base: position 998,791 of record OX381620.1, on the reverse strand, counting down.
ATTCACTAGCTACAGTGCCCTTCAAACTGAAACTCAGTAATCTCTAAAGTTTAAACACTACTGCTCGGCAGCAGGATATCTGACACCTTGGTGGTACCTATTGAGCCTGACTCTCGCAATAAGTGAAGGAAGTTCCATGTAGAATTTCCACTGGACAACAATAAAAAATAGGTGTCCTGACCATATCAAGTTTGCTTCCCGGCAAAAAATACATTACCTGTCTTCACCCATGGTATCATTAAATGTGGCTAAGGCTTGATATTAAGAGGATGGGCAGCAGCATCCTCCCATGTGCCGCGATCACCAAGCCCCCTGCCAAGCCTGGTGATTGAGTAAAATCTCCTAGTATCTTCAGTAGTAAATGTTTTCAGACTGCCGTGAACGCATGACCATCATGTGACATGAGATGTCACCAAATATGTTCTTAAGTTCATCATATCAGCCACAGGACGTCCACTGCTGAACAAAGGCCTCTCCCTTAGATTTTACCAACGAGCGGTCACATGCCACTCTCATCCAACGACTCCCAGCGACTTTCACCAGGTCGTCTGTCCACGTCGTTGGAGTTCGTCCCACGCTCCGTTTTCCGGTGCGCGGTCTCCATTCGAGAACCTTTGTGCCCCAACGGCCATCAGTTCTACGAGCAATGTGCCCTGCCCATTGCCACTTCAGCTTACTAATCCTTTCAGCTATGTCGACAACTTTAGTTCTTCTACGGATCTCCTCATTTCTGATTCGATCTCGTAGAGAAATACCAAGCATAGCTCTCTCCATAGCTCGCTGAGTGACCTTGAGCTTTCTTATGAGGCCTATTGTGAGTGACCACGTCTCTGTTCCATATGTCTTAAGTTCACATTCATTTATTTGACAAAAATTATACTTTAAATATTCTCTGAAAACATTTTGAATTCATCTAGGACTGTACATCGTTGTAACAGGAGCGTGTCACCCAACTTGTGCAGGTGCCTGGTGTCCTGCCATGACCCGGGAATTATATACACATTATATTGTAATGTATTCGTCTACAGATGAGTGTGCTGTCATGTGTCGCAAGAAGTTGCATTGAGTGACAAGAAAAAATATGCACCTTCTATTTAAATTGTATTCTCTATTGTAGATTGTTGTTTGTTGGTAAATTCTGATTAAATTATGTCTCACCCGGGTTCTCCTGCATCGTGGATACGGTTTATAGATGGAAATCTCACAAGCACAAACACCCACGGGTGCAATTCCTTAAGATCAAACATCCATACATCCTTCAATACAGAATTAATATGATGGTGAAAAACCAATTTGGTATACACTAAGACATGATTGAAGCTATTCAAGGACACGTTGCAGACGGTGAGCCGTGGAGACGAGTCTTAAGAAATATCAAATTGGGCTGTCACAGTTATTTCAATTCTGTATTCAAGGATGTATGGATGTTTGAGATTAAGGAATTGCACCCCACACCTTGAACTGCTATCTGTAGGCAAACAAATTGAAACTTTAATACGTAGCATCAATAAAAAAAAAAAACGACCAACATTGGATCATAATCTTAAGTTATCTTCTGAAGTTATTTCTGCTATTTACATCTTCCAATAAGAATGCAAACTTTGATAACTTACTAGGTATATTTTTACTATAAATAAACTTAATATTATTATAAAATGTGTAAGTTAGAGAGGAGAGAGCTATGATTGTGACATGTAACCGGCGGTTGTGGAAATATTTGGGGGAGGCTTTTGTGAGCAGGAGGCGTCCTTCAGCTGATATAATTATGATGAAGTTTAAACTGTTTCTCTCAACAACTTAGAAGTTACTAGAACCACATCTTATGATGTAAAAATAGGCATACAATCGTCGCTGGGAGTTAAACATGGCTGGGGCCATTTAATTAGGCTACGTTTATAACAAAATAAGATTAATATGACTTCGAGCCTTGTTTTCATTATTTATTAACTTGAGCAGTGATATCATGTTTCCGATTTTTTTTTTATTGAAGTCAAGTGGAAATTCTACATGAACTTCCTTCGCCCCGAGAAAGGGCGAATAGATTATGCCGGGCTCCGACCGGCTAAAACCTCTGGAGCGGTCATATTTGGCACCGAAGGGGTGCTCCAGGTCCTCGTAAGATCACACTACAGCGATATCAAGTTACTTAGTGAACTTTAACTGTTGAATTGACAAAAGGTAGCAAATCTGTGTACCTATGTATGTTTTCCGTTTGCTGGCTTACCTGAAAATTTATTGATAATCACTATAATATGTTAATGTTTGCAATGGATTACATTTTTCAATCATGTCGGCTATTTATACTTTCCACTGTTGAACAAAGGCCTCCCCCATAGATTCCACAACTGTTTCATCATTTCGGGGGCTATTTGCCAATACTCGCCACGCTTGGCAGGCGGGTTGGTCAGCGCAGTATGGCTACCAGTCCACAAAAGGGACGCTGCTGTCCATCCCTCTGGTTTAGATTTCCTTAGTCGCCTTTTACACGTCCTCGGGAGGAGGTGGAGTGGTGTTATATTCTTAATCCGGACCCCACAAGGACTTGAAATTAGGACGGATTACGGATTTAAATTTTGCTTAAATATAATTTGTATTCAGAGAAACTTGACTATTTGATCTGCTGTAATATTATATTTCATTTTGCCGGGAAGGTAGTGGCTTACTAAATGCTCGTGTTTGTTCTTTATTTTTGAGAGATAAAAAAATAGAGACTTATGTCTGTAAACTGTACCCACGATACAGGAGTAGACAAGGGCCAAAAGCCAATTAATACCAGTGCAAACAGGGAAATATGATACCAATTATGATGACGAGGATAGGCAGTGGAATGAGACGGGATGCACGTAATGATCATCGTGTTCATCCACATCTTGTATCGACCTACTTTCGAGTTAAACCTCATCATTCATAATTTCAACCGAATAAAGCCCTAAGCTAGACACAGAGACACTAGAGGGAGGCCCCTCAAAGAGAGCCAAAACTTCTGGGCGTGTTGTGTGCTCATTCAGTGGTTGTGCCACGCTTGGCAGGCGGGTTGGTGACCGCAGTTGAGTTGTTAACGTTAGGTACGTTGCTGCTCATCCTGCGGCTAATCCCATAGTCGCCTTTTACGACACCCACTCGGTATTACGCTCCTACTGACTACCTGTGAATGCACGCTGAAGCAATTAGGGTTCTGTTTGACAAAAACACATAGTTCTCTAATGTACAGGCAAACCAAGGGCAGGATGTGAAATCTCTTAAAGAGAGGTTTGCAACTATCCATAAACCACGCGCCACAGATCGCTCTTACGCACTTTTTTTGTGTATGAAATGGTTTTACGATTTCTACCGAGTTTCCCCACAGCAATAAACCATATGAGAGCACTTCACTTATGTCCATTTATATTTAAACATGTGTGTTAAATGTATTTAAATGAATTTATTCATTACTTTACGCACTGTGTTCCTCATTTCTTATGTTACAAACTTATTTCTACTGCAAGAGGTTTCTTGAGAAATAAGCAGACTTTGAAGAAGTTTTGTACTTTATGCTCCGCTTTCACAGTTGTGTGTAAGTTATTGCGCAAGCATATATTTGTTGAATAAAAATGCAAAAGGAAGTACGGCAATCCAAAATCAGTAGTACCCTTTCGTTTTTAAAATTACAAATTGAATTACAAAACCACTATTGTGAATTCAACACATCGTTTAATTTTAACGTGATAAGGAACAAACATGTTCTAAAAATAAATCGAAGTAGTGTTCTGACAACGAATCGTTTGTATTTGTAATTATAATGTTTATCCTTCTTAAAACTGTTTGTTTGTGCCACTTTCTACTGCACGTACTTACTCAACTGACTTGGTTAGTTCTTCTTGTTTTCTTCTTCGCACACTTGGATTTCTTCTGTATCGTGGGTACACTTTACAGACACAAATCTCTCATACATACCTGAAACAGCTATCTGTGGATCATACAAATATTTGTTCGGAGGGAGGGTGCGGGGATTGAACCCACGACGGGTAGCGAAGAAGCCAATCTCTTAGCCACTACGGCAATCGTACCATCAAGAGCTAGTAATTCTTTTATTTGAAATAGAAACTGAGTACCAACTATACACCACACTGCTAGTAAGCTTAAAACAAGATCTTTTTTAAATTACTCAATAAAACAATTTAAATAAACAACGCGCGAGTCTTACAGTAGTCGCATATGATGTGTAACATCTAACATCTCACCTTGGTGATAAGCAACATTAATAAAATATCAAAATCCAGGACAACAAAATGTATGAATGGCGCCAAAACCCAGCACATCACCGCGCATGCGCTATAGCGGGCGCTGCCACAGATAAGTAACAATTGGCATCAAACCTTTTTTGTAATATTATAAAAATGGCGCGCTCAGAATATGCGTTCCATTAGAAAAAAAATATTTGTTGGAATCTCCTTGGTGATATTAACTTCTTGGATTTGTACAAAGTATTACGTTATTCTGTCAGAGAAAAAGTGTTATAATTTGTTCTATATTTTAATCTTACCGAGCTCCCTGTTAAAACTTCCGTCCCTTTTCACATAATCACTCCCACAGATCGCAGGAAAGCGAGCGGAAAGATGTTACACATCAAAAAACTATACACAAGATAAACTAATAAAAGCAATAAATAACGCAAACAAAAGCAATTTTCGCCAACCCTAGCATTGGATTATTCGTGTGCAATCCGTCACGAGCCCTGCGGCCTGCCTCCCCGCGGGTATTGTGACGTCACACGCATCAATAACGGTTAACAGCCCTTAACCGACTTTGAAGAAGTGGTGTTTCTTCAGATTTGTGTATCAAGCTCCTTGGTTTATGGCGTAGGTAGGAATAATGGGGTCATTTGGTGTCGTACGGAGACTAAAGGGATCCGTGAGTAATGCGTAATGATATTGAAGTTATTTCATGTGATATCCGATTTTCTTATTATTATTTTTTCTTTTTATAAAATGTTGCCCCACACTGGGATTTCTCCTGTGTCGTGGGAATGAATTCCACATACAATACACCCAGACCAGGAACAACTACCTGCATATCATACAAATATTTACTCCGTGCGGGAATGGAACCCACGACCCGGAGCGCAGCAGCCGACTGCATCAGCCACTGCACCAACCGTGCCGTCAAAATTTAAGATCAGATTTAAGGATGTAAAAGGCGACTAACGGCCGAAATTAATAATCGATCTAATCCAAAATCGTTGAATTTCGGATTACGGATATGTCTGTTTTTGTGTTAAATGTGATCGTAACACAACAACGAATGAATTTCAAAATCTTAAATCTGAAGATTTTGGATTAGATTGATTATTAATTTCGGCCGTTAGGAACTCTAAACCAGAGGGATGGGTAGCTGTGTCCTTTCTGTGGAACTATAGCCATACTGCGCTCACCAACCCGCCTACCAAGTGTGGTGAGTACTGGAAAATACTGCACAAAATAACCATGATGTTGTGGAAACGTATGGAGGGGGCCTTTGTTCAGCAGTGGACGTTCTTTGGCTTATATAAATATTGAAGTTTATGGGAGGCAATATAATAACAATGAAAGAAGAGAGTTGTAAAACATTATTTAGCAGAATGGAGTGTATGCTAAGTAGCTATCATAAGTCCATCCGGTCAGTCCATTTGAATGGAAGAACTCCAAACATGGACCCACTCACGATAATTCCAAATGGCTTCAAACTCAAACTCAATTTTTTGAAGTGAAATCTACTTTGAGCGCGGTACGCATATTTTTAGATGAGAAAATCTCTGGACTCGCGACACCGTTACGAGACGCTAGAGGTTTAGTTTGGCGTTTCGCCGTCGGGATCGCATTCACCCTAGAACCTATAAAAAATGTCTAACGCGCCAAAATAAGTTCTCGTATTTTTTTAAATTTCATATAAGCTAAGCTCTGATAGGCTGTCTTAGGTTTTCGCGAGTATTACACATTATAATAAAACACTTTTAAACGGATTCTATCGCGTATATTTTTGATTTTTGATTTTCCTGACGTTTCGAATACTTTGCAGCATTCGTGGTCGCAGGATGACTAAGGTGACAGGCGTCGTTACAGATTTTAAAAACGTCAGGAAAAACAAAAATCTAAAATATACGCGATAGAATCCGTTTAAAAGTGTTTTATTATAATCTCTAATAGGCTCTTAAGAGAAGTCAAGTTAAGTGCTCGGTTCGAAAAAGTCGGTCCTATGGAGAAGAGCAGGCAGGAAACTCCATGGATATCCTCTTTTCAAAATAAGTTATTTTACAATTTTGTTATAACATTGTAACAAGTTAGGTATGTGCGAACAAAGTAGACTAATTAAATGTAAATTATACACAATAACAAAACAGACAATTTGGCTTACATTTCTCAGTCGAAGTTTTCGAGCGGAATGAACGAACATGGATGTCAGTTTGGGCATTATGCCAAATTACAGTCTGATGAAGACGAGGAAGACAGTAACTGGATCTTAGAAATAGCTCAAGTTAGAAACTTCGCTTAACTTCGCCGCATATCGGAAGAGAACCGGTGAATTCAACGTAATATTTTCGTGTGGTTTCCGGCAAAGAATAAGCCGCCTGTCTCTATCCCTGGGTGTGGTAAAAGGTGACTAAGGGTTGATGTCAAGAGGATAAGCGGCAGCATCCTCCCGTGTGCTGATAATAATATACTGCGATCTCCAATCCACCTGCCAAATGTGGTGATTTTGGCAATATCCCCTAGGACCGTTCATTTTAGCGGTCATTCGGGGCTCATGTACAGCAGTGGCCGTTTACGCCATTTTAACCATATTTGTGCTCATATTAGTTCACTCTCTCCTCAATGTAAGGGGCCTCATCATCATCATATACTGATACAAAGGACGTCCACTCTGAACAAAGGCCGCCCTCCATAGATTTCCACAACGGCCAGTTACATGCCCGCATCAAACGACCCCAAAAGGGAAGGGACTCTAATAAGGGTTCTACTGGGATGGAAATAATAAGTGGACTATATACCAAATAGAGATATGAACAGTCTGCACATCATATCCTGTGGGAGTGTATTCTTTGGCAAGATGAACGCAATATTATAAGTTACATCCGGGGTTGTTTACCGGACCTTGTTGCAACTAGGACGAATTTTCGTGCGTTCAAGCGTTTTTGCACTACCTACTATTGGAATCAGTCACAATATCTCACAACATAGGACCCGTAATTTTTTTTGTGCCTGTGGTGCTTGGCAACTGGGCTTAACCCTGTTGTAAACTCCCATTTATTGTGCCTATGGCCTATAGTCTGTCTCCTGCTTGCTACGGAGAGAAGTGGAACGTATATTCTTTCCTACTCCTCCTTTTTGTTTTCTGATTAATTTCGGTGCGGGTTCCAAGACAGTTTTTCATTTCTCTGGGACACACCGAGCTTCATTGATCGGTGTTCTTTTCGGTGGTCGCCATTGTAGATCCTGGCTTACAGGAGTTGCAGTTGCAGCCCGCCACACATTATAGGGAATGTGTGGCGGGCTTGTCCCAATAAAAATAAGTAGAGCTGGTATTTTCTCTATCTAATACTATAATAAAAAACGTTGCCGGTCAAACAAATTAGTATAACTTAGTGTCATCCATATTTCTGCACTCGATTCGATAGAACGCAGCTAACAGACTCACAGGCGTCGAGGCGCTGGTGGCCAAGCTAAGCAGCCAGGCAAATCAGCAAAACGTTGCTTGCCTATCAGTCTTCTACAGATTGTACTTCTGGAACATGCGCAGGAGCTACACGAAACGATCCCACCATTTCCCTCATACCATCGGACTCCCAGACGCGCTACATGTTACCACCCACACTTGGTTGACATCCTAATATGTTGTACTCAGCATTTCACCTCAACCTTTATTATGCGCACAGTCGAGGAATGAAATTCCTACTATAACCCGTTAAATAGTTAACCCGGTTCGATTCCCAACATGCTACTTTAAATTTCTAGTTTTTCGCCTCACATATTTTGGTGGTTTTGTTGCATATTTCAAGCTTTATTGATGCATATTTTGACCATTTAAAGTTGCAATATATTCCGGTCTCTACATATTATATCTCTGTTGAGCCTTTCTAAGATTATAGGCAGCTTAGTCGTGTGTTTACCATGGAAATTCCCCTCGTAATTCACTCTTATGTCACGTGGAAAGTTCCTTGATCCTACCACTTATATTTTCAAATGGCGGTAGGAAAGTACAGACCCAACGAGACCATCTCAATATTCAACCAAGTGAAGGTGCGACGTACATAATGTATGACTTTTGATTGTATTATAATGTTGTTTTCTTGTAACCATGATTGGGAGGGATTTGTTTTGAGAAAACTGATTAAATGTTTAATTGAATAAGAATTCAGGCACGGCTCTGGTAGCCGCAGGTTTTCCCCAGCTATGATCCGCATTTTATTGTTGACAGTATTTAATTAATATTTTATACTAATCTGTACTTTTTATATTTGTATTTAATCACCATCATATCAGCCGAAGAGCGTCTACTGCTGAACAAAGGCCTCCCCAAAGATTTCTACAACGACCGATTAAATGCTGTGTGTCATTTTGGCAGGAATATCATGCGTGGGCAGGCGGGTGCCACAGAAGTGACGCTACTGCCCTCCTTCTTAAAGTCTCTTGCTCACTTGCCTTTTATGACATCCACTGGAGAAGTGGTGCCATATTCTTAATTCGAACTACACTGAGTATATATTTATCTGTTACATAAATGTACTTCTTCGGAATTGTTTGTGCCTTCAATATTTTTGTAAAATGCCTATGTCAGGGTTTGGAATTTCAATTGTACAGAAGCCAAAATTACATGTTTTAGCTTTTTTCTTTGTGTCTATATATTTGTTCGCAATAGAATAGCAAGATTCCGAAGCGGCATTTACTGCCTATGACTATGTTTTATTACTATGGATAGTTAGGAAATAAATTTAGCATTTCTTCACCTAAAATATTCGTGTTCCTAACTGAAACTTCTCTGTCGAAAGTGTTTACAGATTTCACGTGAATAATTTGTTTACGATGTGTGGAATCGATTTGAATTAATGCGCCATCTTGTGACCCAGCTTGTATAGGTAATATCAGTTGTATAATTTCAGGAATTGAATTGCAAAGGATTTTCGTATTTTATACTATCCTATATCATTGAAGCCCCGATGGCTTCTTTGAATATGAAAAGTAAAAACTTTTATTGAATTTTTGGGTTGCTATTTCCAAGTTTCTCAGGATTAGAAACCATTCATCAATACTGATGAGCCTTCTTCATTCTTTAAAGGTGTCCGTAGTAGCCCAACGTTTACTTGCATGCAAATACAAAGCTCAAGTACGAGTAAAGACAAACTGACTGCTTCTTTCTTTCCAAAAAAAGTTGTTGCCACATCATTCTGACTTGTTTTAGACCTTTTTAGGTACTTCAATAGAAAAAATGTGCCGTCCTTGTGTCGGTTGCTGCAGCGGCTGTAGGTGTGTGTTGCCCTTGCATCATGCTTTACACTTGCTGCACTAAGATTTGCTAGCTGAACGAGTGGCGCCTACTCACGCACCATGGTAAAGTATGCATTGAAACTGCTGAAACACTGCCTTCGAAATAAGTACCTACACTTCGTGCCGTGTTGTGAAAATAAACATAAAACTATAAATAAGCTTAATTTAAAATAACTACTTTCCCGCAAACTATCGTAATTATTTATATGAATTATATGTTTGTTTCTAATATTGCAATTATTTGAAGGGCACACGAGTCAAACTTTACGTCATATGTCTTAACAGGGCATTGGCGTAATAAATTTCAAACGAAACGCTCGCTGTCATAATTGTCAACATAACAAGATGGCTGCCAGGCGTGACAGCTTACGTGACAGCTAGCAGTCGTTGCATCGACGCAAGAATAGAAAATAAATACTGCTAAGCATGTTTTGATCAAAATTGGGAAGCTTCTTAGAATACACATATTTAGTTTTCAAGATTACTAGATACCCTTTTCAGTTGTTCTGTTTCTAAATAAGTTGCGTTTATTTTTACCGTCCTAGTGTCTCTATTCTTCTACGAAGCGACATGTAATTTTCTTTATGAAATTGATTAATTCTCCCGTTAACACTAGAATTAAATACCTAGGTACCTGGTTAAATTGAGTTTACGAGTATAATATTTGGAATTTATTAAACTTAACCCTTGGAATAATACATATTAAGTTTGTAGATCTCACTACTTACCTTGTTGTATTATTTGTATTGTTTTGTCTCTATTGTTTATATACTTTTGTGTTGTTCTTGCTGTTGTATTTAATTTTTGTTTTAAAATTTGCTTCTAGTCCAAAGGTTGACTGGTAGAGTGCCAGAGATAGCATTATGTTCGCAATATGTACTAAAAGTCAAAACGATGTTGTCCTAATATTTTATAGCTTCACGAATAATACGATACGATAATTTGATACGTGTTATTTTTTATTGTTCAAGTTAATGTTATTTATTTCAAATAAACGAATTACCCATTTCTATGACTTATATCGGTGTTTATTATTTATTTCTATTAGATATACATATATGTACATTATTATTTATAGGTACATTTACTTGTGTATTCAAAGTCAAAGTCAAAGATTTTTATTATACCAATATTGGCACTTATCACCGCGTAAGAAAGAATGGCTGAGGCAGTAAATACGTCTACGTATAGTTGCTGCATAAAGTTAAAAAAAAAAAGAAAATATTGGCTCTCATGGAACGCCAGAATGTAAGTTGCACCGTTCCAATCGGTTGATCATATGGAGAAGAGTCGTCAAGAAACACCATGAATACTTCCTTGCCAACTGAGGGCCAACAGGGCAAAATCTTATAGCCTTTTGATTGATGACGTAATCTACTCCAGTAAATCATTAAAAAGGTACTGAAGTAGATTACCATAATTACTATATTATTTCAAAACCACCTGAAATTTCCACCCATTTCCTCTCTAGGTTTCTTAGTGTGGACCTAATTAAAATTCCTCAAATTGTAAAAAGCCTCAGTGCGAAATGTTGTACATTCAGACGGCACGGTTGGTGCAGTGGCTGATACAGTCGGCTGCTGCGCACCGGGTCGTGGGTTCGATTCCCGCACGGAAAAAATATTTGTACGATCTGCAGGTAGTTGTTCCGGGTCTGGGTGTATTGTGTGTGTGGAATTTGTGTTTGTAAACGCACCCACGACACAGCAGAAATCCTAGTGTGGGGCAAAGTACTAAAAAAAAAAAAAAAAACACAATCGTAAACCTTTGGTTTGAAATAATCGGGCGCGACGGTTACATTGCTATACAAGACACGTGCCAAAACAAACAAGTATGACGTCATTTAAAAAGCAGATAAATTATGCGTTTGTTTTTTAGTTCATCAGTCTAGTGCTCCCTATTACGTGCAAGGAGATCTGATTGATTAGGAATGGCTTCCGCTTATCTCCTTTGATGATCGATAGCATTATTTTTTACAGTTGTGGATAAAAAAACTACAGTTAACGAGCCGTGACTGCAGAAATTATTCAAATTTATAATTTCCTAAGAAATGCCGAAATGATGGGGAAAATAATTCCGTGTGGTGTCCGGATCAAGAATATAGCACCACTCCATCTCCTCCCGTTGATGTCGTAAACGGCGACTAAGAAGGAATCTAAGCCAGAGGGATGGGCAGCAGCGTCCCTTTTGTGAACCAGCCAGCCATACTGCGCTCACCAGCCCGCCTGCCAAGCGTGGTGAGTATTGGCAATTACCCCCCGAAAAGATGATACAGTTATGGAATCTATGGGGGAGGCCTTTGTTCAGCAGTGGACGTATTAATGGCCGATATGATGAAGAAATGCGACTATTAAAAGAAAACTATAAGTATTCTTCTAGGTTTCTTCACCGGCATAATAAAATTTAGAGATCCGTGTTCCACCACCATCTTGTTCTGATTGTCTATTTTCCGTAGTTGTTTAATATCTATTAAATATGTATGTATGTTTATTTAGTATATATAAATACTAGCGACCCGCCCCGGCTTCGCACGGCTAGCACTAATTATATATACCCAGATGATTTATCTGACACAAAATTGACAAAAACACAAAAAGTTTATCCAATCACTGCCAAAGCAGGATCACCCGTTTCAAGTTCAGGTTGCCTGAAAATTTCATCAAAATCGGTCCAGCCGTTTTGGAGTCCATAGGGAACATGCATATCCACATCGATTTTTATATATTACTAGCTGGGACCCGCAGTTTCACCCGCCGTTTAATTTTATGTGCATATTCTATAAAGGACATACACACAAATATTCATTTTTTATATATAGATGATATATAATAATAACTGATCCATTTTATTGCACACCAAAAACAGAAATAAGTAATAATACAGAAATCAAATACAATTGTCTGTCTCATCGCATCTCGGCGATCTCTTCCAGACAACCGTTTCAGAGGAATGGAAATCTGGTGATGCACAAGGGGCAGTCTGCAGTGAATAAATACAGTATTTTTATATTTAAATATCGCAAAATAATCATTAAACAAATAAGTATTTACATGAGTATATATATCTAAATATGTAGTTGTATAATAAAACAATTTTAAATGGATTACATCGCGTATATTATAGATTTTTCTTTTTCTTGACGTATCGAGCACTTTGCAGGGTTTTGTCAGGAAAAACAAAAATCTATAATATACGCGATATAATCCGTTTAAAATTATTTTATTATGAGTAATAATCGCGAAAACCTAGGACATTACTATATAGTTGTATGTTTACATACCTATTTCTATAAACTATACAAATAAATAAAATTGTAACTGTTTGTAATGTCAAAATAACAGCGTTTTACTAGATTCATATGAAAGTATAAACGGTACCTAGAACAAAAAAGCTATTTGTAATTTTTTGTCTGTCTGTCTGTCTGCCTGTTTGTTCCCGCTAATCTCCAAAACGGCTGGACCGATTTCTATGGGACTTTCATGGGAAGATAGCTGATGTTACAAGGAATAACTTAGGTTACTTTTATTTTAGAAAAATAATTAGAGATCCGTGCTAAACAATAAAACCCGTAAAATCCAATACATATATACAAAATGCATATGGTACTAAGGCCGCCATTGTTGTACATTAAGCATAAATACATGAATATATCTCAAAAGGCGGTTAGCCCAAGCCCCACAAAAACAACTCCCCCATTTACATAACCACAATTAGATTTTTAAAAAAACATCGTAATAATCCAACACATGTTAACCACGAATTAATTAGCTATTAGATGATCGTAAATTTCCGTCACTTTTAGGAGCACATCGGGCGTTCGCCATTTAAAAATAGTTCGGGAAAGCTGCGCGTGCGGCGATGGACGCAAAACAGCGCTTTGGCGGGTTGCCAAAGATATGGATGGATAAAATGTACTGGACTGCAGTAATCGGATTGAGATGTTGGAAATTAGTCCTTGTCTATCGTTTATTTAAAGTCCTGGGGTGTTCTGAATGTGAACTGCTGTGTTCTATTTCCCAAGAATAGTCGTTTTAGTACCTTTGTTTGTGAGTAAAGTGATGTTTTAACACAGACAGCACGGTTGGCGCAGAGGCTAAGCCATTGGCTTTCTACACTACGTGTCGCGGGTTCGATCCCCACACGGAAAGAAAGAAACAAGAAAGAAAGAAAAACATTTATTACACGATACAAAAACCAGCATACTGTGTAGTTACACATAAATATAATATTGCTAGGCTGGCGTGGAGTAGTGCGTTTAAAAGGTCACAGCTCAGCTAATGCTACAGGTTAACTGTAGCGCTGATTTTCAGCTGAAGTCTCAGGGCACAGGTGGCAACCTGTCGTATATAAATGATAAGAACACCGTTGTGCTTGGACGCACAATGAATAGGAATTATATATTTAAGACCAATTAAAATAACAGCTTAGATACCCTTTCGGCGATTTTTGTCACTCGAATATCTAATTCCATTTTATGGTCTTAAGGTTGACAATAAGACTTGTGATTTATAATTATGTGTATTTTTAGTTTTAGTGCAAATTATAAGGGTAATCGAGTTCCTGGCTAATGAGAGCAATGTGAATGTGGACAATCGGAACAAATATGTGTATGATCTATAGATAGTTGTTCCGGGTCTGGGTATTTGTGCGTGTCAGATTTATGTCTGTAAAATGCACCCACGATACAGGAGAAATCCTAGTATGGAGCATCGTAAGTGAAATAAAAAAACATATGATTAAAGAATATGCGAGCTACGACAATGTTTAGCTTCGTTTATTTCCAATATAAAGTACAGTGAATAAAATAAATGGTAAATATAAAACAGCAATGAAAGCGATGTGCACGCGAAATGTAATATATATACATAGAACTGGAGGATGGTTGCCTAATTTTGTTGTCATTTTGGGAGGAATTTGCCATTACTCACCACGCTTGGCGTCTGCCAAGTCTTTCTTGTCTGTCTGTCAAGTTGGCAGATGCCAGGCGTGGTGATTGGGTGTGTTATATGAATACAGCCTGTGCCTTGAGGCTGCAGCTGAAAATCAGCGCTGCAGTTATCTGCAGCGTTAACTGAGCTGTGGCTTTTTATACACACAACTCCACACCAGCCTAGCAATATTAAATTATAATATATAATAGCGTCTGCCATTCCCCTTCCCTCTGGTTTAGAGTCTTTTAGTCGCCTTTTACTGGTTACCACACTATGAGCGAAGCTTTTGTTAGCAGTGGACGTCGTTTGGCTGATATGATGACTCCCTTTTTCTGATTGTCGAAGTAAATATCGTGTTTACTAACTTTCTATTTTTTTTGTGACCTCCGATTACAATTCCCTGTCGACTACCGCAAACGTGAGTATGAGACCTTCGACTCCACTTCCACCTCCACAACATCCCTGAAAGGAATAAAGTGTAGTGATAAAATCAATTTGCAGGTCCTGTATGTAACAACCCGCACGAATTATGAATTTTCATCCGTGAAAGATGATCCTGTCTCCCAATGCGTCATGACACTGAAATATGCAATGAGCTTATATCATTTTAGCGTTCTTTGGGCGCAATAGTACGATAACTGTTATTTAGAACCCGCTAAAAAACATTAGTTACAAGTCACGTAACCTTCTCCAATATCATCAGAAAAACAATACCTAGCCCCCTCAACCTCTCGTCTTCCATCACTCACCTCGTAAGTGTCTCAATGCCAAAAACAACCAAATTCCTCCACTCTCAACACGGCTGTTCAACCGGTCTCCTTGAGAAGTGTCCAGAACAACTGCTTGTATTCCGGCTCGCTTTTGAACGAGATAAGACATGCTCCATCACTTGGGGCGAGAAAAGGCAATTAGGAAGCTCTTACAATTTGAAGTCATTGTATTGTTTTGTTGTGAAAAATAGATATGGTGTCGTCATCAAGCCTTGTTTGCTTATTGCTAAAACCGTCCCGAAATTATCCGTTATTTTATGCTTCTCCATATTATATATATTCATTACATTAATAATATTTACCAAAGTCTTGAAGTTTTGGCGCAATACTGGTGCAGTTGGCATAAGCCAAATGTTTATTATGTAATTTATTCTATTCAGCTTTCCCTATTCAGCTAAATATTATTTTTAATATTATCATAATTGATTAATTAGTCTTGAAAGTATTTTCTATTCTATTATAAATCGTAAAAAATTAATTGTCGAGTGTGAGTTCACACGCGGTAGAAGTGAAAGCTTTCTTCTATTTTGGTTAAATTTTAAGAGAATGAGATGAATACACTACGAAGGTGGTAAACAGAGACAGATAGAGCGATTGAGGGAATAGGGAAATTATATAGAAATGTGTTTTATCTCATTCTCTGATAGCCTAAACCCTATAAATACATTTATAGTTGTCTCTCTATAGTTACACATTTTCGTTTCATGAAATCCAATTCACACCGTTCCAAAAGAAGTTTCACTGCAAAAGCTTTCTTACATCAGCATTTCAGAAGCTCACTGACTTTTGATCAGTGCTACCTGCATACTTTTCTGCAGTATAACATGATGGATCTTCTATATTCCCTCGCAACACAACACTAATTCAATAGTGCTGTCCTAGAGTCATCCTTCTCAATTCTTTTTAAATTGATTCTAGATATTTTTAGGTATCGCTAGGCATTTTTAGATATTTCTAGATATTCTGTTTACGAATCCCGGTTATTTATACCAATATTCGGTGACAAAAGCATAGGTTCAGTGGCTTTTCAACATTTATGCGGAAGTTGGACGACCGGGTGCGACCGGAACTTTGGAAAGGCCACTGTCCAACAGTGGACTGTTTTAGGCTGAATTGATTTATAAACTTATGATACTTGGGACTGTCATAAGATAATAAACATCATTTATAGACTGTCGCTGTTTTCATCTGCCCAATGCAATTGAAAACACCTGAGACTTTTGGAAAGTTGCCAACGCAATAAACCAATAAATAAACACTTCACATATACCGCGCTAGGGTTCCCTGTATCGTGCCATTATACACGCTAATCACATTCACACGCAGACTCCATACAAACATCTTAGATCTCATAAATATTGGTCTGGATCCGGGAACCGGAGTTGCTGTTTAGCATAACCGTTGTTTTCCATGCCTTTGGGGAAAGATGACGACGAAATACGAATACTAAATATCCAACTTCCCTAGTCTTAATGATCAATTCGACAAAATACAGATTGTAGTGCTCAACCACTGGAGAATCTCATCATATCAAATGATGACATTTGTTTTAGGAGCGGCAGTTAATGATTTCGCTATGAAGTAGTTGGTATTTTTTTTTTTCATAATAACGTTGCCCCACTCTACGATTGCTCCTATGTCATCGGTGCGTTTACAGACACAAATTTCACACACAATACACCCAGATCCGGAACAACTACCTGCAGATCATACAAATATTTGTTCCGTGCGGGCATCGAACCCACGACCCGGAGCGCAGCAGTCGACTGTATCAGACACTGCACCAACCGTGTCGTATTCATCATTATCACCATCGTCATATCAGCTGAAGAACGTCCACTGCTGATGAAAGCCTTTTCCTATGGGCAAGGCCGTGATTTATTGTGATTTGGCAATATTGAAAATACGATTTCGGTATAAAGGAAATTATAAATGTACACTATTAGCTGATTGGAAATAAACCACTGGAGAATCTCATCATAACATTATCATATCAGCCATTTATCCATCCACCTGAACAAAGGCCTCTCCTCATAGATCTCCACATTTGTGTCACTATTTTGCGGTGAAATTGCTAGTACGCAACACGCTTTCTAGTGTGATCTTACGAGGACCTGGAGCCCCCCTTCGGTGCCGACGATGACCGCTCCAGTGGTTTTAGCCGGTAGGAGTCTGGCATACTCCTTCGCCCTTCCTGGGGCGGAGGAAGTTCCATGTAGAATTAGCACTGGACCGTCCTATAAAAATAAATTTAAAAAAGTACTCAACACGTTTGGCAGACAGGATGGTGGCCGCAGTATTGTTGCTGTTTTAAAGAAGTTGTCTCCTTTTACGACATCCACGGGAGGAGATGGAATGCTGTCATATTCTTAATCCGGACACCACACAATCCACGATCCACGTCCTCTTAATGTTGATGTGTAATTGATCTTTATGTATGTATATCGAGTACTAGCAATTTCCCCGCAAAATAGAAGAGAAAGAAAGAAGAAGAAAATCCATTTATCCTTTGCACCTTAAGGACATAACAATAGTGGTTATATACGTAGAAAGGATAACAAAGAAAAAAATAATATAATAAAACGCACTAAGTAAAATATTTTCCCAACTGGCAACTGGAATTAACTTAAAACAGTGCAGCCAGCAATCCAACAATACAGTAGATTTAAAATTAGAACATCAGGCACATATTGGCTACTCAGCATTTATATTTATTTTGCTGGCCGCTGTGAGTGTGATAGATAGAGGTACAACAACACAAGCACACGACACTAGTAGAGTTACTCGAGATGAAAACACTGTCACCTGAACCTAAGAACTCGCCACGTGTTATTTATTATAATATGTATACTGTATGAGTCGTTAATGAAAAACACGTCGTGGACATTAAATACAGAAATGCAGAATTTGAAAATTCATTATTGTGAGTTGTCTGGAGCGTTCAATCAATTACCTATTTTTTATATTTTAAAATGGACTGTTTGCTTTATTTTTCTTTTCTACACACATTTTATGCACCGCAACATTGATTTATTGTTACTATATTATATACCATACACGTATTATTATATTACATACGTACTAATTATACATATTTATTATATTTTAGACTTACTTTTACGCACATTATAATATGCATATTGATTGATATCAAATATATGTAATATTCTCCTAATTTCGAGCGTATGGCACTCGTGGGTTGCAGCTGAAAATCAGCGTCAGGTAGTGGTACCTTGTACTACTACCTGACATCATGCTGAGCTGATGGCCCTTTGGCATTTCTATTCAATCTCGTATTTTGTTTGCCTATATAATTGTGTGTACTTTTCTTTCTTTCTTTCAGTGAGTTTAAAATAAAATAAAAACGAATGGAAATGTGTCCCACGTGTGCAGAGAAATGGGCGTCACTCAGCTTATTGCCATTAGTGTTATAATAACACCAATAACGCTGGTTTTCAGCGACAACCTGGTAACGTTGTGGCGTCTCCTAGCGGTGAGGGAAATAAATACAAATTATTATAAAAACAGAAATTTTCAAATTATAAAAACAAAATCGATTTAATATACGATGGAATGAATAATATTAATTACATAATAATTATCTTCGTGCGTGTATGAATAGTGGTTTTGATTAACCAAAAATAACATCACAATGGCTAAAAAAAAAGAAATGAAAGAAAATCCTTACACAAATGTGAAGATCTATGTGGGGGAGGCCTTTGATCAGCAGTAGACGTTCTTTGGCTGATGTGATGATGATAAATGCAGATGACAGTGCAATATGGTCGATTTTAGAGTGACTTAATGTTGCGGTGTGCCACTGCTGCGAGACGATTTTGTTTTTATTACCATCTCATATTATTCTTGTATAATTGTTTTTTTTTTTACAGTTACCTACTTTTTCCTTTTTGTTTATTTTTACTATGGTTGAGCTGTACCTTTAGTGTGTTGGTTTTTGTGTTGTTTAATAAAATTTCTTTCGTTCTTACTTTCTTTCTATAAATAAATAAAATTGCTATTTGAGCAATATTTTTGCGCTTTGTGTAGTTCTTATTTGTATAATTATATTTGTTGATTTATTAGAAGGTACAATAAGCAATATTTATTTTATATACTGTTTTTACACCCGTGAATCACCGAAGGGTCCAGTTGAAAACCAGCGCCAGGCTCTTGTCTGGCAAATGCTGAACTGGTTACCTGTTTGGCGCAACTGTGGGGCACACAACAAACTCTAGCCTAATATTGTTTTCTTTTGTTTATAACCCTATCCAAATTTTTATCGTGTTTTTTTTTTTAGTTTTACATTAAGTTTTATTACCGTTTGTGATGTCTCACTTTGGTGTCAAATAAAAAAAAATCTTTCTTTCTTTCTTTCTTTCAATACAAACAATTCTTTCTTCACTACTTTTTATGAAAACGCACACAGGTACAGAACACGCGGCGTCTAATGAAATTGAAAACAAGTTTTTATTATAATTTACTACTTGATAAGCAAATATATGCCCACCAGTGTGCTTTCCCTCCATTGCCTCAGTGTAGTTGTCCATCTATACATTCAACACACAGTATTCGATATTTGAGTGTAACCATTGACAAGAGATTATCATTTAACGAGCACATACACAATCTATCTAAAAAAGTGCGGAAGCTAACATATATTTTCAAACAACTTAGACAGGTAGCAGACGGTAAAATATTCAAAATGGTGTATTTTGCCCTAGTGCAATCTATCCTGACATACTGTATTACATCTTGGGGAGGTACAGATAAAACTAGAATGTTGGAAATAGAGCGAGCCCAAAGGCTGATTCTAAAAGTTGGCCTTTCCAAGCCACGTCTTTTTCCCACAGCTACACTGTATCAGGAAGCGGAGGTCTTGGCTGTTAGGCAGATCTACATCCTTTCCATTATACTCCGTCAACATATGGATGTACCTTCCTTCGATCTTTCTAAATCAACAACTAGGAGGCAGTATGCAATATGTAACACAAATAAAACTAAAACAGGTTTTGCTCAAAAATTTTATACTTTTCGAGGAGCCAGACTTTACAATACATTAAATAAAGAATTAAATATTTTTAATTACAATAAATCCAAATGTAAATTAATAATAACAAACTGGCTATTAAAATTGAACTACACTAAAACGGAAGAGTTGCTCGTCATAAAAACGTAGCTCGAACACAAATAAAGTGCCTTTCCCCTCTCATTTATTCACATGCACTGCCTCTCACCTTTACACAAAAACACATGCACACATACACTTCAAACTCGCACTACACTTCACACATATTCAAGAAAATCATTTTTCTTCCGAAATGATTCCCCTTTAGAACACAACAAGTATAGTATTATATAACCGCTTTTCATTGTACCTAGTGCTTTGTTTATACGTATAAATTTATCACACTTTCCTATAGGGGGGAGCCCTGGTGTCCTGAAATGGCCTTGGCTTAGTTTAGGCACCAGTCTCCCACAAATAAGCATTGTTTATCTTGTACTATTGTTTTTAGGTTTGTTTAAAATTAATACTTTTAGGTTTTATTTGTGGAAGAAAATAAATATATTTTTGATTTGATTTGATTTGATTATTTTATTACGTACTTATTTATTATTTATCCTTGTTATCTCTATATAGTCGTTTATATAATTAAGTAGGTACTCTAATAGCAACTTTACTCTTCAATTTTTGCAAAAAATGCCATGATTTTTATTAAAGGCGACGATTATAGCCAGTATATGGTCCTCTTAAAATAAGGTTCTCTTAAGTTCACTTGTTTTGTGGGAGTCTAACTATATAAAAATATCAATGAAAAAAAAAACAGGGATAGCCTAGCAGTTGAACTCTTGCCTTCTAATAGGAGGGTTTGAGTTCTATCCCACACCTTAGTCTTTGTGGATTCACTTGCGGATAATAATTTATCACTTGCGTTAATGGTGAAGAAAAACATCGTGAGGAAACCTGCACACCTGAGAGGGCTCCAAAATGTTCTCAATGGTGTGTGTAGTCTGTCAACCCGCACTAGGCCAGCATGGTGGATTAAGGCCCAACCTTTTTCATCGTGAGAAAAGGCCTGTTCCCAGCAGTGGGACAGTAATTACATACATATATACAATAATTATAATAAACAGGCTGATTATGTATATAACAATATGTTTTTTTTTTTAAATGAAACGTTGCCGCTCACTAGGATTTCTCCTGTGTCGTGGGTGCGTTTACAGACACAAATTCCACACAATACACCCAAACCCGAAACAACTATCTACAGATCATACAAATATTTGTTCGGTGTGGGAATCGAACCCGCGACCCGGTGCGCAGCAGCCGACTTTATCAGCCACTGCATCAACCATTTGTTTGTTTCTTGGATTGTCCCGTACCGTATACCATTTATCCGATTGAGTTAAAACTTTTTATACTTGTCAGCACTTGTCAGCGTGAAAGTATCAGACATAGAAAAACAAAAACTAAATAGTCGAAAGAGGCATTAGCTAGGAAACAATAAATAAAACACTTAAAAACGTATAAAATTTGTGAAGAATTATATTATCTGCGCGGAATCAAAACATGTTGATCTAAAGCCAACAGAAATTATTGCAATGTTTTGTATCTCTTGAAAAGTTATAATGTACGTCATTATGGCGTTAGACGTCACAGGTATTAATTTCGCGTTGGCACGGACATGCGCGCGCGCAAGGAAATAACACGTGTTTATTGTTAACTAGCTGGGACCCGCGGTTTCACCCGCGTTTAATTTAAAAGAAATTTAGAGTACTTCGACATAGACACTTGACATAGAGTTAATATATTGGATTTGGTTTTATTTTTTTTACGCGGAACCCTAATTATTTTTCTAAAATAAAAGTAGCCTAAATTATTCCTCATAACATCAGCTATCTGCCAGTGAAGGTCCCGTCAAAATCGGTTCAGCCGTTTCGGAGATTACCCGGAACAAACAGACAGACAGACGGACAGACAGACAGACAAAAAAAATTCAAGTAGATTTTTTGTTATATGTAACGTACATACTTTCAAATGCATTTATTAAAAAGCTGTTATTTTGCTATTACAAACAGACACTTCAATTTTATTTATTTGTATAGATAAGATGTTGTTTATTTGTGGAATGTAGGAAATTGAGTCTGTGTCCCCAAAATTTGCGAGATCTTCCCATCTTTATGTCTATCTATACAAATAAATAAAATTGAAGTGTCTGTTTACAATGTCAAAATAACAGCTTTCAATAATAATCATAATCAAATTCTGATCCGCACATCAGAATTTGATTATCACTTGC
This sequence comes from Diloba caeruleocephala, assembly GCA_947459985.1. Lineage (NCBI taxonomy): Eukaryota > Metazoa > Arthropoda > Insecta > Lepidoptera > Noctuidae > Diloba > Diloba caeruleocephala. Next base: position 976,295 of record OX381620.1, on the reverse strand, counting down.
GTTAACGGTGATGGAAAACATCGTGAGGAAACCTGCACACCAGAGAGGGTTCCAGAATGTTCTCAATGGTGCGTGTAGTCCGGCAACCCGCACTAGGCCAGCGTGGTGGACTAAGGCATACTTTCTCATCGGAAGAAGAGGCCCGCGGGTCAGTAATGTGCTGATTATGATGATTTATTGCTTTTTAATTTTTAATTAATGTAAATATTTCTATCATCATTTCGGCCAAGTGAAGTCCACTGCTGGACACAGGCCTCCCCCAAAGATCACCACAACCACCGATATGTATATGGCCACACAAGAAAAAAACAGGGGGAGATATAAAGAAAACGAATTCCCATTTATCATTTACTCGAGCCGTCATTTTCTTAAGATTAAACCTGCCGCGCTTCCGACAGAGTTATAGACTCGAGTTATCGATTGTCGTCAACCATAGTAAACCAGAATAATACTCTATGGCAATTTGCTCTGTGGTCTGCATTGTGCATTCTAACCTAAAAATATTAAACATTCAAGATTACACTAATTGTGCTCAAAATAATTTATTGAAGTAACGAACAATAAATTGTATAACCTGTAGAAACTTTTAATGTTGTTTTCTGTTTTTATTGCAGAAACCCAACTGAGTTTTTACTTCGATAGAGAGTAATATAAAAAAAAGATTATTATATATATATATACATTAACAATAAATATGTTCTCGGTTTGCATTTTTCTTTAAATTTCTACTACTTTTTTTAAACGTAATATATAAACATTGTAATCATCATCATCATACCAGCTGAAGGACGTCCACTGCTGATCAACGCCCTTTCCTATGGGCAAGGCGGTAATTTATTGAGATTTGGCAACATTCAGAGAACGAATGCGGTATAAAGGAATTTATAATTAGCAGACAGGAAATAAATCCCGATTATAGATTAAGAATTATTTTTCAATGTTTTCTGACAGCACGGTTGGTGTAGTGGTTGATACAGTCGACTGCTGCGCACCGGGTCGTGGGTTCGATTCCCGCACGGAACAAATATTTGTACAATCTGCAGGTTGTTGTTCCGGGTCTGGGTGTATTGTGTGTAAAATCAATACACAACACAAAATACTACCTAACTTGAACTAAATAAAGATTTTGTTCACATGTAATCAATTATTTAAACATCATTTGGTTCACAAAACTTAAGACACATAGACATTAAGGCTTTAAATTCTTCGGCGATGAGTCCGGGTTGCAAGATGTTGTTAAGCGCGATCCGAATACGCGGTATAGGAGACGAGGCGCGGGTCACATTGCGACACGCGGGGATGTCTAGCAGCTGTCTCCTGCTACGGAGATAATGATCGGGAGTGAAAAGCCGAATCAGCTCATTGTGCGGATCAGGAGCATCTGTTATTCCTCAACACACTTTTAGCATAACACCTACCTGGTCGGATGACCTTCTAGTCTCTAACTTAATATGTCCTAGAGAAAGAAGATAAGAAATTTGTCGGATATAAATATGGATAATAACCAAGAGTTATTTTATAACATGAACAATAAGCGAGATATAAATTGAATTGCAAGCAGCACTGTTGCATCAGCAGGTATGTTAATTTGTTAATCATTTTTATATGGACGTTTTATTGCATCATTATCGATAGTATTGGTTTTATTTGGTTAGATGCTATAATAACATCAGTAATATATATTATTTATATACATTATATTATACTAGCTGGTAAGCGGAGATTGCAGTTCCGTGATCGAACGCCACGAAGGTGCTGACGGTACCGGGACTGTCATCGTCAACTGGGGTTATCACTGAAAACCAGCGTTGTGGTGTTGCTCTGGCCACATCATAGCATCATGCTGAGTGAGAACCTATTGACACAACTGCGACGTACAACTGCCAACAGGTGCAGCTTGACTATACTGTTGCTGTTGATTATAGTTCGCTATTCATCAGGTAGCGAGACGGGGGGGCGTCACTCGATGCTTTTAATATAATTTTAATTTCTTATTAAATTATGAACATAGTAGTTAGGTATACTAAATTTGTAAACACAATTGTTGTATGTTGTATGTACGTCGTTTGTTGCAGATCAATAAATGAGTATTTCTTTCTTTCTTATATAGAAAGCGGAGAAAAGCTTTTTGGATCTTTGGTCAACTCAACCCGTCGCAGTCGATAGATCCCCGCTGCCACTAATCAAAACAAAGAACCGACACCTTCGAAATGCGGCGTTGGGACATTTTGCTAAGGACCATGTTCGCCCACCGCAGAAACGTCACAGTCTTAAAATAAATTTCAAATCAAGAAACTGAAATGTAAATAGTCCCTATAAATTCGAATGGTATGAACATTGTCCGGCTAATAGTGTAACATTGGTTATATTTTTATCTGAATTCCCGATCAGCATACAAATAGCACTGCTAACTCCACGTGTAGCAACTTTGTACGATACAGGGCTCGTGAACATTTTAGCGTCCATCTAAAACTGAACAAGAATATTGCACTAGATCATTTTTATGGAGGACCACAGCTACTACGCACAAAGCTGCTATAAAATTGGAGGTATCTATTTTATTTATATAAACGATTAGGTTAGTAGTAGTTAATAGGTTCCTATTCATCTAGGTATTAAAGATTTCCCCCCGGGAAGAAGGTGGCGCGTACGTGGTCACGTGCTTCCATGTGAGCAGCACAGCGCACAGCGAGGCTTGGGGAGATCCTTTATAATCCCCCCCGAGAAGTGCCTCGCGGGGCGACCTTTTTACAGTCGCCTTCCCGCTAGAGGGGGTGACCGCTTTACAATTATCCCCTTGATTAATTTCCACTGCGGAGCAATAAAAAAGAAAGGTGTTAAAGATTTTAATTTTTTTTATCTTGTATATTCCCCCCATATTCAAAATTCATTTATTTTACACGTCCGTGTTTGGGTCGTAGAAATTCATATGTGCATCAAATTTCAACCGAATCGGTCCAGTAGATTCGGAGCAAATTGGCTGTGACAGACACGCACGAGTGATCCTATAATGGTTCCGCCCTTTTTACATTCGGACGTACGGAACCCAAAAAGTGTAATGTAAACGAAATTATTCCTTTAAATGAGCAGTGCGTAGAACATCTAATAATGATTATGATAAATACTTGTTTGTGACAAACATTTCACTTATTATCTCTTTATTTAGGACCTCAACCTATCCCATGGTCTCGTATTTATAATATGCAAATTACGCTTATAATCTTGTAAAAACATAAACCAGTATAACTTATATGTATAATCTTCATCAACAGAAAAACAACTCAATATTTATGTAAAATTATTATATCAATTAATTTAGCTTCTTCTTGTTCGTTATTGCTGATTGGCATCCGTGTGTTACTATGGGCTCCAGCTGAAAATCAGCGCCCGGCATCACTGCCCGGCATTATGCTGAGTTGGATACCTATTTTTATACGGACATGGGACACACCATGAAAATAAGTAGATTTAAGGTATACACAATTAAACTAAAAGGCAAATTACATTTTATTTACGTTAATTATTATTTTAAGTAACATAAATGTGTAACATGTATCTGTGGTCAAATAAATGTCTTTTATCTATTTCACCGATACCTTTCAGGAGAGGTCTAGTTTTAGAAGTTCTTAAACTTAGGCAAAAATTATGTCATCATGCCACCTTTTTTTATTTTTTTAAATGTCCAGTGGAAATTCTACATGGAACTTCCTTCACCCCGGGGAAGGGCTAAGGGGTATGCCGGACTCCTACTGGCTAAAACCACTGGAGCGGTCATCTTCGGCACCGAAGAGGGGCTCCAGGTCATCGTAAGATCACACTAGAGCCGCCCATTGGTGCCACGCCTTACGGCACATCTCGGAGGGGGTCTTCATGACACCTACGGGATCTATGCCACAGGTTGGCGAGCTCTGGTAAATTGCGCGCATGCATTCGACGCGTGGAGCATCAGAAATACGTGCGAATAATTTAGGTGTTGACCACGTTTGATCGCACCCGGAATCGAAATCGCGTTGCACAAGTATCGATATAAAGAATGTGAAGGGTTTTTATAGAGTGGGCTTATAACACCACGCTGTCGTAAATTGACATATGAATAAAACTAGTCAAGTGCGAGTTGAACTCGTGTGAAGAGGATTCTGAAATTGCTGAATATATTGTCTATTGGTGAATTCGATCTTGTACTAATAATTTATCCCAAGAACAAACTTAACATCGTAGATAGAAAACATGTTTTCCCATCCACCGCAAACGTAAGTTCATACGCACAATATTGTCTAGTAGATTCGGAGAAAATTGGCTGTGACAGACTGACACACGAATACACAACACGATTGTAAAAATGTAAAGGATTCCAATTCCAATGCCGTGTGGTGCCGGCTTTGCCACCACCCCATTTCATCCCGTGGGTGTCGTAATAGTCGACTAAGGGATTAACCGGAGGATGGGCAGCAGCGTCCTTCGAGTACATTAACAACTCAACTGCGATCGCCAACCCGTCTGCTAAGCATGGCAATTATTGCAAGACCCTCCAATGAACACACAACACACTCATATCGGATTCAGTGGATTCCATTCGGCCGAAATGATGAAAGGATTCCTCGAAGATCCTCTGTGCGCTGTGCGCTCCCACGGCAGCGTAAATTCCTCCATTCCCACTTAGTCCACGTTAATGTTCAACAAAACACGGTTAACGGTACGGTTGTGTCGGTCAGTATTTCTGCCTCCTAACATTATGCTGAGCTGCGGCCCCATTGACACTATAATGTTCTTATAATGTTTAACTTCTGTTTGTGGCCTATCATTTATTAAGCTAGTATTATTTGTTTATTACTCTTGTGCCAATAAACACATTTTCTTTATTTCTTTCTAATATTATATCCGTGTCCTTACAAAAGAAACAAATTATAATACAGAAGAGTTAAGCTGCCAAGTTACTCTACAATTTTGTGTAAGTAATTTTCTGATGTAGCAAACTCGTCAACGTCAAAGTGTTCTGGCGAAAGATTTTTCCTTATTCTCATCAATTTATTTTGTATAGCTTCCCATATATTATCTATATATGGAGGGACTTAGATATGTGTGGTGAGTTACTAGTAGTACACAAGTGAGGTGAAATTTCAGAATTATATACAGAATAATTTACTATCAACCTCTGCAATCCAATTGTTGAGACACTCATAGCTAGCTGCACTCAACAATCGGTGAGGTTAAGCAACTCTCGGCGCGGTCAAGAAACATACTGCAATAATCACAGTTGTCCGGCAATTTTCATCGGACCAGTCCCGACAGACAGCACCCGTTCACGAGCATGACGCATCGCTTAGCTGAACCGTATTGTAGGGAACCGAACGACCCGATACACAACGCCACCGCCAAGACATTTTAATGAGCATGACAAACCATACCATCCGTCTAAAGACACAGAGAGTTTGTTAATGACTTGATAATAGAAAATATATATGTTAATGTTATTTTTTGTTGTTGTACTGAACATGTTACAATGACCAATTAGATAATGTACATTTCATCATTCGTGTTAATTTGGGTGAAGATGACGTAATGTTAATGTCAATTGAATAATATTTTTCTCACGGTGATATTGAAGGAAAACAATTAAAAAAGTCGAAAGGATTATCTAGTTAAATGACCATTGACCATGTTACTGTCACTGCGTAAAGAAATACAATGAAAGAATGATGTGGTGTCAAGGAAAATGGGGATGAGTATAATAATATAACTGCCACTACCATTTTTTTTTTTTTTTTATTGATGTCCAGTGGAAATTCTACATGGAACTTCCTTCACCCCGGGGAAGGGTGAAGGGGTATGCCGGACTCCTACCGGCTAAAACCACTGGAGCGGTCATCTTCGGCACCGAAGGGGGGCTCCAGGTCCTCGTAAGATCACACTAGAGCCGCCCATTGGTGCCACGCTTTTAGGCACATCTCAGAAGGGATGACTGTAAAGCGGTCACCCCCTCTAGCGGAGGCAACGCGACTGTAAAAAGGTCGCCCCCCAGGCACTTCTCGGGGAGGATTGTAAAGGATCCCCTCAAGCCTCGCTTTGCGCTATGTTGCGCACACGGCGGCACGTGACCACGTGCGCGCCACCGTCTTCCCGGGGGTCGCTCGGTGTGAGCACGCAGACTCCCCAATCTGCGCACCCGCGACCCCCGAGGCCCCCCACCATGAGGTGACGGCAGGGGGCTCAGGCGTGTTGGACTTGGGAGCCGGGACGGTTGTTGCCCCGGCGCCGTCTCGTCCTTCTCCGTGCGGGATCGGCCCTCTCCCGATCCCGCTCTGCAGTCTCCTTCTGCAGCATGACGCTCTCGCAGAAGGAGACCACTGCACTCCAATTTTCGTGCTCTGCCAACATAGCCGACACTACTGCCGGCAGAGAGAGATCTTGCCCGATCCGATCGACCAGGACCCGCCGCTCGGACGCCCACGCAGGGCACTCCTCGAGCGTGTGCTGGGCGGTATCCTGGTCGCTTCCACAATGGTGGCACTGTGCCGTAACCTCGCGTCCTATCCTGTGCAGGTACGCACCGAAACAACCGTGACCGGTGAGCACCTGCGTCAGACGGTAGGTGACGCGCTCGCTCCTTCTGAGCCAGGCTCCGAAGAGCAACTGCCACTACCGAATAATTATATAATTGTCGTCAATAATAATATAATTGACGTAAATAATAATATTGACTTCAATAACACCTAATGTAATTTGCTTTAATTATATTCAATAACCGTGTGGTGCCGGCTCAGAATGCCACCACCCCATCTCCTCCCATGGGTGTCGTAAAAGTCGACTAAGGTATTAGCCGGAGGATGGGCAGCAGCGTCCTTCGAGTACATTAACAACTCAACTGCGATCGCCAACCCGTCTGCCAAGCGTGGCGATTATGGCAAAACTCCCCAATGAGCCCACAACACATCCATATCGGTCGTTGTGGACATCTTTGGGGGAGGCCTGTGTCCAGCAGTGGACTTCATTCGGCCGAAATGATGATATTCAATAATAATATAAATGACTAAAATTATAATTATACAATCGTCAATAATCTTTATATATATAATTCTACTGTACGTGTCACTGAACTCCTCTTAAACGGCTGGACTGATTTTGACGAAATTGCTGTGTATATTTGAATTGATCTCTGGATGGTTTAGATTCACTATTGGTATACATGCTATATTCACCACACTAGTGGCGCTGCAATCGGGTTTGCATGTACGTGCCTATGCGAAGTTCCGGTGGGCAGCTAGTATAATATATATTATTATTGGCTTAACCCTTTTCCATGTGGTGCCCGGATTAAGAATATCACACCACTCCATCTTGTCCCGTAGATTTTGTAAAAGATGTCAATGTTGATAAAGTCGTCTAAGTTACTTCTTTTTTACGGGTACAGTGGCCATACTGCGCTCACTAAGCTGCCTGTCTAGCATGAGGACGACGCAATTGTGGAATTCGATGTGGGAGACTTATGTTCAGCACTGGATGTCCTTAGGCTGAAATGATCCCCTGTTTCCTTGACTACACAGAATTGATTAAACGTGTAAACTACTGATAAATTCTATAGAGCATGCAACAAATAAAACCAAAACACCCTCACAAAACATACCTCCTTTCAAGTTCGGCAGTGTAGAAAATGTAGCTGATGGCGTAGTAAAAAGCAATAATTCATAGGGTATCAGCAGGCAGGCAACCGCTCGGAAACATCTGATAGTAGCAGGTACCAATGTCGGAGGGTCGGGCGTATAAGTAAAAAGAAAAGTGCTCGTGATGGGCATTTTCCCTTTATTCAATAAGTTTGTCTTGCGGGACGTGCCTGTGTTCTTAGTTGTATACAAAGATTAGCCGTCATGACATGCTTTTTGGGTAATAAATGCTACTCCCTGAAGGCCCTTAGCATCGCTATACTGTCGAAACTGCAGCCGGCGATGGCCCTAAGGGTGATAAGGAGATACCGCACTGTCTCCTGTGAGGCAGGAAGGCTCCTTTCCGGATCACCCTGAATACTGGAAGCGAGAACCCTTGCATCACTATTTCAGAGGCGCGGGAAGGCGCTAAGTCGGGGCGAACAGACAGTGCCTCGTGAGATCGAGGCCCAACGGGCTGAGTTTCGGCGGATCCTGGTGGCGGAATGGAAGGAGCGACCTGTGCAATCCAGTGCAGGGCACGTCATGATAGCGGCAGCAAGAACCCGTGATGGAGGAATGGCTGGGGAGGCTGCATGGCACCCTTACCTTCCGGCTGCCTTAGATACTCTTGAACTATGGGTTTTTCGGAAGGTACGGGAGGCGACCACCTCTGATCCCCACCGCAGAAAACTAACCGGGCGCGGGAGCTGTAGGAGAGCGCTGAACGATCTGAGGCCCCCATGAGTTGCGGTCTGCGGGTGATGAACTAGAGGCAGTCCATCGCTCGAACAGAACCGGCTCCGGGACGGTGGCGTATTGTGTTAGAAAGAAAGGCTTGCCAAGGCAAAATTTATTTTTACAAAACGATTTTCCGCACCATATTGAGGCAGAAAAAGAAATAATGCCGGATTTACCATAAATGTTCATGATAGAGGAATAATAAGACGTTAGTTATTTTCCGGAGATGTGGCTTCCCTGGAAACCAAATATATCTGTAGTACTTTTTATACTTATTTTTATATTTATTTTTATCAATAACTGTTTAAAGAACAGGTTTGTCGAAAAATGTCCAAAAGTGACCTAACCCTGAGCTTCTTTCGGCATTTCTTCTCAGAGGTTGCCATGTAGCGATTTGCCTTCCGTTGTTGTTTTAATATGACGTGTAAAAGTCTCAGTTGGGACCTAATTACCAGATTAATGATTCTATTCTATTCTCACAAACTTTGCACACGAATTTGCCAAAAAACCATTATTCTCTCTACAACCACTTTTATTTTCAAGTGTACATCCGCCAAGAGCTATCATTTTCGGCCCAGTAAGAAACCGGACCCACCTTATCGTTGCCCCAAATTTACATTCTTACCCCTGGGCTCTGGGCTAGCAGGGAAATGAAAAATTGTTCGTCAAAAATGTCTTTATTTTCCTCAAGCTTGACGTGGCTCTATAATTCTTTTTGAAATTAACTCGGGGCCGTTTTAATGAATATTGACGGCTATTTTTGAAGCCTGAGAGGGATATTTGTTTCGAATAGAATGGAATAGAATCGTCATTATGTCCTTACCTTTCGAACGTTTCGAGTTCCTTCATAATGCCAGAAAGCAAATGCACTTAAAGGTCATCACAGAATTTGACGTTGAAACTGGCAATACGAGGGTCACACCGAATTTTCTTAGAATTGGCCATTAAGAAAATTTACCGATGAAATTAATTGAAATTTCGAACAAAGAAAGGAAAAGGGGCTCTTTGGAAAGTTGTAGATGTGTACTGAATTCCTATGTCATTCGTTTTATAAACCTATTGGCGGCAATCTAAAAAATGCCCGTAGTGCGTCGAAATAAATTTGTCTTGAGAAAATTTTCATTCTATGATTTATTACGACTTTCGTTGCGGTCTTAATCAACAACTATGTTACGATAGATTTCGACTGACATTTCATGATGAAGCCCCATCTCGTGCCACTGTTTATAACTAGTTTAATGAGTTTAAACTTGGTCAAAGCAATCTCTAGATTTGCGCGAAGGACTTCTACGGCGATCGCTGAAGATAACGTGAGTGCTGTGCGGCTAATGATATAAGCTGATATAAGAGTGTCATATCAGTAGATCCGGGCAAGTTTAGGCATTGGTATGAGTCAAGTGCAAAAGTCTTACACGAATATTTAGGTGTCAGAAAGCTTTGCACTAGATGGATACCTCATAATTTGACGGAAGATCAAAAACGCCGTCGTTTGGATTGGTGCCGCGAAATGCTTGAAGAGTATAAGGAGATAACGCAAATGCTGTGTTTCACAGCATCACAAGTAATGAAATCTGGATATATTCTTACGAGCCCGAAATCAAAAGACAATCTGCCCAGTGGATGTTTCGATTCGAAGATTTGCCAACAAAAGTAAAGAAGAGCAGAAGTCACGGGAAAATGATGATTGCCTCATTCGTTCGACAGCAGCACCCAAGAAGCAGGATCCTCCTCCATCACGACAATGCTCCACCTCACTCCACTAGACGGACAATCGATAATTTCTCTATGGAAGGTGTGGAATTAGTGAGTCATCCTTCTTACAATCCCGACCGTACCATGCATCTTTAATTGATTCTCCAAAATAAAAGGTAAACTCAGAGGAATTAATATAATTAACCCCGAATATGCCGTGGCTGCGTTTGGTGGACGAGATCCCTAAAGTGGAGTAGTAGATTGGGCTCACTGATTCAGTCAATTGTTCCAACGCATGCGACAGACATGACTTAGAAAGCAACAGAGACTACTTCGAAAAACAATAAAAATAATTACAGGATCCTTCATGGAACCGTTTAGATTTAAAAAAAAAATATTGGTTGTGTCTCGTACATTACACTAATTATGTTGGAAAATTCTTTACAGTCCAGGCTGCTCGCTTATAAAATGTGTTGCCAGTAACAATTAGATGTGCTAAATCCCGGGCTATATTTAAAAGACTAGTCAAGGAACACTATCTATGACTGTAGTTTCTTCTTTACTTCTTTGTATTTATATGTATATGTATAGATCATTACAAGAACGATGCGATGAATATTGTAGATCTGTTTAAAAATTAAACAGATCTACAATATTCAAAAAATTAAAGCAATCGCGGTTGGTGCAGTGGCTGATACAGTCGACTGCTGCGCTCCGAGTCGTGGGTTCGATTCCCACACGGAACAAATATTTGTATGATCTGCAGATACTAGTTCCGGGTCTGGGTGTATTGTATGTGGAATTCATGTCTGTAAACGCACCCACGACACAGGAGAAAACCTAGTGTGGGGCAACGTTTTTAAAAAAAAAATTCTTGTGAGAAATTAAACTATTTTATTTCTTTCCTTGTAGGAATTGATTCGTATATGGTCAATTGGGCACAGCTTTCCCTTACATTTTTATAATAGCTTTCTAGAATTTCTTGCAATTGGCTTTAATACAGTATTTATCCCGAAATCGATACATAGTAACAACTAAATAAATATGACATAATTAATCGCATATAACAATGTTTTATTCACGGAAGTACCCATGCACAAACAAAAAACATTAAGATTTGAAAAATTGATGATTAACCAATTATGTTCTACATAAAAATGGATAGTAACTAATTTTGTAAAATCATTAATCAATCGGCTGTTGTTAGGTCGGTGCAATATCCTGCCGGCGGGCTGATAACGTGTCGCAGGCAGTATGTGACAAGCGTAAATTGCGCAGACGCCGCTGTCAAACGTAATTTTGGTATTACGTATTTACCGATAGCGATTAAACAAGCGAAGATCTCTTGCGTCAGAACGCATACTCTGTCCGAAGATCAATGAACTAAAGATTGCAGCCTCGCCTTTCAACTTCATGCGATTTTACCCCGGTGGATCCGTGGCTGCGCGAAAGCTACTATCGCTGTTTTTAGCTAATCAGGGTGCGGAGGCTGCGGTAAATGCGCGTACGGATCCCGTGCCCTGCTGATGATGAGAAATAAAAATCATTTTAAGTAAAAAATAAACCTGACATCAAATAAACATAATTAGGTATTATATCTAAAAGTGTGTTTATAAGAATGGTACCCTATTATTTTATATACTAGAGCCTTCGCAATGAAACTACTAAATCAAGTCATCATCATTTCGGCCGAATGAAGTCCACTGCTGGACACAGGCCTCCCCGAAAGATCACCACAACGACCGACATCGGTATGTTGTGTGCTCACTGGGGGGTTTTGCCATAATCGCCACGCTTGGCAGACGGGTTGGCGATCGCAGTTGAGTTGTTAGTGTACTCGAAGAACGCTGCTGCCCATCCTCCGGCTAATTCCTTAGTCGACTTTTACGACACCCAGGAGGAGGAGATGGGGTGGTGGCATTCTGAGCCGGCACCACACGGCACAGTAAATCAAGTACTTTAAATTATCTTTCTTCTCTTCCGAACCCCGATTAATTCCCTTTTGTCTTTAATGAATTATCCGATTGTGATGTTGAGAAGAGCATTATATCTATAACTTCTAACGCAGTTGGAAGTGACTGTGTCAGCCGTATTATGATCCTTCCTATCCTTGTCGAAATCCTTCCTGTTATCTGTCATATTCTGAATTATACCCTATCTAGTGGTGTATTTCCAAATGCTTGGAAAGAAGCTCAAGTTACGCTTTCACCTAAAAAGCATGGACAGGATGTCAACAAAAAATTAACTACAATTTCTTTGTAAACGGTAAAGCATTGATTGGGAGTAACAACACGTCAATCATGCGAAAGTTATAAAATACTCAGCCGGCTCAGAATGCCACCACCCCATCTCCTCCCATGGGTGTCGTAAAAGTCGACTAAGGGATTAGCCGGAGGATGGGCAGCAGCGTCCTTCGAGTACATTAACAACTCAACTGCGATCGCCAACCCGCCTGCCAAGCGTGGCGATTATGGCAAAACCCCCCAATGAGCCCACAACACATCCATATCTGTGGTTGTGGTGATCTTTTGGGGAGGCCTGTGTCCAGCAGTGGACTTCATTCGGCCGAAATGATGATATTATAAAGCGCCGGAGGGTCGCAGTGTGCAGGAGGAAAACGTTCAAGCAAAAGAATGTCCCGTGTCCGTCGCCCGTGACTGCAACTAACAGAGGAAAATGGTATCGTGCCTACATACTCGTCCAGCTGGCGTGACCGAACGCACACCGACCTATTTCCATCAAGTAGAAAAACATCCATTAATTCAAACTCTACATTTTTATTACCACGCAAAAACGCCGTTTCAGATCAACGAAGCATAATTATTGTCGACTAATTAATGCAAATTGTTGATGAATAGACAAGCAATGGTCCAGTAACACAGCATCTTAACAATGATTTATAACAAAATTGATTTAATTGTTTCAAATAGGCGGTGTGATGGAAATGTTCGGGATGTTGCGTCAGACAAGGTTGTTATGCAATTTCGAGAAAATTGTGTATTGCTGGCGTTGAGAGGTCAAATATCTTGATGGGTTGGTTGGAATATTAATTATTACGTTTTGTGAACTGATGCCATTGGGGCAGACTGGAGTGGAGAGCATGCACCAGAAAACGGAGCGTGGGATAGCCTTTAACGAGGTCGATGGATGACCTGGTGAAGGTCACTGGGATATTTTTAAGCGGGCGGCATGTAACCGGTTGCTTCTAAGGAAGCGTCTACCACCGTCGGCCGCATCATCGCTTAACATCAGATGGAATGCTTTCTTTTGTCGTGGGGATATCCTCATGGACAGACAGACAGGTCGTTGTTGTGATTTTTGGGGAGGCTTCTGCCTAGCAATGGACGTCTTTCAGGTGAAAAAATGATGATGAATGGCATATGTAAACTGTTGATAGTCAAAGTCTTTTATTTCAAATAATCCGATTAGCACTTAGGAAAGGTCAGAATTAGGCGGAGGAGAGGCCTATATCCAACAGTGGACCGATAAAGGCTGATGATGATGATGATGATGATGATGACGAAAGATCAGGATTTAATTTGTACGGTACCAATTAGTAGATCTCTGTACCCACGATGCAGCTGAAACCGGTGTCGGAATCTTGATAGAAAAACTAATGGCTATACTCGTATATTGATCATTACTGAACGCATTTAATTAGTTTTTGAGTTACTAACTTAACATACGGGGAGAATTAGAATGAAATTATAATAAAAACACCGTGTTCATGAATAGAGAGAAATATTTTTATGCACCTATCGCGGCTTATTCTAATTAATTAGTTTAATTACAATTCCATTCAAATGCGTACAAATTTTTATTGGAAACTTATGCAAACAACATTATTATCTCACACCGATCTCAGTAAGCATGGGGGAACGACACGGGGGTTTTCACAGCTCAACGCTTGTAGATTAATTTAACAGATACGCGTATAATGAGCGGTTTGAGCGATATATCACTACGTTCAACGATCATATGATTTTATAGGTAAAACACTGTGATAGAGGGTCGCTCTCGCTCGAAGAAGGAGGAGACGGCGCCGGGGTAACAACCGCCCTGGCGCCTAGTTCCCATACGCCTGAAACCCCCTGCCATTGCTATAAGGTGGGGGATCTCTGGGTTCGCGGGTGCGTAGATTGGGGAATCTGCGTGCTCACCAAGCGACCCAAGAGAAGACGGTAACACGCATGTGGTCAGGCGCTGCCGTTGGACGCTTTGGAGAATCCTATACAATCCCCGGGGGGGTGACCACTTTACAGTCACCCTCTCCGAGATGTGCCTATAGGCGTGGCACCAGTGGGCAGCTCTAGTGTGATCATATGAGGACCTGGAGCCCCTTCCCCCTTCCCCGGGGCGAAGGAAGTTCATGAAAAATTTCCACCGGACACCAATAAAAAAAATAAAAAATAAAAAAGGTAACCTGTAGTCCAACAGCCACCGCCTGTTTTTTTGTTTTTTTTGAGTAATAACAGGCTGAATCTTTTTGAGTAGGGTCGGTTCGCTGAGACGCCCAGGTTTCCGTCTGTGAAAATTCTCGATAGAGGTAGCTAATGAAGTATGCAGGTGTAACAGATATCAATTTGGTGAGGTGTCGAAATTTCACACACACAATACACACAATTTATTTCTCACCACAATAAAAGTTATAGTATTATTCAAATTTATTGTGAGAGACTGGTGCCTAAACTAGGCTGAAGCCTGTATTTCAGGTCACCAGGTGTTCCGCCCCAGATGTCCAATTTTGCTCTTTCATGAACTGTACCAAACGAAATTTTTCCATTGGCTTGTTCTTCGTGTATCTGATTCCATCAAGTTGTTTCCTCTTGTTAAAGTTCCCTTGACTACTCTCCAATAGGTTGATATAACTTTATCAGGCCCCGATATTGTTGGTTTTGTCCTTTATAATCCAGTTATCATCTTGCATCCAAAGATTTTAATATCTTTGCTTGCATCCCATGAATGCGCATTTTCACTGCAGACAACATCTTGGTAACAATGAACTCACTCAGTATATTATGGCTTTGATATACCCAATATTTTAAATAATTATTTAAAAAATTTCATAGCTTGTTTTATACTTGACTTTTGTCTAACAGTAAATTTTCTATTTGAATATCGAGGTTATTGGATGATAATGCAAACAAGCGCAGCCCCACCGAAAAAAATCCAGGAAATTGCGGATGGGTATTAATTGATGGGAAATAGCATTATTATTGGTTCGATGGCCCCCACAGTCCATCTCTTGGAGAATTATCTTCTGATGTTCAAGGTACTCCTGATACATGGATCAAACTCCTCACAGTTATTTTGTTACAGAATCTGATGTTATTTATTCTGATGATTGCGACGAAGATGGTGATGATGTTAAAGACGAAACTGATGAAGCGTCGACATTTACACGTACTCTTTGAAACACGCAGATCATCACCATCATCATATCAGCCACAGGATGTCCGCTGCTGAAAAAATGCCTCCCCCTTAGATTTCCACAACGAGCGGTCACATGCCGCTCTCATCCAACGACTCCCAGCGACCTTCACCAGGTCGTCTGTCCACCTCGTTGGAGGTCGTCCCACGCTGCGTTTTCCGGTGCGCGGTCTCCATTCGAGAACCTTTGTGCCCTAACGGCCATCAGTTCTACGAGCAATGTGCGCCGCCCATTGCCACTTCAGTTTACTAATCCTTTCAGCTATGTCGACAACTTTAGTTCTTCTACGGACCTCCTCATTTCTGATTCGATCTCGTAGAGAAATACCAAGCATAGCTCTCTCCATAGCTCGTTGAGTGACCTTAAACTTTCTTATGAGGCCCATTGTGAGTGACCACGTCTTTGTTCCATATGTCATCACTGGCAACACACACTGGTTAAAGACTTTCGTCTTCTCAAACACGCAGATACTTAGTTCAAATACCACTATACGGTCACCTGTCGAAAGACTGATCGCGCAGTATCGCTTAGCCTCAACGATTATTTACTGATCAATGTGTAAGGGCTGATCCACAGTTTGTTCACTCGTGTCTGTAAGTGGACTGTATCAACCAATCTACTAAGCCCTTGGCAATATTCTTCCACAGTTAGTAGCGTCCATATCTGATACAACATACTAATAATTTATCCCGAACCCGCATCTTCACCACCATAACCGAGGCGAAACACGACACCCGGTGATTATCGTAAAACTTAACGAGATCTGGCTAATACACAATTTGGTCGGATTATATTAAGTTCATTATGATGTGAGATGAGCATCTTTTGTACCAAATTCTGTACCCAAGCCTTTTGTTTTAAGGGTCAATAAAATACGGGCTTTATTCGATGGAGATTAGGTGGAAGCTTGGCGTACAGTATTTA
Organism: Diloba caeruleocephala; assembly: GCA_947459985.1. Classification (NCBI taxonomy): domain Eukaryota; kingdom Metazoa; phylum Arthropoda; class Insecta; order Lepidoptera; family Noctuidae; genus Diloba; species Diloba caeruleocephala. The sequence goes on along the minus strand of OX381620.1, from coordinate 959,870 downwards.
ATTTATTGCCAGATATGAAAAGGGTAAGTTTATTGAGGTACATTGCCTAATTATCATGTTACGTTGAGGAACATCGCTTGTGATTAACTGATGCGTGATAAAAGTCATGTAGTGCTTCATATCGCCTTAAAATAAGGACATTAGAGCAATGATATTTTACAAATAGATGCGCCATACAAGAACATTATGTTACTATAGCTACTACCAGTACATATATACAGCTCTGTGTTAGATAAAATGAAAGCCACCATGCGGCATACAGGTTGTTAGAATGAGATAAACATCCACCGTTACCGAATTTTGAATCTGGGGCCACTTTTGGGGGATAATATAGATAATTTAAAATAAATATTTTTAAACAGTATCGTGTAACAATAAATGGAAGGGCTTATTGTAAGGGTATCAATTTTTTTAAATTATAGTATAATTATATTAGAAACCTTCACATTTTAATAGTTTTAAGTTATTTAAGAAAATAGGCGAAAATTTAACATTCCCCCCTTATCTTCGAAACTACTGAGGCTACAATTTTGAAAAAAAAAATGCAATAGGTAGTTCCTTACATACTTATACATTACAGGAAAACCTATAAGAAGTCTATAGTCTTAAAATAATATGGTAAATCTTTCAATGTTGTGCCACAAACTTACATTTGCAGTTGGAATGTATCGAAGAACGTGTTTTTCAACCAAATTATTAAGTTTGTTCTTCGGATAAATTATTCGTACTACTCGTTTGCCTTAACAAGGCCAGGCATCCACTTCTCATACGGACATATTCATCGTACGGAATCCTCTCCATGCGAGTTCAATTCGCACTTTTCCAGTTTATTTTCACAGTAACCAGACGCAGCTATGTAAGTATACGCATTATACCAAAAGTCATAGCCAGATATTTCACCTTTCCAAAGTAAAGCCGCACCAACAGCGCTTGACCTCACAAATAAAAACATGAAATTGTGATTAGTAAAAAAACTACGTGTTGTAATTCGAAATTAATTGGCATACAGATTCTGATGGCGATGATAAATTGAATAAACCGGCCCAGTTGTTACGCACAAAGGTGCAGCCTGCACGGTGGAAAGTGACCAGCCAACTGCATCTCCTGGTGGCGGGAGCTACATAACACTGTTATTGAAATTGAATGAAGTTTTATATTTTTAACACGCTTTTATTAGCTTGGTATGTATCTATGGATCTATGTATCTATGTATCTATGCATCTATGTATCTTGATGTCAATTGTTGTACATATTATTGTGAATATTTGTAACAGTAGCGTCACCATGAAGATATGCAACAAAGCTACCCGCGCTTTTTAAAAAAAAAGTGTTATTCACTCTGTTCTTATTTTAAACTTATTGAAAATTATTTTCTACTTTTTAGTTCGGTTATCTAAAAAAGCATGTTTTTTTTGTTTTTTAAAACTATTATTTATTTACCGCGTAGTTTGTGGCAAAGACCACCATATTTCTATCATATGTTACATAAAAATGATATGGATAGCAGCGAGAGGATGAGTAGAAGCCTCTTGTTTGATTTTCAGTTACAATGCAGTCGGTACGACCACATGTTAAGATGCCTGCTTTCCGATTACATTTAATATTGTACTATAAACTTTACCTTCCTAAATTGAATCGAATAGAAATTATTCAAAATTCTCATATAACTTAATCCTACCGTAACTATCAGCTATGTATGTTTTTTAATTTTATGGATTTTCTCTCCGGTTCTTCTCCATAGGACCACCTAATTTCTTGGAAGCGTGCAACTACATTCTATTTATATGTGCCTATAAATGGTTTATATGAATAAAAATCTTTTGAATTTGAATAAAAAAAAACATATTTTGTTTTCGTTCCAAAGAGTCCAGAGCAAAAAACAAAATTCCACGTATTGTAATAAAATCGACATGCATCCCCCCATTAGTGGATGGTTCTGGTCCGAAATAAAGGCCCTACAGTTGTAGAGAAGTTAGATGAAAAAGCTGATGAGTGAAAAATAATTATATATAAATACATAGCTACTTGTTGTAAATAGTGTAAATATATACCCTCTCCATATGTTGGACAGGGTTTTAAGATATATATTGTACATTAGTGATGGTAGATTCTTGTACTTTTTAATTTAAACAAACACAGCTTCAGTAGTATGTAAGATATTATCGAAATTAGTTATAGTTTTTGCTCGATTAAACATACAAGCAATCTAAGTATAAGGTAACGGGTACAGTTGCTTCAACAGCTTTAGAAAGAGAGCAACATATAAAAATACCTAATACACGAACGAGATAGATATACTCTTTGTTTTTTGGTAACAATAGTAGGAAGGATTTATGAGCTTTAACTTCGGGCTATTGTTTTTGGGTTCCGTGAGACAATGTGATGGAATATTTGTGCGGCAGGCAAATATTTCTGAAAACATTTTAGTTGGCTCGTGTGGCCATTTGTCTTGGAGGAAAAAGTTAGTTTTTGTGCTGTGTGGCGAAAATTGTGGATGTTTTGAACATATGATAGCTATTTCTCTCCATAGGAAATCTACTTCTTGAAACGTGGCAATTAATATCTGACTATTCACAAGTAAATTGTTTTTTTTTTCTATCTTTATCAGCACGTAAGCATATACGCCACTTCTGACGATTGGCATTAGGCATTATGTTTAGACAGCTCGCTTGATGATTGACAGCGTCAGAAATGGACGAGCGATTTCGCAGGATTACAATAAAAACACAGTTACACGGCTGGTGCAGTGGCTGATACAGTCGGCTGCTGCGCTCCGGGTCGTGGGTTCGATTCCCACACGGAACAAATATTTGTATGATCTGCAGGTAGTTGTTCCGGGTCTGGGTGTATTGTATGTGGAATTCATGTCTGTAAACGCACCCACGACACAGGAGAAATCCTATTATGGGGCAACGTGTCTTAAAAAAAAAAATTCGTCTCCTAATTTAGGGCAAACGAGGTATCCTGTTGCCTCCTCCTGACGTAATCAATGTAAACAATACAATATTTCCTATGAATAACAAATTACCGCAATAGCTCATTCCTAGTTAATAAACAATACTTTTAGCAAGCATGCTACTCATAAACTAATTATAAAAACAATGAAATAAACAATGTTTCTTTGTTGCAAGCAATAGCATATCGTGTTACAACTACTTATGTCATATTTATGCATATTTGACTTAATTTATTCAGGTAGGTAATTTGTTATTGGCTCTAGTGTGATCATACGAGGACCTGGAGCCTCCCTTAGGTGCCGAAGATGACCGCTCCAATGGTTTTAGCCGGTAGGAGAAGGATTTCATTCGGCCGAAATGACGATGGGGCTTTCAGGCTTATGAGAATTAGTCACCAGGGCGATTGTTACCCCGGCGCCGCCTCCTCCTTCTTCGAGCAGGATCGGCCCTCTCCCGGTCCTGCTCTGCGGTCTCCTTCCGGAGCATGACATGACAGAAGACCACTGCATTCCAGTTTTCGTGCTCTGCCAACATAGCCATAGACACTACTGCCGGCAGAGAGAGATCTTGCCATATCCCTTCGCCCTTCCCCGGGGCGAATGAAGTTCATGAAGAATTTCCACTGACACCAATAAAAATGTTATTAATATAGATTTGTAATCTCTGTCTCTGTCTGACGAAACACTGACACGGAGTACTCTGTGAAATTGGTACCTAATTGGTTCCATACGTCCCGGTACATCGCGATACGTCCCTGCTTAAAGCGTTATCCTTGTGTCCCGATCAGTAAGTCATTTGCCAGGGTTCAGAAGATATCATCAGATCAACTACCTGCGGATCATACAAATAGTTGTTCCGGACGGTGCGGGAATCATCGAACTCGCGACTCGGAGTGCAGCAGTCGACTGTATCAGCCACTGCACCAACCGCGCCGCCTGTGGAACTATATTCACTCAAATTTTTTCATCTATTTTGAAATCACAGACAGAGACGCAATTATTTTTTTTAAACGTTGCTCCACACTAGGTTTTCTCCTGTGTCGTGGGTGCGTCTACACATGAATTCCACACACGATACACTCAGACCCGGAACAACTACCTGCAGATCATACAAATATTTGTTCCGTGCGGGAATCGAACCCACGATCCGGTGCGCAGCAGCCGACTGTATCAGCCACTGCACCAACCAAAACTGTATTATATTAGTATAGATTCTTATTTTATTGTATTTCATTTCATGCTTTTTTTCTTTTAAAAATATTGCCCCGCGCTAGGATTTTTCCCGTGTCGTGGATGCCTTTGCAGACCAAATTTCACACGCAATACACCCAGTACTACCTGCAGATCATACAAATATTTGTTCCATGCGGGAATTGAACCCACGACCCGAAGCACGACAGCCAAGTGTATCAGCCACTGCACCAACTGTGTCGTCTATTGGACGTTAACAATACTGTTTGTCATTAATTTAATCAGAAGTTAATCATTGTAATTGGCCATAGCCATGTTATTTGTTGAATAAATAAATGTCTATCAACGGTACCCACGAGATTCTTACAACATAGCAGATATAGGTACTCTAATTTCACTAAATATCTTGCCAAGTTTCACTTAAACCATCAGAACCAAACAATTTTGTCTACATAAACAAGAACATTACTACAATACTACTTACTTAAAACTATACATTATATCCAAATATAACGCCACAGAACTCCAATTAAAAAGAATATATACGGTGTCATAAATTTTGCCGTCAACCTACCAGACATTAAAGCTAGTTAGTACAGAACCGCGGTTAAAATTGTGGTTAAAATTAACATGAAAAGTGACACATAGTGTAGGATCACGCGATGTTGTGACTTAAAAGTACCATTTAAGGGTCATGAGGTCACTTTCTACACTGGGTAAGCGGCCTTATCTTCACAGTGAGCGTTGATTGTGTGTGCAGAGTTTAAGGTGTATTTAAATAAATAGCTCACGGCTTGAGGCTATGAAGCCAAGTTGCGTTTGTTTTTTTTTTGTATTTGAATTCGTTCTTGATCTTGATTTCATCTGATGGATAGCCATGAATGAGGTCAATGAGGAACAAGTACAGCTCGAACATGTTGTGTGTTTATGTAGCAGGGAAAACAGACACTGGCAAGGAGTTTGACACGTTTTCTGTGCACATATGAAGGTTGAGGATCTCGTACACAGCGCTACCACAATATATCGGAATATCAACCGATTATTTATTTATTTATTTATTATTATGGACTCCCAACAGAGGATACACACATACATGGGCTATTACAAATTAGTATATAAGTTTGTGTTTGGTGTGCACCTCCAATTATAGGAAGCCACAGCGTGCTCTTGTATATCTAGGTGAATCAACATAGAAAAATTTACAAAATTTAAATTAAATTGAAATAGTAGAATTCTTACATTAAATTATAAATACTCAATATTCAAACAAAACTAAATAAACATGCAATAATTTGATTAGGAACATTTTCAAAACACTTCTAGATGGAAACCAGTAGAAGAATGAAAGGCCGGTGTCAGTACGTCGTGATCGTTCTTCGAAAATGATGTTAAGCCACCCGCAATTATTACGGTTTGTGACTGTGTTAACAGGCAGTGAATAGCCTGAAATATAAAAAAGAATAACATTTTTTTTAAACGTTGCCCCATACTATTATTTCTCCTGTGTCGTGGGTGCGTTTACAGACATGAATTCCACATACAATACACCCAGACCCGGAACAACTACCTGCAGATCAGACAAATATTTGTTCCGTGCAGCCGACTGTATCAGCCACTGCACCAACCATGCCGTCAAAGTCAATTGGTTTAACAATTACATTTTTCTTAGCTGTGCAAATACGTCACTTACATCATAATTAATATAATAATGACATCACTATCTATTAATTAGATTAAATTGAATTACTTCATTACTGTTACACATTTACATATAAACATCACATTAATTCATAACACGAAGTAGATTGAATTCAAATTGCATCACTTAAATTAAATTTCAAATGTGATTAAGATTAATTACAGATTCAAATACATTACATATATTTACATTGGTCATTAGAGAAATAATAGTAATTTATTTTATAAGAATAAAATTAAGACTAAACAAAGCAAGAATGAATGAAAGAAGGAGGTCAGCCAATCACAGGACATCAATATTCATTACTTTGGCTTTAAAATTTGGCATGGCATAGGCATTCGTTTTTTAGTCTCTTATGCCCAGTAACTTCACTAGTGACAGTGCCCTTCTAACCGGAAAACAGTAATGTCTAAAGTCTAAACACAACTGCTTTACGGCAGAATATGTGGCCCTGCGGTGGTACCTACCCAGCCGATCTCAATAAAAGAACTTATCACAGTATAATGTCATATGGTATGGCATATCATTATACTGGAGGGAGCAGTAGCTGGTGTAGATTCAATATTTGTATTACAGAAGAGAGCCATCCGCACAATATATAACATGAACTCTCGCGAATCTCTTAAAGAAAGAAAGAAGTAATTTTATTCTGATCGCACACTACAAAACATAATAATTATAAATAACAACACAGAATATTGCAAAAATTTTACAAATAAAACATGCAAACAGATTATTGTATGAGATATCAGAAAAAGTTTCTATCTCAGCAATGCGCTGGTCTTCCGATATCCTTAGATAAAAAAAGTCAAATCAGGGCAGTCACCGTTATAATATTAACATTAAAATTGTATTTATATTGTAAACGACGTGCCTTGATATCCTCATCTGCACCTGAAAAATAAAACATAATAAATAAACTCTTCTAAAATGTAAGCTGCAATTTATATAATATGTTAACTTAAATACAAAGAGGTACTCGTAAAAAACTAAATTTTGTACTTACCTACATTAAATAAATATACTTACCGTCATTTTGCGCGTACACTGTGATATTATTCTATTAACGCAGGCAGTCTGCCGGCCGCCACCATTCAGTCAAGACAATATTTTCTCACCAGTACACGCGCATGTGCACCGGTATTATTAAAACGAAACCATTGTTCTTTACTCTTCGAACTCACACCCCACGCTTACCTGCATCCTCAACATATATAATACATTATATTTAAAGTCGTCCGTGTGGTGTCCGGATTAAGAGTATAGCACCACTCTATCTCCTTCCGTGGATGTCGTAAAAGGCGACTAAGGGACTCTAAACCAGAGGGATGGGCAGCAGCGTCCTTTCTGTGGAACAGTAGCCATTCTGCGCTCACCAACCCGCCTGCCAAGCGTGGTGAGTACTGGCAAATTCCCCCCAATATGATGACACTGTTGTGGAAAACTATGGGGGAGGCCTTTGTTCAGTAGTGGACGTTGTGTGGCCGATATGATGAAAGTCATTATATAGACATCAAATTTACAAATATACAAACATAACGGAAGAAGGAATATCGAAATTAATTTGAAATAAAATACTGAATGTAATCGACTACCATTCGATTACCTAGTCGATTTAGTACCTCACTCGACTCGTGGCCTCTACTTATTTTGCATATGACAAGAAAAAAAAAACAGAATCGGGCTGGGTTCACATTTGTAACCATAGATAAAACTTGCAATAATATTGTAAAATACAAATAACAATCATGTGAATTGTGTGCCTTTTAATTATTTATTTGAATTAGTTTTATTTGCATTGGTTGTATTTTATTATTTAGTAGGTACATTTTTTAAAGTGTATTGTTGTGTCGGAATTACGCTTGTTTACAAAGTAATAATTTGCCGCTCGTTCAGCTCATCCGGCTAAAAGAAACCATTTCCATCAGCGTGTAGACCCCATCCGTCTTGTTACAAAACATGGTTTATCGATAGTCTCGGACTAAAAGTGTGGTTTAATCAAATTTCTTATTACAAAAAGTGGTTTAAATCTTAGTCTTGGACTATCTATGGTACTAAAGATAATCCTGATGGGGACCTAGTTTAACTCTAAAACCTTTGGTCTAAGTCACAAATATACGTCAAATTCATTGTTTTGAGGTTAGATTTGGTTTATTTTTGTGTGTTGTATTGTACTATTTCCTGAAATAGTTTAAATTTGCGTCGTCCTAAAGATAGTAATGTGCCGTAATTACAATAATTGTAGGCAAGTACTAACTTCCAGTTTTCACTTCTTCGTTTTTTCTGTTGTTCTATTTTATTAATATTATTATTATTCCCTAACTTCTTATCAATAATAAGTACGAAGAAACGTCCAAATCTCAGAATAGTTGTACCAATGTTTAAAGATTTCCGCGCGATATAGACATTCCGTTACGCATTAGTGTTGTTTGAAAGTACATATTTCGGACATGAAATAAATGTCATAAAAGTATTCCTCAGAAAGAAAATAAATGGCATTTATTGAAACAAGAACAACCATTGGTTTCTAATAGTTATCGTCATTAAATAATATATGTTAGAATATCAATACCATTAATATAAAAATTTACAGAAATATTCAGCATTTGGGTAAACGGAACGTAATGTATCCGAATGCTATCTGATTGAATGAATGTTTCCAAGGAAGTGTATAATCTGTGGAAATAATTTAAGCCAGAACTAAAGTCAGGTACTATCTAGTCCTGACTTTTTTTGATATTTGTATTACGGACGGGTTTAAACCACGGTAGTTCTGTACTAAGTCCAGACTTCATTCGGACGTTCGGAACCCTGGAAATTACTAAAAAGACCTAACCCTAAGTTCCTTTCAGCATTTCTTTTCGGAAAACAATTGAATACTACGTTGCCGACATATTTGTGTAGAATTTTTTAATTTTTGAGATAGAATTTATTAATATGTAAAGTTTGATTAATCTGAACACTGTACAACGTTTCCTTATATATGACATTGGCAAAAATGTTGGAGATACTCTACAGAAGACATAATCAAGAGAGAGAACGAGCACGAGAAGAAGAAGAAGCATTTGTTCTCAAAGGCTGTCATGTAGCGAAATGCCTTCCGTTGTTTCAATATGACGTATAAAAGTGTCTCATCATCATCATCATTTCGGCCGAATGAAGTCCACTGCTGGACACAGGCCTCCCCCAAAGATTACCACAACGACCGATATGGGTGTGTTGTGGGCACAATGGGGGGTTTTGCCATAATCGCCACGCTTGGCAGACAAGTTGGCGATCGCAGTTGAGTTGTTAATGTATTCGAAGGACGCTGCTGCCCATCCTCTGCTAATCCCTTAGTCGACTTTTACGACACCCACAGGGTGAAATGGGGTGATGGCATTCTGAGCCGGCACCACACAGTATCTACGGTACAATTTTAATCAAAAAATTAGTTTTCATCCACGCAGTACTCACTCAAAGTGTCTTGATGTTTTTAGTGCGGTATGTTGTTTGGGATTATTTTAATAACTGGATTCCAAACAGGTGTTACCGAGGTGGTGGTGGTCACGAGGACTTGAGGTTGATCAAAACGAAGATAGTGGTTAGGTTTGCCTAAGGCATGTTCACACACTGCAGACTTTGTGGAGCGTCTAGGCTTGACGTCAGCTATGTGTTAAATTAAATCTATAATATACGCGATGTAATTCCGTTTAAAATTGTTTTATTATAATGTGTAATAAACGCGAAAACCTAAGACATTAATATTACAGTGTTAACTTGTGCGCTAGATGGCACGCGCAGTTACGTGTGCATAGCAACTGTGACGCAACTGTGCGGCGATGCAATTGTTTCGACAACCGGCATGACGACCGACAGTTAGTTGCTACTGCGATGCGATGCTTAATTTATAAGCTTAGCGTATTTTATACTACTGTTTTTGCTTAAATTTAATTTATTTTTCAGGTCGTCATTGCGTCTCATTGGTGGCCATTGGTGGCCATCTCACGCTGCATTTTCCGGTGCGCAGTCTCCACTCTAGAACCTTTCTGCCCCAACGGCCATCGGTTCTACAAGCTATGAGCCTCGCCCATTGTTAGTTCAGCTAACTAATCCTTTGAGCTATGTCGACATCTTTAGTTCTTCTACGGATCTCCTCATTTCTGATTCGATCTCGTAGAGAAATACCAAGCATAGCTCTCCCCATAGTTCGCTGAGTGCTCAAATAAAGTACCTAAAGAAATCGCTTCATTATCGTCATCCGCTATTGCGGTCTCTCATAATTTAGTCCAATCCCAGCTTGATTACAATTTATTACCTGTTTACGTGAACTTCGACTACAACCGTTGCAATTTCGCGTCGATTAAACTTGCAAATGTGTTGGGAAACCGCACCTAAGTAGTTAAACGTTTGTTTTTGCTGCTCATTCGATGGCGTGTTGTTTGTCTGTGGGCGCAGCCGATTTCAATAGTATGACGTTTGGGAGGAACTCTTGGCCGAATGGCAATGCAGGTGGGACACGTCTATTAAGGGCCGTCACCTATACCAGTACTTTCCATCCATTCGTGAGCGGTTGGCAAGTGCATGGTTGGAAGTTGATCATTGCGTGGCTCAATTTCTCACCGGCCATGGTATCATCATTTCGGCCGAATGAAGTCCACTGTTGGACACAGGCCTCCCCCAAAGATCATCACAACCACCGATATGGATGTGTTTTGAGCTCATTGGGGGGTTTTGCCATAATCGCCACGCTTGGCAGGCGAGTTGGCGATCGCAGTTGAGTTGTTAATGTACTCGAAGGACGCTGCTGCCCATCCTCCGACTAATCCCTTAGTCGACTTTTACGACACCCATGGGAGGAGATGGGGTGGTGGCATTCTGAGCCGGCACCACACGGCAAATGGTAACTTTATGAGTAAATTGTTTAGCTTCAAGCTTGTCACCTCACCATTCTGCAAATGTTCAACACCGGACTGTGAATATGAACAGTCTGCACATCATATCCTGTGGGAGTGTATTCTTTGGCAAGATGAACGCAATATTATGTTTGACAGCATGCAAGTTACATCCGGGGTTGTTTACTATACAGATCTTGTTGCGACTAGGACGAATTTCCGTGCGTTCAAGTGTTTTTGCCATACCTACTATTGGAATCAGTCACAATAGCTCACAACATAGGACCCGTAAATAAAAAAATTGTACCCGTGGTGCTTGGCAACTGGGCTTAACCCTGTTATAAACTCCCATTTATTGTGCCTATGGCCTATCGTTTTTCTCTGTCTCCTGCTTGCAACGGAGGGAAGTGGAACGTATATTCTATCCTACTCCTCCTTTATCTTTTCTGATTAATTTCGGTGCGGGTTCCAAGACAGTTATTCATTTCTCTGGGACACACCGAGGTTCATTGATCGGTGTTCTTTTCGGTGGTCGCCATTGTAGATCCTGGCTTACAGGAGTTGCAGTGGTTGGGAATGTGTGGCGGGCTTGTCCCAATAAAAAAAAGTATGACGTCTATGTTGGTACTCATCTTGAATATATTAGACTTCTGTACCTTCTGCACAAGTTTACTTTTAATACTTTTCCCTGCACTAGTATTTCTCCTGTTATAGACATAAATCTCACACACACTAACACCCAATCCCGAAACAACTATCTGTAGATCATACAAATATTTGTTCCGTGCGGGGATCGAACCCGCGACGTGTACCGCTGCGCCATCAGTGATGATGGCAGCATTGTTGAATAACAGATGTAGATTCAAAGTTTCGTACAGATTTTATTAATGTTGGTAATATACTATGGCGTTAAAAATATAACCTTTTGCTAATACTCCCCACGCTTGGCAGGCTGGTTGGTGAGGGGGGATTCTTTACAATCCTCCCCGAGAAGTGCCTGGGGGGGGGGCGACCTTTTTACAGTCGCCTTCCCTCCGCTAGAGGGGGTGACCGCTTTACAGTCATCCCTTCTGAGATTTGCCTAAAGGCACGGCACCAATGGGCGGCTCTAGTGTGATCTTACGAGGACCTGGAGCCCCCCTTCGGTGCCGAAGATGACCGCTCCAGTGGTTTTAGCCGGTAGGAGTCCGGCATACCCCTTCGCCCTTCCCCGGGGTGAAGGAAGTTCCATGTAGAATTTCCACTGGACAAAAAAAAAAAGAAAAGGCTGGTTGGTGAGCGCAGAATGGCAACCGTTCTGAAGAAGGACCGCTGCTGCTCATCCCTCTAGTTTCCAAGGTTTTAGCCGATAGGAGACCGGCATACTCCTTGGTCCTTCCCCAGGACGTAGGAAGTTAATGTAGAGTTTCCACTATAAAAAAACAATACCAAAAAAGAGCACTTTATTTCAAGGAGGAAATGGGTCTAGTATTTATCACGTTTATTAAAAAGAAACTTTGTAATTTTTATGATGTTTTTAATTCTTTAATTAAATATATCACTAAAAAGTTGCTTAAAATATTTATGTTCACCACTATATTAAATAAACGCACACAAAGAACACACGCTGTAATAAAAAGGGAAAAACTTTTTTTATGTATAAATTAAATACAAATGGAATACAGTGGAAATAATTACTTGTTTTTAAAAAACACGATATCTACAACCTTTTGTAGAACCCTATATATCGGCGTACAGATTGGGAAGTCTGTGTGCCCACACCGAGCGACCCCCGGGAACACGGCGGGACGCCCGTGGCCACGTGCCGCCGTGTGCGCAGCACAGCGCACGGTGAGGCTTGGGGGGATCCTTTACAATCCTCCCCTTTACTCTCCTACCTATTTACAGTCGTCTTCCCTCCGCTAGAGGGGGTGAACTTTTTACAGTCATCCCCTCCTTGATGTGTCTAAAGGCGTGGCATCAATGGGCGGCTCTAGTGCGATCTTGCGAGGACCTGGAGCTCCCCATGCCCGGAGATGACCACTCCAGTGGTTTTAGCCGGTAGGAGTCCCGGCATACCCCTTCGTCCTTCCCCGGGGCGAAGGAAGTTCATGAAGAATTTCCACTAAACACCAAAAAAAAAAAAAAATATATATATAAAGAAAACACCGTATATATACACACGTCTCATACAAACTTTTATTATACTGACGTATACATAAAACTGTACTTATTTTTTATCTGTATAATTATCGCCATAAAAGTACTAGGCAACTATAAATTAGATGGGAATATAACACAGCGGGACGTTCAGCGTAGTTTCCTTTATTATTTGTTTGTCTACAGTGTGGCCTGTTTACAACCCCTGTAGCATTACACTCGGGGACAGAAAATTGGGAAAGCTATTTTTTTAACCTTTTTTATACAAGTTATCAATCAAACCTCAATGTTAACTCAAACTGTTTTGATAGTGATGGTCTCTTACTGCAAGAGTCCAGCTAGGTAGGTTTCACCACAGTGCCCAATATTCCCCGCTAAGCAGTAGTTTCTTGCCCGCTCTTCTACATAGGACAGTTATAAAGTCTGACTAATCATGAGTGCCTGTAAATGGTTCTAAATGAATAAAAATATTTTTATCTTTTCTTATCAATCTCACATGCACAAACACCTAGACTCGGAACAAATATCTGTAGATCATACAAATATTTGTTACGTCCATTTTAATAAACTTTAAATGTTACAGTGATCCAGTTAGAAAGGCAGAGAAGCTAGTGCAATAATTGGGCATAACAGACTAAATAACTAATGTCTCGAGGTGAAAAGTGCAGTGTAATGCCACGCAGGACTTGTCCTGCAGTGTAATTGTTATGAGCAGGAGGGACGCTTACCAATAGGCGAATGACTCGGTCGTCAAGTTACCCGGTTGTATAAATTAAAAAACAAACAACCTTTAACTTCCAAATTTTGACCATGGTTCACTACTTAGATACTGAACAAATGTCGTGGAAACTTGCAGATAACTATCAAAATATAGATAAAATAACCTTATATCTAGACTGACTCAGTCAGAATCTGCTACTGTCTACGAATATAAAAAGCACTAAAATATAATATAGAATCGATATTTATGGATCCGATTGTTCGTGCGGTGTCCGGATTAAGAATATTATCTTTTCTTTTCTTTTCATAAAACATTGCCCCAAACTAGGATTTCTCCTGTGTCGTGGGTGCGTTTACAAACACAAATTCCACACACAATACACCCAGACCCGGAACAACTACCTGCAGATCGTACAAATATTTCTTCCGTGCGGGAACCCACGACCCGGGCGCAGCAGCCGACTGTATCAGCCACTGCACCAACCGTACCGTCATCATCTCATCCCGTGGTTGTCGTAAAAGGCGCCTAAGGGACTCTAAGCCAGGGGGAAGGGCAGCAGCGTCTCTTTTGCGGAACAGTAGCCATACTGTGCTCACCAACCCGCCTGCCAAGCGTGAATATTGGCAAATAACCTCCAAATTGACAACACAATTGTGGAAAAGGCCTCCCCCCTTTGTTCAGCAGTGGACATATAATTTTCTGGTATGATGATGATCACATGACTACGGTTACAATGTTAGCTGGTGTATAACTATCATTATCGAATCATCACATCGGCCATTTATACGTCCACTGCTGAACAAAGGCCTCCCCCATAGATTCTCACAACTGTATCATCATTTTGGGGGGTATTTGCCAATACTCACCACGCTTGGCAGGCGGGTTGGTGAGCGCAGTATGGCTACCGTTTCACAGAAGGGACGCTGCTGCCCATCCCTCTGGTTTAGATTCCCTTAGTCGCCTTTTACGACATCCACGGGAGGAGATGGAGTGGTGCTATATTCTTAATCCGGACACCACACGGATCGAATACCATTATATAATAAGTAAAAAAAAAAAAAACTCGTATCCATTTCAATACCTGCATTTGACTGACGTTTCTATTATGATATTACGCGGCCGCTAGTCATCGACCAAGACGTTGAAAATACCGCTTATTCGCGAAAACAGTAACCAAACAAGTAATATTTATTCCAAAGAATTATTACCTACAAGCTGGGTCCCGCGGTTTCACCCGCATTTAATTTAAAAGAAATTTAGTGTATTTCGAAATAGACACTTGACATAGAATATATATATTGGATTTCAAGGGTTTAATTTTTTTACGCGGAACCCTAATTATTTTTCTAAAATAAAAGTAGCCTAAGTTATTCCTTATAACATCAGCTATCTGCCAGTGAAGGTCCCGTCAAAATCGGTCCATCCGTTTCGGAGATTACCCGGAACAAACAGACGGACAGACAGACAGACAAAAAAAATAAAAATAGTGTTTTTGTTATATGTAACGTACATACTTTCATATGCATTTAGTAAAAAGCTGTTATTTTGACATTACAAACAGACACTTCAATTTTATTTATTTGTATAGATATCTTACAAATAAAACTCAACGATGACGTCACACGGCACTCCTCGACGCTTTAATGTACCACGTGAGTCTCGAGTCTCTGTAAACCTGTTTGAGATTTTATTTAAATGCAACCTTAACGTTCAAGACCTTTTACTTCCGTCCGGAAACTTTACTGTTTTATGAAAGAGGCTATATTTTTTTTTGTTTAAGATGTTTTTTTAAATTGCCTGGGTAGTGTTTCAAGAGTAGCAGTAGGTGCTAGACTATGACTGAAAAACAAAACACATATTCTTCTTCATTAATCGTTTATTTCTACTTTCAGCAGTGGCTTTCCTTAGGTGGATTTTACGATGAGTCTAACTCAAGAATCGAATACACGGTGTAGTGTATAGCCTATATGGCTGCTGTTCCACAGAAGGAACGCTGATCCCTCTAGTTTAGAATCGCCTGACTAACAGCATAAACAAATCAACATATGAGAAATAGGTAATCTATTTTCATTTCATGTTATTATTTATTTCACTTCATCATTTCGGCCGAATGAAGTCCACTGCTGGACACAGGCCTCCCCCAAAGATCACCACAACCACCGATATGGATGTGTTGTGGGCTCATTGGGGGGTTTTGCCATAATCACCACGCTTGGCAGGCGGGTTGGCGATCGCAGTTGAGTTGTTAATGTACTCGAAGAACGCTGCTGCCCATCCTCCGGCTAATCCCTTAGTCGACTTTTACGACACCCATAGGAGGAGATGGGGTGGTGGCATTCTGAGCCGGCGCCACACGGCAATATTTCACTTAAACATGCACAACACTACAGATTATACTAATTTGATGTACAGTTATAATTATTACAGAACATAAAAACCAGAAGTAAAAATAAATATTTTGGCTATGTAAAGCAATATATATAAAAATATGCCACTTAAATCAATAAATTTATCTGTTATCCATCATCTCACAAAATCTCAAACATTCCCGACACACATTTATCCATCTCGCTACAAACAAATCACACTCCGGTGCTGATGTTAGGACAAAATAGTACGCTATACAAATATTTGCTTCGTGCGGGGATCGATCCCGTCACACTTACGCACGAACTGAAGTGACTAGCCACTGCGCCAAACTTTATAAGTATTTGGTGACTCGAAACTTCTTACACTGCCAAATAAATACAAACGAAGCTTACAAATACTGTCTTCACACATACACACTATCTAGGATGTTATACCAAATAATTACAATAGTTAAATAAAATAAAAACACGCTTTGTTCCACTATCCACCTCCCGGCTCCGTCATGGCCTCGTCACCAGGTGTAATGTATGGGATCCGTTAAAACAAACCAAATAAGCCCAAACTTGAGGGGATTACTAGTAGCCATTGAAGAGTCCCACTATCCATCTCATGCCTCCATCATCAGGTCACTTCGATGCTACCAGATTATTATATTGTCATTCAGTTTATATATACGATAGTCGGCTGGGGCCATCTAGGTATATTGTGTGTTGAATTTATGTCCGGAAACGCACCCCCGATAGGACAAATCCTAGAGTGGCTTCAAAAAAAACTTGCAGTTTCAAATCGATACGACACGGTTGGTGCAGTGGCTGATACAGTCGACTGCTGCGCTCCAGGTCGCGGGTTCGATTCCCGCACGGAACAAATATTTGTATGATCTGCAGGTAGTTGTTCCGGGTCTGGGTGTATTGTGTGTGAAATTTGTGTCTGTAAACGCACCCACGACACAGGAGAAATCCTACCATCCCAACGTTTAAAAAAACAAAAAAAAATTAGAAGTAGGTTAAAATCGACTTCAGTTTTTTTACATGTTTGTTAATTCATCAGTTACAAGTGAAGCTAAATAAAACCGTGTTAAAAACATTATGTAGGTAGGTACTGATTATTTTGTCCGCCACTGCCTCACGGTTACGTTCGGGGAGCACGCGAAGGAAACTCGTAGTAATTTTTTTCAGCCAACTTCCGGTAGTAGTTAATAACTTTCATAATGTTTGTCCGAAGGCTTCGCTTGTTTTTGTACATCGCTTTCTGTGGCAAACTTTGGGCTTGCAGTAATGGAAAATTTATTGTGTGGAAAGATGGTTTGAGGGAATTTTGTAGATACAAGCTTTTTTGGATATTAACAAATCATACTATGCAATTTAGGGATGATAATGCGACGAGTCAATATAATTTTTGTGTGGCTTTCGCTCTATTTCTGCTAGATGTTGCTGCTTACCCGGGCATTTTAATAGGACTATCACACACGTAACTTAAGATTTAATAACATAACCGACTTCCACCTTAACTATATTCTACTCAAGGCCATATTTAATGTCTATACAAATATTCAATAAGATACTAGAGATAATAAAAGACGCATTTAATTGTAATATATTTAAATTGAAACTGCAAAATACCTTATAGATGCTATTACACTCTGCAAGAGTTTTTTGTACAAGGCAGTAGCCTCATATTTCTTGAAGACAGACTTTAAGCAAAATGGACTTCTTCGCGACCTTAAATCGAACTGACCGATCCCAAGCATGGAAGCTGGACATTGCCACTGAGTTTTTCATTTGGTTAGTAACATTCCTTTCAATGTCTTAATTGTATTTTCAAACTGTCATATAACATTTTAGAAGTAAACCCTCCGAACACCGACATATTTCGAAGACAAGTCGATATAAAATGGCTCCCACCCAAAACCAGATTGAACGAATCAGTCATAACATTTGAATAAGTAATGTATTTTCACCATTTCACGGCTCCGTCAATATCCGAATTTTGTTACTGGAAATTTCAGTTACCTGTACAACAATTGGATTCAGGGATGCCCTTGTAGGAAATTGAAGGGCCGCGATGAGAGGGGCGATGGATTAGGCGGGAGCGATTTGTTCACAATGTTTGGTTTTTGCTCAACTGAGGGCCTAGCACGAATATTTTGACGTATGCTATCGTAATTGTAACTTTATTGTGAGTGAATTTTGAATTGAAATTACTTGATTCGCACATTATTTTTATTTAAACTGTAGACTTTATTCATACCTATTTAAGATACGAATTGTGTTTGTCGTATAAATTTAAACGAAAATGCAATAGGATAGTTGTATATTCGATTCAAAATACACATTAACATTACGATTACGATACTATACGTTGCCGTGTGGTGCCGGCTCAGAACACCACCACCCCATCTCCTCTCATGGGTGTCATTAAAGTCGACTAAGAGATTAGCCGGAGGATCGACAGCAGCGTCCTTCGAGTACATTAACAACTCAACTGCGATCGCCAACCCGTGTGCCAAGCGTGGCGATTATAGCCATACCCCCCAATGAGCCCACAACACACCCATATCGATCGTTGTGGTGATCTTTGGGGGAGGCCTGTGTCCAGCAGTGTACTTCATTCGGCCGAAATGATGATGATGACACACATCAGCCCTTAAACGTCCACTGCTGAACATGGGTCTCCCAATGATCAATACAATGAGCGGTCAAAGGGGATATTGCCATAATCACCACGCTTGTCAGACAGATTAGTGATCGCGGTATGTTAATATTACCACTCGGGAGGATGCGGTTGCCGATCCATTTGATATCAACCCTTATACTATACTTATGAATAAAGAGGGGTGAGGTTTACTTTGCTTGGAACCCCAAGGAACTATCACTATCAAACTAGCTATCGCTCGCGCGTTGATTATTCCGTATTTTATAGGTCCCACGGGAATCGAAGGAAATACCATATCCATGTTTGTGCTCTTTCCAAATGTTTGCTTTAAGGAAAGCGTTTGTCAAAATTTCACGCTTCTTCTCATATAAAGAACAGACCTTACCAAGGACGTTCCTATTTTAATCAGCTTTTCTATATATGAGGTCTTATTTTAATAATCCACGATATTTTGCATGGCATCGTAGTAAATGCTCAAAATGGTGTACCTACCACACAACATTAATTTGAAGGTGAAAAATAAGTTTATTTCTTTTGTGCGACGCCGACGCGCGCCTACTTTCGCCTGTTTCGTTTGACGTTGCCGACTACCTAAATAGGTCGGCAGGCCGCGACCACCATTTTCTTACTAGATGCAAGTGGATATTATTATAACTTACTAGAAGAACCAGTAAGTAATGAAATGAGTGATTTATAAAAAATGCAAATGCATGCATGCAAAATATCGTGGACTATTAAAGTAAGACCTTGTATATAAAAACGAATGTTTGTCTGTATGTCCTTTGTACAATCGTAAACTATGCATTTGATCATGTCATGATCTTCAGCAAAGTGTTGTGCATGAGCCCACAAAGGTTTCTAAGTTGGTACGACCAATCTTTGACAGATGGCGCCACTATCATTCCAATAAATTTCATTAATCAATAAAATGACTCGAAATAAATTCAATATTTGTGTAATGTCTCTCCTTCAAATTTATTTTAATAAGTAGTGTAGCAACGCACGCAGAGTACAGCTAGTATTTTTATATAAAAGGCAATAATAAATATAATTCCAATAACTCAGCGGTCAAAATGTCGCGTGCCGGCACCGTCGTTAACAGTCTGGTTTATAGATATGTGACCACTATTAAAAGCAGCGTTGAAAGGGTTAACGACAATATTAAAAGTACAATTAAGCGCAAAATATTGCCTTTCTGATGTGGAAGTAACAGATGCTTGAGTTTTTAATTCGGTTACTATTATTAAGGCAAAGTCAGAGTTCCCAGTCTGAATAAAATATCTTAATCGTTTCTACCGTCCGTGAAAATATTGAATTCAATCATTCGACTGTTGGAAAAGTAGAATCCGTGTGGTTTCCGGATTGAGAATATAGCACCACTCCATCTTCTCCCGTGGATGTCGTAAAAGGTGACTAAGGGAATCTAAACCAGAGGGATGGGCAGCAGCGTCCCTTCTGTGAAACTGTAGCCATACTGCGCTCACCAACCCGCCTGCCTAGCGTGGTGAGTATTGGCAAATACCCCCAGAATGATGACACAGTTGTGAAAATCTATGGGCGAGGCCTTTGTTTCGCAGTGGAAGTATAAATCATAGACTATACACTTGTATAAATGGCCGATATGAAAAATTATTGAGGCTATGTTATCGCGTCTGCTGTCGTGTCCGCTTATGTATACATCTATAGAAATAAATAAAATTGCAGTGTCTGTTTGTAATGTCAAAATAACAGCTTTTTACTAAATGCATATGAAAGTATATACGGTACCTACAACAAAAAAACAATTTTAAATTTTTTTGTCTATCTGTCTGTTTGTTCCGGGTAATCTCCGAAACAGCTGGACTAATTTTGACGGGACTTTATTTCACAGATAGCTGATGTTATAAGGAATAACATAGGTTACTTTTATTTTAGAAAAATAATTAGTGGTCGGTGCAAAAAAAACCCCTTGAAATCCAATATATATATTCTATGTCAAGTGTCTATGTCGAAGTACTCTAAATTTCTTTTAAATTTAAACGCGGGTGAAACCGCGGGTCCCAGCTAGTCGGGAATAAAGTCGCATCGCCGTTGGCGCGGCGGCGCGAGTTATCCTATCAAACGCGGATTGATTCGATGTTGACGTCGATTCTACCAGCAGGGTATGAGAGATGTGAGGCCTCGGGGGAATCTTTTACAATCCCCTCGAAAGATGCCTGGGGGGGTGGCCTCTTTACAGTCGCCTTCCCTCCACTAGAGGGGATGACCACTTTACAGTCATCCCCTCCGAGATGAGCCTAAAGGCGTGGCACCAACGGGTGGCTCTAGATGGAGATTATTCGAGTTCCTGAAGCCTCCCTTCGGTGCCGAAGATGATCACTCCGGTGGTTTTAGCCGGTAGGAGTCCGGCATGCCCCTTCGCCCTTTCCCGGGGCGAAGGAAGTACATGAGGTATTTCCACCGGATCAATAAAAAAAAATAAAAAAAAAGGGTATGAGAGATACTATATGCACATATATCGTGTAATATGTAGTGCATAGTAATGTCTTAGATTTTCGCGATTATTACACATTATAATAAAACACTTTTAAACGGATTCTATCGCGTATATTTTGATTTTTGATTTTCCTGACGTTTCGAATACTTTGCAGCATTCGTGGTCGCAGGATGACTGTCAGGAAAATCAAAAATCAAAATATACGCGATAGAATCCGTTTAAAAGTGTTTTATTATAATGTGTAGTGCATTTTCTTATCTTTGTAGTATAATATTACTTCTGAACGTTTAGAACAGTACTTGATTATTAACGTTTTCCAGTACAAAATAATAGATCGTTGAAAATTATTTTGTATATTTGTTGTTATTGTTTGGTTGCACAGATTACTTAGACATACTACTTCTTTTCTTTTTTTATTACATCGAGAAACCACAACCACAGATAATACAGATATACCATTGAACTTTATAAACTGGATTATCAGAGATCTCATTTCTTACGGACTGAGAAGTTTTATTTATAATCCGTGCTTAAATTTTTTATAGTTCTGTTTTTGTTATAATGTTATTATTATTTTGGCTGAAGAAAGTCTAGTTTTAAGTCTTGTGTTAAGTGTTGTGTGTGTCAATTGCGCGTAGAAATAAAAACTTTTTCTTTCTTCTTTTTCTTTCAAAATATAGTAGATACAGTGATCTGTTTTAATTTCATCATCATCATCATCACATCAGCCACAGGACGTCCACTGCTGAATAAAGGCCTCCCCCTTAGATTTCCACAACGAGCGGTCACATGCCGCTCTCATCCAACGGCTCCCAGCGACCTTCACCAGGTCGTCTGTCTACCTCGTTGGAGGTCGTCCCACGCTGCGTTTTCCGGTGCGCGGTCTCCATTCGAGAACCTTTGTGCCCCAACGGCCATCAGTTCTACGAGTAATGTGCCCTCCCCATTGCCACTTCAGTTTACTAATCCTTTCAGCTACAGTCGACAACTTTAGTTCTTCTACGGATCTCCTCATTTCTGATTCGATCTCGTAGAGAAATACCGAGCATAGCTCTCTCCATAGCTCGCTGAGTGACCTTGAGCTTTCTTATAAGGTTTTAATTTAATGTACGTTAATCTATTTTCATGAAAAAATCTAATTTTGAATTTATTTATATTTGTCTCTTGGTGCGGTGTCCGTATTTAACAATATAGCACCACACCGCCTCCCGTGGATGTAGTAAAAGGCGACTAAGGGACTCTAAACTAGCAGCCATGATGGGCAGCAGCGTCCCAGCTGTGGAACAGTAGCCATACTGCGCTCACCAACCTGCCAAGCGTGGTGAGTACTGGCAAAATGACGACACAATTGTGGAAATCTACCAGAGGAAAGCCTTTGTTTATCAGTGGACGTACAAACGGCTGAGGTGACGATGATTTAAATTTGATATCGCATGTTTTGGTACTTTTGGCGATATGCGCATATTTCCAGCATTTAACATCGTAAATGCTCGATTTTTTTTTTTAAACGTTGCCCCACACGAAGATTCCTACTGTGTCGTGGATGCGTTTACAGACATGAATTCCACATACAATACACCCAGACCCGGAACAACTACCTACAGATCATACAAATATTTGTTCCGTGCGGGAATCGAACCCGCGACCCGGAGCGCAGCAGCCGACTGTATCAACCACTGCACCAACCGTGCCGTCGTGGTTGCATATTTAAGTCTCATATAACCCGGTATCTAGTTATGACTGATGGTTCGTGCGGTTAAGTTAACAACCGCAAAAAGTAGGTTTTTCGAAATGACACTTTTCGAAAGACTCAACTGCTCCAGTTACAGGCGGAAAGAGGCTGTTACTAACTACTACGATTTCTGTTACCAATTTATCATTAATTCCATTCTGATGACACAATTTCAGCTCCATTATTACGAAACGACCAAAAAATCGTCCTAAAATACACCGTTTATCCCTGAACGCTGGGTAATCTAGTTGAATAATCTGAACTACTGTTTCATATCGCCGCCGTTAGCCGGGATGGTTAATTTAAACCTACCGGTTGTTAGTTAACTAATGAACCGGAGAAAACCACTAGATAGGTACTGTTATCTGGGCTAGGGTGGCTGTGTGTAAGGGTGCGAGGAGAATTTCGGGATTCGAAGTATAATTTCGTTTCGTTTTTAGAGATGAAAAAACAGAACAATGGAGTAGCAATTGAATCTATATTTTGTTGAGTAGAAGCTCAATACTTCATCATCATCATATCAGCAGACGGACGTCCATTGGTGGAGCACTCCCCCATAGATTTCCATAATTGTGTCGTCGTTTTGGGGGGGAATCTGCCATTTATTTATTTATTTATATACTCTTTATTGTACACCACAAAATGCTTAAAAGATAAATATTTAAAAAATACGTGTACAATGAGTGGTCTTATCGCCCAGGACGATCTCTTCCAGGCAACCTTTGGATGGACTGGAAGAAAGGAGAGAGATATTGGGCTGTCAAGTGTACAATATCATACACATTTTCACAAAGGAGAAGAAAAATTAAAGAGATAGGTGACTAACTATTGCTCTTTCACCAGTTTCTTAAAAATAGGTAGTCTTTGAGCACGTCTTACTTCAATAGGTAATGCATTCCACAAGCGAGCCGCTTGAATAGTAAATGAATTATCGAAGAAGGAAGTGGAATGCATACGTTAACTTAATTTTAGATTTTCTGATGATCTCAAGAAATTAGAATGTGTGTTACATTCTTTATAGTTCTTTAAAAAGGGATAGAAGGTTTTTAAGGGCACATTAAAGTAAGAATATGAGCAACCCTGCGAAGGCGGATAGGCAGCTATTTGAGCTTTTTACGAAATTCAGAAACGTGATCATATTTGTGCAGGCCAAATATAAATATGATACAAAGACTGAAGTTGCTCATCATATCGGCCATTTATACGTCCACTGCTGAACAAAAGCCTCTACCATAGATTCCACAACAGTGTCATCATTTCGGGGGGTATTTGCCAATACTCACCACACTTGGCAGGTGGGTTGGTGAGCGCAATATAGCTACCAGTTTACAAACGCGATGCTGCTCTTCATCCCTCTGTTTTAGATTCCCTTATTCGCCTTTTACGACATCCATGGGAGGAGATGGAGTGGTGCTATATTCTTAATCCGGACACCACACAGATTTAATCCGGTCACCAAGTCGCTCAAGCTTGTCAAATTGGTCTTGGGTGAGATCGATCAAGATAGCTGGCTAGGATAGTCAAGGCTCGGGAGCAGAAGAGGTTGTGCTAACACAATTTATTTTGGTATTAATGGGGAGAAAATTACGAAGACGTCTCAAGGAGCTTGCTGCAGCAAACAGTTTACTATTGACTTCCTGAAGTTGTTTATTCCAGAAAAGAGTACTGTCAATATAAATCCTCAAGTTCTTAATGTAACGGAGTTATCAAAAGAAACCTGAGGAAGGGTCGACCAGACAATCTTAATGCCATTACTGCTTGGCAAGTTGGCGAGCGCAGTATGGCTGCTTTTCCGCAGATGAAACGCCGCATCCCGACCTATAGTTTATTTACAGTCCCTTAGCCGTCTTTTACGACATCTACGGAAGGAGATGGAGTGGTGCTATATTTTTAATACACCACACAGAATATTCAACAGTTAGGCATGACACTAAAATAATAAAGTTCCTTTTGGAATAACTTATTTCCTGTTAGACAAGCGCAATGCACAATAGCTTCAACCTAATTCTAATCCTTCACCTAATTTGAGATTAGTGATTGTAACTAAAAATAATCTTATTAATTGATGACTGTTATACATTGAAAGAAAAAAGAAAGGGATCGATTTTATTTTTTAACACATAAAGTTATTTATGAAACTATATGGAAATTGACCGAAAGCCTATACAATGCGAGATCAGCTTATAGTGGTTTTCTATAGCTTGATCTGTAGCCGTGTGTACACGGCTCGGAAAAGTCTGTCCTACGAAGAAGAGCTGGCAAGGAACTCTATAGACACTCAAGTGATGTTACATTTTTTATTATTATATTTTAACACGCCAGGTATGTGTGTTTTCCGTGTGGTGTCCGGATTAAGAATATAGCACCACTCCGTCTCCTCCCGTGGAGGTCGTAAAAGTCGACTAAGGGACTCTTAACCAAAGGGATGGGCAGCAGCGTCCCTGTGCTGAACAGAAGCATTACTGCGCTCACCAACACGCCTGCCAAGCGTGGTGAGTATCGGCAAATTCCCCCCAAAATGACGACACGACTAATGCACCGGCCCCCAGTTCCCGGCAGCCCCGCTATTCCTGGTCATGGTAGCGGCCACGGTAACGGCGGGGCAGGGGGGGCTAAGAATCACCGGACGGGATCCGGCTACCACCCCAAACGAAAACTGGCCCTGGTAACGTATAACACACGCACACTGAGGGCAGACCAAAAGATTGTTGAGCTGGAAGAAGAAATAGGTAAGTTGCACTGGGATATCATGGGTCTATCAGAAGTCCGAAGAGAGGGTGAGGACACGATAACCCTGAAATCTGGCAACTTATTCTACTACCGGGAAGGCGAACATCTGTTTCAAGGTGGTGTCGGGTTTCTCGTCCGCAGGTCCCTCATTAACAGCATAGTGACCATCGAAAGTGTGTCGAGCAGGGTAGCGTACCTTATACTCAGAATATCCAAGAGGTATTCGTTGAAGGGCATACAGGTCTACGCACCGACCTCGACACACCCAGATGATGAAGTAGAGAGTATGCATGAGGACGTAAGTAGGGCCATACATACCTCGAAGACACACTTCACTGTTGTGATGGGGGACTTCAACGCGAAGCTGGGCACTCGATGCGATGGTGAGTTGAGAGTGGGGCAATTTGGATATGGGCAACGGAACCCCAGGGGACAGAGGCTGGCCGACTTTTTGGAAACGGAGGGACCCTTCGTGATGAACTCCTTTTTCCAAAAGCCGCCTCACAGGAAATGGACCTGGATGAGTCCCGATGGTTCCACGAGGAATGAGATTGACTTCGTCATGACCAATAGGAGGCAAATATTCAATGATGTCTCTGTGATCCACAGGGTGAAAACCGGTAGTGATCACCGAATGGTAAGAGGCACATTGAATATTAATCTCAAAGTTGAGAGGTCTCGTCTGATGAGGTCTACGCTCCGGCCCTCTAGTGCTCATATCCAAAACCCCGAGAGCTTTCAACTCGAACTCCAAAACCGCTTCGAGTGCCTAGAACATTGCGTATCTGTGGACGATTTAAATGGTAGGTTTGTAGAAACTGTCCAAACGGTTGGGTCTAAGTTCTTTAAGGCCCACCGTAAAGGACCAAAAAAGTTCTCCGATCACACTCTCGACCTCATGGCAGAAAGATGCGCCATGACGCTGCAGTCCTCCGGTGATGCTGAAGCATACCGACTGCTCAATAGACGGATATGGAAGTCCTTGCGTCACGATATCCGCACCTTTAACACCAACGGTGTTAAAGAGGCGATTGAGCGGAATCAAGGCTCCAAAGTGTTCGCAAGAGACAAGTCTGTTGGGCAAAGTCGTATTATGAAGCTGAAGACCGAGGACGGCAGTGTAGCGTCGACTAAGCCAGAGGTTTTGAGAGAGATTGAGAAGTTCTACCGGCAGTTATACACCTCGGTAACTATACCTACCATTGGCTCTGACAAAGACCCGCGAGCCAAACTAACCCGACACTATACCGAGGATATCCCGGACATCAGCCTGTACGAGATTAGGATGGCCTTGAAACAGCTTAAAAATAACAAGGCGCCGGGTGGGGACGGAATTACGACAGAGCTTCTGAAAGCGGGTGGCACACCGGTACTTAAAGTCCTTCAGAAGCTGTTCAATTCCGTCTTACTCGAGGGCACAACGCCGGAAGCGTGGAACAGAGGTGAGGTGGTGCTCTTCTTCAAAAAGGGTGATAACACCCTATTGAAGAATTACAGACCCATCTCACTTCTGAGCCATGTTTATAAGCTGTTTTCAAGGGTCATCACGAATCGTCTCGAGCGCAGGTTTGATGACTTCCAGCCTCCCGAACAAGCCGGTTTCCGAAAAGGTTTCAGTACCATAGACCACATCCATACGCTGCGGCAGGTTAAACAGAAGACCGAGGAGTATAATCTGCCACTATGCTTGGCGTTTGTGGACTATGAGAAAACCTTCGATTCGATCGAAACCTGGGCAGTGCTGCAATCTCTGCAGCGGTGCCACATTGACTATCGGTACATTGAAGTGTTGAAGTGCTTATACAGAAACGCCACCATGTCGGTCCGAGTACATGAACAGAGCACGGGGACAATTCCATTGCAGAGAGGTGTGAGACAGGGGGACGTAATTTCCCCGAAACTGTTCACCGCTGCAATGGAGGATGCCTTCAAGCTGCTGGAGTGGAAAGGATTCGGCATTAACATCAATGGCGAGTATATCACTCACCTTCGATTTGCCGACGATATCGTAGTCATGGCAGAATCGCTGCAAGAGCTCAGCACAATGCTCGATGATCTCAACAGGGTTTCCCAACAGGTGGGCCTTAAAATTAACATGGGCAAGACGAAAGTCATGTCAAATGCCCATGTCGTGCCCATCCCAATATCCGTTGGGAGCTCTGTTCTCGAAGTTGTTGACGAGTATGTCTACCTGGGACAAACTGTCCAGTTAGGTAGGTCCAACTTCGAGAAAGAGGTCAATCGTCGAATCCGACTCGGCTGGGCAGCGTTCGGGAAACTTCGCAACGTCTTTTCGTCAACAGTACCGCAATGCCTAAAGACGAAAGTCTTTAACCAGTGTGTGTTACCAGTGATGACATATGGAACAGAGACGTGGTCACTCACAATGGGCCTCATAAGAAAGCTAAGGTCACTCAGCGAGCTATGGAGAGAGCTATGCTTGGTATTTCTCTACGAGATCGAATCAGAAATGAGGAGATCCGTAGAAGAACTAAAGTTATCGACATAGCTGCAAGGATTAGTAAGCTGAAGTGGCAATGGGCAGGGCACATTGCTCGTAGAACTGATGGCCGTTGGGGCAAAAAGGTTCTCGAATGGAGACCGCGCACCGGAAAACGCAGCGTGGGACGACCTCCAACGAGGTGGACAGACGACCTGGTGAAGGTCGCTGGGAGTCGTTGGATGAGAGCGGCATGTGACCGCTCGTTGTGGAGATCTAAGGGGGAGGCCTTTGTTCAGCAGTGGACGATCTGTGGCTGATATGATGGAGGTATGTGACAATAAAGTGGACTATACGAGAAATACATACACACCATAGTAAACACAAGATCAATAAATAAACTCGATCCCGATAGCCTACTGCTTGTGCAATTATATGAAGTTCACTGTTCCCTTACAGTAAGCAATTTCACTTCTGTCCAAAGTGTCGCCAGGACTTGGTTTCAAGTCATAACGTACTTATGTGAGAAAGTTAAAATACGGTATTTAGAAACAGGTCACAGTACTTCTGTAACGATTACCTATACCTGCTAAAGCTCTAGCATAGAAGTGAATATACTATAACGGAGAAATGGAACTAGGTTAAGGAAGTAGTGGGTGCGTAGATTGGGGAATCTCTGGCTCAAAAGGAGCGAGCGCGTCACCTAGGTGCTCACCGGGCACGGTTGTTTCGGTGCGTGCACAGGATAGGACGCGAGGCCACGGCACAATGCCACCATTGTGATAGCGACCAGGACACCGCACAGCACACGCTCGAGGCGTGCCCTGCGTGGGCCACCAAGCGGCGGATCCTGGTCGATCGGATCGGGCAAGATCTCTCTCTGCCAGCAGTAGTGTCGGCTATGTTGGCAGAGCATGAAAACTGGAATGCCCACTGCATTCTCCTTCTGTGAGAGCGTCATGCTCCAGAAGGAAATCGCAGAGCGGGATCGGGAGAGGGCTGATCCCGCTCGAACAAGGCGAAGCCGGCGCCGGGGTAACAACCGCCCTGGCACCTAATTTCTATACGCCTGAAACCCCCTGCCGTTACTATAAGGCGGGGGACCTCTGTTCAAAGTCAAAGTTTTTTATCTCAAGTAAACCAAATATTGGCACTTATGAAACGTCAGAATGGAGGCGACGCTTTGGAGGATCCTTTACAATCTCCCGGGGGGTGACCGCTTTCAAGTCACCCACTCTGAGATGAGCCTATAAGAGTGGCACCAGTGGGCGGCTCTAGTGTGATCACGAGGACCTGGAGCCTCCCTTAGGTGCTGAAGATGACCGCTCCAGTGGTTTAAGCTGGTAGGAGTCCGGCATACCCCTTCGCCCTTCCCTGGGGCGAAGGAAGTTCATGAAGAATTTCAACTGCGCACCAATAAAAAAAGGTTAAGGAAGGAATTATCCTGGAATTTGTTAATTCCACAGTGTTCCTACAAGGGGTCGTCGCTACATTAGACCCCCGAACATTAGGCGACTTATCTCGCGGCGTATTTGGACTGGTGATTAAAATTTATGCAGTTTTGATGACAATCCTTTCAACGTTGCTTCTAAATAGTTATAACGTATAATGGAGAGATAAGAACTGAGATTGTTTTCGGTCTACAGTTTAGGTGAAGATGTTGCGGATGTTTAACGGCCGAATATTGAAACGCTACTCAACATTTAAGACCGCTTTTGGGATGGCCGTTTACGGTAGGGTAGCGGGCGTAAATAGATAAAAGGGCGAAAATATTGAGTGACGTTTCAGTATTCGAGTGACAGTATGTTGATATACTTGTTATTAAGGTTTTTTCATTCATAGTCAGTTGCACTCATTGATCGGTAATCGATCGGTGGAGTTAAGCAGCACTTGGCACGGTTAGTTTTTGGATGGGTGACCATAAAGAAGCATTTCTAAATACGGTCGTTTATGATTAGGCATCCTGTCAAATAACAGTTTTCGAATACATTTTGAAATCACAGGCAGGCAATACAATTTTATTATTAAATTGACAAAGATAATGCTGGAGACAAAACAGCTATCCAATATCCGAGCGTGCTGTGTAGGAAATTGCAAATATGCATAGAAAATACAAAATAAAGTAAAAAGCCAACGTCACGCGGTGTTCCCAGGCGGTCACCCATCCAAGTACTGACCGCGCCCGATGTTGCTTAACTTCGGTGATCGGACGAGAACCGGTGTATTCAACGTAGTATGGACGTTGGCGATGGAAACCCTCAAATCCATATAATGCATCCACGAACAATGACGTCAATCAAAACATTGTATGGTCAAAACTGACGGTGGTTACGTGTCAGGGGGGGCAATTTTGTGAGACTGCGTTTCGCTAAAGTAATCTCAAGATTCTATTTATTACAATCCTTGCCTATTCTTAATTAGCCAAGGAGGGGCGAACAGCAGTCCAGCCCATGTCGCCTTGCACTAGATGCGACTTGATACATGACTGTTCTGTTCTAACAATCCATAAAGTGGCATTTTAACTGAGCACCACCTTTCTTCGGAGACCACGTAAAACTGTTGGTCCCGGTTGTTGTAATTAGACGGCAGTTAACAACTAACTAACAGCCATGTCGGAGGCCTTTGGGCAGCTTGAACAAAAAAAATTATTTTTTGCCCCACACTAGGATTTCTCCTGTGTCGCACCCACATTTACAGACATTAATATAAATAAAAGAAATAAAATAAAAATTAATAAAAACAAATGAAAACATAAAATACACCCAGACCCAGAACAACCACCTGCAGATCATACAAATATTTGTTCCGTGCGGGAATCGAAACACGACCCGGAGCGCAGCAGCCAACTGTATCAGCCACTGCACCTACCGAGCCATCATCGTCTGATACAAGGTCGTTAATTATAACAAGAAGAAAGAAAGAAGTGGTTCTACAACGTAAGCAACTTATCAGATATAACTCTATGTCAATGGGTAGCCAGTTCTGCATAGAGCTTCTTCTAGGAAGCTTTAATCGCAAACTGTTTGATATATCAATTCTGAAAGTGAGTCTGTGTAACATATCAATATAAAATAATAAATATGATCTGCAGGTAGTTGTTCCGGGTCTGGGTGCATTGTATCTGGAATTCATGTTTGTAAACGCACCCGCGACACAGGAGAATCCTAGTGTGGGGCAACGTATTATTAAGAAAAATTTAAGAAGAAGTATTGTATTATATGTCTTTTCTCTTGTTAAGGAGCTAATACGTGTGGTGTCTGCATTAAGAACTTAGCACCACTCCATCTCCTCCCGTGTATATCGTAAAAGGCGACTAAGAGACTCCAAACCAGAAGGATGGGTAGCAGCGTCAACAGCAGCCATTCAGCGCTCGTCAACCCACCTGCCAAACGTGCTAAGTATAGGCAAATTCCCCTAAAAATGACGACACACTGCATATAACGGTCATCTATGAAGGAGGCCCTTGTTCAGCAGTGGACGTATTATGGCTGACAGGATGATGAAGTAGCTGATATGTAGTAGTATCATGCCTGTCTTTTTTGTATAAAATGGTGGAGAGACGAGAAAGTCATTCACCTGGTTGGTTGTCACTGAAAACCAGCGTTGTTGTAGTTGGATCTTGGACCTTGGTGATCTTGGTACAAGTTACAATGCAACAGCATTTAAGCTGAGTGACAACCCTTTTTTGCACGGCCACGACGCACAATCAGTTTCTTTATGTTAAATATAATTTAATTTTTAGAACTTGAGGTATTGATTTTTATTGTAATTTTATTTTTTATTTTTTATTATATATTTATTTTGGCCTGGAGTCTAAGTACTTTGGCCAATATTTGTTGTAAAATAAAAATGTGTTGCCAGTTTATTCCTCCGATTAGTGTTGTTCCAATTTTGCTTTATGTATTTAATTTTAGTCAAGTGTGCGTTGTTATTAGTGCAAAAATAAATTGTTTCTTTCTTTCTTTCTTTCCTTTCTATTACGCCTGCTCATAACAATTGTAATGCAAGTCAGGATTAGTCCTGCGCGGCACCACACTCACCTTGTCACCGTCTCATATGCCAGAAATTTCACTAGCTACACGTACCCGATAGTAGTCGTTTTTCTACTACAATTCGATTGTGTTAGGATCTGCTCTGCTCTGCTCTGGTCACTCACAATAGGCCTCATAAGAAAGCTCAAGGTCACTCAGCGAGATATGGACAGAGCTATACTTGGTATTTCTCTACGAGATCGAATAAAAAATGAGGAGATCCGTAGTAGAACTAAAGTTAGTAAAGTCGACATAGCTGAAAGGATTAGTAAGCTGAAGTGGCAATGGGCGGCGCACATTGCTCGTAGAACTGATGGCCGCTGGGGCACAAAGCTTCTAGAATGGAGACCGCGCACCGGAAAACGCAGCGTGGGATGGTCATCCCAATTGGAGGTCTCCAACGAGGTGGACAGACGACCTGGTGAAGGTCACTGGGAGTCGTTGGATGAGGGCAGCATGTAACCGCTCGTTGTGGAAATCTAAGGGGGAGGCCTTTGTTCAGCTGTGGATGTCCTGTGGCTGATATGATCAGGATCTGCAAATTGTTTGAACCACAGACTGGTATTTGGGAAGAACTCTTGGCCGAATGGCAATGGGACACGTCTATTAAGGGCCGTCACCTATACCCGTTCTTTCTATCCGTTCGTGAGCGGCACGGCGTTCGTGAAGTGCATGGTTGGAAGTTGATAATGGCGTGGCTCAATTTCTCACCGGTCATGGTAACTTTAAGAGTAAATAATTTGGTTTCAAGCTAGCAAGCGAGCGTGAGGTGCCGGCTCAGAATGCCACCACCCCATTTCATCCCGTGGGTGTCGTAAACGGCGACTAAGGAATTAACCGGAGGGTGGGCAGCAGCGTCCTTCGAATACATTAACAACTCAACTGCGATCGCCAACCTGTCTGCCAAGCGTGGCAATTATCACCCATATCGGTCGTAGTGGTGATCTTTGGGGGTCTTGCCATAATTGTTTGTGAATATGAACAGTCTGCACATCATATCCTGTGGGAGTGTATTCTTTTGCAAGATGAACGCAATGTTATGTTTTAAAGCTTGCAAGTTACATCCGGTGTGGTGCCGGCTTTGCCGTGTGGTGCCGGCTCAGAATGCCACCACCCCATGTCCTCCCATGGGTGTCGTAAAAGTCGACTAAGGGATTAGCCGGAGGATGGGCAGCAGCGTCCTTCGAGTACATTACCAACTCAACTGCGATCGCCAACCCGTCTGCCAAGCGTGGCGATTATGGCAAAACCCCCCAATGAGCCCACAACACATCCATATCGGTCGTTGTGGACATCTTTGTGGGAGGCCTGTGTCCAGCAGTGGACTTCATTCGGCCGAAATGATGAAGTTACATCCGGAGTTGTTTACTATACAAACCATGTTGCAGCTTGGACGAATTTCCGTGCGTTCAGGCGTTTTTGCCATACCTACTATTGGAATCAGTCACAATAGCTCACAACATAGGACCGGTAAATAAATAAAACGAAAATATAAATGTTATTGTATCCGTGGTGCTTGGCAACTGTGCTTATCTCAGTTGTAAACTCCCAGTTAATGTGCCTGTAGTTTTTTCTCTGTCTCCAGCTTGTTACGGAGGGAAGTGGAACGTATATTCTTTCCTACTCCTCATTTTTCTTGTCTGATTAATTTCGTTGCGAGTTGCAAGACAGTTACTCATTTCTCTGGGACACACCGAGCTACATTGGTCGGTGTTTTTACCGGTGGTCGCCATTGTAGATCCTCGCTGCTCAAAGGGGTTGCTGTGGTTATGAAAGAGCGGCGGGCCAGTCCCAAAAAAAAAAAATCTGTAGTGCCCGGAACACAGAAAATATGCAATATAACTAATAACAATATAATAATGTCTTAGGTTTTCGCGAGTATTACACATTATAATAAAACACTTTTAAATGGATTCGATCGCGTATATTTTAGATGTCATCCTGCGACCACGAACCCTGCAAAGTGTTCGAAACGTCAGGAAAAACAAAAATCTAAAATATACGCGATGTAATCCGTTTAAAAGTGTTTTATTATAATAACAATATGACAGACTGTTGGAGAGTATCTTCTGCTTTGATGGATGAGGTCTACGATGGACATCGGTCCAACAAGCATCGGCCTGTTCACTATTGCTTTAAAGATTAACGAGTTATTAGCTCGGAAAACAGACGCTAGCAAGGAATTCCACTCCTTGGCTGTGGACATAATTAAAGTTGAGGCTAGTATTATTATCATTTCAAAAGTTTCGTAAATTTACGTAAAGGGTAAATCAAGCCAAATCTAATAATAATATAATGGACTTAGATTGCAACAGCCACGAAACGACAGGCAGTTGGCGAAGCACGAGCAGTGGTGACCTTTCCACCAACCGATATCGTTCTGGGCGAAGTTGTTTGTTACCCTGATTTATTTGCGAGTTTATGTTTTAAAAACATACGCTTCATAATACAGCAATGTTAAGTGGTAACTGCCCAATGCCTGGGTAGTTGGACTGCCGATTGAGAGGTCTTGCGTTCGATTCACCCGCATTGTTTTGTTGACTAAAGTAAATAAGCAGCTCTTCTTCTCTCCTACTAAACTATGCTGTGCCCAACAGGGTCCATAATTCAAGGATTTAAACCTACCATCTGTTTCTGTCAACTTTACTTATGGAATGCAATAAAAGAATTGAATTGACTTGAACTCATTTCCGGTGCAAGTATATTTATCGTAGTTGGCAAGAATTGTTCATCCAATGTATCATAATCATCATCATCATCATCATCTAAGCCTAAAAACGACGTCCACTGCTGGACGTAGATCGCCACAACGACCGGCAGGGGTTTATCACACAACGTGCTTATTGGGGGGTTTTGCCATTGCTTATTGGGAGGTTTTGCCATTGCTTATTGGGGGGTTTTTGCCATAATCACCACGCTCGGCTTGGTGGGTTGGCAATCGCAGTTGAGTTGCTATATGCTTGAAGGACGTTGCTGCCCATCCTCAAGTTAATCCCATAGTCGCCTTTCACGACACCCACGGGAACAGATGTGGTGGTGTTATTCTTAGCCACACCACACAGAACGTATTAGATATTCTTTTCGTAGTATGTTCCTTACTTACGCTTTTTTCTGATACATTTTTTGCCATAATAATTAGTACCTATCACATTGTAATGTCAAACATTTAAAAAACGTGACCTCGGAGTTTCTTGCCGGCCCTTAGGACCAACCAATTGGAACCGAGCTACTTACTTACTTGTATGTATTCCTATTTTTAATTCAGTCTTTTTTAACATTAGATATAGCTTTACTTTTATACTTCTTTCGAAGTGCTTTTTTAACCCAAAGGTTGACTGGTAGAGAATGCCTTATGGCATTAAGTCCGCCTTATGTATACTCAATGTACATAAAAGTTTAAATAAATAAATACTCAGGTTTCATAAGTAGCAGTAATTAGTTTATTTGAAATAAAAATACATAGTAAGGGGCTGATAAAACGTAACATTTAGCTTGTGCTACCTTCGAAGGAAGTGTCATGAGTAGAGTTCCACTAGATCATTATCATCTTCATATCAGCCAAATGGCTACTTTCTACCATCACATCTCTCGCCATCGGCGGGGAGTTCATCCACATACCCTAGAGCCAAAATGGTCTCGTACCGTACGGTTTCAGAGGAACTTCTTCCCGCGCACGCTCAGGTTATGGAATCAGTTCCTTACTGAGGTTTTCTCAAGAGACATGGCGCGAGGGCATGGGGCTATTCAAAAAGGGCGTGAAAAGATTTTTACGGGGTCGGCCACGCGGGATTGATATCTCTGGTGTTGCGAGCGTTCATACGTTACGGTAACCACTTACCATCAGATGGGCTGTATGCTGGCTTGCCACCTTAGTGGTATAAAAAAGCACGTCCACTGCTGAACAAAGGCCTCCCCTATAGTTTTCCACAAGGACCAATCCCACCAACCTTCCCATGGGCTCTCCGACATCAGGTCATATGGGCCGAATCTTGAGGAGACGCGTGCGGACGTAGCGCCCTTGGCCATCTTTTTTTGCATCCGCAGGCGTTGCTTGACTCCTCTACAAGTTTCACAAAGTTCCTGAGCCCTCTCCCCCATTCTGGGGTGGCTGAGCTTCATTCTATGCGAACCACGCTGTATACAACAGACGTTACAAAAATAGCTTCGCTGCCCGATCCAATTATTTTCCGAGCACGTTCCTTATTCTGTGCCATGTGTGCGTAAAGTCTCTCAACCGTCGGAAGTTGGCTTCCGATCCACAAGGACCAGTTACATGCCGCCCGCATCCAACATTTACCTTTCAAACTTAACTAAAACTACATCAAATTAAGTTTAAGTAAACTCAGTAACCGCCAATAAGGACATTTGCTAATAATAATTTTAAGTGCTCAAATCAGGCACTAAATCTCAAGCAATTAACTTACGTTATTACTTTGACATTTGAACTGCCCCATTAAAGAAATGTCACAACGATTTAAAAACTTTCCTCGCTATTAAGGTATACACTTTGAAATGAAATCATTGAACAATTTAATTGCTAACTGTTTTCGTATGTAGGGCGATGCCCGACATTTATTAAGGTTGCACTGATCTTTTGATGTTGCGAAAACAAGCAGCGTAGTGCTGGGCGCTGTACGGGAGAATTACTCGGAAATTACGGGATTCCTTATCGCGGGATTTAATGGGGGACTTATAAGCAACTCAATTTGATGGCAGTCTTGGCTCAGCAACTTCGTTTATATCCACCCCTATTATAATGTTGCGGTGGGGAGAAGTAGCATAATAAACCGCTCATTTGAGTCTTAAGCAAGCGTAAGTAAAGTGGTATCTTATAATCTTAAGTAATAATTATTTTATGTTAGTCTGTTGTAGAAAGTGCATGAAATTGGAAACTGTTTTTAATTTTGTACAAATTAGCTAGGGCAAATTTTGTACGTTTCCGTTTTTCACAAACTTGTATAGCTGCTATTTTCTTTTGGTATTTGATGTAGCGAGAGAGTATGTACAATGTACATTTACAAACCAATTACTAAAAATAGTAGTGTCTAACACATTAACAACTCAACTGCGATCACCAACCCGCCTGCCAAGTGTGGCGATTATGGAAAAACCCTCCAATGAGTACACACACTCAGACAGCTCGGTGTGGCGATCTTTGGGGGAGGCCAGTGTTCAGCAGAGGACTTAATGAATATGTAAATATTGATTAATCTATATACCGTACAACGTTGCCTTATACTCGTACTTGACATTGGCGAAATTGTGGAAGATACTCTACAGAAGCCATAATCTAAGAGAAGAAGAAGAGGAATACGTTCAAATTCGCACCGGACTTGTCATACAAGGAAAATGGAACGCAAATTTATATTTATGAATCACCGCAAAAGATCTGCCTGAAGAGCCTATCGCCGCACCAACGTTATCAAAGGCCTGTGCATAAGGAGGTCTGGAATATTACCGCAAATGCTACGACCCACGCTGAAAGGTACATCTTTTCAGAACTATTTACCATTAGCAGTACGTAGGCGTAGCCAGGTATATTTGTTATTCATGTCAGGAAAAATGGTCAAAGAATTCTAGATTGTGATTCCCGGATCCCAAACGTTAAAGTTTTAAACACATCCCGTTTATCTTTGCCGCATCACTAGCAACCTATGCTCTTCACGGAAATTATTTGGGAGGGTAGCAATAAATCAGCTGTATAGCTCCCGAACGTTTCCACTACATCGGTTCACGGAGGCGAGACGAGCTAAGCTGAGCGTTATGCCCTTATAATATGAGATACAAAGGATAGTAGTCACTACGTATAGTTTTAATGTAATTATTTATATTACAGAAGAGAGCCATCCGCGCAATATATAATGTGAGAGAGATATTAATGTACTAACAA
Organism: Diloba caeruleocephala; assembly: GCA_947459985.1. Taxonomy (NCBI): domain Eukaryota; kingdom Metazoa; phylum Arthropoda; class Insecta; order Lepidoptera; family Noctuidae; genus Diloba; species Diloba caeruleocephala. The sequence continues at coordinate 921,966 of OX381620.1, read as the reverse complement.
TGTAAAACATGTAAAAACAACTCTTTACATTTTTGAAAATATTGTGTTGTCCGTAAAAACTTGCTAATGTTTAAGGTAACAAGCGACATTCATAGTATAAATACCAGAAATAGATATAAAATAGTAGTATCTAAATTTAGATTGTCCTAAACCAAAAAATCGTTCTTAGGTAACTGCGTTCGGTCTTATAATAAGATACCAAAAGAAATTACTGATCTGACAGTCGGGAAGTTTAAATCGCACGTCAAATCAATTCTTATAAAAAAAACATATTAAAGGATTAAACACTATGTTGACGATAGGGACATATGGCGTTAGTCCTTTTCTGCACATGTGGCTTCCCTGGAAACCATATATATCTGAAGTGATATTTGCATTGTAGAGCTGCCATATTTATCTTTTATCTATATATAGATAAGTAATTTAAATTCTTTGTAACAAACAGATTTGTAAAAGACGTAAAAAAATGTCAAAAATGACCTAGTCGTGGCTTTCTTTCAGCATTTCTTCTCAGAGGTTGTCATGTAGCGAAATGCCCTCCGTTGTTTCAATATGAGGTGTAAAAGTGTCTGTTAGGACCTATTTACTATTCCTATAATAAATTATTAAATTCTGTTCTATTCTAATGGGTTTATTTTAATGTTGATTCCTTTCGCAAATGGCAGCAAGTTCCGGGTGTAGATTTCGCGCCTCTTTATTCAGTTAGGTATCGGAGATATCGTAAAGAACATCCACCGCTGAACAAAGGCCTCCCCATAGATTTCCACAATTGTCGTCATACTCACCACGCTTGGCAGGTGTATTGGTGAGTGCAAAATGCTGGTCTACATCCACAAGAGGATATGGAGTCGTATTATATTATTAATCCGGACATCACAAAGACCATTTATATAACTTCTGCTAATTCATCATCTCGTGCATTCCGTCTCATCCCATTGCCAGACATGGCCTCCTGTCGCGTATGTCCATCACTATTTTTTGCCAATTTGACCCATGTGTGACCTGCTATTTTGCTGCTACGTCGCCAACGCACCACGCCGGCTCTTCTTCTTTTCCGTCTCGGGGCCAACACACGGTTACTACCCGGCAAATTAAATAGGAATTATTGATGATAAATATTGGAATTGGCAGAAGCATTCGTCAGTATCGTGATAACATCATACTGCAATCACCAGCCCGCCAGTGGATTATGGTGATTAGAGCAGTATTATAAATAAATTTCTTAGGAATTGGTTCCATGGTTCCACTTTAGAACTGACAACCTTAATGGCCTTTAATTATGTAAATAATTGCTTGACCTACAGTATTATAAGTAAAAAACTGTCACATGCGACTTGAACCTCGATGGTTCCGTGCCTGATGAAAGACTCTATTAAGCAATCAATTATATTGTTCGGCCCGCATGGCTAAATAAGTTTGTGAAGGTTTCGCTGATTTCTTTATATCTGTTTGTTAGAAACATAGTTTTTTTAAACCTTAGACCTTTCATAAGATGCCCAACCAGGCCATGTTATTTTTTAATATGCCACACTTTATACAGCTTACAGACATGGGGATCGAACCCGTGACACGTAGCGCAGGAGCCAATCATTTAGTCATTTAGCCAGCTGTGCCCTCATGCCGTCTTATCTAACCATTTTATTTCCAGTACCTTTTTAGTATAGAGCCAGGCACAGTAACGAGTAAAACGGGCGTACTCTGCTAGTAACCATGGCAACGGCCAGAAGAACATGATTTATAACTCATCGGAAAGCTTTCATTCGATGGCTTCTCTTTGGTTAGTTATCTGGATTCACCTCGTTGCTAAGATACGGCGAGATAAGTGTTTTATTTTGAAAAATAAAAACAAAACACGGCCTCTGTCTTTCCATCTTGAAATTAAATTTAGTGGCACACGGTGACTTGTCACTCACAAGATGGGCCGCCTAAATAGCCACCACTACAGGGGACAGAGAGCTACACCGGCGTGAGCGGCTCGGGTGTCGAGAGGTGCGGCACAGATTTCACCATCGCGCGTCTCGAAGACTCTGAGCGTGTTCCCCATTATTACGCCGCTAGACACTTTATACCTAACTCTGGAGGCCCCCCTCGTATTGACTAACTAAACTAAGCCAGCGTTGAAAGTCCTGAGAGAACTCATGGGGTTCCACTCCAGCCGACCAATAAAGACAAGCTGAAGACTGGTCACTCACATTCAACTCGCCACTAGCTGCCGCGTTATTATTATTACTTTATAATATGTTCTTTTCTTTTTCTCCACTAAGGGGGTATCTAAAGCCTTAACACATGGGCTGTACCCTAGCGTGAGTATGGGTATAAGCGGATGAGATGGATGAAGCGGTAAGCGGTGCGAGTGAGTCGGTAGGTATTGAGAATAATAGCTTCCTGGAGTGTGTGGAGAGTATGTTGTGGGATTTGTAGTATATCTAGGCTACGTTGCACGTTTTTGGATACGATTTCTGTGAAGAAATAACTATCTGTACAATACAGATGGTTATTGCTTGCTATTGACGATTTAGTTCTGTTGCCTAATCTTGATATTTTGTGAGCTTTTCAGCTATTGTTGATTGTATGTTATGGGTGTTAGGCACGGCTATACCGATGAGGTCGATAGCTTTGTCAATTTAGTCATGTACTGTGATGTCAGGTCTATTAAGTAAGGAATGAGACGGAGTTGAACCTTGTGGACACAACATTTTTGGGTATTACTTTAGATTAAAAGCTACAGGGGGGGGCCAAATATACACAAATTGTCGAATAGACTCAGCTCTGAGTCATTCGCAGTTTATAGCGTATATTCGAGCGTGCCGTCATTAAATCACATATAACGTTGAAAATCATGAATTTGGAACATATACCCATTTCCACTAGGACCCCAGATTTATGTCCAATTAGCTTGCCGTGCGAAGGTGTTTACTGACGCTCTAAGTTTGTTGCCTAATTAATGCTGTTTAGGTCTTATTTCCGACCTAGATTTGCATGAAGTGTTGAGGAACCTTGGACTTTAATTTATTGTAGCTTGCAAGGTGTGCAACATGAGTACATTCAACTTAAACTGTACAATCACGGAATATGGAATAGTTAATTGCTCAACAGCATAAAAATATTAAGAACTAGCTGGGACCCACGGTTTCACCCGGGTTTAATTTAAAAGAAATTTAGAGTACTTCTACGTAGACACTTATAGAATATATATATTGGATTTCAAGGTTTTTTTTTGCGCGGTACTCTATTTTTTTTTAAATAAAAGTAGCCTAAGTTATTCGTTACATTATAACATCAGCTATCTGCCAGGGATAGTCTTGTCAAATCGGACCAGCCGTTTCGGAGATTGCCCGGAACAAACAAACAGACAGACAAAAAATTTAAAATTGTTTGTTGTACCGTTTATACTTTCATATGCATTTATAACGGCACGGTTGGTGCAGTGGCTGATACAGTCGGCTGCTGCGCTCCGGGTCGTGGGTTCGATTCCCACACGGAACAAATATTTATATAGTTGTTCCGGGTCTGGGTGTATTGTATGTGGAATTCATGTCTGTAAACGCACCCACGACACAGGAGAAATCCTAGTGTGGGGCAACGTTTAAAAAAAAAAAACATTGTAAAAACCTGTTATTTTGACATTACAAACAGACACTTCAGTTTTATTTATTTGTATAGATAATTAAATACAGGTCATACAGACTTGGCTAATATACAAAAAAATGCACGTTTGTTAGAAAGTGATTTTTTCTTCGGTGCAGCAGATATTTCCTGCAAAATCTCTGCTCTTAGATAGCAATTTACACACACACATACCCGCCCGTATACGTCCACAGCTGAACATAGCCTCTCAGTGACAACTAAAATGACAGGTCATAGCCAGCCGGTAAAGAATAGACCTTGCCTCTCCACACGGCTTATTCCTAGTAGTTCCATTCAACAGTTCTATGAGAGAACTAGTGAGACCTGTTTCCACTATATCTATTGCAATAGCTTGATAAGAAGAGAACTAATGGTATTGATAGTAAAAAGTCACACTAGTACATATATATATTATTTTGACCCTACACTAACATTACAGTCCAATTATTACGGATTTAATGTTGTCATGTTTTACATTAAGACGATCGTTGTCTACATTCCAAACAAATCGTTTGAACGAAGAGAAATATATTAGGTGTACAAAATGACGAATAAAATCAAAATTCACAAATGCAGCTTATTTCTAGTGTCATAATTGTTGGTATTTTTTTTAATAAACTGCATTAAGTGTACGTCTCAAGTATTCAGCAGTGGAAGTTTACGGGCTGATGCCTGGTGTGTGTGTAGTGTGATTGTGTGTAAGCTCTGCTTATCCTTAAACACGAAAAAGGCGTTCCTAACAAGTGAGTACAACCAAGCGTTTGCTGTTCGGTTACAAAATCGCTTCATCATCACCTTGAAATGAGCACCGGTGCCACTGTACAGGTAACAAGATGCAGAATACCCAGTCCTTAGCGTGCAGTATAATACTGCGTTCAGGATGCTGGCGGGGCGGCCGCGTTTTTGTAGCGCTTCGGGATTGCTGAGCCGAGGATTGACGGCTTTCCTGCTATCATCCGGAAGCGGTGTGCCTCGATCCTTCGCAGGATGCGTGCCAGCTGCCATAGCATCCTGAGCACGTTATGCATGGTGGGATTGTCCGATGCGGCGTCATTGGATCGCACTTCATACGTCTACGAGAACGCACTACATGCTACGTGGATAGATTAATAATAATAATCATTTATTTCAGATAAAAATCCATACAATTGAAATTACAAACAAATATATAAACATAGAAATGATGAAATTAGAATTTTGATATGAAATTTTGAATTTTGATGTAAAAGCAAATTAATTAAAACAACAAATTAAATTAAATAAACATTTTAAAGTCACTATAAAACAAAAATAAGTAACATTACAAATAACTAAGAACATAAAAACAATCGCATGTCAAAATAAAACAAATAATTTTTTTAAGATACTAATATTAGTTTTTATGTTTTTATTTACTAACACTATGGATCTCTGTAATCTGAAATAAACGATTATTATTTCAATAATAGTAAACTCCCACCTATCAAAATACATACAACAATACAATTTTTTATACTCTCCACTCTGAAGTAGGTAATGTATGAAAAATCTTAAGATATATGAAACATATAGGAGTACTAATATGATCCTTTTCGAGAGACTGGAGTCCGTACTAGGGAAACCCTGTGTTACGGATCACCAGGCTCCACCACCCAAGTGTCAAAATAGTTACATTGTAAGACAATTTTATTAAATTATCAACATAATAGAAGCGATGAGCATTGGAATATTCTTTTTGTGTTAATACCACAATGTTTTCTCTTTGTTTCAAAACGCTGCCCCAATCTAGGCTTTCTCCTGCATCGTCTGCATTTACAAATTCCACATACAATACACCCAAACCCGGAACAACTCCTTGCAGATCATACAAATATTTGTTCCGTGCGACTCTTTTCTCTTGCATTGTCCTCACATTACCATGATTTCGAGATTGTAGTTAAAAAAAACATTGTAACAATATTATTTAAAAAGAGTAACCATGGAGTTTCCTACCTGTTCTTCTCCATAGGAAATCTACATCTTAGAACGCGGCAACTAAAGTCTTGACTATTCATAAGTGCCTATAAATGGTTTTACATTAACAGTTTTTTTATCTTTATCTTTATCTTTCGGAGGGCACGTAAAAATCGGCGGTTCCGATTGCTGTCATTGAACGATAATCGGTAAGCCGAGTCAAATCCTTTTATTCATACGAAGAAAACGATGCCCTACATTAGGATTTCTCCTGTATCGTAGGTAAAGTTTACAAACACATGCATAATTATTTAGACTAACAATATTCTCAGTAAGCCTAACAAATTTTTGTTGATTGAAAATCGAACCTGCAACGCGTAGCACAGAAAGCCGATAGCTGGACCACTGCGCCAACCGTGCAGTCTTTGAGTGGCTTGAACAACTCTGGCACAAGGTTGGCCACTATCCAAATAAAAAAGAAACGATAACACCTAAGATGTCGATCAAACAAACTGTAACACGTAAAACACACTGGTACTCATATGCGCGCCCTCTAGTGATTCTTTTGTTACATTCAAAGCCTTTGTGTATTTGGGCGCGTACTACAGATTTGTTTTTCTGTATTATATTTTTTATTGCAGGTCCTTGCGTAACCCCGTCCAATCATAATGTAATATTTGCATACTGAACATTGTCACCAGTAGATTATCTAATGCGATTAGTTTATTATCAAAATATATCTTTACCTTTGTAAAATGTAAATTAGTCTAATAAGTCAGTATTGAATCATATAAAGTAAACATATATGTAGGTATAATTATGAGCAATTTTTTTTTTTTTGATGATTTCTGCTTCATGGCAATCTGTTTTCCAACAATAAGCCACTTCTTTGTTTGATTTCTCAGTTTATGTTTTCCTCAAGAGCCATACTTGTATGAAAATTCTTTTCACACGACTCTCTTGATGTCAATTGGTAAATCTTTTATGTAAGCTCGGTATGTCACTTCTTTTTAGCCGGGTATGCCGTAGAGCGTTTACTCCACTCAGAGCGTGTGCCAGTTTGTTTACATGGATGGTCAGTTTCTCCTGATATTTCAGGCTGTTTTGAGCTATTTCCTGCAAAACTTAATAATAAAAAAAATACTATATAAAATACCCGTGCGGTGTCCGGTTTACCCGTGTGGTGTCCGGATCAAGAATAATAACCACCCCATCTCATACCGTGCGTGTCGTAAAAAGCGACTATGGGATTAGCCGGAGGATGGGCAGCAGCGTCCTTCGGGTACTTTAACAGCGATCGCCAACCCGCCTGCCAAGCGTGGCGATTACGGCAAGATCCCCCAATGAGCACACAACACACCCATATCGGTCGTTGTAGTGATCTTTGGAGGAGGCCTGTGTCCAGCAGTGGACTTATTCGGCCGATATGATGATATAAAATGCTGTGTGGTGCCGGCTACAAATAGCACCAACCCATCTCATCCCGTGGGTGTCGTAAAAGCTGACTAAGGGATTAGACGGAGGATGGGCAGCAGCGTCCTTCGAATACATTAACAACTCAACTGCGATCGCCAACCCGCCTGCCAAGCGTGGCGATTACGGCAAGACCCCCCAATGAGCACACAACACACCCATATCGGCCGTAGTGGTGATTTTTGTGGGAGGCCTATGTCCAGCAGTAGTCTTCATTCGGCCGAAATGAACTGTATAAAATCATGGATATGTAATATAAATTTTCACTAAAATTCATGAATTTTTAACCCATAAAGGGCAAGCTTTATGTAAACATTGTCTTTAACCCGTAATATCTGAATACAAAAATTAATTAAAGAGTTGTTTATGATTCATAATTTAACGTTTAAAGCCCGATATGCACTCATAAGCATAATAGTACATTTTCACCTTACGATATTAATACAATTGACCTCCGGAGTGCCTACTGAGGTCGCGCATAAATATAAAGCCGCCTATTCATCATCGTCATATCAGCCAAAGGACGTCCACTAATGAACAAAAGGCCTCCCCCAAAGATTTTCAATTTTTTTTTTTTGTTTTTTTTTTTTTTTTTTTAAATTGAGTCGTCTGGTGTCTTGCAATAAGAGGCCTTTTTTTGTTTTTCTTTTTTTGATCCGGTGGAAATACCTCATGTACTTCCTTCGCCCCGGGAAAGGGCGAAGGGGCATGCCGGACTCCTACCGGCTAAAACCACCGGAGTGATCATCGTCGGCATCGAAGGGAGGCTCCAGGAACTCGAATAATCTCCATCTAGAGCCACCCGTTGGTGCCACGCCTTTAGGCTCATCTCGGAGGGGATGACTGTAAAGTGGTCATCCCCTCTAGTGGAGGGAAGGCGACTGTAAAGAAGCCACCCCCCCAGGCATCTCTCGAGGGGACTGTAAAAGATTCCCCCGAGGCCTCACTATGCGCTGTGCTGCGCACACAGCGGTACGTGACCACATGCGCACCGCTGTCTTCCCGGGGGTTGCAATAAGAGGCCTACCTCCAGTCAAACAATAGGCCAATGCACAAGAGGGAAAATTTAAAACATATAAAATAAAAAACTTTAGTTTGGAAATCCGCATCGCATCTTCGAACAACTCTCGTTGTCGAAGCCTATCTTGTGCGACATTTGTCGCTCAGTGAATATGCCGCTTTAAATTAGCATAAAAATAAGGTGTGTTCGTTAAATCGCTTTGCCTTGGCTTCACGATAATATGTTAGCATTTATAAAAGTATTATAGTGTCCCTTTGAACTGGAGACGGTAAAGATATCTTTATGATATGTAAGATCTGTGTTTTTGTTGTATTTTAACGAGTTAATTCAATGCAGACTCTAAACTTTACTGCGTTGAGTTTTTAGCAAAGCATAAAGCTTCTAATAGATTGCAGACACCCCACAGACAGTAACTCTCGTTGTAAATAGTACGTTTGATTTAGCATTTGGCAATCTTACAACCTTAAGTCGCTGAGAAAAGAGAATTCTATAGTGTGATAGAATGCCAGGGTTTGAAATTATCAAGATAAAAACAAGTCTTGATAATCTTCAAGTTTGCGTTCGGATACATATTGGAGAGGAGACGTTGTTCCGGTTTACGCAGTTATAAGTTTCGTTGTTATTATCAAATTAATATAGTTTAGGTATGATAATGATCAAGATAATTATCTTTTCAAACCCTGGAGAAAGCATTTGGAAGATCTTAGAGCTTTATAACTTACATTGAACAAATGTATAATATTTTTATGGAGTCGGGCGTTGATATCTGCGCCACGGTATTTTTTCTTTTGTAGCTATCAAAGTTCTTATCTGTAATTTTCCCAAAATAAACATTATTATAATGAACGTATTTTGGCATTATTTAAATATCTCTCTATTTACAACAAGTTTTATTCATAATATTTTATGACCTCACTTCTTACCTTACCTGACCTTTCTTCTTAATCTATACAAATAAATAAATTTTAAGTGTCTGTTTGTAACGTCAAAATAACAGCTTTTACTAAATGCATATGAAAGTATATACGGTACTTTTAATAATTTTAAAAATGTTTGTCTGTCTATTTGTTTAGCTAATCTCCGAAACGGCTGGGCCGATTTTGACGAGACGTTTACTGGAAAATAGCTGATGTTATAAGGAGTAACTTAGACTTTTTTACTACAAAAACAAAGAGAAATAGGGTTCCACGTATATATACTTTATATGTCAACTGTCTATACGCACTCCTAATTATTTATCAATAAGTAATGCGATTTCTTTTAAATAAGATAGAGAGAGATAGAGATATAGATAGAGAGTAAGAAATAAGTTTAATATGAAGAGCCTTATAAACGTTTCACATGCCATAGGATGCCGTGTGGTGCCGGCTATGCCGTGTGGTGCCGGCTCAGAATGCCACCACCCCATCTCCTCCCATGGGTGTCGTAAAAGTCGACTAAGGGATTAGCCGGAGGATGGGCAGCAGCGTCCTTCGAGTACATTAACAACTCAACTGCGATCGCCAACCCGCCTGCCAAGCGTGGCGATTATGGCAAAACCCCCCAATGAGCCCACAACACATCCATATCGGTGGTTGTGGTGATCTTTGGGGGAGGCCTGTGTCCAGCAGTGGACTTCGTTCGGCCGAAATGATGAGGATGCTGAAAATCAGCGGGCACGATTTCATCTCTACCCTAAACTCGTCCGAAACGGACATTTCGATAAATTTTCATTAGACGAACACTAGAGTGAAATCGGGTCAAAAGGACGGACACCTCAACAAACTTTCAAGCATTATAAATCCCACCTCTTTATTATTTCACAGTGTGCTACGTACACAGGACGCAATCCATCGATGCATGAAGCCATAAATTGTGAACGCAAGCACGCTTGTCAGCAAGTAATGGATTGCAGCCAACGGAGAGAAAGCCTTTTATTGCGTTACGTTGGGGTTAACTTACATGAGTTATGGTCTGGCGGTATTTGCATTAATGAAGGGACCGCATGATTGCTCAGAAAGAGATAACCATAGACAACATGAAGAGAGGGACTGAGATGGAACATGGATAATGCATTTCGGTCTAACAAGAATTGGATCTTTATGCAAATGCTGGATATAGAGACAATATCCTCGACATAGTCCAATTCAATTTTAGGGTTCTAGTGGAGCCTTTTAAGTAAGTCGTTTAACTTTGTGATATTTTGAGCTTCATTTTAAGAAGATTTCAAGAACTTGCTTCTTTGTGGTTAAGCCCTTGCTACGCTACGGATTTTCGCAGGTTCTATGCCTTTTTTTATTGGTGTCCAGTGGAAATTGTACATGGAACTTCCTTTGCCCCGGGGAAGGGCAAAGGGGTATGGTATCTTCGGCACCAAAGGGGGGGCTCCAGGTCCTCGTAAGATCACACTAGAGCCGCCCATTGATGCCACGCCTTTAGGCAGATCTCGGAGGGGATGACTGGGTCCTCCCCGTTCTAAAGGATCCCCCTAAGTCTCGCTGTGCGCTGTGCTGTATATACGGCGGCACGTGACCACGTGCGCGCCACCGTCTTCCCGGGGGTCACTCGGTACGAGCACGCAGACTCCCCAATCTGCGCGCCCGTGACCCCCAAAGGTTTTATGCCTGTAACAAGCAAGTATTTTTATGGCCAGTTCAGGATAAGTTCTAAACCTGCGTGTGTTTTTGTGTATGTGATAACAGCCAAGGAAAAAGGTAACCTAATATGGGCCTCTGTGTAAAGCAACAGAAAGCATATGAAAAGATGTACCCATTTAATCGTAGCGTTTATATAACGAGACAGTAGATAGAAACGTCATGTAGATAAACTGTCCTTTTGACCTTTCAATACAGCGTTGCTTCACTTTGTGGGTCTAACTACCATTATATTTACCTTTTTTAAAGTTACACCATTTTCTAATGACTGTTATGGAATATAAAGTCCTCCAGCTTTAATGAAATGAACAACGTTGTATGAAATTAAATTTTTCACCATTCTCAGTAAATATTGTTCAGACGTCCACTGCTGAACAAAGGCTACCCCATAGACTTCCAAAATTGTATCCACATTGTGGGGGGAACTTGCCAATAATCACCACACTTGGCAGACGGGTTGGTGAGCGCAACACGGTTAATGTTCCACAACAGAGACGCTGCTGCCCCTTTCTTCGGGCTTAGAGTCCCTAGTCGGCTTTTATGACACCCACGGGAGGAGATGGAGTGGTGTTATATTCTTAATCCACCAGAATTTGATTATCACCTGCATAAATGGTGAAGGAACATATCGTGAGAAAACCTGCACACCTGAGAGGGCTCCAAAATGTTCTCAATGGTGAGTGTAGTCCGCTAATCTACAATAGGCCAGCGGAGGAACATAGGCTTCAACCTTTCTTATCGAGAGAAGAGGCCCGTGCCCAACAGTGGGACAGTAATGTGCTGATTGTGTATGGATGTATGAATTATCCAGTTAACATGAATCAGTCAAGTTGGTGTGTACTAGTCAAAAATTAAACTATAACTATAACACACAAAAGCAAATTGTGGTTTATAATATAAATAATTAAAATTCTGTGGTAAGCCATAGAATGTCGGGACTCTTCGGGGACAAGTCCCAAGCGAGCTGCTCCACGTTAAACATACAGGTATAATCGAAAAGGCTTGTCAACCATTTTAGGAAGATAAATATAAAATTTGTATAAAATTCTGGAGAATTATTTATAGGTTCATAGAATGGTGGAAAAATCATTAGATTTCGCTACGTTAAAGGTCACTGGAAGCGTGTATTATCTGATATTACTTGTTGTGGCATCCTATTAATTTCGAACTATTATGGCAAATAGCCGAGTTATTATATAAGGAATGCCGAACAATAGCTATAAGCTTATTCGCCATAAGCACTATTCGCGGCATTTTAAATATCCTCATTTTAATGTTTTCATCGTATCAGTCGAAAGACGTCCACCAGAACAAAAGCCTCCCCCGTAAACTATCAGTCACATGCCTTGTCATCATTATAGGGCGAATTCGCTGGCACTTACCACGCTTGGCAGGCGGGTTGATGAGCGCAGAATGCTGCCATTCCACAGAAGGGACGCTGCTGCCCATCCCTCTGGATAAAGTCCCTTAGTCGGCTTTTACGTCGTCCACGGCAGGAAGAGTGGTGCTGTATTCTTAATCCGGACACCACATGGAAAGAATATCTTGTAACATCTTTTGTGAAACACGTAATATGCAAATCATCATTTCAGCCGAATGAAGTCCATTTCTGGACACAGGCCTCCCCCCAAAACCCCCACAACGACTGGTCTGGGTTTGTTGTGTGCGCACCGGGGGATTCCATAATCGCCACGCTTGTCAGATGGGTTGGTGATCATAGTTGAGTAATTATTGTACTCGAAGGACGCTGCTGTCCATCCTTCGCCTAATCCCATAGTCGCCTTTTACGACACCCACGGGATGAGATTGGTTAGTACTATTCATAGCCGATGACTACACTGGATGTCTTTGAAAAAACAAGTAAGTATATCAGCTGACTGTGTGCTAAGATAACGACAGAATTCAGGCTATATGTTTTTTAAGGTCCAAGCGGAAATCAACACATCGTGTCACCGCTCAAACTTTCTCTTCTCAAGCGTTTAATCAGCTGACCTTACAAATTGGGCTTTTAGGGACAAAGATATCGCCACCATTTTCTTCATAACACGCGAAATAAGAGCCAAACATACGTCACGGTTAGGTAACCGACCCAATTGTTTTGTTTATCGTTATACAATAGTAATTCTACACTCTTGCTGTCTCTTTCCCTCGTGTGGGGATCATGGTCTCCATTTCTGTTGTGTATAATCGGACTTTTGTTGCTAATGACGAAAACATCAAACTGTTTTCCTTGGTTACCTTTATGATGACATTTGTGGTGTAAACTGAATTTGATGCGGTTCCGCTAACAATGAACGGTGACGGCCGCTTTAGTCACCTGTATATACTTGATTTCATCCTAGCTAGGAATAACTACTGCCTTTAACTTGCCAGTCTTCAATGTTATAGAAGTCTCTTAATTATTTCTATTGATTGTTAATTATTTACATCTGAAAGAAAGAAAGAAAGAAAGAAACTATTTATTTCCGCGACACATCGACGCACAATACACATTATAAATATAAAATCGACAAAAGGCTACAAAGGCTTAGAAACTACACAATCTACTAAAACTACTGCAATTGTCTCTCTTCACAGTATCCGCTTTAAGGGGGAACCCGGTCTTTTGATAGGCGTACATGGATCCAACACGCTTTAGAGAATTTCAATCTAAAATGAAATTGACACTAATTAGGGACTCTCCGGGTGCACTATACTATATCAGATTGTCCTCGGAGGTGTAAAACGATTGTATGAGATAGAAACTACAATGTTTTTTTTATTCTTTTTTTTTAAATTAGGGACTTTAAAGCTTACAGCTTATGTCAGTCCCCTTACAGCTTATGTCAGTCTACAGTCAGTCTACTACAATTATAAGCTCTATTTCATAGGATAATAAATGGGTTGAAGAGGAAAGAAAAAGAATAGCATCTGATTTTCCACCTTTAAATTGAATTCTATGGCACACGGTGACTCGCCACTCACATAATTTGAATTTTTATATAATTTTTTATAATTATTAAATAACTCTATGGCTATGGAGAGACCTATGCTTGATATTTCTCTTTGAGATCGAATCAGAAATGAGGAGATCCGTAGAAGAACTAAAGTTGTCGACATAGCTGAAAGGATTAGTAAACTGAAGTGGCAATGGGCGGGGCACATTGCTCGTAGAACTGATGGCCGTTGGGGCAAAAAGGTTCTCGAATGGAAACCGCGCACCGGAAAACGCAGCGTGGGACGACCTCCAACGAGGTGGATAGACGACATGGTGGAGGTCGCTAGGAGTCGTTGGATGAGAGCGGCATGTGTACGCTCGTTGTGGAAATCTAAGGGGGAGGCCTTTGTTCAGCAGTGGACATCCTGTGGCTGATATGATGATAAAAGTAAAAGTGTAAAAGTGAATGTTCTTATACAATGATTGTTATAAAATTGTAAAATTGTTTAACAGTGCACGTTTACAAGCCGTGCGGTGCTGGCTAAGAATACCACCGCCCCATCTCATCCCGTGGGTGTCGTAAAAGACGACTATGGAATTAGCCGGAGGATGTACAGCAGTATCTTTCATTTTTACATTTATAACTCAACTGCGATCGCCAATCCGTCTGCCAACAGTGATTATAGCATAACATCCTTATGAGCAAACAACAAAAACCCATACTCTTACTGGCTGTCTTTGGGGACGCTTCTGTCCAGCAGTGGACGTTTTTTGGCAGAAATGATGATGACATTTACAGGCTGATCCTACATAGCTTTAAACTCTGATTTCTTCTGTATCATTCAAGACATTTATAGAAAACTGGTGCGACATCTGCGACATCTGCTGTGCTGGTCATCGGGTGACGCGTGAAGGAATCGAGGACATCCTCCTCGATTCTCGTCGAATTCTGAGGTCAGCTGCTGGTGGTTGGAATGTGCCATTGTCTCGGTACCGCTGCACAGGTCCCAGAACGGTTTTCAGGCCTGGTCTTCTCCCGTAGCGCTGCAGGTAAAGCGCTTCGGTGGACAATAATATTTCTCTACTTTCTTGGTATCTGTAAACAAACACCCATCCATGCCCGAAACAACGATCTGCAGATCATCCAAATATTAATTCCGTGCGGAGAACCCGCCACACGAAGCGTAGAAAGCTAATCGCTTAGCCCTGGGCTAACCGTGCCGACGAAACTGTCACTCGACTGCTTCATATGGGACCCATTTGGGCATGGGCAATTTTATAAGGGAGAGCCCTGGCACCCATAACACAAGTTTAATCTTAGCTTGGGTGCCAGAGGTTTAACCTCAGTGATGACTTACAATTTATAAGAAAATGTATACCTGTACTACTAAGAGACTTCGTTGTAAAATTGTAAACTGGAAATAAAGTATATATTATTATTATCTCTCTTTTCACGGGTTTATATCCCCCGTAAGGGGGAACCCGGTCTTTTGACAGGCTTACGCGGGGACATAGATCCAACACGCAGAGGCCCTTTAGAGAATTTTAATCTAAAATGTAATGGGACACCAACCGGGGAATCTCCATAGCTGCACTATAAAATGAAGTCATGGATTGTCCCCGGTGGTGTAAGGCTATTGTATGAGATGGGAACTATAACGATAAGGTCTATTGCAATGGGTGCTAAATGGATAATATACTTCTTAAACCTGAAAAAACAGCGTCTGCCTTTCAACGTTTATAGTGAAATTCTGTGGCAGACGGTGACTCGCCACTCACAAGATGGGCCCCCTAAATGGCCACCACTACAGGCGACAAGCAGCAACACCAGTGTGAGCGGCTAGGGGTGTAGAGAGGTGCGGCACCGGTTTCACCATCGCGCGTCTCGAAGACTCGGAGCGGGTTTCCCCGTTATTACGCCATTAGACACTTCCACCCCCGAGCATATAGCTCTGGCGGCCCCCCTCTGATCGGCCAACTAAGGCAAGCCAGAGTTGAAAATCCTACGGGCACTCATGGGGTACCACTCCAACCAACCAATAAAGGTAAGCCGGAGACGAGGCCCTGACCGACTCTCTGGAGCATTCGGGTACGCAGTGTCGCCACTCACATTCAGCTCGCCATAAACTGCCCTGCGTTCTGTAAGCTACTTAATATACTTCTTTTTTTTTTCTTATGATATACTTTTTTTTTATATCAGAAGGTAGGAAGAAATCAAGCAGCTACTTTATTTATTTATTTATTATTTATTATTATTATTATTTCGTAACTTGTTCTAAGAAAACTCATATGCAATAAGGTCAAAAGCTCCAGATCAATCGACGTATCAAAGGCGTTTGAATGTCTTAAAGAAGGTTATAGCTCTTATGGTTTACGTTTGCTGTACGATATTCAACCTTAAATGGGTCCCGGAAGTCCTTGAGTATACCGTAGCTGTTAAATCAAGCCCTGCTATAATCTTCAATACATTTGAAACAATATTTTTACCGAAAATATTTTAAGTCAACACATTTCATCCCCCAGTTCTCTCCACTTAAGTTTCCAATTAATTATTAAGTAATCCCCGGAGCGGTGTACAAACAACTTTCCACTTTCCCCCTCCCCCCGTTTCCACGGAATCCTCAAAAACCCGGTAACCTTGTGATGTTTCATAAGTATTGGACATCGGGGTCGGTTAGTTGAGACAATCTTGCTAAGTGCCCCCCTTTGGGACTTCAGCCATTACTCGTCTAGGTATGAGGTCACAAATGTTTATAGGTAAGGCTCTGGTTGCTTGCTTTAGATATATGTGGGTTAAGATGTTTGGAAGATTACGTTTTAGATCAAATTTATTGATCCACACTCGCTTCGGCCTCGTGATAAATATAGCCTTTTTTGTATCTTATTGGTGTCCAGTGGAACTTCTACATGGAACTTCCTTCACCCTGGGGAAGGGCGAAGGGGTATGCCGGACTCCTACCGGCTAAAACCACTGGAGCGGTCATCTTCGGCACCGAAGGGGGGCTCCAGGTCCCCGTAAGATCACACTAGAGCCGCCCATTGATGCCACGCCTTTAGGCACATCTCGGAAGGGATGACTGTAAAGCGGTCACCCCCTCTAGCGGAGGGAAGGCTACTACAAAAAGGTCGCCCCCAAGGCACTTCTCGGGGAGGATTGTAAAGGATCCCCCCAAGCCTCGCTTTGCGCTGTGCTACGCACACGGCGGCACGTGACCACGTGCGTGCCACCGTCTTCCCGGGGGTCGCTCGGTATGAGCACGCAGACTCCCCAATCTGCGCACCCATGACCCCCGAGGCCCCCCACCATGAAATGACGGCAGGGGGGATAAATATAGCCTACGTAAATCTGGAACAGATAAGCTTCCTAAAAGAGATAGATACAGAATATTATGTGTAACTAATTATAAATCAGAAGCCTGGGAAAGGCAAGGTCACTTCCTGATGGTGTAATAAGAGGCGACCGAGAGGTCACGCCACTTCCTCATTTGTGCATATAACAACATATTACAATCACCAATCCGAATCCGAAACGTGGTTATTCAGGTGACATTTAGGCCCCTGATGACCTTATTTAGAATAATTATCATGAACCCTCATGATAATTATTCTAAATAAGGTCATAAAGTCATAAAGGGATTATGTTGCTAAGAAACGTTTATTGTGAAGTGTCAATCCGCTCTTGCTTAGTGTGAAGATTTGGAACGATTTTGGAAAGAAAGAACGTTGAAAAGACAACTTAAAGTCCACTTAGCATATCTCACAACTTTCACAGCTAAATACCGGAATCCCGAGTTAGACAAATTTTTTTTTCATGAAATGTTTTTATTCGCATAAACTCCTTATGCGTTTTCCAAACAATTCCATTTCAGACCACAATAACTATTATCCGCGCCGATTGTTATTCAAACCATGTCATATGAGGAAATCAAAACAAGCTAAAGTGGAGAAGCATCTGCATAGCAACCCCGTTAGAGGTAAGACCTGATAGCAACAGCCGACTCATTTCTTGACGAAGTATTTCGTGTATATTTATATTTAAAAGACTGCCTCATCGATGTAGTGGTTACTAGCGCTGCTGCCGAGCTGGTCCTAGGTTCGATTCCCAAGCCGAGCAAACTCTTAATGGGCTATTCTATTAAAACATTACCTGTGGCGAGTTTAGGAATTCTGCCTGATAATTTATGATAACACGCTTAAAGATTGAGAGCCTTTTATAAGTAATTTGGAAACTTAATAAAAAAAAATTATTTTATTGGTCTCCAGTGGAAATTCTGCATGAACTTCCTTCGCTCCGGGTAAGGGCGAAGGGGTATGTTGGACTACTACTAACTAAAATCACTGGAACGGTTATCTGCGGCATCGAATAGGGGCTCCAGGTCCTCGTAAGACACGAGAGCTGCCCATTGGTGCCACGCTTTTAGGCACATCTTGGAGGGGATAATATGGAGCCTAATGTTAAACTGAAATAAAGGTCTTACGGCCGAATACTGATATAGAGTCTCAAATAGTTAAGCGGGGCTGAAATACTAAGTGGAGGTTCAGTATTTGCTCATTATATGTCAACACGTATTCCGTGTGGTGTCCGGATTAAGAATATAGCACCACTCCATCTCCTCCCGTGGATGTTGTAAACAGTGGCTAAGGGACTCCTAACCGGAGGAATGGGCAGCAGCGTCCCTGTGAAACTGCAGCCATACTGCGCTGGTGAGCAGTTTGACAAACGTAGTGGGTACCGGCAAATTTCCCCCAAAATTACGACACACGGCATGTAGCGGTCTTCTATGGGGCAGGCCTTTGTTCAGCAGTGGACGTCCTTTATATGATGTAAACACGTGTATACAATAAATAGGTCATTACCTCATAATGTTTTCATAAATTAAGTCCGCAAGATAAGCATAAAAACTGAATAATTAGACTGACAGATTAAATCATGACTTCCGTTACACAGTTAAACAGGACAAAAACATTTGATGGAACCAAGTTAACTATAATAGTTTGAACTAGATTAAAACAATATTATTAACTTCATGCGTGATAAGTGGGCAAGGGAAGTGTAATTATGGTACTGTTTAGTTAATTAATTTATTGTGTTCTCTGTGTGTGTGTTTCCTGCGCGACCAACAGCCGATAGTAAACAATGTTTTCATACTATTTATGTCGTATTGTTTATTATTAATAATATATTAGTAGTGGAACGATATTTTTGTTGTGGTGTTGTGAATATCCATGTCATGTGGTTCCAGCAAAGAATACCACCAAGCCATTTCATCCCGTGGGTGTCGTCGAAGGCGCCGTTGGGATTAGCCGAAGGGTGGGCAGCAGCGTCCTTCGAGTACATTTACGACTCTACTGCGATCGCCAACCCGCCAGCCAAGCGTGGCGATTATGGTAGAAACACCTCAATGAGCAAACAACATACCTAGATCGGTCGTTGTAGCGATATTTGGAGGAGGCCTGTGTCCAACAGTGGACTATATTCGCCCGAAATGATGAACTCTTGAGATGTACGTTAATAAATGTTTCAGATCAATACAATACGGTTAGAAGGGCACTATAGCTAGTGAAATTACTGGTCATAAGAGACTAAATAACTTCACGTCTCGTGGTGACGAGCGCAGAGTGATGCCTCGCAGGACTCCTCCTGGGTAGCATTACAATTGTCATGGGTAAGCATGATGCTTACCACCACGCGAATGACTTGCTCGTCTCGTCACCAAATTGTATAAAAAATACAATGTGAAAAAGTAAAAAGAAAACCAGTGAGGAATAGGCCATTCCTCTCCACCATGGATGTCGTAAACGGTGACTCAAGATTAATACCAAGAGGATGGACTACAGTATCCTCCCGTGTGCTAATTCCACCAGCCAGGCATGGCCATAATAGCAAAAATCCCGTGGGGACTGACGTGGGAAAATCCTAATGGACCTCCTTCTCCCTGGGCAGGGGTGCACACTCTTACCAGCTAAAACCCCACGGTGTTTCTTCTACTTAACTATGAATGAGGGTGCGGTGTCTGTCTGTTACACATTGGGCCACTTCCCGGCAGTTCTCGGCTCCTCACTGGGTCTGACCGACCCAACTCTGTGTGACGTGGCCGGTCTTACATTCCTCCAGAAATGCGTGCGCAGATCACAATGCGCTGCCGTTTCGGGCCTAATTCTGCTCGGGTGGCGGACTGTCCTAGGTTCGTCGCCCGAACCCAGCGCGCACCACCCTCGGGATTCCACATTGTGGTAGGAGGCAGTCGCATCGCCGTCGAGGCGACGATGGTACCTACCTCTAAAGAAGTCTTGTCACACCTCTACTTTTCAAGTCGCATCGTTAACAAATCGTATTTGTGTAGTCCTAAGCGGTCCTCATTAAAATGCTGGCCGCGGTAGTCTGGAGCCACGTAGGCAGCCGACAGCGAGTCGATATTTTGTCGGTATGCGGATTCATCGTTGCGATTAGCTCCTTTTTGCACCAGGTTCAATACCGAAAAATGTATGGAATAGGGAATTAGGCTGAAATATTAGAGAACTTTTTTTTTTATTGGTGCCCAGTGGAAATTCTTCATGAACTTCCTTCGCCCCGGGGAAGGACGAAGGGGTATGCCGGACTCCTACCGGCTAAAACCACTGCAGCGGTGGTTGCTGAAAATCAGCGCTGATGGCTCGTTGAGATGCCACAGTATTATGCTGAGCTTCAACCTATGTTTTGCGAAGATGCGACGCACAATTTCCTTAAGACCGTAACTTATGTAACCCTGCCCTGTACCCTGTATTGTAGGCACAGACTAGGTAGTAAGATACTTCGTATATTGTAGGCATTGTTTTTTTTCTTTTTTGTATTTGTTTCTTTTTCGACCACAGACAAAAATGTGTACTCTTTGGTAAAAAATATTGTTGTTATATTTTGACTGGATACCAAGTCTTTTGGCCATTTTTATTATAACGGTGTTGCCAGCGCGGATACGCGTTTGGTTTCATGAAGTGTTAGTTTTTAAGCGTATAATTATTGTAGTATGTAGTATCGATTTTAGCTATGTCGTTAGTAATGCCTTATGTAGAATTTTTACGTTTTAATCTGTACTTGTGCGTCGACGTTCGCCGCAAAAATAAACTGTTTTTCTTTCTTTCTTTCTTTCTCTTCGGCACCTAAGGGAGGCTCCAGGTCCTCGTATGATCACACTAGAGCCACGCCTATTGGCACATCTCGGAGTGGTGACTGTAAAGCGGTCACCCCCCAGGGGGGATTGTAAAGGATCCCCCAAAGCGTCCCACGGCGAAATGTTAGAGACCTAGAACTCGTCCTCGAGGGCCGGTGGAGCTTGTTGCTGCATTTCACTGCCGAGGGCGCGGTCTAATATAGCCAAAGCGTACACCGGCTCCGGCTAGTGATAAGTGGAAGGATATAGTGGTGTTTTAGCCGGTAAGAGTCCAGCATGCCCCTTCAACCTTTCCAAGGCGCAGGAAGTCCACGAAGATTTCCCCACGACAAAAAAATGGTTGGTTTCCCTGAGGCTGCAACTCGGCCAAAGATCGCCAACGCTCTCTGACGACGCCCGGTGCATTGTTTTGTGGCGGAAAGGTGGGTTTTTTTCCGCCCCAACTCCACCACCTCCTATAGCAAAATCCCCTATGACCGCTCATTGTAGTGATCATTGGGTAGCCCATGTTCAGCAGTGGAGTTTACAGGCCGATGAGGGTGTGTGTTTGTGTGGTTAAAAAATATTCGAATTTGAGTTTTAAACCTTTAGATGGGTAATGTATGTAATGCCATGATGACACCTGTGGCAAAAAATGTAGATTATTGTCTATTGCAATAGAAAAGCACTTTGCCTAAACATTTTCTTGATATGCGGGTCGATAATGCGACAAGTTAAGTAATGCAACAAGACCTGCCAAGGACATACATAGTCAATATTGATGGTAAATAATCCTCGCTAGTGGTTTCCGTTTGTGAATATAACAAAAAAGAAGGCTTGTAAGCGCCTTGACGGACTACATAAACCACTAATGAAGCGCACCGATAGTTCTAGAATTCATTTCAACAATAAATATTATGAACAAAAAATTATTGCCCCTCAAACAACTGAAAAGGCCCTTAAAGTAGTAAACACTTCACCGCAAGTATCTATTAATAATTTACACAAACACTGTTATTTTTGCAATACAATATTAATTACATTTATAATCAATGTAGGTGGCGTCGTATCGCCTTAATTAAAATACCTACGGAATAATGAAGAATAAACATTATATTACAGATATGTGTAATAATTGTTAAGTTACGGTGTATGTTTCACGGTGTTTATTTCGGAATTAGGTCACCATATCGTTTCCGGTAAGTATCGCAAAAGGCAACAGATGAGCAGTACTTTCTTCTGCACGTTCGTTCGTTTCGTCCTAGTGTGGTGATTATTTAATATGAACATGTTCGGCATGTTTGACAGAAACTTCAACCCAAGTCATCTAGTCAACCGTTTTAGTCCACAGTTAAAAAAATGGCTTTCTTTAACCCATTAACGACCAGAAATATATGAATTTTGATGAGTGACGAGGAATTATTTGTCTGAACATAAAAGTTTCCATCTACAATCAGGTGCGTTCTTTTGATTGCCAAAACTTCATTTTCATGCTCAAGAAAAACTAGGCCGATTTTAAGTGAAAAGCTACTGAAAAATTTAATAATCCTCATTTTCCTCGTCTTTCGTATTGAGAATAAAGCTCTAAGATAAGCAAAAAATTATGGGCAAAGCAAATATGGCTTTTGTGCGTCTTCCCGTTACTCGGCGTATATTGACTAGCTACACTATATAACGGTGACATGATCTTTATATTTCTACCAAATTAGGTTCGATTTTAGAACAGTGTTCTTAACTTCACTTACTACTTTCACAGCCTCTTGTTGCATCTACTAATGTGCCGAGTCAAGTTGACTTGAATACTGAATGGAATGTTTTTAAGAACACCGATACTCGAGAATGCATAGTAGTATTCAGATACACAGATCTCGAGTACAAGTCTCGAGTTCTTACGGAACTCGAATACTGAATCAAGTACTTTCTTTTGAATAGCAAACTGTGATATGGACGTTTAATAAAAAAGTAAATTGTGCTTAAGTTCATTATTTTAAGAAACCTGCGAAGTCAATAATTGCCTTTTACCTCTGTTTATTGTTATAGGACTAATGTATAAGGATACTAATTACGTACTTGTACCTATTGTTATTAAAGCTGATTCAACTACTTTAATAATTTTGGTTCCATTCTTCATAAGTACACGATTCCAGTAAAATACTCGGATACTGGATTCGGAACTCCAGTATGTGATTCGAGTTTATGACGGATTCTGCCTCGATACTGTATGTGTACTGAGTACTAAAATACTCGAATAAAATAAATAGCCGACTCATCGCCTCACTAGTTGCATATATAGATATACAGTGTGATCAATATGGCAAAATTTATTCTTATAAAGCCCAGAGTGTCGCCTACTTTCAGTGCTTAATGTCGCAATCAGTGACTCGTAGCTGCCTCGAGAACGCATCACCGAATTAATTATGCGATAAGCTGGCAAATGACACGATCATTCTCAAATGACATTCACGACTCATTTGCCTGCAGTATTTTATATGCATTTTGGCAGCCAAACCACTGTGTAGTGATATTGATGCAACTTTCGCATTTCGTAATATGTTAGGTTGGCTACAATCTTATTTTTGTTTTCAAATTGATTAAAGATATGGTTATATCAAGTTGTTTATCTTTTGGCGCTAGTTAGACCGAGCATAATTAGTGCTCCGACCTAGACGTCCTCAGTGCGAGATTATGTGGTCACCCGATGACGCTGTTGTAAAGGATGAATCGAGGTTGTTGAAGACTATGACCAAGAAACGAATCTGGGGTGCAATTCCCTAAGCATCCATACATCCTTGAATACAGAATTGAAATATTATAATAAAACACTTTTAAACGGATTCTATCGCGTATATTTTGATTTTTGATTTTCCTGACGTTTCGAATACTTTGCAGCATTCGTGGTCGCAGGACCTGGACCCTGGATCAAAATATACGCGATTTAATCCGTTTAAAAGTGTTTTATTATAAAATATAGTGACATTCATACTTTTTGGTACATATCGCGCTAATGAACTACGATGCCCTCTAAGCTGATGAGCTGATGCTCTTCCAGGGGAGAAGACGCGTATGCGCATATGAAATCCCTATGCAACAGTTGTATGCAAAATCATAATTATGCCACGCAGCACCGTATGACAGCACTAGTGATGCAGTCGTAAGCTATTGACCTGCCGCAACACGCGTGCGCGCGCGCACGTACGCGTCAGTAATTACACCACGGCCCCGCCTACAGTAGCTACACGGGTTCCGGGTTCGAATCCTAGCTGTGGGCGATGAGTAAATTTCATCGTCTTTTTTTCAGCGACTATGTAGGTCATAGTAGTTTTTTAATCTAGATGTATTCTCGTCTTTATTCTTGCCTTTGGTCTTTCAGTTCTGTTCTCAGTAACAAAATATGCAGCTATACCTTCTGCTCTGTCTTGAAAGATGATAATCACGGATCGCTAAGACGATAAATGTCCATTTTATATTGGATTGACACAAACTACTGTCACATGATGCTTAAATACTATTCGCAAATGTTGCCTTGATGTTGATAGTCATTCATTCATCTTGTGTAAAGAGATATTTCCCATGGGTGATAGTTGGTGCCCATTATCGTCATCAACAGACTTTTTCTCTGTTATGTTGGGCTCTGGTCTCGCTTCCTAGTAATACTAGATGCTGTTGAATCTTACTGGTGGTAGGTCTCCTAGAGATAGGACGCGAGGACACGGCACAGTGCCACCACTGTGGAAACGGTCAGGATACCGCACAGCACACGCTCGGAGAGTGCCCTGCGTGGGCTGCCGAGCGGCGGATTCTGCCAGTAGTAGCCGGCTATGCTGGCAGAGCATGGAAATTGTAGTGCGGTGGTCTCCTTCTGTAAGAGCGTCGTGGTCCAGAAGGAGGTCGCTGGGCGGGATCGGGAGAGGGCCGATCCCGCTCGGAAAAGGAGGACATGGAGTCGAGGTAGTAACCGCTGCGGCGCCCGTGTCCTACACGCCTGAGCCCCCTGTCCTCTTTATATGGCGCGGGGCCTTGGGAGTCGCGAGTGTGCCTATTGGAAAACCTGCGTACTCATACCGAGTGACCCCCGGGATGACGGCGGTGTGCACATGACCACACGCCGCCGTGTGCGCAGTACAGCACATAGTCAGATTTCGGGGGAAAAGTGCCTGGGGGGGTGGCGTCTTTACAGTCGCCTTCCCTCCGTTAGAGGGGGTAACTGCTCTTCTACATTTTGTAAATGTGATAACTTCGTTGACTCGTACCTGTGCGTTAATAATTATCAATTTCTGATTGTGTACTACAGAAGCAATAGTGTGTTTATTATCGTGCATATGTAGTCCACTTTGTTTCCACATAGCGAGCAATGTGTTAAATTGTAATATCACTTTTTTTTAAAAGAGTGTCTATGTAGTTTCTTGCCGGCTTCTTCTCCATAAGATCAGCTTTTCCGAACCGTGCACGTTAACTTTCGACTTTTCTTAAGTGCCTATTAGGGCCTATATGAAATAAAAACTTTGACTTTGACTTTGACTTTGACTTTGACTTTGACTTTGACTTTGACAGTAGTCCCCTCCGAGATGTGCCTAAAGGTGCCGAAGATGACCGCTCCAGTGGTTTAGTCGGTATGAGTACGGCATATCCCTTCGCCCTTCCCCAGGGCAGAGTAAGTTCATGATGAATTTTCATAGGGGATCAAAAAATAAATTAAGGTAGGTACCACCATAGTTCCAGATACTCGCCGCAAAGCTAGTGTTTAATCTTTAGACATTATTGTGCTCCGGTTAGAAGGGTACTTATAGCTAGTGAAATTACTGGGCATAAAAGACTAAATAACTTCAGGTCTCGAGCTGACGAGCGGAATGTGTTGTCACGTAGGACTATTCCTGGGTAGAATTACAATTGTTATGGGCAGGCTAGATGCTTACCACCAGGCGAATGTCTGGCAGGTCTCGTCAGGATGTTGTATATATAAAAAAAAGTCACGTTTGGCGAACTGATTGGCGATAGCGTACCGACTTGGTTGTTAGCGCACAGAATGAAGGCTGCCTTTCCTCTCAACATAATCCCTTCATCCTCATCATATCAGCCAAATATCGCTCACTGCTGAACAAAAGCCTCTCCCAACGATTTTCCCAATTGTGACGTCATTTTGGAGGGATTTTGCCAGCAATCACTGAAGGGGCGCTGCTGCATATACCTATGGTTTAAAGACCTTTAGTCACATTTTACAACAATCGCAGGAGTAGATAGAGTATTGCGGTATTCCCAATTCGGACACCACACGGATGGGACATCACTGGATATTTTTTTAATTTTTTTTTTCATGAACTTCCTTCGCCTCGGGGAAGGGCGAAGGGGTATGGACTCATACCGGCTAAAACCACTGGGGCGGTCATTTTCGGCACCTAAAGGAGGCTCCAGGACCTCGTATGATCACACTAGAGCCGATGCCTGGATCCTGGACATGAGATGCTCCCTTCATCAACTTTTACTAGTCCTATGGTAGCATTCGCCGTCTATCTTTGGCATAAATCACACAGCTACAGGTATGATCAGAAATCATCCAACGTCCATATTATGGTATCGACGCCATCAATAAAACATGTCGCGGTGTTACACACCGCATGTTACAATAGGGAAGTGTCTATACCACGCATTGTAACAGATTTTGGCGTTCGGCCAACCGCATTCGTCCTCGGCCTCATGCATTTTTAAAGAGTCGTTGAACTATAATTACCTAATCGTCACCTAAGACGAGTTCGGAGAAAATAAGAGAAAATAACTTTTAATAATGTTTGCTTTTGGTGTCTGAACAAGTGTTTTGAGTATTATATTAGGTTGCACTGTATTATAATGTTCTTATAATACAGTGCAACCTAATATAATAACTTATTATAATGGGAATTTTCGTGACGCGATTGTTTGTTTTAGCTAATTGTGATAGCGTGGCACGCCATCCAGACGGACTGACAACCTGAGGTCGGGGAAGACTGAATATCGAAGCCAGAGTATCGAGTGTTGCGATGCATCTTAGGAGAGGCCTATGTACAGCAGTTTGCTCGTAGAACTGATGGCCGCTGGGGCACAAAGGTTCTAGAATGGAGACCGCGCACCGGAAAATTCAGCGTGGGACGACCACCAACGAGGTGGACAGACGACCTGGCGAAGGTCGCTGGGAGCTGTTGGATGAGGGCGGCATGTAACCGCTCGTTGAAATCTAAGTGGGAGGCCTTTGTTCAGCGGACGTCCTGTGGCTGATATGATGATGATGATGTACAGCAGTGGGCTTCGACAGGCGCAGTTGATTGTTTCCATTTTTCTTTCGATAAATTATTAGTTTTTCATCATCTTATTTCTAATAAATAAATAAGGGTTTTAGGATTCCGAACATCTGAATGAAAAAATGGCGGATCTCTTATGGGATCGCTCGCGTGTCGGTCCGTCTATCACAGCTAATTTGCTCCGAATCTACTGGACCGATTAAGTTGAAATTTGGTACACATATGAATTTATGCGACACAAACATGAACGTATAACGTAAATATAAAAATTTTGCATAAGGCGGCACTTTTACGGGGAAATTAGAAAATAAAGTTTTGCAAACTGTACCGTGTAACATATGAAATGAAAGGGCTTATCGTGAGAGTTTCATATATCTTTATTGTATATAAAATATATATAAAATAAATGGTTTTAAAGTTGTTTAAGAAAATAGATGAAAATTTATCATTCACCGATCTCCGTAACCACTGTCTAAAATTTTGAAAAAATACAGCAAATGTATTTTTCTCATTCTCACTCACAGATTACAGGAAAACCTCTAATCTATAGGTAAGGCTATTTTATACATTTTTTTCATAATTTTAAGACAGCACTTGCGTTACGTTTACGTTACATGTCCGTATATGGGTCGCAGAAATCTATGTGTACCAAATTTCAACTCAAACGGACTAGTAGATTCAGAGCAAATTGGCTGTGACAGACGGACGAACAGACAGACACGAGAGTGATTCTATAAGGGTTCCATCGTTTTTTCCTTCGGACGTTCGGAACTCTAAAAATGTTCTCAATGGTGTGTGTAGTCCGCCAACCCGTACTAGGCCAGCGTAGTGGACTAATGCCTAACCATTCTCATCGTGAGAAAAGGCCTGGGCCCAGCAGTGGGACAGTAATGAGCTGATTATGTAATAAATGTGCATATTACAGTTATTTGAGCAATATTAATTTGATTGACGAAGGGACGCGACGCATCCACTTACAACCTATTTAATTCCACGAAATTCTGCGACAACAAACAAATTACGACACCACATCGTTTTAGAGTTGTTTTGTTACAATTCTAAATGATTTGGAAGCAGAACTGACTTGTTTATGTAACGTGTCATGTTTAATATTGTTTTGCATTTTATAACTTTGTGTAGGAAGATTTTGAATCGTGTAAATAGTTATATATCGTATTCATAAATTACTAGTTTTATCTTCCAAGGATTACAGGGGTGTGCCGATACGGTCATGGAACCGCTTGCTCACTACAGTTTTCGGAGATGCCTGTTCAAGAGTGGACTGGGATAACTTGAATAGTTGTGCCAATGTCGGTATTCGATGTCATGAGATAGGGCCAGCTAATCTGCTCTAGTGTGATATCTTACGAGGACCTGGAGCCCCCCTTCGGTGCCGAAGATGACCGCTCCAGTGGTTTTAGCTGGCAGGAGTCCGGCATACCCCTTCGCCCTTCCCCGGGGTGAAGGAAGTTCCATGTAGAATTTCCACTGGACATCAATAAAAAAAAATAAAAAAAGGCCCAGCCAATCACTACCATGACAGCCCAAGGACGGTCAGTGCTGAACATAGATTTCTACAATGACCGGTTACATACTGCGGGTGGTCCAACGATTCCCAGCTATCTTCACCAGGTCGTTGTCACCGCCCACGCTGTTTTCAGTGCGCCAGTCTCCACTCGACAACCTTTTTGCCCCAATTGTCGGCAGTTCTGCGATATGCCAATCTTTATTAACCGAAATGTACCATAATGCAGAAGTTTAAAGCGAGAGTCTTGGAGAACAATTAAGCAGCCCAAGCGGGGCTTCACGACTGACGCTAGAATTCAACGACTAGACGATTTTGTTGCGTTCGTGAAAGATGTTGACGGTCTGTCAATATCAATGACAATAGACCAATGATGGAGTCAGTTTGCGCTTTACCCATAATCAAACATTCGTAAAAGTTAAAGCTAAGCTAAGTACCCATGTTACTCCTGGCAAAAACTGGACAGCAAACTTTTTTTTTACATCAACAGGCCCCGGGGCATGGCGAAGGGGTATGCCGTAAAAACTAAAACCACTGGAGCGATCATCTTCGGCACCAATGAGGAGCTCCGAGTCCTCGTAATATCACACCAGAGCCGCCCATTGGTGCCACGCCTTTAGGCACACCACGGAGGAGATGACAGTAAAGCGGTCACCCCCTCCAGCGAAGAGCAGGTGGCTGTAAAAAGGCCGCCCCCCCAGGCACTTCTCGGGTGGGATTATGTAGGATCCCCCCAAGTCTCGCTGTGCGCTGTGCTGTCACACGGTGGCACTTAACCACGTGCGCGCCAACGTCTTCCTGGGGGTCACTCGGTGTGAGTACGCAGACTCCCCAAACTACGCGCCCGCGACATCCGAGGCCCCCCACCATGGAATGACGGCAGGGGGCTCAGGTGTGTTGGACCTGGGTGCCGGGGCGGTTGATACCCCGGCGACGTCTCGTCCTTCTCCGTGCGGCATCGGCCCTCACCCGATCCCGCTTTGCAGTCTCCTTCTGGAGCATGACACTGTCGCAGAAGGAGACCACTGCACTCCAATTTTCATGCTACCGCCACATCTCGAGCGACCTTCTTAAAACCACTGGAGTGGTCATCTTCGGCACCTAAGGGAGGCTCGAGGTCCTCGTATGATCACACCAGAGCCACCAACTGGTGCCAGGTATATCTCGGAGAGGGTGACTGTAAAGCACTTGAGCCATAATATAAAGTTTAACAAAAACGAACGAAACCTTCTTTAAAAACCTAAATTTTCCTTTTACTACCCATTAGGATCTTAAATATAATTCTGATTGCCTTCTCTTCCGTCTTGTGCACTTTTTTCCTCCTAAGCGTAGCAGGGCAGATATTTCGGACAAACCCACTTGCCAAGTGTGGTGATTCTGGCAACGTCCGCGATGACCGCACATAGTAGCCATCATTTCCTCATCTTCAATAGTGAACTTTTATAAGCTGATGTGATGATGATGAAAATCGAATCACGTTTTCAGTTTAATAATAGAAGTCACGGCTTAATCTCAATTGTATGGCTACCATCAGGCAATTGAAGCAATTATTCAGGTTAAGCCTAATATAGATTCATACAAAATATTTGTGTGGGAAGATCAACGTTTTCAAAGTGAATATCTCATACATGTTAGCCTTGATTTATTAACAATCGAACTATCTGATTGATAGCCATATTGTTCATATGATTTACAACAGGTTCAGCAAATTCTCTGAGTTTATTTGTAAATGAATTAAATTTTGGTAGCTGTTTAGGCTCAAAAAGTTGCAATATGTTTTCTCACGCATAATATTGAATGATTTTGGGTTTCGTAAAGGGGAACAAGCCGTGTGGTGCCGGCTACGAATAGCACCAACCCATCTCATCCCGTAAACGTAAAAGGCGACTAAGGGATTGGACGGAGGATGGGCAGCAACGTCCTTCGAATCGTTAACAACTCAACTGCGATCGCCAACCCGCCTGTCAAGCGTGGCGATTATGGCTAAACCCTCCAATGAGCACACAATGTCGGTCATTGTGGTGATCTTTGAGGGAGGCCTGTGTCCAGCAGTGGACTTTATTCGGCCGAAATGATGAGAGGGTATACTTCTGCTCGAAATTGTAATTAAATATTAGTGATACAGTCGGCTGCTGCGCTCCGGGTCGTGGGTTCGATTCCTGCACGGAACAAATATTTGTATGACTAGCTGCAGGTAGTTGTTCCGGGCCTGGGTGTATCGTGTGTAAAATGTATGTCTATAAACGCACTCACGACACAGGAGAAATCCTAGTGTGGGGCAACGTATTTTCAAATAAAAATATTAATAAAAATATATTGTGGCGCTGAGCCGTGACCTCTCGTCCTATCCTATTCAGGTACGCACCGAAACAATAATATCCAGAGAATACCTGCGTCAGGTGGAATGTGACGCGCTTGCTTCTTTGGAGTCAGGCTCCGAAGAGTCCACTCCCATGTCCAAGCCACTACTATCATTTCCCAGCAAAATCCCAAATCTCACGTTAGGCTTACAAATTTGATGATTACGGATCACCAGACCGAGGCGGTCATGAATCTAATCCACGAATTCGTGTGATCGCCAGCTCAAAATAAGGCGTTCACTTCCCAGATTGTCACAATATTAGGTGGGTAGGCAGTTTCCACTTTGACAACACACGATGATCGTTGTCGAGTTGTTGACGTTACTTTGTCCTGTTAACTCGGTTATAGCTCTGTATCATATAAAGAGTCTAGTCTTCGACAGATGGGCTATTAATCTTGAATAAAAACATCCTGAAATGGAACACAAGTCATTCCATTACTAGGACAGATGGTAAGTGATATAGGCGTGCTTCTATCATATAGGCCCTGAATACCATCGATTCTAACTGTCCATTTTAATCTTCGCTTCAAATTATGTGAAGGTGAAACTGATGAGTTACAGGGATAACAGAATAGAATTTCCGGTCAATAATATTTCAATTAAATCGCTTCCGTGTTTGTGTGCAAAATGTTTTCAAACTATATTTTACGAGAAAACACGTAGAAATAGATTGTTTATCAGCCTTGATTTTTACTGTTGTTTACCGTAGAAGTGGAAACTGTATTACTGTACCTACCTAGTATTATGATAATTCAGGAAATGATAACGCCTTATTATGAACCGGCGCTCATCGCATGTTGTCGGCCGATAGGTACTCGGTATTACTACTTGAGTAGGTGTACTTAGGTATTTATAAATGTGAAGCATTTGGTCGTGTTACTCCTTCAAAGACATTGAGATTCAAATAGAGTTTTCACTGTGCATGAATCTTTGGCAAGGTTTTAAGTTATATTTCACCTTGGAAAATTTCTTGACAAAGGCTGGAGCTGTGTACCTACCTTTGCGAAACCGGGCGGGTAACAAGTGCAGAGACAAACCCTGTAAGTTATGAGATTCGTCGTGAGTCACTGGCCCGTTAGTAGTGATGCTCCCTAAGTTAAATACAATCTCATGCGGTCTCCATAAAAGAATATGCCACACTGTTCCCGTGATTTCTGTCGATAAAGATCAGTTAAGGTTATGAATCATGATAGACCAAATTGTTCTATAAAGCATTAAATACAATTGAGTTTACAAACTGACCTACCGCACTCTAATGTAAGTGGGTAACCTAAAACAGTACGACTATGTAAATAGGAGTTAGTAGTATTTGCGTTACGTACAAAGTAAACAAATATATTACACAACCATATCCGAAGCGTACGCACGAGACGACGCATGCTTATAAGCGGAATAAGATCAAAACAATAATTATTTTCAGTTAAACTCGTCTCCTAGATAAGGGTGCATACATCCAATCCGTGTGGTGTCCGGATTAAGAATATAGCACCATTCCAGCTCCTCCCGTGGAGGTCGTAAAAGGCGACTAAGGGACTCTAAGCCAGAGGGATGGGCAGCAGCGTCCTTTCTGTGGAACAGTAGCCATTCTGCACTCACCAACCCGCCTGCTAAGCGTGGTGAATACTGGCAAATTCCCCCCAATATGATGACACAGTTGTGGAAATCTATGGGGGAGGCCTTTGTTCAGTAGTGGGCGTTGTATGGCCGATATGATGATGATGATGATGACATCCAAAGATCGCCAATGATCATAACTTTCGCAAAGCATCTTGACGTTATAAAAGTGGAAATTGCCTACCCATGTAGTGTCCAGATTGAGAATTGAGTGCCACTCCATCTCCCCCCGTGGATGTCGTAAAGGGCGACTAAGGGCTAAATCCAAAGGGATGGGCAGCAGCGGCCTTTCTGTAGAACAAAAGCCAAATGCGCTTCCAAATTACCCCCAAAATGATGACAATATTGTGGAAATCTATGTGGGAGGCTTTTATTCATTAGTGGGAATACTTTGGCTAATATGATGATGATGATGGAATCTTCTTGTACCACTCTGGGCAAGGAGGGGTGTGCTATACGTTTCTAAAACCACCGCACCCACCGCACAGTTCTTTTGAGAGGCTCGGGACAGTGGTGGCAAAACCAAGGCAAGACCAACATACAGATCTTTTTTATAAACCCAATTGGTTACGTTACTAGCTAGTCATTTACCTGATAATGTTTTTAGACACTATTGCTTGGCAGTAGAATATCTGGCGATATGGAGTATCTGGAAATATCTGGCTAAATACTAATGTTTTTAAACACCAGAGATTACTATATTAGTAGTACCTTTTTTTTTATTGGTGCCCAGTGGAAATTCTTCATGAACTTCCTTCGCCCCGGGGAAGGGCGAAGGGGTATGCCGGACTCCTACCAGCTAAAACCACTGGAGCGGACATCTTCGGCACCTAAGGGAGAGCTGCCCACTGGTGCTACGCCTATAGGCACATCCCTGAGAGGGTGACTGTAAGGCGGTCACCCCCTCGGGGGATTGTAAAGGATCCCCAAGGCGTCCCACGGCAGCACGTGACCACATGCGTGCTACCATCTTCTCTTGGGTCGCTCGATGTGGCCACGCAATATTAGTAGTACCTAGGTGTAACTATAAAGCCTATTAAGGAGGTTGTATTGAATATCATGTAAAAGGTTCATAGTTCGTCCGCACAGTTGAAGACTGACGCTGGCGCATATTATTAAAGAATATAAATATTTAAATAAATGCGTATTACCTATATCTGATCACTGACTAATGATAATTTGTTAACTAAGTAAATTTAATTCGGTTTTCACCACGAGCTTGTAAGAACATGCTATTATTATTGGATACAGAATATTGTATGAAGACATAATATTTTTGTTCACAACATAATATTATATTCCTGAGTACGTTGTAAGTACGATCTCGGCAGTACCTAGCCAGACTCTGGCACTTACCTACCTAGAGACCTTTCATTTCATTTCGGCCGAATGAAGTCCACTGCTGGACACAGGCCTCCCCAAATCCTCCACCACAATGACCGATATGGGTGTGTTGTGGGCTCATTGGGGGGTTTTGCCATAATCGCCACGCTTGGCAGGCGGGTTGGCGATCGCAGTTGAGTTGTTAATGTACTCGAAGGACGCTGCTGCCCATCCTCCGGCTAATCCCTTAGTCGACTTTTACGACACCCACGGGAGGAGATGGGGTGGTGGTATTCTGAGCCGGCACCACACACACGGACCTACCAACAGTCAATTAGCTCGTAAACGAAGAGACGGCATATCTGAGAGTCAGGAACTCATCTCTCTTTGCCGATTCAAATGCCGAATGACTAAAGCGTCCAAGAGTTTGTGAATTGGAACCTCTCCCTACCATTTCTTCACAACACAACAAGCATTAGTAGCTAGCTAGGTTGGAGGGGCTTATAATAATAGAAACATGGCTACCGATTGTTTGCTGTATTGTTTGTATTGAATAGCTGTTTAAAAATGTTCATTCAACGCTTAAAGAGCTGTTTTAATAATGTTTAAACCCCGATATAAAAGAATATATAATCTAAAAGGAAATAAGTGAAATTACTGGGTAGAAGAGACTTAATAACTAAATGACTCCAGTTGACGAGCGCAGTTTTTTTTTATAAAACTTGGTTACCAGCGAGCAAATCATCCACCTGGTAGTAAGCGACATGCCTGCCTATAACAATTAGAATGCTATCCAGGCCTAGAGCCTCGAGGCAACACACTGCGCTTGTCACCTCGAGGCGTAAAGTTAGTGTCTTATGCCCAGTAACTTCACTAGCTACAGTGCCCTTCTAACCGGAGCACAGTAATGTCTTAAAGTTTAAACACTACTGCTTGGCGGTGAATATCTGGCAATGGGGTGGTAGCTACCTAACCAGCCTCTTGGAATAAGAGACCTTTTTATTGGTCCAAGTGGAAATTCATCATGAACTTCCTCCGCTCCGGGGACGGACGAAGGGGCATGCTGGATTCCTCCCGGCTAAAACCACGGGGGCGGTCATCTTCGGCACCTAAGGGGGGCTCCAGGTCCTCGTATGATCACACTAGAGCCGCCCACTGGTGGCACACCCTATAGACGTCTCGGAGAGGGTGACTGTAAAGCGGTAACCCGCCTCGGGGGGATTGTCAAGGATCCCCCGAAGCGGGTTACCGCATACCGCAAGCACTACAATTTTTTTTGTGGGCTTGATGCTTAACATCAGGCGAATGACTTGCTAGTATCGTCAGAAGGTTGGATTAAAAAAAGGACTTAGAAAGCCCAAAATTATTCTTTCAGCATTTCTTCTCAGAGGTTGTCATGTAGCGAAATGCCCTCCTTCATTTCAATATGACATGTAAAAGTGTCTGCTATGACCTAATTACTGAATAAACGATTGGATTGAATTCAATGCGTAACCCAAATAACCATTATTTTTTTAGAGGAAAAGATACGTACTCATTAAAGCAGCAATCAGATAAAACGGTGATTCATATCTTGATAATAGCACAAAGCTATAATATCAGAATCTATATAAAACTAGTTCTTCTTTTTTCTTTCAGAAGTATACTTTTCGTATGACTAGCAAAGAGAAGACCACCGCCTGTCATCACATGGGTATCATAAAAGGCGACTTAGTAAATATGTCTCAGTATGGTAACTTCATCACGACCTATCACCACGTCCTGCCGGACTCTAAATGAAAACCATGTTATGTCCACGGGTGATTTAAATTTACGCTAATTTTGTTTACTGATTGCGTGTGTATTTGTATATCGTCACGTGTATTTATTACGTGGTCAGCAGACTTCGTGCTGTGACGTATTTTATTGCTACCGAGTGGGTTTCATCACTATGTTTTTATTCACATTGATACATATATTGCCTACGTAGGAAGTTGTTATGAATAACATTGGTATACGTCGGGCTTCGAGCTAGTGACATTATCTATAGCATTATGCTCAATGCGTCTATTTCGTCGTGTGCGTGTTTTGTTCTGGCAACTGTGATAATTATGGCTCCGATAGAATCGCGAACTTTAGGTGAGGCTTGTGTCCAGCAGTGGACTTTAATCGGCAACTTCACATAGCAACTACTGACTGAAATAAGTCCAATCAGACTGATAGGATACGGGACGGATAGGATAGTTTTTTTTTAACTTTGCCCCACACTAGAATTTCTCCTGTGTCGTGGGTTGTTTACAGACATGAATTACACATACAATACACCCACACCCGGAACAACTACCTGCAGATCATACAAATATTTGTTTCGTGCGAGAATCGAACCCACGACCCGCAGCGCAGCAGCCGACTGTATCAGCCACTGCACCAACCGTGCCGCCAAGTTAGCTTCATTATATCTAAATAGGTTAAATGTCCAAACCAAGTACCTTCATAAACCAAGAAAGGAATCTTCACTCACCATATGTATAAGAATCTCTACGAAACTAGACGAAACTAACCTTTTTTTTTGGGTCAAGTGGAAATTCTTCATGAACTTCCTCCGCCCCGGGGACGGACGAAGGGGCATGCCGGACTCCTGCCAGCTAAAACTACCTGGGCGGTCATCTTCGGCACCTAAGGGGGACTCTATGTCCTCGTATGATCACAGTAGAGCCGCCCATATGCACATCTCAGAGAGGGCGACAGTAAAACGGTCAACCCCCGCCTCCTCCTCACCTTCCCCCTCCCCCTCTCCCACCCCGGGGGGAGACAAAACTAACCTTTTTTTTTTATTGGTGCCCAGTGGAAATTCGTCATGAACTTCCTTCGCCCGACTCCTACCGGCTAAAACCACTGGAGCGGTCATCTTCGGCACCTAAGGGAGGCTCCAGGTCCTCGTATGATCACACTAGAGCCACCCACAGACAAAACTAACCTACCACACGCAATACAGTAAAGCCGCAAATAGAACCGGCGGACTCACACTAGCTCTACAATAACATAACATATATATGTTGAAAGGCATTAATAGGCACTTATCAGAACACATCATGCATGAACGTACTTTTCATAGCGTACCAACAGTGCATAGGTATTGCAATATACCAGGTCAATAACCGACCTGAAGGATATCTCTTGGCAAGCGAAATAGCACCCTATACTCTACCGTCTAAGGTTGTATGGCAATAGGAAGGAGGTTCACAGTTTATAAATTGGACATGCTTAATGAAAAACTATGGAAACAATTGTGGATAATTTCCCCTTGTGACTAATCGTGTGATGTTTTTCTTAATTGAAAATGTATTTTATATTTATTAATCATCATTATTTTTTGTCTTTGGTTAGGTGTTTCTGTTACAATAATATAGATGTGGAAGTTTCTAGAAATACTCTAATGGAAGCATTGGGGCTTACCACCGGGAAGACGGCGGCGTGCGTGTGGTGTTTTTGAATTCTTTCGTCGTTTTGGGGGGCATTTGCCAATATTCACCACGCTTGGCAGGCGGGTTGGGGAGCGCAGTATGGCTACTGTTCCACAGAAGAGAAGCAGCTGCCCATCCCTCTAGTTTATAGAGTCCTTTAGTCGCCTTTTACGACATCCACGGGAGGAGATGGAGTGATGCTATATTCTTAATCCGGACACCACACGGACTTAATTCAAATTAATTACCTATAATTACGATGATAACCCAGATAAAGATTATAAGTATTTCAAGTAGTATCCCGAACTTATATGTGCGAACTTAAACTTACTCGAATCCGTTCTATACCAAAAGGAAGGGCCTTTCAGAGTTTGTCTGCTCTAGCAGCAAAAATATTTGAAATTATATGTGGGTTGGGAAGGAGTTTATAGAATCATATTTTTAGAAGAACGAGAGTTACGAGGGATCGTCCTAGATCCTAGAAATATATTTATATGTAATCAGGAATATAAGGAACGTTATAGATAAATTATATTCATCAGCCAGTCCGTCCGCTTGTGTTGAAATAATATAATTTTTATTTTGACGTGACTACGTCTTATAAATTGGTTTGCCGGGTGACACTTCAAGAAACTGCGTTACGCTCCGCTCACGTTATGCGCTCACAATGAGAGCGAGTGAGAGGCACGCGTCCCTTCCACTCGGGCATGGTTAGCCCGCCTAAGAGCGAGAGAGACAGACATAAAAAGTGAAAGGCACGCGTCCCTTCCACTCGAGCACAGTTAGCCCGCCTAAGAGCGAGAGAGACAGAGCGAGAGAGAGAGAGTGACCACTCAAAGTCGTTGTCACGTAAAACTTTCGCCCGTATACCGACTTTACAGGCAACCAATTTTTTTTATTTTGATGATAATGACAGTAATAACATCATTTCAGCCGAAAAACGTCCACTGTTAGACAGAAGCCTCTCTCAAAGATCGTAAACGACCGGTTTGGGTTTGTGTTGTGTGCTCATTGGGGAGAATTGCCATATTCGCCAAGCTTGGCAGACGGGTTGGCGGTCGCAGTTTGGTTATAAATGTACTCGTAGGACGCTGCTGCCCATCCTCTGGCTGATCTCATAGTCACCTTTTTCGACACCCACGGGATAAGATGGGGTGGTGGTATTCTTAGCCGACATTGCGGTATACCTCCTTATAGTTACTGTATAGTTATTACAAACGAGAACATGAATTTTCTTCTTCTCTTAGATTATGGATAATGATAATGTCAAGTATAAGGCAACGTTGTACGGTGTTTAGATTAATTAATATTTAGATATTAAATAAAACATTACACAAAAATGAAAAAATTCTAAGAAAATATGTCGGCAATGTCGTACGGTTCAATTTTTCAACATGTATTTTTTTTATTAAATAAAAATTTCTTTATTTAGGTAGATACATTGTGTTGCTATGACAACCAACGAGTAGGACTGAATTCTAAACTCATGACAAGTGAACTTTTTTTAAATATCCTGATTAATAGTTATCACTTTTTGCGCTCTTAACCAGCTACACTCACTGATCGGTAAGCGATGGGGCTCACCCATCCATAGTGGTATTTGAACTGAGCGTCTCGGTGCTTCGGAGGGCACGTAACATCGTCGGTCCCGCGGGCTGATGACCTAAGTCGCAGACGCTTTGCAACAGGCGTAAATTGCTCCAACGCCGCTGTCAAACGTCAATTTGGTATTACCTACTTGCCGATAGCGACTAAACAGGCGAAGATCTCTGACGCGCCTCTGTCGGACAATCAATGAATTAAAAACGTTCATTCTTTTTAGTTCCACTGGTGGCTACTGGCGCTAGTAACTATGCATCTTCCACAATAGCGACAGGTGGGCGATGTCTTACGTAATACCAATTGTTTTCCCGCTTTGCCACCGCTGGATCCTTGGCTGCGCGATAGCTGCTATCGCGGCTGCTGTTGCTGTTTTGAGCTAATCAGCCCGCTGGTCGTTTTCATTAGAAGACGGCAGTCGTTAAGCCAAGTAGCCGTTAGGTGGATCCACAGCTCTGACACAAGGTCGGTCACTAACCACAGGAAAGTAAAAGAAGCATTTTCGAAATTATCAACACCAACAAGATTTATTTATATAAACACAATCTCAGTCTAACTCATTAACCGTTATAAAGCTAGACATAATTCAAAATCTATTGTGTCTTGCCGGCTGCCGGCAATAGACAGGCAAGAGGTATAGATGCGTTGCCCGTGCTCTACGATGGTCACATGAAAGCAAGGTAATTGCCCGGAGTTCACTAAGGTCCGTATTGTAGAACGAAACTCAAGCTTTGGTCTCAGTTTCAAACTAGTTTTGAGTTGCGCTTTAATTTGAAAACGTTCCTCAAGCATAGATTTAATGAACATAGTTCAACTGAGTCCTGGCTTTATTCTAAATCGTCACCCAGTTATAGGTCTGTACCTGAGCAGAGATTTGAACTGTGATCACGTAGCATAGCATATTGTTATTGAATAGAAGCTAAGATGTTTTTATAAGTGTCTCTGCAATGATATTAGGAATTAATGTATGTGTAAACTGTCATTGAATAGAAGTACATATTATGTTTATCACAAAATGGATATTTTTGCAGAACTTGACTATTACAACGATTTATGTAACTAAAATTCGAACAGAAGTTTGGTCTTTAGTGTTCCTCTCAGATGCATATGAGATGTACAGGACCCATATAATTGTATTTTCTTTTTATGAGGTACTTACAGCTACATTCTTTCTTTTATTTAACTTACAGGAGGAGTCAACAGGATTTCGCCACAAGTTATTATGTTATTATGTACATCAAATTAAACTATGTTTATTTATCAATAAAACATCTGTTCAAGTGTTCAATTACATTATGCGCCAACCACAACGCACGTTCCTTTATAGTTTATACTTCAACTTCAACAACATTCATCTCGATAAAGTATACAAAAATATTTTACCTAGTATGTAAAATAACTCTTTAAAAAATAAACCTTGTATATAAAGAGGAACTACTTTGTGAATATTTGTATTTCTTAGCATAGACAATGAGCAATATGTGATTAGGACGTGATTTGAATCTCGTCTCAGCTGAGTTTAGTTCTGGAATATGACCGACACACAAATACAGATTCTATGCTTAAACTTGTGGTGCCGGGTCAGAATACCACCACCCCATCTCCTCCCGTGGGTGTCGTAAAAGTCGACTAAGGGATTAGCCGGAGGATGGGCAGCAGCGTCCTTCGAGTACATTAACAACTCAACTGCGATCGCCAACCCATCTGCCAAGCGTGGCGATTATGGCAGAACGCCCCAAAGAGCCCACAACTCACCCATATCAGTCGTTGTGGTGATACTTTAGGGGAAGCCCAAGGATCCACCACGACTGGTCTGGGTGCGTTGTGTGCGCATTGGAGGGTTGGTTTGCCATAATCGCAACGAGGTTGTCTGGCAGATATCGCCGTGTACGATAAGACCGCTCGTTTTTCATGTCTTTTTCAGTATTGCATCTTATTTTTGTTATTTCTGGTTTACAATAAAAAGTATTGTATTGTATCGCCACGCTTGGCAGGAGGGTTGGCCATTAAGTTGAGTTGTTAATGTACTCGAAGCACGCTGCTGCCCATCCGGT
This sequence comes from Diloba caeruleocephala, assembly GCA_947459985.1. NCBI lineage: Eukaryota > Metazoa > Arthropoda > Insecta > Lepidoptera > Noctuidae > Diloba > Diloba caeruleocephala. Next base: position 881,047 of record OX381620.1, on the reverse strand, counting down.
TAATCCCATTGTCGCCTTTTACGACACCCACGCGATGAGGTAGGATGGTGCTATTTGTAGCCGGCACCACATGGCGCTACACGTAAACTACAACTTCTAAATTCAAAGATCTATGATTATATATTCTTACCGCAACGCTAGGTAGGTACTGCCTCTCCAGGAAGACGGTGGCGTGCACGTGGTCACATGTCGCCGTGGGTGCAGTACAGCGCACAGCGAGGCTTCGGGGGAATCCTTTACAATTCTCCCCGAGAAATGTCTGGGGGTGGCATTTTAACAGTCGCCTTCCCTCCCTAGAGGGGGACCGCTTTACAGTCATCCCCTCTGAGATGTGCCTAAAGGCGTGGCACCAATCGACAACACTAGCGTAATCTTATGAGGACCTGGAGGACCTTCGGTGCCGAAAATGACCACTCCAATGGTTATAGCCGGTAGGAACCTTTCCCCTGGGGAAGGGGTATGTTCATGTAAAATCTCCACTGGAGACCAATAAAAAAAAGATATTGCAGCTAATAATTAAAACTTACTATTAATTTTCCTGACAGTCCAATTTAAAAAGCAAATATATTTAAATTAAAACTAATTTGCCAGTGAACAGCAATAACATAGCTGTTATTAACATAAACATGTAACAAACAAACAAACGGTGTTTATTAGTCGGTACCGTCGACCCCTAACTAGGTGACGGTCGCACTTGGCGTGTTGTTCAGTTTGTTGTACCTATGTAGGTACAATCTCTGTGTTGATATCTGATTGGTTATTTATCAGCTGAGGGTTTAGGGGTCTTTTGATAAAAGACGTTAATAAATATTAGAGGCCGCGATTCGTAGGTGTCCACCAAAATAATTGCTCTAATTAAGTCCGTATTTTCAATTTATTTATTTTCATCAACAATTCATAAATATTTTATACACGATTAAAACTAAAAATATACATAATATACTTTTAAATAACTAAACTAACACAATTAATAATATATACAAATAAAACTATAAGAAAGGGACGCATTTAGGCGTCAAAATACTCCTTCTCATCGCTGTCAACTGGTGACGTTCCCAGAAGACTGGCAGCATTACCACGTTGAATGGCAATGCAAATTCTTTGTCCAAAAATTAAGGCCAGCCTTCTGGTCACGCGAAGAGTCGACCAAACGTTAAGCAATGTCTTTTAAAAGCAGACGTGCACTCGGACCCCATGACCCAAGCGTTTCTACCCTAAACGGCTTAAACATAACTTCCAATGAGGTTATTATTTTTGCGCCGTTTGCGAATCTCTGCATCGGCAGCGGCAGCGCTAGCACAACCCGCTGAGCTTGAAAGATGGAATGGAAGGATGGGAAGCAAAGGTGTCGACACAAGTTGCATCCCACATGAGAGGCCTTCCCAACTTCCATGACAATAGTGACATTCCATCTGGTCTCTTCCCAGCAGCACGTGCCAAGCCACTGGGCGTTTTTAAAATTAATTAGCGTAATCGCTTTATAATATAATCATTATTGTTAATAGTAATGATTTAAAAAGAGTAAACATGTAGTTTCTTGGCCGTTCTTCTCCATATGTAATATACACATCTCGGAAAGCGGCAACAAAAGTGACTAATTATAAGTGCCTGTACTTGGTTTACACGAGTTAAAATATGTTTTATTATCTTTTTAAGCGAATTAATATCTAATAACATGTAACGTTACCGTGTGGTGCCGGCTACGAATAGCAACAACCCATCTCATTCCGTGGGTGTCTTAAAGGGCGACTATGGGATTGCGATGCGAATGCGATCGCCAATCCGTCTTCAAGCATGGTGATTATGGCTAAACCCCCCAATGAGCACACAACACAAACAACCCGGTCATTGTGGCGATATTCGGCGGAGGCTTGTGTCCAGCAGTGGACTTTATTCAGCTGAAACAATGAACGAAGACGATGAATATGTAATCAAAAATACTTAAAACAATGAATTATCAAATTTTGTCAAATTCTTTAAAATATTATTGTTTGCCCTAAAATGTTTGCCTGTAAATCTAACTGCTACAATATTTTAAACTTCACCCCACACTAATTTCTCTGTATTCTGTGCCACGATTTTAGGCACAACTCGGGGAGGATGACTGTAAAGCAACCCCTGGAGTGGTGGAGAGGCGAGTGTAAGAAGCTCAGGCACATTTTGGGGGGACTGTAAAGGATCCCCCCGAAGCCTCCCAGTGCGCTTTGCTGCGGACCCGGCTGTACGTCACCACGTGCCGACTTCCCGGGGGCCACTCGGTAAGAGCACGCAGACTCCCTAATCTGCTATAACGCTGGCAGGGGCTCACTCGTGTTGGACTTGTGCGGTTGTTACCACGGTGCCGTCTCGTCCTTCTCGTTGTGGGGTCGGCCCTATCTCAGTCCCACTCTGCGTTCTTCTTCTGGAGCATGACGCTCTCACAGAAGGACGCCACTACACTTCAATCTTTCAGAGTGATGGCACAGTGCAGTGACCTCACGTCCTATCCTGTGCGAGTTAGTTTATTAGAAGTAGTTAGGTCGAGTCATCACCCTTCGGAGGGGTGACCGCTTTACAGTCACCCTCTCCGAGATGTACCTATGGGCGTGGCACCAGTGGGCGGCTCTAGTGTGATCATATGAGGACCTGGAGCCTCTCTTAGGTGCCGAAGATGACCGCTCCAGTGGGTTTAGCCGGTAGGAGTCCGGCATACCCCTTCGCCTTTCCCCGGGGCGAAGGAAGTTGATGAAGAATTTCCACTGGGCACCAATAAAAAAAGGTCCAGTCACCACGCTGAGCGAGCTGGTTGGCCACAACCAGTTTCACATGGCAATGCTGCCGGCCGTCGCGTCGCCGAGCTGGGTGCTGTGTATCTCTGCGTCAATACTGCCGCAGCATCGCATAGCTGGTGCTGTTAATATTTGGGAGAAACCGGGTATGCTGGGTGCCATGAGTACCGATTTATTTATTTAGTATTATAATTATGTTTGAAACTATGTCTTATATGTTTATATTTATTAATTTGACACTAAATGAATACATAATTTTATGAAAGCTCTAATCCCTGAACTAGGCTTATTCTAGCCTTCTCCGTTTAAGTGACACAAAATATTTTAAAAACTATGTGCTTTATACATTACTATTGTATTGAAGTATACAAGAAAGCAAAATGTGTGTGTATAATGCCAGCAATTATTAGCAGTTATATAATATTTATAAAGTTGCGTTTGTGTGTGTGTTTGTATTAGTACGTAAATGTGAGTGTATGATACACATACACTCACATTTACGAGTGTGTTCGTGGGTGTGAATCTGTATGCATTGTAACAGTTCATGTAAATTTGGCGTAGGGAGATTCTTCACAGTATAAATTACAAATGATGTAGTACTTAACAGTACATTTTCACAACTATCATAGTCATAATTACCTAACCATTTGAATATCACATTTTTTAATTTGTAATTGTAGTACTCCCTTGTTTGTATATTTAAGATTCTATATAGGTAGTATTTCCGTTTAGAGACCGCGAGTGTGAACTTAACCAGTTGTTCTTTAGTGGGTAGTGAGTAGTTGGGTAGTTTCTTTATTCTACCTATCTTTATAATATGTATACCTTCGATCCTGCCTCTACTGTCAGACATCTTACTTGAAGGTATACCTATAGCTTACTCGATAGCAAGGTCTACGACCTGCCCCAAAGCTACGCATATACACGTCAGATAATGCAGTGATTTATGTTGCATGCGCCCGCGCCGGTGCTGATAATGCTAGACAAGGAGATACGGTGCGATTACACGTCGAAAATTTAACATCAGTTTAACTTGCATTATTGTGTCTTGTTTTTAGCAATTAAACATGTGATTATAATTGAAAGACAACGCGACAAACAGTCGTCTGACAGATCATTTATCTATACAAATAAATAAAATTGAAGTGTCTGTTTGTAATGTCAAAATAACAGCTTTTTACTAAATGCATATGAAAGTATATACGGTACCTATAACAAAACAACCATTTTTAAATTTTTTGTCTGTCTGTCTGTCTGTCTGTCTGTCTGTCTGTTTGTTCCGGGTAATCTCCGAAACGGCTGGACCGATTTTGACGGGACTTTCACTGGCAGGTAGCTGACTTTATAAGGTCTATACAAATAAATAAAATTGAAGTGTCTGTTTGTAATGTCAAAATAACAGCTTTTTACTAAATGCATATGAAAGTATATACGGTACCTATAACAAAACAACCATTTTTAAATTTTTTGTCTGTCTGTCTGTCTGTTTGTTCCGGGTAATCTCCGAAACGGCTGGACCGATTTTGACGGGACTTTCACTGGCAGGTAGCTGACGTTATAAGGAATAACTTAGGCTACTTTTATTTTAGAAAAATATTTAGGGTTCCGCGCGAAAACAATAAAACCCTTGAAATCCAACATATGTATTCTATGTCAAGTGTCTATGTCGAAGTGTTCTAAATTTCTTTTAAATTAAACGCGGGTGAAACCGCGGGTCCCAGCTAGTTTTTAATAATGTTGAATAGAATAGTTGCTATTCATTCTATTGCTATTGTATTTGGTATGATATAGATTGAAGTCTTAACGGAATGAACGGAAACAAAGGCGTTTAACTTTTAACTTTAAACTCTGTGGCAGACGGTGACTCGCCACTACCAAAATGAGCCCCCTAAATCGCCACCACCACAGGTGACAGGGAGCAACATCGGCTTGAGTGGCTTGGGGTGTCGAGAGGTGCGGCACCGGTTTCACTATTGCGAGTCTCGAAGGAGCGAGTTTTCCCGTTATTGCGCCCTTAAACACTTCCACCCCTGAGCTATATAGCTTTGGCGGCCCCCCTCTGATTGGTCAACTAAGGAAAGCTACAGCTGAGAGTCATGTAGGCACTCATGGGGTTCCACTGCAGCCGACTAATACAGGCAAGCCGGAGCATTATTGTTATTGAAGTTTACTTACATTCTAACCAGATGCCGGAAGATGGGCAGCAGCGTCCTTCGATCGCCAACCCATCTGCCAAGCGTGGTGGTTATGGCAAAACCCCCCATTGAGCCCACAGCACAGCTATATCGGTCGTTGTGGTGATCTTTGGGGGAGGCCTGTGTCCAGCAGTGGACTTCATACGGCCGAAATGATGCACCAAATGCTGCTCCTCAATAATCTGAACATAAGCGTCACAGTTATGTAAACATTACATGTTGTTACCACCGTGCACCCGAGCTCCTACACAACAACGCTATTTCTATAATGCTGTAACTTTGCACGTTAATAATAATTGCTGCATAATGAGCATCGTTCCACAGAACAAAGAGTAACAGAAAGACCACAGCTTACAACTCACAATTTGGAACTCACATTGTGACGAAGTCATCCTTCATCTTCATTTCAATCAACCTCTTTCATGACTTCATGCCTTTTATCTGCCTCACTGTCTTCCACCTGACGATTCATTCTTTATTCAAATTAAAATTTGAATTTAATGTGACGTACGCGTCGCTCTTCATATTTTGATCATTATCATTACACATTCGATTCTGAACGCTAGTGGTTCGACACACAGCTGTCGCTCTGACAAATAGTCTCCTGCAATATTACAATTACTTATTTTTAAACTAGCTTAAATATTGTGATGATAAGCTATATTTGAAATATATAAACATCACCATGAATATGAAGTGTTGAGGTTGTGAATATCAATATACCTATATAACATATATGCTACGTTTTATTGATCTCGATAACTGAACTCCGTTACTTGCTGCCGTGGAGAGAGCCTCCGAGTTGAGCTAACTGGGAAGGAAACACGGAGGGAGGCACTCCGCGACAACATTTAAAAACACGTCACGGTAAAAGCAAGATGGGGGCCCTAACCGACATAGTCTCAGACTTAGGCCAGAACGAGAATCAAAACTTAAGTGGAACTGGAGTCCATATTGCAACGATTGAACATAAATACTGGACCTAGTAGGGTTCATATTTGAGTAACGCAATCTAGACTGAGTTGAGTTGAGCTCGCAGATTGTTAAGGTTTCTTTTTTCTCCAAGCTACAATTTTTGTACAATCATATACCATCATAATAGACTAACCTCCGAATACTGAAACGCCACTTAATATTAAGCCCCGCTTTAACTATTTGAGCCACCCGGTTTCCTACCGAAACGGTTTTATCAAATAGTTAAAGCGGGACTTAATATTAAGTGGCGTTTCAGTATTCGGCCGTATGCCAGCTCACGGTTTCACGGAAGCGATACTTAGTATAAATTATATATCTATACCTCTATACAAATAAATAAAATTGAGGTGTCTATTTGTAATGTCAAAATTACAGCTTTTTACTAAATGCATATGAAAGTTTAAACGGTACATATTACAAAAAAATTTTTTTTTTACAATTTTTGTTTGTCTGTCTGTTTGTTCCGGGTAATCTCCAAAACTTTCACTGGCAGATATCTGATGTTATTAGGAACAACTTAGGCTACTTTTAGTTTAGAAAAATAATTAGGGTTCCGCGCAAAAAAATCCCTTGAAATCCAATATCTATATTCTATGTCGAATGTCTATCTCGAAGTACTCTAAATTTCTTTTAAATTAAACTCAGGTGAAACCGCGGGTCCCAGCTAGTATAATATATGACTGGTCATCATATCGGCCATTTATAGTCCACTGCCGAACAAAGGCCTCCCCATAGATTTTCACAACTGTGTCATCATTTTGGGGGGTAATTGCCAATACTCACCACGCTTAACTGGCGGGTTGGTGAGCGCAGTATGGCTACCGTTCTACAGAAGGGACGCTGCTACCCATCCCTCTGGTTTAGATTCCCTTAGTCGCCTTTTATGACCTCCACGGGAGGAGATGGAGTGGTGCTATATTCTTAATCCGGACACCACACGAAAATATGACTGATCAATGACATTTTAATGTTTTTTTATTTATGTAGGCTAGTTTTACACATTTACACCGAATATCTGTCTGGTAGTTTTGGGTATTCATGTAGCCTACACAAATGTCATGCTGATGGTGTTGTTGTGCGATGGGTCGTTGAGCTCTCTAAATCAGGTTGAGGTACACGATGACTGATTCATGCTTGCCGTCGGTCAGGACAGGTCATTCCAAAAAGCCTATGGATATACATTTTTCTTATATAATATGTACCTGCATATGTGTGGACTTTAAAACAGGAACTGTTGAGTTTCTTTTGGCGTTTCTTCTTACGAGTCATTCAAAAGGAAGTGTCGGTTTCATCCAAATTTATTGACGAGTGAAAATGGTTCTTGAAACCTATTTGATAAAATAATCATTTCGGCCGAATGAAGTCCACTGCTGGACACAGGCCTCCCCCAAAGATCACCACAACGACCGCTATGGATGTATTGTGTGCTCATTGGGGGTTCTTGCCACAATCGCCACACTTGGCAGGCGGGTTGGCGATCGCAGTTGAGTTGATAATGTACTCGAAGGACGCTGCTGCCCATCCTCCGTTTTATCCCTTAGTCGACTTTTACGACACCCACGGGATGAAATGGGGTGGTGGCATTCTGAGCCAGCACCACACGGTAAAATAAATAAGAAAATAAAGATCATATTATTTCATTTATTTTTTCCAGGTCATTTATTCAGATTCCGAACTGCTCTTTACGACTGTCATGAACATTTTCAACTCTACTTATTTTCCTTTTTTTTTATTGATGTCCAGTGGAAATTCTACATGGAACTTCCTTCGCCCCGGGGATGGGCAAAGGGGTGCCGGACTCCTACCGGCTAAAACCACTGGAGCGGTCATCTTCGGCACCGAAGGGGGCTCCAGGTCCTCGTAAGATCACACTAGAGCCGAAAGCCACGTAAAAACAATTTATCAATTTCTGGAAAAGTCTTATCTGTGGTTTCACAATGTTCCTCACACGTATTTTGTATAACATAAATAATATCTTGATACTGACAGCTGAGGTCATTTGCAAAGAAGCAATCAAATAATACTCGTTAGAAAGTTGAAAAATTAATATGTATCTTTAAGTAATTATTGTTGTAATTTGGATTTTCGTTGGCTGCAGAAAAGGACGTTAATTATATTTTTCATATGTCACGGACGATTTTGTTTGTTCTTTAATTTTCGGTATTATCATGATTTGTATATTTTGAGATTTAGCCTCGACAAGTCTACTTTGGATAAAATCCTTGTTTATTTTATGTACGAAATGTTTTTGGTTTGAGATTATAATCATCCAATTTAATAGCTCATCAGTATCATTATCATTGACGGTATGGTTGGCGCAGTAATTCAGCGACTTGATTTCAGCGCGGCCTACCTACGGATAGTTGTTCTGGGTCTGGATGTTTGTGTATGCGAGATTTGTCGCGAAAGCGAAATAATATCTATGGTATATTAGTCCATGACTGTCTGTGACAGCTGTCATGTGACAATGACGTTGGTGCCAAGAGCGGGTTTAGCAAGAGACTGGTCGTGCCGTCATTGTCTACCCGGTGCGCACGGGAACAACTTCAGATTCAGAAAGTGAGCTCTTTATTAACCAGATATTACCAGATTTATTTGTGTGTATCAGTACCAGTAGCCGATGCTATCGGCCTGTTTGCGAACAGTGATCAGATTCAGAAATCAGACCAGACTGATTTGCCCAGTACCAGAATCAGACTAGACTGATTTGCGAGGCTCGGGATGGCTTTAGGGCAGGTTGAAAGCCACGGGGGAGGGGGGGAGGGGGGTTCCCAATAAATAACCAGTAGACCAGCAAACAGTGTAAGAGAATCAGTAAATAATCAGGAACCAGTCAGCACTACATGATAATACAAAATCATTTTTTTTGCAATATATTTTCCATATATATTTCACATTCCCATTGTGATACATTAAATCCACTCAGAAATTCGCTATTTACCTTGTGGTATTTGGCGACAAGATTCGTGTGTGCTGTAATCACAATACGGGAGACAATTTAGTGAGAGTATCATAATTTAAAATACAAAAGGCAAGATGACGGTTCTTGTATATTGTGAATCGGGTTAAATCCGAGCAGCTTTTACCTTCTCTCTCTGCCTCTCTTTCTCTCTCTCTGAATATACAGTATGTATTCTACGCCAGCTGTCATCTCAATATCCGTACTATGCTCTAAACTAGATATTTAATGTTTGGATCTTTGACGTGGACCACAAAATAATGGGTCTGGCAATAAACAGCGAAGGTGGGCCTGACCAGAGCTGACACCATGACCTTTTTTTTTTTTTTTTTTTTTCTGACTGTCAAACTTCCACAAAGTAACAGTGATCATAAAAGTCTACAGCCATCAGGAAGAGAACCATAAAATGGACAATTTATTCTCCAACAGTTAATGTTTAGTCGTAAAACATGGCCTGGCCTCAATTTAAACGGAGGAAGAACGAGATAATGGCGGTGTCAAATAAATAACAACTTTGAACAATTGATTTTAATTTGACATTTAATATCTTGGATATTTCAATTAATTTGATTTTGGTCATACACTTGTTTCTAGCGCAAGCGGCTATTTTCAAAGTGTGTTTATCTGTTTAAATATATGAGATGGCATGCCATGATGTTATGAAATCTACATGTACGTCAAAGATTGTAAGTAAGCTATGTGCTATCAATCTGCGGGCCCATTCGTGTGAAACATTTTGTTTTCTTGTCAATTTAGCTATTACTTTAGGCTTAATATTTACAAACTCTCTCTTTGTGTGTCTGTGCATACCGTAGTTGGTTGCACATTCATCCAACCTTTAGAAAAACAGTCGCAATGTTTTTTTTTTTCTGTTCTTTAAAAAACGTTGCCCACACTAGGATTTCTCCTGTGTTGTGGGTGCGTTTACAAACATAAATTCCACACACAATACACCCAGACCCGGAACAAATACCTGCAGATCATACAAATATTTGTCCCGTGCGGGAATCGAACCCGCGACCCGGAGCACAGCAGCCGACTGTATCAGCCACTGCACCAACCGTACCGTCAATATATGTAACTGTTTGTTTTCCCTAATAAATAAGTAAAAATCTGCAGGAGTTTCCACGGATCGGTGTTATAGAAGAGTGGGTAAGATTTATTTTTAAAGTTAGTTGAATGCTTCGCTTTGTTAATAATATTTCTGAAGTTTATCTAAGCTCAAACATCCTCACATCTTTGAACACAGGGGTGCAATTCTCTTAGCTCAAACATCGATACATCCTTGAATACAGAATTTTTATTAACGTTGATAACCAGACTGGTCCTCATGGCTCACCACCTGCAACGTGTCCTTGAATAGCTTCAATCATGTCTTAGCGAATACCGAATCGGTTTTACACCGTTATTTCGATTCTGTATTCAAGGATGTATAGATGTTTGAGCTTAAGGAATTGCACCCCAGCATTGAAACAACGGTGAGAACCCAATTTTGTTTTTTTTATTTTTATTAGGGAAAACAAACAGTTGCACATTAAACATTGCGACTGTTTTTTTCAAGGTTGGATGAATGTGCAACCAACTACGTTATGCACAGACACACAAAGAGAGAGTTTGTAAATATTAAGCCTAAAGTAGTAGCTAAATTTACCAGAAAAAAATGTTTCACACGAATACACTAACGCAGCATAGTAACATCCAATCTATACAAATAAATAAAATTGAAGTGTCTGTTTGTAATGTCAAAATAACAGTTTTTTACAAATTGCATATGAAAGTATGTACGTTACATATAACAAAAACACTATTTTTTTAAATTTTGTCTGTCTGTCTGTCCGTCTGTCTGTCTGTTTGTTCCGGGTAATCTCCGAAACGGCTGGACCGATTTTGACGGGACCTTCACTGGCATATAGCTGATGTTATAAGGAATAACTTAGGCTACTTTTATTTTGGAAAAATAATTAGGTTTCCGCGTAAAAAATAAAACCCTTGAAATCCAATATATATATTCTATATCAAGTGTCTATGTCGAAGTACTCCAAATTTCTTTTAAATTAAACGCGGGTGAAACCGCGGGTCCCAGCTAGTTTATAATAAAGACAGCGAGATGAACGGAAGCATGAACTAAGAATTGAGAGTAAGCCGTTGTGTTACCTGAATTATTTAATGTCTCAAGAAGCAGGTTTCTAAGTTTCATCATCGTCATCATTTCAGCCGAATAAAGTCCACTGCTGGACACAGACCTCCCCCAAAGATCATCACAACGACCGATATCGGTATATTGTGTGCTTATTGGGGGTTTTGCCATAATCGCCACGCTATGCAGGCGGGATGGTGATCGCAGTTGAGTTGGTAATGTATTTGAAGGATCCTGCTGCCCATCCTCCGGCTAATCCCTTAGTCGCCTTTTATGACAACAACGGGATGAGATGGGTTAATGCTATTCGTAGCCGGCACCACACGGCTAAGTTTCTAAGTTTCCCTTCAGTTAATCCAAATAGATCAATGTGGTAAAAATAAATTGTAGTTATTCGCTAACACTAAAAACACCGTCTGCCACGATTTGCTGGTGTCCTCGGTTGTCTTTAATTGCGTCTTAGCGAAAACAAAATATCTTTATTACCTTACCTGAAAATATACGGTGTGGTGCCGGCTAAGAATACCACCACCCTATCTCAACCCGTGGGTGTCGTAAAATGTGACTGTGAGATCATTACTGCCGGAGAATGGGCAGCAGCGTCCTTCGAGTATATTTACAACTCAACTGCGATTGCCAACCAGTCTGCTAAGCGTGGCGATTATGGCAAACATAAATATGAGCACAAACATTTACCAAAACCGGTAGTCGTGGCGATTTTTGGGGGAGGCCCGACTCCAGTAGTGGACGTTTGACGGCTGTAATGGTGATTATACACTACTTAAGCCATCGCAATATACTGCTCAACCTGAGCCTCTCAGAAAGGGTGGCCAATCCCGTAGACATTAATCAAGCAAGATCCTTACCACCAGCGACTCTTCGCCGGCTCAGGTTATCTGTTGGCAATATGTCAGCTGCATGATATACCACGTAACTGTGGGGGTAACAATCAAGGCATGGCATGAGACACAATGTATGTTATGGTTCATCATTATCATCATATAGGCCACAGGACGTCCACTGCTGAACAAAGGCCTCCCCCTTAGATTTCCACAACGAGCGGTCACATGCCGCATCATCCAACGACTCCCAGCGACATTCACCAGGTCGTCTGTCCACCTCGTTGGAGGTCGCCCCACGCTGCGTTTTCCGGTGCGCGGTCTCCATTCTAGAACCTTTGTGCTCCAGCGGCCATCAGTTCTACGAGCAATGTGCCCTGCCCATTGCCACTTCAATTTACTAATCCTTTCAGCTATGTCGACAACTTTAGTTCTCCTACGGATCTCCTCATTTCTGATTCGATCTCGTAGAGAAATACCAAGCATAGCTCTTTCCATAGCTCGCTGAGTGACCTTGAGCTTTCTTATGAGGCCTATTGTGAGTGACCACGTCTCTGTTCCATATGTCATCACTGGTAACATGTTATGGTTAACTCCCTCCCTCCCTCCCTCTCCTGAATTTCCTCACATAAAACTTGCTTACTTAATGTTCACCTTTCTATACACTGGGATAAGTTTACATGACAAAAACACTCCCCGTGTGACAAACATTACCCCTTCTAGCACACATACAGTTAAAGCCAACACATTTGGCTTTACTCAAGTGTCCAGCAGACCCAAAGGTCGATGCGAACAAACATTGGTGAATGGAAATTGATTACAACGCCAACATTGCTCAGGTGGCCAACGTCGCGTTTGTACAATATGACAGATGTTTTGTTAAAACGGCTTCGTTTGGGGGATTAGTCATACGTGTTTTTTGTTTTATAGGAAGGAATGTGGATCATTGTGGTGATAATAATACTTTACCGGCTGCGAAATCTGGCCGAAGTAGGCTCAGAAATATAGTTAAGCAGTAAGAAACGGCAGGATCTGCTGCGAGTTCCGGAGATCAAACATACATCACTTGTTTATAAGTATTTGTTTGGCTTGGAGCACTTTGGTGTCACCTGGTGGTATCCTTACTATTAATTTATTATTACACCACCAATTGCGTGGCGGTCAGGAAAAAGACGGAAAATGCAATGAAGATATTGAAAATGGTTTATTACACTGAAAAAATAAACAATTAGCTATTCCATGTGTAGTAACTTAAGTTTAGCTTATATGGCTAAATTTTAGTAGACACCGTTTAGTCTACTAAAATTTAGCCATATAAGCTAAACTTAAGTTACTACACATGGAATAGCTTAAAATAAGGTAACTAATTACTAAGCATTTTTTCAGTGTACCGTTAACTGTCTCGACTTTAATAACCATAACAGCAGTTGCTCCTGGTTAAGACAGTTGCAATTTACTGTAAGTGCTTTTAAAGAGTGAGTGCCATCAGTAGTGCTATTCCGTAATAACTCACTAGCAAACTGTCTTCTGACTCCGCAATGAAAATGAGTAAAAGCGATACGAAATTAGAGATATCACTGCAGATTCAGGGGTGCAATTCCTCAAGCTCAAACATCCATACATCCTTAAATATAGAAGTGACATAACGGAAATTTCGGTATTCGCTTAGTTATGATTGAAGCTATTCCATGACACGTTGCAGAAGGTAAGCCATGAGGACCAGTCTTAGTGAGTACCAAATCGGGTTATCACCATTATTTCAATTCTGTATTCAAAGATGTATGGATGTATGAGCCTAGAGAATTGCACCCCAGAAGTGAGTTCGACGATGTTTTGACAGCGCCACGCATCCGCAGTCTTATCAAATGTTATGTGATCTTTATTTAGTAAAAAGGTTTCAATGAATTAACACTTTCACGTGTCTATTAATCTAGATGAAACCGGCATTTTGTACTGACTACCTCTGAGTAGAAATGGCGAAACAAACTCGAAGGTTTCTGTTTTAAAGTCCAGACATATTTACGATAAAATTGTATGTAAGAAAATTGTCAACATCTGTAATGGCGAAGAAAGATCCAAAGCCATTGATGACCTCTTCTGAGAGACGGCAACCGAGGACCGGGAGCCCCCTTCGGTGACGAAGATGACCGTTCAAGTGGTTTTAGCTGGTAGGAGTTCGGCATACCACTTCGCCCTCCCCAGGGCGAAGGAAGATCATGTAGAATTTCCATAGGAGACCAAAAAAACCTTATAGGTAGTAGGAAACACGATGCTAGTTAGGATTTCCACGCTTTGTCTGCATTTGAAGGTCGAGGAAGTCTTAATATCGACCTTCAGTTTCAGTAACAACATTTTATTCTCCCAAAACTGCAATAATATTTTCGTAACAAACATGGTTATGTACATACTTACAAGTAGGTACATAACATTAAGTATACATGAGCACAAAGACGATGCGACAGTAATAAGCAAGTGTTCCGTATTATATTTGCGCTCTTTTGTTCACCAACCTTGGTTGACTCACAGGAAACAGCCGATGCATATGTGCAAGTATCGTTTTTACTTAAAATGCATGATATATTGGTACGGTGAATCAGTATGCAATTTTATTTATTGAACTCTAATGCATTCAACTTGCTAATCCTTTCAGCTATGTTAGCAACTTTAGTTGTACGGATCTCGGCATTTCGTTTCGATTTCTTTTTTTACGTGAGTACTTACGTACTTACAAAAAGCGTTGAATAGAATAGAATAGAATAGAATCATTTATTCAGTAAATAGGTCCTAACAGACACTTTTACACGTCATATTGAAACAACGGAGGGCATTTCGCTACATGACAACCTCAGAGCCTTGAGCCTGAGAGAACCTTGAGCATTGTACCATCATCATTTTAGCCGAAAAATCTTCCACCGTTGGACATAAACCCCCCACAAAGATCACCTCAACGACCGGTCCAGTTATGTGTTGTGTGCTCATCGGGGAGTTTTGCCATAACCACCACGCTTGGCAGACGAGTTACTAGCGATAACAGTTCAGTTGTAATTAATGTACGCGAAGGACGCTGTTGCCCTTACCCCGCTAATCCCATAGTCGTCTTTTACGACACCCACGTAATGAGATGGGGTGGTGCTATTCTTAGCGGGCACCTCATAGCAAAATTAAGAACAAATTACATATATCTCCAGTGGTCGAAACATTGTCTAGGCTAGAAGAAAAACTATTTGCTTTGTTTATTCTAGCTGGACACTACTGCAAGTGATTAATTATGATGCAAAGCGTATACGGCAGTTACCGCTTAATGATCACCTGTCTTGATTCTGTAACGTCGTTGTAGATGCGTTGCGTGGAACCTGTTTCTCCTACAACGAAGACGGCTAGAGGCTTTAACGAGTAGGTAATCAGTAAAGCATAGACATATATATTCGTAGATTAAGTTTTGTAAAGTACATAAAAGTTGTGTAAGGAAGTACGAATCAAGAGTCAATACAAATCTATCAATCAAATTGACGGCACGATTGGTGCAGTGGCTGGTACAGTTGGCTGCTGCGCACCGAGTCGTGGGATCGATTCCCGCACGGAACAAATATTTGTATGATCTGCAGATAGTTGTTCCGGATCTGGGTGTAATGTGTGTGGAATTCATGTCTGTAAACACACCTACGACACAGGAGAAATACTAGTGTGGGGTAATGTTTAAAAAAAAAACTAAATATCAATCACTGCAAAATGGTTAAAGGGAGGATCAATTTTTTTTTTTTTTTTTTTTTTTATTTGCACAAAGAAATGCCACTGCCACTGATCTTCACTGCAAAGTGTGCCAGTTATTTGTTCCTAACAATTACCGTCGCAGCAGGAGCCATCAGTTATTAGCAGTCCCTGCATGCCGTACTGTTGGACACTCCAAGTCTCCCATACCCCGGACAATGACTGCGCTTAACGCTCTCTTGGATTCTAACCCCGACTTTGATTTGTTTGAGGATGCCTGGAAGACTATTCTGTCGAAATGTATAAAGATTTGTGAAAATAATGCATGAACGTGTTAATTGTGTGTTTATTTGTGCCTTATTTTTAATTAATAATTGTGTCTTATTTATAATTCTAGATTTTGTCTTTTTACCTTATACTTAGTTGTGATAATTTTATTTATAATTTATTGATAATTGTTTTAAGTAGTGTAATTGGCTTTGGCCGTTCTATTTAAAGTGAATAAATAAATTAATAAAGAGATGGAATCTGCTGTCGTGGTGAAATACTTATGGAGTTCCACTGCCTTGGGAGCATGCCGGGCTCTTACCTGTTAAAACCCACGGTGTGTTATTGGCAGGAGCCAATAACCTATGCCTAGGGGTGTTCGCCGTGGAGGCATTAGACCACACCCCTGGCAGGTATCGACCCATCACTTGGGCCTGTCGCTGTGTGACATGGCCGGCCGCACATTCCTTCAGAGAAAGATGGAATCTGCTTGTGATCTTGGAAAGTATAACGTTGAGAAGTCTCATGGCTCCCCATCATGAAGTACGAAAATCCCGAGGAACACAATAAAAATTATCCAGTTATTTTGTCCAGCATGAGAACCTACATTCTTGACTTTTAAGTTGGGAGTCCTGATTCATCATCATCAACGGCCACTCGCAGGTCACGACACAGTAGTAGCCAATAGGATAACACGCTTGGTAAGCAAGATGACGGCCTCAGAGCCTTCCCACATCAGTGGTATTGTAGATACAATCCTGCTGGCTAGAATAGTTGTCAATAACTTTTTACATTCTGTATCGTTATTTGAACCCACACCACCAGGTAAGCAACTCTTTCAACTTGATAAGAGGCGTGAAGCCATATAAAAACATTCGGGATATTCATAGCAACAACAATTGAAATCTATTTCTTACGAGCTGTTAATCGGTATGACCTATTTTGCTGTATCGAGCGCGTATTGCGTGTGTATATAGACATGGCAATAGACAATCTATAGCAGATAGTTTCTATGGCCAATACCTGGATTTTTATTGGTATATTTTCAGTGACCGAAATTGCACAACAGAATGATATGGGGAAATCCTCATGGGCACCCTCGACAGGTCTCGGTGCGCCACTCTCTCTGGCGGATCCTGCAAATGCACCCTGACCGGCTAGAGAAGTGTGCGCGTAGCACGGCTCCCCACCGTCTCGAGCCTAATTGGGTGATGGACTGCCCCAAGTCCGCTGACCGCATACTTTGCCTGCGCTGCAGGCTATGTAGCGGGTTTAAATTCCAGTTATTTTTGGTACACTTTTTGTGAATCTAGCGTGAAGGATTAAGTTTAAATTGTATTCAAAAACACAATGGTTTTGTTTGCATCTTATGGGTGCACTCGCTCCATCGTAGACCATGAGGTCTCGATGATCGACGATCATCGCTTTCCATCAGGCGAGATCAAGAATGGACCCAAACAATAATAAAAAGGAAAGATAAACCAACCGATAGCTTTACTAAATATCACTTTTCAAAATTTTTAACCATTGAACGGACGACTTTACCCCATACTTTAAGAAACTAAAGCAGATTGAAACCAGTTGCCGGAAATGAATGAAAGTGATTTTTAAATTACTACAATTTCGGCACTTTAACTATCTTGGAAGCAAGTTAGTAATTATAATATAGGAGTTAAATTTTCTAACAACCGGTGACTTAATAGATAACTTGAGCTAAAGTTAAATTAATTAATTACTCAACGGAACGAGTTACAGACAAAACTTGAGATACGTTTTCTGAATAAATTCGAATTAAACCATTTTGCTACTTTTAAGTCGAACAATTTGCTTCTCTTTTAAAGGGTTAAAATGTATACAATTAATGTAGCTATGTTTGTGTATGTATACATGTATGTTCGAGTTGTTTTTATTGAAGCACGTATTTTATTTAGACTTCAATAAATAAAAATAAAAACAGTATATAAGACATCAATTTTTATTTAACTTTGCCCCACACTTGGATTTTCTCTTGTGTCGTGGGTGCGTTTACATACACAAATTCCACACACAATACATCCAGATTCGGAACAAATACCTTCAGATCATATGATCCGTGCGGGATTCGAACTCACGATCCGGAGCGCAGCAGCCGACTGTATCAGCCACTGAAGCCAAAGGACTTCCACTGCTGAACAAAGGCAATTTGCCTGTTGGACTCACCACGCTTGGCAGGCGGGTTGGTGAGCGCAGTAGTTGTAGCAGTTGCTGCCTTTCCCTCTGGTTTAGAGACCCTAAGTCGCCTTTTATGACATCCACAGAAGGAGATGAAGTGGTGCTATATTCTTAATGTATGTTTTTGTGTTTAATTGAACATATTTGTTTTATAATTTATTCTAAGGTGCATTGCCGTTGGAGATGCCAATAAAGTAAAAAAAAACTGGTTGCACTCCGGGAGTGCCAACAGAAATGAAAATTTTATAGCAATAAATGTTTTTTTTTTATTTATCTAATTCACAAAATATAATACTATATTATCTGGCTGCGGTGCGAGCCGCCTCACAAAAAGCGCGCGTGGCTAAACCAAGAAGTTTTCACTTCAAATAACGTCTCGTAACGGTGTCGGGAGTCGAGAGATTTTATCTCAACTAAAAATATGCGTACCGCGCTAAAATATGTTTTCACTTCAAAAAACCGGAGGCAATATTCTGATGACACTGCACATTGCAATAACCTTCATGATGATGTCAGAAGCTGTTTCAGAAATATTTACATTTCAGGATTTACTCTATCGTCTAGGGCACTCGGTGACTTTATGCAGTGACTCAAAGGCGCGTTCATGAAACGCGCGACTGCATCGCGGTACTGCGACTGAATCGCTCTAGAAACATCTAACAATAAAGCGAGTAAAAATTTCAATAAAATATGCAAAAATTATGACCTCCATCCATTTACAACCAGTATAACATCAGCAAAACGGTGCTTGACCCTTGATTTTTTCTCGTGTAAACGGTAACCTGCCGTGTGGTGCCGGCTCAGAATGCCACCACCCCATCTCCTCCCATGGGTGTCGTAAAAGTCGACTAAGGGATTAGCCGGAGGATGGGCAGCAGCGTCCTTCGAGTACATTAACAACTCAACTGCGATCGCCAACCCGCCTGCCAAGCGTGGCGATTATGGCAAAACCCCCCAATGAGCCCACAACACATCCATATCGGTGGTTGTGGTGATCTTTGGGGGAGGCCTGTGTCCAGCAGTGGACTTAATTCGGCCGAAATGATGAATGATGAAACGGTAACACAAATTTACAAACTCTCGTTCTCATTAATGTCTCATAAATAATTATTAAATATGTTTATTAAATATAGTGAATATTAATTATTACTTATATGTATAGATCATAACCATGAAACTTATCATATAAATGTTTATATTTTTATTTTTATTTTTATATATTCAATTTGTTGTAACCTGTGTAAACACTAACAGTTATCTATGCAACTGCTATATGTGGAAATCTGTAATTGGCTTTCTGTTTCCTTACTATTATTGTTACACCTGTATTTTTAGCTGTAGATTTTCCAGTAATAAATAAATAAATAAATAAAATATTCTTATATAACAGTGAAATGGTAAGTAAACAAATAAAATCTATTACGTAACGGTACCTTAAGCTTTTATCGACACGTAATGCAGCACATGTGCCTAAACCGGTGCAATCCGGTTTATCAACCTACTTTATTATCTTCCTTTTTGCAAATCGCTAGCGCTATCAACTGTTCACTGCGACCAAAATCCCACCTTATGTGTGACGTCAAAAAGTTGGTTTTAAAATGTGGCGTATTAAAGAGTTAGGATGTTTCGTGTCCAAAGATTAATCTATTCAAATAATATTTTAGTTCTTGTGATAATATAAACTCAGTATGGAGGTCGGCCCAGTTCGCTGTTATCATGAATACAGTCTGTTTATTGTTTTATTAATATAGGTAATTTAAAGTTTGGTGTGTTCGAGAGCTCATCCTGGACCGACCTTGAAGTCAATTTTTCGCCATTTTTATATTATGTTATGACAGGTTGGAAATCTTTGATCTATAATATGCGGATATGAACAGTTAGGATTTGGTTAGAAAGGATTGATTTTATCAGAATATTATAAGATTATAGTAAAGAACCGTGTGGTGCCGGCTCAGAATACCACCACCCCATCTCCTCC
The DNA here is from genome assembly GCA_947459985.1 of Diloba caeruleocephala. Classification (NCBI taxonomy): domain Eukaryota; kingdom Metazoa; phylum Arthropoda; class Insecta; order Lepidoptera; family Noctuidae; genus Diloba; species Diloba caeruleocephala. The sequence continues at coordinate 861,010 of OX381620.1, read as the reverse complement.
CGTGGGTGTCGTAAAAGTCGACTAAGAGATTAGCCTGAGGATGGGCAGCAGCGTCCTTCGAGTACATTAACAGTTCAACTGCGATCGCCAACCAGTCTGTCAAGCATGGCGATTATGGCAAAACCCCCCATTGAGCCCACAACATACCCAGAGTTGTTAATGTACTCGACGGACGCTGCTGCCCATCCTCCGGCTAATCCCTTAGTCGACTTTTACGACACCCACGGGAGGAGATGGGGTGGTGGTATTCTAAGCCGGCACCACACGGCTAATGACTATTAGCTAGGTTTAAATATCATCATCATATCAGCCGAAGGACACAACGACCGGTTATGCTTCCCGCAAACAATGACTTCAGTAACTTCAAGTATCCACATTATTGAAAGACTCTCAAAAAAGGGCAACGCAAAGTAAAAAAAACGCAGTTTTCATTATAAATGAAATTGGCTGAAATAATTGAAAGCATGTTGCATTAAACATATACACCATACCTTGTTCAAATATGGTTAAGAGACTTTGACGTCAAAAACGACTTTGAAAATGAACAAACATGGCCACCTGTAACCTAAATTTGGTAATTTAATTCTGTCTTTACATTTATGACATGGCCGAAAGACCTCATTCTTCTCATGGCTACAAGCACGGTAACTTTTTTTTTTAACTTTTTTTTTATCAAAACAAATCGTTGCCCCGCTCTAGGATTCCTCCTTTGTCGTGGGTGCGTTTACAGACATTAATTCCACATACAATACACCTAGATATACGATACGATATACCCAATAGAACAACTGCCTGCAGATCATACAAATATTTGTTCCGCGTGGGAATCAAACCCACGTCCTGCAGCGCAGCAGCCAACTGTATCAGCCACTGCACCAACCGTGCCGTCAAGTCAATTCTTAATCATTTTTAAGCCCGTTCGAGGGTCAACAACTCAACATGTTACAGAAGGAATTAATACTACACCCGTGAGACCTTTACTACCGATTCCCTTCGTAAGGATATCTCCTCGTATGTGCAGTTTATGGACACAAATCTCACATGCACAAACACCCAGCCCCGGAACAAGTCTGTAGATCATACAAATATTTGTTCCGTGCGGAGATAAAATGAAATAACGTTTATTCAAAATAAACTTATAACGTAAACTTAATGTAGGCTCTTATGTTTAAGAACCTAAGGGCCTTTGTTCAGCAGTGGACGTCCTGTGGCCGATATGATGATATGGTGATATCGGCTAGCACACAACATACATTTATATAATAAAAAATAAAACATACAGGCACTATAAACAATATTATAAAATAATTGTACATCTCTACATAAATCGGTTATTAAAAGCGTGTCCGCTGCATCCAATCGTAAATCGAAGTCGACGATGGTTCGTCAATTTCGCGCATCTCTTAATAACGGTCAATTTTTTTTATATATGTGTATGTAATTGCCATTCGTATGAATTCATGTTTCCATATGACTGCTTTCATAGACTCACTTGTGTCCAATATCATGATGCAATCACCAAGTGGATTGATGATGGCATCATCATACGAGCTTATCCTCTGCTGGGATGCGACGCCTATGAGACTAGTACCATGATCAGGGTTGGAAGTGCAGCACGTGTTTCAGATCTTTATCTGATCAGAGATCTCACAGTTTGGTGTCTTAATACTTCCCAATAAGAAAGCAAAGTTGATCATTCCAATAATTTGTATGTTTATGTAATGTGCAAAACTAGTCGCTGTCTTACTGTTTAATTAACAGATCTACTTCATAATTTCAGCCGAAAAACGTCCACTGCTGGACAGAAGCCTCCCCCAAAGATTATGTGCTCATTGGGGGGTTTTGCCATAATCGCCACGCTTGGCAGACGGGTTGGCGATTTTAGTTGTTAAAATTGTACTCGAAGGACGCTGCAGCCCGTTCTTCGGTTAATCCCATAGTCGCCTTTTACAACACCCACGGGATGAGATGGGGTGGTGGCATTCATAGCCGGCACCACACGGCTTCATCATATTGGCCATTTATATGTCCACTGCCGAACAAAGGCCTCCCCCATAGTTTCAACAACTGTGTCATCATTTTGGAGGGTATTTGCCAATACTCACCACGCTTGGCAAGCGGGTTGGTGAGCGCAGTATGGCTACCGCTTCACAGAAGGGACGCTACTGCCCATCCCTCTGGTTAGATTCCCTTAGTCGCCTTTTACGACATCCACAGGAGGAGATGCAGTGGTGCTATATTCTTAATCCGGACACCACACGGCTTGGCAACAGTATATTTATATAAAATGCGGATGTGACCTCGAAATGATGACGTATGAGTTGCAGATTAATCTTTTAATGGTTATGTAACGATAATAAAACGTATTGAATAGAAATATATTAGTTATCAAGATAGTGAATCTAATTCTCTGCAAAGGAAAATGGAGCTCCGTACCTTTTGCTACCAATAAATCTATTGACTGTTTAATTGTAATGGTTTCCACAGCGCGGAGCTAGCTTGCGCCTACGCATCATGCGGCTTGCCTGTAGTGAAGTATGTTGACCATTATACAGGTACGGAGAGTCAGGACCGATGATGTTGAAGCGTGGAAGAGCCTACCTAGTACCCAGAGCTCGTAAATGGACTAGTTCAACCGAGGAAGTACACCGTCACCGAATATCGGCGTGAAGTAGCAACCTGAATGGTAGCGTTTCGTTATAACATGGAAGACATACGACAAAGGGGGGAGGGCTTCAAGGAACAAGTGCATGTCTGTCCCTCAAAGCAACAAATTTCCAGAATCTGTGGTCTGTCCTGGGAGGTAATTCTCTAAGCTCAAACATCCATACATCCTTGAAAACAGAATTGTAATAACTGCGGGAACCCAATTTGGTATTCGCTAAGACTCGTCCTCATGGCATACCACTGCAACGTGTCCTTGAATAGCATCAACCATGTCTTAGCGAATACCAAATTGGTTTTTCACCGTTATATCAATTCTGTATTCAAGGATGTATTGGTGAGTGAACTTAGGGAATTGCCTCACTGGTCAGCAACAAATCAGTGACTCCTCTGCTGTTGCGGACGTTTATGAGTGGCAGTGATCGTTTAGGCGACTCGGGCGCTCATTTGCCCACTTGTATAATTAAAACATTTTTTTATCAGAATCGTATCATCCAAAGGACGTCCACTGCTGAACAAAGGCCTGCCTCACAGATTTGCACAAAGTCCGGTTGCATACGGTCAATGAAGAAGTTTTCACTCAGTCTGAAATAAATTGGATAACTATATATATTTATATACTTTATTATCGCGGAGTGCCTCCCTCCGTGTTTCCTTCCCGGTTAGCTCAACTAGGAGGCTCTTTTCACGGCAGCAAGTAACGGAGATCAGTTAACGAGATCAATGAAACGTATCATATATATTGTTATTCACAACTTCAGTTAACACTTCATGGTAATTTTTATATTTTTTTAATATAGCTTACTATCACAATTGAAGCTAGTTAAAAATTAGGAATTGTAATATTGCAGGCAGACTATTTGTCAGAGCGACAGCTGTGTGTCGAACCACTAGCGTTCAGAATCGAATGTGTATAAAATATGAAGAGCGACTCAACGTCACATAAATTCGAATTTTGATTTGAATAAAGAATGAATCGTGAGGTGGACAGTGATAGAGATAGAAGGTATGAAGTCATGAAAGAGGTTGATTGAAATGAAGATGAAGGATGACTTCGTCGATCGAATACTTGTCGCTCTAAAGTATGTGCTATTTCTTGTATCTTTGAGTTGCTATCGCTTTAATTGTTAATAATATAATATTTATTTGCATTATTGTTTACATTTAGGTTTTTATGTACTTTGGCTAGTATACATTTATATTTACTTATGTGCAAATATAATATATCGGTATACCTCATAACTTTTTCCACATATAGGTTTTCATGTCAGTCTATTATTATTATTACACATAATAATAGAACACTTTTAAATGGATTACATCGCATTTATGATAGTTCGACATGCGGTCACGAGCCCTGCAAAGTGTTCGAAATGTCAGGAAAAACAAAAATCTATAATATACGCGATGTAATCGGCTTTCATTTCGGCCAAAAACATCCACTGCTGGATAGGAGCCTCCCCCAAAGGTTGCCACAATGACCGGTATAGGTTTGTGTTGTGTGCTCATTAGGGGGTTTGCCATGGCGCCACGTTGGGTAGACAGGTTGACGATCACAGTTCAGTTATAAATGTACACGAAGGACGCTGCTACCCATCCTCCGGCTTAAAAATATTTTATTATAAAACTTCTGTAAGCAATATGTTTTGGTGTACAATAAGGAGTATGTAAATAAAATGCTAGTAATACACTAATTCGTACGAGAGAAGACGGCACGGTTGGTGCAGTGGCTGATACAGTCGGCTGCTGCGCTCCGGGTCGTGGGTTCGATTCCCACACGGAACAAATATTTGTATGATCTGCAGGTAGTTGTTCCGGGTCTGGGTGTATTGTATGTGGAATTCATGTCTGTAAATGCACCCACGACACAGGAGCAATCCCAGCGTGTGGCAACGTTTAAAAAATATGTCATGTGACCACTATAAAAAGTGGAACATTGTGAAAATAGACAAATCATACCGGGGAAGCTTAGATACTGATAAATATAACTATACTGCAAAATACTGGTTTTCCAAAGAGGTCAGCCAGATAGTAGTCACTCCAAACAAAACTAGATACTGCCCACGTCAGAGATGAAAGAGCTGCGCATGCGCAGTGGGTTCCAATTAAGTAAGTTAAATTATTTATTGCCATACAAAATATTGTTCAAACATCAATCTATTTTTGTAATTCAGGAACAAAGCTTTAAATGAACTTCGTAGTGTATTTTAGTCATAAAATATACTGATTCCATTGGATATCGTTAATGTGCACCTTTTTTTGTCGTGGGTAAATCCTCATGGACTTCCTCAACATAGGGAGGGGAGGAGGGGCATGCCATGGTGTTCCTTCAAATTACCTATGGCTGAGGGTGAGATTTTCGCCGTGTAGGCATTGGACCAAAATCCTGGCACGTATCGGCCTGTCGCTTAGTCCGATAGGCCCTGTCTCCTGAAACATGTGGGGATGATCAATGGCTATCCTTTCAAAGATACGACTGTATGGCTTAATAGTCATACAAAATAGAAGACAAAGTCTCTTAAAATCAACATGCTACACAAAACAGAAGAACGTAAAAGACGTAAAAACGGGATGGCTTAGGGTTAGAGTCAACTTGGTTCTTGTTTGGCAGTATGAGTCTGTCATGGTCACTTAAATGTCTTGTTGATGGCGTTGTGTATCGGGTTGTTGAGTTCCCTGCAATGTGGTTGAGCTGAGCGACGCCGATGCATGCGTCATACTCGTGAACGGGTGCTGTTAAGTGGGACTGATCAGTCCTTACTGCCATGCAATATTGTTAAATGCGCATCATTATCATTTTACTAGTTTTCACGCTGGCAGTACACGATTCTCGCGTACGTTCATTCTGTTTGCAAATATCAACATCAACAATGTAATGTAACATTTTTTATTATTTTAAAAGAGTGTCTATGTAGTTTCTTGCCGGTTCTTCTCCATAGGACCAACTTCTTGGAACCGTGCAACTACATTCTGACTAGTCATAAGTGCCTGCAAATGGTTTTATGAATTCATTTTGATTCAGAATTTGAATTTGATAGAATTACAACAACAAAAAATCATAACAGCAGAATTTTACACATAACTTCTGCTTGGCTTAAAATTATAAAAGCACTTTAGAAAAGTCAACGTTTATCGTGCATGGCTCAAAAAAGTCGCCCCTAGGAAGAAGAGCCATCAAGAAACTCTTTACATTCTCTTTTTGAAAAAGGGATATGACAATTTAGACAAGTATGTGAAAACAAAGTAAACAATATGTGAAATAAATACACACATTAACAGAACAAATCTCAAAGTCAAAAGTGAAATTTCACGCAACCTAAACCTTTAACAAACAACGTCACAACGACGCTTCAGTGACAAGCCGTTTAAGTTACAAATGGCTTCTAACATAGGACTATAACTAATTATAGTGTGCCGACAAAACGGGCTAGTTCTGTAGAAAGTTGCCACAAAACAAACGGACGGCCCAAAAGGAGACAAACACGCCGAAGATAGATACGGGAATAGAGTGACCACATGTTGTTAAGGATAATTTGTAGTCATTTATTTTGCCTAACATAGCATTACCCTGAATTTTCGGAATTTGATTATCTTTTTTTACACTAATTAATTATTATTAACTATTTACACCTGAACAATTTTTTTTTTTTTATATGAAAACGTTGCCCTACACTAGGATTTCTCCTGTGTCGTGGGTGCGTTTACAGACATGAATTCCACATACAATACACCCAGACCCGGAACAACTATCTGCAGATCATACAAATATTTGTTCCCTGCGGGAATCGAACCCAAGACCCGAAGCGCAGCAGCCGACTGTATCAGCCACTGCACCAACCGTGCCGTCATTATTATATCACCTTTTTAAATTATTATATGCAATGGTTTATGATTTGATATTGACACTTTTAAGAGGTTTAGACTTTACTATGTTTAATGTCTTTATATAACCTGGATTTTCGAGAACATTGTACTCATAAATATTGTAACTTGGTTTTAAAAGAGTAACCATGGAGTTTCTTGCCCGTTCTTCTCCATAGGAAATCTACATCTTGGAACGAGGCAACTCAAGTCTTGACGATTCATAAGTGCTATTAATGGTTTAAATGAATAAAAATCTTTTTATCTTCATCTGATCTTATCAGTCATCACTTGCGTTAACGGTGAAGGAAATCATCGTGAGGAAACCTGCACACCTGAGAGGGCTCCAATGTTGTCAATGGTGTGTGTAGTCCACCAACCCGCACTAGGCCAGCGTGGACGACTACTGCCCAACCTTTCTATTCGTGAGAAAAGGCCCACGCCCAGCAGTGGGACAGTAATGGGCTGATTATGATGATGAATGCAGGTGTCATAGAATAGGTGACGGTTATTTAAAATGATATTTATAGTAAGCCTATAAGATATCAGTAAAGTTTTGGCCAAACGACGACGACTGCACTATTTTGCTGGGGGCACGATACAAAGAGAAAGGTTGGTGCAGTGACTAAACGATTGACTTTCCGTGCTGGAGGCTGCGGATACAATTCTCGCATCGGACAAATATTTTTATGATCGACACGTAGTTGGTTGCAGGGCTGGAAGTTCGTGCATGTGAAATTGATGTCTGTAAACTGTGCTTTCGATACAGGAGAAATAGTAGTATCAGGAATGGTAAAAAAAGAAATGTCAGCTGAAAATCTGACATACAAACAACGTGTTTTCTATGATAAGCTTCTCAGATACAGACACGTTAGGGAGCTCTTGCTGCATAACCAGTCAATCTGGCGAAGACGAAAAGGCCCCCAACTATAGTTCGCTTTTGAGCTACGACTATTTTAAAAGGCTTGGTCTCAAGTATGATTAGGCATTAAAAATTTTGCTTTGCAAATAGCAATAGGCTTGCCTCTATAGCATGCGATGGCAGCATGTATATTTTTATCACACGTAGTTTATATCAATTTTAAAAGTGAATATGTATCAACATATATATTTAACAAAAACAAGAAAGAAACATGAAATGATAATTACACAAAAACAAATATAGAAAGCAATAAAATTGATTCTGTTTCAATTTAATTAAGTTATTGCTTAAGTTGAAGCAAGCCTATTGATTCATGTCTTTATTGCGTGTGTTTATTTTTTATCCTATTTCGCTTATGACGACGTTCCCATTTTTAATTAATTCAAGATTTTTTATTTTTTATTCTATTTTTTTAACATTTACTCTCTTCACTCCCTGCAAAACAAAAGTGTAAAAATTACGATATCTTTGTTAAATAAAATACCTTTAATTATCTTTTACTGATCCTTCATACTGATATCGCATGGTCACAGTACCAGCTATCAGTTCTAAGTCACGTCAGATAAAGCGATGTCTCCATTCCGCTTCCAAGCAAATACTGACTTGTACACACACACGCCTTTATTCCCTCCAACACGAACACACACATAGAAACACACAAATGCACACTGCGTGTGCGTAAGTTCGTAACTCGTTACGTAACACGCGTGTCGAACTGACAAAATTTATGCGTAGCTGATTGTGTTGCTATGCTGTTTGGGAAATATGGTGCAGATTAGAATGGAGAGAAAATGTAGAGAGATGGAGATAACGGCGAAAATGTTATGATTTACTTCCTTGAGTTGGTTTTTTAGATTGCAGTGTGAGTATTGAATAACTGTCCCAACTATAAACAAGCGTACGCTCCACTTCGTCACTAATGTTTGGTTGTTTGATAGTCTTAACAGATGAAATGAAGTTTTTTCGAAGTGAAAACTTCTTTTAGCGCGGTACGCATATTTTTAGATGAGATAAAGTCTCTGGACTCGCGACACCGCTACGAGACGCAGCTATAGTGTTTGCATATATGCATGTACATTTAGCAGACCGCGAACACGTCTAGATAAATAAAATAAAAAAAAATTCACATCTGGCGGCACTCCCGGAGTGCAGCGCGTATTTTTTTTTATAAATCTTGGTGATGAGACGAGCAAGTCATTCGCCTGATGGTAAGCGATAGCTTGCCCAATACAATTAGAATGCTACCCAGGGCTAGTCCCGCGATGCATCATACTACTAGTACTAAGTACCAGTTGTTGTGTTGTCAGATGGTAGAAATTGAAAGAGACTTATTGAAAGAGTTCGTCTAGGTGGGTACACCGCGGGGGGCCTCTGGGTGTTCGCGGGTAAGTAGATTGGGGAATCTGCGTGCCCACACCAAGCGACCCACGAGAAGACGAAGACGATGGCGTGCTTGTGGCTACTGGGCCCAATACACACCCTCACCGCAGTGGGTACACCGCAGATATTCTGACGCCAAACTGTCGTTTTTAAACTGTAAACATTACTGTGATCCAGTTTAAGGGCACTGTAGCTAGTGATATTAGTGGGCATGAGAGACGAAATCGCCACCCATTGGTGCCACGCCTTTAGGTACATCTCGGAGGGGATGACTGTAAAGTGGTCATTCCCTATAGCGGAGGGAAGGAGACTATAAAAATACAGCCCCCCAGGCACTTCTCGGCGAGGATTGTAAAGGATCCCTCAAGTCTCACTATGCACTGTGCTGCGCACACGGTGGCACGTAGCCACGTGCGCACCACTGTCTTCCCGGGGGTCATAAGTGCCTGTGAATGATTCATAATTGGTTCGTTGGTTTCTAAATAAATAGCATTTTAATTAAATCCGGCTCAGAATGCCACCACCCCATTTCGTCCCATGGGTGTCGTAAAAGTCGACTAAGGGATTAGCCGGAGGATGGGCAGCAGCGTCCTTCGAGTACATTAACAACTCAACTGCGATCGCCAACTCGCCTGCCAAGCGTGGCGATTATGGCAAAACCCCCCCAATGTGCTCACAACACATCCATATCGGTGGTTGTGGTGATCTTTGGGGGAGGCCTGTGTCCAGCAGTGGACTTCATTCGGCCGAAATGAAGCTTTTCAACTTGTAAGAATCTGGTACACACTGCTGGCCTTTCCTTGCTGGAATTGATTTCCAAATGAACAATGCCACACACGATCGCGTCTCGTTTATTAGCCGATCCAAGCAAAATTATCAGTTATCAACCAAACATAAGTCAGGGTATGTCTTATCAGAAAATAAGATAGAATCTTGTGGTATCCAAAATAGTTGGAATCAATCAAATAAGCTCACTGTAGTTCACTAAAAATATTTGGAAATGCCAAAAATATGCACTTTGAATGCCTTTTCACTTAGTAACAAACTTACTAAATGAAAAGGAAGCAAGAAGTGCTTTTTCATTGGAAATTAAAATAAGGTTTACAAAATTCAACTAAGTTTAATGCTTCAAACAGATCAATAAAAAACAACTCATTTCTTTGAATAATTCTAGAGATATCGTGTTTACATTCGAACAAATCAATTATTCAAGTCTATAATTCATCATCATTTCAGCCATTTATACGTATACTACTGAACAAATGCCTCCCCCATAGATTTTCACAACTGTGTCATCATTTTGGGGGGTATGTAACAATACTCACCACGCTTGGCAGGCGGGTTAGTGAGCGCAGTATGATTACCGTTTCATAGAAGGGACGCTGCTGCCCATCCCTCTGGATCTTCTTTGGAATCTCTGGATCTGGATCCTTTAGATTCCCTTGGTTGCGTTTTATGACATCCACGGGAGGAGATGGAGTGGTGCTATATTCTTGATACCACACGGAGATAATTAAGGATGTTTTATATTAATAAATTTGAAGTCACATCAGAATTGATCATTAAAATGTTCTGCTGACATTATAATAGTTATATATATTGTACTTTTTGTATGTAAAATTATGGAGATAATTTAGTAGAGGAAATTAGCTGGTATGGTTATGGTGACAGTAGAGGCTATCCCACAACCACCAAGTCACATAGTTCTCCTTCCGGTCCTTACCTACTTTCCGTTGTAGGTCAACCATTCAAGCTGTTACACGAGAAGTACAAGAGGAAGAATAACTCCAAAATTAAATACAATGCTTTCTGTCTTACCCACATATTACAAACTACACGAATTAATGGTCATTCACTCGGAAGATATTGCGCAATGCACGTGTTTCGAACTGACAGAAATTATGCGTAACCTACTATATTTTCTGAATTTGCATAGGTTAAGTGGTTTCTATGCCGTCTCATAACAGGCCATCAATGTATACTATTGTGATATAATACATCATTGGTGTGGGAAGTTATGAAAAACATAGCAGAAATGGTAATGTCGCCAGGATATGGCATGTAACGATCAGCGCAAACTTGGCGTAGAGCTGAACTCACATGCTCATTGGCTTGAAGCATACATGCGTATGCTCAAGCGTGCCCACTTTTACTCGAGTTTATATATGCTTACTTTGTCCAGAACGACACAGTGTACATAGTGCATGAAGCAATGAGACGTTTAGACCTGTAAGTATAAATACTACCTTCCCTTTCTAAAATAATTATCAATAACAGACTAGTATTTTTTTAATCAAACAAATCTTATTTGTATAGTAATATGGCTTTCGACGTAGCAGATCCAACGACGATGCAGTTAGCAATCCTACTAACTATATAAGTACTAATTTTAAACAAGGTTAACAAATTCATATCCATATTTTTAGATCTAGATAAGGCCTTGGATAAGGTCTCAGATCCCGGCTATATAAATTGAAAAAATATAATAAAACATTTTTAAACGGATTACATCGTGTGTGTGTTGTTTTTCCTAACATTTCGAACACTTTGCAGTGTTAGTAGTCAAGGATGACTCATATTATAATGAGTAAAAGAAAGCATATTATACTACTAATTTTAAATTGATATCAAAGGGAATCAACTGAGCCTTTTAATTGGTTACTTCAACAATAGTACATAGGTATCAAGGTAGGTCCTTATTATAAAAGTACTGACCTTCCAGTTACTTACAGAGTACCTCAAGGATGTATACTTGGATCAACTCTCTTTCTAATTTCCATAAACGATCCCCTTTGTCTAAACTCATTTAAAAAAGGGAGGTGCAGAAAGGCTGCTGTTTCACAAAAGGAACGCTGCTACCTATCCCTTTGGCTTAGAGTCCCTTAGTCGCCTTTTACGACATCGACGGGGGAGATGGAGTGGTGCTATATTCTTAATCCAGATGCCACACGGAATTATTACATTCATAATTTCGGCTGAATATAGTCCACTGCTGGACGAAGGCCTCCACCAAAAGATCACCATAACGACCGATATGGGTGTGTTGTGTACTCATTGGGGGGTTCTGCCATAATCGCTACGATTGGCAGGCGGGTTGGCGACCGCTGTTGAGTTGTTAATGTACTCAATCTGCTGCCAATTCTCCAGTTAATCCCACAGTCACCTTTTACAACACCCACGGGATGAGGTGGGTTGGTGCTATTCGTAGCCGGTACCACACGGCATACTTGTGTAATACATTAATAGAATTATATAATAATGCCTTATGTGTCTACCGACTGGTTTAAAACCATGATAAATTAATAGCTATCTCAACTAAGTCACGAGAGTAAGTTTGTGTATTCATAGTACGGCACGTGTATCTATGGACCAGCGAGCTAATTAGCTAAAAACAGCAACAGCAGACGCGATAGCAGCTATCGCGCAGCAAATGATCCACCGGTGGCAAAGCGTCAAAAAAAATTGGTATTTCGTAAGGCATCGCCCGCCAGTCGCTATTGTGGAAGATGCATAGTTACTAGCGCCAGTAGCCACCAGTGGAACTAAAAAGAATGAACGTTTTTAGTTAATTGATTGTCCGATAGAGGCGCGTCAGAGATCTTCGCCTGTTTAGTCGCTATCGGCAAATAGGTAATACCAAATTGACGTTGGACAGCGGCGTTGGAGCAATTTGCGTCTGTTGCAAAGCGTCTGCGACTTAGGTCATCAGCCCGCCGATCTGTCTATACTCACATAGCTATAATAAACGATTTTGGATCCGTCGGCAGGAACATACTTATTGGCCGCGACTATACGTGTATAAACTTCAATGCTGTCAATAAAAAAACCTCTATGATAAAAATGTATAAGAGAGCGTATGTGCTATACTCTACTTATTACTTTGAAGGCCTCTATTAGTACGACACAGATATTTTATCTCATCGATATTTGTTTTGGTATCTAAATTATAGTGACTGTACGATACACATGAAATTAAAATGATTATAAAAAATAAGGTAACTGACTACATGTAGATATTAGACAAAATTCATCCGGGATCGAACCTGTTATGATAACGCACTCCTCAATATACCAAACAAGAGGTTATCAGCACTTCTATTCCATTGTAAACATAAGTTTACTATAAAAACATTTTTAATTAAATCATATATTATAACCAACCTTCGAATACTGCTCTACATATACTGCGCAACCGGGCCAGCTGTGCCACAGCCGGGCCTCGAACCCGCGACCCTATTGTATGCTAAGCGTCACTGAGTCACTGCCGGCCGATATCGATACAGTGATAATATTATAAAGCAGACTCTACGGCGCCGTTGATAACGACTCTATTATTTTTGAACTGCAAATAGACATGACTGACTTAATAGATATTTTTTTATATAATTTTTACCAGCTATTTCCTGCGGTTCCGTGTGGTGCCAGCTACGAATAGCACCAACCCACCTCATCCCGTGGGTGTCGTAAGTCGACTAAGGGATTAGCCAGAGGATGGGCAGCAGCGTCCTTTGAGTACATTAACATCTCAACTGGGATCGCCAACCCGTCTGCCAAGCGTGGCGGTTATGGCTAAAATCCCAAATAACCAGCCACAACACACCCAGACTGGTGGTTGTGGCGATCTTAGGGAGAGGCTTGTGTCCAGCAGTGGACTTAATTCGGCTGAAATGATGATTTCCGGCGGCTTTTTTGATTTATAAAATAAATCTAACTTTAAATGCCTTTCGGAGCCTCGTTGCTTCTTAGAGTTTGTCATGAAGCGAAATGCCGTCAATTATTTATTTCAGTCTGACGTGTAAAAATAATGTCTGTAAGCACCTAATTATTGAATAAATTGTATTCGTATATTCTGGAATATTTCATTTGCCGCGTCACAATGATTCTTTATTCAGTTTCGTGTTCGACGAAATATAGCTAAATGTAAATATTATAATATGTAGTTGTACAATATAGATATTAAAATTGAGCCTTCGTTCGGTACATTCATACCATGACAATGGTGTGCAAACTAAAAATAAAATAACACATAAACAATATTATACGAATGAGCATTAATATCATCAATAATTACAATTTAATAAATAATAATGTCATTTTAATTAATGTCAAAAACATAGTTAAAACTGTCAAGCAAATTATTTTGATTAATTGTATCATTTAAATGATGGAGAAAAAAGATTAGCATTGAGTTAGTATTTAAACATTAATTGCAATTTATTGATCTGTCATATAATCGTTAAGGCTATAAAAACATTTACCTAAAAGCCATTTGGTTAGAGATCTTTTAAAAACGTCACAGGCAAATCATTAAAGCGATTGGGTAGTTTATTATACACCTTGATTGCATTTATGTATGAGTTTCTTTTATATAATTCTAACTAACACTGAGGCATGTGTAGCTTAAATTTGTTTCTGGGTAAGACATTCCATTTTACTACCTCCGAATGAACGTCAAAATATTCCGGATGTTGTTTAACAAACATACAAAGTTCCCTGATGTACATGCAAGCGAGTGGTAAAATTCTAAATTTGTCAAATAAAGGTTTGCAGCTCTCCATAAACCAGGCTTCACCAATGGCCCGCACACTTTTTTTTGAACGCGAAACACTTTATCGAATTCCACAGAATTACCCCATATCAAAAGGCCATAAGCAAGCACTGAAGAGACGTATTCGTGATATGCAGTAAGTGCTGCTTCTGTCGATACTGTTGTCCTTAATTTTTTTATGGCATAGACAAATCTATCTAATTTATCACAAATATATCCAGGGCATAGGGGTATCCTTCCTCTTCTTACACCCGCTGATAAGTCAGCAGCGACTAAGGAGTCACAGATTTGGGACCAACGCATGAAGATCAGGCTTCTTCCCGCCTTGGCCCCAATTTATTCGGGGTTGGCACAATATGTGAGTCATTTTACAACGATTAGACAAAAGGTTTTCACGGTCACCCGCCGCCCTGATACCAACACTCCTTGGCTATGCTAACGTTGGTGGTTTACACGCCACCCGCAGGTAACCCAAAGCGCTTAATGCTACGCAATGGGTTCCAAACTCCCTTAGTCCCTTCTACGACACCCACGAGATGCGATGGAATAGCCCTATTCGTAACTTGGGAGTCGCGAGCGCGCTTATTGGGAAATCAGCGTGCCCATACCGAGCGACCCCCGGGAATACAGCGGTGCGCATGTGGTCACGTACCGTTGTGGGCGCAGCACAGTGCATAGCGAGGCTTCGGGGGAATCCTTTACAATCGCCCCGAGAAGTGTCTGGGGAGGTGGCCTTTCCTCACCTTGCCTCCGTTGGAGGGAGTGACCGCTTTACAGTAATTCCCTCCGAGATGTGCCTAAAGGCGTGGGAGCCACCAATGGGTGGCTCTAGATGAAGATTATTCGAGTTCCTGGAGCCTGCCTTCGGTGCCGAAGATGACCTTTCCGGTGGTTTTAGCTGGTAGAGTCCCGGGGCGGAAGAAGTACATGATATATTTCCACCGGATCAATAAAAAATAAAAAGCCCTATTCGTAAGCTACACAGTATTATGCATCAGCCACTCCTCCGGGGTGTAATCCTGGGCAGCGATAATCGCTTACCGACGAGCATGTTGGATCACCTTCCTCTAGTACAAAAAAGGTATGCGGACATGAATATCTACGTGACTACTTACACTCCTGCCTATCATGTAAATAACGAACAGTAAATCAAAGTTGTTTTTCACAAACACATTGACTTATTACATAGACACGGAATTCAGTCGCCGATAGGTCTTGAATGCTAATACTAGAGCCACAAGCCACAAATTATATAGAAGTGCCACTATGCAAACAAATTTGCTCACTACAATCCCTGAAAGAAACAAAAGAAATATATGCTATCACTATCTATGCACGGTTGTGTATAAAATTTTGCTAAATCGCGACCAATCTGTGAATACAATGGTTTGCGAAAGTTCACCTGTACCGTATTTGCGTGAATTTCTTAACGAGCTGTTAAGCGTGGACCTTTTGTTTTTCTCTACATTATGTCATAGGTGAGGAAATTTCAATACTGACCTTGAATGCTTCGACATTTACCACAAGTATTATACGTATGATTTAAATGAAATTCAACTTTATCCTGATAGCAAAAGCATAGTTAGCGGTGGTAATATTTCAGTGGGGTTTCGGTGTTATCGAATAAATGTGCATAAAAAACATGTTTACGCTACATTGGGTGTTCTTACGTAACCAGATATTTTTTTAATTCATCCTTGAGATATGTTATCTCGAGTGCTAGTGTCTGTTTGGGCTAGGGTTCAATATTTATACAATTAATGTTACGGTAATTATTTAATTGTGTATCAGTGCGTTTCTTGCGCGGATTCCGTACAGAGGTTTTCATACCCATGTAAATCATCACCATATCAACCAAAGGACGTCCACTGAAGACCAAAGGGCTCCCCCATAATGTACACAACAACCGGATACATGCTGTCCGCATCCAACGATTCCCTTCACCAGGTTGTCTGTCCATCTCAAACTTAAGTGCCAATCGGCAGGGAACAAAGCTCATAGTACGAATGTCCATCATATCAGCCAAACAACGTCCACTACTAAACAAAGGCCTCCTCCATAGATTTCCACTATTGTGTCGTCATTTTGGGGGGAATTAGCCAGTTCCCACCACGCTTGGCAGGCGGGCTGGTGAGCGCAGTATACCTATTGTTCCACAGAAAGGACGTTGCTGCCCACCCCTCTGTATTAGAAACTTTTAGTCGCCTTTTACAACATCCACGGGACATAATGGAGTGGTGCTATATCCGGACACCACACAGAATGTCCGTTGGAGCAAAAGGTTTTGAAGTGGAGACCACGCACCGGAAAACACTTACGTAAATGCAATAAAGCAAATGAAGCTCGCGAACTGTCCACGACAGGATGGAATTAGCATGATACAGAAAATGTTATCACTATACTTGGGAGTATATTAGATGCTGTAGCGAGAACCGTTAAGGCTTTCGCTTATTTGATTGATAAGTAAGTAATAAAAAGTTGCACTCCGGGAGTGCCGACAGAAGAGAAAACTTATTTTGGCGCGTTAGGAGATGTTGTTGTTGCCGGTGTTGCCAGTGATGACATATGGAACAGAGACGTGATCACTTACAAAGGGCGTTATAAGAAAGCTCAAGGTCACTCAGCGAGCTATGGAGAGAGCTATGCTTGGTATTTCTCTACGAGATCGAATCAGAAATGAGGAGATCCGTAGAAGAACTAAAGTTGTCGACATAGCTGAAAGCATTAGTAAACTGAAGTGGCAATGGGCAGGGCGCATTTCTCGTAGAACTGATGGCCGTTGGGGCACAAAGGTTCTAGAATGGAGACCGCGCACCGGAAAACGCAGCGTGGGACGACCTCCAACGAGGTAGACAGACGACCTGGTGAAGGTCGCTGGGAGTTGTTGGATGAGGGCAGCATGTAACCGCTCGTTGTGGAAATCTAAGGGGGAGGCCTTTGTTAAGCAGTGGACGTCCTATGGCTGATATGAAGGAGATGTTATCTCATCTAAAAATATTCGTACCGCGCTAAATGAAAGTTACACCTTTTTTTTTTTTAAACTTTACCTCACACTAGGATTTCTCCTGTGTCATGGGTGCGTTTACAGAAATGAATTCCACATACAATACACCCAGACCCGGAACAACTACCTGCAGATCATACAAATATTTGTTCCGTGTCGCGAGTCCAGAGACTTTATCTCATCTAAAAATATGCGTACCGCGCTAAAAGAAGTTTTCACTTCCATAAACCAGGATATTTTATTGATAAATGCTGACAAGGGAAACGCCACTGTGGTGATGAATACAACAGATTACAAAAACAAAATACATCAGCTGTTGTGAAAAGGTATACAAGCCGGTATCATATAACCCTGGCTTGAGTAAAGCGTGGAATACCAGCTCTCATTCAAGACAACAGGAGCTTTGAAGACGGGTACGACAAACTACATGTACCGATGCCACATCAACTACCAAAATTATATGATTTGCTTAAAATTACAAACGAATTCGATTTCCAGGCCAAGTAATAGCATTTTATTCTGGAAAATGTCTCAGCCATCGTCCAAGATTTGAATTATGACGGTAGCTAAGCCTGTTTCCCACTTAGCTGGTATAAATTGAGTTTCCTTTCGACTCACCTTGGCTTGAATATTACCTCCTTGCAGCGCTTATTGAGTAGGGTGACCTACAAATACGAACTTTTGAAATGAGTTGATGACTAAAGTTTTAAATTGCATTTGATTTCTTATTGGAAGGCTGTGTTCCCAGTGTTCATGTAGATGGGTGTCGTTGACGCCACGGTTAGCTCAGTGGCTAACCAATTGGCTTTCTGCGCAACGGGTCGCGGGTTCGATCCCTGCACGGAGTAAATATTTGTATGATATACAGGTAGTTGTTTTAGGTCTGGGTGGTTGTGCATGTGAGATTTATGTCTGTAAAATGTACCACCGATACAGGAGAAATCCCAGTGTGGGAAACATTTTTATTTAAATAAAAACGACTTACCGTTGATAATAAGAGGATGGTAGTAGCATCTTCCCGTGTCCTGATAACAGCATATTACGATCACCAATTCGCGTACTAAGCGCCCGAATGACCGCTCATTGGGAGGCCCACCATTTACAGTAGTGAACGTTTTCGGGCTGATGGGTATGCGTGTCGAAACCAACTGCCCATGTATTAAATTATAACGTTTGTAACCTCGTAAACTGAAACGAAATAATAGTACACTCATCAAATTAACCTATATTTCTACAGAACCCTCCAATTAAATTTTATGTTCTTTATAATATTAATAATGCAAATGTTGGGGCACACGATAACATATCATGTTTGTTGTCGCTAAAATATGAAACGTGCTGCGATTGGTGTCAGAGTTCACGCTTCCTGGAACATGGCGGATAGTCCGCACCATTTTAGGGTTAAGATTGTTGCCGCAGGTGGGGCACGTATATTTCGGTACCAGGAAGAGGTTTTCTTTACCTTTCGGGTAATGCAAACGCTATGTATTTGACTTACGAAACAGACAGCGTTTTCCGTTTGTTGTCCGGATTATGAATGTAGTCTGCTCCAGCTCGTACCGTGGATGTCGTAAAAGGCGACGAACACTAAACCAGAGGGACGTGCAGCAGCGTCTATTCTGTGGAACAGTAGCTATACACCCAAGCTGCCAAGCTTGGTGAGTATTGGCAAATCCCCCCCAAAATGTTGACACATTTGTGGAAATCTATGAGGGAGACATTTTTTCAGCAGTGGACGTTCTTTGGCTGATATGATGATGAATGTATTCTTTACCTTTCCAGTAAGCGTGCAAAATGCAAACTCTATATTTATGACTTACGATACAGTCATTATAATTCTGAAATTTTGCTGTTTGTATTTCTGTTGTTAATTGTACGGTCTGCAGAAATGATCGATATACAGATTTTTAAAAAATGCTTAAGAAAAACAGCCTGATGTTACTATAGAGTGAAATAATTATTAAAAACCAGTACTCAATATTATAAATTAATAGTGTTTGATAATATAAAAATGTATATGTTTTGGCAAGTGTACCGAGGACATTCCATTTTGCTGGCGACTGTACATACGACGATAGTCTAATCTTGGAATTGGACTCCAACACAAGCAAGCGACTTAGAAGGATTTCACGCATGCTGATAAGAATATACCTACGTTATTGTATTGCTTTTACTTTTTTTAAGATTATTATATCCCTGTTGGGAGCACTTTACTATAGTATTCTTGAATACCCATCCAATTACGCTAATTACATTTGCGCTAGCTTTCAAGTGGGCCTTAGCGGCTTGCGAGCACGCCTATTGGGGAATCTGCGTGCTCATAACGAGCTATCCCCGGGAAGACGGCGCAGCACAGCGCATAGCGAGACTTCAGAGGAATGCTTTACAATCCTCCAAAAAGTGCCTGACGGTGGCCTCTTTACAGTCGCCTTTCCTCCGCCAGAGGGGGTGACCGCTTTACAATGATCCCTTCCGAGATGTGCCTAAAGGCGAGGCACCAATGGTTTGCCTAGAGAATAATCGAGTTTCTGGAGCTTCCCGTCGGTGCCAAAGATGATCACTCCGATTGTTTTAGCCGGTAACAGTCAATGGCCTTCTCCCTTTTCCGGGGCGGAGTAACTACAGGATATATAAATAAAAAATAAAGTTCCAAATGAATAGTGCAACGAGTGGAGGTTGAAATCACGACCTCTCGTTCACCAAACTCCTTAGCCGTTGAAATATTGACAATATTCAGAGACTTTTAGATAGTTTCCCTAACAGGTCATATCTGTCCAAGACATGTAGGTCCCTACGTACTACCTCCATGATGGCTCCATAGCCAGGAACTAGAGCGCAAGGGCAGGAAGTATGGCTAGAGTGCACGCCGGCCGCTTGACCAGAAGACTCCTCGAATGAATGACTGCCGTAGCACTAGCTGGAGGATAGTAGACGACCCCCGTGGTCATGCCTGGATGTGCCGGGCACAAGATCGCCAGGAATGGAGGAGAAGGGCCTTTTTCCATGATCGGGCCGTGGGGGCTTTCCCATGATGATGACGCTCTCCTTCAGATGATAAGTAAACATTTAATGGTCCCATATGAAAGGAACAAAAACCAGTCATCGTACTCCAGCCTCTATTTCTCCCGTAGATACTGAGGGGAGGGGTTTTCCAATACGAAACACCCATAATAATGGTAACCAAACTCACGACCTTGGAGAGGACCCCAGAGTAGTTATTGGCTGAAATTGCACTATGGACATTATTTAATCTTAAGACATAAAGATGGAGTAGTTACTATCAAGTAACATTTTAGCGTCAAGCTGCAACAATTGTTCGTTATCCAACCTGAGAATCCGATCTTATCGATAGGCGGCTGAACCTGCGCCTGCTTTATCTTATCGGCAAATGAAAGAAAGAAAAGAAAAGAAAGAAAGAAAGATAAATTTATTTGTTGTTGTGAATGACAACCTACTATTGTAACCTCAAGCTAGCTGTAAGCTAAGCTGTGGTGCCGGCTAAGAATAGTACCATCCCATCTCATCCCATGGGTGTAGTAAATAGTGACTATGGTGTTAGCTGGAGTATAGGCAGCAGCGTCGTTCGAGTACATTAAGAACACCACTGCGATCGCCATCCCACCTGCCCAACGTGGCGGTTATGGCGAAATCCCCGATTGAGCACAACACAAAACCGGACTATTCGTTGTGGCAATTTTTAGGGGAGGCATATATCCAGCAGTGGACTTTTTCGGCTAAAATGATGAATGTGAGTCACCTTGGTGCGGCTCGCATAATCTACAATTAATATAGTGCAACTATTTAAATTCTGACTATTCGTAAGTGCCAGCAAATGGTTTACATGAATAAAAACAATTTGCCTTTGAATTTTGACCTCACTCATTTGCATGACAAATTTGTGGCCCTTCTAATACAAAACACAACAAGTTTCTAACCCACAATTTAGACATTTTTTTTAAATTTTTTTTTACAAGTAGTATTGTATTTACAAGGCTTCAGGTATCAATTCCAAAACGTCATTCCTAGGGAGAAGAATGTAGAAACTCCGCTCTTTAAAAGAAAACATTTTTATAATAATTTTGGATAACTACAATGATGACCGTACCATGACCACTGTTACGTGAACACCGTGAAAGATAGATATGGACTAAGGCCGTACAGTTCTAATTTAATCATGCTAGCCTTGAGTTAGCCAGTGCTGACAGAAGGAAGAAGAAAGAAAAACGAAAGAAATAAATAAAATTGGATCTCGCAGAATAAAATAAAGTTTATTTTAATTAAATAAATTTGCTCACTTTTCGGAAAATGGACTCTATCTCAGCACATTCTACAACACTAAGTGTTGAAACTCTTTTTATCTTTATCTTTTAACAGAGACGTGGTCACTCACTGTGGACCTCATAAGAAAGCTCAAGGTCACAAGGAGCTATGGAGAGAGCTATGCTTGATATTTCTCTACGAGATCGCATCAGAAATGAAGAGAAGAATTTAAGTTGCTGAACTGAAGTGGCAATGGGTGGGGAACACAGCTCGTATGGCCGTTGGGGCAAAAGGGTTCCCGAGTGGAGACCGTGAACTGGAAAACGCAGCGTGGGATGACCTCCAACGAGGTAGACGGACGACCTGGTGAAGGTCACTGGGAGTCCGTAGATGAGGGCGGCATGTAACCGCTCGTTGTAGAAATCTAAGTGGGAGGCGTTTGTTCAGCAGTGGACGTCCTGCGGCTGATATGATGATGATGATAGGAAAAAAGGCATTCTTAGGTAATTGGACGTTCTCTATCAGAGGAATTTTCGATGTGATGTCTGATAATCCAGAATAAATAGCCATCCCTTCTCACTCAGCTCTTTCGACAATCAATACCAATCAAGAATCAAGATGGGTCAGCCAAAACTTTTATCAAGAGGACCATCTGACCACTGTTATCATAAGCAATTATTGATAATAAATGGTGGTTAACAGTTCAATGAGGGTAATCTCCTCCAAAAGGAGGGTAATGATTTACAAGAGTATATTGTTGTTTATCATTGTTTTATCGTATGCTCACTGCCACACGCTTTAGGAATAAAGAGCGCCTTCAGTTTTGTGTGTCGCGTTATTGACTCATTTGTTTTAATGTATCGTTGCGATGATTTTACGAATGCGGTGTGCAGAATTCCATGTGAGGTTCATTAGACTGACAGCTTAGAATCGATCGGTATTATTTTCTATTGCAAATTAGTGGCCACAGATTCTTTTTGTTTCAGTAATTAATAAACATCATCTGAACAATGGCCTCCCCCATAGACATCTACAACGACCAGTTTGTGTCTTTATTCTTAGGGGAGGTGATGTCCCCGGGAAGACGGTGGTGCGCACGTGGTCTCGTGCCGCCGTGTGCGCAGCACAGCGCAAAGCGAGGCTTGGGGGGATCCTTTACAATCCTCCCCGAGAAGTGCCTGGGGGGGCGACCTTTTTACAGTCGCCTTCCCTCCACTAGATGGGGTGACCGCTTTACAGTCATCCCTTCCAAGATGTGCCTAAAGGCGTGGCACCAATGGGCGGCTCTAGTGTGATCTTACGAGGACCTGGAGCCCCCCTTCGGTGCCGAAGATTACCGCTCCAGTGATTTTAGCCGGTAGGAGTCCGGCATACCCCTTCACCCTTCCCCGGGGTGAAGGAAGTCCCATGTAGAATTTCCATTGAATGTCAATAAAAAAAAAAAAAAAGGGGAGGTGATGTGCTTGTACTCACTATCCTTGTGACTAGCCGGGCAAGTCATTCGCCTGGTAGTAAACGTCACGCCTGCCCATAACAATTGTCCTGCTACCCAGGACTAGTCCTGCGGCACCACACTGCGCTCGTCACCTCAAGATATTAGTTAATTAGTCTCTTATGCCCAGGTATAAAATACTACTGTTTTCATATTTAAATTCACAAGTATTGTATACAAAATGGCATAGCAACGTCGGTAAAAACATGTTTTATGAGATATGTGACTAATAATGATGTTATTCGATAGCCAAAAAATTAAATAAACAAAATAATATATCAGCTGCCTGTAGATAAAATATAGGTAAAGTCAAAAATGTAAATACAGCATTATTTATTTTATTTTTTGCTTATAAAAGACTTATCTGTGGCCATGTTTACACAACATGGCCGCACCATGTCTTTTTTAATTTTCTGATATTTTTGCCGTGCTAGGTATGTCGTAATACTGATTGACATTACGAGGACAGCAGACATACAAGGACGTTCGTTATTTACTTTGTAACCAAATGTCGTTTATGTCAATATTTTGTTTGAAATAATATTTGTGAAGTTTTCAACAGTGAAACCTGAAATACTGACTTGAGGAATATGTTTGTATTAATGGTGGTAAAATGATAAACGTATGAAATATATTCATCAGCATCATCATCGTATCAGCCAAGCGGCTGAACACTAGCCTCCCCCATAAATTAGTAAAAATATGCAGCTGCTAGAATGACATTCTTTGAAAATCTGCTAGGTCATGCTGCGTTACCTCTCCGTCAGATTCGTAGAACACTGCTTACAACAAATTGTCAGTAATTTAAATCAGAACTTTTAATTTTTCATCATCATCATCATATCAGCCACAGGATGTCCACTGCTGAACAAAGGCCTCCCCCTTAGATTTCCACAACGAGCGGTCACATGCCGCTCTCATCCAACGACTCCCAGCGACCTTCACCAGGTCGTCTGTCCACCTCGTTGGAGGTCGTCCCACGCTGCGTTTTCCGGTGCGCGGTCTCCATTCGAGAACCTTTGTGCCCCAACGGCCATCAGTAATTTAATTTATTTAACTTTTAATTAGCAATAATACCTCATGGTTTACCGATGTAACGATTACATATTTTGAATATATACTCGTCAATAAATCTCGATGAAGCCGGCATTTCGTACTGACTCCCTCTGAGAAGAAACGCTGAAACAAAGAAAAAGGTATCTATTTTAAAGTCCAAACATATTTGTGGTACAATATTATGTGAGAAGAATGTAGGCAACGTCTGGAATAACCTTTTAAAGTTTCATAGCCGCTTTGAGTAGACCCATCTTGACAACCGGTAAGCATGAGTCAGTCATTTTGAGGCTCAACCCTATTTTAAGGAGCTCAATGACCTGACTCACAATAATACCATCAGCAGGACATTTGTGTAGGCCATAGAATTCCCAAAGCAACCAGACAGATATGAAGTCCACGTTTGTATAATGCGTCAGCTGTAGGCTGCGATAGGCGGAGATAAAGAATTGATTAAAGATCTATAAGAAGCTCGTGTTGCTCTTAGAAGTAATAAATAAAGGAAGAAAGAAGAAAGAAATAATTTATTATAAGTTAATAATAAAACTACTTGCTTTACCAATAAGTCGAAAATCAGCGGCGATAAAAAACTGCATGAATTTTTCATAATAAAAGCATTCCAGAATAATCCCAACAAACATATACCATGAAAACTATATTAGTCAACTATCAATGATTCCACATTAGAGAGTGCAAATTAATCAACATTCAGTAAACTCATTGGCTACTATAATAACATTAAATCACAATAAAAAGGCAAAAAAAATCTGGATCTAGCACGTCCGCTTAGTATATAAATCTCAGGAAATCAAAATAAAG
Organism: Diloba caeruleocephala; assembly: GCA_947459985.1. NCBI lineage: Eukaryota > Metazoa > Arthropoda > Insecta > Lepidoptera > Noctuidae > Diloba > Diloba caeruleocephala. Next base: position 836,007 of record OX381620.1, on the reverse strand, counting down.
ATTAAATCTTCAGTCGTAGCCAAAAAGCTTTTTGACGTGCAATGCAAACAAAGAGGTAGGCAGAGTTAATAACCATTAATTAGGCCGTCCTTACGCATGTAGACTTTAAAAAATGTCTGTTTAGAAACAATTTGAGACCATTAACGTTTGCAAAAATGTTAATGTGGTTGAAAAATCTGTGGTCTGATTGTGAGTTTGGTAATGTAGGTAACTAGAATTTTGCTGGCCTAGAATGATTGGCTTTCCTTGGTAAGGTCCACGGCCTTTTAATTTTTGTTTCATAATCATATCAGGCAAAGGACGTCCACAGCTGGACAAAGGCCTGCCCCACATGTAGATTTCCACAACGAGCGGTTACATGCCGCATCCAAAAACTCCCAGCTACAATCACCAGATCGGTTGTTCATCTCGTTTGTATGTCCCACGTCTCACCATCGCCATCAGTTCCATGAGCAATGTGCCCCATCCATTGCCACTTCAGCTTACTAAGCTTTTCAGCTATGTCAGCAACTTTAGTTCTTCTACGGATCATTTCTGATTCGATCTCGTAAATAAATAACAAGCATAGATTAATTACCGTAGCCCACTGAGTGACCTTGAGCTTCCTCGTGAGGCCAATAGTGAGGAACCACGTCTCTGTTCCATATGTCATCGCTGGTAACACAAACTGGTTAAAATCTTTCGTCTTGAGGCACTGCGGTATTGTTGACGACAAGACGTCGTGAAGTTTCCCGAACACTGCCCAGTGCCCAGCCCAGTCAGATTCGACGATCGACCTCTTTATTGAAGTTGAACCTACTTAACTGGGCAGTTTATCCCAAGTGAACATACTCGTTAACAACTTTCAGAATAAATTTCCCAACAGACGTTGGGATGGATACGACATGGGCGTTTGACGTGACTTCCGTCTTGCCCATGTTCATTTTAAGACTCACCTGTTAGGAAACTCTATTGAGATCATCGAACATTGTGCTCAGTTGTTCTGCTTAGTGTTAAAAATCCTTAAAAACATCCTCAACCCTGGGGACTGTAATAATGTACTGGACTCTTATCTGCTAAAACCTTCCATGCGCCGGGAGCGCGTATGTTGCTATTCACACTATTTCTGGCGGGCCTACTCCCCTTTGCACCACGTCGTCTACAGAGGGTTAACTTCCTGGCCAAATTCTTTTGATTTTTCTAGTATTCTTGCTCTCTGTCTACTGCGCCCTGAATAGCTAGTTCATTGACTCCTGACACAATAATCGTGCGCCCAATTCCTCTATGACTAATATACCATTATGAGATTTTACTGCCAAACAGCAATCTTCTAGAATGGTTTGTGATCGCACAATACGGGTAAAACAGACGTGTTAGCATTTATGCGCATTATTATAAGCATCTTTCACGTCACCAATTAATTTTAGATTACAAACGAGAGCGTAATATCTATTCGGTCGTGTAATAAACGCATGATAATCCACACGGATGCATTACAATTGGAAAACATCAGGTAAAATGAAAATAAGCCCCTGCTAAGGATAGTTAATGGAGAGATCCTTTCCACTCCAGTAGCTTGAAAGCATCCTCAATTGCAGCGGTGAACAGTTTCGGGAAAATGATGCCCCCTGTCTCACACCTCTCTGCAATGGAATTGGCCCTGTGCTCTGTTAAAATGAAGACGTTATTCGAGTCAAAATTGAGTATCCTAAGGACCGAAATACTGGTATTCCCGATATTCCTGATATTGCTTTCATATTCAAATTCAAAATGTTTTATTTGCGAATGACGGTAGATTGTTGTTTAACATTTTTTGGAAGACCCATTTTCATTCTACCAGTAGAATACCGGTATGTAAATGTCAAAAATTATATAAAATGAAAGTATAGAATTTAATACTGATTACAGTATTGCATTAATAGAATTCAAATAAACAGTTAAATGGCATTCGGATTGAGGTATTCATTAGCACATAATAACATAATAATGTCTTAGGTTTTCGCGAGTATTACACATTATAATAACATTTACTTAGAAGCCATTTATGCAATTTATTTTTGAATAATGTCAACGGTAAATATTTGAAATCCCTTGGAAGCCTATTAAATATTTTTATGGCCATAGTGAAAAAAATATTGTCACTAGTATTTTCGAATTGCTTTTTGGTAAATAGAGAGACTATTTACCAAAAAGCAAAGTTCCCGTGCCTTGTTATTCTAGCTAGGATATCTTCATGCTAATCAAAATATTCAGGGTATTTTCTTACAAATATAACTACTTAGGTAGTGCCAGGAATTCCAGGTCAAAAAGTAGTACTGGTATTGCAGTCCATAGTTGCCATACTATTTTAAAAAGTTGCTCTATCTATATTTTCATCGAATTGTAATGAATCATACTAATATTATAAATGTGAATGTAAGTTTGTTTGTCACGGTTTCACGCGAAAACTACTTAACCGACCATAATAAAACTTTGTACACGTATTCTTGAAGGTGTTAGAAAAAAACTAGGACTCTTAAATTTTTTTTCTACGAAACATAAAAAAATTACTGATCCAATGGCTTCAGTGCGAGCGAAGCCGCGAGTAAATGCTAGTATTGTATAGAATAAACCAAAAATTTGTTTAAAATAAAATAAGAAACACAACAATAAGCTGTCCCGTACATTTTCCTGGCGGCCCAAGGCTAGCCTTTTATGTAAGGTTGCATTGTTCGCTGAGTGTGTGTACAGCTCTTGAATATTATATTTAGCAAGACATTTTATTTTCATTTTTAATAATGTTACAGTTTAAATTTGAATGTGCTTAAATATTCTCAACTAGGTTTAGAACACGAGTATTGTCACTGTGACTTGGATGAGGCTTATGCCCAGCATAGACAGCAATACTGAGTTGATTGATACTGACTGATAGCACGGTAACGTCACAAACAAAGACCACTTACCAATCGTGATCATGGTATTTTCTTTCCAGAATTATCGTATTTCATCACAGTCTTGCGCGTGTTTTATATCTTAAAACTGTGGATTGATCGAAGCTCGCAACTACATTATCATCTCAGCCGAAGAGAGTCCACTGCTGAACAAATGCTTCCACCATAGATTTCCACAACGACCGGCTGATCCCCAGCTATCTTCACCAGTTCATCTGACCATCTCGTTGGTGGCATTCCCGTACTGCGTTTTCTACTGATGGTACAGAAAAGTGAAGACTATGCACCGGTAAATAACTATATACACCATACAAATAGATTGGTGATCGTAGATATAATCATATTAAAGTTCAAAAAGATCCCCTTGCCATGATCTCTTAGTTGCATTTTCGACAACTATATAATAATCTATATAATATAATAATGTTTATTTACGAAAATCACAGACAGTTACAAGAAATTACATGTGATTACAAGACAGGTAAGATATTATTAAGTCAAACATAATTGTAAATTGTAAAAATCTGTACATAACTATAACTCACGAAAAGACGTGGCTTATTCCTTCCTGAGGACCATGTGGCTTATGTTCTTTATAGCTATAGGAAATATTATGGTCATCTAATATAATGGGTACATAAAACCTGTGCTGATGTGCTAAGTACGATACTTTCAATAAAATTAACTCATGAATATGTAAACATCTCAATTATCAACTCTATTACCGAGAAATCTACATGAAAACTCGCTGAAGCAAGTCTCTTACATAAACGACATATACACACATGCATTGCGAACGGATTATCATCTGTTGCAGCTACAGACAAGTTGATATTAAATAAATTATTCGTATTAAATCATGCAAGTATTAATCCAGACGTAAAATAGAATAAGGTTACTATAAGATTGTTCTGTGTGCTACGTTAAGACTTCGTGTGGTGCCGGCTACGAATAGCACCAACCCATCTCATCCCGTGGGTGTCCTAAAAGGCGACTAAGTGATTAGCCGGAGGATGGGCAGCAGCGTCCTTCGAATACATTAACAACTCAACTGCGATCGCCAACCCGCCAAGCGTGGCGTGGCGTGGCGATTATGGGAAAACCCCCCATGAGCACACAACACATCGATATCGGTCATTGTGGTGTTCTTTCGGGGAGGACTGTGTCCAGCAGTGGATTTTATTCGGCCGAAATGATGATGAATGATGAAGATGTTTTCTTCACTATTCAGCTTCGATTTATTCGGTTAAGAACGGGCCAAGTCATGTTGCACATGAGTTTGAAAATCCTCATCATCATCAACACTATACCAGCTGAAGGACGCCCCTCATCATCATATCAGCCAAAGGACGTCCATTACTGAACAAAGGCTTTCCCCATAGAAGTCCAGTCACATGCACCACGCATCCAACGGCTCCTAGCGACTTACACCAGATCACCCGTCCATCTCGTTGGAGGTCGTCCCACGCAGCATATTCAGCTGCCGGTAACTTTAGTTCTTCTAAGCCGAACGACGTCTCTACTCACCACGCTGGATTGGTGAGCCCAGTATGGCTACTGATCCACACAAGGGACGATGCTACCCATCCCTCTGGCTCAGAATTCCTTGGTCACCTCACGATCTCCACGGGAGGAGATAAAGTGGTGCTATGCACACGAATCGAAAGAAACTTTTAAAATAATCGCGTGGAAATTTTTGAATAATGTAACTGGCAATACGGTGTCATATGGGTCAATTGAAAGTTTTCTGACGCCATTTATACTTACTTTGAGGATATAACTTACTTGTAACGATTTGATTAAAACACTTGCAAGCACTTACAAATGCTGCGCGTGGCGAAGCGATATTTTCATACATTTCAGAGGGGCCTTGGAAAAAATAACTGTAAAATAAAAAAGCTGCTTATATAATGCGATGGTGATACAGTTATAATTAGAGCAGAGATTAAGTTTTTTTTTAAGTACTACAATGTATTTGTATGCATTTTTCTGCAACTCCAAAATGTTTATTGTTATAAGAATGCGTATACTGTGATCGTTTCAAATCCCATAGCTTATAATGAATGTAATAATAAGTTATTATGTCAAAATGGATTTACATAACGAATCGTGCTCATCTCGCCACGTGTCGCATGTTCTTGCGCATGTGTGTGTTTAGGTGTGCGTGTGCGCAACGTTCACTAAATTTCATTGAGCGTAATCATGTCAAGGTCTTGTGTGAATGAACTCGGGATGTTGGTGTGTGTGTTCTTTATCTATATGAGTGTACAATCGATTACATAACTTTTTTGGAAATCGATAAGTAATTGTTAGTGCGATCTATTTTGATTCTACTTTGAAATATTTCTCCCAAAATTGGCATGTAACAGTCGTTTATGGAAGAGGTCTTTGTTCAGCAGTGGACATCTTTTGGCTGATTATGATGATATTGCATATTGCTCGTAGAACTGATGGCCGCTGGGGCACAACTGTTCTAGAATGGACACCGCGCACCGGAAAACGCAGCGTAGGACGACCTCCAACGAGGTGGACAGACGACCTGGTGAAGGTCGCTGGGAGTCGTTGGATGAGGGCGGCATGTAACCGCTCGTTGTGGAAATCTAAGGGGGAGGCCTTTGTTCAGCAGTGGACTTCCTGTGGCTGATATGATGATGATGATGATGACTTTGAAAAAAGAATGTTTTGGTTGATTAATATCGTTGATTTCTGGTGTCATAGTGTTTTTTAGGGTTACCAATTTTTATTGATTTTGAAGCTTCTACCGTCCACAGGTCAAGCAAAGAAATTTGAACACTATCGGTAACGATCCAAACGAACTTAAATTCGATGGGCCTGCATTCATTGCATAAAGCAAAGTTTGCAAAAACCTAGATGCAATTGGATAGAGCTAGGGAAACAGCACAAAAAGGATGCGGCCTTAATTCTGCAGCGAGGCTATCAATGTTGATGATTGCTTGGTCACTCAAACATCTTATGTACATCTATCGTGTCTGTAAGATATTAGTTACATGGCGAAATAAAACATATTCCCGACAAAATATCGCCCATATCCGCCGTGGATGTCGTAAGAGGCTAGTCAAGGATATAACAAGTCAGTAGCGGTCTCCTGAGTACTAATAACAAGATACTGAGATCACCAATCCACCTGCCGACTGTGACTATATCTTCTCTAATAGTCATTTGGTGACCATGCCCAGCGGTGGACGATTTATGGGCTGGTATAGTGATATAATGGCGTAACTAATAACAGTGTCGTAACTACTTGTAAGTGTTGCCATCATATACATCTAAGACTCAATTCAATTTAGCTTCAAATGTAATGACTATCAATATAATCTCGGCAGGCCAAATAGTGTCACAGTCGGGCGACCCCCGGGAAGACGGTGGCGCGCACGTGGTCACGTGCCGCCGTGTGCGAAGCACAGCGCACAGCGATGCTCGGGGGATCCTTTACAATCCTCCCCGATAAGTGCCTGGGGGGTGGCCCTTTTACAACCGCCTGTCATCCACTAGAGGGAGTGACCGCTTTACAATCATCCCCTCGGAGATGTGCCTAAAGGCGTGGCACCAATAGGTGGCTCTAGTGCGATCTTACGAGGACTTGGAGCCCCCCTTCGGTGCTAAAGATGACCGCTCCAATGGTTTTAGCCGGTAGGTTCACTCTTCCCCAGGGTGAAGGAAGTTCATATAGAATTTGCACTGGACACCAATAAAAAATAAAGAGGTGAAGGTGCGGCTTGGGTGGCCCTGGGGTCATCCTAATGCCGCAAACATGAATCCTTGAGATTAATTAATTTTTTAGGGCACATAATAAAAATGAAAGTTGTTACATAAAATGTAGGTAACATTTTACTAGTTTGAAATGTAATTTGTTTTTTGGAATATATATTTAACTGTAGTGGTCAGTTAAACATAAGCCATAAAATTTTATGCAACTGCATATATTTCACATGCATTGTAACTTGTAAGACAATTTCGAAATGTTGTAGCTAATGTTATGGTGCTCTTAGACTGAAATATTTTGGAACAATCAATCGACGAATATGTTCGAGCACTGCAGAGCAATTTCAGCGATGGATATTGACACAAATTGAAATTTCAGCGATTGTTCAGCAGTGGACGTCCTTTTACTGATATGATGAAGTATTTCGTATATTTTTGGATCAAAGTCAAAGTCAAATATTTTTATTTCAAATAAACCAAATATTGGCACTTATGAAACGTCAGAATCTAAGTTGTTGATCCAAATAGTTGATCTCATGGAAAAGAGCCGGCAAGAAACTCCATGGATACTGTTTTAAAATAATTGAGATTACAATGTTGTTTGATACAAATTATGGTAAAACATATAACGAGCATGATGTAGGCAAATGTATAAAAATAAACATACTAAAGTAATATAATTATTATTCGCCGTGGCAGTTAATGGCTGACCAGTCCGAACAGATGGCACCCGTTCACGAGCATGACGCATGCATCAGCATCGCTTAGTTCAACCATATTGTAGGGAACCGAACGACCCGATACACAACACCACCGCCAGCAAGACATTTTAGTGAGTATGACAGACCGATGCTACCAGGCAAAAGGCAAAGTATAGGTACTAATTATACCTAGAACTTTTGTCCCACTACCTGTAAAAACGATTTTATCAACATATTAATCCAAAATCACTTGTTCTACCAACTGTACCTACTGATATGCAGTTAACACCATTAATTATATTACCAATGTCACGTTTATGTGATGCATTTTATGCTTGTAATAAAATTATTAGAAGTATTTTTACGGACTAGGAACCACTCTATATCAGAAATTAGTTTTAAGATCCCTTTTTGAAAGCTTAGTCAAGATAGTAAACGCCGTCGTATGGTACAAGGCTAACGAGATTTAAAGTTGCTGTATCAGATATACCCAATCTCGGAGGATCGAGAGAGGAAGTTTACCGCTTCTAAGGTAGATTCGTGCAGTCTGTGGCCTTCGGGGCGCCTGTGTAGTCACGTCGACTGTCAGGTGTCCATCGCTGCAGAACCAAACTTCACGGGCTTCAAAGCAGAGTGGCTGGTGATATGGATCGCGAAAGGATACAGGACTGTTACTACGAGGCAGCAACTCTTTCGGCGGGGTTTCTGCTTAGCAACATTCCAAGGGAGATGGATGCTCCGCAAGTGGCAAAGGCGAGTTTTTATAGCGCGTGTTCGATTGGTTGAGGAACATGTTCGACCGCACGTACTTAAGTAGTGGAACTAGCTGCTGCGTATTCAGTTCGAGCCCAAGCGCGTCGTCAAAGCCATCCTGCCGTTGTTTGGAGCCTGGCTCAGGAGCTGTAAGCGAATCATCGACGTATGTATTCACTGGACACAGTTGGTATAGTATGTTGGTGGATAACTAGATACAACACGAGGCTGAGTGCCATCATTGTGAAGACGATCAGGATCTCACAGCAAACGCTCGAGGAGTGCTCTGCGCACGTGTTCACGAGCCGCTGTGGGCGCAGCACAACGCGCAGCTAGGCTTTGGGGGATCCTATACAATTTCGCCGAGATGTGTCTGGGGGGGCGGACTATAAACAGTTGCCTCCCCTCTCCTAGGGCTTACAGGCAGGCTTACAGCTTATGGGCTTAACAGTCAGCATCTCCTAGATTTGCTCAAAGGCGTGAGCGCATTGGTGCCAAATGGCTTCAGTGCGTTCATTCTCGAGGACTTCCATGGAGGAGGTTCATGAGGATTTCCAGTGCGGTAAAATAAAGGAAGGTATATCAGGTATTTCAAACATGTGATTCTCGGCAAAGATAGCTTATGGGTGGACTCTTCCTGTGGGTTTTCTACTTTGAAAAGAGACTACACGAAGAGGACGTTATCAATTTATCAGACACGGGAAGCGATATGGCAATATTCGCTCGCGACTACAGATTATATGTTTTTTTTTCCGCGGTCAATCAGGTCTACCGTGTTAACTGATTTGAGATAGATGGGCAGAAGAAGTATCCAACTACCAACATAGTGGTTCATTTACACGAATTTTCGCTATGAGTAATACAAAGTCGAGGGCACTAGACCACGCAGCAGATCACCGATGCGATGGACCGACCAGGTGAAAGGCTGCCCTCGATGGTCCTCTCCATGAGTGTACGAGAAAGGCAGCTGTTCGCGAGGATTGGCGACGGATAGTGAAGCGCGCCACTAACCCTAAAGTGATGACCACGACCACTCTGTCATGAGTGTAACGATCAAGAAGAAGAAGAAAGCAATTTAAAAGTTCCCTTCAAACCATTGATCGTTCAACTGTACCAAGTACTTAGGAACCTAATAATGCAGTAAGGGAGTTCCTTCAAGACGTCACTCACACATGTGTAAGAGTGGCGTGAGTATACGTGGGTACCAGAAAACAGACACATGCAGAAAGTCCACTCCGTACAATGCACACTATCCGGCTCACGCAATGTAAAGCGTTTACGGTAACTGGAAATGTTCACTTGGAATTCAATATAGACTCTTTGTCTCGACAATGGAGTGGGTGTCTTATTTGCCACATGGACTATATACGCTAACTGGATTCCAAGTCCTTTGGCCAAACGAGATTTGGTCTGTTCCAGTGTAGCCAACTTGTAGAATTGTGAAGTGACAGACACAGTGTGACAAACAATGTTGAATTGTTGGCTGCACTGTATTTTTACTGTATGTACCACTGACCACTTCTGACATTTTTATCTAGTTGATTATATTGTAGCTTTCAAATGTATTATTATTGTGTTCCTTTGATGTTTTTTAATACTATTGCTGTCCCTATGGTGCAAAGAATAAATTACTTTTCTTTCTTTCTTTCTATATTGAAACATTTTAAATAATTAAATTTGTACAAATCAAAGTCTCAACTATACTCTAGCTATACTGAAACAATAGGTACTTAAAAATAGGTAACCATTCATATAGGGCACACACACACTGGCCTGTGTGTGCCAGTGTGTGTGTGCACAAACAAAGTGATAGGATCAATAGTTGTGTATTTTGTTTTTGCGCCTTGAAGTGCTAAACCTTCTGCGCTCTCCTGTGTAGGTTGTGCACCGATGCATGCCCCTGCCAAGATCTATTTGTGCATGCGTTTGCGCACCCCCTTCCCCTCATAGTACCCCTCCGCCGGCGTACGATCACCTCATCGATTAAATGGTTTTCGATGTGTGAAACATCTCAGGTGAAAATGTGAATTAATTGCGAAAGATAATGTGAAGTTAGCTTGCGTTCAATCATGATAGTTGGAATTTAGGTTTTTGTACTTATGTCTGAAATAAATGTTCAGTGTGCAAGGCCATGGCCGTCAACCCAAATAGTGAAACGGTGAACACATCTCCATATTTTAAATCTATTTAAAAATACCGGCCAAGGGCGAGTTGAACTCGCGTGGAGAGGGTTCCGCTCGATGAATCAATTTATTATAAGTTAAGCCCGAAATATTCACACAGGGAGAAATTTAAAGAGATTAATATAATGACCTTCCCATCTCAGTACATTTATGAAAATGTTTGTTATGTACATAAAAATATGAATCTCTTTGCGAAAAACAGTGATATCCGTAGTATTAATACCAGGAGCAAACATAAACTGGTTGTCTAGTGTGATCATACGAGGACCTGGAGCCTCCCTTAGGTGCCGAAGATGACCGCCCCAGTGGTTTTAGCCGGTAGGAGTCCAGCATACCCCTTCGTCCTTCCCCGGGGCGAAGGAAGTTCATGAAGAATTTCCACTGGGCACCACTAAAAAAATAAAATAAAAAAAAAGGCTCTAGAGAACAACCAAATCATTTACACGTCAATCTCTACGTTTTTTAAGTTACAGAGTTGGATGACAAAAATGCTTGGGATTGAGCTGCTCTAATTTTCATAGGCATTTCATAGGCTCTAATTTTGATTCTGAATAAAAAAAACAATTAAGGGTCTGGTGGTTTAATAAAAACATGCGCGTATATGAATACACCGATGTGTAAAAATTTCAAAGCGATCGGTTAAGAGCTTAGGAGATTTGCGATTTTGAACAAACGAACGTAATTTTTTTATATATATAGATAGATTTATTTAAATTACTTTTATGACTTGTTTGTTTATTTGTATATACTCCATTCGTTTTGATTTGTTACTGTACTGGCAGTGCAAGAACCATGTGGGTAATTTTTTATACTGTTATTCTTGGTTTTTAACGTACATCGTTTCAAATGCAATTGCCATTTTTTTATTGTTGACATTTATATTGCGCCATTATAACATTATAATGGATTACATTAATTCATAAAATGATATTAGATGATTCTATTATTTCTTATAATGACATTCAATTATTCTAACCTAGTTTTACCCTGCCACGCATTGCTGTGGCTAAATGCACGTAATTACAACATGATTTTGTTTCTGAATAAAAAAACAATTAAGGGTCTGGTGGTTTAATAAAAACATGCGCGTATATGAATACAGCGATGTGTAAAAAATTCAAAGCGATCGTTAAAGTACTCAGAATACCACCACCCCAACTCATCCCATGGGTGTCGTAAAAGTCGACTAAGGGATTAGCCGGGGGATGGGCAGCAGCGTCCTTCGAGTACATTAACAACTCAACTGCGATCGCCAACCCGTCTGCCAAGCGTGGCGATTATGGCAAAACCCCCCAATGAGCACACAACACACCCATTTCGATTGTTGTTGTGATCATTGGCGGAGGCCTGTGTCCAGTAGTGGACTTCATTCGGCCGAAATGATGTTAAAGTACTTTAGGAGGTTGAATTTTGAACAAACGAACATTACATTTGTATAAATATAGATATATAGATTATGAATCTCCTGATTTAATTAAAACATGTGCGTATATGAATACAACCATGTAACCAAACGAACATGATTTTTTTTATATATATTGATAGATTTGTTTAAATTACTTTTATGACTTGTTTGTTTATTTTTATATACTCCATTTATTTTGATTTGTTACTGTACTGGCAGTGCAAGAACCAGGTGGGTTAAATTTTATTTTGTTTTATTGGCGTGATAGTTGTCTGGCAGCTTAGGTATGTCATGCTCACTCAAGTGTTCTGCCGATGGTGGCGTCGTGTATTGGGTCGCTAAGTTTCCCTGCAATATGGTTGAGCTAAGCGAAGCTGATGCATGTGTCATGCTCGTGAACGAGTGCCGTCTGTTGGGACTGGTCAGCCAAATGCTGCAATGACAACTGAATCAAAACCCTTAAGCAGGCTTTATAGGAAGTTTAGACTTTTTTCCTACATTGTTTTCACATAACCTAGATTTTAACAACAATGTGCTCATAAAACATTGTAACATTTAATATGATTTAAAAAAGCGTAACCATGGAGTTTCTTGTCCGTTCTTCTCCATAGGAAATCTACATCTTGGAACGCGGCAACTAAAGTCTCAACGATTCATAAGTGCCTGTATATGGATTACGTGTTTTCTTTTATCTTATCTTTTTATAGTACCTACCAAAACTCTCATATTACGACAGCGGTCGGCAACCAGTGGGTCCGTCAGTTCGCCTCGGTGTGGCCAGCAATATTTATACTAATAAATAAATTTAAGTGTCTGTTTGATATGTCAAAATAACAGCTTTTTACTAAATCCAACCCTAATTCTTTTTTCTTAAACATAAATAGCCAAAGTTACTCCTCATAACATCAGCTATCTGCCAGTGAAAGTCCCGTCAAAATTCGATCCAGCCGTTTCGGAGATTAGTTGGAACAAACAGATAGACAGACAACCACAAAAATGTGGGTCATCATCATTTCGGCCGAATAAGGTTTACTGCTGGACACAGGCCTCCCCCAAAGATCATCACAATGGGTGTGTTGTGGGCTCATTGGGGGGTGCTGCCATAATCGCCACGCTTGTCTGCCAAGTAATGTACTCGAAGGACGCTGCTGCCCATCCTCCGGCTAATCCCTTAGTCGACTTATACTACACCCATGAGAGGAGATGGGGTGGTGGCATTCTGAGCCGGCACCACATGGCTGTGGGCAAAAATGTGGGCACAAACGTTTAACTTCAAGTCTTAAAATCGATCTCACATTTGTGCCTCTTTTGATTACCAAAGGTTACCGACCCATGCTCGAGATATATGGCTCCCAATCTGCTCCGGCCTCGCTTTCTGTACAACACACGCCTAGCTCACTGGTTTAAAGCTAGTCGACCGTATAATGTAGATGAATTGTCCCAATTGAGCGAATAGACGTAGATTGGCTAATTGCGCGCGTTATTTTTAGTGTCCACGAGTGTTAGGTGAGGTACATATGCTTTCTATTGCGAGGTGGGCAGGACGTATGTAGAGAGAAACGTGGATTTTATCCTTATGGTCTCGGCAACATTCCAAATTATCACACTATTATAAATAATGTTTGTTTGGTACTCCATCATGCGGTAACGGGTGCATGGATTTGGATGCAGATGTAGAATGTATTCTGGGTAGCACATACTTGTCATTTAAAACTAAAAACGTTTCAAGCGAGCTAAATGGAACTGCAGGCAACGATAGTATAGATTTACGGGTAATTTCATCTTACTACAGTTTCTTTGCGTGTATTCAGTTTATTTGAAGGAGTCATTAGCAAGCCCATGATCGGTTAGTTTTCTTAGAATACAGGAGCCATAGCGTTCTTATGTTTTTTGCGGGAAGAAAAAAAGAAAGATGCTTAATTGTTCACGTCCACTGCTGATCAAAGGCCTCCCCATTGATTTCCACATTAATTGTGTCGTAATTTTGGGGGGAAATGGCCAGTACACGCTGATGACAGTCATCACGCTTGGCAGGCGTGTTCCTGAGCGCATAAAAGCTGCTATTTCACGGACTGGTTCAAAATCCCTTGGTCGCTTTTTACGACATCCACAGAAGGAGATGGAGTGGTGCTATATTTGTCCTAGTGAATTTTTTTAGGTGAACTTTTTGCCATACTGACAATTTTAATATGGACCGTCCTCGAAATTTTACCACCAAGAATTAGCTGTAGAAGTTCCCGATATAATTAATAAAATAAACTGTTTTCATCTATAAAGTGCATTGAGCTACAATATAATAAAAGCTCAAGATAAAAATATTTTTATACATGCAAAGACACACACTTAGTCAGACTTAAGTGGCGGTTCAAGATTTAGATTTCCTATGAAGATAAACTGGCATGAAATACTAATGACTACATTGTTCTAGAAATAAAAGTTACGTGAGGACACTGGAGGAGAAAAGAGTCTAGCCCTCTTCAAAGGCTTCATTAATCAAACCTGATTGTAATGTTTACTAAGTTTATTATCAAATTGTCATAGCAGCATTAAGCTGACCAGACCCAATAGTCGGCAGTCGTTACCGAGCATGACACATGCGTCAGCGTCGCTCAGCCCAACCATACTGTAGCTAAGTGCTGCGACCCGATACACGGCACCACCATCAGCAAGACTCTTATAATAGATACTAATGACACTCAAGGCATTCACAGTCCCGAAGCTCTGACGAGCGGTCTGATATTGAGATTTCGGTATCCACCCACAGTGATTAGACTGCAAATAACAGATATTTTTCGGTAAAAGATATGCAGAAGAAAATGCAGCAGTCTTCTAATCATCATTATCATACGGCCAAAGGTCATCCACTGCTGAACTAACGCCTCCTCCATTGATTTCCAGAACTAACTGTGTCGACATATTGGAAGGAACCACCTCACCAAGCTTGACAGGCGGGTTGGTGAGTACAGTATGACTGCCGTTACATCACTGTTTACAACATTCAAGGAAGAAGATGGAGATATGCTGTATTCTAAATCTGGACACTACACGGATATTTTAATTATCATTTTCCTACAAAAACCTCTGCAAATTATAGCTTATCACTTATCACTTACAAAGCTCAACTAAAGTAGAGCAGCCTGCTCTTTGTGATGTAACTACGGCGTTAATTTTAGACTCACCTACGTAAAGTGACTTCTCACATTTTCTCAAATCACAATTTCAAAATCTTATAATATTAATTCTGATTCGCAGCTTTCGGAAATCACCTACGGTAAGTGGCCTAGGGGAATCGGGAGAGGTCCAATTCCGCTAGCAGAAGGACGAGACGGCGCCGGGGTAACGTTCGGGGTGTCGTCGCTATATGGCGGGGGGCCTCAGGGTCATGGGCGTACAGATTGGGAAATCTGCGTGCCCACACTAAGCGACCCACAAGAAGATGGTGGCGCACATGTGCTCACGCGCCGCCGATTGCGCAACATGGCACAGCGCATTGTGAAGCTTCGGAGGATCCTTTACTCTCCCCGGGGGAGTGCCCGTTTTACCTCTCTCCGAATTGTGCCAATAGGCATGGCACCAATGGACGGCTCTAGTGTGATCATCAAACTTGTTTAATCTCTTCCAGCTTCGAGTAGTCTTTAAAAGAATATTGCTTGAGTAGATATTGACTCATTTTACTAAAAATAGGATATTACATTCCTTGCAGATTGTTTTTTAAAAGGTAGATTGACAACAGACGCCGCCGGTGCGAAATTAGTCATTCAAATTTTGGATGCCTGGGAGGGTTTAAGGGTGCTGTTGGATGGAATAGAGTCGAAGTGCGTTTGGCTGATGCTGAGCCCGTGAGAGCCACACAATAGAAGAAAAGGGGTGCTATTGGTATCTTCTGTGGTCTTTCCAAGGCGATGGATTGCGTGGATTACAATACCCTCAATTATAAGTTAAGGCACTACGGAATCGCAGGAGAGCTCTTAAACTAGTATTATCCTAGA
Source organism: Diloba caeruleocephala (assembly GCA_947459985.1). Classification (NCBI taxonomy): domain Eukaryota; kingdom Metazoa; phylum Arthropoda; class Insecta; order Lepidoptera; family Noctuidae; genus Diloba; species Diloba caeruleocephala. The sequence goes on along the minus strand of OX381620.1, from coordinate 820,344 downwards.
TTTTTAGAAAGACAGCAAAAATTGTATTAGAAGCGTATAAAATCACGAGAATCTCTCGGGAAAATTGGCGTACCTCAAGGTTCAATTCTAGGGCCTTTTTGTTACTTGCCTACATTAACGATCTGCCATACATGATGATGAGTTATCTAATATAATTCTATTTGCGAACGGCACATCACTTACCAATCAATAGAACAGGTGGAGAACATTGAGAAGAGAAATGGAAAAGATGGAGAATGTTGTTTCTGGTTTAACTCATGTACTTTCAGAAAATTAATAGAAGGCGAATAAAAGCTTAAAAAACTATCTGAACTTGATGGTGAACTGCATTCGAAAGTAGAACCGAGTGCCATGGCGCTATCCAAGAAGTCTTTGTCAAGCTGTGGACTACGGTAGGTCGAGTAAATCAATTTATATTAGTATGGTTGTCATAAATATAGGTCTACAAGCATCTATGGTCTCTAGGTATCTACTTTTAAAAAAGAACTTAATTCATAGTCATGAGTAGTACACATCTGTAGTTATTTTCTTTCTGTCTCTCGAGAGAGTCTCTCTCTCTCTCATCTTCAACCAGTCAACGTTCACTCAAACTCAAAGCTTTTATTTCATATAGGCTCTAATAGGCATTTAAGAAAAGTCAACTGGTAAGGTACGCGTTTCGGAAAAGTCGGTTTTATGAAGAAGAACCGTAAATAAGCTTCATGGATGTTTCTTAAAAAAACTTTAGACCAGGTATTACATTTGACACATTAGTTGAAAGGACGTCCACTGCTGAATAAAGGCCTCATTCGTACATTTCCATAATAGTGGCATCATTTTGCGGAGAATTTGTATTCTATAAACATTCCGAATGGATTATTGTTTTACATGGATTAAGACAACTTCATTATAAAGAATATATATAAACTCAAATTCAAATAGACCATTTGCAAGAATATATGAATTTTCAATACCTCAGGTGCCCATTCCAGAATGTTAAATGTGGTGGAGAACATAATAGGACTAAAGTAACTAAACGTTCTTTCTATCGAGAAGAGCGAGCAAGAAATATTCCAAACTAAGATTCAAAAACGTTATTTTTATTAAGAAGATAGTGCAAGAAACTCCACGGTCACTCCTTTTATACAGAAATATCACATTCTATTATTTCATGCGCTGTTTCCTGTTATTCACTTTAATTTCCATATATCAATTAGTCCAAGAGCTCAAAAAAGCTGCACAACATCCCACTTATAGTATACAATTACTAACACTACCACATCAGTAATCCTATCCAACACGTTTCATAGGCCCACTAATTCAATTTGATGGCCATACACACACACAAACAGACACACACACAAACAAGCAGCTAAAAATAACGCCAAACATGAAGGGCCATTTACGGTACTTACAATTTTAACTATACATCTCAAAAAGACGAAAACATGTCTTTTGAATCAAACAATAAAGTTGAAAGTTGCTCTGTCGGGTTGTATGAGTAAGGTTGTATGTATGAACGATTTTATTACGCTTGGTTAATTTATTTGTTTGTTCGTTCGCTGTCGTGACAAAGACGTGCCTATAGTTAACTGAATAAATATGGGTTTGATACTGTTTATGCAATGGCTAATATAATTTAGACTTTGTAGTCTACGTTTTGTATCGTTATAGTTATAGTGGGATAAATATGAAAAATATATAAGAGATGTACAGTGAGCTATGGGAAAGAAGCATGGCATAGAGAAATAACAAGCATAGCGCTTGTTATTTCTCTATGAGATCGAATCTTAAATGAGGAGATCCGTAGAAGAACTAAAGTTGCCGACATAGCTGAAAGGATTAGTAAACTGAAGTGGCAATGAGCACATCGAACTGCTAGTAGAACTGATGGCCGTTGGGGTAAAAAGTTTCTCGAGTGGAGACCGTGCACAGGAAAACACAGCGTGGGATGACTTCCAACGAGGTGGACAGACGACCTGTTGAAGGTTGCTGGGAGTCGTTGGATGCGGGTGGCATCTAAAAAAACACCCAGTAGAACTAAAGTTGCCGACATAGCTCAAAGGATTAGTGAGGTGAAGTGCCAATGTGTGGGGCTCAGCTTGTAGAACTAGGTCCTCAATGCTGAAAAATCCGAACTAAGAATCTTCACAAACACACACAATAGTAATAGATCTGTAATAGATCACTGAAAAAAAAAAACGATAAGTAAATGCTAATATAATTTCCATGGCAATGTTTATGATAAATCGGTGTAATACCGGGTCTTACCCCATTTTGTAGAAACGGCTACATAGTAAGCTATACATTTCAAGTATAATCTGATCTCGCATCGGCTTTCCGTACGATGAGAGATCAGAGTAAACTGGATTTTATAGCTTGATATCTAGCCATGCGTACAAAGAACCACTCAAACAGCATCAGAGGATCAATTCTCGTAAAGATTTACACTATGACTTTATAGTTGACCGAACTTAGTTACTGGTAAAATTATGAATTTATAAAAAAATGTATTCTGCTCCTCTTAAAGTTCAGTACTTTAATCTAGTTTTATTTCAGTCTCAATTTTGACGTTTGTTTCATCATCATCATTTCAGCCAAAGGATATCCACTGCTGAACAACGGCCTCCCCCATAGACTTACGCAATTGTGTTGTCATTTTGGGGGGAGTTTGCCAATACTCACCACGCTTGGCAGGCGGGTTGGTGAGCGCAGTATGGCTTATGTTTCATAGAAGGGACGCTGCTGCCAATCCCTATGGTTTATCCTATGGTTTTTCCCCATCCTTAGTCGCCTTTTACGACACCCACGGGAAGAGATGAAGTGGTGCTATATTCTTAATCCGGACACCACACGGATCGTTGACGTTGACGTTTGTTTTATGACAATTTTTCTACCCCCGTTCAGAATGTTATCAGAATCCGTTTTGGCTTCGATCAACTTGTGATTCATTTTCGATTTCATCACAATATAAGGTCACGTTTGTTGTTTGTTAACGATATTTTGGACATTTTTAATTAAGAGAATCGACCCTCAGGCATCGCAATCGATCGACTAATAAAAGACCAAACAGGTTGTTGTCCTCAATTCATCACGAACGTTTGCTTTTGAGTAAACTTCATGAAAAATCAAATTCACTTAAATCACTGACAGGTTCCATGTAATTCCCGGCAAATAATACACCAGCGCTCCTTTGCCCATGGGTGCCGTTTAAGGGATGATATGAAGACAATGAGCAACAGCAATTTTTTTATCTTAGTGGAAATTCATCATGAACTTCCTCCGCCCCGGGGAAGGGTGGAGGAGCTTGCTAGACTCCTATCTGCTAAAACCACTGGGGCGGTCATCTATGGAACCTAAGGGGGGGTCCAGGTCCTGGTATGTTCACACTATAGCCGGGGCAGCAGCATCCTGCCATCTGCCAACGTAGTGATTAAGCCAATCCCCAATAAACGCTCATATTAGTGGGGGGCCCAAGCTGAGCAGTGGATGTTTACAGGCTGACGAGTGACTGCCGTCTGCCCTACCGTGGTACCGATACCCTTAGGTTTATACTGGTTGTTATAATTTCTGCTTCCTGAGTTCTTGTAACGACTGTCATAGCTATTCGTACGACAGCCGAGATTATCGAGCTCTCCAAGCCACGAACGTGCCTGGATGTGGAATCAATTAAAGTTACAATAAGTCATCATCATCATCATCATATCAGCCAGTGGTTAATCATATTTGGTCTGAGTGACATCCGTGAGTCCTACACAAACTGGTTCAGTTGAAAACCAGCGCTAGGCACCAAATGTCTAGCATATTGCTGAACTGAACCTTTTTGGCGCAGATATGAGACACACATAGGGTGGTTTTCTTTTGTTATAATAATTATTGTTATATATTCTTTAATTGTGTTTTCTTGTTTTTGTTGCCAAATAAATATTTTTCTTTCTTTCTTTTCTTTCTTTCTTTCTTTCACTGCTGAACAAAGGCCTCCCCCTTAGATTTCCACAACGAGCGGTCACATGCCGCCCTCATCCAACGATTCCCAGTGACCTTCACCAGATTGTCTGTCCACCTCGTTGGAGGTCGTCCCACACTACGTTTTCCGGCGCGCGCCCATTGCCACTTCAGTTTACTAATCCTTTCAGCTACGTCGGCAACTTTAGTTCTGTTACGGATTTCCTCATTTCTGATTCGATCTCGTAGAGAAATACTAAGCATAGCTCGCTGAGTAAGTATCGCATTCAATTTCTGTTTGTGGCTAAATGGCTAAACGCTCAAAAACAAACAAAATACTCTGTTAAAAAACACCGCTATGCGTTGTCCCATCCCATCCATAGACTGACTGCGCCGAGCCTTGCTTCACCTCGCCTATCCGTAAGTAAAACTAGCTATGAACGCCAGTACTGTCTAATCCCTTATTCATACAATACCTATTAGTGTGGTCTACTAGGTATAGATACGCAATGTATCGTAAACAACGCGATCAAAACGCTACGTGATTATTGTACTATGATATGATATTATTATGCTACTACGAGCGACGGCCTCATCTGTGATCTGTAGCAAAACGGCCGTTTAGGTTTTATTTACATTGCAGTTTTACGTGAATATATTTCAGGTTATTTGTACGCTATAACTCTAAATTGCGTGAGGATAGACCAAAACAATTATTTATGTTATCCAGAACCACATTTCCCATTTGCCCATTCTTGTGGAAAAATCCTTTGTCCCGGATGAAATTTTCCACAGCGTTGCCTCTTACTTACACATTATACACTTCTTATTAGTTTTTAATGCGCCTCTCATCTTGCCTCTAATTGTCCTGCCCCTAATGAGTCCGTAATACTTGTAACGATTACGAAAATGTGGTAAATGTGTTTCTATGTTAGTTAAATTTTGTTTTTCCTTTAGATTTATGATTTCTGAATTACAAGTTTGCGTGTGAAACAGCAAACACTCAAAACTCAATAAAAAGCGTACTGCTTTATAATTGTTCACTCACGTTAATTATTTATATTAATGAATACGAACTCCATTATGATTATTTAATCACACTAGAGCCGCCCATTGCTGCCACGCCTTTAGGCACATCTCGGAGGGGATGACTGTAAGGGGTCACCCCCTCTAGCGGAGGGCAGGCTGTAAAAAGGCTGCCTCCCAGGCACTTCTCGGGGAGGATTGTAAAGGATCCCGTAGATATTCTACACCCTAGCAGTAAGTAAAAAAAACAAAAATCAAAAACTGTAGCTAGTAAAATGAGTGGAAATAAGAGATTAAATAACTAATATTTCGTGGTGACGAATGCAGTGTGGTGCTGGTGCCACGCAGGACTTGTGGATTTTTTATGTTATGTGCACCACCAATTGAATGTTGTGCTCGTTTCGTCACCAGGTTGTATTAAAAAATACTACAAACCATAATCTGCAGCATGTGGCAGGCAACAATTACATAACATAAACATACCGACATGATTCGTAAAATAAATCAACACCAACCAATTCCAATAATAACACTTCGCCAAAAGAATCCATTGAAAAACACACTCAATTCAAGAAAACGTGTTTTCTAAACAATCTTTACCAAGCAACATCAGTCTCAGTCGAATTTACATTAATAATACAGAATTAGAAATAAGACCCCATTCGGGAAGATTTTGTGCTGAAAATAACTGAATAAACATTGTAAAATTTAATGGTAACAGACAGTCTTACCATTTCATTACACTTCACTATTACAGAACATCGATATTTAACCCTTCCTTGATTAACCATCCATTGATAAGTTCGGAACACTAGCCTGCAAAGTTCCTAGTAAAAATCATCAATGTATATGAAAGGAGTCGAATAACTCGGCACGGAAGGAAAGGATTTCGTACCCGTTACAAGGGTATGGAGTAAATCCAGACTGCTGTCAGTTGCCCGTGGTAAACAACACAATTAAGGCCGGAGTTTCAATTGACGACGATGCGCTTTCCAACTAGGCACACACTCCAGCAGTGTCTCACTAACTTCGTATTAAAACGTACACAGTGTCTGTTTTTGTCCAGAGCCGTGTAGGAGCGAGGTACACGAGGACTTATTTAGAACTCGTTGCCATGCGAGCATGTCCAATTTGCTTTTCCTATTTAGAAAAACAAGTGAGCTTGTTAAGTTCTTTGTGGTTTGTAGAAAATATTTGCCATGACGGTGAATTGAGGGCAGAGATGTATTTATGAAATGAATATAGCAGCCATTTTGTTTGCTACACATGTTTCCTTATCGACTGTTTGTACCATTAGCTGTTATTTTTCTCTTACTTTGACAATTTTGATTGGGTTTTAGGTACGCCTTGAAATACATATACATTTTTTATTGCAGTATCGTTTGCTTGTCTTTTAAACCGGTTTTTATCAGCTACATGACCTTTTTAGTTGTCTCGTACTATCTAACTTGGAGAAAAAACGTTATAATCATCACATATACGTAACGTCAAACGTTTATCCCTCCACGAATCTTATTTTTAATATCCTCGTGTTTGTTATTTATTCTTATTTGCAATTTCTTGGTTTCGCATCTTCTCCACTTCGTTTTACTTGTGATGCTGAACTCCGTAGATCAGTGCTCCGAGTAACATGGCTATTATTTAAAATCTCAATCAACCGAGCATATCCTGTCCAAAGCAGTATTGTATCCGCTGTAAAATGGTCAAGACAACACGGGTTATCTCAAACCAAGCATTATTATTTTTTGTTCGGCGTGCGTAATGTGAACGAACGAGAGATCCGGTTCATTCTCAAATTGTTTTTTATTCCGAGATGTTAATTAAAGAATACATCTTTCTAGTCCCGTTACTTACACTTTCCGAACCACCTGCAGTTGTCCAAACGTAGTCAAATGAGAATAATTATAGTTCTAGTATTCTGCTTTTTAGTTTACTCAGCCAACATGCCTCGCATGGTCACGTAGACATCATCTCCGCGGGATTCGACAAATGGCAGGCGATTGAATTATCTACTGTTATCTGCTTAACCGACGTATATTTTACTCTACCAGACCAGAAACTAGACGAATTAAGTATCTATTTCAACGCACCCACGACACAGGAGAAATCTTAGTGTGGGGCAACGTTTTTAAAACAAATATTAATAAAAATAAAAAAACCAAGATTCAACAAATTCTGTGACAAATACTTTGTCGTGGTAGAAAGCGCTAGTTTTACAAGATCTAATGGCTGCAAGTGCAGCTGCAGGCCTCCAGGAGCCTTAAATCTACAGCAGGATGCAGATTTACCTGGCATTTTGTGATAATTATTATCGAAATTACGTAAAACATTCTACCACGGGCACTTTAATAATGAGTATATCAACACACAGTAAACAACTGGAAACCCAACCAAAGTGTGTTTTTTTTAAACTAGTGACTGGGATGTCCAGTGTTTATCCTACAAGTACAATATTTTATGTACCTATCTATTTAGACCCCACTAACGGCTATATTTTCCAAGAGTTGTACCGGCTATTGGTGCAAGGCAAGGGCTCGCAGCTGAATGGCCGTTGCCGAGGTAAAGCCGAGCTCGCACCGGTCCCGTTTGGGATTGGTGACACATTGAAAAACTTTTTTAAACGTTGCTTTACATCACGATTTATATGCATACCCACCCGGTTGTGCATATGAGATTAATGTATGTAAACTTTACTGCCGACACAAACACGCAATGAAGAAGAAGGTTTTAGTATTTCATAATATATTTGTGTTGCCTATAATTTGCAATTCCAAGATACATACTGCCTCAATACCGAATTTTATTAAAATAAGTTCAGACATTACACCAAGATTGGGTAAATCAACATACATTCGCATTTATGAGCGCTATATATAGTGTGATTGAAACTGGTTCATAATTTACACGAGTAGTAAGTAATTTATCATTTCGGTCAATGAAGTCCACTGCTGGACACAGGCCTCCCGTAAAGACCACCACAACAATGGACATGGGTGCGTTGTGGGCTCACTGGGGGATTTTTCCATAATCGCCACGCTTGGGTTGGCGATCGCAGTTGAGTTGTTAATGTACTCGAAGGGCGCTGCTGGCCATCCTCCGCCTAATCCCTTAGTCGACTTTTACGACACCCACGGGAGGAAATGGGGTGGTGGTATTCTGAGCCGGCACCACACGGAAAAGTAATTACTATCTATATAGGGTCTTACTTTAATAATGGAAAATATTCTAAGGCTCTATGAACGGTATAGAACTAATTTCAAGTATCAACACACACTGGTGGGCTACTAAACAGCCACAGTGTTGTTCTACTGGACCATTTTCAAAAAAGTTTTTGTGTTATTCTGTGTTCGTGTTTGGTGACAGTACCACAGTATTTTTAGAAAGATTTAATAGTGATAGTTACTTACAGCTTTTTCGTGGTGAATTGCATTTTTTATGCAAACGGAAACATGAATTATTTAATTAATTTTGAACATTTATAAAATAAAGGTTTATGTTTTGTTTTTTTTTTTTGCTAAAACGCATTATGGCAACGTATAGATTAACCTCCTAAAATATTTCCATGAATAAAGTAGGACCATATATATATATAAGTAGAATGGTTGCTGCCCACGGCGCGTGACATCACGGACTACTCCGTTCCGCCAATATATATGGGCAAATACACGTCACCATAAGCAAAGTCGCGCCACTATATTACGAGCCGAATAGTTCCCACGTCCGTCGACGTAAGAAAGCCTTTTTTTATTTTATTTTTTTATTTATCCCAGTGGAAGTTCATCGTGAACTTTCTCCGCCCCGGGGAAGGGCGATGGGGCTTGCCAGGACTCCTAACGGCTAAAACCACTGCGGCCGTCATCTTCGGCAACTAAAGGCTCCAGGTCCTTGTATGATCACACCAGAGCTACCCATTTGCGCCACGCCTATAGGCACATCTCTGAGAGGGTGACTGTAAAGCGGTCACCCCCCGGGGGAGATTATAAAGGATGCCTCCGAAGCCTCACTGTGCGCTGTGCACACGGCGGTGCGTGACCACATGCGCGCCACCGTGTTCTCGTAGGTCGCTCAATGTGGGCACGCAGATTCCCCAATCTGCGCACCCGCGAACCCAGATACTAGAGACTAATATCGACGGCAGGGAGGACTTAATCCTAGCGCAGTGATATCAGGTGCCGTGGGAAGCCACCATTATAATGATTCTACTGAAGCGAAGGCGCTACTTTCAATACACAATGAGTCAGTGTTAATAACTTGTAACTAAAAGTAATTCGTGTTAATTAGAGAACTTAAAACGATCCAACTTCTACTTCTGTGTCATAAATTGTGTTTATGGTTCAGTTATAAAATGGAATAGTTGAATTGGAAGTTCAATTGCTTCCTATTTATTATTGATTGGGTATTATTAAAAGTGTGTAGTAGTTACTGAACCTTTACGGGGATATTGTCTATATCTTACCACTTCAGCTGAAAGAAGTTCACTGCTGAACAAAGACGGCACGGTTGGTGCAGTGGCTGATACAGTCGGCTGCTGCGCTCCGGTTCGTGGGTTCAATTCCCGCACGGGACAAATATTTGTAAGACCGCCTATTGTACAATTACTGTTCATAGAACGATTCCTAGGAGTTCGTTTTAAAATGGTGCACAATAAAGCAGATTCTATTCTAGACCTAGAACAATTGTATACAGGCCATACAAATATGTGTACCTTCCGGGCATCGCTACGGCGACTCGTCACGCAGAATGCCAAGCCATTAGCCACCGCACCAATCGTACCGTAAACTTTTGCTGTAGCAGATAAGGTAAAGTATCTTCCAACTGAAACTTAAAATCCGTTTATAGTAATATAAATAAAGTTAATGTCCGTTGAGATTATCAAGTCGGTGTGTAGGAAATATCTTAACAGATACCTACCCACTTAGTGAGGGGTTGTCGGGTTACGATAACCGTCAGCCCAAATACATGACATATCAGCTGCCCTGTGACTTCTCCTACGTCATCACTAATTATAAATATTTTGTCGCATTCTTAAGTTCAAATTTATCATGCCATTACAAAACAAGTATGATAAATAATACTGCAATATCAGATTCTAGAACACTCTAGATACTGCTGATACAGACGGTAAGTTTTTACATGTGAAGGGTGTTCATATTTGGTGAATAATTAGAAAAAATACTGAATGATGTCGAATATCGAATAACATTGGTGAATTTGAATTTGAATAACCAAAGTAAACGAATGCCACCACCCCATCTCCGCCCATGGGTGTCGTAAAAGTCGACTAAGGGATTAGCCGGAGTGGGCAGCAGCGTCCTTCGAGTACATTAACAACTCAACTGCGATCGCCTACCCGCCCGCCAAGCGTGGCGATTATGGCAAAACCCCCCAATGGGCCCACAACACATCCATATCGGTGGTTGTGGTAATCTTTGGGGGAGGCCTGTGTCCAGCAGTGGACTTCATTCGGCCGAAATGATGTATAGAGTATAGATTTTAATCAATGCAATTTGATGCTTATTAGAATATTGGATATTATTTTATAAGATTATAATTATATATAGTCAAGAGCAGCACAAGGTTAGAAAACATGTGACACATCCGAAATCGAATTTACGTTATGGCAAAGCACAATCCCATAGCAATCCATCAGCCCTTGGCAACCGTTAACCTAATCTATATAGACAGTACACCCCTTTAACCGTTGTAGAAGCAGATGGCTTACCATCAATGTATGACATGCTTAAATAAGGGCTTATCATTTGACTGTATAGTTTGAGGTGAAAGGGATAGCAGTGTTGTCTGTAGGGTGGCTTTGTGTAACTAGTAATGTTATTTGTATTTCAGTGGAGGTAGGTCTCATAATGCTCTCAGGGGCCGCGGGCGCGCGGATTGGGGAGTCTGCGTGCTCACACCGAGCGACCCCCGAAAAGACAGTGGTGCGCACGTGGCCACGTGCTACCGTGTGCGCAGCACAGTGCTAGAGGGCTCCAGGTCCTCGCAAGATCACACTAAAGCCGCCCATTGGTGCCATGCCTTTAGTCACATCACTTAGGGGATGACTGTAAAGTAGTCACCCCATCTAGCGAAGGGCAGGCAACTGTAAGAAGGTCGCCCCCGCTCGTCTCATCTCTAGTCCCTGTATATAAAAAAAGTGAAGCTATTTAAAAATTATTGCGTGTGCGTACCTATTGTGAACTATGGAATATTTATTGTTTTAGCCAGTAACAGACCAGCACGACCCTCCGCCCTTCACCGGGGCGGGGAAAGTGCATCAGGATTTCCACTGAGATGATAAAATGGGGGATCCCTCCGGTTCAGCAGCGACAGCTCTTTAGCTGCCTGCGAGATGCCTATAAAAAGATATAGCTATACACAGACCATCTACTGTTATTATGGGTCTCCCAATGATTGGCCATATTAGTATACGTCAGACGGGGATCAGACTAAAAAGAACCAGTCAATATTTTTATTGTTTTTCAAAGCAGTCTCCGCTTCTTTCTAAGCACCATCGCATGCTATGGGAACATTAACCAAAGCAGTGAGTCCACTCTTCGATCACTCCCACGTATTTTTCGAACGAGCGAATTCCTCTGACTTTATCTCATAATTTGGTGATTAAATAAAAGTCGCACGTTACCAGGTCGGGACTGTAAGGAGGATGACTTACTAATCCCATTACCTTCCATAGAAAAATATTCGATTGTCTGTCTGGCGGAGTGAGCTGGAGGGTTTTCGTAATAGAGGAGGATCCTGAACATTTTCCAAGACAACCGGAAAACAATGACTAACATACCAATCTGCAGTAACGGTACTTTTATCCTCTAGCGCTATCTTGCTAAATGACCCGTCCGTCCAAAGAATGGGGCAATCATCTTTTTTCCTTGTCTTCTGTTTTGACTTCTTTATTGTTGTTGTCAAATCTTCGAATCAAAACATCCATTGGGCAGACTAATTAATTTTATTCTATTCTATTAATTTTCTGGCTCGTAACAATATATCCAGCTTGTGACGATGTCATACACAGCATTCGAGTCACCTTCTTTTCTCTTCTTTTCTTTCTTCTTTGAAGCATTTCGCGGCGCCAATCCAACTGACGAAGTTTTTGATCTTTTCGCAAATTATGAGGTATCCATTTGGTGCATCCGTGTGGTGCCGGCTCAGAATGCCACCACCCCATTTCATCCCGTGTGTGTCGTAAAAGTCGACTAAGGAATTAACCGGAGGATGGGCAGCAGCGTCCTTCGAGTAGATACATTAACAACTCAACTGCGATCGCCAACCCGTCTGCCAAGCGTGGCGATTATGGCAAAACCCCCCAATGAGCACACAACACACCGATATCGGTCATTGTGGTGATCTTTGGGGGAGGCCTGTGTCCAGCAGTGGACTTCATTCGGCCGAAATGAATGAAATGAAAAAATGATTTGGTGCAAAGCTTTCTGACGCTTAAATGTTCGTGTAAGACATTTTGCACTTAACTCATACCAATATCTAAACTTGCGCGGATCTGTTGATGTGTCATTCTTTTATCAGCTTCTATAATTAGCCACACAGCACTCACGTTATCTTCAGTAGTCACCGTAGAAGGACATCCATCGCGCAGATCATCAGTTAGATAGCTTCGGTCACGTTTGAACTCATTAAACCCGTTATAAACAGTAGCATAAGATGGGGCTGCATCAATACCAATCGAAGTCTATCATAGTTGTTGATTACGACCGAAACGAAAGTCATAATAAATCATGGCACGAGAATTTTCTCTAGTCACATTTAATAACATGTGGTGTCCAGATTAAGAATATAGCACCACTCCATCTCCTCCCGTGGATGTCGTAAAAGGTGACTAAGGGACTTTAAACCATGGACAGCAGCGTCCGTTCTGTGAAACTGTTGGCATACTGCGCTCACCAACCCGCCTGCCAAGCGTGGTGAGTATTGGCAAATTCCCCTAAAATGATGACACAATTGTGTTAATCTATGGCGAGGCTTTTGTTCAGTAGTGAACACCTTTGGCTGAAATGATGATGATGATGATGACATTTAATTCGACGCGACACGACACGACATTTTAAATTAAAATGACCCCAATTTGTAAAAACATGTGACATAATTATGAATTTAATGTACATCTACAGCTTCCCAGAGTTCTTTATTCAAAATTTTATTAAATTTTTCATCGGCAACTTTTCTTACTGGCCATTTCTAAAAACATTCAGTGTGACCCACGTAGTTTCCTGTTCTGTGGTAAGTGACACATTAATCAAGCAGACCTTCAGGTGCCAAACTAAAAAACTAATGAATCGGTTTCGTTACTACGCTACTAAGGCTGTACTAACTTTTGTTCTACAACGTTTCTCACAATATTATAGCTTTAGAGAAACTGGTGGACAAAGATGACAAAATCACGGCGAGGAAAATCTATAGACAATTGAGTTTCAATCAAGCAACCTCCTTTCAGCGTCTCAAGCATTTAGCAACTGGCTTTCTACGCTACAGGTTAAGGTTTCGATCCCCGCACGGAACAAATATGTGTATTGCCTACAGATATTGCGGATCTGAGTGGATTTGCATGTGAGATTCATGTCTGTAAACTATACCAACAACACAGGAGAAATTAGTGTGCTTTTTAATAACAAAATCAACATTGTCTGAATATTATGCGAATGGCATCAATTGAATCGAAATAGTTTACGGAAATATATTGCTAAATACTAAAGAAAATACTACTCCTAATGCTCATGCGCACTGCTGGACAGAAGCCTCCCCCAAAGATTGCGACAGCGACCGGTATAGGCTTGTGTTGTGTGCTCATTGTGGGGTGTTGTCATAATCGCCACGCTTGGCAGACGCAGACAGGTTGGCGCTCGCAGTTGTATTATAAATGTACTCGGAGGCCGCTGCTGCCCATCTTCCGGCAAATCTCATAGTCGCTTTTTACGACACCCACGGGACGAGATGGGGTGGTTGTATTCTTAGCCGGCAGCACACGACTTTTAACACTACTGATATATTACTTGTATGTACTAGGGTTGCACGTTGCACGTCTGTATATCGCACGTAGGTATATTATCAATGAAATAAACTCGATATATTTCCGTCAGCTATTTCAATTCAACAAAATAATCGAATTGAAAATAGTTTACGTAAATATATCGCGTTTAATTAATTCATTCAATATACTTACGTACAACATCTATACGTGCAACGTGCAGCCCTAGCACATACAATTATTATGTCACTAATACACAAATATATGAAATACAAAATAAAACAATATTATTTTGTTCTACCCTACACACCATATACCTGCTATAATAATAGCTGAAATAATCATACGTGCAATACACAACTAAGCAACACCTTTGCATAGTGGAACATGCATGCACCATAAATATATAAATTAAAATAATAAGTATATGGAATGAATTAATTAAACGCGATATAATTCCGTAAACTATTTTCAATTCGATGGATGCTTTTCGCGTAAACTTCAGAAAATATTATCAACAAAATAATTTTTGTACGGTAATACAATAAAAAATGTAATCCTTGCGGTCATCAATTATATTCCCAGCGGCATAGTGCCCCCTTTTCTACTCTTGCGTTATCTATAAACTACTTTCGAACCAAGTTGAAACTCGTGTCGAATCGGTCAATAACCAACACTCCAGACTGATTAACTTCTTATCACATTCATTTCGATAGGAAGGTTCGCCCGCGCCCGTTACGATAGATAGCCTGACCCTGGTTCCCAAGTAATACTACACGTAATAGGTAGAGATGACTTGACTTCTATAGCTCAAGTAAGAGGGAAGTGCCTGGGGGGCGACCCTTTTACAGTCGCCTTCCCTCTGCTAGAGGGGGTGACCGCTTTACAGTCATCCCTTCCGAGATGTGCCTAAAGGCGTGGCACCAATGGGCGGCTGTAGTGTGATCTTACGAGGACCTGGAGCCCCTCTTCGGTGCCGAAGATGACCGCTCCAGTGGTTTTAGCCGGTAGGAATCCGGCATACCCCTTCGGCCTTCCCCGGGGTGAAGGAAGTTCCATGTAGAATTTCCACTAGACATCAATAAAAAAAATAAAGAAGGGTTACCCCTCTTGTGGCTACAAGGAAGGGGGTATTCGTTTTATCAAAATTATTTCTTAGATACATGTGGTATCTTTTATATTTTTTCTCGCTCAAAGGCCTCCGACTTGACTTAACGACTGCCGTCTAATGACAACGGAGACGATCCATAGACTGCCCGCGCCAAGCGTTACTTAACCTCAACGATCGTTTACCGATCATTGAATGGAACTGACTATGAGCACCTGTGTATCAAGATAAATTGTTAGAACTCAAAGGTTTCGTTATCTTTTAATTTATGTTTATTATTAATTCTATAGCATTCAGCATCCGTCCGTGTAGTGGCCGCATTAAGAAATACCACCATTCCATCTCCTCTTGTGGATATTATAAGGCGGCTAACGGCCGAAATTAATAATCAATCTAATGCAAAATCTCCAGATTTCAGATTTTAAAATTCATTCGTTGTTTTGTTACAATCACATTAACACAAAAAATAGACATATCCTTAATCCGAAATCCAAAGATTTTGGATTAGATTGATTATTAATTTTGGCCGAAAATTCCCCTTAACTCCAAACCAAAGGGTGGCAACGTCCCTTCTGTGGAATAGCAGCCGTTCTGCGATCACCAACCCACCTGCCAAGCGTAGTGAGTACTGCCAAATTCCCCCAAAATAAGACATGGCATCTAACTAGGCGTTTATTGGAGAGGCATTTGTTCAGCAGTGGATGACTTTACAGCCTTGTCAACATGATGACGATGATTTCCGTCTGCATCCAGTCATTAGGGAATCTTTGTCTTGTTTTATCATATCGTTGAAGATCAACAAATGCCTAATAAAAAATGTAGCCATGTGAACATTTTCTTTTAAAATTACGGTAAGCTATTCTACATAGTGCAGTAGAGTTAAATCACCGCAATTCAATGTTATCAATCATGCAGGTTCAGAATCTATAGTTTTAGGTCCCTGTAGCAACAAGGAACTTAATTCCGTAATGTTCCGCCGTCTGACACAGCGTATGCCGGAAAATGCGACGCCATGATGGATTTACTTTTAAAAAGAATATGGAATCAAAGTCACCACGGCGGACAGACGTATCCTCTTGTCATTTAACGTTTGCCAACGATTAAGGGCAATTACCACGTGTTATTGCCTTCGGATTCTTGAAGATTCGTTTTCTAGCAGTCCACTGCTGCATATGAAGACCACCGTTGTTTCAATATGACGTGTAAAAATGTCTGTTAGGAATTATTTACTGAATAAATGATTCCATTCTATTCTATTCTCCCCTTTTTGTTTACCTGCTTACACATATACACAACCACACACATCTTAAGGCTAATTTTCGCAATTAAAGGTGTTCAAAATGTAGTGCCGTGTGGTGCCAGATCAGAATACCACCCCATCTCCTCCCGTGGGTGTCGTACAAGTCGTCTAAGGGATTAGCCGGAGGATGGGCAGCAGCGTCCTTCGAGTACATTAACAACTCAACTGCGGTCGCCAACCCGGCTGCCAAGCGTGGCGATTATGGCAAATCCCCCCAATAAGCCCACAACACATCCATATCGGTCGTTGTGGTGATCTTTGAGGGAGGCCTGTGTCCAGCAGTGGACTTCATTTGGCCGAAATGATGAAAATATAGTTCCGATCTAGTCTCAATGTCGTAAATATCACAAATGGTATTCTCCTAAACTAACAAAAAACGTCAAACGTGAACTTATATTGTGATGAGATCGCGAACGGATCGAAAGTTGACCGTAGCCAAAACGGTATTCTGCTTACATTTTGAACTACACGGGTGATAAAATTTTACTTAGTATATATAAAAGTCAACATTGAGATTAAAATGAGGCTAGATTGAGATAATACTAAAACCGGACTGAATCTTAAGAGGAGCAGAATACCAATTTTCGGTCAATTCATAATTTAATCTCAGCTCGGTCAACTTTTAGTCATAGTATAAATTTATTACGAGAGTTGGCTCTCTGGCCGTTTACGAGCGCAATGAGCTTGATCTTTTTACGAGGGCAATGATGAGTGACCACGTTTCTGTGCCGTATATTATCGCTGGTAACTCATACTTGTTGTGTATCTTGAGGCACTGCGGTATGGTGGACAAAAAGACCTTGCGAAGTTTCCCGAACGCTGCCCAGCCAGGTTGAAATCGACGACTGATCTCTTTTTCGAAGTCTAATGCTTTAATTGTGTTTCTAATTATTTATTATGCAAATTATCGCTGCATGTAAGTTAGGACACAACATTTCACTATAGATTTTTAATAGAAAACAATCAACCCGGCTTCTCAAAATCGCTTATCGATTCATATTATGATTGATTTGACCTTCACGCATTCATACTAGTAACTTCATTCCAGTAAAAGAGGTGATATAATAGTAATCTAAGTTAATTTCAGTCTGTAAGCAACTTACCGCATTAATATTAATCATGAAAGAAGTAATTTAACACCACGCCTGTATTCCACTACGTGGTAGGCAGCTTTGTAACAATCATGTTACACTTTTTTTTTGGGCTTCTCGCGTACATTTCAGGGAAATGTGGTTGCTTAATCGGTCATTTCTGGCAAAGCCAAAAGAAGCCTCCAGCCAGGCTTAAATTTAATATTAAAAACTAAGCAACTTTCGCCGGACCTCGCCTTAGGGCGTTGCTGGGAATACCAAGCTATTGTTTTGGGGACAGCTGGATCGGTATTATTTAAAATGTATTAGGGGACATTTAAAGCTACAGGCTCGGCACGGGTCAGCGGAAGCACGAGACGGGAGGGAGAAGTGCTAACTTAAACGGGAAGGTGACGCGGCGATAGGCCTCCGTGACATCGGTGAGGCGGGGTCGTGTTACACTGAGATTGTAATGAGTATTTAAGTACTACGGAATATACGTATAAATAACCAATCTGGTAACAGAACATTTAAAAAAGAAGAATAATAATCAAGAACCTCTTGAGAAAGATTGAGATAAAACACTTTTATATATAGTTTCCCTATTCCCTTATATTGATCAATCGCTCTCTATCTCCCTCTCTGTTTACTACCTCCATAGTTTCGCTTCATTCGCTTACCAATTAACCAAAATACAAAGTTTCACTTCTACCGCGTGTGAACTCACACTTGACAATTTTTTATATATATCTCTTCTGTGTCGTGGGTACAGTTCACAGAGATACACCCAGATCCGAAACATCTATCTGTAGACAAATATTTGTTACGAGCGGTGTTGAACCCGCGACATGTTACGCAGAAAGCGAATTCTTAGCTTAGCCACTGCACCGACCGTGCCGATTATTTGGGCCTAATTATTAAATAAATACAATTTCATTTCATAATTTTCGCCATTTACCGTATACTATTCGCCCTCAGGTTGCTACTGAGAATTTTCAGACAAAAAATGCTGGTAACTTAATCCGATCTGAGAAATTAGCCCCTATTGTAACTCTGATGCAATATATGCCACCACTACGATATACATAAAACAGTACTAGAAGGAACGAAGAAAGGAAGAAATACAATCTATTTTTGCGACAATCGCTGACGCACAAAATAAATACACATAGAGGTTATAATTTTACATATTATTATGCCATGACTAACCAAACGATTAAAATCTATACACTATCTAATGACTAAACACTTAAAAACTTACACTACATGACACTAAAGGCGTATTCGCGCTACGGTTGGCAACCAGAAATAGATTCTCTTTGGAAGTTATCATCAAAGCCATTCCCTACGAACGACTACATAATTTAAGGTCTTATGTAAAAATTATGCGTCTCTTAAGCATTAAACATAGGTCGTTGCTCAGCTTAATGCTGTGGCAGCGGGACGAGCCAGCAGCGCTGATTTTCAGCAACAGCCGCAGTGACTGACGTAAGAATATCAAGACATGCCAAAACACCGCTATTAAAACTCGACTTTACCTGCTCGGGGAGACAGGGGGATTTTGTGCACCATACCATTAGACATACACCATATCATCAGCTACTCATTTAAAGTTATTAGTATTACTTACGTTTTCTTACGATTTTTAACAGAGTTCAAAAGACGGTAGTTCATCTATTTGCCCCGTATTCTTTTATTGTATAAAAAATGTATCAACGTGACGGGTGCAGTGGGGTGCCATGCAGGACCTGTGTCATGTCCTGGGTAGCATTACAATTGTTATGGGCCAGCATGAATCTTACCACATGGTGAATGACTCGACCGTCTCGTCACTCAGCAGGATAAAAACAACTTTGTACATCATCATCATATCAGCCAAAGGGCATCCACTGCTGAACAAGGCCTCCCCCACAGAAGTCCAGTTACATGCCACACGCATCCAACGTCACAGTCGTCCTACGCTGCGTTTTCCGGTGCGCGGACGGCCATCAGTTCTACGAGCAATGTGCCATTGCCACTTCAGCTTACATATCCTTTCAGCTATGTTGGCAACTTTAGTTCTTCTACCGATCTTCTCATTCCTGATTCGATTTCGTAGAGAAATACCAAGCATAGCTCTCTCCATAGCTTATTGAGATCACATTTAACACCTGTGACCTTGAATTTTCTTATGAGGCCCATTGTGAGTGACTACGTCTCCGTGCTATACATCATCGCTAGTAACACACACTAGTTAAAGACTTTCGTCTTGAGGCATTGCGGTATTGTGGGCGAAAAGACGTTGTGAAGTTTCCAGAACGCTGCCCAGCCGAGTTGGATTCGACGATTGACCTCATTTCCGAAGTTTAACCTACCTAACTGGACAATTTGTCCCAGGAGATACTCGTCAACAACTTTGAGAACCGAGCTCCACACGGATATTGGAATGGGCACGACATGGGCATTTGACATGACTTTCATCTTGCCCATGTTCATTTTAAGGCCCACATGTTGGGAAACTGTGTTGAGATCATCGAGCATTGCGCTGAGCTCTTGCGGCGAATCTGCCATGACACGATGTCGTCGGCAAATCGAAGATGAGTAATATACTTAACTTTGTACAGTGCAGTGATTTACAAATGTATAATAAACTCAAATCCATCCTATATGTTTTTTCTAGTCAATAAAAGGACCATATATACCGTATATGTTTGCTAAGAGATCTATGGCTCCAACAGAACTTACTAACGGAAATGAAGATCACTTACTTTACTGTTTTTATTTCAGCCCACGATAATCAACACAAAAACATGTTATTTCTTCATAATGAATCATCAAAATCTCTTATATTTCGGTTTGGCAAATACACCGCTTATATGATTCTAATATAAATGGAAGAAACATGGTTTTGGAAAAATCCGGAATAACATTAACATTATCTTTATGATCGTATAGACATAAATAGCTCGGCCGTAGCAACACTTGGATTAATATTAGCTTAGTTGAGTAAATAACTAAACAGCAGTTCGTTTTTACGGTACTGTTATACAAAAATATACTTAAACGTATCATTTCAGAGTTAAGATTGCAATAAAGCGTTGTCAATTATTTTGAACACATATTTTTCAATATTATTAGACGATAATTTTAATATGTGTCTGTAAAAATAACGGCAGATATACCTCGTTCCAGTCAAAACTTTCATATCAGAGTTAAGATGGTTCTACGAAGCAATACAAGATGGCGTAAGTAGTCGTGTTCGCGTATCTAAACACGCTTAGCAACAAGAAATAATCAATACTTTCCAATTTTTTCTTAATCGATTTTAGTTTAGTGCTTGTAATTTTCTTTTAATATACCGAATGCGTTTTTATAAATGATTCTGTAACACTAACTTATGAATTATATAAGTACCCACTACTTTAAGTGCGTTACAACTACTTTGCATTTAATTTCTAATCTAGATTTTACTATTTATAATCGTTGACGATATATATTAAACGTTTTAATTGAAAATAAATGAATAGCTAGTGATGGACAGTGCTCGAAATTGTCGAGTGTCGATAATTGTAATGTCGATTGGTGAGTCAGCTTCGTCACGATCATTGCTACAATCATGTTGTTAGTTTGCGGTTAGAAAGTGAAATAACCCTTGTTTTCGTATAAAATTTAATATTTCACAAATTGCGGGTTTCGTTGCAACTTCAATGCTATTATGGCTTATTATTGAAAATAGTGAGTACCTTCCTACTTTTATAAAACAACAGCTGTATTTTACTATTCAAATTAAATCTTCGTGTTTCGAAAAGTGTTCTTAGTTTGTTTTTTTTAATAATATACTTTTAATAAATGTTGGACTATCCACAATCATTCAATTTATATTGATATTAAGCTTCATAAATCAATTTACATGTCATATACTGGACATGAATCAGTTACAACACAAGGTATTGTAGTAACTGTAGTTTAATTGGGTCGGCGTATTATAGATATGGGAAGTAACTTGTGTATGAGCTTGGTATTAATAAACACTAGTTACTTCTATATAAACTTATTTATATAGAAGATAATACAATTCGCTTTTTCTACAATCGACCACCGTGCTGACGGCAGCCCGAATTCATTCTCTTCTTTTATTTTCTCTGTCAAAATGTTCTTATATAATTATTTCAATTAATGTTTTTTTATTCTATGTGGCTAGGATTTTTCTCCCAAAGGGTTTGAACTCTATTACAGTATTATTCTTCAGTCACACATTTGGAAGTAGTTGTCTACTTTTTTGCGGCTTAAACCGATGAAATAGGTTTGCTAAGTCAGTGTCCAGTTATATTCCTGATACACATAATTGTAAGCTTTACTCCTCATAACATTATCTCAATATTTGCTTCTACATGTTTTTCCAAAATCCGTTGCTACGCCTGCTGCTGGTCTAATTTCTTTAGAATCGATACCAAGGCCTCAGCAAGGTGTGTTTTTTTCATCAACATTTTACACGTTCGCAAGGGACGACAAAAAGAGGACAACCTAATGAAAAATTGATGAATGTTTTTAATTTTGAAAAACAATTGACTGATAGCTATTATTGTAGTAATGGTCTTGTATGTAAAAGACAAAGTTGTTTAGAAAACAGTGATCTAGAAAGATAATAATAAAAATATGTAGTCTACGACAGAGCACGATCGTAAAAAGTGATGCCAATTTACTGCAAACACCAACTCAGCGTTCGAGGAAAAGAATCTATATTTTAGCCATAAAGCTGTTGCTGCAAAGCACATCAAAGCTATTTGGCACCATCCACCGACACGAGCAAGCAATGCAGTTTATCTCATATCGCAATCTGAACATTTTTCAAGTCAGCATTAAGTTTAGATTCTTACTCTATTCGTACCATAAGCATGAAGAAATATGTCTATATACGGAGCATATGTGGAAACCTATACCAACTCGTCCGTGCATTAGTTATAATTGTACAAAAAATACAAGAGGATGGGGTTGCACCAATCTCTAGCCAGGCCTGGTTGGGAACCGGCCCGACCAGTCTCGACCGGTCTTATTAAAATATTACTCCGACTCTGCTTGTTTTTACCTAGCTTTAATTTATGATAATGTATGGAAACGATGTTCTTCGTTCTCTTTGTTTTTTAAGTGTCATCTGTATGGAATAAATAATCTTCTTTATTGTTATTGTAAGGTATATTGTTTATGTGTGAGATAGCACAGGATGAGGTAATGTGGGTGTGTTCGTGTTTATCGTGATGCCTTGGCATTTCATATTGGGCTGCGGGAAAGGGATAGGTATTGAAACAATAACTTTCCATTTTGAAACTATGTATTTTTTTTTCTTCAATATTTCTACATTTTCTTTTACGGTCTATCAAATAAATATCAATTATAAACAATTGATACATTTATTATTATTGTTAGTTTTTGTATATGTCGACATTTCAAGTTTTAGAAGTAAAAAGTTTTTGTAGCTTTTAAAATGTTTTTATTTATCGATGAAAGTGAACTCTAGTACTATGATATTGTGCGTTTAAAACACTGGACCCTACAAACATTTAGATTTCGTTTAAAAACGGTTAGTCTATTGATTTACATTTAATGTAGTAATTACACTGGATGAAGAAAATGCAATCTGCAATATTAACATCGTCAATTTATGATGTACTGTTAGTTAGTACAAAGTGTAGCTCTTATCACCCACTGGATTATAGAAACGCAGCTTCGGGTGGCGATAGAAAATAATCTTACAAAAAATTTCATTTTATATTAACTTAAATAACTTAATACTTTTAATAACTATCAATAATATAACCTGAGATCTTTTGCCTGCAGCATGCGAGGCGGGTCGGGGAGGCAGTGCGCGCGCGGCCTGCACTCCCACCCCGACTCACCCCTTATTGCCTCCCTACTCACCACTTTATGATACACATCTCTAATATTTATAAATCTGCATTCATGTTTTCACATTCATAAAAAGTAATATTTTTTCTCGCATTTAAATTTTATACATTACAAAAGTAGTATCACAAACAAATGTACAAACTAGTACAGTTACAAAAAACGTACACATATTAGACCTCTACAGAGATCGCCTCTAATAAATACAGTTACGATACATGAAAATACGAACTCTACGCAACTTCAGAATAGAATCGAACTCGAAACAAAAAATAATACCTAAGACTATATCGTTCAGGGTATCAGTATCACACGCGCGGCGGCGGCTGAGATCAGAGGGTGCGCACGAACGCCGCCACGCCACTCACGCGACCAACCAGCACGACTCACAATCATTAAAATATCCAAAATACGAACAATGATCATACAATGATTAACATAAGTACGAGCGGCGCGGGGGGCGAGCGCAGCGGTGGGCAGACGGACGACCGACGTCCAGCAGGACCGGCAGACGACCGACGTCCAGCAGGACCGGCAGACGACCGACGTCCAGCAGGACCGGCAGCCGACCGACGTCCAGCAGGACCGGCAGACGACCGACGTCCAGCAGGACCGGCAGACGACCGGCGTCCAGCAGGACCGGCGCGAGGGCGGAGCTCGCCGCCGCGCCGCATGCCGCCGCACGCCGCACGCTCGACAAGCGACCGAATATCGACACTTTATCGATAGCAAAGTGCATTTCGCGTTACTATCGACCGTGCCCGCGGCCTGACGAGCGAGCGTAACTAAATCCTGCGCTCTTCCGCGCGCTTATACTACAACTATACGTTACATATCACGCTGTGCTTTTTTTCTCTTATTAAAAATATATAATAATTAATATAATATATAATAATATGATATTTGTTAAAATAACGATACGTAGATATCGAGGAGGGCTGTCAGTCGGCTCGCTCGCATCACGCGCATATCACAGGCTGGTTCACTCTGCCTGGCTTCTGAACAACTTCTTCTTTTCTATCGTGAACTGGGGGCTGATGATGATGGTGCCGCCTCGCGTCAAATTTCTGAAACAATAGAGAGGTGCCGTTAATATCGAGCTGTTGCTAGGCTGACGCAAGTTCATTAATGAAACGTTCGGTGTATCGATCCGTGATAAGAGAGCTTAACTTACTTTAAGAATTGCGGCAACAGGCTAGTCCAGTTCGTAGCATCGTGTTCCAGATGTAGATATATTTCGTGCGTGGTTAATGTGTTGGGGTCTATTTTGAAAGCTGCTAGTCTTCTCCCTGCGACATCGACTATGACGGCGGCTCCTCGTGACCCGCAGGGCTCGCCCTCAGCTAGCACTAGAGTCTGTCTGGCTGCTCTGGCGAGCAGTTCCGCTGGTACTAAGACCTCAGCGGTGGCTAGTTCGCTGGCTCCTTTTGCCGCTCGTAGTTCTCTCTCGAGCCTCTGAGCCAGCGCCGCTTCCGTCGGCATCGGCACCGGCGCTTCCCGCCATGTTGGCCCATTCCATGCTATAACAAAAGAAACTTATGTTAAATCTCAACCCTTTAACTTATCAACAATCGAAAAGATATCGTCGCTATTCTTATTGGAACAATATACTCTACGGTCTACTGTTTGATCTCATTTCAAACTAAAACAAAATGTATGTAAAATGTCTATCGAGCCATTGCGCACCAAGGACGAGGAGCGCCGCGCAGCGAAACAGCTGACACATCAGCCGACTTTGACGTTTGGGCCCCGGCGCGGTACATAAACAAGTGGCCAAGAGTTATAGTAAATCAAATCACTCAACTGGACTACTGATACAGCGAACGATGCAGGAAATTAAGTTAGATAGTCTTCTAACAGTGCCGGGCGATTCAGCAGTGCGCGCGCCGCATAGCAACACTCGTCAGCCGGTTAGAAAGCCACTTCCCTCCCTCGCCTCGCCACTCCAAATAGAAAGTCAACTCACCTTTTTCGCTATTGAATCCGACAAACTGATTCGTAACCGGCAGGATCTCCATGTTTTCCAAATTTTTACTTATATTGTACACTTTTAAGACGACGAAAAATTAAAGCGTTCCGCTGCGGAACTTAATATTACTAGAAAAATATCACAAGTCTCTTTTGTACTGCGAATGCGCACTGAATGAACCGGCTGAACACCACCGGCGACTAGTTATCGTGAAGAGATCGATGGGAAACTGATAAAAATGTCCGAAGCTCACGACCGCATCAGATCTGATCTCGTAACCATAGGGCTTCGTGTCTCACCCTCGGCTCACTATTTGACCCACCCAACCCTGTCGCTCTCTGTGACGGACTGGCGATACCGGGAAACGCAGCATGTTATATAGAGGACCGTGGCGGGGGGCGGGGGGATGCTCCGCGGGCGGCAGAGGGGGCCCCGCACGCCAGTTTTGCCGGGCCTCGGTTGACGCAGGTCGCCTCCACGCCTCTCCGTGCCGGCTTCGGGTTCAAGCCGGCCGGCTTCTTTGTTCGTATCCCACCGGTGGGTTTCTTCGGTTGTAGGCTGTAGCTAATAACAAAGTGTTTCTTGGTTTAATTCACGTGTGTCAATTTATGCTATTATATTCTCTGTATACGTTTCTTTGTCCGTTATTCTGGTAGTTAAGAAATTTCTAGAATATCTATCTATGTTGTAACTAATCTTAGTAAATTATTCAAATCGTAGCTATCTGCTGTGTAATCGGCTAGTTAGGACCAACTTTTCTATATCACTATGATAAAATACTGCAGACAGATAGACGGTTTTCATTGTTCTTTTATTGTGAATATTTGTGTATTGTTCATAGTTGTATAAAAATATATATTTTAATAAGGTAAGTTGTGTGAAAAAAATAGGGTTTAGCAAGTTTAGAAAAAAATTACTGAGATGTTATACATATAACACATTTTTTCGAACCATTTTTTTCATATCTTTCTTATGATCATTTGTTTAGACAAAATTGTGTAGAGTAATCTTAAAAATTGTATAAAATAGCGATAACAAATAAATTGGTTCCATTTGCCGGCGATAAGATAATTCATTGCAGTTGACAGCTACTGCACAGACATTCATTAGAAATGTACAGCTAAATGCGATTTAAGAAATCATAACAGAAAATGTTTTCGAAATAACTTTTGAACAAACTAACATAGCAAAACATACAGATTTTTGTATTAATTAAAGTTACAAAAATATTTCTGACCACTATAGTTTAGTAGAAATTGATAAAACAATGAGAAGAACAGAATAACAAAAACATGAAAGCCTTAAATATAGGTTAGGTCACTATATTGTAATTCCGAAAATCTGTAAGATATTGCAATATCGTGTAGTGAAATCTTGTATCATGTAGTTTCTTGAAAATCATCAGCAGAAACCACTTAGCTTTTGAATGGTATATAAACAAGAAATCAAAACAAATATATATATATATATATATAATAAAATAAATCACATAAAAATCAAAAACGGATAAAACAGTCATCGAAACCAGACTTAGAAGAAAAGAATCAATTTATTCCAATAACAAAATAAATTAAGAGAAAGCTATTTAAAATGACATTAACGCAAATTTTAAATTCTTAAATCATCAACAAAAATAATATGATACGTCAAAGATACATAGAGCACACAAAAGGTCTTTTAAATGAAGAACATAACTGATGTAAGTAAATTGCAGTATGTAAAAGTATTGACTTGCATTTAAACGTATCAGTAGTCTATTTAAATCCATTGGGTGTAAAGCTTAGCCTACGTGACGATCTGAGTGACTTTAAACAATAGGATGATGACTTACTACTTAAAATGAAACAAAACGAAAGACTTCTTGAATTACAAAAACATTATTCACAAAGGTGAAATGTAATAAAATTGTCCACAAACAAACCTAGTCCAATACAAAATAAGTGCAGTAAATAAAAACCTTGGTTAAAGTTATAAAAGACACGATAATTTTGAAAACAATAATGCAATTTTGTACGGAGTTGCATCAGCCAACTAGGAATTTCAATCGCAAAGACGACTTTCATTGTTTATTTGGATCAATAAGAAGAATAAATCCTATTTGAACGAAATCCGTTCCGAATTGAAATATTTCACTTTTAAGCCAGTAAAGTTTTTTTTTGTATAATAATCAATCTACCACCAAAAACTTATATTTGTTTACCAAAAAAGTGTATAAAAAGCAAAATGTGAATGTTTACACGAAAAAATGTTGTTTAATGTTAATATAAAGATTGGCTTCATTATCGCGTTGGCGTGTCTTATCGCACGACAAATGTTTTGCTTATATGGCAAAAACATTTTTCTAACAATCTCCGTTCAAACGTCTTTTAGCAATGTAAAATGGCAGTAAAAGTAGACATTGTACTAAAAATTTACTTCGGAATATAAGTGAACAAAACAACGATTTCAAATATAATATCTGGAAAGCCACAAAAACAACAGAACAAAAAGAAATGGAGAAAAAACTGCCTCAGTTGCCAAGCGATGCCGGCCGGCGTTTCGGCCTTGGACGGACATCATGACTCACGTTTGACAAGCGAGTCGAATCGCTCATGCCACTAGCCCATGTTCGTGACTATAACTCTATGCTTCTAATGTTAAAGCCAATTCATATCTAATCAAAGTTCACGGGTCGATTATGCTGTTTATTTTTATGCCAGATACTCGTTTTGCTACCTATTTCTGCAGTCTATCTTTAGATGTTTATTGAGCTTTTTGATCCTAAAGCTGTAAGTTTTATAAAAATAAGTGGTATATGCATATGGCAGACAAGACAGTTTAATTCTAAAAGTTTATCTTACGACGTTTCTGGAAAGTCAAATTAATTCAGGAGGTAATAAAATCGTCGTTATCACAGTCCTTCCGCACACAATTTATCGTTAAACACACATTAAAGTAAATAAACGATATTATAAAGAGTTCTCTTCATTACGATACCGGTGTATCTTTGTTTTATTAATGACAATGATATAACTGTTTAAACAAACGTAGTGATTATTATATTAACATTGTGTACAGTTTCATTGTGTATCGATAGTTTCGGGAATAAACTTGTGTTTATTAAATTTTCTTGGCGATAAGTTTGTCTGGCTTGCGTGGCTCAAAACCTTGGATATGATCAGTTAAATTGATGTTTACTCTAGATCAATTTTAAGCGATAGTCAAACAATTTAATACTTAGCTTTAATTATTACGTTTATTGAAATTTCATTTCCTTTCATTGAGCGTGCAAGATTGAAATTTCGTTTTCTTTCATGGAGCGTGCTAGAATGCGTTTACAACCATTTTTATGATGCTTTTTCTCGCTTATTACTGTTTACCTTTAAAAAGTCTCAAATCCCTTTTACCTTCATTTCCCTAGCTATCAAACGACAAAATATAATAAAATAAAAAAAAGGACGAAGGTATAATTTGACGTTAAAAGGAAGATTAAATAAAACCCAACGGAAATTAAAAGTCCACCAACCTGTCGGAGGATATTCCCGTTCGCCAGTCGCAACACAATACATGCCTTATTCCCTTCTTATTCTTACAATCCCTTTATAAAAGTACAATAGGCATTAACAACGCACGGTACGAGTAGCATGTTCCAACCTGTTCCTACTAGTGTAGACTTTTCCTGGCCTTTCTGTTTTAGTTCAACATCTATATAAAATCCATTTCATAAAAAAATTATAGTTTAATGTAAATATTCAACTTCATCACAAGTCTGTTTACAATTCAAAACGCAACTGAAATATTACAGAAAATTAAAATGATAATATAATTATACATCATTATTCGTTGTGTTCGCAAAATTACGAACATTTGTTCAAACGTTGGTATAATACGACCAGTGCAGTTTAAACCAGTTTGTAAATCGTTTCGTACCAACAAGATTTTCATTGGTTAGAATTTTAGGCGATTTATTCGACCAATTTTTGCTGTAATCAGTATTCAACGCTCGTGCATACTTCATGCTAAGTTTAGGCAACGATTCATTAGCAATTTTAATATGTTTCTGTTTATGTCTCCTGTAGCCACGTGTAACCTATTGTATCATAATATTACAGGCTTTTGTTCTACATGGTGGCCTTGTAAGCTTTTAAATTTATCTAAACACCAATATTGTCTCTTTAAGATAAGCATCACAAACTAGCTTAAATCATTATTCTTCATTTATATTTGTAAACCGTTTCTTAGTTACATTTTTATTTTTGTAATTTAAAAATATCGAGTTATTATATCTGTAAGAACTTAGTTCCTTATTTATTTGTACTTGTAAGATTATGCAAAAAATTGTAACAATTTTACAACGTTTTTGAAAGAATGTCAATTGAAATAAACTCTTCGATAACATTTTTGTATTTTTATTTCTCCAATTATGTTAGCTACCTTGTTAAATTAGGTACTAGAAAAATGACTACCAATGGGCAGATATTTCTAATGCAAAATCAAACAAAAGAAACTTTTTAGTCTCACTAAGTACTTCAACTAAGTATTTAGTATTTGTATACTTCCCAAGATCAAATCTTGTTAAGACCATTACGCAAAAGCCCGTAAACGTCCACTGCTGAACATAGCCCCCAATAATCACTACAATTTGTGGTCCTAGGGATACTGCCATAATTACCACGCTTGGCAGGCGGAAAGGTGGTCGCAGTATGTTGTTACTAGCGTACGGGAGGATGCACATCCTCTTGATGTCACCCCTTAGTCGCCTTTTACGTCACTCATGGTTGGAGAGGGCTGGTGTATTCTTTACCATGGAACACTGAAGTACAATTTAACATCATTTGCCAATTATTTATTATTATCAGAATTTTGAATATATGGGGTCCTCCATATATAGTTAATTTTATTTCAAAGTGGCAATCAGATCACGTTTATTAAAAAATAAGTTGTAATTGCCATTTTATTTTTGTAATCATCTTAAAATAAAGCTGCTAGTGTAGCATGTATTTTATTATTATTGTATTAAAATAAACACTACACACCGCTGTAATAAAGTGGTGAACAAACGTTTTTTTTGTGCTCAATATTCATTTTGTTTATTTTTTTAAATTGAAAAAAAATGTACAACATTTTTTATAAATACTATCGTTATAATTCACTGATTGCCCCCTTAAAATAAAGGTCGCTATTTATGTCAGACGTTATATATACAGTTATAGAGGTTTTATTCATATAATCTTGTTTTAAACAAGAGTAGCAGATATACTTGTCAATAAAACGGTACATCGGGTAAAGCTGAATCAACAGGGTGTCTAACAATAGACGGTGGTCGAATAAAACGCAATAATGCAATCCAAAATACCATAAGTACATACATATATACCAAAAATAAGGCGCTCATAGCACTCACTGAGCGGTAAACGATCGACAAGCAACGCTTTGCGTGGCTAGTCAATGGATGGGTGGCCGCATCGTGGTATTTAAACTGAACTTCTCCATGGTTGGGAGGGCACGTAAATTCAACAGTCCTGTAGCCCTAGCACGAACGAATCACGAACTTTCGAGAAAGTATTCGTATCGTAACGTTCATGTGAGTGAACTTGAAAAGTGGCTACTGATTCTTGTTATCAGACAGCAGTTGTTAAGCTAAGTCGGAGGCGTTTGGGCGGCTTGAATACTGACACAAGGTGGGCTACCAACCAAAAGAAAGTAAAAATAATTAGCTAGCATGGAACTGAACTCGTGTGTGTAAATTATTAAAGAAATCCATCTGTGGCAATTTTTTAGCTTAATATATCTTGTATTGGTCTATGTGCAATTTCTGCACCAAAATAACCTAATCTCACAAATATCACTGAAGAAATTTAATTTTAGAAAAAATCTACAGTGGTCTAACTATTATTCCTTGTGGTATCCGGATTAAGAATATCATCATATCGGCCGGATGAAGTCTCCTACTGGACCAAAGATCACAACAACAATCGATATGGGTGTGTTGTGTGCTCATTGGGGGATTTTGCCATAATCGCCACGCTTGTCAGACGGGTTGGCGATCGCAGTTGAGCTGTTATTGTACTCTAAGGACGCTGCTGCCCATCCTCCGGCTAATCCCTTGGTCAACTTTTACGACACCCACGGGAGGAGATGGGGTGGTGGTATTCTGAGCCGGCACCATACAGCAATTAAGAATATAGCACCACTCTATCTTCTCTCGTAGATGTCGTAAAAGTTGACTAAGGGACTCTTAACTAGAAGGATGGGCAGCATTCCCTTCATTTTAACAGTAGTCATGCGCTGACCAACTCGCCTGCCAATCGTGGGGAGTACTGGCAAATTCCCCTCGAAATGATGACACAACTGGAAGGGCTTTGTTCAGCGGTGGACGTTGTTGTTGATGATAACTAGTATTATGACACATAGACCTGTTTGTACGCTAGACAAACTAAGGTCCAGGCTAGCTAATTTCAAAAATTTACACTGAATATGTATTTTATACAATTTCACAACTTGTACATATTACAAAAGTAGATACTGCCTATACTGCATTACAATAACAATACAGATGCAATAGTAAAGTTTTTTTTTTTTTTTTTAAACGTTGCCCCCCACTAGGATTTCTCCTGTGTCGTGGGTGCGATATTTTTTCCGTGCGGGAATCGAACCCGCGACCCAGTGCACAGCAGCCGACTGTATCAGCCACTGCACCAACTGCACCACTCTATTTCCTCCCGTAGATTTCAGAAAAGGCGACTAACTCTAAACCAGAGGGTTGGCAGCGGCGCCTCTTCTGTTGAACAGTAGCCATACTGAGCACACCAATTCGCCTGCCAAGCGTGGTGACCACTGGCTTATTGCTACTAATAACGACACAAACAAAGAACCGACCTCTAATTAACCGGTCTTTGCGTAAATCTATGGGGAAGGCCTTTGTTCAGCAGTGGACATCCTTTGGCTGATATTATGATTATAACTAGCTTGTGGTGCCGGCTATGAATAGCACTAACCAATCTCATCCCGTGTGTGTCGCAGAAGGTGACTATGGAATTAACCGGAGGATGGCCAGCAGCGTCCTTCGAGTACATTAACAACTCAACTAAGATCGCCAACCCGCCTGCTAAGAGTGGCGATTATGGCTTAACCCCAACACACCCTGACCGGTCGTTGTGGCGATCTTTGGGAGAGGCTTGTGTCCAGCAGTGGACTTTATTCGGCTGAAACGAACTAACACCGGGAAGTGTAAGTTATTGTCTTCCATAATTGTAATACTACATATACCGAAATCAAAGATATCTAAAAGACTGAATAATATCAATCACTTATGCCTTTTATTGGTGTGCAGTGGAAATTCTACATGAACTTCCTTCGCCCCGGGGAAAGGCGAAGGGGTATGCCGGACTCCTACCGGCTAAAACGACTGGAGCGGTCATCTTCAGCACCGAAGGGGGGCTGTAGGTCCTCGTAAGATCACACTAGAGCCGCCCATTGGTGCCACGCCTTTAGGCCCATCACGGAGGGGATGAATGTAAAGCGGTCACCCCCTCTAGCGGAGGGAAGGAGACTGTAAAAAAATTCGCCCCCCAGGCACTTCTCGGGGAGGATTGTAAAGGATCCCCAAGCCGGGGGTCAATCACTTATGCCTTTTTTTTTTTTTTTTTTTATTGATCCGGTGGAAATACCTCATGTACTTCCTTCGCCCCGGGAAAGGGCGAAGGGGCATGCCGGACTCCTACGGGCTAAAACCACCGGAGTGATCATCGTCGGCACCGAAGGGAGGCTCCAGGAACTCGAAAGATCTCCATCTAGAGCCACCCATTGGCGCCACGCCTTTAGGCACATCTCGGAGGGGATGACTGTAAAGTGGTCATCCCCTCTAGTGGAGGGAAGGCGACTGTAAAGAGGCCACCCCCCCAGGCATCTCTCGAGGGAATTGTAAAAGGTTCCCTCGAGGCCTCACTATGCGCTGTGCTGCGCACACAGCGGTACGTGACCACATGCGCACCGCTGTCTTCCCGGGGGTCGCTCGGTATGAGCACGCAGATTTCCCAATAAGCGCGCTCGCGACCCCCAAGGCCCCCTATAAAGACAACAGGGGACTCAGGCGTGTTGGACACGGGCGCCGCGGCGGTTGTTACCCCGGCCCCGTGTCCTCCTCCTCCGAGCGGGATCGGCCCTCTCCCGATCCCGCTCTGCGACCTCCTTCTGGAGCATTACGCTCTCACAGAAGGAGACCACAGCACTCCAATTTTCCTGCTTTGCCAGCATAGCCGATACTACTGCTGGCAAAGAGAGATCTTGCCCGATCCGATCGACCAGGATCCGCCGCTCGGCAGTCCACGCAGGGCACTCTCCGAGCGTGTGCTGTGCGGTATCCTGATCGTCTCCACAGTGGTGGCACTGTGCCGTGACCTCGCGTCTTATCCTGTGCAAGTACGCACCGAAACAACCGTGTCCGGTGAATACCTGCGTCAGGCGGAATGTGACGCGCTCGCTCCTTTGGAGCCAGGCTCCGAAGAGCGGCAAGACAGCCTCAACGACGCGCTTTGTCACGTACTGTGGCAGCATGAGCCGCTCGCGCCACAGCTCGAGTGCACGCCGCCGAGCCTGACGCCTCAAACTTTCGAGCGCCCCTGAAGGCACGCCTTCACCGCACTGGCGGAGGGAGCGTGTTTGGTGATACACCCACGCATCCATCTCCGCCAAGATATCAAAAGGCGGAAAGCGCGCCAAGAGAGTTGCCGCCTCAAAGGATACCGTTCGGTATCCTCGTGCGATCCGTATAGCCGCTCTACGCTGCAGACCATGAATCTTGGTTCTGCAGCGCTGGACGCCCGAGAGTCGAGATGACCAAACAGGCGCCCCATAGAGGGCCACGGACCGCACGACTCCCCCGTAGAGGCAGCGAACTTCTTCCCTCGGTCCCCCGAGATTGGGCAGTAGACGGTGCAAGGCACCCACTATCCTTTCGACCCGGGGGACAAGACGCTCGAACAATCACTTATGCCTAGAAAACTTACTGAACGTAATAGGTTATTAAGACGCCGGAAAATAAAAACCTCCTCCACACGAGACATCAAATAAAACAGGACTTCAACACAAATACTAGATAATATTAAAATATAGGTTATCTTGCGGTTTACTTATCTAGGGTCATTATGGCATGCCGTGACACAGAATTTGGCAATTTAGATAAAACAATTCAATGATAATGAATTAAGATAACGTTGTGAGTATTGCAGACCAGTAGCTTAATCATGATCCATTGAAAGGAGAATGGCGAGATTGCATGTAATATGGGACCCAGCCTTCGGGATAGCGTAGACTAAGAAAACAGATTAATACTTGTAGAACTATATAAAACTAAGCAAAAGGCTAATTGATAGTGATTTGAAAGACCTGGGAGAAAATAGATATGAAAGCTAGAAGATTTTAACCTCTAAAAAATTTACACGATAAATGTATTTTGTTTCATTTGTGATGTATTTGAATATCGAAATGATTTTGATTAGATTTAATCTGTATGTACACTACATCTCCCTAGACTGATAATCCTGCACAACGCTGTAAGAATGACTTTACGGGTCAGCAGCGCTTGCTGCGTGGCTTTTGTATAGATTGGGGTGCACTGGCTCGCATATTTCCTGTAATATGCAACACCTGCTGCACGATTCATGCGTAAAAACCCAAAGTATCATTTTTAAAATTTCTACATCGTAGATATTTGTGTTTTGTTCAATAATATATGTTTTCATTATATTACACTGGAATTTAGATATTTTTAAGTCAAAGTCAAATATTTTTAGATACTAATAAGATGTTGTTGAGACATAATTATGTTCAGCAGTGGACTACAATAGGCTGAGTTGAAAAGGTGGTGATATCTGAATTCATGATTATTTTTAATAGCTGTCTGTACACGTCTTAACTGAGGAAATACCCAAGCTTCAACAACCACACAGAAATTGAGGTAGTATTTTTTGTGATTTGCTCTAATAGTGAATTTTATTTTAAGGGGACTATTGACTGGTGCCGGCCAAGAGTAGCACCAACCCATCTCATCCCGTGGATGTCGTAAAAGGCGACTATGGAATTGATCGGAGGATGGTCAGCAGCGTCCTTCTAGTACATTAACAACTCAACTGCGCCCCACCTGCCAAGCGTGGCGATTATGGCAAAACACCCCAATGAGCACACAACACACCCATATCGGTTGTTGTGGTGACCTTTGGGGGAGACCTGTGTCCAGCAGTGGACTTCATTCGGCCGAAATGATGATTGATTGGTTATAGCTATCGTGTTTGATAAAAAGGTTTTTTAAATATTTTATTTAATATATAAATAAATTTACTGTTTGATCACATTTTTTTATTTTGTCCTCATTTTATTACGGCCGTGGATATTCTTTATTCGTGAACAACTTTCTTTATACTTCTCCGTATGGTGTCCAGATTAAGAACATAGCACCACTCCATCTCCTTCCATGGATGTCATAAAAGGTGACTAAGGGACTCTAAACCAGAGGGGCGCCCACCAACCCGCCTGACAAGTGTGATGAGTACTGGAAAATTCCCCCCCAATGACTACACAATTGTGGAAATCGGTAGTGGAGGCCTTTATTCAGCAATTAACGTCCTTTGATATGATGATGAATATAACAATACTGTTTAAATATAACTCAATTTTTATCCAATGGCGTTTCATTTTTGCTCAGAAAAGCAATCAGAAAGCAATTCTGTTGAGCATGGGCAACTAGAAAGTTGTCGATGAGTTGCGAACCGACACGAAAGGGGTGAAAACGATTATGCTGGCAATAAGCCGACCCTTTCACCCCCTGAATGAGTCGTAAAAGTGCTTATTGATTCGTTTTATTTAGGAAATGTTTAAGTTGGAAATTTTTATTTCTTTTCAAGGGTGAATTGATTGGTGATTTTTAGTCCTTTAGTATTTTTTGATGCGATTCATGTATACATGTACATATGCCGTGTGGTGCCGGCTACGAATAGCACCAACCCATCTCATCGCGTGGGTGTCGTAAAATGCGACTAAGGGATTAGACGGAGGATGGGCACCAGCGTCCTTCTAATACATTAACAAACCGATTGCGATCGCCAATCCGCCTGCCAAGCGTGGCGATTATGGCAAAACCCCCCAATGAGCACACAGCACACCGATATCGGTCGTTGTTTTGGTCTTTGAGGGAGGCCTGTGTCCAGCAGTGGACTTTATTCGGCCGAAATGATGATATACATATGTAGTGTGGTGTCCGGATCAAGAATAGAAGCACCCATCTCCTCACGTGGATGTCGTTAAAGGCGACTAAGGAAGTATTATTAACCAGAGGGATGGGCAGCAGCGTCACCTCTGTGGACCTGTAGCCATTCTGTGCTCACCAACCCGCCTGCCAAGCGTGGTGAGAGCAAATTTCTCCCCAAAATGACGACATAACTGTTGTGGAAATCTAATGGGGGGCTTTTGTTCAGCACTGGACGTTTTTTGGCTAATATGATGATGGAATATATACATACATATGTATAATGTTTTAGCTTTTATTTTATATACATACACAGACCGGTCAGCCTGTACAAGGCCACTGCTGGACACGGGCCTCCCGATGATCACTATAATGATTGGTCATACGGGATATTGCTATAATCACCACGCTTGGCAAGCGGATTGGTGATCGTTATCATCATTTCAGCCTAAAAACGTCCACTGCTGGACAGAAGCCTCCCCAAAGATTGCCTTAACGACTGGTATGGGTTTTTGTTGTGTGCTCATTGGAGCCATAATTGTACTTGAACTCGCTGCCCATCCTCCGGCTAATCCCATAGTCACCTTTTACAACACCTACGGGATGAGATGGGTTGGTACTACTCGTAGCTGGCAAAAGGAAATGTCTATTAGTCTATAATTAAGTATCGGTCCTTAAAAAAGTTTAACTTTTAGTAACTAATACTACCTACTACTAATTTTTACTACTTTTTAGCTACTTCTTGGCTTAAGCGAAAAAAAATATTCAACAACTACTTCTTGACTTCGGCAGATTTAGCTTGGCTCTGATTCTCGTATATACACATATTTTTCTCATCTCATTGGTATAGATTTATTATATATATGTATGTACGTGTTTATAGAACCCACTGTAACATATATAAAGGCGTACGCTTTTCTCACAGAATAAGCTTCGCTAACCCAATTCCATTCTCATTTGAATGTAAACGAAACCAAGTTTATTTTTAAATCATGTTGCTTACCTACAAAAACATCCCCCGATTTCAACCCTACACAAACACCCCACGTACTGGGTAAACCCGAAATTACTAACATTTTCGGTTATTTCATGTGATTTACGGCCAAAATTATATCCTTTGCGGCCATTACCGTATTGGAGTTAAGCGATTTATAATTATGGCTACACCTTTAATGGGTTCGATTTGGTGCTGTGTTTTACCTATGGGCATGGGAAGGTGCGCTGTGATGGTGTTATACATATACTTTTGCGTACTGCACGAAATGAGTTTTCAGTTCCTATATGATGTGTTATCAGTGATGACATTTGGGACTGAGACGTGGTCACTATGGGCCTCATAAGAAAACTCAAGATCACTCAGTGAGCTATGAAGAGAGCTATGCTTGGTATTTCTCGGGGAAATCGAATCAGAAATGAGGAGATCCTTAGCAGAACTAAAGTTGCCGACATAGCAGAAAGGATTGAAAGCAATAGGCGGGGCACATTGCTTGTAGAACTGATGGCCGTTGGGGTGAAAAGGTTCTCGAGTGGAGACCGCGCACTGAAAAACACAGCGTGGGACGACCTCCAACGAGGTGGACAGACGACCTGATGAAGGTCGCTAGGAGTCGTTGGTTGGGGGCGGCATGTAACTGCTACTTGTAGAAATCGATGAGGCAGGCCTTTGTTCAGCAGTGGACGTCCTTTTGGACCGATGATATGATATGAATTCAGGTAGACAAGTCAGATCTTCCTTTTTAAAACGATGCTCACACTTGGGTTTCCCCTGTACTGTTTACAGACATAAATCTCACATGCACAAACACACAGACCCGAAACAAGTATCTGTAGATCATACAAATATTTGTTCTGTGCGGGGACCGAGTCCGCGACATATGGTGCGGAAAACCAATCGTTTAGCCACTGCGCCAACCTCATAATCACAATCAAGAGTATTATTCTATATTATAATCTAACATGTTCATTTGTATTGCAATACATTTATAAAATTACTAATTATGTCGAAATATAATAATTAAAATTAATATTTGCACACCTTAACAGGTAGAAATGGATGTACAAAATGTAACCTAACAACCTGTGTAACCCATTCGAAGCAAATAAAGGAATTGAATTGAATTGAATAATTGACAGTGTACCTGAGGGTAAACCGGTTCAATAAATACACTAATTAGTATCAGTCGTTTTGCATGGTATAATGATGCCGGTTGTTATTATATTATACTACACTACTATTTGTATTGTATAGCGCTGCAAAAGGTTTTTCAATATATAAAGCGATTGATTTAAATAATCAATAAAAGCTAGCACTGAGTTGCTGTAGCGACATGCCCTCCGTTTATTAATCTATACAAATAATAAAATTGAAGTGTCTGTTTGTAATGTCAAAATAACAGCTTTTTACTAAATGCACATGAAAGTATATTCGGTACCTACAACAAAAAAGCTATTTGTATTTTTTTTGCCTGTCTGTCTGTTTGTTCCCGCTAATCTCCGAAACGACTAGACCGATTTCTACGGGACTTTCACTGGAAGATAGCTGATGTAATAAGGAATAACTTAGGATATTGGCTTTTATTTTAGAAGAATAATTAGAGTTCCGTGCAAAAAACTCAAACCCATGAAATCCAATATGCCAAGTGTCTATGACGAAGTACTCTAAATTACATATAAATAATACACTTTCTTTTAAATTAAACAGCGGGTGAAACCGCAGGTCCCAGCTAGTATGACATAAAAAGGTCTGTGATAATTATTATTTGTGATCTGCAATAAATGATCTTTCCTTTTAAACATGTCGGAAAACACATCAACATTTCAAATATTCATAAATGTACTTATTCCCCCTTTATTGACATTAATAAGTGAATCAACCAGAAAATACATCGACTCACAAAAATGTGCATGAATCAACTGAATAACAATTTTTACCGACTTCAAAAAGGAGGAGGTTCTCAATTCGATGCGTATTTTTTTTTTATCTATGTACACCGATTGCTCCGAGATCTGTAGACCGATTTGAGCGAATCTTTCTTTAATAGGTGCAGAATGCTTTCGAATTGGTCCCATATAAATTTCATTATATTTGATTGAGTAGTTTTTTAACCAGCTTCAATAAACAGGTCTAATTTGATTGAGCTTACCTGTTTTTTTTTTTTTATTGATGTCCAGTGGAAATTCTACATGGAACTTCCTTCACCCCGGGGAAGGGCGAAGGGGTATGCCGAACTCCTACCGGCTAAAACCACTGGAGCGGTCATCTTCGGCACCGAAGGGGGGCTCCAGGTCCTCGTAAGATCACACTAGAGCCGCCCATTGGTGCCACACCTTTAGGCACATCACGGAGGGGATGACTGTAAAGCAGTCACCCCCTCTAGCGGAGGGAAAGCGACTGTAAAAAGGTCGCCCCCCCCAGGCACTTCTCGGAGAGGATTGTAAAGGATCCCTCCAAGCCTCGCTTTGCGCTGTGCTGCGCACACGGCGGCACGTGACCACGTGCGCGCCACCGTCTTCCCGGGGGTGATTGCGCTTACCTAGATGATGTCTTAATAGTTTCGATTCTTAGAATTATTTTTAGCGTTAGAATCGGATACCAAATTGGGAAAGTACTTACATTTATTTGACTTCATAAATAGAGTTATTTTTCTTTTAAGTGACTTTAATATCGTACTGAATTTTGAAGTCGGTATTTTTTTTGTTAAAAAGTTTTATATTTTATCGAACACTATTTTGATATTTCGGCAAAAAATAATACCTGCACCAAAATATACCTACCATGAAAACAGTAAGTATCTCGGTTGAAGTCGTTCGCGATTATCACAAAGCGATTCAAGTCACGCACGAGCGACGGACAAAAAGCAGGCAACGCATTAATTGTCAATGGAACGGTAGCTGTTGCTACGCGACCCCACTGCTGGCATTGTTACCAATAACAATCCGTAAGTCGTAACTGAATCGCTAATGGCGCAGGTAAAAGGTGTTTCAGTCAATATTGTTTGTGGACTGTTAATTCAGATGTATGGTGCAATAATGTAACTACGTGTGTTTGAATTTGAGGCTAATTGTTGTGATCGCAGCTTGAGTTGATGAATAAGGAGAATTTCAAGCACCTTTTGAAGACAGATGTTTGACGGCACGGTTGGTGCAGTGGCTGACACAGTCGGCTGCTGCGCTCCGGGTCGCGGGTTCGATTCCCGCACGGAACAAATATTTGTATGATCTGCAGGTAGTTGTTCTGGGTCTAGGTGTATTGTGTGTGGTATTTATGTATGAAAACGCACCCACGACACAGGAGAAATCCTAGTGTGGGACAACGTTTTAAAAAAACAGAAGCCGGGGGCTGGTATAGTGGCCTAAAAAAATAAACATTAAAGCAATTAGTACTTTTGATAGGTTGTTGGGGTTGTCTGTTCTCTCCGAGATGTGCCTAAAGGCGTGGCACCTCTAGTGTGATCTTACGAGGACCTGGAGTCCCCCTTCGGTGCCGAAGATGACCGCTCCAATGGTTTTATCCGGTAGGAGCCCGGCCCCCCGTCGCCCTTCCCCGGGGTGGAGAAAGTTCCATGGAGAATTTACACTGGACATCAATAAAAAAAAGGCGTTCGTCTGTTACGGGTTGATTCGTAAGCTCAAGGTTGCAGATTCAACATCCGACATTTACACAATTGAGGGGTTTTGCCATAATATTTTTTTTTTAACTTTTTTTAATTACTATCTGTCTGTTTGTTCCAACTAATCTCCGAAACGGCTGGACCTATTCTGGCGGGACTTTCACTGGCAGATAGTTTATGTCATAAGGATTAAGTCCTGCAGTGGACTTCATTAAGCCGAAATGATGATAATGATGATGATGTACTTTCATATGCATTTCCAATTCCAATTCACAAAAACATCGTGAACTTCATCAAATTGACTCAATTCACCAACACGCAGGGAGCAAGCGTAGTGACCAAAGACTACAATATTATACTGGATATACCAGTAGACCAGAGCCGTTCCTTCTCTGTATTAGAATAGGCCTGTGCCCGACAGTGGGACAGTGACAGGCGGAAACATTTATAGTAAATAAGTTGAACAAACGTCTCTTAATTGAGCACTTCATATCGGAAACTGGACCTTAGTAACGGGCCACATTTAATTATACTCGAATGAATTGGTTTTTAATTAATAAAACCATTTGATTTCGAATAATTACCGCCTATCTATGTGGTGTCGTGATTAAGAATATGGCACCACTTCATATCCTCCCGTGGATGTCGTAAAAGGCGACTAAGGCATCACACAGCGCTCGTCATCTCGTAGTCTCCTATGGCCAGTAATATCACTAGCTACAGTGCTCTTGTCCTGTCTTGACTAGTCCATCTCCCCCCATCGATGTCATAAAACTTAGGGATTCTAAATCAGAGGGATAGGCAGCAGCGTCCCTTCTGTGAAACGGTAGCCATACTGCGCTCACCAACCCGCCTGCCAAGCGTGGTGAGTATTGGCAAATACCCCCCAAAATGATGACACAGTTGTGAAAATCTATGGGGGAGGCCTTTGATTAGCAGTGGATGTCCTTGGCTGATATGATGATCATAATGATAATGATAATGCACGGTTGGTGCAGTGGCTGATACAGTCACCTGTTCGTCCCGGGTCGTGGGTTCGATTCCCGCACAGAACAGATATTTGTATGATCTGCAGGTAGTTATTCCGGGTCGGGGTGTATTGTGTTTGGAATTTGTGGCTGTAAACGCTGGCTGACACAGAAGAAATCTTAATGTGGGGCAAACTTTCTTAAAAAAAAAACAAGAATTGCGGCTTGTCAACTGACTTATAAGAGCGTTAGGTCCTGGATTCGAAGCCCATATCTGGTGAAAGTTTTGAGGCTCGCCGCCATATGTAAGGGACCACATATGTCACCTACATCGCTATATATATATACATGTAATATATTTAAACGCCGCAATACAAACCATAGCTCAAGA
Organism: Diloba caeruleocephala; assembly: GCA_947459985.1. Taxonomy (NCBI): domain Eukaryota; kingdom Metazoa; phylum Arthropoda; class Insecta; order Lepidoptera; family Noctuidae; genus Diloba; species Diloba caeruleocephala. The sequence continues at coordinate 777,888 of OX381620.1, read as the reverse complement.
GTTATTAACGTTAACGAACCTATTTCCTTTAGGTTACAATGACAATAGCAAAACACGCCATCTATCGGAAATATGGTGAAACTAATAACATAAGGTGTTGCTATGTCGATAATAAACATAATGGAAATGGTGCCATTAAGTGCCCCTTCTATCATAAAACTGTCTGTTTTACGACAAAAGAGGTACTATTGTTCTTTGTGCTATTGTTCGGGTTAATCTCGGAAACTCCTGAACCGATTCACACACAGTTTTAAACATTCTGAATTGTATTCTAAGTCCGTTGGGGATTGAAGTCTACGAAGGCAGGATAAGCCGCGTCGTAAAATGAAATAATTACTTGAAGATAGTGTAGTAGTTCTGACAAATACAAACTTTTCTGGTAAGTTCGTTTACAACTTAAATCATATTTTTGTCAACTCATTAGTATGCTGCATATATTTTAACGACAGGACGGGCAGCTCACCGTGGTCTCCAATGCTCCTGTCAATCGTGGCGATTATGGCGATTATTAGGTGATCTATATTTGGCAGTCAACAATATAAATTTTATTATAAAAAGATATGTAAAACAGCTCACCACGGGTGACATTCACTTCAACAATGATATAAGTAAAAATGGTAATATCATTGCATTACAATTATTTAAATATTAAAAACAATTTACAAAATAAATGTTGCGTGAAAAACAACAGGCATCTGTCCCCTGTCGCCCCTCAATCAACAACTAGGGGAGGTTGGTTGGCAGTGCCACAAAATATTAAACTGGGTAAAGCAGTCATTTGGTTTCGCATTACATTTGGACAATTTTTGACATGGATTTTTTTGGAAGATATACAAGGTTTGTTTGATGATATATTGTATTTCCGTTTACATGCGTTGCTGAACTTGGGCCTTCAAACGATCACCACAATGACCAGAGATATGGCGATAATCACCACGATTGACCACCCCTTTTATGATAGCCGTGGTTGGTTGGGGGTGGTTTTTGCCTGGAATCACTGGAACAGGACGATACGTTTCGCCATTATTTCCGTTACGGAATAAAATAAAAGGGGTCTAGGGTATCAAGAGGATGAACATCAGCATCGTCCCGTATGCTCATATTAACGTACTGCGCTCACCAACCCGCCTGCCAATCGTGGTGATTATCGCCATATCCCTGGTCATTGTGGTGATCGTTTGAAGGCCCAAGTTCAGCAACGCATGTTTACTGGCTGATATGTGTCTTATTAAATGTTCAAAATAACGATTCTCTTCGTTTAGAGAAAGTAGGTAGGACCCCACGTCTACCCCACAACACAGATACACGGGCACCGTTTAAGCCGTATAGCAACAACAAAGTACTCACTTCTAACCAACATTAATCCAGTAATTTTCCTAACTCAACGAAGCATTAAGCATCATTAACTGCGCACGGTTCGTAACGAGTTATTATACCGTTGCCAAGGATAGTTGGCAAGGTCACAATACTCGGGTGACAACCCTAGGGTGGCAGCTGACTACTAGCGTAATAATAAAACGCTTTATTAATAATACAGTATTCGTGTTGCCACCCGATTGATTCGGGAAAGGAAAGGGAGATTGATTCGAATTTCGAATTGTGTTGGAGTGTGTAATAATAATGACGTACCAGCTTGTTGCTGGGCTAGACTTGAGGCAGGGATGGATTCAGAAAGGGCGCTTCGAATTTCAAAATCGCGTTCCAATTTTTAAAAGTCTAGTGTTTTGTTTTTTTGTACGTAATAGATTCGAATACTTGATTGTATATTTTGTGAAATTGATTCGAATATCGTCATTCTATTTTTAATAAATGAAATGCAATTCTGTCTATGGTCATCAATATTGAATATATTTCGTATCATTAGGCCTTCAAGGACGTCGACAAAACTCAGGTACTTTAGGATTCTGATCAGCGCTTAAGAGTTACAAGTCTTAAAAAAAAATACGCGAACCGTCTTTTGTTTCCAATAACTTAAAAAGTGAGACGACTCATTTCAAAATGTTTGCCTTCGCAATTATAAATTTGCATTTATTTTAAGACAGTTGCTATCGGCGGGCCGCCTCTAATTGTTTTGTTGTTCAATCAATCTTATTGAGCAATAGATTGGAAGACAAAAGATGATTGACTGGGAACTAAAAACAGTTTGTTGCTAACGACGATTTATATTTTTTGTAGCGAATATTATTATGTATGAACACGTAGTTTAGTTTTGAAAGTAGAGCGTGAAATGTATTATGTTATGAGTCATACTTTAACTTCAAATGTATTCGACGTAAATCGAAGCTTATATAACGTATGCTCAGCATATTATGTATTATAAAATGAGATATCAGAAGATTAAACCTTTGCTTTGAAAAGAATGGTATGTATATTACATCAGATTGGCCCGATAAAGCCCACTGTTAAACATGGGTGTCCGAATGATCAGTGCAATGATCGGCCATAGGGGATACTGCCATAATCACCACGCTTGGCAGGCGGATTGGTGCCAGCTGTATATTTATATTGTGCACGGTAGAATGCTGCTACCCGTTCGTTTGATATCATCCCTTAGTCGCTTTTTACGACACCTATGTGTGGAGAGCGATGGTCTATTCTTTGACTGGGACAACACGGAATTAAAACACTAGTAGATATAAGTAATATACTCATCATCATTTCGGCCGAATGAAGTCCACTGCTGGACACAGGCCTCCCCCAAATATCACCACAACGATCGATATGGGTGTGTTGTGGGCACATTGGGGGGTTTTGCCATAATCGCCACACTTGGCAGGCGGGTTGGCGATCGCAGTTGAGTTGTTAATGTACTCGAAGGACGCTGCTGCCCATCCCCCGGCTAATCTCTTAGTCGACTTTTATGACACCCACGGGAGGAGATGGGGTGGTGGTATTCTGAGCCGGCACCACACGGCATAGTAATAATTTTAACTTATTTTAAATTATACTAATTTTACTAAATAATTTTCACCTTTATTTACCCAACAAGCGCACAAATCCTTGAACAACTTATCTGTAGGCTGTATAAATGCATGTTCTGAGTCGTATCTAACTCGCAACCTGAAAGTTAGTCGTGTGAAGGGTGGGCTTAATGGGTGCTGTCTAATGTTGACGTTCAAAAGAACTAATAATTTAGTCTATTTGAATAAATGATTATTTCATTTCATTTCATTTCATGTACCCATTGCGCCAATCGAGTTCTCGACAAAATGTTTTTTATGCTAATAAAATAGTAGAATCGATTTTAAAATGATAGATATTTATTGATAAACTTAAGACAATTACGTCGTGGGTTCTTTGAATTAAATTACGCTAAGTATAAAAGCATTATATTATATACATACAGGTAAAGTTTAGTAATTTCGTGTATTATATATTATGAATCATCAAAACCAGCACCGAAAAACCCACTGCTGGACATAATAATGCGAAAACATGTATGCGCACAAAAATTATATGCAATCACTGAATTAAACGCTGACTAATTATAGTTACGACACGGTAAGCGATTAGCTTTCTGCGCTGGGTCGCGGGTTCGATCCCCGCACAGAACACATATTTGTATGACTTACAGATAGTTGTTCCGGAATTAGGTGTTTGTGTGTGCGAGGTTTATGTCGTGAACTGTATTCACGACACAGGCGAAATCTTTTATGTTTTTTTATGAATCCGGTATAAATTACAAATGCACTTCCTCCGCTTATGGGATGACCGGAAGGATATGCCGGACTCCTACCGGCTAAAACCACCGGAGTGGTCATCTTCGACACCGAAGGGAAACTCCAGGAACTCAAATAATCTCCATCTAGAAACGTCCATTGGTGCAACGCCTTTAGCCACAATTCGGAGGGGATGACTATAAAGAGGCCACCCACCAAGCACCTGTCGAAAGATTGTAAAGGATTGTCCCGAAGCTTCGCTATACGTTATGTTGCGCACACGGCGACACGTACCCACATGCACACCGCCGTCTTCCCGGGGGTCGCTCGGTATGAGCACGCAGATTCCCCAATATATGCGCTCGCGAACCTCCAAGGCGGGGGGCCATTTAAAGGCGACAGGCTCAGGCGTGTTGGACATGGGCACCGTGGTGGTTGTTACCCCGAATCCTGATCGTCTCCAGTGATGGCACTGTGCCGTGACCTCGCGTCCTATCCTGTGCAAGTACACACCGAAACAACCGTATCTGGTGAATACCTGAATGTGACACGCTCGCTCCTTTTCCTTTCCTTCCAGTGGCACGATGGCCTTAACGATGCGCATTTGCGCGTACTGCGGCAGCATGAGCCGCTCGCGCCACAGCTCGAGTGCACGCCGCCGAGCCTGCCGTCTCAAACTTCCAAGTGCCCCTGAAGGCACGCCTTCCCCGCTGTGACGGGGGGAGCGTGTTTGGTGATACATGCAGCCATGCATCCATCTCCGCCAAAATACCAAAAGGTGGAAAGTGCGCCAGCAGAGTTGCCGCCTCAAAAGAAACCGTTCGATATCCTCGTGCGATCCGTATAGCCGCTCTACGCTGCAGACTGTGAATCTTGGTTCTGCAGCGCTGGGTGCCTGAGACTTGATATGACCAAACAGGTACCCCGTAGTGGGCCATGGACCGCACGACTCCCCCGTGAACGACGAACTACCGACGGAAATGTCCGTCCGTCCTTCCCTAGGCGGAGGAAGTCCATGTGGATCTCCCCACGACAAAAACCAAAAAAAAGCACAATAATGTGCTGATTATATTTTCAATGAAGGATTTCCCTATATCTTATATAACACTAGCTGCCCGCCCCAGCTTCGCACAGGCAGGTACATGCAAACCCGATTGCAGCGCCACCTACCGGGTCCAAATATGAATCTAAACTATCCAGGGACCCTCTCAAACATACACTAAAAACATCATCAAAACCGGTCCAGCCGTGTAGGAGGAGTTCAGTGACATAAACACGTACAGAAGATTTATACATATTAAGATAATAGCTATATTATACATACGAGAAAAAAGTTTAGCTACCTTTTTCTGTGATGGCTTGCGACATATCCATAAATATTTCGTTTGTTTTTTTACTATCATATAAGTTAGTTTATAGTTAGGTAAAATATTCAAGTTTTTGATTCACTTAGTAACATATTTACAAATAGCACAAGTTGCTTAACTTACTTAAGTTTGTTTAACTTACAGACCGTAAAGTAACGCGAACATGACTTACGTTATAAATAAGTTAGTGTCTGTACGTACTACATAGCGGTCTAGTAACTGTACCGAATTGTGTAAGTTGACCGGTGTAAGTTGAGCTGTTACTGCTAGTATGGTTTTGGCAATGAGGGGTCTAACTTAACTTGTTGTTTTTGAATGAACAGCAAATTGCGTTGACATTACTGTATCTCTGGATGTTCCTAAACTGCAGTGTTTTTCTTAAGGGTATTTCATTCATTTTAACTTGGAATTGGTACCTAATAAATAAGTAGCAATAACAAAGCACAAACTGCAGGCAAAAAGTTGGGTGTCCATGTAATTAAGTGAAGCGATACTTCACACTTTGAAGAACCGATTTTGTAAGAAATACACAGCGCACAGCGAAGCGAATCCTTTACAATCCCGTCCAAGATGCCTGGGAGTGCGGCCTTTTTCAGTCGCCTCCCCACCGTTAGGTGGTGTGACCGCGTTACAGTCATCCCCTCTGAGATGTACCTAAAGGTGTGGCACCAATGTGCAGCTCTAGTGTGTTAGCTTCTATCTGTATTGGACCTGGAGTCCCCTTCGGTGCCGAGGTGACCGCAACGGTAGTTTAAGCATGCCTCTCCACCCTTCCCAGGAGCGGAGGATGTATTTCCATTGGGTTCATTAATAACATGGTCCGATCTTGCATGGAGTATTTTTCAGCCATCTATGAGACGGCTCAGCGAAGTAGCTTACTGCACTCGCTTGGTGACGAGGAGCTGGTGGCTAAGTTCAGCAGCCTGGCATATCGGAAAAACGTTGCTTGCCTATTCGCCTTCTACAGATTTTACTTTAGGAGTGTACGCGGGAGCTACACGAACTGATTCCACCATCACCCTTCTGCCGTCGGGTTACCTTGGTTGATATTCCGATAAACCATACTTTTTTCCTCTACATGTATTATGTGCACAGCCAAGGTGGGTTCCCCCTTATCAGCGTCTGCTTTCCCTGCTACCTATAACCCACACTCAGAAGATGCTCTTTAAAGTAAAAGGAAATCTTCTGATTGCGCTTGTTCTATCGTAGTTGAAATCCATCGCGTTCCAACAGGAGAGATCCAGGTCAAGTGCGGAACGAATCATGAAAAAAATAGGCTTTACATAGTGAGAGGTAAGAGTATAAGGATGATGAGTTCCGAACGGTAACATATATTTCCGAATAGTTCCAAGCATCAAACGCAAGCAGCTTAACCCTTTCATGAACGAAGAAACGTACCAAGTCGTTTATGCTCACTAGTTTAACTCAAACTGAACTGAACTTCAAGTTCATAATGCAGAAGAAAATCACTTTTTGTAGTTCTATTTCCCCAAAGAGAAGCACACAATTAAAGTGGACTGCTATTTTACTTACATTGTCCGCGTACGAAATTTTGTCGTGACTAAGACTTTCAGCAGTATCCCGTCGTTTACATTATGATAGCAGTAGTTTCCCACATTCAAACTTGTATAATTAACGGTGCCGGCAGAGGCGTTGGTTGGCGCACTAAAACTACGTACAAATACTGCCTACCACAGCTATAGGTACAAGGCAGGAGCGTCTAGAGGGAATGCGGAATTAAACAACTACATTAATTTTGTAATTCTTGAAAATTGAATTGGATTGTGAATTCTAAACGATTTAGTTTCGAACTGGAAGGATTTTCAAAAAAGAGCCTTGATTATTCAATAGAAACTTTTTACTGCATTTGATAAGCAGTTTTAAAAGTATTATAAAAAAGGAGTTGAAGACATTCTGATGGATAGATACCGGATCACTAATTAGATATTGTATTAATCTCAAAGAACGTATGTGTGTGGCGATTTTAGGAAGCAATTAATTTTTTGCCGTGTGGTGCTGGCTCAGAATACCACCACCCCATCTCCTCCCGTCGGTGTCGTAAAAGTCAACTAAGAGATTAGCCGGAGGATGGGCAGCAGCGTCCTTCGAGTACATTAACAATTCAACTGCGATCGCCAACCCGTCTGCCAAGCGTGGCGATTATGACAAAATCCCCCATTGAGCCCACAGCGCACCAACCACCGATATGGGTGATCGGTCGTTTTGGTGATCTTTGGGTAGGCCTGTGTCCAGCAGTGGACTTAATTCGGCCGAAATTATTATTATTGTAAAATAAATGTTATTGGTGTTAGGTCTATTGATGCAGCTCTAGTGTGATCTTACGAGGACCTGGAGCTCCCCTTGGGTGCCGAAGATGACCGCTCCAGTGGTTTTAGTCGGTAGGAGTCCAGAAGTTCATGGAAAATGACAATTGGAGACCAATAAAAAAAAACTGGTCAAGTGCGAGTTGAGCTCGCGTGAAAATTCATTTATTTGCAATATATGTCCATGTTTGTATTGCAGAAATCCATATGTGTATCAAATTTCAACTTAATCGTTCCAGTAGATTCGGAGCAAATTGGCTGTGGCAGACGGACAGACAGACAGACACACGAGTGATCCTTTAAGGTTCCGCCGTTTTTTCCGCAAGCCTGAAAGGTCTCTTATTTAGCAACCAGTCCAGCTAGGTGGGTACCACCGCAGTGCCAGATATAATAATAATATAATAAACGTTTATTTGTTCAACATTTACAAAGTTACAATTATGGACACTGTCACTTAAACTAGGATTACCTGTGCTATAAGTAACAGTTAAATTCGTAGTGGGTCAAGGTGCGTCACGATATGTTTTGTGCTATAATCTGTTATTATTAAAAGTACAGATTTTAATAAGGTAAGAGTAATAATAAAAATTTTTTTGCCGTGTGGTGCCGGCTCAGAATGCCACCACCCCATCTCCTCCCATGGGTGTCGTAAAAGTCGACTAAGGGATTAGCCGGAGGATGGGCAGCAGCGTCCTTCGAGTACATTAACAGCTCAACTGCGATCGCCAACCCGCCTGCCAAGCGTGGCGATTATGGCAAAACCCCCCAATGAGCCCACAATACATCCATATCGGTGGTTGTATCTTTGGGGGAGGCCTGTGTCCAGCAGTGGACTTCATTCGGCCGAAATGATGAAATGATGAATAATAAAATTAAACATAGACAACTAAAAACAAAATAGGTAAGGAGGGTTTTGTCATTTTGAGTATGTTTGTGGGTGTTGTGTTTGCGTGTGTGTATGTGCGCGTGTGTGTGCGCGTGTGCGTGCGTGTGTGTACCTTTTTTCTACTCCGGAAAACTTGAAATATATTCTGCCATCAAGTAATAGTGTTTAAAGTTTAACTATTCAGTTTTCCGGTTTGAAAGGCACTGTATCCAGTGAAATTACAGGGCATAAGAGACTAACTAATTAAATATCTAGAGGTGACGTGCAGTGTGGTGCCTGGGTAGCATTAGCATTAAAATGGTTATGGTCAAACGCGATGCGGGCAAAAGACTTTGTAGTCACAAAAATATGGAATTTGTTTGTTTAAATGCAGTTTCTCTACACGTAACATTTATTTTAATACTTGTAAGTAAATACAAGTAAGTGACGGAACTGACCTTCTCGCTTACTCTTATAACACAGGCCACTGCCACAGAACTGCTACTGTTTGACTTTGGGCCGTAATTTTTACAGCTAAGTTATTAAGTAAAATTCACGTCTCACTCAAACGGCCCTACTCTCGTGTAGGCGAACCGCTTCGTTCTCTTTTGTTGTGCTCATATTTATTTATCTTACAATTTATCAAAAGGGGAATGCCCATTAAATGCCCTAAATCAACAGAAACTACCAATAGTCCTAAATTATATTTAGAACTAGCTGGGACCCGCGGTTTATTTTAAAAGAAATTGGATTATCTAAACAAATAAATAAAATGAAGTGTCTGTTTGTAATGTCAAAATAACAGCTTTTTACTAAATGCAGATGAAAGTATATACGGTACATATAACAAAAAAACAATTTTTAAAGTTTTTGTCTGTCTGTCTGTTTGTTCCGGGTAATCTCCGAAACGGCTGGACCGATTTTGACGGGACTTTCACTGGCAGATAGCTGATGTTATAAGGAATAACTTAGGCTACTTTAATTTTAGAAAAATAAATAGGGTTCCACGAAAAAAAAACCCCTTGAAATCCAATATTGTATATATCAAGTGTCTATAAAGTGTCTATGTCGAAGTACTCTAAATTTCTTTTGAATTAAACGCGGGTGAAACCGCGGGTTCCAGCTAGTTTATGAATTATTTAGGTACTTCGGCTAGACACTTGACATATAATGAAACACAATATACAGATATATTGTGTTTCATGTGTTTTAATTTTTTTGCCTAAGTTAATCCGTATAACATCAGCTATCTGCTAGTGAAAATCCCGTAGAAATCGGTCTAGCCGTTTCGGAGATTAGCGAGAACAAACAGACAGACAAAAAAAAATGTTTTTTGTTGTAGGTGCCGTATATACTTTCATATGCATTTAGTAAAAAGTTGTTATTTTGACATTACAAACAGACACTTCAATTTTATTTATGTGTATAGATAAAATATGAAAAATTAAATCATCCTTAAGTTTGTCGTGTGGTGCCGGCTCAGAATGCCACCACCTCATCTCCTCCAATGGGTGTCGTAAAAGTCGACTAAGGGATTAGCCGGAGGATGGGCAGCAGCGTCCTTCGAGTACATTAACAACTCAACTGCGGTCGCCAACCGGCCTGCCAAGCGTGGCGATTATGGCAAAACCCCCCAATGAGCCCACAACACATCCATATCGGTGGTTGTGGTGATCTTTGGGGGAGGCCTGTGTCCAGCAGTGGACTTCATTCGGCCGAAATGATGATGATGATAATTGTTTAACTAGTGTAAAAGTATAACTATTTTATTAGTATTAAATTTGATTGTCGTCTAATGTTGTTATCAAGGGTCTTGAATTATTGATTTATAAAAAATCATTCATATTTGACAACTTCCTGGCCTGGCTTCATAAATCTGATCATCAAAGCATTCCAATATTATTATTTGAAGTACAAGAGATTAATCATACTTAGGCTGTATGAATCATATGTCCTTTGCCTTACTGACAATTTGACATTATCGTATTACATTTCAGTAATGTCTTAGATTTTCGCGATTATTACACATTATAATAAAACACTTTTAAACGGATTCTATCGCGTATATTTTGATTTTTGATTTTCCTGACGTTTCGAATACTTTGCAGCATTCGTGGTCGCAGGATGACTAAGGTGACAGGCGTCGTTACAGATTTTAAAAAGTAATTTTATTTTATCTACCGTACAATTTTAATCAAAAAATTAGTTTCGATGCACGCAGTAATCACTCACAGTGTCTTGATGTTTCTTAGTGCGGTATCTTGTTTGGGACTTTATTATTTTAATGACTGGTGGTGAATGCTGCAAAGTATTCGAAACGTCAGGAAAATCAAAAATCAAAATATACGCGATAGAATCCGTTTAAAAGTGTTTTATTATAAAGTATTACATTTCATTTAATCATTCGATCACATGATTTTTAATTCATTGTTTTGCCTTTGCGACTTCTTTACTGTTTCTTTTTGTAGTTTAATTATTTATGTCAGTGCTATTATGTATTGTGTGCCCCAACCTTGACATAACCTATCTTTTAGAAATAGGTTTAAGCTGGCTTCTTCGTAGTTTATAGATAATTATTAATGAAATTATAACAGGTTTCGTCAGATTTGAAGTTCAACGGACCACAACCACTTGCTCGTCTACTGAACAAGTAGTATAACTCAAGGTCCTTCACTCATCTGACGGCTGCTATCTTACTCTTACTCACGAGCGAGAGGCTGCGTGGCCTCTTCTCGCTAGAGAGGGCGACACCGTAAGCATGTTGAATTAGTTGAGCAAGCACGCGACGTATTAAATTCAGGCAACTCTGACTTTGTACGCGTCCCTTTTCATATTTCAAACATATACAGGTTGTCCAGTTTGACGGCACGTGCAGTGGCTGATACAGTCGGCTGCTGCGCACCGGGTCGTGGGTTCGATTCCCGCACGGAACAAATATTTGTACGATCTGCAGGTAGTTGTTCCGGGTCTGGGTGTATTGTGTGTGGAATTTGTGTTTGTAAACGCACGACACAGGAGAAATCCTAGTGTGGGGCAACGTTTAAAAAAAAAAAAAAAAAAAGATAATAGCACGACATACTGCAGGCAAATTTTGTACTACTGTCAATCCGTAAGATTTTGCTGAACATATAATGTGTTTTTGTGGTTGGTATTGACCCAAGCTCTCACCCCCTGCAGTATGTCGTGCTATTTAGTGTACATCCTGTATTCATGTGATTGGGTGAGTCTCACACTACGTTTTTCAGTTCGCAGTCTCAAGGTTTCGTCTGCCTTATCTAACATCTCGTGCGAATGCAAATTAAAGGAAGACAAACCAGTTTCCTCTCTCTAAATGCCCGATTTTTTGCTTCGTTGTCCTGACCATGACCTACTGTGGTTAAAAGGAGGAAATGTCAATAATGTGAAGTCATTGTTACACCCCACAGGCTTTGATATTTATGGCTTTTACTGTATCTTTGGTAACAAGTACATAATCATCTCATTACTGTCCCACTGCTGGGCACGGGCCTTTTCTCACGCTGATAAAGGTTAGGCCCTAGTCCACCACGCTGGATTTGGCGGACTACACACACCATTGAGAACATTTTGGAGCCCTCTCAGGTGTGCAGGTTTCCTCACGATGTTTTCATTCACCGTTAATGCAAGTGTTAATCAAATTCTGATCCGCACATGAATCCGAAAAGTCTGAGATGCGGGCTGGGATCAAACTCAGCCCTCCTGTATGGAAGGCAAGCGTTACACCACGAGGCTATCACTGCTAGTAGCTGCACGACAAGTGCAAAGTCATACATACATAAATGAGTTTGGCGGAGATTATGGAGATTACCTTTTCTTCTTAAATTTATCATATCTAGCACTAATTTCTGTTCTAATCATGTGGAGATACTGAATATTTGCGTTAAATGTAATTATCTAAATTGGTTTGATTTCGCCAGTGTCGTAGGTACAGTTATCAATGCGCAACATAGCGCAAAGCGAGGCTTGGGGGGATCCTTTACAATCCTCCCCGAGAAGTGCCTGGGGGGGCGACCTTTTTACAGTCGCCTTCCCTCCGCTAGAGGGGGTGACCGCTTTACAGTCATCCCTTCTGAGATGTGCCTAAAGGCGTGGCACCAATGGGCGGCTCTAGTGTGATCTTACGAGGATTTTGAGGATTTCGAGGAAAGGCCTTTTCCCATACCGGGAAGAAACGACCGTATTGGTTATTCCAGACAAATTTGATCTAGGTTTCCTCACGACGTTTTCCTTCATGTGGTTGTGTGTGTGTGTGAGGCGGTGTGCTGTGGTGTCATAAATTAACTAAGAAAGAGTAGAAATAGAATAGAATCACATAGGTGCATGCTAGGTTTTTAACCTAATAGTTTATGCTTACAAATCCAGTCCGTAAACTTCAGGTCCGCCACGACATACGTTAGACCAACTGCCTGCAGCCTTACATGTACCTATATGTATGTTACGCGCGGGCATCTAACCCGTGGTCCAGAGCGCGGAAAGTTATTGTGCCAAGTGATGTACGAATTCGGAATATAGAACCATTCCATCTTCTCCCGTCGATGTCGTAAAAAGCGACTAAGGGACTCTAAACAGACACGTATAGATTGTAATGCCGGGTTAGGAAGGGGGGATTGACATCTCCCAAGCTTTTCAATCTTTACTTGAATGACTTAATCGTTAGGGTCAGCAGTATAGTATGACTATAGACGGTCAAATGTTCAATGACATCAGCTACGCGAACGATATGGTGCTGCTGAGCTCGCGGTATGTGCGCTGGGTGAGCTGCTACGCGCCTACGAGGACTACGCCGTAACGCATAGGCTGAAATATAACTGTAAAAAGAGCGAGGTGGTGGGCGCCTCTCCAATCTACGTGCCTTCCATCAAGATAGATGAAAATGAGCTGATTCGAGTAAAACCAATTTAAATACTTGGGACACCTGGCCACTAGTGATTTATATGACAATTTTGACATATAGAGGGAACGAAGGGGTTTGCCGGTACGAGGGTATTTGCTGGCCCACAGATTCGCACATTGTACATGTGAGGTAAAGGCAGTATTGTTTAAGTCTTTCTGTGAATCGTTTTATACAAGTTGCCTGTGGGTTCCCTATTCAAAAAAGGACTTTCAACACCCTTCGTGTCCAGTATAATAATATGTTTAGAATGTTGCTGGGACTACCCAGATTCTGCCGCGGCATGTTTACTGACGACTCGCAGAAGGCTTTCGCACCGTAAAGCGTGAAAATGTCATCGTTCAGAAGCAGAATGTTGAACAATTCCAATAACATACTTAGGTGCCGAAGATGACCGCTCCAGTGGTTTTAGCCGGTAGGAGTCCGGCATACCCCTTCGCCCTTCCCCGGGGTGAAGGAAGTTCATGAAGAATTTCCACTGGGCAACAAAAAAAAAAAAAAAAGTGTTCTTCAAGTACATTTACAACTCGAATTACGATCGCCATCCCGCCTGCCAAGCGAGGCGATTATGGCAAAACCCCCCCAATGAGAATACAACGTAAGCCCGAACCAGTCGTTGTTGCTATCTTTATGGGAAGCCTTTGTCCTGCAGTGGATTTTTTTCGGCTGAAATGATGATGATATAAAAATATCAAAATAAATAAAATTGAAGTGTCTGTTTGTAATGTCAAAATAACAGCTTTTTACTAAATGCATATGAAAGCATATACGGTACCCATAACAAGAAAAAACAATTTTAATTTTTTTTGTCTGTCTGTCTGTTTGTTCCGGGTAATCTCCGAAATGGCTGGACCGATTTTGACGGGACTTTCATTGGCATATAGCTGATGTTATAAGGAATAACTTAGACTACTTTTATTTCAGAAAAATAATGAGGGTTCCGCGCCATAAAATAACACCCTTGAAATCCAATATAAATGTATTCTATATGTCAAGTGTCTATGTCGAAGTACTTTAGTAAATTTCTTTTAAATTAAACGCGGGTGAAACCGTGGGTCCCAGCTAGTCATAAATAAAGTAAGTTGGTTGCGGATCCTAACGCTCTATGTTACACACAAACCTACACACTTACATGTACAATGTATAAAACGGTGTACCTACTACACGACTATCATTATGTGATTATCTTTTTCCTTTCTTAGTCACGTAGATGACGATGACGAAAACATTTGCGTTGCTAAGTGGAGAAAATCACATGCGCACAAGCATCCGCGCCATTTTTTCATCTTAGATTGACAACCTGTGCGAAGCCAAGCTGGTTAACTAGTGTAGAATAGCTACATGTTATGCGAAATGGAAGTTATTTTACGTTAGCCGAAAAAAATACTAAATGTGATTATGTAGTAATATGATTAAACATGTAATTTTCTGACTAATAATCAGTATTCACTTTGGTTAAGTATAACATTTAAAGGAATTACTTCGCATATACCGAGATTTTTGTATTTCTTAACATTTTGACCACTTCGCAACGTTCGTAGTCGCCCACGAACGATGTGATCAGGTTTAAAAGTGTTTTATTATAATGTGTGTTTTTATTACTATAATTTAATACAAATATGTTGGGGTTGGTGAGCGCAGAATGGCTGCTGTTCCACAGAAGGGACGCTGCTGCCCATCCCTTTGGTTTAGAGTCCCTTAGTCGCCTCTTACGACAACCACGGGAGGAGATGGAGAGGTGTTATATTCTTAATATATATAATTTATTCTTTGATGCAGAGAACTCTACGAGCAAGTCATTTACCTGATAGCAAGCGTGCGTGCCCATAACAATTAGAATGCTACCCAGGAAAAGTCCTGCGTAACACCACACTGCACTCATTACCACGAGATATAAGTTATTTAGTCTCTTATGTCCAGTAGTTTCACTAGCTACAGTGCCCTTCTAACTGCAACACAGTAATCATCATATCAGCCAAAATTGGGGGGAATTTACCAGTACTCACCGCGCTCGGCAGGCGGGTTGGTGAGTGCAGTATAGCTGCTGTTCCGCAGAAAGGACGCTGCTACCCATCCCTCTGGTTTAGAGTCCCTTAGTCACCTCTTAAGGTACGTACGGGAGGATATGCAGAGGTGCTATATTCTTAACCCGGACACCACACGGATTACATACACACACAGTAATAAGTTATAAACAATTATAAAATTATACATCTTATATATACATCTTATATGTGTATATGAGGTATATGCAAAACGCTTATTTTTGCGCAACATATGACGTACGGCTCTAAAAATATCCCTACTAAAAAAATAAACACGTTTTAGAAATACTGTTTGAACACTAAAATACTTCAGGTAAACCAAATTGGTCCTTCTATCCGCAAGACGTTTTAATAATAATATAAATGATGGTATTGTATGATTTGCAGGTAGTTGTTCCGGGTCTGGGTGTATTGTTTGGACGGCACGGTTGGTGCAGTGGCTGATACAGTCGGCTGCTGCGCTCCGGGTCGTGGGTTCGATTCCCGCACGGAACAAATATTTGTATGACCTGCAGGTAGTTGTTCCGGGTCTGGGTGTATTGTATGTGGAATTCATGTCTGTAAACGCACCCACGACACAGGAGAAAACCTAGTGTGGGGCAACGTTTTAAAAAAAAAGGTATGTGGAATTCAAGTCTGTAAATGCGCCCACGATACAGAAGAAATCCTACAGTGGGGCAATGTTAAAAAAAAAAAAAACGAATTATGTCCATAACTTTGTTAGTACCAAAGGTGTTAAAACCATGATAGTAGTTATTGCATCATTCATAAAATTCAGATGCAAATGACTAATTATCATGTCAACAAATATCATACTGTCATCTTGTCACATGAAGCTGGATGAGTCTCCTTCGCACTGCGGACTCCGGCTTCTCAGAAACCGTCTTTCCGTTAACGCTCCCCCGAATCCGGCGCATCAGAGCAGCTATTTTTTTATGCTTATTGGCATAAAGGTCGTCCACTCTTGCGTCAGCAAACATAGCATGCACTTCAGAATCGAGAGAGCCTCAACAGAATCCATATTGCATGCAAAGAGCGTTATAGGTATAACTATAATGAATCTAGATTATCTGCCTCATGATCACGTACAAAATAACAAAGACAAAGACGGTGACGCACCGGTGTGTGTGTTGCTAAGTGGCGTCATCACGTTGCGCACGCGCATCGAACCGGTGCAGCTCGTAGCCGACTCGCCTGAAAACCTTGAAGGGTTACGTAGTGGCTTGGGACAATTCTCAGGACTGAAACTGGGGTTTTGTAACACGAAAACCTGACTACTAGGTGATGTATAAACAGAAATCAAGGCATCCCTCTCAGTAGCGCTTGCGACAGCAATACCAATGAATCGATGAGGGCTTTATAAATGACGTAGGGCGGGTAACTTCAAATCATCGGATTCGTAATTCGCGTTCGTGTGAAACTGCAAGGACTCTACATTTATATTTATAAGGGATGAAAGTGTAGTTGTAGCTATGTTTGAAATACTCACTCTTAGTCAGCCTAGAACTCGCCTCAACATACTACACTTGAGGATGAAATAATAAAAAAAAGTATTATGAAATAATAATAGTATGAGTATTTGTTATTTTTAATTACGTGGCTTATACAATAACATGAACGATTTTGAAGTCCTTAGGTTTTCGCGACTACGGGTTATAATACAACAGTTTTAACCTGAAAATCTATACAAATAAATAAAACTGAAGTGTCTGTTTGTAATGTCAAAATAACAGCTTTTTACTAAATGCCTATGAAAGTATATACGGTACATGTCACAAAAAAATAATTTAATTTTTTTTGTCTGTCTGTTTGTTCCGGGTAATCTCCGAAACGGCTGAACCGATTTTGACGGGACATTCACGGGCAGATAGCTGATATTATAAGGAATAACTTAGGCTACTTTTATTATAGAAAAATAATTAGTTATTAAAAATAAAACCATTGAAATCCAAAATATATATTCTACTAGAGCCGCCCACTGGTGCCACGCCTATAGGCACATCTCGGAGAGGGTGACTGTAAAGTGGTCACCCGCCGGGGAGATTGTAAAGGATCCCCCAAAGCGTTCCAAGGCAGCGCGTGACCACATGCGTGCTACCGCCTTCTCTTGGGTCGCTTGGTGTGAGCACGCAGATTCCCCAATCTACGCACCCGCGAACCCAGAGCTCCTCCGCCTTATAGCAACGGCAGGGGTTTCAGGCGTATGGGAATTAGGCGCCAGGGCGGTTGTTACCCCGGCGCTGTCTCCTCCTTCTTTGAGCGGGATCGGCCCTCTCCCGATCCCGCTCTGCGGTCTCCTTCCGGAGCATGACGCTCTCACAGAAAGAGACCACTGCATTCCAAATACTATAAAGTCAGCTGCGTTCCCAGAAGACTGTCTGCGTTACCATATTGAGTGCTATCATCTTTCGCCAAACAAACGGCCCTTTGGTCATGTCTGGTCAACAACTTAAGTTGTATGACAGTTTTCAGACAACAGTTACGTGTTAGTACACGTAAGTATTGTAAAGGCTCTTCTATTCAAAATCTAAATAGAATAGGTACTGCCCAAACGCATTTATTTATCACTAGCTGGGTACCGCGGTTTCACCCGCGTTTAAAAGAAATTTAGAGTACTTCGACATAGACACTTGACATAGGATATATATATTGGATTTCAAGGGTTTTATTTTTTTTGCGCGGAACCCTAATTATTATTTTTCTAAAGTAAAAGTAGCTTAAGTTATTCCTTATAACATCAGCTATCTGCCAGTGAAAGTCCCGTCAAAATCGGTCCAGCCGTTTCGGAGATTACCCGGAACAAACAGACAGACAGACAGATAAAAAATTTAAAAGTTGTTTTTTTGTTATATGTCCCGTATATACTTTCATATGCATTTAGTAAAAAGCTGTTATTTTGACATTACAAACAGACACTTCAATTTTATTTATTTGTATAGATGTCAAGTGTCTATGTCGAAGTACTCTAAATTTCTTTTAAATTAAACGCGGGTCTAATATACGTTTATAATATACGCGATTACATCGCTTTCATTTTTCCTGACGCTTCGATCACCTTGCAGGGTTCGTGGTCGCATGATGATCAAGGTGACGTTCTGAATCTATAATATACGTGACATAATCCGTTTAAAAATCCGACGTTCCATGTGGTGCCCGGATTAAGAATATCCGCTCTATCTCCTCCCGCGGAGGTCGTAAAACGCGACTAAGGGACTCTAGACCAGAGGGATGGGCAGCAGCATCCTTTCTGTGGAACAGTGCCATTCTGCGCTCACCAACCCACCTGCCAAGCGTGGTGAGTACTGGCAAATTCCCCCCAATATGATGTACTGCGACAGTAAACAGGCCTCCCCCGGGCACTGCTCGGGAAAATTGTAAAAGATCCCCCGAGGCCTCGCTTTTCACTATACTGCGCACACGGCGACGCATGACCACGTGCGCACCGCCGTCTACCTATGGGTCGCTAGGTGTGAGCTTGCAGACTCCCCAATCCACACGCCCACGATCCCTGAGACACCCCGCCATATAACAACAGCGGGGGACATACATAACAAAAATGTCAAGCAATAGTTCTATTTATTTGTGGTATAGTTAAAATTCAAAAACGTTGCCCCACTTTTGGATTTCTCCTGTGTCGCGGGTGCGTTTACAGACATGAATTCCACATACAATACACCCAGACCCGGAACAACTACCTGCAGATCATACAAATATTTGTTCCGTGCGGGACTCGGAACCCACGACCCGGAGCGCAGCAGCCGACTGTATCAGCCACTACACCAACCGTGCCGTCAAAAATGCATACATATTGTTAACACAAAGAAACCAAACGTCATCATGATATCCACAAGGTGATGCAGACACGAAGCTGTTATGTAAAATTAATAATAATCACTTCCACCACGTTTCTAGAAGGTGAGCAGAGCTCTCTTACTGGCCACGTGTGCCGTGACGTGCAGTCGCGCGTTGACTCACTGCAAACCGAGTGTCTGTTGCTATGCGCAAACGCACAATCCGCGCTTCAAATTGTGAAACTTTCTTGGTATGACGTATTGAAGATTTATTTGTTGTAATAGTCACGGAAGTATGTGTCATTATACTTGCAATCATCAGAATGTGGATATTTAAAACTATTGTACAAGTATGAAAGTTACTACAATTAAAATTTATTTACTAATCATCATCATCTTTTCGGCCGAATGAAGTCCACTGCTGGACACAGGCCTCCCCCAAAGATCACCACAACCACCGATATGGATGTGTTGTGGGCTAGTTGGAGGAATTTGCCATAATCGCCACGTTGGCGATCGCAGTTGAGTTGTTGATGTACTCGAAGGACGCTGCTGCCCATCCTCCGGCTAATCCCTTAGTCGACTTATACGACACCCATGGGAGGAGATGGGGTGGTGGCATTCTGAGCCGGCACCACACGGCAAGGCATGATGGCATTTAATTGGTAATATTTACTTATTACCAATTAAATGCCAACTATAATAATTACGTTCAATTTTACTTTTATATTTATTTGTTATAATTATGTATTTGTGGGTATTAGTATATCTTGTAATAATTATTTTATAAACTGTTTTTACCCCAGTGAGTTACAGATGGTCAAGTTGAAAACGTCAGCGCCAGACTCTTATCTGGGAAATGCTGAACTGGACACCTATTAGGCGCCATTGTGGGACACAATAATCGAATAAGTACTAGATTTCTTGACTTTTTTATAATTCTTGTTCTTTAATATTAAAATAAAGATTAACTTAGTATTTTAATTTCTTTTAGTTTTATATTCTGTTTATTGACTGTGTGTAATGTGTCGCTTTATGCCAAATAAATTCTTTCTTTCTTTCTTTTGCTCTATTTTACTAGTGTATAAATATATAAGTTACATTCTATTCATTTTCAGGGATAGAATCAGACAAGTGTAAATAAATCTAATTCTTACACAGAAACGACGACACCATATGTTCACCAACCATAACATCAGTCGGTACTTTCACTGATCATGATGCAATAAAAAAGTAGATTGTCTGGAGAGTTCACCGATGGAGGTATTAAGTATATTTTACTAATAGCTTTTTTTTAATCTATAATTTTATTTTTATATTTGTAAAGTTAAATTAATCCTAAAAACCTATAAATGACCAGAGACGTGGTCACTCACAATGGGCCTCATAAGAAAGCTCAAGGTCACTCAGCGAGCTATGGAGAGAGCTATGCTTGGTATTTCTCTACGAGATCGAATCAGAAATGAGGAGATCCGTAGAAGAACTAATGTTGTCGACATAGCTGAAAGGATTAGTAAACTGAAGTGGCAATGGGCAGGGCAAATTGCCACTGATGGCCGCTGGGGCACAAAGGTTCTCGAATGGAGACCGCGCACCGGAAAACGCAGCGTGGGACGACCTCCAACTAGGTAGACAAAGGACCTGGTGAAGGTCGCTGGGAGTCGTTGGATGAGGGCGGCATGTAACCGCTCGTTGTGGAAATCCAAGGCCTTGTTCAGCAGTGGACGTCCTGTGACTGATATGATGATGATGATGACCCAGACAGATCCTTGTGGCGATCTTTGGGAGAGGCCAATATTCACGAGTGGACTTTATTCGGCCAAAATGATAAATCATCTTTCAAGAAAAATCATTCATTCATCAAACATCTTTCAAAGATCACCACAACGACCGATATCGGTGTATTGTGTGCTCATTGGGGGTTTTGCTATAATCGCAACGCTTGGCAGGCAGGTTGGCGATCGCAGTTGAGTTGTTAATGTATTCGAAGGACGCTGCTACCCATCCTCCGTCTAATCCCTTAGTCGGCTTTTACGACACCCACGGGATGAGATGGGTTGGTGCTATTCATAGCAGGCACCACACGGAATGATAGTGAAAAGATGATTATCTGAGTATAAATTAGTATATATACTATAAATATAATTTAAAAAGAACACTTGTGTCAAAGGGGATATGTTGTGATTTAAAATTTATTAATTTAGATTTTCATAAAAGAACGATGTGGAAATCTATGGGAGAGACGATGAAAATTCCAAACCGCAGGTATGTTACTGAAAATATTCTGTCAGGAAAATCTGAGAACGCTTTGCCTGACCTGGCTTCATATCGGCCATTTATACATCCACTGCTGAACAAAGGCCTCCCCCATAGATTTCCACAACTGTATCATCATTTTGGGGGGAATTTGCCAATACTCACCACGCTTGGCAGGCGGGTTGGTGAGCGAAGTTTGGCTACCGTTTCACAGAAGGGACGCTGCTGCCCATCCCTCTGGTTTAGACTCCCTTAGTCGCCTTTTACGGCATCCACGGGAGGAGATGGAGTGGTGCTATATTCTTAATCCGGACACCACACGGACTATCCGGACACCACACGGACTATCCGGACACCACACGGACTATCCGGTCACCACACGGACTATAGGACTATAGGATATGGCTTATATTTGTCAAAATAATATTTTGTTTCGTCGTGCACTGCAGATCAGGTTCCTTGCACAAGAGCAGATAATGATGCGGTGACTATAAATATATACTATCTGGGCCCAGACTACCGGACAGCAGTCACGTAGGCAACGTTAACGATATAAGCGACTAGTTAGCGGTAATGAGACACTTAATTTTTTCTTAATTTACTATTGGTAGCAGTTTTAAATGAGCTATTCACATATTAATAGTGATGTGATCTATTTAATGACATTTTGTGAGGCCCGGGTAACAGTATGCAACCTTAGGGATAGGTAGTAGCGTCCTCCTGTGGGCTGATAACATGTTCCAATCACCGATCCGTTCGGTAAACCTGGTGATGATGGCGATGTTTCTCCAGACTGTTTATTGTAGCCCTGTGTTAACACTGGATGGTGGCCGACATGATGATGGATGAAGATGAGTACCATCATTTTTCTTGTATTTCTCGTAGCGAAATGTGGGCTGTCGCACGCCCACAGCCCACTCAAGGCGGTAGTAAGTTTTCTGTGAGAGACAAGGTTATTAACATCATCGGGCACACAGCCAATCCCGGACTGGGTATTTTTTAACAGGAAAACCCAATTTCACGTTTTGCTTGACTAACAGTAATTAAAATAGCTTATATATGATACTTATTTATTTTTAACAAAACGAAATTAAAAGGTACTTCCCTTTGTGGCGACACGGTGTATACATTTTATTCTTTTAAGAAGTTGAAATCCCTCCCTCGCATTTCTCCTGTATCGTATCTGTACCTAAAACATCACGCCTGTAATTCCGAGAGCGTTGGGCAGAGATGCACTGTTGTACATTGTGATGATTCAATCCCTTGTATGATGTATTAAGTGTCAAACCTATAGGTAGATACGGACTTGGTTTAAAATCATGGTCATGGGTCATGCCATAATCTAGACTTGCCAACCGTCCTGTTTTACCAGGACACGTCCTAGTTTTTGTAGTGTCCTGGGATGTCCTGGATAGTTTTTAAGCAGCGTCCTGGGTTTGTAAAGCGCCCTGATAAGGTCATGTACTCGTATTTTTTAATTTCGCGCAAATTTTACAATTCTTTCGCCGCGGCCTCACGGCTCGCGAGTGTTCGCGCTGCCGTGCTGGTTTAAAACAAATGCGCAACGTGCCACGGTGATATCTCTTTCTCTCTACTATTGTCGCGCAGTGCTTTCTCTTTCATCCCTTGCTTGCATTAGACATACAGTATCCGCCGGTTTGATCCCGGCATGCCCCTCCGCCCTTCCCAAGGCGTAGGAAATCCAAGAGGATTTCCCCACGTTAAAAAAAAAAATTGCCATAATCGCCACGCTTGGCAGACGGGTTGAGTTGTTAATGTACTCGAAGACACCCACGGGATAAAAGGGGGTGGTGGTGTTCTGAGCCGGCACCACACGGTAATAGTAGCTATTAGCGTCTGAAATGGATTTTTTACTGAATCAAATTATTATATACTATAATCAAAGAACTATATCAAATTATATAGCCATGATAATTTAATCACCATCTTTTTAACGACCAAAACACGTTCTTATAAACATATTCAATCTATGAATCACCAATTTCATATTATTACTTTTACCGTCCAGGGATTCGAACTTTGGACTTTTCATGAATATTAAACCGCGATAATAAAACCGACTTGTCCAAACATGTTTTTGATGTGAGTCACAGTGTGTTACACAATAAAGGATTCTCTTTTCAAGACGTGGGGTGATTACTCGTGGTTCTAGTATTGCGTCATATTCATATTGCGATAGTGATGACATATATGCCTATTTGTTGAAAGGAAGTGAAATGTATATTTATACATACTTTCCTAATATCCGTTATGAGCTCTGTTCTCGAAGTTGTTGACGAGTATGTCTACCTGGGACAATCTGTCCAGTTAGGTAGGTCCAACTTCGAGAAAGAGGTCAATCGTCGAATCCGACTCGGCTGGGCAGCGTTCGGGAAACTTCGCAACGTCTTTTCGTCAACAATACCGCAATGCCTCAAGACGCAAGTCTTTAACAAGTGTGTGTTACCAGTGATGAAATATGGAACAGAGACGTGGTCACTCACAATGGGCCTCATAAGAAAGCTCAAGGTCACTCAGACAGATATAGAGAGAGCTATGCTTGGTATTTCTTTACGAGATCGAATCAGAAATGAGGAGATCCGTAGAAGAACTAATGTTGTCGACATAGCTGAAAGGATTAGTAAACTGAAGTGGCAATGAGCCCCGGGATACATTGCTCGTAGAACTGATGGCCGTTGGAGTAAAAAGGTTCTCGAATGGAGACCGCGCACTGACCTGACTTGACCTGGTGAAGGTCGCTGGGAGTCGTTGGATGAGAGCGGCATGTAACCGCTCGTTGTGGAAATCTAAGGGGAAGCCTTTGTTCAGCAGTGGACATCCTGTGGCTGATATGATGATGATGAAATACTATCCATTAAACTTTATGTAGGCATTATATCGCGTTTATACCCTTATAAGGAAGAGGACCGGAATAATAAACTGTGTAAATGAATCAAAGAAAAACAGTTAGTTCGTTGCAGACCAAAAAAAAAACGTCCACTGTTGGACACAAGACCTTCCCAAAGTTCACCAAAATGACCGGTCTTCATGAGTTGTGTACTCATTGGGGGGTTTTGTTATAATCGCCACGCTTGGCTTTGGGTTAGCGATCACAGTTTTGTTGTTAATGTACTCGAAAGAAGCTGCTGCCTATCCTCCAGTTAATCCCAGAGACACCTTTTACGACACCCACGGGATGAGATTGCCACTGATTCAGTGGAGAGACACTAAGTTGGTACTGAGAAAAGGGGGCCATGTTGTAAACGTGTGAGTCCCGCTCGGCAAGAAATAGACCACTGATTTCGCCGTCGGAAAAAGGATTAAAGCGTTGATATCACCCTCCCGAGTGCTATTAAAAACATATTGCGATCACCCATCCACCTGCCAAGCGTGTTAACTTAAGTAAAACTCCTTCCTTAGCACGAACAGATAATAACAATTACTATGAGCTGTATATTTCGTATTCAATAAATTTTTCTCTCCAGTGCGCTGTCTCCACCCGAGGACCTTTCTTCCCCAACGGCCATCAGTTAGTTCTACGAGATATGTGGGCCGCCTATTGCATCTCCAGCTTACTAATCCTTAATGTCGGCAACTCCACGGATTGGCTCTCTATATAGTTCGCTGCGCAACCTTAAGCTTTCGTATGAGGCCCACGGATACGTCCAGGTCGCATTAAGACTATTAATTGCGGTATTGTAGATGAAACGGCGTTGCGAAGACGCAGCGCATAACGCCGCGTGGGACGGCCTCCAACGAGCTGGACAGAGGACCCGGTGATGGTAGCTGGGAGGCATAGAATGCAGCACGTAACCAGCCGTTGCAGAAATCTGTAGGAATCCTTTGTTTAGGAAAGGCATTAGAATCTTTGGTGAAAATTTGGAATAAAATCAGTACCATTTTTATCTGTTCTATGTGATGTAATTTGTTAACTTTGCGAACGACCGATAACGGCGGTCAAAGATAACTGTAACTACAGTCACGTAGACTGTAGACAGGTCGAGACTTGTAACTGGCATGTTGCCCAAGTATTTCACTATAGGAACTAACACGTCTTTTAATTTAGTTGACTAAACG
Source organism: Diloba caeruleocephala (assembly GCA_947459985.1). Taxonomy (NCBI): domain Eukaryota; kingdom Metazoa; phylum Arthropoda; class Insecta; order Lepidoptera; family Noctuidae; genus Diloba; species Diloba caeruleocephala. The sequence continues at coordinate 752,595 of OX381620.1, read as the reverse complement.
GTTTAGTCATAATTAATTGTCAGTAACAGTGTGGTCAATTGTTTAAAATACACGTGAATTTTATTTCAAAGGGGAAATTTGTAGGTAACAGGGATCGTGTTTATTAAAAAACAAGGTGTAATCAGCATGCTGTGTTGCCGGCTCAGAATACCACCACCCCATCTCCTCCCGTGGGTGTCGTAAAAGTCGACTAAGGGATTAGCCGGAGGATAGGCAGCAGCGTCCTTCGAGTACATTTACAAGTCAACTGCGATCGCCAACCCGCCTGCCAAGCGTGGCGATTATGGCAAAACCCCCCAATGAGCCCACAACACACCCATATCGGTGGTTGTGGTGATCTTTGGGGGAGGCCTGTGTTCAGCAGTGGACTTCATTCGGCTGAAATGATGATTGCCACTTCAGCTTGTTAATGGGCTATGTCGATGACTTTGGTTATCTGTCAGATCACCTCGCTTCGGATTCGATCCGTCAGAGAAACTCATAGCTCGCTGAGCAGCTTTAAAACATATTATTCGTTATTCTTTAATTACACAAAATAAATGCAAAAATAAAAATGTTAAATTACCACTTTTTTTTTTAAACGTTGCCTAGTAGTACTAGTATTACTCCTGTGTCGTGGGAGCGTTTTACAGACATGAACTCCACATACTATACACCCAGACCCGGAACAACTACCTGCAGATCATACAAATATTTGTTCCGCGTCGGAATCGAACCCACGACTCGGAGCGCAGCAGCCGACTGTATCAGCCACTGCACCAACCGTGCCGTCAAATTTATTTATTTGATAAACGCTGTCCCTATAACCTACAGATAAATTTCACTGTGGTCCTATACCCTGTATATCTATCGCAGGCTTGTGTCCTGACGAATATGATAGAAAACCAACATCGACAACATTTTTGCCGACTACTGACGGTAGGGCGCTCCAGTATCTTTGTCCAATGAACAGCTGGATCGGTATGAGGTTGATATACTTTTAAGTCATCATATCGGCCATTTATACATCCACTGCTGAACAAAGGCCTCCCCCATAGATTCCATAGCTGGGTCATCATTTTGGGGGGTATTTGCCAATACTCACCACGCTTGTCAGGCGGGTTGGTGAGCGCAGTATGGCTACCGCTTCACAGGAGGAACGCTGCTGCCCTTGCCTCTGGTTTAGATTCCCTTAGTCTCCTTTTACGACATCCACAGGAGATGGAGTGGTGCTATATTCTGAATCCGGACACCACACGGTTTTAAGTGATTTTCCGTTAAAATTTCGTCGCCGAACCTGCATAGCAACATCGGAGTTAAATTAATAATGCACGCAATCGTGATGCAGATTCAATCGCCATTGTTACAAAACATTCGATTCTGAGAAGCTTGTGTTTAGTAAATTTCGCGGCGGCCAGACGACCACGTTTTGGCTTCTGAGTAAGACCTCGTACTGTTGCTAACCACACCGCACAAGGCAGCCATGCCGAACGTGATTTAATACAGGTTTTATTATGTAGTGTGCAGTTTGGCTGAGTAGATGATAAATTAATTAAAGACGTTCTGGCTATCCTTTGGTAGCAAGACCCTGACGGATCGGATTAATCATTTCCGATTTGCATGTGACATTGGAGAGTCGTTGGAGTCCGCCGGAAGATTTACTCACATCAGCAGTAAACGTCCACTGCTGAACATGGGCCTCCCAATGATCACTACAATGAACGGTAACTGGGATATTGAAATCACCACGCTTGGCTGGCGGATTGGTGATCGCTGTATGCTGTTATTAGTATAACGGCAGATGCTGCTGCCCATACTCTTAATTTCAATCCTTATTAACCTTTAGCTTTTTCGCCGTGTGGTGCTCAGAATACCACCACCCCATCTCCTCCCGTGGGTGTCGTAAAAGTCGACTAAGGGATCAGCTGGAGGATGGGCAGCAGCGTCCTTCGAGTACATTAACAACTCAACTGCGATCGCCAACCCGCCTGCCAAGCGTGGCGATTATGGAAAAACCCCCCAATGAGCCCACAACACACCCGTGTCGGTCATTGTGGTGGACGGTTTGGGGGAGGCCTGTGTCCAGCAGTGGACTTCATTCGGCCGAAATGATTGATTGATTCGCCTTTAGCGACTCCTATAAATAGAGAGGGGTGGTCTGGTCACTGTCGGGAACCACAGGAATTGGATGGAAGATTTAGTTGCATATAGTATACTTTAAAATCTCCAAAGTCAAAGTCAACGTTTTTTTATTTCAAATAAACCAAATATTGGCACTTATGAAATGTCAGAATCTAAGTTGCACGGTTCCAAATAGTTGATCTATGAAGTAGAGCCGGCAAGAAACTCCATGGATACTCTTTTAAAATAATTATAATTACAATGTTGATTGATACAAATTATTGTAAAATATATACCGATAAAAATTTAGGTCAATGTGTAAAGATGGAACATACCTCAATAATATGTTAATAATTTAATTGCCGTGGCAGTTAGCGGCTGACCAGTCCTAACAAACCAGTCCAGTCAACCGATGCAGTTTCGTTTATTGTGAGGACATTGAAGACCAGATAAAATAGAAATGATTGAACCAGTGGGCTTTGGTAATAACTGTACATTTATTTCTAAAGATTATTTTACTCTAAAAGTCGTGGTATTTGAGGTATGACTAGAAACTACCTACTACTACTACTACAGTAACACTGGTCTCCTTCTGTGAGAGCGTCATGCTCCAGACGGAGACCACAGAGCGGATCGGGAGAGGGCCGATCCCGCTCGAAGAAGGAGGAGACGGCGCCGGGGCAACAACCGTCCCAGCTCCCAAGTCCAACACGCCACGCCACACCACGGCAGCGGTTTATCAACCGCCCTGGCGCCTAATTCCCATACGCCTGCAACCCCCTGCCGTTACTATAAGGCGGGGGAGCTCTGAGTTAGCGGGTGCGTAGGTTGGGGAATCTGCGTGCCCACACCGAGCGACATAAGAGAGGATGGTAGCACGCATGTGGTCACGCGCTGCCGTGGGACGCTTTGGGGGATCCTTTACAATCCCCCGTGTAACCGCTTTACAGTCACCCTCTCCGTGATGTGCTTCTGAGCGTGCCACCACTGGGGGGGCTCTAGTGTGATCTTACGGGGACCTGGAGCCTCCCTTAGGTGCCGAAGATGACCGCTCCAGTGGTTTTAGCCGGTAGGAGTCTGGCATACCCCTTCCCCGAGGCGAAGGAAGTTCATGAAGAATTTCCACTGGGCACCATTAAAAATAAATATAAAAAAGTTAATAGACTTCGAGCTGTCTGTAAGTATCAAGTCCATTGTCACTAATACGAAGTACAAACAAATTGAATAAAACAGTGTAAGGAAAATCATTGACGAGACTTGGAAGAGAATGACAAGGTTCTGCGCAAGGAAAAACATTTGATATAAACATAATATAAATAGCGATAATGAAGCTGCCAAGGTAGTGTCAACTAAAATAGCACAGATTTTTCCTTTATGTGCTCTTAACTGATCAATAAGATGACAATAAAAAGATGTGAAGAGTGTGTGAGAGGGTGTGGAGTTTATTGCCGGTTCTTCTCCATAGGACCAATAACTTGGACCATGCAACTACATTCTGACTCTAAATAAGTGTCTGTAAACAGATTATATTAAAATTGTATTAAAATCTTTTAAATTTGAATTTGTTTTCGATACGATTTTCTATTTGATCAAAAATGATGCTTCTGGCGTCAAAAATCTACACACACAAACTTAAATTTATTTTTACAATTATTTGCATTGACCTACAAAAATGTTCACCTAAACTCCGGGAGTATACCGCGATGACTCAATTGTATACATATTATCTAGAAAGGATCACCCCAAGCCTCGCTGTGCGCTGTGCTGCGCACACGGTGGCACATGACCACGTGCGCGCCACCGTCTTTCCGGGGGAAGCACACTCCCTTGTCACTTAGCAATTGCAAGCGATTTAGCTGTTACATGGATACTGTGACGCAATTTGGCGACTCTCAGCGGTCGCTATATCAAAATAGAGCGCTTTTGGAATCACTTCACGATCAACGAATATCGAGCCAGTCGCGGAAAGTAGGCAGTAACATGCTGAGTTTAGCGGCCGGCCGCTATAACATTTCTGTTTTTTGCACCTGGGGAGATCCCTGTGGTCTTCTTCCTCCCGCCAACCTTCTGGCCTACACTAATTATCTGCTGATTGTATTGTTGCGAGTCGGTTTGTTCATCATTTCAGCCAAACGACGTCTACTGCCAAACAAAGGCCTTCTCCATAGATTCACACAATTGTGTCATCATTTTGGGGGAAATTTGCCGGCACTCATCACACTTGGCAGGCGGGTTGGTGGGCGCAGGATGGTTACGGTTCCACAGAAGGGTCGCTGTTACTATCGCCCTGGTTAAGAGTCCCTTAGTCGCCTTAACGAAATCCACGTGAGGAGATAGAGTGGTGCTGTATTCTTAATCCGGACACCACACGGAATCGTGAAGCTCAACTCTATTTTAAGGAGCTTACCAGCTGTCAGGATCTCTTATCAAGGTGGCTATGAAACTGTCTACAAAAAGCTATTCTAGATGCTGCCCTACATTCTTCTCTAACGTAAAATCTATCTAGAATTTAAAACAGAAACCTTTCGAGTTTCTTTCAGCATGTCTTCTCAGATGCCGTCAGTGAAAAATGCCGGCTTCATCTAGATTTAATTACGAGTGAGTGTTTTTATGAAATATTCTTGCTAAATAAAGATCATTTATCTTCTGGGAAAAGCTGGAAAGGCAGACTCTTATTGCCTGAAACTCCATAATGTTCCTTAGACATTTTTTTTTTTTTTTTTTTTATTGGTGCCCAGTGCAAATTCTTCATGAACTTCCTTCGCCCCGGGGAAGGGCGAAGGGGTATGCCGGACTCCTACCGGCTAAAACCACTGGGGCGGTCATCTTCGGCACCTAAGGGAGGCTCCAGGTCCTCGTATGATCACACTGGAGCCGCCCACTGGTGCCACGCCTATAGGCACATCTCGGAGAGGGTGACTGTAATGTTCCTTAGACCTACCTATCATTGGGAGTGCAATATTCCCTTGCGCATTGGGCCGCAGCCCATAGTTGTACCCTGCTTATGTAAACCAGTTTCCATTGCCTATAGCTGTTAATGGTAGCTCATCTGTCTCCGACATAGCACTAATATCTTAGGTAACCACACAATAATTAATTAATTAATTAATAATAACATAAAGTGCGTCAACACTTCCTGAAATTGTTACAATCCTAATCAGTTTTGTCTTCGTCATTACAGTTAATATTTATATCAGATATTTTTATGTATTCTATTTAACTATTTATAATTATGTAATATAATATAGTATCTATTTTTATATTAGTATATGTATGTATTCATATATATCATTAAATATAGCTTTGCTTTTATACTTCTTTCGAAGTGCCTTGTTTAACCCAAAGGTTGACTGGTAGAGAATGCCTCATGGCATTAAGTCCGCCTTATGTATACTCAATTTACATAAAAGTTTAAATAAATAAATAATTCTAATTACGCTCGTATTTGATTCTTTTGTTAATTGTTATCGTTTGCAAAACGTCACAGTTGAACGTGTTGGCAGTCCGTTTGACGTCAGCTAAGATAATATAAAGAAGTGTAATTGTCTCAGATGAGCACGTACTGCCACCAGATTGTTCATTTACGTAAGAAAGACAAGATATCATGCACAATGAAAGAAGGAAACTTAAAAGAACATGTACACCTAGTTTGATACACCTTACTAAAAGAAGCCCTGTAAGCATATTGACCACCCCTTTCCACCAATAAGTATAGTAAAATGCAATTAAGGGATTGATATTATAAGATATCCGCGTCATACCTCACACCCTCATCACCATATCAGCTACAATACACCCACTGCAAGCCAAGGCCTCCCCTATAGAGTGGGCTACAGCTGAAAACCAGCGTTCGGTGGTCAGCTGGTGGCCTAACATTATGCTGAGCCCTCCTTTAATTTTGACACGATATGTGGTGCACCTTTAATTTAGTTTGATGATTTTTATATTTAAGTTTATTTTTATTGTGTAAACTGTTTGTGCCCATAAAACTTTATTTTTCTTTCTTTCTTCATAGACTTCCACAACCTGTGTCGTCATTTTGGGGGGAACTTTGCCAGTTTGCCAATTTTATGATTGCTGCCGCTGACGCCCATCCCTCTGGATTAGAGTCCCTTAGTCGACATTTACGACATCCACGGGAGGAGATGGAGTGGTGCTATATTCTTAACAACATTCTGCGATCACCAATCCACTTGCCAAGTGCGATGAACCGTTCATTTTAGTGATCATTCGGAAGCCAATGTCTAGCAGTGGACGTATACAGGCTGATGAGATAAGAGATGAAAGGATCAGAAGTGGTATAAAACCATACTCTTAATCACAGATTCGGAGTTCTAGCAGTATCTAGATGTTTAACAGAGAATATGCTAAATGAAATCACGAATAAGGAGACCCGTAGAAGAACTAAAGTTGCCGACATAGCTACCAGCTGAGAGGCGATGGGTTGGATACATATCTCGCAGAACTGATAGCCGTTGGGGCAAAAATGTACCCTAGTGGAGACCACGAAATGGAAAACGCAGAATGGGACTCCAATGAGATGGGTAGATGACCTGGTGAAGGTTGGGAGTCGTTGGATACGGCATGTAACCGATCGCTGTGGAAGTCTACGCGGGAGGTCTTTGTTTTACAGTGCATGTCCTCCGGGTGATATGACGAATATGCAAATTGATCCTGCCGGATATCGAACCAGTGTCTCTAAAAACTCTGACACTGAGATGTCCCAATATCATAACTCTTTGTTAAGAGCCGTGGGTTTATTTTCATTAAGAATACTTTATTTATAATTATATGCCGCAGTGGCTAGTCGCTCGGTCGCTTTCTGCGCTGTGTGTCGCGAGTTCGATTTTCGGACGCAACAAATATTTGGATGACCTACAGATAGAATTTTTTTTTTACTTTTTTGTCAAAGCCATACGTGGGGCTTTTTGGTCAAAGTCAAGTCAAAGTATTTCATTTCAAATAAACTATATATTGGCACTTATTTGCAACGTCAAAATCTAAGTTGCACGGTTCCAAATAGTTAATCTCGAGGAGAAGAGCCGGCAAGAAACTCCATGGATACTCTTTTAAAATAATTGAGATTACAATGTGGATTGATATAAACAATTGTAAAACATATAGCGAGAAAAATGTAGGTCAATGTGTCAATAATATAATAATAATAAGTTATTTGCCGTGACAGTTAACGGCTGACCAATTCCAACAGGTGGCACCCGTTCACGAGCATGACGCATGCATCAGCATCGCTTAGCTCAACCATATTGTAGGGAACCGAACGACCCGATATACAACACCACCGCCAGCAAGACATTTTAGTGAGCATGACAGACCAATACAGCCAGGCAAAAGACAATCAATATTATTACTAAACGTATAACTTTAATAGGCATGATGCTCACACAATTACAGTTTTGTATCAATATTATAATTTAATGTTACAAGAACAATATTAACAATACCTAACTAATGTTCAATCAATGCCATAACACCAAATATAAGTAAATAACATAAAAAATATGATATTTTACATTAATCAACTCAAATGTCAAGTTATTAAATGTAAGTAAATAACATAAAAAAAACGCAATTTCAATGTCAACACTGCTTTTCCCCGACAAAATGCGTGAAGTTCATATCTATATGTATTATGGCGTTACTCTCCTTAGTTCGTAATTGAGATAATTAAATCAAGTTATGATTATGCACGGGACATAAGGCTCGCAGACGGGATTTTCACTTTTCCGATCTTACGCGGCGACTTTTATCTCCTTACATCCGAGACCAGTTCATGCAGCCTCTTAGTTGGACCGCCTTTCAGACGGACACTTTCCATCTCCGGCCAGTCAGGCTATTTGTCTAGTAACAAATTGCAAATATTAAAACGAGTTAGACTGTCCACTTTCTACGCGAGGTCGTGCTAGGTCAACGTCTTTAGTCTAGATATAAGTACATATTATATTCGTTTAGATAGTGAGACGTGTGGTGCCGGCTCAGAATACCACCACCCCATCTCATCCTATGGGTGTCGTAAAAGTCGACTAAAGGATTGGCCGGAGGATGGGCAGCAGCTTCCTTCGAGTACATTAACAACTCAACTGCGATCGTCAACCCGTCTGCCAAGCGTGGCGATTATGGCAAAACCCCCCAATGAGCCCACAACACACCCATATCGGTCGTTGTGGTGATCATGGGGGAAGCCTGTGTCCAGCAGTGGACTACATTCAGCCGAAATGATGATGATAGTGAGACCGCTTGTGTCAGAATTGTGAAAGCTGCTCAAACACCTCCAACTGCGTTTTTTATGGTTGCTGTTCCACAGTATTGACGCTGTTTCTGGTTCAAAGTCCCGTTTACGACACGGGAGGAGATGAAGTGGTTCTATATTCTTTATTCGGACACCACACGGAATGAAAAACCGAATAAACTACATATCTTATATATAAATTCTTCAATACGTGTGTATGTAACTGAACTAACATATCTCCTAAGCGGCAAGCGCAACTGATGATTTTTTGTGTATGTTTGAGTGGGTCCCTGGATGGTATAGATTCACAATTAGACCCGGTAGGTGGCGCTGCAGTCGGGTTTCGTGTAGCTGGCTGTGCGGAGCTGGGGCGGACAGCTAGTATGATGTAAAATAATAAAAATGTTTATACGAAAAATTAAAACTCTAAAAATTCATTTTCATCATTCATTCACTCACCACCATTATCATATCAGCCACAAGACATCCACTGCTGAGCCCTCTGGCTAAGAGTCCCTTAGTCGCCTTTTACGACATGGGACGACGGGAGGAGATTGAGTGGTGCTATTTTCTAAAACACAAGAAAGTATAAAATAATTACCTACGTCATAGATCAAAACATAAGAGAGAAAAAAAATGCACTCTGGGAGTGCCGACAGAAGTGAAAACTTATTTTGGGGCGTTAGGAGATTTTATCTCATCTAAAAATATGCGTACAGCGCCAAAAGAAGTTTTCACTTAAAAAAAAAAAAAAACTACATTAAAACGATAAAAGTACTCCAATCACGATATGAGTTATGTTCTGTACGGGTACCTATCTTCGAATTCCCTGATCAGTTGATTTATCACCTAACCTGCTACTTCTTTTGATCTTCTGTACAGTAATTCAATTACAATATGTGTAGTTTAATATGGAACTCTAAACCAGAAGGATGGGCAGTAGCTTCTGTGGAACAGCATTTATTCTGCGCTCACCAATCCACCTGCCCAGCGTGGTGAGTTCTGGCAAATTTCCCCCAAAACGACGACACACGACATGCAAACGGCCAGTGTGTAAATCAATTTTTTTTTTTTTTAAACTTTGCTCCTCACTAGGATTTCTCCTGTGTCGTGGGTGCGTTTACAGACATGAATTCCACACACAATACACCCCGACCCGGAAGAACTACCTGCAGATCATACAAATATTTGTTCCGTGCGGGAATCGCACCCACGATCCGGAGCGCAGCAGTCGGCTGTATCAGCCACTGCACCAACCGTGCCTAAGACGTGTCTATGGGGGTGACCTTTCTTCAGCAGTTAACCGTCTTTGGCTGATGCGATGATGATGTGTACTTTTCCTCATTGAATAGTTCTGTGGCGAAGAAGATATTCTAAGCCCTAAATTATATGAGGCCAACTAGGAATTAGACAAGTTCAAACAAAAAAACTATTCCAAATCGGTGATTACTTCTCGGAGTTATGCCCGAACACACATCTAAAAAATATACAGATGAATTATGAAGAATATCCTCCTGTTTGAATGTCACTATCTCTTCACAGTATAAATTTTTATTTATTAAGTTTAATAAGATTTTCTTCTTTTGTTACAAATATACTATTTTATTTCAAACTTTACCTTATTTCTGCGATCATTCGTAGGTTTTCCCTAATAATTAACCACTTCTTACCAAGGTTACCATCTTGAATTACCTTATAATTTTCCCGTCTTTGAAACCATGCCTCGAAACCTAAACTATTTCAACTCCCCGTTCATTCCCGGAACTCACCAACTTAGAGTTCTCGTTAGCACTACCAAGAATTCCTTCAGTTACGACCGCCATCTTGGGGATGCCAGGGTATTGCATCATCGTGGCTACAGCGATGAGTGGGCGTTATTGAAGGGACCCGACTACCTACATTTGGGGTTAATCACACGGGCGTGCGCAACGCTGCGGTTTTCTGGCTGCTGCGGTTTTGGCCAGTTGTCGTTATTATGCACAGGGAAATTGCATGAGATATAAAAATAAAACTTAGGAGGAAAGAAAAATAAATGCTGTTTTTGGTTGTTGTTTTCGAATTACATTTAGGCATGCAAAACCATATTGTATATCCTGTTGACTACATTAAATGGCGTTACCAGGCAAACAGTTGAAAGTTGTTGTTTTCCTAGCGTAATACGGCGCTTCACTTCCTCGTCAGCAAAATAATCAATCAGAAAATATGATGATGTAATTAATGGGCCCTGAAAGGCTTCGAGCAATGACGAAGTTATGTATATAAGTTACGCAATCGTTTCAAATTCTCTGTCTTAGGTCATTCGTCATATTAGCCCTTGACGTCCACAGCTGCATACCGCTAGAATTATCGACCATGGAAAATATGAACATAAATACATTTTTTATCACAGAAAGACGCCACTGCCTATTCTCTGATAGACTCTTAGACGTCTTATACGACACGCCAAAACATCTAGATGTATATTTCAGGAGATTTTATCTTGACACAGAACTTTGAAACGTTCATAGCGGCCTCACAACGTTTCTACATCGTTTCAAAAAGTGTTTATTCTTCTGCTTTTTTCAAGTGGTTAGTATCCAACCTAGTGTCGGAGTAGTTTATGCCGCTCAGAGGCCTCCGACTTGCCTAACGACAACAACCTGCACTCAAGACTTTACTTGCCCTCCGAAGCATGGTGACGCTCATTTCAAATACTATGCAGTACCCATCCATAGACTGACCTCACCAAGCTTTACTTTACCTTGCCGATCGTTTACCAATCAGTAAGTGGCTAGAAGCGCCTTGGTGAATTAATAAAGAACATATTATGAAAGGTTTATATGGTATCCAGATTAAGAATATAGCACCACTCCATCTCCTCCCGTGGAGGTCGTAAAAGGCGACTAAGGAACTCTAAACCAGAGGGATGGGCAGCAGCGTCTCTTCTGTGGAACAGTAGCTATTCTGCGCTCACCAACCCGCCTGCCAAGCGTGGTGAGTACTGTCATATTCCCCCCAATATGATGACACAATTGTGCAAATCTATGGGGGAGGCCTTTGTTCAGTACTGGACGTTGTATGGCCGATATGATGATATTAAAATAATATTATTCGATCGCCCGTCTGCACACCTTCATCCAACAATCACACAAATGATTCGAGAATTTACGAGTCTCCCTGCGCAGGTGGCACGATCTCGCTTTTATTGCCACATTCTGTAACGGCCTTTATATCATATACTTGTTATATACAAAGTCGTTTCCCTAAGTTTCGCTAGAAGGAACTGTATATGATTCGCATAGTTATTTTTATATCTAAAGTAGATATAAAGATTTTATATAGATAGAAAATATTCGCCACCTAGAGATATTTATGAGACCTTCTGGCTGAGTTCTGGGTCAGTCCTTACTGCCATGCAATCTTATTTAATGGTGCATCATTATTATTTTACTTCAGGCAGGCAGTACATTATTCTCACATAACTTTATCCTACTTAATTATATTGCAATGTATGTAAAGTTTTTAAATTATTTTAAAAGAGTCTATGGAGTTTCTTGCCGGTTATTCTTATCATACAGGATGTCCAGTAAATAGCACGACATACTGCAGGGGGTGAGAGCTTGGGTCAATACCTACCAAAAAAACACAATATATGTTCAGCATAATGTTGCGGATTTATAGTAGTACAACATTTTCCGAAATATCGAAAAATCTCTACCTTGACACAGATTTTAAAGCATCTCGTAATGAAAAATTCCTTTTCTAGTTTTTTTTACCTCAAATTATTTGTGAATAGTTACTTTACTCATTGATAAGTCTTTATTCTATTAAAAACTAAAATGTTTTCATTAAATACAATTTCTATTAAAATTTTCACAGTACAATTTTCTTATCGCTTAACTTTAACCTACAGTAGTGAATTGAACTGTAACTGTAAATCCGTAAGATTTTGCTGAACATGTATTGTGTTTTTTGGTAGGTATTGACCCAAGCTCTCACCCCCTACAGTATGTCGTGCTATTTACTGGACACCCTGTATATATCATAGGACCAACTTCTTGGACCCGTGCAACTACACTCTGGCTATTCATAAGCGCTCGTAAATGGTTTATATGAATAAAAATCTTTTGAATTTGAATGGTATCATCTACCGAAAGTTTTGTGAAATGCTATGGGACACCATACTGCAGTGCAACATGTCACCGTCTATACGTAAGAAATAGTGAAATATATAATATAATATGAATACTATATATAGTACCTATGTAGAATATGCTTCGTGCGGTTCCCGGCAAAGAAAATACCACTCATCTCCAGCCCACATCCAGCATCCTCCCAGGTGAGGTATTTTCCTGTATCGTTGGTACGGTTTGCAGACATAGTATTCACATGGACAAACACCCAGACCCGAAATAACTATCTGTTGATCATACAAATATTTGATGCGTGCGGGAATCAAACCCATGACACATACGGCACGTCGTCGGAAGGGGGCAAGTTGAGCAGTAGATGTTACAGGCGGATGAGATGAGTAGAATTGAATCTATAGAGCTTTGTTTCCTGATCCCTATTTGGGATTCACAACGGTTTTACCTCAACAACAGTAGCTTTCTTTGAACAGTTGAATCGATCATCAAAACGGTCCCCACTAGTAAGGTGACACTGTCAACACATTCGATTGTCCATCTTGTTTGATTTATTACCCACAGACCCTCGGATCTTCCCCACACTATCACTATATTATGGATAATGGCTCTGCTGTGACATTTGATAATAAATTACCATCACTTATCATTTTCCTACGTGTAAACAAAATTCAAATGCCATCAATATTAGATTGCTTTATTAATATGAATTCATTTTAAGCCGCATGTCTGTCGAAGAACTGATTGATGGAGGAGCAAACTAATTCTTGAAAGAAGAACATGAACTGGCAGACGTAGCGTGAAACGGCCCAGTGAAAAAGGCAGTGTGGGTAGATTGAATGTCGAAGATAGCTGATCAGGTGTTGCAGCAGAACTCGTAAGAAACTAGTCTAGTTAACTATTAACTATGCATCAATCTCCCAAGGATCCCAAGCTTACAAGCGGTCTAGAATCTACAAGTCTCAGGAGACTGCCTTTCTTTGTGTGTACTACCTCTTATACAACGAAAAGTTTTCTAAAAAACTGTTCGACATGATGTCAACGGCTACATTCTACCACCGCAGAAGGTCTCATGTGTGCACGCCTAGGTTGCGGAATCAGCTCACTTCAGCGGTTTTGGAATGGGTCCTTCATAGAGCGTTCCTTCGAGCAGGACATTCACCTGGTGGTAAGTCGTAAGCCTCATGCCTGCCCGTGACAATTGTAATGCTATCCAGAACGAGCCTAGCGTGGCACTACACTGCGCTCGTCATCTCGAAACATGATCTTATCTAGTCTCTTATACCCAGTAATTTCACTAGCTACAGTGCCCTTCAGCCCATAACAGTATGTCTAAAGTTTAAACACTACGGCTTAGCGGCGAATATCTGGCACTGGGATGGTACCTACCTTGCCTAGCCTAATAAGATACCTACCAATAGTGAACCTTGATAGTATAAAATAGTATCTCTCATCCAGATCTACCCTTTACCAAGATAGGAGATCTTTAAACAATTGGTCCTTCTATCCAAAATATTCTGGTCCTGTGTTACGCACAGCGCAACCTTTACTTTTATGATGACAGTCTGTGTGAATGAGTAGGATAGCACACGCATCTTATTTTTCTTTCTTCCCCAGCTCGTTTAGCACAAATCATAACAGAACCCACACAGGCACATCTCTTAAACGACTAGCATATCTTCATGGCAGTACATTAAGTCTGTATGTTTAATTAAAATCAACTTTACGAGAGCACAGTATTCCACGGTAGGCATCGTAAAATGTACTCCAGATGAGGTTTGACCACTAAACAGAAAGGCAGAAAAGTTCTACTCCTGACAAAAGCCGGTGCATGCGATGAAACGAGGGTGATGCCCGATAAACGGTGAACGTAAATACCTCAGGTCGACGATCGGTTGTAGGGTCGTGTGTACTGTACCACGATGGGGAAGTGTACTGTACTGATACTGCGGTCAGCGATCTACTTTACCAGCATGGTTTAATAGAAGGATATACGAGTATAGAACGTAAAACCTACTGTTCGGGAGTGCCATCGCCTAACAGTGAACTGAGACTGCTAATTTCACATTCTAATTCATTCATTCTCGTGCAGTGACCATGGCAAAATCAGAACTGCAATGACCTCAAAACTTGTCTACTCGCACCGGTCTTCAGCTACACTGGCCTGGACTATTTGACCTAGCTGTGGTTATCCAAGCATCTTTAGATCGTCAGACCAGATCAGCGGCCTTTTGAACTCGATCTCGCCTAATGCGAAGCTATGGATGAGGTCTACGATGGAACGAGCGCACCTTACCACCTATTACTCTATAGGATAGCGACTTATGCGTAGTAGGGAAAATAGACGCAGGGAGGAAGTCTAACACTTTGGCTGTGCACTTATGAAGGTTGACGAAGAAAATCCATCCATCAAGGTCGAACCTTGATGTCGAGATTCTCCTATACGACCCATATTTGAGTGGACCTTCTAAATTTTCTTATGGAATGGCGGTAGGGAAGTAATCCCCATCTTAAGATAAGTAACCCCAAATTTCAGGGATAAGACTTATTGCGCGTTGCAGTATCGCAATGAGTTATGGCCTGTTATGGCTGCGAGTTCCGAGTTAACCCGTAAATGAGTGTTCGTGTATAATCATTTACGCAGTCTCGGGTTATGAAGGTGATGTGTGAGGTCGGGAAATTCACAAAGGTTGGTTTAAGTTCGGTTAAAATTTTGTACTTCAATAAATAGGTCGCAACGTTATCCTGATGACGATGGCACGGTTGGTGCAGTGGCTTATACAGTCTGGTGCTACGCTACAGGTCGCGGGTTCGCTTCCCGCACGGAACAAATATTTGTATGATCGGCAATAGTTCTTCCGGGTCTAACGCACCCATGACAAAGAAAAAATCCTAGAGTGGAGCTAGATGTTTAAAAAAAAAGACTAGATACAATGCGATCACCAGTTGGTTTGAAACGTGTGGCAAGTTTGACAATTGGTCCTTGCGGTTTGTTATTGCAGTTATTCGGAGGTCTACATTTAGGAGTAAAGATTAGAGGTTTTTTTTATAAGACCTGGTGAAAGAAGAAAGAAAGAAGAAAGAAAATGTTTTTATTTCTGCATTACGAGCGCAGGTAAAACAATAATAAAAAAGACAATTTAAAACTATAACTAAGTCACAAATAACACCTGTATATAGTATATACTAGCTGGAACCCGCGGTTTCACCCGCGTTTAATTTAAAAGAAATTTAGAGTACTTCGACACTTGACATAGAATATATATGTATTTCAAGGGTTTTATTGTTTTCGCGCGGAACCCTAAATATTTTTCTAAAATAAAAGTAGCCTAAGTTATTCCTTATAACGTCAGCTACCTGCAAGTGAAAGTCCGGTCAAAATCGGTCTAGCCGTTTCGGAGATTACCCGGAACAAACAGACAGACAAAAAATGTAAAAATTGTTTTTTTGTTATAGGTACCGTATATACTTTCATATGCATTTAATAAAAAGCTGTTATTTTGACATTACAAACAGACACTTCAATTTTATTTATTTGTATAGATAAATAAAAACTTATCAATAGACACATAATTTTATTTTTTTAAAGTGGTAATAGAATGCCTAATCTAAATATAGTTATAGGCGCAAATTTAAATTTAAAAAAAACAGAAAACTAGTGCGCCGAAGTGTGCAGAAACAGGTTGACACTCAGCATATTGCCGAGGCGTTGAGACAACGCCAACAGCACTGATTTTCAGTGTCAGCCTACAAGGTGACAAGACGAGTAAGTCATTCGCCTGGTGGTAAGCGTCACGCTTGCCCATAACAATTGTAATGCTACGCAGGACCAGTCTTGCGTGGCACTACACTGCATCCTTCACTTCAAGACATTAGTTATTCATCATCGTCATCTTCATTTCAGCCGAAAAACGTCCACTGCTGGACAGAAGCCTCCCCAGATTACCACAACGACCGGTACGAGTTTGTGTTGTGTGCTTATTGAGGTGTTGCCATACCGCTTGGCAGACCGGTTAACGATCGCAGTTGCAATCCCTTAATCGCTTTTTACGACACTCACGGGATGAGATGGGGTGATGGTATTCTTAGCCGGCACCACTCGACACCTTCTAAGTTATTTATTTAGTCTCTAATTAATCCAACTACAGCACCTTAAAAACGGAAACACTATTTGAAGTTTAAACAGTACGTTCATTTTTTTTTTTTTTTTTAATGGTTTCCAGTGGAATTTCTACATGGAACTTCCTTCGCCCCGGGGAAGGGCGAAGGGGCATTCCGGACTCCTACCGGCTAAAACTACTGGAGCGGTCATCTTCGGCACCGAAAGGGGGCTCCAGGTCCTCGTAAGATCACACTGGAGCAACCTACTGCTTCGCGGCTGAATATCTGCTCCTGCGGTACCTAATCTAAGCGGACTCTTGCCACAAGATACCTCATTGTACCTCAGACAGTCATTGTAGGTGATGAACACCTATAATTTGAATAATGAATTTAATAATATAAGTTAAACACATACGGCTACACATCAAGCTACAAAATAAACAGTTTACGCTGATCTCTCATCACACTGAAAACACTGAAAGCCTACACAATCTGAGATCAGCTTGTACTGGATTTTGGATAGCTTGATATGTAGCCGTGTATAAGTAATATTGATTGTCTTTTGCCTGGCTGTATTGGTCTGTCGTGCTCACTAAAATGTCTTGCTGGCGGTGGCGTTGTGTATCGGGTCGTTCGGTTCCCAACAATATGGTTGAGCTAAGCGATGCTGATGCATGCATCATGCTCGTGAACGGGAGCAGTCTGTCGGGACTGGTCAGCCGTTAACTGCCACGGTAGATACATTATTATAATATTATTGTGGTATGTTCCATCTTAACACATTAACCTACATTTTTCTCGGTATATGTTTTGTAATCTTAATTATTTTAAAAGAGCTTCCATGGGGTTTCTTGCTGGCTCTTCTCCACGAGATCTCCTAAAGACGTGGCACCAATGGGCGGCTCTAGTGTGATCTTATGAGGACCTGGAGCCCCCCTTCAGTGCAGTAGATGACCGCTCCAGTGGTTTTAGCCGGTAGGAGCCCAGCATGCCCCTGCCCATTCCCCGGGGAAATTTCCACTGGGAACAAATAAAAAAAATGTATGTGACAATACTGTGTACCTACAGCGCAATTTTATCATCACCACTATATTTGTGCACGTGTGCTTTGAATGTTTTGCCGATTATTGATACTGCTTTAAAAGTATATGGACTATACAGGTAATTGTAGGTATGGTATATCAGTTAGATATTATATTAAAATATCGCGGTAAGTTTAGTTTACTGTTGTGCGTCCAAAATTCTGAACCTTATGTATTTACTAGACACACTGGACACATTTCGCTTCCCAGTGTGCACGTGATGATCAATCCCATGTCACAATTTAATGTCTTCACTATATCGCGTTTATTGCTTAAACAACTGTATGTCCGTTCGTCACACTCACAGCATTATCGTCATCATCATTTCAGCTGAAAAATAGCTACTGCAGAACGCAGGTGCGGTGTAAATGTTCTTGAAGGACGCTGCTGCGCATCTTCCAGCAGACCCCACAGTCGTCATTTGTGACACTCACCGGAGAAAGGGTTAGTGCGATACTTAGTTAAACTGACAACTGACTGAAAAATGACTAACTGACTGAAAAATGTTTACAGACAGTGACACGTTATCATAGCAATTTTTCCATCTTCAACTTCAGGCTTATCATATGAATTATGCAGGTTATTCTGTGAAATAATAGACACATGTATGAAGCTAATATGAACTGACCAGTCCCGAAAAACGGCAATCGCTCATCATATCATCATCAGCCATAGGTAGTCCTGTGCTGAAGAAAGGCCTCCCCCATAGATTTCTTACAATTTTGTCGACATTTTGGTGAGAATTTGCAAGCATTCACCACGCTTAGCAGGCGGGCTGGTGAGCGCAGTATGGCTGCAGTTCTACACGAGGGACGAAGCTGCCCATCCTTCTGGTTTAGATTCCCTTAGTTTAAATTTACGATATCCACGGGAAGAGAGGGAGCTGTGCTACATTCTCAATCCGGACTCCACACGGAGACTCGGCACTCGTTCACGGGCATACATCTATCTCTGCGACATAGTTATTAGTTGACTTCACAGCTTACCCTAGCAGCAAATAACATTCACTTGCATTCCTATCGTACCTAAATCGTTTGCCAGCTTGTCTAGACAGTTCCTGCAAAGTTAACGAAAATATCGCTAGTCAATGCTCACGTCGGAGATTCGATGTGCTTATTGCATTGTTGGCAACAATATATCATCATCATTTCGGCCGAATGAAGTCCACTGCTGGACACAGGCCTCCCCCAAAGATCACCACAACCACCGATATGGATGTGTTGTGGGCTCATTGGGCGGTTTTGCCATAATCGCCACGCTTGGCAGGCGGGTTGGCGATCGCAGTTGAGTTGTTAATGTGATCGAAGGACGCTGCTGCCCATCCTCCGGCTAATCCCTTAGTCGACTTTTACGACACCCATGGGAGGAGATGGGGTGGTGGTATTCTGAGCCGGCACCACACGGCAACTGAGCCGGCACCACACGGCAAACAATATATATACGTACACATACTTTACTTTAGAGGGAGAAAGAGATGGTGATGCAAATATTAAAAATTAACCGATATGATGTCGGAGCTTTTATAACCATATTGACTAAACCTAACTCTGAAGCGGGCAAATTGGTATATGAGATGGTTGCTGTAACACTATCTCCCTCTCCGTCACAGTAACTTCTAAAATAACCGGGTAATTGGGGTAACTAGCAACAGTTTAGGGTATGACGAGGCTGACATGCCTTTGTAAGGTAAGAGCCTCTAAATCAAAGGAGAATAAAAAATAAAATAAACTTTATTTTATTTTTACGGTTCGGAACGACGGAATGAAAAAACGGTGGAACCTTTATAGGATCACTCGTGTGTGTCACAGTCAATTTGCTCCGAATCTGCTAGCACAGCTTTACAATCACCCTCTCCAAGATGTGCCTATAGGCATGGTACCAGTGGGCGGCTCTAGTGTGATCATACGAGGGCCTGGAACCCTTCTTAGATTACGAAGATGACCACCCCAGTGGTTTTAGTCTAGTAGTTTAGTCGGTAGGAGTCCGGCATGCCCCTTCGCCCTTCCCCAGGGCCGAGGAAGTTCATGAAGAATATCCACTGGGACAAAAAAGGGACCGATAAGTTAAAATTTGGTACACATGTGAATTTCTGCGACCCTAACGCGGGCGTGTAATATAATTTTGAATATGGGGATCACTTTCATTGTCATTTGTGGGGTACAAATTTATTAGAAAGAAATTAGAAAATTAAAGAGTAAAGTTTTGCAAATTGTACCGTGTAACACATGAAATGGAAGGGCTTGTTGTGAGGGTCTCAAATATATTTATTTTATAATTTATAAATAAATAATTTTAAAATTATTTAAGAAATTAGATGAATATTTTCCATTCTCCCTGCTTCTCATCGAAACTACGGAGCGTCAAATTTTGAAAGTATATCTTTACTTATAGGTTACAGAAAAGGCTATAAGAATTCTATAGTCTTAGAATAACATGATAAATCTTTCAATATTGTGCGCACAAACCTACATTTGCAGTCGAACGGCACGGTTGGTGCAGTGGCTGATGCAGTCGGCTGCTGCGCACCGGGTCGTGGGTTCGATTCCCGCACGCAACAAATATTTGTATGATCTGCGGGTAGTTGTTCCGGGTCTGGGTGTATTGTGTGTGGAATTTATGTCTGTAAACGCACCCACGACACAGGAGAAATCCTAGTGTGGGGCAACGTTTTTTTAAAAAAAGAAAGAAAGAGAAAGAGAATGTATGGGATAACATGTTTTTCAACTTCATTTCTTTTTTGTTCTTAGGGTAAATTATTGGTACAAGACGGAAATCACCAATACACAATTTATTCAGCAACTCTCTTTACAATCCGGTACCATACATACTTTTTTATTTACCCCAAACAATTTGATTCAGATTTCAAAAACATGGTCGATAACGTATTTGTAGTATGGAACCCTCTCCACGGGAGCTCAACTCGCACTTGTGCGGTTATATTTATTTATTTTCAATACGAATAAAAGCACAGATCACATTAACTGAGAAAGAAAACTTAAAACTAAAATTGCATATCGCTGTGGTAATTTAACAAATTATTTGCCGTGGTCCCCACTCTAGGCATGCATGTATCGTGGGGTCCCTTGTAACAACAATGTAATTCAATATATATATTTTTTTTTCTTTAGCCTACAGTACTCAAATACAAATAGGTCTAAGCCCTAAGATGTTTTTTTAAGTGTTTGCCCGCGCTCTACGATGGTCACATGAAAGCAAGGTAATTGCCCGGAGTTCACATAAGTCGCGCACCGACCAGTGTTCTGGCTGGAACACTGGTCGAGTGTTCTGGCTCGACGTGAATCATAAGCGTAATTCAGTACGAGTAAAATATTGCGAAAAATAATGCCATCCTGCGTTTATAGCCAATGTACGAAATATAGTGCAACTGCGAGAGAAAAATACGTTTTATTTCATAAATAAATTAATACGTAACGTAAATCGATATTGTAAACGAAAATAGTATTTTGTTTTATTTTTATTATGCGGCCTAATGGCGGCGCGCCGTTTTGTAGTGCTATAATGTTCGTTTATGGCGCGTCTATATGTAAAATGTCATTGGTCTAAGCCATTTTAATTAACAAGTTATCATATAGTCACATCTGCCTGTATATAGTAGATACGTTTTGCAACATAGACTTAGTAATTGTATGCAGGCACCAGGATGTCTTGCGCGTAGGATAATTACATCTAATATACATTAATATCACGCTTGAAGTGTCCAACGTGTTAGCAGAATTAATGCTAGAATTATTCTCAACTAACTGGGATACGCGGTTTCACCCGCATTTAATTTAAAAGAAACTCAGAGTACTTCGACATATAAACTTGACATATAATAAATATATTGGATTTCAAGGGCTTTATTTTTTTTACGCGAAACCCTAGTTATTATTTATAAATTAAAAGTAGCCTATGTTATTCCTTATAACTTCAGCTATCTGCCAGTGAAGGTCCCGTCAAAATCGGTTCAGCCGTTTCGGAGATTACCTGGAACAAACAGACAGACAGACAATAAATTTAAAAACTGTATTTTGTTATAGTTACCGTATATACTTTCATATGCATTCAGTAAAAAGCTGTTATTTTGACATTACATACAGACACTTCAATTTTATTTATTTGTATAGATGTATAGATGTCGCAATAGAAAAAGTCGCATAAAGCCAGTTACACATAGAGTTCAGTAAACGATCGGTGAGGTTAAGCAACGCTTGGTGCGGCCAGTCTATGGATGGGTGACCGCATAGTAATATTTGAAACGAGCGTCTTGCGTCGTCGATTGCCAAAAGCCAGTTATATTAATGAAATGCATATCTCTTTCTTTTCCTAAGTGTTTCCTGCTCGGCAGGGAATTACTTACGTCGATAAACGCAATATCGATAACAAACCAGTTGAGACGATGCATTATCACGTGTTTATTTTGAATTCTGACTCATATTCCAGCTTATACTTTCGCTGACAACGACAACTGTTGTTGACTCAAAAGCAATGTTATACTTCTGTATCATAATACTCCAAATATGATGTGTAAATGTGTATAATTGAAAAAAAAACATTCCAGTGTCACTGTGGTCAAGCTGTCGACCCTCTCGGACACCATGGCATATCTTGCAATAGGCGAGGCGCGACGGCAAACGTGGTGTGTGTGTGTGTGCCGGCCCAGAATACCACCACCCCATTTCCTCCCGTGGGTGCCGTAAAAGTCGACTAAGGGATTAGCCGGAGGATGGGCAGCAGCGACCTTCGAGTACATTAAAAATCCTCCGGCTAATCCCTTAGTAGACTTTTACGACACCCACGGAAGGAGATGGGGTGGTGGTATTCTGAGCCGGCACCACACGGCACAACACTCACACTAAACACATCTGCTTGGCGGTAATATCTGAAACTGAGGTGGTACCTTCCATCTAGATCTACATCTTCTCTTAGAGAATGCTTAGCAGTCTGTTTACTATCTTCTACAATATCATATTATTGAATGAATGGTACGGACTACATCATATAAACACAATTACTCATTACAAGTCACATTTCGACCCTGTATTTATCGCCTTTTAAGGAAATTTGAGTGTCGTCACAATGGTACATATTTCTGGGAAATAATGATTAATTGAACCAAAATTTTATAGTGACCCAATTGTTTGCATATTTCTGATGTGGAACTTTATATTAGTGATGTGTGTATAACTCATTTAGTTTGTCAATGCACAGGGTTTAACCCCAGACAAGTAGAGACTGGCGCGCACGTGGTCACGTGCCGCTGTGTGCGCAGCGCACAGCGAGGCTTCGGGGGAATCCTTTAGAAAAGAGAGAATTGAGTTTATGAATTCTCTAGAAGTGGTGACTGCCTTACAGTCAACCCCTCTGAGATATGCCTAAAGGCGTGACATCATGGGCGGCACTAGTGTGATCCTACGGGGACCTGGAGCCTCTCTTCGGTGCTGAAGATTTCCGCTCCAGTGGTTTTCATCATCACCATACCGGCCATTCAACGTCCACTACTGAACAAAGGCCTCCCCCATAGATTTCCACAACTGTGTCATCATATTGGGGGGAATCCCTCTGGTTCTCCGTTAGTCGTCTTTTACGATATCTATGAGAGGAGATGGAGTGGTGCTGCATTCTTAATCTGGGCACCACTCGGAAATGGAAACTTATCTACACAAATTACAACGATCGCGGTTGAGTTATTGTTGTATTCGAAGGACGCTGCTGCCCATCCTCCGGCTAATCCTATAGTCACCTTTTACGAAACCCACGGGATGAGACGGGTTGGTGCTATTCGTAGCCGGCACCACACGGCACAACACACACTAAACACTTCTGCTTCTTCTGCAAAAAAATCGAGGGACAAAGATACTTATATTTTTTTTTCACTTCTATGTTAAGGCAAATATTTTTAACAGGAACTCTTCGATCATACCTCGTCATTATTTCACCTCTTAAGGAAAACTCGGTAAATTCTTTTTCCTGACCGACATCATAAGACTTGCTGTTCTTGCATCATTATAATATGGCGTGATATCAACGTCACAAGTTGTAACGTATGACACATGCTCGGTGCCATTCTGTCTGCGTGCTCAGGTAAGGTTTATTTCCTGTCATGATAAGATTAGGAATATCTGAGACCTCGGTTTCGGGATAAGCTGTTCAATGATAAGCTTTAAGGTGTTGGACTGCATATTTACTTTTATAATGCAGAAGAATCGTATTATATTAGGATAGAAGACTATTTTGACAGTAGGGACATATAGGGTTAATTTTTTTCGGCACATGTGGCATCGGTGTCGCAGGAACCTTGTCACCTTAGTCATCCTGCGACCACGAATGCTGCAAAGTATTCGAAACGTCAGGAAAATAAAAAATCTAAAATATACGCGATAGAATCCGTTTAAAAGTGTTTTATTATAATGTGTAATAATCGCGAAAATCTAAGACTATCTGTAGATCATACAAATATTTATCCCCTGCGGATCGAACCCGCGACACGTGGTGCAAAAAGCCAATCGGTAAGCCACTGGGGTTTAATTCCTTAAGCTCAAACATCCATACATCCTTGAATACGGAACCGAAAAAACGGTGTAAAACCAAATTGTTATTAGCTAAGACATGATTGAAGCTATTCAAGGGTACGTTACTGAGAGTGAGGCATGAGGACCAGTCTTAGCGAATATCAAATTGGGTCTTCACCGTTATTTCAATTATGTATTCAAGGATGTATGGATGTTTGAGCTTAGAGAATTGCATCCCTGCACCAAACGATGACCGCGACGCGACGCTCTACGAATTTAAATGAAATTAGGTAGAGACGTTATGTCACGGAATGGAACAAAGAATAATTCTGATTATCGTGTGACGTACGTACGTACTTGTACGTGTTATCAATTTCGTACAAGGCAAGGTTGGTTTACCATTCCGAAAATGGAGAAATCCTGACAAAAAGCTGGATGTTTGTCAAAAAGTCCTGAAATTTCTAAATTAGTCCCGACCTTTTTGTCACAAAAGTTAATTATCATTTATTGCGAAAAATTAAAGTTAATGTAAAATTTTTCATCTATACAAATAAATAAAATTGAAGTGTCTGTTTGTACTGTCAAAATAACAGCTTTTTACTAAATGCATGTGAAAGTATATACGGTACCTACAACAAAAAAGCTATCTGTAATTTTTTTGTCTGTCTGTTTGTTCCCGCTAATCTCCGACACAGCTGGACGGATTTCTACGGGACTTTCACTGGCAGATAGCTGATATTATAAGGTATAACTTAGACTAGGTACTTTTATTTTAGCAAAATAATTAGGGTTCCATGCAAAAAATAAAACCCCTGAAATCCGACATATATATATACATACTCTATGTGAAGTGTCTATGCCGAAGTACTCTAAATTATATATAAATAATCCACTTTCTTTTAAATTAAACGCAGGTGAAACCGCGGGTCCCAGCTAGTCAGTAATAAGCCCAACAAAATTCTGACGGATGGCTGAAAGTCTGGATATGTCCGGACAAATTTGGATGGATGGTAACCCTAGGGGCGGATAACAATGACTGCGATCTTAAATATGTTAACCTATGACTTTTTTCGAGTTCTCTGGGTCTTCCTTTGGGTTGAATCTACCTTTACTTGTTATGTGGAATTTGTCTCATCATTTCGGCCGAATGAAGTCCACTACTGGACACAGGCCTCCCCCAAAGATGTCCACAACGACCGATATGGATGTGTTGTGGGCTCATTGGGGAGTCTTGCCATAATCGCCACGCTTGGCAGACGGGTTGGCGATCGCAGTTGAGTCGTTAATGTACTCGAAGGACGCTGTTGCCCAACCTCCGGCTAATCCCTTAGTCGACTTTTACGACACCCACGGGAGGAAATTGGGTGGTGGTATTCTGAGCTGGCACCACACGGTTGTTTATGTATAAAGCAGACAGTCCGCCAAGCGTGGCGATTATGGCAAAACCCCCCAATGAGCCCACAGCACACCCACATCGATCGTTGTGGTGATCTTTGGGGGAGGCCTGTGTCCAGCAGTGGACTTCATTCGGCATTCATTGTTACTAAAGCCTGGTGTGTAATGTTCGTAGTAGCAAAACTCAGGATCAAATACATCAGAAATAGGTTCACCAGGAACATCTGCATACTCATCAGACAGGCCATGTAGCACAAATACATAAGTACCATCTATGTATGTCACTATATACTCGGATATAAACTGGCCCACTCCATTATCAGACGCTATCAGACAAATAACATCGTATGACAATGTATGTTCGAGATAAGCGGCCCACGAGACATGCTGTCGTTATTCCTGTTGTAGGCCTCACGTATGCCGAGTGACGTCATCGTTCTGTCTTCGAGGAGCTGGG
This sequence comes from Diloba caeruleocephala, assembly GCA_947459985.1. Classification (NCBI taxonomy): domain Eukaryota; kingdom Metazoa; phylum Arthropoda; class Insecta; order Lepidoptera; family Noctuidae; genus Diloba; species Diloba caeruleocephala. The sequence continues at coordinate 726,577 of OX381620.1, read as the reverse complement.
TCAGTTGATAGTGGAGTCAACGAAGTGTAGGTATACTTACACGCAATACAATTAAACATAATTATCGCTAATGACGACCAATGGATGTAGGCACACACACACACAATATTATTGATAACATGCCCGTTATTAACAATAATATTGCATGTGCCCAGGCCTATGGGATGCACAATGACCCTTTTTTGTCGTGGGGAAATCCTCATAGACTTCCTACGCCTCGGGATGCCGAACTTTTACCGACGAAAACCCTAAGGTGTACCCTCTAATTGCCTATGGCTGGGGCTGAGGAGTTCGCTGTGTAAGCATCAGTCCGTCACTTGGACTGATGGGTCCCGTCTCTGTGACCTGGCCAGCCGCTCGTTCCTTGAGAGAGGTTTACGCAGAACACAACGTGCCGTCATCTCGAGCCTGCTTCTGTTCGGCCGACGCAACTCACGGAGGCTGGAGTTTATTCAGCGCCCAAGCCCGGTGCGTTTCCTGCAACGAGGATCAGAGATAGTCTCCTCCCAACCCCCTATTGCCTCCTTTACGTGCATATCTCATCATCGCAAAGGGAGGTTACGGTGTCCCACGCGCTATCGCTCCGGACGATGGAGGAAACCACGGCGCGACGAGATTACGGTGCTGCGAAGCCCAAGCTGGGCACTCCTTCAGCGTGTGGTTCGCATTGTCCTCCAGGCTGTCATACACAATGAGCCTGTCTCTCGTGCCTGTGACCCTATACCTCAAATGCAAAGGTTATCAATTATGCGGAGCTTTACTGGTGGTGGGTTATTGCAGGAGTTTGACTAGATAGGTACCACTGTAGTGCCGGATATTTTGCCGCCAACCAGTAGTGGAAACTAGACATTACTGTGCTCCGGTTTGAAGGGCGCTACAGCTTGTGTAATTACTGGACATAAGAGAAAGAGAGAGGGAGAGAGAAACTATTTATTTCTGCGACACATCGACGCACAATACACATTAAAAATATAAAAATCGACAAAAGGCTAAAAAAAAGTTTAGGAACTACACAATCTACTAAAACTATGAATATAATAACTAACCCTTTACATTTTTATGCACGTGCTGGCAACACTGGTAATAATAATAATGTAAAAAAGTAATTATTAAGAAGAGACCAAATAATTAACATCAGAGGCCCAGGTGTTATGCCACGCAGAACTAGCCCTGGGTACCATTACAACCGACGCTTACCACCAGACGAAGACTTGCTCGACTCGTCAGTAGAATGTAAACAAAATAAACTGCTCCATGGTGAAGGTTCCTACCACGCTTCTCAATGTGGCAACGTGGTGTGGTGTACGACCACCAGGCAGTACTATGTGTGTGTTCACTGTTTTTCACCACATCAGCCAAAATAAGTCCACTGGTGAAAAAAGGCCTCCATGCTTTGTGCCGTCATTTAGGAGGAATTTACACTGGCAAGCATCTGCCGAGTATAGTGAGTACTGACTCACCACGCTTGGCAGGCGGGTTGGTGAGCGCAGAACGGCTGCTATTCCACAGAAGGGGCACTGCTGCCCATCCCTCTGGATGTGGAAACCACACGACACGCACTGTGCTTAAAGTAATGCTGCCAATATGCTGAAATATAGGATTTTATAGAAGTAGGTAAGTAACTTTGTCTACACTAAAATTCATATGATATGTAGATCATTTTTCTTCTTTTGTCATCGGTGTAATGCAAAAGTAGTGTAGATATAAAGCCAGATGTTTTTATATATTGGCTGACCTACATATGTTCACGTATTTGAATAGATAATATTTATATATATTATGTACCTAGATAATAATATACATGATATTACTACTTGGATATTATTTACAAAATAATGGAAGAATGGGCCCGAACATGTTTCTCTTAATAGATTAATTCATTATATATATAATCATAGACAGACCTGGTGAAGGTCGCTAGGCGTCGTTGAATGCGGGCGGCTTGTAAGCGCTCGTTGGGGAAAGATATCGGGGAGGCTTTTGTTCAGCACTGGACATAGTTCGGCTGATATAATGATGATGATATTATATAATATATTTTGGAGGGGCAGCTGATCACGATATATATAATTTCGTGAATACCTTCTTGTCTATTAGCAGGTAACGTTGCCATCTGTGAAATCAATAAACCGGGACAAGAAGTTCGAAAACTGTAGACCTCTCGTTTCTGGCCGTGGTCGTGGTCCAGTCCTTTGTCCGGCGCGAGAGCGAGTGGGATGCCGTCCTTATGCGATGACGTGACGTACGCAAAGGAGGCGGCAAAGCGTCAACGGGAGGAGACCACCTCTGATCCCCGCTGCAGAAAATGCGATGGGCGCGGGCGCCGGTAGAGACCGCTGAACAATCTCCAGCCTTCATGAGCTGCGGTCTGCGGGCGACAGACAAGGAACAGAAGCAGGCACGAGACGGTGCGGCAGCGTGTTGTCCTCTGCGCGCACCTCTCGTAAGGAATGTGGTTGGTTGCAGAGACAGAGCCCGTCAAGCCAAGTGACGTACCGATACCTGCCAGGGTTAACATGAACACTAAGTAATTGGTCCTAAATACTAAGTAATTGGTCCGAATCACGTTTGGCACAGAATAGTAGATTAACAGTTGACTAATAGAATTGCTTTTATCTGTGAGTTATTTATTTATAGAGATTTATACATGTCAAATTTGTTATTTATAAAAAGAATGCTGGCGCCGGCGCTTACTCACTGACCTCTGAGAGGAGACTCCAAATAAACTCATGGTCAAGGTGTATTAAAATGTCAGTCCAGGCACATCTCTCTTTTAAAACTAACACTTTTAGAATATTACCTACTGGAAATGGTTGAATTGGTCTGTTAAAGGAAATCCAGAGCTACTGGATATAACCTGTCCCTGTGACAGACAGTAAATAGTTATCGTGACTCGGGTAGTTCAAACTATTTGATGAGTCCATGGTTCCGACGCTCAACTCCACCATAAGCAGGACATTTAACACCGCATGATATATCAAATCCTTTACCTGTATTGGATTGCAATAGCCTACTTACAGCCGAAATTAATAATCAATCTAATCCGAAATCTTTAGATTGAAGGTTTTGTGTTAGGATCACAAAAAACAGACAAACCGCCAATCCCATATTCAAAGATTTTGGATTGGATTGATGACTAATTTCGATCGTTAGTGATCAAATTCTCGATATGTCTGTGATAGTGGCAATTTGCTTGCAAAGAAACATTTTCTTAAAGTCGGCCTTGATGCGCAGAGTAGTAAGTAGCACATACATCAGTCCGTAAACGTCCACAGCTGAACATCCAATGATCCACCACCACCACCACCACCACCACGGTTGGCACGTGGATTGCTGATCCAGTATATTGTTATTAGCACACAGGAGTATGCTGCTGCCTATGGTCTTGATATCAACCCTTAGTCACCCATTACGACACTTAGCAGTGGAGCTAAGGATGGTCATTTCTGCTTGGAACCATATGGAGACATATGATTAAAAGAAGGTTGCGATAATAATGGGATCAACACAACAGACAAAATGTTCCAAAATTACTGCAATTTCTTAGATTCCAACTGCTACAGAATTACAAGCGTGATTTATTCAGTAAACAGGACCTAACAGACACTTTTACACGTCATATTGAAACGAAAGAGGGCATTTCGCTACATGACAACCTCTGAGAAGAAATGCCGTAGTAGAGTATGTGTGAAGGACTGGAACGGTATTACAGTTCTACCTATTTCACCCAGTAACAACTGTATGTGAGCGTATGCCCCGTGAAGGGCTGGGAATAGCCAGGGAATTTACCGGGACAAAAGGCATTCCAACTTAAGTGTTATGTCGAAAACAGTCCACTGCTGGACATAAGCCTCTCCCAAAGATTTTCACAGCAACGGCGTGGGCTCATTGGGGGGTTTTGCCATAATCGCCATGCTTGGCAGATATGGGTTGGCGATCGCAGTTGAGTTATAAATGTACTTGAAAGACGCTGCTACCCATCCTCCGGTTAATGACGGCACGGTTGGTGCAGTGGCTGATACAGTCGACTGCTGCGCTCCGGGTCGTGGGTTCGATTCCCGCACGGAATAAATATTTGTATGATCTGCAGGTAGTTGTTCCGGGTCTGGGTGTATTGTATGTAGAATTCATGTCTGTAAACGCACCCATGACACAGGAGAAATCCTAGTGCGGGGCAACGTTTTTTTAGAAACAAACAAAACAAAACAATCCCATAGTCGCCTTTTACGATGGATGAGATGGGGTGGTGATATTCTCAGCCGGCTTCATTTAGTGACGGCTTGGCTGGTAATGATATTGTTGATGAGGCCACTCGCTCGCCTGGGTGTACTGAAGACGATTCTGGCATGTGAGTACCCTTTACTGATTATGATTCAAAAATAAAATGCAAGTCGGATTGTTATTCAGTAGTGCAATTCCCTAAGCTGAAACATCCATACATCCTTGAACACAGAATTGAAATAACGGTGACAACCCAATTTGGCATTAGCTAAGACTTGTCCTCGTCGCTCACCGTCTGCAACGTGCCCTTGAATAGCTTAAATCATGCCTTAGCGAATAGCAAATTGGTTTTTCACCGTTATTTCTATTCTGTACTCATAGTTGTATGGATGTTTGAGCTTAGAGAATTGCACTACTGTGACTATGGGCGCATAACTTCAATGCTGGGTAGCTGGTGTTATAAGGTTCCAAAGATTGACCTGAGAAACCATGGTTTGGGAAACCAAATAATATAATATTTTTTTAAACCTGTAATGATAGTAGTAAGTTTGAAGAATAAATAAATAAATAAATAAACCCAGAAAGTTTTATACTGCAGTAAATCGTTTACGTTTTGGCCATTGTTTATCTCCAGCTTATTTGTACAGACTGAAGATTATTAATACAAGTGAATGCCCACATTGTGGAGAAGACATTGCAGATATTATAATAATGTGTCTAGTTTTTCACTTACAGAGACTATAACAAGATCAAACACATGAAAAATGTCGCCCACATCATAAAAGTCTTGCCAACCTTAGATTTTTCACTTCAATACAGGAATTTATAACCGCCACCGTCGACAAAATTTGAAGCATGCTAACATTAAGCAAACTGCAAAGTGCAAAAGGAAGAAGCAAAGCCTTAATTATAGAAAGTAACCACAGAGTCAAATAACAAGACCAAGATAAAAGATATAGAAAAAGTACTGGCCAAAGGACCTGGAGTCCAGGCCAAACATAAGAACAAAGAAACTGGTCAAAGTCAAATATTTTTTTATTTCAAATAAACACATACTGGCACTTATGAAACGTCAGAATTTAAGTTGCTCAGTTCCAATTAGTTGATCCTATGGAGAGGAACCGGTAAACTCCATGGATACTCTTTTAAAATAATTGAGGTTACAATGTTGAATTAGATAGGTATTACAAAAATTATTAGATATCACATAAATGTGTTTAAGACTTTATCAACATATTGCTGAAATATAAATATAGTATATATGCAGTACAAAGAGCACCTCACATATAATTGGTTACCAGGGAAGCCACGTGTGCAGAAATTAGCTAACGCCATATGTCGCTATCGTCAACATAGTCCCTAACCCTATAGTAGGTATTTTTTATGAGAATTGTTATAACGTGTGCTTTAAACTTCCCATCTGTGAGATCAGTAATTGCTTTAGGTATCTTGTCATAAAATCGTATACAGTTTCCTAAGAATGAGTTATTGGTTTAGTATGGAGACCGCTGATGTCTATGGATGTGAATATTGTGAATGCTACTATCAGGCAGGCTGTAATTCGTACGCCAAGTCTGTCAAATAAATAAAAAATATCACCCGGTTAGCTATCGGTCATAAACCCGATATCTTTGTTATCGAAACGTCGAGTTGGAAAACATGCATTATGTATCAGTTTTATAAAGTCGTGCATAGTTTATCACGAGTTTTGTAATGTAAAGAAAACACTGTGACTCACGCCCGTCTTTAACTAAAGGGGTGTGCAGAGTTATAAATGATGCACTGATTTTGAACAAAATAAGCAAGCGTGTGGTGCCGGCTCAGAATGCTACCACCCCATCTCCTCCCACGGGTGTCGTAAAAGTCGACTAAGGGATTAGCCGGAGGATGGGCAGCAGCGTCCTTCGAGTACATTAACAACTCAACTGCGATCGCCAACCCGCCTGCCAAGCGTGGCGATTTTGGCAAAACCCCCCAATGAGCCCACAACACATCCATATCGGTGGTTATGGTGATCTTTGGGGGAGGCCTGTGTCCAGCAGTGGACTTCATTCAGCCGAAATGAAGCAAGTATCAAAATTATATACGATTGACTACATATCTATAGCAGGGATCAGGTTACATCACTAAACAATATTTTACAGAAGAATAAAGAATGGGTTAGTTATAATAATATAGCTACTTAAACTTGGACGGCATGGTTGGAGCAGTGGCTAATACAGTCGACTGCTGCACTCCGAGTCGCGGGTTCGATTCCCGCACGGAACAAATGTGTGTATGATCTGCAGATAGTTGTGAAATATGTGTGTGTGTGTGAACGCACCCACGACACAGGAGCAATCCTAGAGTGGGGCAACATTTTATAAAAATAAAATAAAGCCATTGTTAAATCCTTAGCTATATGAGATAATAGATTTCACAATCATGGTAAGAATACATTGCATTCATGTATCTTTACATGCATGCCGTGTGGTGCCGGCCCAAAATACCACCACCCCATCTCCTCCCGTGGGTGTCGTAAAAGGTGACTAAGGGATTAGCCGGAGGATGGGCAGCAGCGTCCTTCGAATACATTAAAAACTCAACTGCGATCGCCAACCCGCCTGCCAAGCGTGGCGATTATGGCAAAACCCTTCAATGAGCACAAAACACACCGATATCGGTCATTGTGGTGATCTTTGAGGGATGCCTGTGTTCAACAGTGGACTCCATTCAGCCGAAATGATGATGATGTATCTTTATACACAAAATTCTTCTTGAATTACAGCATTATTTCCAGGTCATCGGTGAACCCGCATGTTGCATACAGATTAATTTTGTCATGCCCAACAGTGGGCTGCGAGAAACTTATTGTGTGGGCTTATTTCGCATCAGTAAGCTTCACAACCAATGATCTATTCATGTCACAGTAAAATGATAACTCTCACACTCTTCACACCACTAGATTTTGTACAGGTAGGTAAAAATCTCATTCTTAAACACCCGGATCCGGCACATCGAATCCGTGACCCGTAGCACGGAAAACCAACCGCTTCGACGCTGCGCCAATCAGTCCGTCAACCTAAGATTTGTTATTTATTTTCAAATCATCTTACCTTTTTTTTTATTGATGTCCAGTGGAAATTCTACATGAACTTCCTTCACCCCGGGGTAGGGCGAAGGGGTATGCCGGCCTCCTACCGGCTAAAACTACTGGAGCGGTCATCTTCGGCACCGAAGGGGGGCTCCAGGTCCTCGTAAGATCATCACACTAGAGCCACCCATTGGTGCCACGCCTTTAGGCACATCTCGGAGGGGATGACTGTAAAGCGGTTACCCCCTCTAATGGAGGGCAGGCGGCTGTAAAAAGGCCGCCCCCCAGGCACTTCTCGGGAAATCATCTTACCTACAATTACGTAACATTTTACACATTTCAAAACTAATTTAAATAAGTAATCAAAGTGTACTTAATGAGTTTATAACTACACCGCAATTTGCTTTTAATTAGTTCATATAAAGTTATGACTAACATTGAATGAGTAATGCTATTTCACTTTTGCAAACATTTTGTTGTAAATCAATTCTTTTGATCGGTAGGGTCCGGGTTCACCCATCTCTGATGTCAAATATAAAAGAATCGAGTTTGATCTCTTGTTGTGTTTTACTTATCTGTTACTTAAGAAAAAAAGATTACGTGTTATAAATTGTATCTCCTTTATTCATCATCATCAGCCAAAGTATGTCCACTGCTGAACAAAGGGGGGAGGCCTTCTACGATTGTGTCATCGTTTTGGGGAGAATTTGCTAGTACTCACCACTCTTGGCAGGCGGGCTGGTGATCGCAGTATGGATACTAGTACACAGAAGTACGCAGCCCATCGCTCTGGTTTAGAGTCCCCCCCCCCCCCTTAAATTTTGAAATAATAAAGTACTAGGAATAAAAGTCTAGGAGGCAAGAGAAGGAAACGCGCACGAAGGAATGAACGAAGAAACGGTTTATATTTTTTTTAAAATAAGTAAAAGAGAACTAACAAAAATTAATTATTATTCATATATTGCTATGTATTTATATTTATGTTAATGTATATATTAGTATGTAGATTATATACGGTATGGAGTATGTAGGTATATTATTCTTTATGTATGTGTGTATATTAAACATAACATAAAATGTTATGTTTTTTATGTAACGTGTTTATATGTATCGTATATCCTCTCTGCCGTGTGGTGCCGGCTCAGAATACCACCACCCCATCTCCTCCCGTGGGTGTCGTATAAGTCGACTAAGGGATTAGCCGAAGGATAGGCAGCATCGTCCTTCGAGTACATTAACAACTCAACTGCGATCGCCAACCTGTCTGCCAAGCGTGGCGATTATGGCAAGACCCCCAATGAGCCCACAGCGCACCTATATCGGTCGTTGTGGTGATCTTTGGGGGAGGCCTGTGTCCAGCAGTGGACTTCATTCGGCCGAAATGATGATGATGGATTGTCCTCTCGTAGATCTGCTGGAAGAAAGTTTTTTACTTTTCTATCCTACGTAATGACATTTTATTTAAGTGTGTACAAAAATAGGTTTTATTACATGCTAGATTTACAGCTTCGAATCTGTATTTCAAATAATCCTTCTTTACAAGTCACATAAAATTTTATTCATTAAGTTGTTAGCAGGTAGACTTTTTTGCCGACTCACAGTTCCTTGCCTATAAAATAAATTGGGGAACTACAAAAACATTATTTCTTATGGTGTTTAGGAGAATCCCGGAACGGAAGGCCGCCATAAAATTCCCGGAATTATGAACGCCATTACGGTACGATGCATGTACACAACACTATGCAGCTGATCGAGGGACAAAAAATATTCGTCGTCAGCTGTTCGTCGCAAGAGTGATACAGTTGGGTTACTTTTAAGTTGATTTTAGTTAGTAATGTCTAAGCTTATCGCGATTATTACCCATTATAATAAATATTCTGTGTGGTGTCCGGATTAAGAATATAGCACCACTCCATCTCCTCCCGTGGATGTCGTAAAAGGCGACTAAGGGAATCTAAACCGAATTCATTTAAAATTTCATTTCTATTAATGTTAGTTTCTTATATTAAATATTATGACATTGACTATTAGTTATTGTTAATATTGTTCTTGTAACATGATATTATAATATTCATACGAAACTGTAAATGTGTGAGAATCATGTAGCCATTGATGTTATTTTTAGTACTTATATTGATTGTCTTTTGCCTGGCTGTATTGGTCTGTCATACTCACTAAAATGTCTTGCTGGCGGTGGTGTTGTGTATCGGGTCGTTCGGTTCCCTACAATATGGTTGAGCTAAGCGATGCTGATGCATGCGTCATGCTCGTGAACGAGTGCCGTTTGTTGGGACTGGTCAGCCGTTAACTGCCACGGCAAATAATTTATTATTATAATTTCATTGTGGTATGTTCCATCTTTACACATTGTCCTACATTTTTCTCGGTATATATATATATATTATATACTACAATTATTTGTATCAATCAACATTGTAATCTCAATTATTTTAAAAGAGTATCTATGGAGTTTCTTGCCGGCTCTTCTCCACGAGATCAACTATTTGGAACCGTGCAACTTAGATTCTGACGTTTCATAAGTGCCAATATTTGGTTTATTTGAAATAAAAAACTTTGACTTTGACTTTGACTTTGAGGGATGGGCAGCAGCGTCCCTTCTGTGAAACGGTAGCCATAATGCGCTCACCAACCCACCTGCCAAGCGTGGTGAGTATTGGCAAATACACCCAAAATGATGACACAGTTGTGAAACTCTATGGGGGAGGCCTTTGTTCAGCAGTGGACGTATATATGGCCGATATAATGATAATAAAATCACGAACGCTGCAGTGTACTTTTTTTTCTTAAAAAAAAGAAAAGTTTTTGAAACTTCGAACCGATAGGACAAACAAAAATACCGATCCGTTAAAGGAGTTGTTTGTTACATTTATTGAAGTGACGGCTGGAGATTGACTTGATATGGACTTTACAAATACAATACGTAGGTAGTATACGGTAAACATATGTTTTAAAATACTTATGCACTTGTATACGCTTAAAATTCTGTTCACGCCACAACGTAGCTGTAAAGATAGCATACACGATTTAAAAATTACGCTTTGTTAAAAGTCACTGGCACCACGTCTGGGTGATGTCACGGCGACACCACGGCCGCAGTAAGGCGTGATCACGCCGAGCGAGCAGACGGGTGGGCCACGCGCGCGCGCATACCCCCCTCCTCCGACCCACCGCACCGTGCAGCACGCGCACAACGACACGATGCGTGGGAATCTGAGCGCGAACATCGCGCACGAACTGACGCAGAACTCTATACTGCGCATAAGCGACACGAAGACGATGAAACTGATAGAGGAATACAAAAAAGAAGAAAACCTCTGGAACACCACTCTAGGAGACTACCCAAACAGAGAAAAAAGAGTCCAGGCCGCTGAGCGGATAGCGAAGAAACTTAACATCACAAACTTCGAAGGCAAGCATGTCTTGATTAAATTCAAGAATCTAAGGAACTCTTACTGCCAGGAATTGAAGAAGATTGCGCAGAGTTTAAACGATGTCGGACCAGAATCAGCCGAATTGTATAGGCCAAAAGTACAATGGTTTCCTTTAATGGATTCTTTCATCCGGCCGCATCTGCAGGCGCCCCGGCCGGCTAACTTTGGCACTCGAGTAAGTTCTTATTCTCATTTTAACCTTGATTAAAGGAGTATTACCCCAATCTTTACCATACTAATATTTGCAGCAACAACCGGAAGAAATCGTTTCGGATGTGAAGATGGAGTTCTATGAAAGTGACGGGCAAGATGACTGGACAATCCCGGCGAAGGACAATATACGAGCAGAAACGAGCTACTCGTACTCAGAGCAAGGTCAAAGTGAGAACGACGAGCTATCGAACGATTCCCGAGTGAAGAGACGGAGGTTCTCGAACTCGAGTAGGCCGAGTGAGCGAACCGATCCGAATCAGGTATTCCAAATCACTAGTGATGTTCCTGCTCAATTTCTCCCGAGAACCGAAGATACTTTCGATAATTTTGGGAAATATATAGCTTCGTTGTTAAGGAATCTCCCACCGCGGAAAGCCTTGAAGCTGCAGCCGAAGATCGTGGATATGATCGTTGAAGTCGGAGTCAGAGAAGTCGAAAGAATCAAGGTAAAAATCGAAAGACTGAATGACGAAAGCGCAGATTCAGAATGATTGTAGTATTTAATAATGTTGTAATGTAGTACGAAATTATTTGGTATAATTTGTTTTTGGCTAATCATTTTAATTATATAGCGTCTGACAACGTAACAAGAGTAGTGTACTTTATTTTTAGGGTACAATCAGATATAGGAATCGCGTATGAAAAGGTTGTAAATTCATTTCTCTTTAAAATAATCTATACAAATAAATAAAATTGAAGTGTCTGTTTGTAATGTCAAAATAACAGCTTTTTACTAAATGCATATGAAAGTATATACGGGACATATAACAAAAAAACAACTTTTAAATTTTTTATCTGTCTGTCTGTCTGTTTGTTCCGGGTAATCTCCGAAACGGCTGGACCGATTTTGACGGGACTTTCACTGGCAGATAGCTGATGTTCTAAGGAATAACTTAGGCTACTTTAATTTTAGAAAAATAATTAGGGTTCCGCGCAAAAAAGAAAACCCTTGAAATCCAATATATATATTCTATGTCAAGTGTCTATGTCGAAGTACTCTAAATTCCTTTTAAATTACAACGCGGGTGAAACCGCGGGTCCCAGCTAGTTAATAATAAAGTAGTTATTAGAGTACTAAAATAAAAAAATCGTTTTACAATTTTACTATCTACAGGTTGTCGGCGCGTGTTCTTGTCTGTGTTCGTATTCGTAATACATTTTTTGAAAAGAGAATCGTTTTTAGTGTTGGAATAGCAACTTTATTAATTAATTATACAAAATATATGCAACAATAAAATTACAACTTTTTTAATAATCGATATCCTTATAACTTACTGATTATGTTCTAGATAGGTCACTATCTTTGAAGGACATATAATTTGTGTATTACCTTACGGATAATTTTATTGCCACTTGTGTATTAATTGTGAGATTACTAATTCAACTAGAATATATAAAAGTTAAGACTAGGACATTTTATATTAGCAATAGTTTCACGGACAATTTTTTTTTTAATATTGAAATCCATAGCTGGCAGCAATAAGTAACATTTCTTTAAAAAAATTGTAAATCATTCTGAGCTATGAGCGTTTTAAAACTGTTAAATAGAGAGAGAGAGCAACAAGATTGCAAAGATTCTGAAGTGAGATTTGATAGACTGACACTCAACAATATACATACCTACACTAACTATACATATATAATTGTTTGTTGTTTGTCTTGACTGACTGATTCATCAACACAGAGCTGCTGCTGGGAACTTCACATTCTGTGGAATGACGTAAAAAGAAAGAGAAGAAAAAAAGATAGAGTCAAGAATAAGGATTTTACTCCGCCAATTATTCGACAATTTTATTTATTTTTCAGGTATTATTTACTTCATAAATTTACTGTATTTCTTAATGTCTATAATGATGTAGTAGTCAAGCAGGATTTAGTGATAATAATAAGACAGAAATTACAATATGATTCTGGTCAGTAGCACTTACATCGAAACGCTCGCTAAGAAAACATTTTATGTAGGTATATGAAAGTAAGTAGTTTAAGATAGTTAATTAGTAAATAAGGTTAAAATGTTGATTTTATTTCTTTAGCACTTGACATTCCTATAAAGTTATTTTTTATAATTAGTCTTTTCTTTATAATGCCGAAATATAAAATGGCATTTTATGAATACATTTGAAATTTCACTCAGTGAAATTAAGTTTGACCAAAATTTTCCGTCTCATTATTGCAGTGACTGGAGACTTTGAGTTCGATTAGGATGGGCACGTTTGCGCAGTAGCTATTCGATTGGCTTTCTGCTCTACATGTCGCGGGTTCCATCCCCGCACGGAGCAAATATTTGTATGATCTACATATAGTTGATTCGGGCGTGGGTGTTTGGGCATGTGAGATTTATGTAGCACAAATCCTGGAATGGCACAAAACATTTTTTTTAAAAGACTCCTATTGGGGCAAGAGAGTTACTTGTTTTTTCCATAGTCAGCCGTATAAAGTCCACTGCTGGACACCAGTCTCCCCCAAAAGTCGCCAAAACCACCTGTCTAGGTGTGTTGTGAGCTCATTGGGGTGGATTTGCCATAATCGCCACGCTTGGCCCGGGTTGGCGATCGCAGTTAAGTTGTTAATGTACTCGAAGGACGCTGCTGCCCTTCCTCCGGTTACTCCTATAGTCGCTTTTTACGACACCCACGGGATGAGACGAGGAGGTGCTATTTGTAGCTGGCACCACACGGCAATTTATTCTATTGGGTTTTTCAAAATTCCAGGAGTATACTGATATATGGTAATGCTGATCATTATTTGGAACTTGGCAAGCTGAGGTTGATGGACGATACATCTCTGCCTGGTCTCTTTTTCGAGAATCAGTCGTAACTATCGTTAGTGCACAAGGAGTGTCATATATCATATCGGCCATTTATACGTCCACTGCTGAACAAAGGCCTCCCGCATAAATTCTACAACTGTGTTATCATTTTGGGGGGTATTTGCACAATACTCACCACGCTTGGCAGGCGGGTTGGTGAGCGCAGTATGGCTACCGGTTCATAAAAGGGACGCTGCTGCACATCCCTCTGGTTTAGATTCCCTTTGTCGCCTTTTACGACATCCACGGGAGGACATGGAGTGGTGCTATATTCTTAATCCGGACACCACACGGAAGTTTGTTGTAGTTGTAGTTTACGGGAAATATCGACCGCCCCTCTCCACCCATAAGTGTCGTAAAAGGCGTTATAATAACAGACTTTTATCACCAATCCGTCTGCCAAGCGCGGGGATTATGACAATATCCTCTATGACCGCTCATGCTGTTCAGTAGGGGATATTTCCTAGTCTGTGTTTGTAAGTAAACCTGTACCATATGGTCCAGTAGACATCAAAAGAATGGCTCCCATATTTATTACGATACTTTTCCTTCGACCAAAGTAAGTCAATACACAATGGCCACTAACACAAACAATTAACAATAATAAAGTTAACAAACACAGGGGTGAAATTCCTTAAGCTCAAACATCCATACATCCTTAAATACAGAATCGAAATAACGGTATAAAACCAATTTGGTATTCGCTAAGACATGATTGAAGCTATTCAAGGACACGTTGCAGAAGGACAGCCATGAGGACCAGTCTTAGCGGTTACCAAAATGGGTTGTCACTGTTATTTCAATTCTGGGGTGCAATTCTCTAAGCTCAAACATCCATACATCCTTGAATACAGAATGAATGTAACGGTGATAACCCAATTTGGTATTCGCTAAGACTGATCTTCATGGCTTACTTACTGCAACGTGTCCTTGAATAGCTTCAATCATGTCTTATCGAATACCGAGTTGGTTTTACACCGTTATTTCGATTATGTATTCAAGGATGTATGGATGTTTGAGCTTAAGGAATTACATCCGTGTATTCAAGGATGTATGGATGTTCGGGCTTGGAGAATTGCACCCCAGGTAATAGTCGCCCCTTACCCTCATTCTCTCTCTCCCTCACACAGTGAATGCAATGTTTCGTCTATTAGGCAGACATCTGACGGGCGTCACGTAGTCAATTTGGCAGCAGAATTTTCCTTATAACTTACTTATTTATAGATTCGATTTTGAGAAAGTTTGTGAACTTGTGATTTGGACTTTGTGCTTGTTATTATTTATTTTTGCTTAATTTTGACTCCAGTAGGTTTTTTCCGTGTGGTGCCTGCTAAGAATACCACCACCCGTCTAATCCCATGGCTATCGTAAGAGGCGACTATGGAATTAGCCGGAGGATGGGGCAGCAGCGTCCTTGGGAGTACAATTATAACACCACTGCGATCGCCAACCCGTCTGCCAAGCGCGGTATGTCACACAACACAAACCCATACCGGTCGTTATGGCGATCTTTTTGCTACTGTCCAGTAGTGGACGTTTTTGTTTCGGCAGAAATTTTGAGGTTTCTTTGTGTTAAAATAGGGCAAAGGTGCATTCGCGTCACCATCCACCACCAGGAACATCAGTAGCACTAGAAGTGTAAGTGTGGCGTAAGACCAGCTTCCGGTATTTCTCACTCACCGCATGAATTTCATTTTTGTGCGGGTTTTCCTGGGAGTGTGATACATCTGCGGTCGAGCCAGCCGACAGATAGTATTTTTAAATGTTTTATTCATCTTCTTTTTTATTGGTCCCCATTGGAAGTTCTTCATGAACTTCCTCCGCCCCGGGGAAGCGCGAACATGGTTTAATATGGTTAAGCTGAGCGACGCTGATGCATGCGTCATGCTCGTGAACGAGTGCCGATTCTATCGCGTATATTTTAGATTATTGTTTTTCCTGACGCTTCGAATACTTTGCAAAGGGAAAACACAAATCTATAATATACGCGATAGAATCCGTTTAAAAGTGTTCTATAACAATGTTAATTGAATCAAAAACTTTAGTAAATATTACAATCAGGTTTGTTTAACGTAGCCTTTATAAGAAGTTTAGACTCTTTTCTCCTACGTTGTCCTGGCTTACCATCATTTTGAGAATAATGTAGTTAAAAGCACACTGTACCAATATGATTTACAAAGAGTAACCATGGAGGTTCTTGCCCGTTCTTCGCCATATCTACATCTTGGAACGCGGCAACTAACTTTAAAAAAAAAAAAAAAAAAAAAAACTAAAGTCTTGACTATTCATAAGTGTTGGCTATTGGTTTTACATGAATAAAAAATACTTTTATCCTATCTTTATCTATACCCATTTATTTTGAAATCCATCGCTCCTCGTTAAAATCAATTAGGAATTTGTCCATCAATGGACGCTCAAGCATGTCCAAAATCGACCACGTGAGCCCTAACTAATATCTAAAAAACAATAAAAACTATATCAACATGTTTCTACGACCTTTTAAAATTTGACTGATATCAAAAGTCAAAATGAGGTTAATGTGTTTACGTAACGATCCATTAATTGAAATTGATCTTTTATATAAATATATTACTTTATTATTGTAATTTATAACTAGTTTGACGTCATTCGACATTTTAGGAAATCAGAAAATTACCGATTCCTTGTGTGTCCGGATTAAGAATATAGCACCACTCCATCTTCTCTTTAGGATGTCGTAAAAGAACATCGTCGTGGAAAACTAACCAGTGGGATGGGCAGCAGCGTATGTGGAACAGTAGCTGCGGTCACCAACCCGCCTGCCAAGCGTGGTGAGTACTGGCAAATTCCCCCCAAAAATTAGCTCATTACATTACGAACATGATAAAGGTTTTACTTTCATTGGACCACATATGATCCGAAATTTAACAATGAATTGGAATAAAATTAAATAGCGCTTATTGAAAATATAAAAAAATAATAGTTTTTGTACGTCAACATTATACAAGACAGCCCACCCTTCACCGCTTCCTAGTGTTTAAGCTGGAGAGAAGAACAACACGTCTCTGTCTTTCATTTTTATTTACAATTATAATTTGAATTATAACTTTATATAAAATTAAAAAGATTACTAGCAATAGGTTGATATGTCATAGCAACGTAAACTGCTATACACTTCCTTAAAAGTTTCAGAAAAAAATGAAACAGACGGGCAGACCAGACCAGTAATCTATACAAATAAATAAAAATGTAAATTCATTTTTAATGTTTTTGTCTGTCTGTTTGTTCCAGCTAATCTCCGAAATGGCTGGACCGATTTTGACAGGACTTTCACTGGTACACAGATAGCTTATGTTATAAGGAGTAACTTAGGCTACTTTTACTTTAGAAAATATAAAATAATTAAAGTGCCGCGCAAAAAATTAAAACCAATGAAATCCAATATATGCATACTCTACATGTCAACTGTCGATGCCGAAGTAATCCGATTTCTTTCAAATTAAACGGCTAGTGAAACCGGGGACCCAGCTAGTATTATCATTTATAATATAACTGCAGGCCTCTACATAAATTAGTATATTGTTATCTGTTTCGGTTGTTCTGAGGTTATGCATGAGTAACTAGGACCTTAGATCTCGTGGTATTCCGAGTATAAAAATAAATTGTTGGACTTCTCGCACACACTTCTAGGAAGTATGGTTGCTAAGTAGTCGTTTCTGGCGAAAGCAAAAGAGGCTTCCAGCCAGGCTTAAAATTTAGATTAAAATCTAAGCAACTTGCGCTCAGGGCGCCCCATGTGGGACACGGGCCTCGGCTTAGAGCGTTGCTGAGGATAGCAAGCTATTGAGTATAATTAAATTAAGAACAATAACTATATATTGATCAGCAGGCCGACCAGTCTCTGCAAGCAGCCCTCGTTCACGAGCATGACGACATATCAGCCTTCACCTCCCTCGCCAATGCAGTTTTAAGTGTGCCTCATTGGAGGCATGCGTGCAGAACTACAAAGAACCTAAATAGTTCATTTCCAGAAGTCCAATGAAATCACATTCAATTGTACACGACGAGTATATTAGTATATTTTGCCACTAAATATACATAATCAGCCCATTACCGTCCCACTGCTGGGCACGGGCCTTTTCTTACGATCAGAAAGGTTAGGCCTTCTACCGTGCTGGCCTAGTGCGGGTTGGCAGACTACACACACCCATCGAGACCTTTTTTTGGAGCTCTTTCAAGTTTGCAGGTTACCTCACGATGTTTTCCTTCGCCGTTAATGATTAACGGTTGGCGCAGTGGTTGATACAGTCGACTGCTGCGCTCTGGGTCGCTGGTTCGATTCCCACACGGAACAAATATTTGTATGATCTGCAGGTAGTTGTGCCGGGTCTGGGTGTATTGTGTCTGAAATGTATGTCTGTAAACGCACCCACGACACAGGAGAAATTCTAGTTTGCGGCAAAGATAAAAAAAAGGGGTAATCAAATGCTGATCCGCACATGAATGCAAAAAATCAAAAGTTCGGGCAGGCATCGAACTAAGACCCTCCTATATGGAAGGCGGCTTGCCTTCAACCACCAGGCTAGCACTGCGTATTAAATATACCAATTAAATATCTTTTACACGAAATGTATTTCTCCAGATTCTCCCAACACAAATATATAATAACATAAAATTCACCAAAATACTACGTAAAAGGCCAAGGATGCATGCAAAATTTACAAAAAGCCCCTACCTACTGCCTGTTGGGTCTGTTTTTTACCCAGATTTGTTATAACGACCGGCTGTCGCCAAACATCATCCCCATGCCCCACCCCTCACTTTTTCAATTATAAGAAACGAGCATTTTTGCCTACAACATTCGGGGGAACATTTAACAATTATACTTTGGAAGAATTATGCAGTAATTGTCTGTAAAAATCTGGATAGTTTTAATATCTTTATGGTCACTCATTCTCTGGAGGTAAAGAGTAAAGATAAAATGATCTACAATTCGTTTCGGCCGAATGAAGTCCACTGCTGGACACAGGCCTCCCCCAAAAATCACCACAACTACCGATATGGATGTGTTGTGGGCTCATTGAGGGGTATTGCCATAATCGCCACGCTTGGCAGACGGGTTGGCGATCGCAGTTGAGTTGTTAATTTACCCGAAGGACGCTGCTGCCCATCCTCCGGCTAATCTCTTAGTCGACTTTTACGACACCCACGAGAGGAGATGGGGTAGTGGTATTCTGAGCCGGCACCACACGGCATTGGTCTACAATAACCTCATAATATTGCCTTACTCAAAACAAATAGCGATGATACCAGAGGTAACTGCTGATGATTATGTAGCGTACTCAGTCAGCCAAACATGGTACACATATGAATCTCTGCGACCCAAACACGAACGTGTAACGTAAATAAATGAATTTTTAATTGACCCCAGAATCGGGGGCATATTAGCAAGATTAAAAATTTAAAAAAAAATTGAAATAAAAAATGTTTTGCAGCCTGTAACATATTACGTACTATATATTAAATGGAAGGGCTGGTTGTCTTAATTTTTTTTTATAATCTGATAATAATTAGTTAAGTTGTTTAAGAAAATAGATGAAATTTGACCATTTATCCCAAAACCTCCAAAACTACAGAGCCAAGAAATATGAAAAAAAATTAGATAACAGTTCTTTACTTATAGACTATAGGAAAACCTATATAAAGTCTATGGTCTATAAATGGTAAATAACATGGTAAATCTTCCAATATTGTCCGTACTAACATACATTATCAGTTGGAATGTATTGGCGAACAAACAAACAAACTTTGCGACAGACAAAAATACATGGTAGATAACATATTCATCGTACGGAACCCTCTATACTCTACAAGTTCAACTCGCACTTGTTCGGTTTTTTAAATTATTTGTTGTACAAATGTGTTAACAAATTATTTAGAACAGCTGTTATAAATTGAAAATCATTTTGCAGCTATACAATACACACAATGCAGATAAAATTTATTTCCATGGAAGCCGCAGATAAGAATTGACGCCATATATCCCTATCGTCAACATAGTCTTTGATTTTATAATATAGGCTTTTTTATTAGAATGGTAAAACTTCATCATCATCATTTTTCATCATTTCGGCCGAATGAAGTCCACAGCTGGACAGAGGCCTCCCCCAAAGATCACCACAACCACCGATATGGATGTTTTGCGGGCTCATTGGGGGGTTTTGCCATAATCGCCACGCTTGGCAGACGGGTTGGCGATCGCAGTTGAGTTGTTAATGTACTCGAAGGACGCTGCTGCCCATCCTCCGGCTAATCCCTTAGTCGACTTTTACGACACCCATGGGAGGAGATGGGGTGGTGGTATTCTGAGTGAAATGAAATGTAATGATCATTGCCGTGTGGTGCCGGCTCAGAATGCCACCACCCCATTTCCTCCCATGGGTGTCGTAAAAGTCGACTAAGGGATTAGCTGGAGGATGGGCAGCAGCGTCCTTCGAGTACATTAACAACTCAACTGCGATCGCCAACCCGCCTGCCAAGCGTGGCGATTATGGCAAAACCCCCCAATGTGCTCACAACACATCCATATCGGTGGTTGTGGTGATCTTTGGGGGAGGCCTGTGTCCAGCAGTGGACTTCATTCGGCCGAAATAATGATCATTTTACTCAAATTAGACTTAAAAATTAGTTATTTTTGTGTTTTAAGCTTCCCATCAGTAAGATCTGTAATTTGTTCTGGTGACTTATTATGGAACCGGACACAATTAATAGGGCACATAATCCACAGGGCGGGGGATATAACTGCCATTTACTACCAAAATCTTGAGTTAGAATTGCATTAAGTACTACGCCAACGCACTTCTTGACATCAACTGTGGCCGTATATGGAGTTATTTAATGAGCATAATTAAGAATAAGTGGATAAAAACATAATTATTTTATGTATCTAAAAATATGGTATACTTGTCTGTATCAAGCAATGACATTTTAAACATCTTAGGCCCGCATGGCAGATCGCGAATCAAAACTCAAGTAGAACTTGAGTCGAGATCGCATCAATTGAATATAAATGCTGGACCTATTACGTAAGGTTCATATACTCAACTACAACTACAACTCAAGTTCGACTTGAGTTTTGATTCTCGATCCGAAACACCTTAGGTACCATCAAGCATATATTTTAGTGTTCAGCTTTCTGTATTAGACTGCAATGGCCACTTGTCAAAAAAATGGGTCAGATGCTAAGATGTTTTTATAAGTGTAGATGCGTTGCCAGCGCTCTTCGATGGCCACATGAGAGCAAGGTAATTGCCCAGAGTTTATTTAGACGCGCACCGAGCATTGTCGTGGCTTGATGTAAATCATAAGCGTAAATCAGTAACATATTGAGAAATAATAGTTTAAAAAAACTAAAAAAACACGCTGACACAAAAAAAACAACTGAGTGCCCGAAAGAGCAAGTCTGGAACTGCACGCATGCGTAGTTCGCGCACTAGCTCTGTCTCTCTTACTCGCATGCAAAGGATGCGGAAAGAAATTAATTAATCCTGGCGAATCTAATTAGGATAATCGGATATTTTGATCGGATTATTGCATTGTCATCGACCTTTGACAAGTGTGCAAAGTTTGAATCAAATCTGATCGTTCAAAGTAGGGCAAAATCGAGCTCAAAGGAGTCGGTTACAAACAAACATACATACAGGTGAAGCTAATAAAAGCGTGTTAAAAATAATGCCATCCTGTGTTTATAGACGATGCACGAAGTATACTGCTATTGTGAGAGAAAAAGACGTTTTAATTCAAAATAAATATGTACGTAACGTAAATCGATATTATAAATAAACTACAGTATTTTGTTTTACTTTTATGAAGCCATTAAATAAGTAAATTTCTTTATCTTTCGTATATATTTTTTTCAATAAAAATATCCTATGTTATTTGTTATAAATACCTCCAAGAATATGTGTACAAAGTTTCATAATAATCGGTTAAATAGTTTTCGCGTGAAAGCGTAACAAAGAAACTCACATTCACATTTATAATATTAGTATAGATTACGCGGCCTAATGGCGGCGCGCCGTTCTGTAGTGCCATAATGTTCGTGTTTGGCGCGTCTATTTGTAAAATGTCATTGATCAGATGCAGGAAAACGTATATTTACCTAAATTTTTTGTGCAGATGCTGTCTTCACTATTATTCCATCGCTTTACCTACCTATAAGAAGTGGTTTTGGAAGATGTCTCTAGCCGACTTAGTAACATGTTCGGACATCGAAACTGGTATGAACAGTAGTCTTGCTCGACCGGCTTCGACATCATGACATGAGTTCGCTGTATCGCTTTTTTTGAGAATATGGCCCAGAGGTAAGTCATTTCGGCCGAATGAAGTCCACTGCTGGACACAGGCCTCCCCCAAAGATGTCCACAACGACGAAATGGATGTATTGTGGGCTCATTGGGTAGTTTTGCCATAATCGCCACGCTTGGCAGACGGGTTGGCGATCGCAGTTGAGTTATTAATGAAGGACGCTGCTGCCCATCCTCCGGCTAATCCCTTAGTCGACTTTTACGACATCCATGGGAGGAGATGGGGTGGTGGCATTCTGAGCCGGCACCAATAGTAGGAAGACCTAATATTACCTATACAATTGCCGTTTTGTACGAAATAAAGTAAAGTATTTCTTTTTCTATCCTATTTATTTATTCTGATCAAAGTAGTCAGCCATGCAATCGATGCAGTTTTGCCAACGCAGTGGCAGTTTATCGATGCCCCTCTTGAAGAGACCAGATTGGACGGGAGGCGACAAACTCTTCAAAAGCATTTTGTACTGCCTCTCGGGTATTATTTCTTACTAACGTAAAACGGTTTGCAAATTCTGGAAAAAGTAGAATTCTGTAGGCTTAATGTCTGGTGAGTACGGCTGATGACGGGGAGCTTCCAACCCCAGTTCGTGTAGCTTGGAGACCGTCTGTTGTGCAATATGGGGTCGCGAGCGAGTGATTGATCAAAGCTACTTGCAGATCTGCGAGCTTCTCCATCATAGTGTTCAATTCTTTGCAATACACATCTGCAGTAATGCTCATCCCGTTTGGTAAGAAGCTGTGACGAATCACACCGGCACTAGACCACCAAACAGAGATCATGATTTTTCCAGATGTCATTTTTCGTTTGATTCACCCTGGGCAGTCGTTGGGGCTTCGAGGAGCACTTCGCGCGTCTCGTCCCCCGAGTCGAGAGGGTAGTGGGTGCGTTACACCGGGTGCTGCCCAATCTCGGGGGACCGAGCGAGGAAGTTCACCGTCTCTACGGAGGCGTCATGCGGTCCGTGGCCCTCTACGGGGCGCCTGTATGGTATATTAATCCCCCCTGTATATCAATTCTTACGTGACTACACAGCAGTGCCTAGTAATGCATTTGCCTAAACGGACGTAAAAAATGGAGAGAAATGAATTTTAATAACATGTGTGTTTCATTGTGTATGTCTTGACAGACCCAAAAGATATCAGCTAAACTAAATAGTACACAAGCTAGAACAAAACAGGGCAACATTTCTTTTGTCTGTGTCAACTCTGTCATCTCCCAAAATACTCTGTACTCGTGATAATAATATCTTCAGAGCTGTAGTACCGTGGTGGTCCTCACGTACGCAAAATGTTAACGCAATTGTTTCTTTTTCTCATATACATAATTCTTCGAAGTAGTACAGATTGTGCGGTTAAGGAAAACTAAAGATAGAACCGGCTGAAGAAAAGTTGCTGGGGGTGTGCAGGAATTGGTTAAAGCTAAATTCTTATCACAAATAATTAGTTTAACGTGAAACGAAACGTTGAAATTTTTCTGGATGATTATAAAGACCATTTTTGGACGCTGAGGTAAGGACTTAGTTGTGGTATTACGTGTGTGGTTGGTATTTGTTGTTCTTATTCTAGCTTCCTTTCTTAGTTATGGTCCAAGATGATTTGTATTCGACTAAGCTATGGATTTGTATTGTATCGGTATTAACACCACACGAAGAAGCACGACTCCACCCTTTCCGTGGATGTCATGAAAGTCGACTAAGAAACTCTTAAATATTTTAAAACATTGCCCTACACTAGCATTTCTCCTGTGTCGTGGGTGCGTTTACAGACATAAATTCCACATACAATAATACCCAGACCCGGATCAACTACCTGCAGATCATACAAATATTTGTTCCGTGCGGGAATCGAACCCACGACCCGGAGCGCAGCAGCCAACTGTATCAGCCACTGCACCAACCGTGCCGTCGTCAGTTATTATAGATAAGGAATAATATAAGTCCGGCTTGTATCTCTTATCGTTTTATTTCTCTTATCATTATCACTGTTTCCTTTTAACTGATCTTATTTATGAGAGCTGTGATGTAACTTCTGACTTTAAGAATTTCCCTATTTTTTATCGCAATCCGGATTTTCTAAGATTACTTTATGTATGTATGACTCATAAAATATGAATAGAAACTTATCGGTTCATACCCAAAACAGGGTTGGCTGATTTAAATCTCGTTCATTTCAATCTTTACCCAACAGTTATTTAAAATATATAAATAACTAGTTTTACCCTGCCACGCGTTACTGTGGCTAAATGCACATAATTACAACACGATTTTGATACCCATTTCTTTTATTGTTTTAATAAAACCATGCGCGTATATGATACAACGATATGTAAAAATTTCAAAACGATCAGTAAAGAACTTTAGAAGATTTACGATTTTAAACAAACGAACTTTTTTTTTATATACAGATATATTACAAGTCTCCAGATTTAATAAAAACATGTGCGTATGCGTGCGTATGCCGTGTGGTGCCGGCTTAGAATACCACCACCCCATCTCCTCCCGTGGGTGTAGTAAAAGTCGACTAAGGGATTAGCCGGAGGATGGACAGCAGCGTCCTTCGAGTACATTAACAACTCAACTGCGATCGTCAACCCGTCTGCCAAGCGTGGCGATTATGGCAAAACCCCCCAAACACCCATATTGGTCGTTGTGGTGATCTGTGGGGGAGGCCCGTGTCCAGCAGTGGACTTCATTCGGCCGAAATGATGTGCGTATGTGAGTACTACGATGTGTAAAAATTTCAAAACGGTCCGTAAAGAACTAGTAAAGTAATAAAGTGATTTGCGATTTTGAACAAACGAACATTAAATGTATATATATATAGATGAAATATAAATAAACTCGTGCGGTGTCCGGATTAAGAATAAGCACCACTCCATCTCCTCCCGTGGATATCGTAAAAGGCGACTAAGGGACTCTAGTCAGAGGGATGGGTAGCAGCGTCCCTTCTGTGGAACAATAGACATGCTGCGTTCACCACCCAGGCGTGGTGAGTACTAACAAATTCCCTCCAAAATGATGACAGAATTGTGGAAATCTACGGAGGAGGGTTTTGTTTACAGCCTTTGGCTGATATGATAAAATACTTAATTCAATGTTATTTATTGAAATCAAAATCAAGAAAAGGGCTATTTGACCATAACAATAATAACCAAAGTACCAAAACATTTTCTTTCTTTCGTAAGGTTAAGTAAAGCACAGTAGCCTAAATGAAATACAGTAGATTAATTACGAAGTTACAACATGCTGCTGCGAGCCGCTATACCCTGGACGCAGACAGCTGCGTCGAGGGTATAGCGGCACGCAGCAACATATATCACGTCTTCACCACTCCACGAAGGTTGAAGAGATCGCGCAGTACATTCGAGTAAGGACGCAATGGACGCTGAGGATAGAGAAGTTGGAGTCGCGCCACAATACTAACTTCAAATCGTTTGTGGTGCGAGTCCCGACACGCCATCTCGAGATGTTCATGAAGAAGACCTTCTGGCCGGAGGGTGTAATGTACCGGAAGTTCTGTGGAAGACTGCGGGACATCCTGCTGCAGTGCAACACGTCACCGGCTATACTTGTGAAATATTTTTATGTTTAGTTTGTAAGATTCTAATGTATGTGTGTATTTTTATCTATGGGCATTATTCGGCTGACCATAAATAAATAACAATCTATACAAATAAATAAAATTTAAGTGTCTGTTTGTAATGTCAAAATAACAGCTTTTTACTTAATGCATATGAAAGTATATACGGTACCTACAACAAAAAAGCTATTTGTAATTTTTTTGTCTGTCTGTCTGTTTGTTCCCGCTAAACATGGAAACGGCTGGACCGATTTCTACGGGACTTTCACTGGAAGATAGCTGATCAGACAAGGAATAACTTAGGCTACTTTTATTTTAGAAAAATAATTAGGGTTCCGTGCAAAAAATTAAACCCATGAAATCTAATATATATATATATACATACTCTATGTCAAGTGTCTATGCCGAAGTACTCTAAATTATATATAAATAATCCACTTTCTTTTAAATTTAACGGCAGGTGAAACCGCGGGTCCCAGCTAGTAATAAGTAAATGACTGTAGCCTCAGTAAAACACAGCAGGCTAAAGTGAAACAGTTAGTTAAGTAAAACACAGTAGGTTAAATGAAACACAGTAGCTTAAGTAAAACAGAACAAATGTATAACACATTAGGCTAAGTCAAATACAGTAGGTTAAGGCGCGGCTGGGGTGGCCCTGTTTGGCCACTTATGATAAGTGACACAATTGTTTATAGAACCTTTGGCATGGAGTCCTACGGATACTTGTAGTCATTTTGCCGTCAGTCAATTGCTAAAAGATCAGTAATCAAATTAGAAAAAGTCAAACTCAGACTATATTAATTAAAGTAAAATAATATATAATACTAGCTGAGACCCGCGGTTTCACCCGCTGTTTAATATAAAAGAAATCGGATATTATTTAAGCGTATACCTAGGTAGGTATATTGGATTTTATTATTTTTATTTTTCTTATATAAAAGTAGCCTAAGTTATTCCATATAACATCAGCTATCTGCCAGTGAAAGTCCCGTCAAAATCTATCCAGCCGTTTCGGAGATAACCCGGACAGACAGACAGACAAAAATTGTTTTTTTGTTATATGTACCGTATATACTTTCATATGCATTAAGTAAAAAGCTGTTATTTAGACATTAGAAACAGACACTTCAATTTTATTTATTTGTATAGATATGTTTTGCCAACCCTGATTTTTAAACTACTACTAATCTAGTTTTCATGCAGTTTTTGTTCCAGCTGATTTCTTTATGTGGTCAAGGCTTTAATATTGTAGAGTCAGATGAAGCGTTTTGCAACAGTAATTAATATCTTACCCACATAATGCAAGTCAAGAAAAACGTTTAGCTTAATTGTTAGAAATGGGTTCAAATAGTACGTGATGAACTCAATCTAATAATGTCTGTAATTAAACGAGAATACCCTGAGGCCGTGACTCGTAACCGAGAGGTCTTGAGGTTAAAACCTACTTCGTTCCACTATTATAGCGGACACACTTACTTTTCTAGCTTAGTTGGCTGAAGGATTGTTTTCAGCTGCTATATGTCTTTTCACTAGCGAAGTTATTGGTAAGATTAATTATAGCACAGTTTAATACTCTTGTGTACTTCTTATAATAGCCAGTAACTATTCCACTGTTAAGAATATAGCACCACTACATCTCTTCCCGTGGGGTCGTAAAAGGCGACTAAAGGACTCTAAGCCAGAGGGATGGGCAGCAGCGTCCTTTCTGTGGAACAAGCAGCCATTCTGCGCGCAAAAGCATTTTCTGATACAGATAATTGACCTCCACGCTTGCTCACTACACAGTACTACTAAACACTGGCCTCCCAATGATCATGTGATATGATGCGCGGTCATTGAAGATATTGGCATGCTTGGCAGGCGGATAGGTAATCGCAGTATAATAGTATCTTTCTTTCTTCTTTCTTATTAGCACAACGGAAAAAGCTGCTGCTCCATTCTCTTGATCCCATCGGTAGAGAGGGTAGTTAATACTTTGCTAGGAATCGCACGGAATATGCATCGTGTTGGCGATTTCAGACCCTTAGGTCCGATTTCATACCCTTAGATCCGATTTCATACCCTTAGATCCGATTTCAGATCCTTAGATCCATTTTTCCTCATAACGTCTTCTTTCCCCTAAAATTGTGGTTTTGTAGATTTAGTAAGAAACATAATGACATTGAATAAGTCACATTTCGAGGTTTTGATCTTGCAACCTAGTGCTTAAAAAGCTAGTCCGTATACCACCGGACTACCACGACATTTGTACTTAACTATACATATAAAATCTGAATCTTACTTTGCCTTGTCTATGTGATGTCAATACTTTTTATGAGGTTGCGCAAATTGTGAGCACGTGTTTTTGAAGTAAGTACGGAAACACCGACTCGGATAAAAGTGAAATAGAGACTAAAAGATTCGACCGAAAATATTTTCTTCTAATCTCACAAATATTTTCGTCAACTATCAACGCTTATATCAACATCAATAATAATTGATGTCAGAAAGTTCACTACAACATTTGCGTAAACATCCTCAAAAAGATTCTCACTTCAAAGTGATACTTTACTAATTACATTTTACCATCAAATCTAAATCGATGTGCTCTCACAGATTGCCACAAATCATTACAGACATACACGTGATTTCCTTCCCTATATCTAATGACATAAGGTTGTATATCGTTTAGGGACGTGAAGTCTGGTATAATTTATAGCGCTGGGGTGTCCGTGACGTGCTACCCGACCTCCGTACAAAAATATCAACGGACAACATGTGTTGTTTACTTCAGCTTCACATCTTTTAACCTTTCTCTAGTAATTTGTGATATGAATGTTATGATGCGACACCCACAGAAACCTAAAAGATATTGGTAAAAAAGAAATAGAAAATTCTGGAACGGTCTACAAATTTTAGTTGGGTTAGGTTATGGTGGAAGTATTTAAATTTATAGAAATATGCTGCAAAAAGTATAACCTTTTTACTTATATAAATTATGAATTAATCGTTGCGGTAAACTGTTATTACAGGTTAAAATAAACAGTTATTGTTAAAAGACTAAATTATTATCTTTTGTTAAATGTGATTAGTTACTAAGCTACGACAATAATGACATGGTGAATAAAACTTCTTAAATAATAATAATAAATGATATACTGGTTATACCCATATTAATAATGTATATGAAAAAGAAAAGCGACGTAATTCTCTTTAATACAAATGTCTGATGTTAATTACGTGTTGCAAAAACTAAATTTGAAGATCAAAATTTTTACCTATTTGGTAGTAATTGTAATTATAATAATTCTGTCTTTATTTCCTCATTCAAATTATGAGAACCGAGGACCGTCAAATATTTCGTACTAAAAAAGACCACGTTACGCGTAGCGTGCCGTGTGGTGCCGGCTCAGAATGCCACCACCCCATCTCCTCCCATGGGTGTCGTAAAAGTCGACTAAGGGATTAGCCGGAGGACGCCTGCCAAGCGTGGCGATTATGGCAAAACCCCCCAATGAGCCCACAACACATCCATATCGGTGGTTGTGGTGATCTTTGGGGGAGGCCTGTGTCCAGCAGTGGACTTCATTCGGCCGAAATGATGACGCGTAGCGTAGTCTGCTTTATACTGTTTTGGTTCACTGCATCGGACTTAGATAAGTCATCCGATAATCTGGTCAGACTTATGTGGCATTCTCCTATAATTGGTCCTTATATCCGCTACGTCTGTCAGCTCAATCTATAGTCATATAAAACCTCAAACAAGCAGACAGTGCTTAGGATCTGAGACGTTCACGAGAACCCTATCCTTGATGCATGAAGTGGTCTCGAGTATCAAGTCACTTATAGCACAGACATACTTGAATGGAAATATCAAGATTAATATAATTACTCGCTTATTGTTAATTACACACTTTAGCACTTATTGCGATGATATAAAGATATTTCTGTAAGTGGTTGGATTACTTTGTATAATGTTTTTATAATTTGTATGTGACTAACTCGGCTGGCACATTATGCTCTAATTGGTATAGCGCAGCTGTCGATTGTGAGCTCAATATGATTCCTATATAGGAGATTTTTTATACAGTTTAGGTAATTATCATTGTCGGCAGATAGGGTTTCGGAATTATAGAATAGAATAAATATATAGCTAAGAATACCACCACCGCATCTCATCCCATAAAAGTCGACTATGGGTTTCGCCGGAGGATGGGCAGCAGCGAGTATATTTATAACTCGAAGGACGCCGTCCGTCTGCCAAGCGTGGTGATTATGGCAGTATCCCACAATGAGCACACAACCCAAACCCATACCAGTCGTAGTGGCAATCTTTTGGGGAGGATTCTGTCCAACAATGGACGTGTTTACGGCTGAAATGATGATGATGTTAAAATCATTTATTCAGTAATCGGGTCCTTTTTTTATTGGTGCCCAATGGAAATTCTTCATGAACTTCCTTAGCCCCGGAGAAGGACGAAAGGGTAATCCGGACTCCTACCGGCTAAAACCACTGGAGCGGCCATCTTTGGCAACGAAGGGAGGCTCAGTAATAAGGTCCTAACCGAAAATTTTACACGTCATATTGCAACTACGGAGGGACATTTTGCTAATGTAGTTAGTGCTCTTTTTATTAACTTTTCAACGGAAATACTGTTTTTTTTTACCTTGTTATAAATCACATCCTTAAGTGTTCCTGTAAATGGGTATCATTTACAGGAACTGTTGAGGAAGTGTTTCATATAGTGAACATTACTTTTAAAGATTTTGGACAGAAAAATAAACAAAACGAAAACTATAACTCTAATAACAACAAAATTCCAATCAATAAATAGAACCATCCAACTGACAGCACCCAAATAGATCAAGTTATCGGTTTTAAATACAAAGAAAGCCAAATAACTCATGACTCTAGAGTTCATCTGACATAATAGTAAGAATTATAATGGCTAAACAAGCCTTCAACTGACAAAAACATCTGTTTATAGCCGAAAAAACATAAGATAACGGCTCATTACTGGTATATTTAGAACATTTCTTTACCCAGCTGCGAAACGTTAAGCCAAAGGAACAGAGGAAGGTTGGCAGCGTTTGAAATGTGGTGCTGGAGAAGTATGGAGAACATCAGTTGGACGGAAAGAAAAACAATTGAGGAAGTATTACTTAGGTTAACGAAGAAAGACAGTTGTTATGAACTATAGCTATTAGGAGGGGAAAGATGATGGGCCACTTCATACGCCACAAAAATTACTATAAACAATTTTTGAAGGAAATTGCAGGAGGAAGAGGATGACCTAGGAGGAGTCTTATACAACAGGTAAAAGAAAAAAAGGGAGTCCAGGCGTATCAGGCGATCTAAAAGAAGGCAGAGAATAGAGACCAGTGGCGATTGCTCCACCGACTAGAGCCGAGCTTTTAAATTGAAGAAGAAGACAGGGGAATTTAGCTTTCTTACGTTCAGAAGCCATAATATCTTTAGCGTTATGAATGGCTCTGCCGAGTGCCCGAGTTGCCGTAGCGCAGGCTGCACGCTGGAGCCGGATGCGAACCCAAGGTATAATTAGACCCCATTGTGTGTATGGCTGCAATGCATGCGTAAAGTCCTGGATTGGATCTACAAGTGGAATAAAATGTTCTTGATTGCATGAACCAAGTCAATTCGTTCCCAGAAGAGAATTGGTTATGCGTAGGGCCTCTACCAGCGACTAAGAGATTATGCGAAGCCGGGTAGTAATACCCTTCTGTGTGCTGATATGACATACTACGATCGATCGATCTCCAATCCGTCTTCCAGTGGTTTTCTATGGCCATTCATTGTAACGGTCATTAGGACAACTTTAACCACTGGTAACATTTACGGGCTGACGTAATGATCAATGAAATTGAGCTACTTCGGGGAATTTAAATATGTACAACTGTCGCGATTCCGTAAAGCGTTAATTGCGGCCTGGAGTTGATTGCACCTAGGGTCGAAACTGTATTGCCGAACTTGGTATATAAATAGTACACAATTGCCAAGTCCTCTCCTGGGTCATAGGTATTATTATTATCATCCTTAGGTAGCAACGCCCTCCCCCGTGGGGGGAGGTGCCCTCTTTACAGTCACCCTCTCAGAGATGTGACTATAGGCGTGGCACCAATTGGCGACTCTAGTTATATCTTACGAGGACCTGGAGCCTCCTTCGGTGCCGGTAGGAGTCCAGCGTACCCCTTCGCCCTTCCCCGGGGCGAAGGAAGTTCATCTAGAATTTCCACTGGACATCAATAAAAAAGGCCATAGGTATTATATTATCATCATTAGGTAGCAACGGCCATTACAAAGTACAATTACGAAACAAGTCACTGTATCCTAGTCTTTCGCCTGATTATCAACTTGTTTGTCTTCCTACAGCCATCTTATCATCAGATTAGACTTGTCTTATTACCTAAGACTATCAATATCCTGATAAACAAATAACAAAAACAAAAGCATTGACGTCTGGCACCGATAACTCGAGGTCGCTCTTTATCTTGATGACAAAGTTTTTGGGAAAGACGCCTCTATTTCTTGTACAACAAGGTTGGTTGTTGTGGTAGATTATAAAGACACTTCAATGTATCGATACATGTAGCACTTACTGAAACTTACGTCAGATGTATATTTAGATGGAGGCGACAATATGTCTGGCGATATACTCGTGTCTTATAAGTGCAAGATGTTCTGAACGACTTGTGAAATGAACATAGAGCAATATATATGATTAACTTTACTGTTTTTGAAACAGGAATGGCTATTTGCAAGACGAACGACTAATTAAGAAAACCTGCAGGTAAATTGAAGATAATTAATATTGAACGGAAATATTTATTTCAAGTCCGCACGTTTTTGTATCTTAAATTACGGGTAGTTAATCTGAGTATCTTAAATTAAATTAAAGTGCGGGTAGTTGCAATTATCTCGCATCATTGGAGTAATGAAACCGGACACGAAGGATCAAGAGGTTTTATGTTCAAATCCCGACTGGCGCAAAAAATGTAATTGGGTTTTGCTGTACCAAACTATAGAACTATTATTTTATGCTAAAATCATCGACGAAGTGTGTAAGAAAACCATCGTAACATAATATGTATATAAATTTTTTTGCTCTGTATTAAATTTTATCATTCAATGACCTTAACTTATCGAAAGTCTAGTCAAAACATTTTAATATTAATTTAAGTCATTTACAGGCATTTTCCGGGTGGTGCCGGCTCAGAATACCACCACCCCATCTCCTCCCGTGGGTGTCGTAAAAGTCGACTAAGGAATTAGCCGGAAGATGGGCAGCAGCGTCCTTCGAGTACATTAAGAAAGAAAGAAAGAAAAGAAAGAAAGAAAATTTAATTTTTACACAAACAAGGACGCACATAATATAGAAACAATGTATAAAATGTAAAAGTAAAAATTACATAATCAAATTAACAATAAAAAAAATACAAGACTAATTGGCCGTACAGGTTTGTCCTAGCTATATATCAAAGCGCAACGCGGCGGTAGAACGCAAAACATGCAAGCATGCGAGTGTACCGTGCACATTGCACTACCCAGCTAGGACAAAAAGAAAAAAGAAAAATTACTAGTTATTAAAAATAAAAAGCATTATGTTAATATGTTCACTGGTGTTTATCTATGTTACGGGAGCATGTGCGCCACGTCTGTGCAAAAAAAGGGTTGTAGCTCAGCATGAAGCTGCGATTTTGCGACAAGGCAACACCGACAGCGCTGGTTTTCAGTTACACCCCTACATTAACAACTCAACTGCGATCGCCAACCCGTCTGCCAAGCGTGGCGATTATGGCAAATCCCCTCAGTGAGCCCACAACACACCCATATCGGTCGTTGTGGTGATCTTTGCGGAGGCCTGTGTCCAGCAGTGGACTTCATTCGGCTGAAATGATGATGATGATGATTATAGGCTCTTGTGAATAGTCACAATTTACACGACAATTTACACGGTTCTAAGTTGTTGGTCTCATGGTTACATTATATAAAACTGCAAGAACTGGCCTCTCCTGCCTCACGCCACAACATTACAGTCAGCCACAGCTGTGTCCAACTTGAAGTTTCCACGTTTCCATTCAAAAACTCGCCTGCCCCAATGGCGATTGGTATAGTGGTGGAAACAAAATAAGTAGATATGTACTGTACGGAATAAGCACAATATTGTATATGTCGTGGGTGAGTTTACAGACATGAATTTCACACACAATACACCCAGACCCGGAACAACTACCTGCATATCATACAAGTATTTGTTCCGAGCAGGAATCGAACCCGCGACACGGAGCGCAGCAGCCGACTGTTTCAGCCACTGCACCAACCGTGCTGTCAAATATTTATCTTAACCTGCACCACATTATGCATTTCCTCGATCAATACTATTTTTAACCGACTTCATAAAGGAGGAGGTACACCGATTTCTCCGAGATTTGTAGACCGATGTGAGCAGTTATTTTTTCAATAGGTGCAGAATGCTTTCGAATTGATCCCATATAAATTACATTACATTTGATTGAGTAGTTTTTTAAGCAGATTCAATAAACAGGTTTAATTTTACTGCGCTTATCTAGATGATGTGTTAATAGTTTCGATTCCTCCGAGATTAGAGAACCGATTCGAGTCATTCTTGTTTAGTGTTATATACTGATCCTAAATTGAAAAAGTTCCTACATTTATTTACACTAAAAAGAAAGCTTTTTAACAAAAAAAAGTACCGACTTCTAAAACCCTGCACGATATAAAAATATTAAAACAATGAAAAAGAAAAAATAAAATTTGAAGTCGGGCGGGGCCTGGTATGCCCTAACCATGGTTCATGCAGACCAACGAGAAGTTATATTTTTTATACCCACCCGACTTCATTAATAAAGTTTTTTTATTTTTATTGTATTAATATTTTTATATCGTGCAGGGTTTTAGGAGTCGGTGATTTTTTTTTTTGTTGAAAAGGTTTTGTTTTATATCGTTCATTAGAAATTTAGTTATCAACGGAGACGATTGACTCGGCGAATGATTTATCATCTGATGCAATTTCATCATGTTCTGAGCAATTTGGCTGACGCAATCTGAGGGCAAGATCGTGCGCTACTTAGTAGCGGAAGTGATAGCTCTCATTAAAGTGGACGTGTGTATTGACATATAGTGTTGCCGCTGGCTGGAACTAACTCCTTTACCGAGTCATCCCCGGCACAGGTTTGGCCACCGCTTCTCTTTTTGAGTGTATTAGAGGTGACAACGAAATCGTGTCAAGTCCATGACCAGCGGCATCTCCTACACTTTAATCCATCTGATTATCAATGTTGGCAGTGCCACTAGTTACGACCTTTCTTTGCAGCCATGTAGGTATTGTAAATCCTATATGCAGCGGGTGACCTTCATCGCTGACACGGTTAGTGTTGCTGGGTGAACTAAAGATACCCTTGCTCATCCTTGGTGTCTCGATGAAATTTTACACAAAATATTTCATAGGCTTTACCAAGGCTATGCGTGACCAAATGACTGCTACGTGCTGGTTTTTTTTTAAACATTGCCCCCCTCTAGGATTTCTCCTGTGTCGTGGGTGCGTTTACAGATATGAATTCCACATTCAATACACCCAGACCCAGAGTTTTGTTGAATTAGTATATAAGGTCTTATTTTAATAATCCACGATATTTTGCATGGTGCCTCAGTAAATGCTTAAGATGATGTACCAAACACAAAAAAAAATTCATGGTAAAAATCAATTTCTTTCTTTTGCGTGATGTCGCTACCGTGCGCCGTCTGTTTCGTTTAACGTTACAGACTATCACAATCAGTCAACCAGCCCCGTCCGCCATTGTCTTACTAGATGCATGTGAATATTATCACAACTAAGAGAACTAGGAAGTAAAGAAAGAAATGATTTAATAAAATATTTTTTTAAACAGCAGATTTACAAGTTTTTTTTTATGCCTACATTATCTTCATCGTTCACTATAGCGCCATGCAAAATATCGTGGACTATTAAATTAAGACCTTGTATATTTTGATCTTTGTGTACGCATGGTTTAGTTGTCCTTATAAAATTATGTTTAGTAGGCATATGCACTAGTGGATGCGGTCAACTGCATCCCATGGATATATGCCCCCCCTAGATCCGCCCTTGGTGGCTCATAACTATTTGCACTTACTCATTGATAAACGAGCGGTGAGGATAAGCAACGCTTGGTGCGGTCTGTCTATATATGGGTGACCGCGTAGTGGTATTTGAACTGGTGGTGCGTGTGTTCTGCGCGCGCCTCTCTCAAGAAAGGTGTGGCAGCCAGGTCTCATACAGAGACGGGGCCCGTCAATCAATGACGGGCCGATACCTGCCGGGGGTACGGTCTAATGGTGACAAAGCGAACATCTCACTCCTGACGAGAGGTAAGTGGAAGGACACCGTGGGGGTTTAGCCGGTAAGAGTTCGGAATGCCTCTCCACCCATCTCAACGCGGAGGAAGCCCACGAAGATTTACCCACGATAAAAAAGGCAAATGCTCTATTAAATCTGTTGTAATTATGGCAAAGTCCCTATGCGTCTTCAGTGTTGTAGGCATCGGAAGGCCCATATGTTCAGCTATGCACCTTTGCTAGTGTGATGATTTCAAGTTTAAAGGTATGTAAGCCATTTTCTTATCATCGACTTTTACTGCTGTAAAGGACTTGCTTGACTTAGATAAGTGAAGCATTTTACTTTTAAATATTTTTATGTCCCAATATTGAGACACGTGTAAGTACTTATTCACATATCTGTTTTTCATAATTATTCACGTGAATCATCGTTCATGCCTGAAAATCGAGGTTAAATAGCAACTCGGGTCAAATACGTATTGTTAATTACCAATATATACGACGGTATTTTCGTATTTATTGAGCATCGAATCAGTGTAAATGAAACAAAAATGTTTATAATTAATGATAATAATATGTAACACGTGTGTGTGACACATAAGAACAATTTACTTCTGAAAATGTAGTAAATAACAATGCCTCATACATATTCAAATCGTTTGCATATACATAACACATTCATCATTCATAAACAATCGTGAACGCTAGCAACATCTAATTATAACCATTCAAGACATATAACTACAATAACAAGACACATCTAAGCAATTAAATTGAAAAGTGATTCAACTAGTTTGCTATAAGCAGAAATTTATTGTAATTGAAGCCAATTAAATACAAATGCATCGATAGATTGCATGCGAAAAAACAAACATATACACACACACATATAAATTATAGTAGGTGGCGTGATGCATCGCACCAAGAATTTTACATATAATGTTTTACTATCGATTTGTACAGTGTACAACACACTACATTTAATAAACATTTATAGATACTCCCAATACAAAAGCAGCGATGAACGCAATGCACAGACGAGACACGGCTAAAGAAACTATGAAACCTCAACAGACAACACATACTACGACTGAAATTTATAGAAGCAAATATAAATGACTGGGGATTGCATTGTCGATTTAGTTCAAGAGTGCATCAACGAGAAAGCGTTAAAACGGCAATAGAAATAAAACAGATACGATAGTTGCTATCGTTGGGGATATAGGTGGTATCGTAATGAGAGATTCGAGCCAGCCGTGTGAGCAGGCACGTAGACAAGCTGTTTTAAATAATTGATTGATGGTTGTATAAAATACTGGAAAAACTTAAAACGAGCACAATGAAGTTGTTTTAATGCGGTTGACGATACATGTGGCTGGCTTTTTTTATTGATTCCATTATTTTAATATCGTAAATATGTATAGAATATATCATAATATATAAATCTCGATAATTACAGTTTGGACAATTGCACAGCGCGGCAGTTACCCTGTTAAATGGAAATGTTACATTTAATTTTTAAAAACCATTGTTTTATGAGAGCCATGAGGAAATATGGTAATATATTGGAATATATTGATTTAAATGTTCATATTGTTGACTTCATAATAAAATATTAATTATTCATTCATTTTGGCCGAATGAAGTCGACTGCTGGACACAGGCCTCTCCCAAAGATCACCACAACGACCGATATTGATGTGTTGTGGGCTCATTGGGGGGATTTGCCATAATCGCCACGCTTGGCAGGCGGGTTGGCGATCGCAGTTGAGTTGTTAATGTACTCGAAGGACGCTGCTGCCCATCCTCCGGCTAATTCCTTAGTCGACTTTTACGACACCCATGGGAGGAGATGGGGTGGTGGCATTCTGAGCCGGCACCACACGGCTATTTATTATATATATATTATATATTATAATATAATATATAATATATATTATATTATATATTATATTATACTAGATACTAGTTATTAATTAAACTAGAGTTAAAAAATGTAAATTTGTGTTAACAGACATAAACTCACGACAGTAATGGCTATATTACCATGACCATGACGTACCAAAACCACCATTAAAATTTGAACTGAAAGAATAAAATATAATAACAAATTATGTATAATATGAAAGTATAAGTAATTATGATCCGTTTATTTATTTACTAGCAGGGTCCCGCGGTTTCACCCGCGTTTAATTTAAAAGAAATTTAGAGTATTTCGACATAGACACTTGACATGGAATATATATATTGGATTTCAAGGGTTTCATTTTTTTGCGCGGAACCCTTTTATTTTTCTAAAATAAAAGTAGCCTAAGTTATTCCTTATAACATCAGCTATCTGCCAGTGAAAGTCCCGTCAAAATCCGTCCAGCCGTTTCGGAGATTACCCGGAACAAACAGACAGACAGACAGACAGATAGACAAAAAATTAAAAAATTGCTTGTTTGTTGTAGGTAACGTATATACTTTCATATGCATTTAGTAAAAAGCAGTTATTTTGACATTACAAACAGACACTTCAATTTTATTTATTTGTATAGATATAGATTGGTTTACCGACAATTGTTGCACAATAATTGTAGGCTAGCTTATCCTAGAATATGCATTGATATGATATTTGCATATCGATTTTATCACAGAATCGTATTTTAAATGTACCTCATGAAACTACAATATCAAAAATATGTAATGGTTCTAATGGTAAAAATTGCACTTGATGAGATCTTAGATGAATGCTTTCTCGTTTGCACTCCTAATGCTCTTAAGTCAGTAATACGTCTCCCCCTGACCAAATATTTTAATCGCTAAGAGTTTCTTAGAAAGGTATGACCTTATCGTTTAGTGCAAACGGGCATTAGTCACAAGTGTTATGAAACATACAATTTGCTTTTGCGTGTATGAAGATAAAATATTACACTAAACGTAAAAAGTATAACAAATGAACTAGAATCAGATCTTATTTAGTCTACTGTAAACATCAATACAAGTTCTTATTACATTAATACATTGTTTCACATGATTAAACAACAAACATTTTTCGCATCTTGGGAAAGCAATGCGATGACAATATATGTATACAACGAAATTATTAATTAAATATTTTATTTATCATCGTGTTTAACTTACAGAAACGTTTTGAGTAAATAAATCTAATGGAATATTATGTTCTCGCAATGTTTAATTAAATCAAATCTCATTCACTTTATTTAATGTGATCATCAGAGAGACATACTCAAAAATCAGAGTTTACTTATCATCACTATCGCCAATCACCAGAGGATTTTCATCAACACCCGATAGCACCACAGTGTACTGTCCAGCGCTATACTTCTTCATTTCTTGTTCAAACAGTATGTTATTGATCGCCTGTTTAATCATGCTCTGTGTTCTTTCATCGTGCTTTCTTAAAGAAACTGCTATATACTCTCCAAAACTGTCGCATTCATCTTTCTTCCTAGACAAATCAGATTTTCTAAGTAACCTCAAAGTTTCTAGTAGTCTGTTATCAAGAGTATCATGGTCTTTTACTATTTTTCGTTTTAGCACGGGTCTAGGAACCTTGGTTCTCTTTAGAGTACGTTCTTTGGATTCATGTGCTTTCTTTCGATCTCTGGTGTTCGGCTCGCCAATGCAATATGTTTCAATGATAGGCTCCTGTTTGATGATAATTTCTCTTTCTCCTCTGTCGTCATTATCGTCGTCATCTTCTGATGATTGATCTGATCTATCAGTTTGATGTTGAGAGATTTGCGCGTCGCTTGTTGTGCCCTGCAGAAACAAATATGTGGTTAATAATGGTTTAAATTGACTGGTTTTTGTGGGCGTGATATTAAGGTGCTGTTTTATTACAAAACTAGATCGATTTTTGTTTTATTTAGTGGTTACTGTTATTATTGCTACAATTTCAACCCTAGCAACAAGCTGTATAATGATTAACAGTATTTGTGTCGTGTCAGTGTTACGGTAAAAAATTACAAACAATGAAGTCACTCCCTAATTTCAATACAGGAAGAGACCCCAACCTTGACATCGACCAGGAAACATGGCCGCTCACAAACATGTTGGTATATCGATGCATTATTAATTAATTCATGCATGATTGCCCTATATTTGCGATGATGTCATTGTCGGCAAATCAAATTGTTTCAATTATTGTTTCGCCGCGTATCGGCAAGCTGCGGTAATTGTTTTAGAGAAGTAATACAAACAATATTAAATTATTTATTGAAAAATTCTTACAACCGCGTTATAACTTTTTATTGAAGACTATTATTTTAGGTGAGATAAAATCACTGGACTCGCGACACCGTTACGAGACGCTTGAAGTGAAAACTTCTTTTAGCGCGGTACGCATATTTTTAGATAAGATAAAATCTCCTAACGCGCCAAAATAAGTTTTCACTTCTGTCGGCACGCCCGGAGTGCAATTTTTTAAAATGATTTTAGCGTTTATGAAGTCGAGAATGCTAGTACTTTCAGGTTTCCATATAAGAAAGAAGCATAAAGGGCTTCACCATCACCATATCAGCCAAAGGACGCCTACTGCTGAACAAAGGGCTCCCCCATAGATTTCCACAATTGTACCGACGGTTAAGGGGATTTTGCCAATATTCACCACACTTATGCTTACGCCCATAGGCGGGTTGGTGAGCACAGTATGATTGTTGTTCCACAGAGGGACTGCTGTCCTCCCCTCTGGTTTAGAGTCCCTTAGTCACCTTTTACGACATCCACGGGAGGAGATAGAGTGGTGCTATATTCTTAGTCCGGACACCACGCAGATGAACACAGGTGAATGTAAATAAATATAAATGGTGATGAATATTAATAAAGGGGTTACGTCAGGTTAATTGGTACTTTATGGTGCTGGCAAGGAAAGCACAGGGCACAAACTTTAGACCTAGTTGGACATTTCAGGGCTGTTAAGATACGATTTTCATTTCTATCGATAATTATCGGTATTGATATCGATAATGAATTACTTCTTGACGCAAAACAATATTTAAGATATGTACGAGTATGTAACGGCAAATTCCATTTTTGCGAATGATAATTCTACAATCATCTTACGATAGTGTTTATTTCCCTTTTGATAAAAACGTTAGGAGTCAGTGCGAAATCTTTGGTTATTTCAATTATTAATGTGATTATCATCATTTGCACCGAATAGTCTACTGGACACTGGCCTCCCCCAATGATAGCCACAACGATACGTCTGGGTATTTCGTGTGCTCACTGGAGGGGAGGGGCGATCGCAGTTGCGTTGTTAATGTACTCGAAGGACGCTGCTGCCTATCTTAGATTATGACGTTTCATAAATGCCAATATTTAGTTTATTTGAAATAAAAAACTTTGGCTTTGACTTTATCCTCCGGTTAATCCCATAGTCGCCTTTACGACACCCAGGGGATGAGATGGGTTGGTGCTGTTCGTAGCCTAGCTAGCTTTTTTTCTATATTTACTTATATTATATCAGCTGTGGGTGATCGTCGTGTTTTCACCACGTTTTTATTAACTCGCTTTCTTATCTGTCTATTTGTCTGTTCGGTTGACTTTTTGCAATCGATTCTAACTAACTTCTGTATTAGCCACTGCAGCAACCGTGCCGTCAAAATGTTGAATCTTTCTTCCAAATACCGCTGTAGCGATTGGTCGCTTATCGCTGTACGCTTAGGTAGTTTGGTGATCGTTATTTTCTGTAGCACACAGAATGACGCTCCTTAAGACGGCTTTTAAAGCACTCTACACACTTTACTGGTCTTTTGCAGGAGGCCGGCTAGGACCACCGCAGTAAGTAGGCCGCCAAGCAATAGTATTAAAACTTTGGACATGACTGTATTCAGTTCGTCCGTCCCTTTGAAGGGCACTGTAGCTAGTGATATTACTGGACATAAGAGACTGAATAGCTTTACGTCTCAAGGTGACAAGCGCAGTGAGATGCCTCGCAGAACAGTCTTTTTTTTTTTGTTGGGCTTCGCATACATTTCTGGGAAATGTGGTTGCTTAACCGGTCATTTCTGGCGAAGCCAAAAGAGGCCTCCAGCCAGGCTTAAATTTAATATTAAAAACTAAGCAACTTTCGCTAAGGGCGCCCCCTGCGGGACACGGACCTCGGCTTAGGGCGTTGCTGGGGATAACAAGCTATTGTTTTGGAGACAGCTGGATCGGTATTATTTAGAATGTATTAGGGGACATTTAAAAGTACAGGCTCGGCACGGGCCGGCGCGAGCAAGAGACGGGAGGGAGAAGTGCTAACTTGAACGGGAAGGTGACGCGGCGATAGGCCTCCGCGACGTCGGTGAGGCGGGCATCCTCGGCGGCGAGGGCGGTACAACGGTCGGGTGTTGAGTGAACGAGACAACGCGAGTCTCTTTATGTGATCTAACGTGATTTTATCATCTGGATCGACCAGATTGTGCCTCGGGCGGCGTACTCTACTGGACTAGTCCTGGGTAGCATTCTAATTGTTATGGGCAGGCACGTCGCTTACCACCAGGCGAATCACATGCTGGTCTCGTCACCAACTTGTAGAAAAAACAACTCAGGGTTGGAGAATCGGTGGCTTACTTTTTGCCAGGAACATCGGTACCTAATGTAAAAGAGATATATGTTTAAAAATATCGTCAAAACGTTTTGTTTAAAGTATTCGATAACGCGAATTCAGATGCCCTTGTGTTTTGCAATAAACAAGTCAATTATTTCCGTAATTTAATTTTGTTACATGATAAGCGTTGGCCTTGGTGATAAAACGTTGCTATGTATAGAATCGCTAGGATTGACACCTGACTTCGTTTGGTCACCATCAGCATCAGCATTCATAATTTTGATTGAATTGACGGCATGGTTGGTGCAGTGGCTGATACAGTTGGCTGCTACCACGTCGTGGGTTCGATTCCCGCACGGAACAAATATTTGTATGATCTGCAGGTAGTTGTTCCGGGTCTGGGTGTATTGTGTGTGAAATTTGTGTTTGTAAACGCACCCACGACACAGGAGAAATCCTAGTGTGGGGCAAATAAAAAAACATGCGAATTAATTTAATTCGTAATTCGTATTCGTATGTTTTGGTTTTTTTTGGTGAAATAAGCTTCAATGTGCTACGCGAACTTGGTAGATTTGGAGGTTTGTGAAGTTAAGAAATAATCAAGCTAAAAATATCGTGGACCAAAC
Source organism: Diloba caeruleocephala (assembly GCA_947459985.1). Taxonomy (NCBI): domain Eukaryota; kingdom Metazoa; phylum Arthropoda; class Insecta; order Lepidoptera; family Noctuidae; genus Diloba; species Diloba caeruleocephala. Next base: position 683,367 of record OX381620.1, on the reverse strand, counting down.
GCTCGTTATGTGTGTTATTCTTAAGATAGTAAAGCTCAGACAATAAGTCGTAAGAACTAGACCTTTAATATAACGACTTATTGAACAAGTAATAATAGAATTGTAAATACAATTATCAAATTATTAACAGAAGATGACGAAATTTGGCACAGTGTTACAATAGGGCTTTACACTGTCATAAAGACATTGGACTTCGTCATCAATTGGCGACTGATTCCGGTTTAATTGTAAATTTATTTTGAAACTAAGAATATGAATTCAGGTCTATTTAGGAGCTGAGAAAAAAAGCTAAATAAAGTTTTACGACTGGAGCAAGTCGTAAAACTTTGTAATACCATACCTATACTGTGTGGATCCGGCTCAGAATAGAAAACCCTATCTCTCCTGTGGGTGTCGTAAAAGGTGACTATGGGATTCGCCCGAGGATGGGCAGCAGTTTAACTGCTACCGCCCACAACAGAACCTATTGAAAAAGAAAATTCGTAACTCCTTCTTCTTAATTTCGTTAGTTGTATCTCCGAGTGGAAGCCGCGTAGCTGAGGACCAAAAGCGACTACAGAGCTGGTATATAGACATGCTAGCTAGATACTACATAATTCGATTTAAACGGACTAATAATTGAACTGTTTGTATATGATAAGCTGGTCACTATACGAAGTATTGCGTGAATAAAAAAAGGGCATAATATTTGAGATCAGCTTAATAATTTAAAAGAATATATTCAACTTTTACATTAGGCATCGTTCCAAATATTAAATTGCTTTATAAATTCGGGTGTTATTTTCACAACAAATTGTTGTTCTATTTGTTATTAACATTTAACACACAAATATATATTAAAACAAAGTGTTTATTAGCGATAGTATTAATATATGTCACATCGTTAGATTTCAGTATTTAACCGTGTTACTTACATGATTCTATTGCCTTCATTGGGTTATTTTAACTTTGACAATAATAAAATTATTATAATAAACTATTTAGAAAAGAGTATTTAGTATGTAGTTTTGATGGCACGTTTAGCGCCGTGGTTAGTCGCTTGGCTTTCTGCTCCACATGTAGTATATACAGGTTGTCCAGTAAATAGCACGACATACTGCAGGGGGTGAGAGCTTGGGTCAATACCTACCAAAAAAACAATATATGTTCAGCAAAATCTTACGGATTTACAGTAGTACAAAATTTTCCGAAATATCGAAAAATCTCTACCTTGACACAGATTTTTAAGCATCTCGTAATAAAAAATCCTTTTCTAGTTTATTAGCATATAGCATAGTTACTTTACTCATTGATAAGTCTTTATTCTATTAAAAACTAAAATGTTTTCAAGAAATACAATTTTTATTTAAATTTTCACAGTACAATTTTCTTATCTTAAAATTTAGTACTACTGTAAATCCGTAAGATTTTGCTGAACATGTATTGTTTTTTTGGTAGGTATTGGTAGGTCCAAGCTCTCACCCCCTGCAGTATGTCGTGCTATTTACTGGACAACCTGTATATTCACTCCTATATTTCCCGAAACGACAGGCAGGGGTATGCTATTGTTTATCCCGTTGTTGTTGGTGTGTATAATAAGGGCCGATCACAATGCTGTTTTAAACAAGCAACCTTTTATTTATTCTAGGCAAGCACTGGCCGCCCCAGGTATTGAACGCAGGACTTAATACTTGGCTACCGCTGCTTGTGGTTGCTAGCCCACTGAGGTAGTGGTTATGTAATGTGTTCCCTCTTCATTGTGAAACTAACAGCTTCATTAATCATCGTAAATGTAACCGGCCATTCGCAAAACCGTCTGTTATGACAAACACTCCATCAAATCTCATAACTCACAGTTGATTTACGCCTTACACGGGTCGACCTTAATAATTTTTAAAAGAACCGATATATTACAGTTTTAAAACAATCCAAGAGGTAAATATAATGATATGCCAGTAAATTGTTGGCAACGGTTGAACACAATCAAGGTTATGCCAGTTACAACGATGTTGACCGATTTTTAAGATAAATGGAATAAAAGTTTGTACTGTCCACCTCATTATAATGATTTACCAGTTGGCCTATATACGAATGGAGGATTTGACCCTGAAGTCAGGGTCATGACAATACTACTTAAATGGCAATGTAAGTAGGCAAGTACCTTAGCTGCCTCATTTTCCTAGTTTTAGGTCGTGTGGCTGCCAGAGGTCCGATTCTCAGGATGGGTAAAGTGTTGTTGGGCCTCCAGGAATTATCACTAGAAGCCCGCAGTTTGCAAATATGTCATTCATCATCATACCGGCCATACAACGTCCACTACTGAACAAAGGCCTCCCCCACAGATCACAATTGTGTCATAATTCTGAGGAGAATTTGCCAGTACTCACCACGGTTGGCGGGCGCAGAATGTCTACTGTTCCACAGAAAGGACGCTGCTGCCCATCCCTCTGGTTTAGAGTCCCTTGGTCGCCTCCACGGGAGGAGATGGAGTGGTGCTATATTCTTAATCCGGACACCACATGGATTATGTCATTGTGACACGCCAATAACTAAATCTACCGCCGCATTTGAAAGGTGTCTTGTATAACTGTAGGTACCTATAGATCTGCTCGACTCCTCGGGAATATATACGAGGGTGACGATATACTTCGTGTGTCTCAGTTAATACCAAAAGTAATAAATAAGAATGATTCCAAAATGTGTTCGATCCCTAAGATCGAAGAAGAAGAAAGGAACCCATTTTTTTGGCCATAGCGCCTGTACGATTGGTTTCTGTGAGTTGGGTGCCGATAAGGCTAGGTCACAACGTCTCACCAAATCATTTCCTACATTCGCCCCTTATCATGTTCGGCATGCCGCTATCGAATAGGCCTACTCCGAGCTTACGATATTGCAACTGTGTCTGTCCCTGTAACTAACAGGGCGTGGCGATACTTAAAATATTACTGGTTCCCATTTAGAACAATGGTACCTTCCCAGGTCCTGGCCTAAGAACTTACTTGTACGCAAGGACCAATTGGTCCTTCCTTACAAACAATAGGTACAATAAGAAATCATTTTCTTCCATTCATTCCATACAATAGAATAGAAATATAGTTTATTAAAAACGGACTAAGAAAGAACAAGGACCCATTAAGAATAGTAACACTTGAGAGATACTTCATCATCACCATCATATCACCCATGAGACGTCCACTGCTGAACAAGAGCCACCCCACAGATATCCATAATCGTGTCGTCATTATGGGTGGGAATTTACCAGTACTCGCCACGCTTGGCAGGCGGGTTGGTGAGCGCAGTATGGCTGCTGTTCAAAAGGGACACGGCTCCCCTCCCCTCTGGCTTAGAGTCACTTAGTCGCCTTTTACGACATCCACGGGAGGAGATGGAGTGGTGCTATATTCTTAATCCGGACACCACACGGACTATACTAATAATATCTATACTTGTAGCTACAAAGTAAAGTCTAAATCGTTTATCGGCCGAAATTCCTAATCGAATCTATTATAATAAAACACTTAAACGGATCGAATCTAATCCGAAATCTTTTGATTTGGGATTAGGGATTTGTCTGTTTTTTGTGTTAAATGTGATCTCGGCGAGCTATGGAGAGAGCTATGCTTGGTATTTCTCTACGAGATCGAATCAGAAATAAGGAGATTTGTAGAAGAACTAAAGTTGGCAATGGGCGGGCCACATTGCTCGTAGAACTGGTGGCCGTTGGGGCAAAAAGGTTCTCGAGTGGAAACCGCGCACCGGAAAACACAGCGTGGGACGACCTCCAACGAGGTGGACAGACGACCTGGTGAAGGTCGCTGAGACTCGTAGGATGAGGGCGCCATGTAACCGCTCGTTGTAGAAATCTATAGGCCTTTGTTCAGCAGTGGATGGCCTATGGCTGATATGATGATTATGTGATTTCAACATAAAATCAAGTTCAAAATTTTCACCTAAATATTTTGGATTGCATTGATTATAAACTTTGGCCGTTAAACGTCAACATAAGACAACCCAGCTAGGAGGCCTTCGTCTTCGCCAGATTGTCCGAATAAGCGGCGACATCTCTCGGAGACATGCGAGAACCGGCAATCGGGAATTCACAGCACGGGACATTTCAGAAAACTCCCGGTACGATATAATATCATTGTTTCGAACTAATTTGAAAGTTTTACTACTGATTTTAATTATAATGTTATTCCGAGTATTTCAGTACTATCAAGAATTAACAATGTCTACCATTTACTTCGCGATAATAATAATAATCATACTTACACAAAACGATTGTGATAAAAAAGTTATAGGTATATGAATAATGTTGCCATGGAGGAATTAAATGGTGCTACGAGAGGAACATGAATGTATTGTCCGTGTGGTGCCGGCTACGAATAGCACCGACCCATTTCATCCCTTGGGTGTCGTAAAAGGCGACTATGGGATTAACCGAAGGATGGGCAGCAGCGTCCTTATATTAACAACTGAACTGCGATCGCCAACCCGCCTGTCAAGCGTGGTGATTATGGCAAAAGCCCCCAATAAGCACACCAGACCCAGACCGGTCGGTCGGAATCGGTGTGGCGATATTTGCTTGGCGGGGAGGCTTGTGTCCAGCAGTGGACTTTATTTGGCTGAAACGACGAGGTATAGAATTTAATCATTACCACAATAACGTCAGAGTCCATTTTGCGATTTGGCTCCAAATGGCCCGGCAAGAATCTCAAATACGAGTACAAAAACCATGACGAGCGACCACCGTTGCGAATCTTTGCCTTCTCGCGTCGATGCGAGGCGAATATTGAATTCAACTTCTTTCGCAAGTCCGCAATATCGCATTCGAAAATCCTAGCCATGCTCGACCAAGCCTCGTACTTCGCCGTCTGCATCCTATATAACTCATTTGAACAATCCCAGAGCTCCGGTCGCTGCATGTACTCCTCAACTAAGCGTATTGCCAACTCAGGGGACCAATCTAGGTCGGCCATCTTTCCTCTCACTCCCGCACAATGTCAAGGTCGATAACGCACGACGGCGAAGCGATCACACCGAACAAGCGCGGATACTTATTCGAATTATGATCTATTTTTCGTTATACGAACGGCGAACGTGTATTCGGCACGCGTTCGCTCGCACGCGGCGCGAGCGGGGACTGCGGGTGCACGGACTGCACGCTAGTTCGGCGCGCGGTTCGGGGACTCTCGGGATTGTTCGTTCGCTCGCTTCGCTGCGTTCGGGATCGAGCGGCTCGGCGCAGGGCGGGGGTGGCCGGTACACGGTCGACAATACGTGTAAATAGGTACACCAAGTGCCCACATATCACCATGACCGTTTTAAAATTTTCTATTTAGTTTAGGATGGAGTAAGAATCTACTTATTATGTTATCTTAGACGGCACGGTTGGTGCAGTGGTTGATACAGTCGGCTGCTGCGCACCGGGTCGTGGGTTCGATTTCCGCACGGAACAAATATTTGTACGATCTGCAGGTAGTTGTTCCGGGTCTGGGTGTATTGTGTGTGGAATTTATGTCTGTAAACGCACCCACGACACAGGAGAAATCCTAGTGTGGGGCAAAGTTTAAAAAAAAAAAAAAAACACTATACTGTTGTGGTTCAAGTGTAGTTTAAATCCAAGCACTTAGATTTGATAACCAGATTTATGATCATCATAAAAACACAATTTTTTACTTTACTTTTTACTGAACTTGACTTAAAGTTGGGTTTCTTGCCATAGTAAAATAAAAAGAGTAAGTGCACTCGGCGCTTTGCTTGAGTTCTTTACGAACACGGAGTAGATTTATCTATTCCATGATTACCAACACCACCAAAACGTACTCACGTTTTTTTAAATCCTTGTAATCATCATTTTGGCCGAATGTAGTCCACTGCTGGACACAGGCCTCCCCCAAAGATCACCAAAATGACCGATATGGGTGTGTTGTAGGCTCATTGGGGGGTATTGTCATAATCGCCACGCATGGCAGGCGGGTTGCGGTTGAGTTTACTCGAAGGACGCTGCTGCCCATCCTCCGGCTAATCCCTTAGACGACTTTTACGACACCCATGGGAGGAGATGGGGTGGTGGCATTCTGAGCACCGGCACCATCCTTGGAATAAGATTGCGGAAATGTTAAAGTAAATAGTATGGAAAAGCAACTAGTTACAAAGTACGTTATTTATATTTTTTAGAAGCTAGTTTGTCGCTCCTGCCCGCAAGATGTAGGTATTGACTTTAAATACCTATCCATTATCCATTCCAGCTTAAAATCAACCACTGCTGAACAGAAGCCTCCCCACAATGACCGGTATGGTATGGTTTTGTGTTGTGTGCTCATCGAGGGGTTTTCGAGGGGACGACACCCAGAGGATGAGATGGGGTGGTGGTATTCTAAGCCGGCACCACACGGCACAAATACCTATAGCAACATTGCATTCAAACTACATACCCATAAAATGATGTGGTTGATAACATCGGCTCTTGACCTGAATTAGATTATCCATATTTTGGACAATTTCTGCGGTTTTACTTGTATCTTACGATGTTGTAACTAAAATATCTCGAGTTTTAAAATGTATTTCACTTAAATTAAAATGATTAGTTGCGATTTAGCCGAAATCATTGCGTGTAAATAATAATAATAATATGGAGAGTCCCCGGTACGTGTCCCATTACATTTTAGATTAAAATTCTCTAAGGGGCCTCTGCGTGTTGGACCCATGTCCCCGCATAAGCCTGTCAAAAGACCAGGTTCCCCCTTATAGGGGATATAAACCCGTGAAAAGAGAGACATGTAGATAATAATATATTAATAAAAATCGTTTATTTCTCCTCACATAATATAACTAGCGTAGATACACAATACATTTTCCATTTTCAAAATAACCTCTTGTCTTATACTTATTAGAAAACATCGACCGCTGGATATGGCTGAAATGATTAAATATAACCGGGAAACGAAAGGCTTTAACCAGTGTGTACCAGCGATGACATATGGCAATGATACGTCGTCACTCACTGTGGGCCTCACAAGAAAGCTCAATATCACTCAGCGAGCTATGGAGAGAGCTATGCTTGGTATTTCTCTACGGGATCGAATCAGAAATGAGGAGATCTGTAGAAGAACTAAAGTTGTCGTGCGGGGCAAATAGGTGGGACACTTTGCTCGTAGAACTGATGGCCGTTGGGGCAGGAAGGTTCTCGAGTGGACCGACCTGAGGGCCAATTCTCGTAATTTAAAAATGTTCAAAATATAGTTCCGATCTAGTCTCAGTACCATAAATGTCACAAATGGTATTCTCCTAAACTAACAAACAACGTCACACGTGAACTTACACTGTGATGAGATCGACAATGGATCTAAAGTTGATCGAAGTCAAAACGGTATTCTGCTAACATTTCGAACTGTCACATGTACTAAATTGTCATTAAATAAACGTCAAAATTGAGATTGAAATGAGACTAGATCAAGATTATACCGAAACCAGACTGAACTTTAAGAGTACATAGGCTGCACTAAAAGTATCGGGAATGGAATATTTCCACTGTTCCTGTCATATTAAAATCTTTTTAATTGAAAACTCCTTGGTTTTACAAATCGAATACCATTTATTTATTTAAAAAAAGATTCACGGTCTTGTCACAAGGTTTTGTCAAACTTGTTTAGTCGTTGAGAAAATGGAATTGACTCGAGAAAATTCAAGAGCGATGATTTATTATGACTTTCGAAGTGGTTTAACACAAAAACAGTGTGTTGACCGGATGATTTCTGCATTTGGTGATGAAGCCCCATCCAAAACCACAATTTATCGCTGGTTTGCTGAATTTCAACGTGGACGTGTCAAGCTCAGTGATGATCCTCGTCAAGGTCGTCCAAAAACTGCAGTTACCCAAGAAAACGTTGATGCTGTGCGTAAGCTGATTGAGGAAGATCGACATGTGACATACCGCGAAATTCAGGCAACTTTAGACATTGGCATGAGTCAAATACAAATAATCTTGCATGAACAATTAGGTGTAAAAAAGTTGTTTTCCCGATGGATACCGCATTTGCTATGTGAAGAGCAAAAAGCGGCTCGCGTTACTTGGTGCGTCAGAACTCTCGAAAGATTACACGCAGGATCCTCAAATGCTGTATACAACATCGTATCAGGTGACGAATCCTGGATATATGCGTACGAACCCGAAACGAGAAACCAGTCACGAGTTTGGGTGTTCGAAAATGAGTTAAAGCCAACAAAAATTGTTCGTTCACGGAGTGTTGCAAAAAAATGGTGGCCACGTTTGTCTCCAAAACCGGCCATGTTACGACTATTCCTCTTGAGGGACAAAGAACGGTTAATGCAGAATGGTACGCTAGCATTTGTTTGCCACAGGTCGTTTCTGAACTCCGTAGAGAGAACTGCAACCGCCGCATCATCCTCCATCACGACAATGCGAGTTCTCACACCGCGCACAGAACAAAAGAGTTTATAGAGCAAGAAAACATAGAATTATTAGACCATCCGCCGTACAGCCCCGACCTAAGCCCTAATGATTTCTATACTTTCCCTAAAATAAAGAATAAATTGCGTGGACAGAGATTTTCATCACCTAAAGAAGCTGTGGACGCCTACAAAACGGCCATTTTGGAGACCCCAACTTCCGAATGGAATGGTTGCTTCAATGATTGGTTCCATCGTATGGAAAAATGTGTCAAATTTCGCGGAGAATACTTCGAAAAGCAATAAATACATTTTTAAATAGTACTGTTGTGTCACTTCCTTGATTCCCGAAATTTTCAGTGCCGCCCTCGTAGCAGAATACCATTTTTTAGTCAATTCATAATTTAATCTCAGTTCGGTCAAGTTTCAGTCATAGTGTAAATTAATTACGAGAATTGGCCCTCTGGCCGCTGGGACTCATTGGATGCGGGCGGCATGTAACCGGCTGTTACGGAAATCTAGGGGGAGGCCTTTTTGCAGCAGTGGACGTCCTTTAGCTGATATGATGATGATAAGAAATCGGGGATCAAAAATCCCACGCGAGGCCTTCGGTCCAAGGTGCACTGGGCACGCACAGTTCACTATTCAAGTTATCATCTATACAAATAAATAAAATTGAAGTGTCTGTTTGTAATGTCAAAACAACACCTTTTTACTAAATGCATATGAAAGTATATACGGTACATATAACAAAAAAACATGTTTTTTGTCTGTCGTCTGTCTGTCTGTCTGTTTGTCCCGGGTAATCTCCGAAACTGCTGGATCGATTTTGACGGGACTTACACTGGCAGATAGCTGATGTTATAAGGAACAACTTAGCCTACATTTATTTTAGAAAATTGTAGGTAGCCAATCATACCGAGCGTACAGACCGCAAACGACAGCCGTACCACGCAACGCGTAAGTTTATTGGGAGTACCATTCGCTGTTCTATTCACTGCGTTTGTTATTCACCGATTGCTAGTTAAAAGTGGTAGATAAGAAGCATTGTATTTTGTACACCAATACGAGTAATAAAGTCGTTCTGCTCCATAAATCCAAATATAACATAATAAAGTTAACAATAATTTTTAATTTACTCTTTTTATAGGCAAATACAAGAAAATTCCTTCACTTGCATATTGTATATGATCCTTGATAAAGTTGTTATTTTCGCTTCGGGTTTTACATGTTATCCCCGAACAACACGACAATTTAACATAGTTTCACTTACGCGATCGAATCTCAACTGATGTTACAAAACGGCAATTTTTCCGGATGGCCCAAATTGGGCATGTCGCGGTGGTGCGGTTACGCCCCCGTACCACTTCTCCTTATTTCATATTTCTGTGGTTGCGCTTGTATGAAAATATCTATTCTTATTTCCCTACGCTTTTACGAGCGGCTTTCACAGTGGGTGGAAAGGATCAGTATTCTTCGGCGATCCCCTCGTAAAGTTTACTACAATAGTTGATCTCCTATACAATTTAAAACAAAATTCCCAAATAAAACCCTTAATACATTTGTAACAAAGAACCTGGGTAGCTATAAAACATCGACCATTACACTAGACCTGCCATGGTGAAAAAAATCTTAAGGTTCTGGGGCTCTGGTTACGCTTGCCTGTTAATAGATGTTGAAGTCCGGTGTATGTTGAGCGGTTCAGTTGTTCCATAGCTGTTGAGTCAACAGGAGGGCCGGTTGTTCTAAGGGGTCAAGAGGTCTGGTCGTGTAGTTCCATTCAGTGGAGTCTCGATCAATGAGGGAGTGCAAGAGGGCGAATTTACTCCACTCGAAGCGTTTTGTTGTCGGAGGGCAGGTCGGTCGGTGATAAAGTTAATGAAATTCTATTTCGTCTGAGGACACTGTTAATTTTATCGTTATTTATGTTTGCATATAATTTCTCTTTAGCTTGTGTGTAATTAAATGCGAGTTCTCATCCTTGATCATAATTTTATCTAGTTACAAATTTTATTTACGGCTTTAGCGTAGGGGTTAGTAATTGAATTAGTCGCTCATTTCAGATATTTATAAGTTATCCTCCATTGTCGGAATGATGCATAAATTTATGGAAATAAATTAACTTCGTGAATTGTATATCTAACAACCTCTCAATCTCTGTAGATATTTAACATAACACCGACTTTTAGTCACGGTGAAATTTAGTTAACAGTATTTAGTACGTACGTACCTACCCCATGTGCAGATCAGAGTTTGACTATTGAAGGAAATCAACGTGCGGAAACCTCTACGACTGATAGGGCTTCAAAATCTTTCATTGGAGTGTGTAGTTCGCCAACCCGTATTAGGCCAGCTTGGTGGATTAAGGCCTAACCTTTCTCATCGTGATAAAAGCCCCGTGCCCAGCAGTGGGCTAGTAATGGGCTGATTATGTAGGTACTATGAGGGTGAGCGTGCTCAATGGTGGTTTGCGTGGTGCGGGATTCTCACATGAAAATTCTTGAGGAATATTATATGTTAATTTATTTATATTTTTACTATTCACTTCTCGCAATCACATCGCAATACATTAATTACACAACCGACAAACTTGCTGTCTACAGCCCGATTTTTTTCTTAACTGTCAATGTCATTCTCACATTTAAACTTCAAATCAAATTCTTTTATAATAAATGGCTAGGATGTATTCCAAAGAATGTTAACCTCATTACAATACCTGTCCCACTAAAAACTGCGAAAATATTAATTAAGGGTTGTATTAATACAGCATAGTACTAATATTTAAGTACTAAAATCATGTAAACACACTATACAATTTATTATGTACTATAGTTTATTTAATATTATAAATCACATAAAAAAAAATCCTATTTTACTAATCCATTTTCCTACTTAAAAGATAGTATTATTAAAAACTAAATGAGGGGCAATATTTTCTATTTAATTAAGTTTTTTTAGCTATTCATCGATATAAATCACATACGGATTGCTGTATAAATATCTGATCACAATATGTCCTATCCTATATTCAATCTAAAAACTACTATATGATTTTTAACATGCAAAAATAAATACTAAAATAAAATACATATAGATTTCAACTCAATCGGAAAAAAGTATGATCTAACACCGCCTTAATCTATATTATACAGTATGTTCCAAAAAGTCGATTTCTTTTCATTTTACGTAGCGACGCGTCGCTGCATTGTCAATCGGAGCGTGGGGAGTGAAACAGCGCCACTGCGGATTTCCGAGCCATTGTCCAAAACTGTCGTAACTTAAAAACAATATGGGAGAGAACGAAAGATTATGCCGAATACGTAGTGTTGTGATTGTATATCGATAGATTTTTGTTTATATCGATGTTTATATATTTAATGGTGGTAAATCTCTGGCTGCAAAAGTTCAGCATGGAAAGTACCACCACAGTGCCAGATGTCCTGCCACCGTGTAGTAGAGTTTGAATTAAACACTATTGTGTTCCGGTTTAAAACCGCTAGCAAGTGAAATTACTAGGCATAAGACACTAAATAGGCATAAGCCGTGTGGAAATGGTTCGTGCCGGTTCAGAATACCACCACCCCATTTCCTCCCGTGGGTGTCGTAAAAGTCGACTATGGGATTAGCCGGAGGATGGGCAGCAGCATCCTTCGAGTACATTAACAAGTCAACTGCGATCGCCAACTCGTCTGCCAAGCGTGGCGATTATGGCAAAACCCCCCAATGAGCCCACAACACACCCATATCGGTCGTTGTGGTGATCTTTGGGGGAGGCCTGTGTCCAGCAGTGGACTTCATTCAGCCGAAATGATGAAGACACTAAATACCTAATGTGTCGAGGTGACGAACGCAGGACTTATAGTTCTGGGTAGGACGTGACGCAAGGTACAACCGGGTGTATGACTTGCTAGATCCGTCACTGAATTTATTAAAAATGTGGTTTTTCAAGTGAACTGTTTTCTTGACGTCAACATTTGGAATGACACGATTTCTATTTTTAAGATGCAACATATTAAATGTTTGTTACCTAATTATTCATATTTTTATGCACATAAGGTCAATTAATTTATTAATAATTGACAATGAAAATAAAAAATTAGTTATCTACCCTGGTATGATAAAATTGCGATTATGACTTGCTCGGTGTGGCGATTACTGCTTCGTCTAGATTTATTGACGTGGTAAAGTGTTTCTTGAAATATGGATTGCATAAAAATATGTTTTTCTTGTGAATTATTTCTTTAACGTCAAAATTTTGAATGACAAAATGTCTATATTTAATATGCAACAATTAAAATGCTTGTTACCTAATTATTCATATTTTTATGCACATCTGACGTACGTGTGTACGACAAGGCTATTTTCTTACGTCTCGAAGAAAACTTGTATTGGTGCCTGGTGGTAATCAGCTTATAGGTAATTATTTTTAATTAGTAAGTTCCGAAATACAACTCGTTATCTACCCAGGTATGATCAAATTGCGATTATGACCTGCTGACTCTGGTGATTACTGGTTTATCAAGATTTTCTCAAATATCGCAACAATATCGTATGTAGGACCGCCGACGATTGGAAGATGCCCTTTTTCAGGAGTGATATTGCTCAGGAAATATTGCTTAGGAAATAATGCTCGGGAAATATTGCTTAGGAAATATTGCTCAGGAAATATTGCTCAGGAAATATTACTCGGGAAATATTGCTCAGGAAATATTGCTCAGGAAATATTTCTCGGGAAATATTCCTTAGGAAATATTGCTCAGGAAATATTACTCACCACAACATTGATCAGCTGTGATGAAATGAATTGACTAATGTTTATTATTATCACATCAGCCAAAGGATATCTGCTAAACAAAGGCCTCCCCAGAAATTTCCACAATTGCGTCGTCATTTTGGGGAATACGCCAGTACACTCCTGGTAGGTTGGTAAACGCAGTATGAATGATGTTCCACAAAGGGATCCTGTAGAACCGCCGCAGTCGTGGAAATCTACAAATGATTACAAGTGATGCCCCAAAACTGTTTATTGCCTGTAATATGTAGTTCCATTCTATCTCCGTCTCTTGTCGCTCTGATAACAACAAGAGCTAAAGAAAGTTAGAAAGACTAAAAAAGAGAAAGTATTTTGTGGCGTAAATCATTATATAGGCAAAAACATGATAATTGAATAGTGCCCAAATGGCCATCAGCTCAGTATGTCAGGTGGCAGTAGCAGGTGCCACTCCCTACTTCGGAGGATCTTTTATAATCCCCGCTTTCTACGGCATTACAGTGACCTCCAAAATCCTCCCCTCCGCTAGAGTGGGTGACCGCATTACAGTCATCCATTCTGAGATGGGCCTAAAAGTGTTACCAATGGGTGGCTCTTGTATAACTGTGCTCGAGATCCTGGAGCCCCCCTTTAGTGCTGAGAATGACCACCCCAGTGGTTTTAGCCGCTTTTTACAGCATACCCCTCCGCCCTTCCCCGGGGCGGAGAATGTCCACGAATTTCCTCCCTAACGCTGATTTTCAGCTGCAACCGACGTATACCATACGCTCGAAGCTAGTAGGATAGGTATATATCAATTCTGTAATTACGTAAATAATGACACGTAAAAGAAATTACATTTTTTATTTTATTTTAAATAATGTTTATAAAGCATGCATGGTACGAAAATACACATAATACCGTATATGACGTGACAATTTGTCACTGGACATTGTCCACAGGTGTGACATGTGCAGGTGCACCAAAATAGGGGTTCGCATATTTACATAATTTGTACCAACAGCTAACTAATTTCGTTAATTATGCATCGGGCATGCAACACGGCACCGTAAAATTGTGCCTCAAATTTACGCAATGGAATTTTGAAGTCAAAATATACTTTTAGGATTGTGGAAAATTCTTTAATTAAGTTTTTGTTTAAAAGTGTAATGATACCTCTTTTTTGTTGTCGGGATATCCTCGTGCACTTTCTCCGCCCTGGAAAAGGGTATGGAGGGTTATGCCATGCTCATACCAGCTAAAACCCCAGGGTGTTTCTCTATTTACCTATGGCAGCGCCGTGAATTCGTCGCGGTGGTTGAGAGGGGTGACCTCTCGCTTGGCCTGTTCATGGTCAGGGGTGAGAGTGCGTGGGATGCCGGCGCCTCCTTTTGCGAGGACGTGATGCAAGCAAAGGAGGTTGTAGAGCGGGGGAGCATTTTTGAAACCGTCAGTTAAACGTTAATAATTGAATTAACCGTGTGGTGTCCGGATTAAGAATATAGCACCACTCCATCTCTTCCCGTGGATCTCGTAAAAGGCGACTAAGGGAATCAAAATCAGAGGGATGGGCAGCAGCGTCTCTTCTGTGCTACGGTAGCAATACTGCGCTCACCGACCCGCCTGCCAAGCGCTGTTAGTATTGGCAAATACCCTCCAAAATGATGACACGGTTGTGAAAAGCTTAGGGAGATGCCTATGTTCAGCATTGGACGTATAAATGGCCGATATGATGATTATCATGATGTTATATGATGATAACTGAATGTATTTCCTCAAGAGCGTTCATAGCAGCGTCCCGAGGATGAATTCGTGGAGGCCTATGTTGTTTACGTTACAAAGAGATACTGCTTTGCAACCAAACATAGAGCCAACTATTCTCTAATTGGACTATTCTCAGTGGGAGACTAGATATACTTTTCACATACCTACATATTTGTTGAATACTCAAGTCTATATTGATATTCATCTTATCTTCCCACAGATTACGTCTTAAGCTTTTTACAAGGGATTTCTCAAAGATACGGTAAGTTTGCCAACTGCTTGTGAGGCATTAAAGGCTAACGGGGTTAAACGTTAAGACCACCTACACAAACAAGTAGATCTCAGGGCAAGGATTATGTGTTGACTTCTGTTTTACTAAAGTTCCTTAAATATCTAACATACATAGGATTATTATAATATAACCACAAAATATTGTCAGCAAGAGAGTCAAAGCTGAGCTTTCCTATTTAGATAGTAATTCTAACTGATAAAGTCTGATCTTCAGGGTTATCTTGAGTTGGTTCTCTTACTGACATATGTTTTAATCTCATCCTCCGAGCTAAATTACTTCTTATTATAACCATCACTGCAGCAAATTCTCTACTGCTGGACATAGCCATTCCCAAAGATCACCACAATAACCGGCCTGGGTTTACGTTGTGTGCTCACTGGAACATTTTGCTATAATGTCCACGCCTTGCAGGTGGGTTGGCAATTGCAGTTGAGTGGTGAATTTACTCAAATGAAATTACTACTATTTGTAATTACTCACATTTATCAAACATAATTTCTTGATAGACAGTCAGAGCCCGTAGCCGTTGGACTATTGTCACTTTTTTTTTTGTTGGGCTTCTCGCTTACATTTCAGGAAAATGTGGTTGCTTGACCGGTCATTTCTGGCGAAGCCAAAAAAGGCCTCCAGCTGGACTTAAATTTAATATTAAAAACTAAGCAACTTTCGCATAGGGCGCCCCCTGCGGGACACGGACCTTGGCTTAGGGCGTTGCTGGGGATAACAAGCTATTGTTTTGGGGACAGCTGGATCGGTATTATTTAAAATGTATTATGGGACATTTAAAGCTACATGCTCGGCACGGGCCGTAAGCAAGAGACGGGAGGGAGAAGTGCTAACTTGAACGGGAAAGTGACGCGGCTTTAGGCCTTCGCAACGTCGGTGAGGCGGGCATCCTCGGCGGCGAGGGCGGTAAAACGGTCGGGTGTTGAGTGAACGAGATAACGCGGGTCCCTTTATGTGATCTAACGTGATTTCATCGTCTGGACCGACCAGAACGTGCCTCGGGCGGCGTACTCAACTGATACGGTTGATAATCGGCGGCTGATACCACAACTATTTTCACTACACTTAATTAGTTCTTTGTATTAAATTTACATTGGAAACAAAAGAAATCCTTGCATATCCAACTTTATCTCATTCCCAATTTTTCTCATACAGTTTATCGATATCATCCACACAGAGCATCGACAGCCGAACGAACAAGGATGCACAACTTATCGTGAAGCTAGAGATTACTCGATGGGGCTCGATCCCTGCCTATCTCCGCTCCCAGCCAACAATGAGTAGCATTTGTGACGTAAAATTTACGAGCCTCTTTTACGAGTGCAAAATAGGTGGGACCATTTTACGACCCACCCTGTATAATAAGGGTGCGCTATAGTATATGCTAAGTTTGGAGATAAACAAATAAATGTTGTTGGTTATATTTTTGTTGGGATGTGACTGTGCGAACGGATTTAACCCTTTATTTACTAGCAAAGATAATAGTACAAAGTGCAGTAATAAAGTAGTGGATTTATGGTATAAGTTTTATGCGTTATAGGCTCGGCAAACTACTAACGGCGTAAGGGCGTACCTGATGAAAGTAATTATTTTTATTACTGATGCATTAAAAACCTAAGGCTTAAGATGAAATGCCTTGTTTTCCCGTAAAATTACTGACTGTTTCTACCCTTCACCCGCGACACCATTACCCTCACACATAGTTGTTATGACGGGTGAAGTAGGTAGAATTGTAGTCGGGCGCGCACATTGGGGAGTCTGCGTGCTTATACTGAGTGACCCCCGAGAAGACGGTGGTGCGCACGTGGTCACGTGCCGCCGTGTGCGCATCAGAGCTCACAG
Organism: Diloba caeruleocephala; assembly: GCA_947459985.1. Classification (NCBI taxonomy): domain Eukaryota; kingdom Metazoa; phylum Arthropoda; class Insecta; order Lepidoptera; family Noctuidae; genus Diloba; species Diloba caeruleocephala. Next base: position 666,322 of record OX381620.1, on the reverse strand, counting down.
CACAGAGACTCGGGGGGATCCTTTACAATCCTCCCCGAGAAGTGCCTGGGGGCGGCCGTTTTACAGACGCCTGCCCTCCGCTAGAGGGGGTGACAGCTTTACAGTCATCCTCTCCGAGATGTGCCTAAAGGCGTGGCACCAATGGGCGGCTCTAGTGTGATCTTACGAGGACCTGGAGCCACCCTTCGGTGCTGAAGATGACCGCTCCAGTGGATTTAGCCGGTAGGAGTCCGGCATACCCCTTCGCCCTTTCCCGGGGTGAAGGAAGTTCCATGTAGAAGTTCCACTGGACACCAATAAAAAAAGGTAGAATTGTAGTACCTACCACCCCGGTTGAGCTCTTCACATGGAATTCTACCCTCATAGCCAGTTGCACTCATTGATCGGTAAACGATAATGGTGGACGATGACGGAGGTAAAGCGACGCTCGGCACGGTCAGTTTATGGATGGGTGACCGCATAGTGGTAATAGAACTGAGTCTCCGTGCTTCGGAGGGCACGTCAAATCTTCGGTCCCGGTTGTTGTCATTCGAGGCAGTCGTTACGGCAAGTCGGAGGCCTTTGCGCGGCTTGAAAAAAAAGTTGACTCAATAAAAAAAACTACCACTAAAGGGTGTTCTGGCTATGTTTGTAAGTACTGAAATAAGTCGCTGATGTACTGCATCCCTTATCGTAAAGGCCTGTAACCATAAGAGTGATTTGATAGAGATCATCAAAAGCGTTTATATGTAACAAATAAGATTCCTTTGCTGCTAAATGTATTAATATCAGTTATACCCACTGACTCGACCTTGGGTACTTGATCCATAAACGAATACCTACATTGTATGCTGCACTCCATGGCTCTACTGCAATCCTTAATTTCCATAGCATTCCTTGGAAAGCGTCCATGTTTTGGCTTTGTGCGTAAATTCATTATTAAAAAGAAACGGAAACAGCAAAATTTTTGTATTCGTTCTTTTTCCATATACTTTGAAAAAACCTAAATTATACTAGACGGAGTACAGAACGAGGCATTCGATAAGACCAAGTATTACATTGCCAGTGCCGATGGGGGCTCGGCAGTTACGTTATTACGTCAATTGTTGCCTGACAGGGAGGACATTAATTCGGGTGCATTCGTATAATAGAAGCCATAAGATGAATTCGTTTGGTGGCATTCTGGATATTATGGTCAACAATTTCTGTCCTAAACATTATTTATATAGGCCGCCAATGGACGGCTCTAGTGAGATCTTAAGAGGACCTGGAGCCCCCTTCGGTGCCGAAGATGACCGCTTCAGTGGTTTTAGCCGGTAGGAGTCCAGCATGCCCCTTCGCCCTACTCCGGGCAGAGGAAGTTCATGAAGAATATCCACTGGAGACCTTTAAAAAAAGGTACAAAAGAAACAGAGCTACACAGTGCCAACTATGCTGATGATTATTTAAAGAGACGAGCAAGTCATCGTCTGGTGGTAAGCGTCACGCTTGTCCTGCTACCCAGGGCTAGTCCTGCGTGGAACCACGCTGTGCTCGTCACCTCGAGACATTACTTATTTAGTCATATATTCTCAGTAATATTACTAGCTATAGCCCTTTTAAAGCGAGACACAGTAATATCCACTTGTTGTTCATAGATTGCTGATACCCAATGTTCCAGTCCCAATACTAATTACATGTATTTGCAGTCTCATGCTAACCGGGGTTGTTCGCCCATTTCTTTCTTTCTTACGAGGTCTTTTTAGCAACTAATCAAAGGAGCCAATCTTCTTCCTTTCTCCTTTGTTTATAATTAATGACCCGCGGGCTGATTAGCTAGAAACAGCAACAGCAGACGCGATAGCAGCTATCGCAGCGAAGGATCCGCCAGTGGCAAAGCGTCAAAAAAATTGGTATTACGTAAGGCATCGCCCGCCAGTCGCTATTGTGGAAGATGCATAGTTACTAGCGCCAGTAGCCACCAGTGGAACTAAAAAGAATGAACGTTTTTAGTTCATTGATTGTCCGACAGAAGCGCGTCAGAGATCTTCACCTATTTAGTCGCTATCGGCAAATAGGTAATACCAAATTGACGTTTGACAGCGGCGCTGGAGCAATTTACGCCTGTTGCAAAGCGTCTGCGACTTGGGTAATCAGTCCGCCGATGATTTTATGGCAAGGTAACCAGCTGAACCTTTGTCACCCTCCACCCGTTATACACATGACGTCACTTATCAATCACGAATCCAAATTTACGAACCATAAAAGTACAAAAAGATCCAAATTGTACATTAGCATTAAAAGCAACAATGCATCGCATGGGATCGAACACAATACTTCGCAAAAGTAATAATATTTAATTATACGGCGTGGTAACAAAGAGTTGGCAAATGGCAACCCTGTTCTGTTCCGCTTCAAATAGTTTGTGTGTACATGGTTTTAGAGTTCTGCGGACAGATATAGGGAATAGTGATTTACGGAGCTTCGACTTCGAAGCCAATATGTCCGACATGTTGAAGAGCAAAGTTGCAGTTGTGTTTTGTTTCATCATATCAGCCAAGGGACGTCCACTGCTGAACAAAGGCCTCCACAGATTTCCACGAAGTCCGGCAACATGCCACATGCATCCAACGGCTCCCAGTGACTTTCACCAGATCATCCATCCATCTCGTTGGAGGTCGTCGTACGCTGCGTTCAAAGTTCAAATTCAAGTTCTTCATTGCATTTCCGGTGGGCTGTCTCCACTCGAGAAACTTTTTGCTACAACGGCCATCAGTTTTACGGGGAAAGTGCCGTGCCCATTGCCACTTCAGCTTACTTATCCTTTCAGCTATGTCGGCAACTTTAGTTCTTCAACGGATCTCCTCATTCCTGATTCGATCTCGTAGAGAAATGCCAAGCATAGCTCTCTCCATAGCTCGCAGAAGGACGGTATTTAACAATACATTTCTACTGCACAATATTGAAATTATTTAATCAACTTCAAAATCTGAAGTCTAATGAGACAATCACTAATTAACTTTTTCCCTTATACGGAACTTTAAGCACTCAAAGGGCCTCACACTTTCCCCTTAAAGTGGTAGGTACTAGTTACTGTGTTCGTGTAAGTTTCGTCGGTATTTGCATTCGACTCCAGCAATACGGTACATTTTATGTATTTATCATATTGTTGTTTTTCTTCAAATACCGCACGGCTAAGTGGTGTGGAGAGAGATAAGAGCAACCATTATGGAGTTTTATTAAGTGTGAATTAGATTCTTGTGTGAATTAACGAACTGCATATTGCAATTCTATAAGAACTCACTAGCATACTCAGTTCTGAAGGGGCATGCTGGACTCCTACCAGCTAAAACCACTGGAGCGGTCATCTTTGGCACTGAAGGGGGGCTCAAGGTCCTCGTAAGATCACACTAGAGCCGCCCATGATGCCACGCCTGTAGGCACATCTCGGATGGGATAACTGTAAAGCGGTCATCCCCTCTAGCGAAGGGAATACGAATGAAAAAAGGTCGCTCCCCGGCAGGAAGTGCCCCGGGGAGGATTGTAAAGGTTGAGAGGATCCTCGCTATGCGCTGTGCTGCGCACACGGCGACACTGATATTGGGCCCTAGGGTTGTGACATTTCAATTTAGACATTAGGTTTAGTACACGAGAAATGCTTATCGTTCCGGATTTCGAGCCGAACTCAGAAATTCATGTTTGACATTCACAACGAGATGACTTTACTTATTCTTGGCCAATAACCAAACGGCACAGGGAAGTACTACAATAACTTTAAACTAAAATACACACACACTGAAATTAACTGTGGTCAGCAGCTATGCTTACACGAGGCAATCCACTTAACTACGACACAATAGCGTTGAGAGAAGCAGAAGCGTAACTAGGGTGCATTCTTGAATTAAATGCGGCGGTCCGTCATTATGATAGAATAGAAATTACTCAATTCGTAGCACATATACTATGGATATTTCTGGAATCACCTGAAGCCCTATGGTAATGGTTGTATAGGCAGAATACTTCTCAGGCTACTAATGAAACCTTCATACAAAAAATGATGCTAGAAAAATGCAAAGGCAGTAGTAGAGTCAACGATATATACAACTTACCCATTACCTTAAAGACACAAGTTTAAGAATAAAATCACAGACTTAAGGAAATTAGAATCCTAATGTTTTTCAAACTGAACAAACATTTACATAAATATTACTACTGAGCAGGCCTCCTTGTCCAAGTTGCTTAAACAATTAGATTTTAAAGGCGACATTACCCTTTCCTTTATTGAAGATGTGATCGAAATAGGATGTTTATTCAATTTCTGAGCATGGAACACACAGTGCTCTTTATAGTTAACGGTATGTTTGAACTTGTCAAGTGAAAATTCAAATATTATGTTAGACTGGTTTAAATTTCCTGTGAATTAATAACATTCAAATGGGTTCGTGCTTCTATCGAATGGGCCAACTGTTTTGAGAAAAGTTCTGTGGGTCGTCACGTTTTTAATGCTTATAAATTGATTATTGTTTTATTATTTTCTAATTTCTGTTTTCTTGGAGTATTATTATATTTTAACTATCCTTATCAGTTGCGCGTATTAAGAGTCTTCTATCTGCGTCAAATTGATTTTGTGTCCAAACTTCGGTTTGTGTACCACTATGCTTTTCTTTAATTTAATCATTTAAGACGAGGTACTGCAGTTATTTTTTAATTTCTTGCTACGGGACTGTGTGTGAAGTATCCTACTTATCTTGTGCGTTAAAATGTTCTTCACAAACGGAGTAGCTTGAAGCTGATTTGTTTATCAAATTTTGTCTAATATGAAGCTCTTGGAACGCCTGGAACAGCACACGTCATATTGATCTCGCAGACTGTAACAAACTTTAATCTCTCGATAGCTGATATAGAACAACACCATTTCAACTCTAGCAACGACCGCACTGTTTTAAACACGAGAAATAGCAATGACAAGTTGCAACAAGCACGCAAATGCAATTCATTCAACAATATCCAACATGCTTCGCTAATTTACACCACCATACCACCTGCCTTAGTCAGAACTCCATCCTCACAACCTTGACCATCAGTCTAGCGGTCAACAATTCAATTTAAGTGAAGCTTTAAGCTCCGTGTGATGGAAATGTGGAACAAGCTCCAGTCAGCGGTTTTACCAAACACATACAACATGGACATTCAATAAAAGAGTGTAGATAGGTACATCTTCCTAAAAGGCCATGAGCGCATCAGTAGCTCCTCTGGTGTTCATTTAATCATAGGCAGCGGTAACAGAAACAAAAGGCCATGACTCTTTTTGAAATTTGCATTGTGCAGTCGCTGTAACTTTATGATTATATCTAATGGCGCTACTACTTGTCTTTGCATTTATTATGGCTTCAACGTGTACGTCAGTATCGGCACTGGATCAGACAGCACTGTACGGCTTCCCTGCAATTATGCATTTTGCACATTTAATGCTTATAACTTAGTTGTCGTGTCACGTAAGCTTATTTAGGAGAGGTAAGTCTTCATTAGGCTGAAGTCATGTAAAATATTGCTCTGAAGGTGGAAACGAACCCTTTATAGAGGTAACCGATGTCAGGTATGTGCGATCTTGTATAGTTTCGAGGATACATCAGCCATAACGGATCGAACTATACTGGTGATAGGTCTTTGTGCAAAAGTTCAGCCAGGTAGGTAGGTCGAACGGATCGGGCAAGATCTCTCTCTCTGCCAGTAGTAGTGTCGGCTATGCTGGTGGAGCATGAAAATTGGAGTGCGGCGGTCTCCCTCTGTGAGAGCGTCATGCTCCAGAAGGAGGTCGCTGATCGGGATCGGGAGAGGGCCAATCTCGCTCGGAGAAGGAGGACACAGAGCCGAAGTAACAACCACCGCCCGTGTCCTACACGCCTGAGCCCCCTGTCGTTATTATGGCGGGGGCCGTGGGGGTCGTGAGTGCGCCTTGAGGGAAACCTGCGTACTCATACCGGTGACCCCCGGGATGACGGCGGTGCGGATGTGGTCACGCGCTGCCGTGTGCGCCGCACAGCGTATAACGAGGTTTCGGGGGAATCCTTTACAATCCCCCCGACAGGTGATCTCTTTACAGTCGCCTTCCCTCCGCTAGAGGGGGTGACCGCTTTACAGTCACAGTTTTCCCCTCCGAGATGTGTCTAAAGGCGTCAATGGGTGGCTCTGGATGGAGATCGTTTGAGTTCCTGGCGCCTCCCTGAGGTGCCGAAGATGACCACTCCGCTAGTTTTAGCCAGTAGGAGTCCGGAATAACCCCTCTGCCCTTTCCCGGGGCGGAGGAAGTAGACGATGTTTTTACACCGGATCAATGAAGCTCTAGTGTCAAGCATTCGAAATACAGTTATATCTAACTTTAATGACTGTATTCCGGTTTGCAGGGCACTATAACTATTTATTTATTGTATACCAATCGGTAAAAGATACAAAATGAAGCGCTTAAAGTTATATCTTAGAGTACAATGGGCGACCTTATCACACTCGGCGATTTCTTCGGCTAGTGCAATTACTGGGCATATGAGACAAAAACAATCATAACAGTACCATAACATAACATCTAAAATAGAATGATGGGCCTCGTCCTCTCTGTGAAACAGTCGCCATACTGCGCTCACCAAGCTCTGCCAAGCGTGGTGAGTATTGGCAAATACCCCCCAAACTGATGACACAGTTGTGGAATTCTATGGGGAGGCATTTGTTCAGCAGTGGAAATATCAATAGCCGAGATGATGATGATACTAAATAACTAATGACTCCAGGTAATCAACGCAGTGTGGTGGTAAGCGGGCTAGTCCTGGGTAGCATAATAATAAAAGTATTATGGGCACGAGTGACGCTAACCACCAGGCGAATGACTTGACCGTCTCGTCCATAGGTGTTTACAAAAAAACTTATGATGATAGCTTGGTTAATTTGTTACAACGACTAAAATAAATCGTTAATTATGTACAGAAAGCCGAGTGTGAGTTTCTTTCTACCGACTTCAAAAAGGATGAGGTATTCAATTCGATGCGTATTTTTTTTTATTCAGGTTGTCTTTTTTACTGGACACCCTGTATATATGTACACCGATTACTCCGAGATTTGTAGACCGATTTATGCAATTATTTTTTAATAGGTGCAGAATGCTTTCGAATTGCTCCCATATAAATTTCATTACATTTTATTAAGTAGTTTTTTCATCATTTCGCCCGAATGAAGTCCACTGCTAGACACAGGCCTCCCTCAAAGATCACCACAACGATCGATATGGATGTGTTGTCTCATTGGGGGGTTTTTACCATAATCGCCACGCTTGGCAGACGGGTTGGCGATCGCAGTTGACTTGTTTATGTACTCGAAGGACGCAGCTGCCCTCCTCCGGCTAATCCCTTAGTCGATTTTTACGACACCCACGGGAGGCGATGGGGTGGTGGTATTCTGAGCCCACACCACACGGTAGTAGTTTTTTAACCAGCTATAATAAACAGGTTTAATTTTACTGCGCTTATCTAGATGATGTCTTAATAGTTTCGATTCTTAAATTATTTTTAGTCTTAGATACAGATACTTACCAAATTGGGAAAAGTTCTTCATTTATCTATACAAATAAATGAAATTGAAGTGCCTGTTTGTAATGTCATCATAACAGATTTTTACTAAATGCGCATGAAAGTATGTATGGTACATACAACAAAAAAACAATTTTACAATTTTTTGTCTGTCTGTTTGTTCCGGGTAATCTCCGAAACGGTTGGACCGATTTTGACGGGACTTTGACTGGCAGATAGCTGATGTTATAAGTAATAACTTAGGCTACTATTATTTTAGAAAAATAATTAGGGTTCCACGCAAAAAACAAAAACCCTTGAAATCCAACATATGTATTCTATGTCAAGTGTCTGTGTCGAAGTACTCTAAATTTATTTTAAATTAAACGCGGGTGAAACCGCGGGTCCCAGCTACTTTACACTAAAAAGAAACAAATAAAACTTTTTAACAAAAAAAAAACATGTCGTAATTTTTGTAATCGAAATTTAAACGCGTGTTTAGCGCTCCAATTGGCTAAAGAGTTTGGAGCGGACCAATCGCAGCGCGGAATGCGGTTACGTTCCAATTACGAAAAGAAACTCACACTCGGCCCTCAGAGCTTTTTGCCCTTCAAAGCCAACTTTGAAACTTAAATCAACCTAACAAAAAAAGTAGTCCTTCATCTTTCTCGAAGCTTCTCTCTGTAGATTAACATGACTCGACATCTTTTTTTTACCGGCCTAGATTGAATAACAACTTTTTGCCGGCCGGCCGCTGTCGCTAAGTGAAGCGAAGGAAGATGGCGGACGGCGGAGGGGAGGGGCGCTGCGTACGCGCTGCTGGTGAAAAATATTGACACAACACTTTAGCGTCTTGTTGCTGAGCTGATTTTTTTAAAGATTTTTATACTTACACCATGTGTTTCTATTTCAGCACGTGATGTAAGAAAGACGCTGTATTTAAAGTCGAGTTTTAAGGAAAATAATGAAAATATGTAGGTTTGTTGTAGAAACAATCATCTACTGTGTCATTGTCATCATTTATTCTATGCTGTGAGTAAAATAATAAGATCTTTATGCATTGTCATGTTAAAACCGAACCGAACACAGTGTTTTTAAAAAACAAACAAAGAGACAGTTTTTACTGAGTATTATATACGACGACTCCCTGATGTTGCTCCTCCCTACATTTGATCATATGTTGCGATGTAAATATATGTACACACATGAATCTCATGTGCACAAACACCCAGACCCGGTATAACCTGTAGATCATACAAATATTTGTTTTTTGCTCTGTGCCGGAATTGTACCTACAACCAGTAGCGTAGAAAGCCAATCGCTTAGCCACTGCACCATCTGTGCCGTCAGAAACTGTCACTGCTAAAATTTGTCCTTTGCCATTTCGGCTGAATAAAGTCCAATGCTGGACACAGGCCTCCCCTAAAGATTACCAACCACGACGACCGGTCTGGGTGTGTTGTGTGGTCATTGGGGGGTTAGCCATCATCGCCACGCTTGGCAGACAGGTTGGCGATCGCAGTTGAGTTGTTAATGTACTCGAAGGACGCTGCTGCGCATCCTCCCGCTAATCCCATAGTCGCCTTTTACTACTATAATAAAACAATTTTAAACGGATTAGATCGTGTATACTAGGATGACATCCTGCGACCACGAATGCAAAAACAAAAATCTATAATACACCGTGTGGTGTCCGGATTAAGAATATAGCACCACTCCATCTCCTCCCGTGGATGTCGTGGCGACTAAGGGAATCTAAACCAGAGGGATGGGCAGCAGCGTCACTTCTGTGAAACGGTAGCCATACTGCGCTCACCAACCCGCCTGCCAAGCGTTGCGAGTATTGGCAAATACCCCTCAAAATGATAACACAGTTGTGAAAATCTATGGGGGGAAAACTTTGTTCAGCTGTGGACGTATAAATGGCAGACATGATATGATGATAATATACGCGTTCTAATCCGTTTAAAATTGTTTTATTATAATCTTTAATAATCGCGAAAACCTAAGACGCCTTTAAATACACCCACGGGATGGACTGGGTTTGTGCTGTTCGTAGCCAGCACCACATGGCAAAATCTATATTTAAGTATATTTCATTATTATCGCCATCTTAGCCGAAATACGTCAACTGCCGAACATAGGTTTACCCCAACGATCACCACAACGAACGGTCCTGTGCTACTCCATCCACCGAATTCCCGCAACCTTCACCAGGTCGTCAGTTCACCTTGGGGGGTTTGCCCACTACAAAACTTTTCGGTTCCATCGACCATCCCCTCCATCGTCCACTCCACTTAAATTTAATAATAAAACTATATGTTATACTAGCTGCCCGCCCCAGCTTCGCACAGGCAGGTACATGCAGACCCGATTGCAGCGCCACCTACCGGGTACAATTGTGAATCTAAACCATCCAGGGACCCACTCAAACATACACAAATCATCATAATCGGTCCAGCCGTTTAGGAGGAGTTCAGTGACATACACACGTACATAAGACTTATGTATAGGTATCATATCGGCCATTTATACGTTCACTGCTGAACAAAGGCCTCCCCCATAGATTACACAACTGTGTCATCATTTTGGGGGGTATTTGCCAATAGTCACTACGCTTGGCAGGCGGGTTGGTGAGCGCAGTATGGCTACCGCTTCACAGAAGGGACGCTGCTACCCATCCCTCTGGTTTGGATTCCCTTAGTCGCCTTTTACGACATCCACGGGAGGAAATGGAGTGGTGCTATATTCTTAATCCGGCTACCATACGCACTTGTATAGGTATAAAATTATCAAATTAATTAATCAACTGTTTGTTCGCTTTACCACCATGTCGTACTAATTATGGTCAACATTCGCCGTTATATCGGATGTGTTCAACTTTTAATGTTGTGTGCCAAGAACTCGATCCATTAATACATCGGTCAAAAGTACCAAACAATCTTACCTCTCTAAATTATAATTTATTTTGTTATTTAATTTGCCGTGTGGTGCCGGCTCAGAATACCACCACCCCATCACCTCTCGTGGGTGTCGTAAAAGTCGACTAAGAGATTAGCTGGAGGATGGGCAGTCCTTCGAGTACATTAACAACTCAACTGCGATCGCCAACCCGTCTGCCAAGCGTGGCGATTATGGCAAAACGCCCCAATGAACCCACAACACACCCATATCGGTCGTTGTGGTGATCTTTGGGGGAGGCCTATGTCCAGCAGTGGACTTCATTCGGCCGAAATGATGATTTAATTTTAGTTGATAATAGTTAATTTGTAATTATTTAATCTTATTGTTTATATAATAGTAAACAATTGTCGTACTAGTTGTGGCTTAGCTTGGATAACATGTACAGATTAATTTAGTGTGAATATGCGTATGCATGCTGTGTTCGCACTTAGAAGGTGGTTAAAACTATCTTGTTTTTGAATGTTAGTTCTAATTGCTAATTTGCGAGCCATTAGGAGCATTGCCAGCACTAGGATTACTCCTGTGCCGACTGGCGAACCGTGCGTCCGTAGCCTATAGGCCTCTCCTAAGCTGCGCCACAAAACCCGGTTTCCGCCTTCCGCATCCAACTTGTCCCACAAGCTCGGGTCATATTCTTCTAGCTGGCGTCCCACACTACCTATTCGCGATCTCTACTCAAGGACTAAATATTATTAAGATTAAATTATCACAGTCACTAGCAATAATGAGCTGTTATGTAGGTAATCAGTCAAGCGTGCTACGCAAATAAAAACATGCGGTACCTACCTACAACATAAGAGGTTCAGTTATTTGACGTCACGGTTGGCGTAGCTGCCAGGCGATTAGCTTTCTACGAGGGTCACGGGTTCGATTCCCACACGGTTGTAGGTTAGATTATAAGACTTATTTAAACAGCGTCCTACAAAACAGTGAAGTTTATTTCAAGGGGACAATGAGGTTTATTTCCATATTACTTTGTTTTTTTTTAGTTGTTGCCGCACCCTTTTATTTCTCCTGTGTCGTTTACAGACACAAATTCCACACACAATGTACCCAGACCCGGAACAAATACCTGCAGATCACACAAACATTTCTTCGTGCGGTAATCGAACACGCGACACGGAGCGCAGCAGCCGACTGTATCAGCCACTGCACTAACCTTGTCGTAAGTTAAATGTATAAAGACACTAAAAGGTTACTTTTCGAGCACTACAAGAATTTATTTTGTTCATCGTTTTGATGCAGCGGCCCTGTTTTTTATTCGTGTGCGTTTTTGTAATAAATACGATGAAAATATATATATATATACATACATATACATATATATATATATATATATATATAATTAGTGTGGATTATCAAAGTAAAATAATAATTTGCATGGCGCTACAATGAATCTCGAAGATAAAGTAGGTATCACAAAAGATAATCAATTGTATATTTATATTCATTATTTTTTTATAAACCAATCGTCTCATAATTCATTACTTGCCTACTGGTTCTCTTAGTTAATCTCAAATAATATCCACAATTCCACATGCATCTAGTAAATAAAGGGGGACACGGCCGGCTGACCAATTTCCGGGGGCGCGGTTTAATGCCTGCAAAGCGCGCACCTCACCCCCGGCTAGAGAACACCGTGGGATTTTAGCCGGTAAGAGTCCGGCATGCCCTCTGCTCTTCCCAAGGCGGAGGAAGTCCACGAGGAGAGGAGGCAACGTCAAACGTGACCAGTATCACTCAAAAGAAAGAAACGGATTAATACTATCAGTCTTTTTTGTGATATTCACACGGCTACATATCTATATAGCTGTAACCATCCAGTTTGCGCTTATCTCTCATCGTACGGAAATCCTACACAATGCGAGATTAGCTTATACTGGAAAATACAGCTTGCTAAGTAGCCGTGCATACATCATCTTTAGCATTTACTAAGGCGCCATGCAAAATATCGTGGATTATTCAAATAAGACCTTATATTTTAGGTATTCCAGAAGCGGGTTTATTTATTATAGATTACAAAAGCAAAATAGAAATTATAACTTTTTTTTATAAACGCGATCCATACAACCTACTGCATGTCCCCGCGATGTCAAGTTCACTATTTATGTGGCACCCTATTTAAAGAGGGGTCACATTACTAGAATGTTGAGGGTAGGGTGGGAACGAGCCCGTTAACTGGTAATAATTTAGTTTTTTTATCACTACAGACTAATGAGAAAACTGCAGATACAAAAGTACACCCCTGTCCTACCTTTAGTTAACAGACATGGCGGCAATGAGCCGCGTTCTGATGCAAATTATTCGCATAGAAATACGAACGAATGATGTGATCATGACTAACATTAGAATTAGTAATGCAACGGAAGTGTCATAAGTCATAACGGAAGTAGAAACGGAAACAGATGTCAAAAGTAAATTTTAGCAGAAACGGAAGCGGTAACGGAACTGTAAATACTATGTAATTATACAAATACAGTTTTTTACTTTTTTATTAAATTCATATTCAAAATTAAGTAGCGGTAAATTATATTTTATGAAAAGTAGTTTGGCCGCTTTTTCACCTAATAATATATTCCGGTGTTCCTCATATATAAGACCTGCGCACGCGCCATAACCGCCCCGAAAATACCTAAAATATATAAAAGTTGCGGAAACAGAAGCGGAAACGGATGTAAAAAAGCGCGCGGAACATCCGCAGTTGCGGAAGCAGCAGCAGAGGTCTGTTGCATCACTAATTAAAATACAATCATTATGTTACTTTGAGTTTCAGTCCATATAACACTCATTTTAATGGTCCTTATTTATTACTTTTAAACACAATGACGGTCTTAATTCTTTCTCTAACAGCCAACAATTGTCAACCTGATCATTTTAGTTCCCACCACATACAATAGTACTACATCACCGGGGACAATTCGAGACTGTATTTCTATAGTGCAGTCATGGAGAGTCCCCGGTTAGTGTCCCATTACATTTTCGATTAAAATCCTCTAAAGGGTCTTTGCGTGTTGGACCTTTGTTCCCGCATCTACCGTTCAAAAGACTGGGTTCCTTCCTGCAGAAGATTTTAACCCGGTTAGAAAGACGTTACTCTGCAAGATATGTTGTGTTGTGGTTTGGTTTTTGGCTCCAGCGAATTAGTTCTATTTAGTTTACGGTTATACGATATCAGTACCTATTCTCCCTTGGCGCACCGAAATATTGATATTCAACTACCACAACACATGTATCACGTGACATTGCATATGATAGATAACGAATCAAGGATTGAGTACCACCGCTGGCAACATTTTTAAAAGAAAATAGTGCAAGACTTTTGTACCGTGTATAGTATGCCTTTTGAATAAGTATAGATTTAACATTAGTTTTAAAGGAATTAAAGTATAATATATGTATTATTATTTGTGCCAGGTGTTATTGCAGTTTAATTTTAGCATAGATACAACATTGCAATTCGGAGAACGTCCGAGTTTACATCTGAATTAACGTTACGTTGATAATTTGATAATATAATTATTACATTTATATCTATTACCTGATGTATGACTTACCTTTTGAAGGTGATTGTAAAACAGTTGTTGACTGATTTTATACGACTGTATATTTAGTATTCCTAATATGATATAACATAAATTTTCATACCCATTTAAGGAAAGTCAAATAATATAAAATGTCGGTATAATATAGTTCTGTGCATATTGTGACAGTCATCTAAAGGTATTAGTTAGTTTATATAATCAGTATGCTTAGCAGGTGATCAATAAATCAGTCTTTCGCAGCCCACTGTTGGGCAAAGGTCACTTTGAAGTTCTCACACCCGGTTGTCCATTACCTGCTGAAAATAATTGTCATAGTTGCTTCGCGAGTTATTTTGGGATTAAAAACTGGATGGTCGGCAAGTTCAAATCGTGTATGTAATGGGTAACTTCGTGTCTGACACGCTTTTTATTATATAACTGACTGTGCTCTGCTGTTTCACCCGCCGTTTAATTAAAAATAATCCGGATTATTTATATATACATATATTGGATTTAATGGGTTTTAATTTTTTCACGGAACCCTAATTCTTTTTCAAAACTAAAAGTAGCCTGAGTTACTCCTCATAACATCAGCTATCGGCCAGGGAAAGTCACGTCAAAATCAGTCCAGCCGTTTTGAAGATTAGCTGGAACAAACACACAGACGAAAAAAATTGTTATATTGTTGTAAGTACCGTATATACTCTTGTATACACTTGGTAAAAAGCTGTCATTTTGACATTAAAAAGTGACACTTCAATTTTATTTATTTGTATAGATTTTCTCTCGCCAGTGTACATAGTCCTTTAGCCGTCGGCTTTGTTCTAACAGCTAATTATGGTAGGTTTCCACGTTAGTGAACAGAGAAATAAGTGAGTCATGATAGTGCAATTATATTATTTGCGGCACATGCAATAATATCCGCTATTCTCGGAATGCAGAGATGCTGTACCTCATGAGTACAATGGCACCTTGAAAACATTCAGAAGGTTATTTAATTTAAAGTAGAGGAAAATAACTTATGGTTACTTAATGACCGTAACTGCATAATAATCATCATCATTGGGACTCAGACTAAAGGTAGCTGAGACCTGGAGGATGTGAGCGGCATGGAACCGGTCGTTGTAGAAATCTATGGGGGAGAACTTTGTTCAGCTGTGGGCGTCCTTCGGCTGATATGACGATGATGTTGAACAGGTCTTCGTTAAACGTTCAAATAATGTTCAACATCGACACCGAAGACGTGCTGGTTATTTTAACTACCAAGTAATTTTTCCTGTTTAGAAACAACTTTATTTTAATTTTTATCTAATCCTCTAGGAAAATTACAGTTGAGTTTATTTATATTTGAATAAAAGATACCGAAGATGTTCAAACGGTACGTAGATGACACTTTTACCATCTTGCCTCACAATAGGGTCTCTGCATTTTTAAAACACCTAAATTCAATACATGGTAAAATTCAGTTTACTATGGAATTGGAGGATAATAAATCCTTAGCCTTCCTTGACATACTTCTCATCCATAATCCTGATCATTCTGTTAGACAGATACCTTAACGGTGAATCTCACCACCATCCTTGTCAGTTAGCTACCGTGGCTAAATCTTTGTTACAGAGAGCACACGGCATCTGCGACCCCGACCATCTGGCAGGGGAACTTCACCATGTGAAGGAAGTCCAGCGTAACAATTTGAGAGCACCACATCCCCGTCGCAGAAGCCGCCCGAAACCCACCACGGTTGATCGACGACCCGCTGTTTTACCATATATTAAGGGAGTCACGGACAGAATTGGTCATATCTTGAGGCGTGCTTCAATTAAAACCTACTTCAAGCCGCATAAGAAGATCAGCCAACTTCTCAAACCAGTGAAATGTCACATACCCTTACAAGATGCAGGGGTCTACAAGATTGACTGTGAGTGTGGGTTGTCATACATAGGGCAAACAAAGCGTAGCATAGCCACCAGGTTAAAAGAACACATAGCTGACGTCAAGCATAGACGCTCCACAAAGTCTGCAGTGTGCGAACATGCCTTAGATAAACCCAACCATTTTCTTCGTTTCGATCAACCTCAAGTCCTCGCGAAAGAGAACCGATATGTACCAAGAATGTTTCGTGAGGCTATTGAAATTAAAAAACATCCTAATTTTAATAGAGAAGATGGCTGGCAGGTACCACCAGTTTGGAATCCTGTTATTAAAATAATAAAGTCCCAAACTAAATACCACACTAAAAAACATCAAGACACTGTGAGTGATTACTGCGTGCATCGAAATAATTTTTGATTATAATTGTACGGTAGATAAAATAAAATAACTTTTTAAAATCTGTAACGACGCCTGTCACCTTAGTCATCCTGCGACCACGAACCCTGCAAAGTGTTCGAAACGTCAGGAAAAACAAAAACCTAAAATATACGCGATAGAATCCGTTTAAAGGTGTTTTATTATAATGTGTAATACTCGCGAAAACCTAAGACTTTATTAAAAGATAACTACTTACTACTTATTCGACAACTACTTGCAGATCATACAATTATTTGTTCCGTGCGGGAATCGAACCGACGACCCGGAGCGCAGCAGCTGGCTGTATAAGCCACTGTACCAACCGTGCCGACATACTCGAGTACAACGCATAAATCGGGTATACTTTAAGGCGTATTTTATTTTTGCTCTCGAATGTATGTATACACCGCTATTACCTACAGAGTGGGTGCGCACTGGCACAGTATAGAATCAATAAATACGGTTTTCCCACATAACAATTATTAATTGTATGGGTTTTGCAGGGTGACCCTCTTTCTTGTCTTCTTTGTCAAGAGGATGATTATAATAATAGCTGTGGTGGTGGGTAGGGGAGCCCACAACCAACGGATACACTTTGCTTTGATGATAGGGATGTGCTCGCTTTAATATAGCGTTGCAAATTACGACATTCGGTCTACGTTGTAATGCTTGATTGGAATATTTATTTTAATGTTTTAACGTCTATCGACGACTATCTATACGACTATATGTTTGTGTTAAAACATGAGTAAGTATACAATATAGATGTTAAAATTAAAGAAGGAGCTATGTTTTGCTATTTTTATTGCGCGCAAAAATTTTAAGTTCTTAAAAACTTAACTAACGCAGGTGCCTAAGTTACTCCTTCTGTGAGAGCGTCATGCTCCAGAAGCAGGCCGCAGAGCGGGATCGGGAGAGGGCGCTCCCACTCGAAGAAGGAGGAGACGGCGCCGCGGTAACAAGCGCCCTGGCGCCTTATTCCTACACGCCTAAAACCCCCTGCCGTAGCTATAAGGCGGGGGACCTCTAGGTTCGCGGGTGCGTAGATTGGGGAATCTGCGTGCCCACACCAAGCGACCCAAGAGAAGGCGGTAGCACGCATGTGGTCACGCGCTGCCGTGGGACGCTTTGGAGGATCCTTTACAATTCCCCCGAGGGGGTGACCGCTTTTCAGTCACCCTCTCAGGGATGTACCTATAGGCGTGGCACCAATGGGCGGCTCTAGTGTGATCATACGAGGACTTGGAGCCTCCCTTAGGTGCCGAAGATGACCGCTCCAGTGGTTTTAGCCGGTAGGAGTCCGGCATACCCCTTCGCCCTCCCCCGGGGCGAAGGAAGTTCATGAAGAATTTCCACTGGGCACCAATAAAAAATAAAAAAACAAAAAAGGTGCCAAAGTTAACCTAGGAAACAAAATTGTTCTTATTTCCAAATTAAAAATTAAAACTGAGTTATAAAATTAAATGAATTAATGCTGTGATGATATTATACGAGTTATTCTTAGGAAAAAAATCCCTACCCGCACACGCACACACTCACACACAGGCACGCACGCACACACTCACACACAGGCACGCACGCACCGACACATACACAACCATAGTACACTCAAACAACACACACATATGATCGCAGTTGTTATTAGAACATGGACGAATACTGCTTCCCATTCTCTTGATATAATCACTCACTCGCCTTTTGTGACACCCATTGGTAGAAGGATGGTCTTTGCCAAGAACTACAGTCTCTAACCGGTCCAAGCCCTACTGCTGCTACTGGAAAATATAGAAATGAGTTTTCCAGATTCGCTTCTCGGTGGATCATCAGGAGCGATCAACGCTTACTTATTCCAGGCAGTTTATGTTAAGACTTTTTCCATAATAGTTGAAGTCTGGACTATTTATTTGTAATTGTTTAGAGATTCTTCCTTAGTCGTGAGAAATAAATTTGTAATAAGTGAATTGTGGATTTCCCGGTGTAAATCATTTCACATTCAGCTCAATTCTGCGGTATTCATTCATCATTCATATCAGCCATTTATTTATAGGTACGTCCATAGATTTCCATAATTGTGTCGTATCGGGGGTATTTGCCAATACTCACCAAGTTTGGCAGGCGGTTTGGTGACCGCAGTATGGTTACTGTTCCACAGAAGGGACGTTGCTGCTCATCCCTCTGATTTATGTGGGATGCGTCAGTCATCATCATTTCGGCCGAATAAAGTCCACTGCTGAACACAGGCCTCCCTCAAAGATCACCACACCGACCGACATCGGTGTGTTGTGTGCTCATTGGGGGATTTTGCCATAATCGCCACGCTTGGCAGGCGGGTTGGCGATCGCAGTTGAGTTGTTAATGTATTCGAAGGACGCTGCTGCCCATCCTCCGGCTAATCCCTTAGTCGCCTTTTACGACACCCACGGGATGAGATGGGTTGGTGCTATTCGTAGCCGGCACCACACGGCACCATGCGTCAGTCATAATGATTGTTGAAACCTAGCCTAAGCTTCAAAGAACATGCCCTTGACATACACGAGATGATGAGCATCATGATTAAGATATCTAGATCATCATCATATTAGTCGGAGGACGTCCACAGCTGAACAAAGTCCTCCCCATTTCCAAAACGACCGGTTACTTGCCACCAGCATCGAACGACTCCCAGCTACCTTCACCAGGCCTTCTGTCCCTCATGTTGGAGGCTGTGTTTTCCGGTGCATGGTCTCCATTCGAGAACTATATATCTAAATGCTACTCATTCAATCATCAATAGATTTCTGGTCATCTTGCCGTCCACGTAAGCAGATAGGACAGTACATCATCTCACAACTTAAAAATCAAGCGTTCAATATCATCGGAAAACGAAATATTGCTCAAATATTAAACCAACGTATTTTTTTTACTGTAAAGTTTGCTAATTGGTTAAACCATTTTCCGTGTGCTGCAGCCACCCCATCTCAACCCGTGGGTGTCGTAAAAGTCGACTATGAGATTAGCCGTAGGATGGGCTGTAGCATCCTTCGAGTACATTTATAACTCAATTTCGATCGCCAACCCGTCTGCCAAGCGTCTCGATTATGGCAAACCTCCCAATAAGCACACAACATAAACCCATACCGGTCGTTGTGGAAATATATATATATTTTTTTTTACACCGTTGCCCCACACTACGATTTCTCCTGTGTCGTGGGTGCGTTTACAGACATGAATTCCACACACAATACACCCAGACCCGGAACAACTACCTGCAGATCATACAAATATTTGTTCCGTGTGGGATCGAACCCACGACCCGGGGCGCAGCAGCCGACTGTATCAGCCACTGCACCAACCGTGCCGTCAAATTACTCATAATATCAAGCTTAGATGTCTGATGTAACATGTTTTCATATAAACATCATGTTTTCGTTCCTCTTGCTGTGTCATCAACATAGATTTCTGACTCGTTAGCCTTATTTGGCCGATTTTGTAGAATTTCTGGCAACGTCACCGTAATTTCGCCATTTAAAATGTAGGTAATTTAAAATAGTGTTACTTAATTTTCAAACTCAACATTTTATGTTTTTAGTCCAGTCGGATGAGGAACCTGTCAGTGATCAGTCCTATTAGAGATAGTTTTATTTGTCGAGGCGAATAAGTCATTCGCGTGGTGATAATCTTCGCGCCTGCCGATTACAATTGTAATGCTACGTAGTGCTAGTTTTGCGGGACACAAACACGTTAAAATCCTTACTTTCACAGAAAAAATTATGCAGCATCTGGTAACAGTAAAATGCACACTGATTTGTGTAATGATCTGATGAGTGATTCAGTGGGTCGTTACAGGTTACTGTGGTTCGCATACACCCTCAACGAACCGCTGGAATTGCATCAGATACTACGCAACGAATATCCGTCTAAGATAGAGGTTCTCCACGTGCCAATATCTGTATTATCTTATGCTGGTATTGCGCCTGACTGATGGCATTCTACTTGACAGGGCAAATATGCAGGCAGTGATTGACGTTGTTGACGACAGGGGTGTTTGGCTTTGATTCTTTCTTCATATGTGTATTTCCTGACACCTTGTATTGTTAATGACTGATCGAAATTCATTATCTTCATTAACGATTCGTATATTTTTTCAATTTAAATTTTAATTTAGATACGATTTTTCCGTGTGGTGCCGGCTCAGAATACCACCACCCCATCTCCTCCCGTGGGTGTCGTACAAGTCAACTAAGGGATTAGCCGGAGGATGGGCAGCAGCGTCCTTCAAGTACATTAACAACTCAACTGCGATCGCCAACCCGTCTGCCAAGCGTGGCGATTATGGCAAAACCCCCCAATGAGCCCACAAAACACCCATATCGGTCGTTGTGGTGATCTTTCAGGGAGGCCTGTGTCCAGCAGTGGACTTCATATGGCCGAAATGATGATGAGATACGATTTTTGCGTTCACTGACTCACGACAAATGAATGAATGTTCCTATTTGAATACTTAAATATTTGTGCACTGTTATAAGCGAACTGTATTATTCCTTCTAAGAATAAAATATCTTCATACCAATATATTATACTAAGTACTAGCGATTAGCCCCGGCTTCACACTAGGAAAAAATTAAAATTCTGTTGATCCGATCATTACCAAGCTTTACAGGATCACCCGCTGGATTAATTTGAAGATAGTCTGAAAATTCCATCAAAATCGGTTCAGCCGTTCTGGAGTCCATAGCACAAACACATCGATGTAGACTTAATATTTATCCTATCTAACGTGTCATATTAGAAATGTTTCCAATGTGACTTTATTTAAAGCTTTGAGGCTATGACGCCCTGCCATTATCATCGCACCAGCCAACAGTCTGTTTGGCGATATTCTATACACATGAAATATTTGACATTCACTTAACACCCGACCGTTTTACCGCTCTCGCGGCAGAGGATAGCCGGTGAGGCCGCGTCACCTTCGCGTTCAAGTTAGTACTTCTTTCTCCCGTCTCTTGCTCGCCGGGCCTGTGCCGAGCCTGTAGTTTTAAATGTCCCCTAATACATTATAAATGATACCGATCCAGCTGTCTCCAAAACAATAGCTTGTTATCCCCAGCAACGCCCTAAGCCGAGGTCCGTGTCCCGCAGGGGGCGCCCTTAGCGCCCTTAGCGCAAGTTGCTTAGTTTTTAATATAAATTTTAAGCCTAGCTGGAGGCCTCTTTTGGCTTCGCCCAGAAACGACCGGTTAAGCAACCACATTTCCCAAAAATGTATGCGAGAAGCCCAACGAAGCCCAAGAAGTTATAAAAAATAAAGAAATATTCGATTGTACAAGATTCGAGAAAATCCGTGGCAAATGTATTGTTTTAGTAGCGTGTGACCTGCAACGCACTAACTGCGTACAGAACACGCTTTATTGCTGAGGGAATGTGCATCTCGGCGCAAACTGAACGACATAATACTGATAACGTGATTCATGAGGTCGTTCGAGGGTCACGTGACCACACCCTCAACTGACCAGTTTGATGACGTCAGCAGCTACGCAACTAACATCCATGTGATAAAGGATTATCTGGCAGACACGTGCTGGTGAAATCCACGCTATTTGTAGCTCACGAGGTGACCAGAGAGGTCCGCAAATTGATTTATCTGCTAAGTGTCGCTGGTACCGCGTCGTGATGTATGGGTGGCCGGCCTTTACACGATGAACCATCGATCCCGGATGTTATACGAATATCCTCGCCAAGCAATACCGCCAATTATAAGGTTAAGCAACACTCGGTGCGGTCAGTCTTTGGATGAGTGACCGTATAATGGTATTCGAAAAAGCAATGGTAACATTATTGGTCCTGATTGTTATCATTAGATGGCGGGCGTTAAGCCAAGTCTGAGGCCTTTGGGAGGATCGAACAACTCTGACATTAGCGTCGCTGCTAACCGAAAGAGAGAGAGAAGACCGGCCATTACAACCATTCTTAGCATAGAATATAGGTATCACCTAGTAATTGGGTCGCTGAGATCACCGATAATAAGCAGCTTACCAAGACCCATTCTAAAGATGTACTGAATGTAAACTGTCAAAGACAAGATGGTGTCACCATCTTATCGTGTAGCTTACTGTTGTTCTTGTGACATTAACTTATAATATTTATAAAAAACTGGAAATGTGTGAGCATCATGTAGCCATTAATGTTATATGTTTAGTACTTAATTTGATTGTGTCTTTTGCCTGGCTGTATTGGTCTGTCATGCTCACTAAAATGTCTTGCTGGCGGTGGCGTTGTGTATCGGGTCGTTCGGTTCCCTACAATATGGTTGAGCTAAGCGATGCTGATGCATGCGTCATGCTCGTGAACGGGTGCCGTCTGTTGGGACTGGTCAGCCGTTAACTGCCACGGCAAATTTATTATTATTATATTATTGGGGTATGGTTCATCTTTACACATTAACCTACATTTTTCTCTGTATATGTTTTACAATCATGTGTACCTATATAATTAACATTGTAATCCCCAACTATTTTAAAAGAGTATCCATGGAGTTTCTTGCCCGCTCTTCTCTATGAGATCAACTATTTGGAACCGTGCAACTAAAATTCTGAGGTTTCATAAGTGCCAATATTTGGTGTATGTGAAATAAAAAACTTGGACTTTGACTTAACATTGCAGATCGGTCTATGCACGTAATAGCTGTAGCCAGGGTGCCCTGCAGCTCATGCCGTCTCCTGATTACCCAAAAATCATCAGAACGGAGAAGTAGAATATATTTTCGATTCAAACCCTTTCAGAATCAGCTGATTTCTTTCCTACGTACCATCCATCTATCATGCTAAATCACAAAAATGCTTTGAACACTTCATATCCGCTATTTATTTGCTGTTGTCAATATTGTTTGGGAAACTGATGAGCGTGGTTTACAAAACATGCGACGCGCGTCCGTCGTGAAAAATTCTCACGGAATATGCACTTGATGACGTCATGAGATATGCTCGTACGCTGTTTCTATGCTGAGCTGAAAGTAGGTCTACAGATTACAAACTGATCTACTATCAGGTAAAAACCAGTACTATTGTTTAAAATTTAATGTACTGGTTTTGAAGGGCAATGTAGCTAGTGAAATTACTGGGCATAAGAGACAAAAAAAAACTGGTCCCTGTGGAAATTCATAGAAAGAAAGAAAGAAATACATTTATTAAACAACACAGAAACCAGCACACTGTAAGTACACATAAATATAATATGGCTAGGCTGGTGTGGAGTCGTGCGTTTAAAAGGCCACAGCTCAGCCTATGCAACAGGTAACTGTAGCGCTGATTTTCAGCTGAAGCCTCAGGGCACAGGTGGCAACCTGTCGTATATAATTAATAAGAACACCGTTGTGCTGAGACGCAAAATGAATAGGAATTATATATTTAAGACCAACTTAGATACCCTGCCGCGATTATTGTCACTCAAAAATCTAATTACATTTTATGGTCTTAAGATTGAAAATAAGACTTGTGTGATTTACAATGATGTAAATGTTTAGTTATCGTACAAATTATAAGGGTAATCAAGTACCTGACTAATGAGAGGAATGTGAATGTGGACAATCGAGTAGTGACCAGTTAGATGAGACATTATAAAAATGGTTAATACCAGAAATATGTAATAAAATATATTTTTTTTTCATATCGGCCATTTATACGTCCAATGCTGAACAAAGGCCTCCCCCATAGATTTTCACAACTGTGTCATCATTTTGGGAGGTATTTGCCAATACTCACCACGCTTGGCAGGCGGGTTGGTGAGGGCAGTATGGCTACCGTTTCACAGAAGGGACGCTGCTGCCCATCCCTCTGGTTTAGATTCCCTTAGTCGCCTTTTACAACATCCACGGGAGGAGATGGAGTGGTGCTATATTCTTAATCCGGACACCACACAGAATGAATATAAAATATAATGTAATAAAATATGAAATATAATAAAATTATGGAACTTCCTCCACCCCAGGGAAGGACGAAGGGGCATGCCGGACTCCTACCGGCTAAACCTCTAGGGGCGGTCCTTCGGCAGCAAGGGGGGCTCCAGGTCCTCATATGATAAGCAAGACTAGTCCCGGGCAGCATTACAATTGTTATAGACAGGCGAGACGCTTACCACCAGGCGAATGATTTGTTGGTTTCGTAACCATTTCGACCGAATGAAGTCCACTGCTGGCCACAGGCCTCCCCCAATCAGGGGCGCTCGAAATATTGAGGCGGCAGGCTCGGCGGCGTGCCCTCGAGTTATGGCGCGAGCGGCTTATGCTGCCACAGTACGCGCAAAAGCGCGTCGTCGAGGCTGTCTTGCCGCTCTTCGGAGCCTGGCTCCAAAGGAGCGAGCGCGTCACATTCCCCCTGACGCAGGTATTCACCGGACACGGTTGTTTCGGTGCGTACTTGCACAGGATAGGACGCGAGGTCACGGCACAGTGCCACCACTGTGGAGACGATCAGGATACCGCACAGCACACGCTCGGAGAGTGCCCTGCGTGGACTGCCGAGCGGCGGATCCTGGTCGATCGGATCGGGCAAGATCTCTCTTTGCCAGCAGTAGTGTCGGCTATGCTGGCAGAGCATGAAAATTGGAGTGCTGTGGTCTCCTTCTGTGAGAACGTAATGCTCCAGAAGGAGGTCGCAGAGCGGGATCGGGAGAGGGCCGATCCCGCTCGGAGGAGGAGGACACGGGGCCGGGGTAACAACCGCCGCGGTGCCCGTGTCCAACACGCCTGAGCCCCCTGTCGTCTTTATATGGCGGGGGGCCTTGGGGGTCGCGAGCGCGCTTATTGGGAAATTTGCGTGCTCATACCGAGCGACCCCCGGGAAGACAGCGGTGCGCATGTGGTCACGTACCGCTGTGTGCGCAGCACAGCGCATAGTGAGGCCTCGGGGGAATCTTTTACAATCCCCTCGAGAGATGCCTGGGGGGTGGCCTCTTTACAGTCGCCTTTCCTCCACTAGAGGGGATGACCACTTTACAGTCATCCCCTCCGAGATGTGCCTAAAGGCGTGGCACCAATGGGTGGCTCTAGATGGAGATCTTTCGAGTTCCTGGAGCCTCCCTTCGGTGCCGACGATGATCACTCCGGTGGTTTTAGCCGGTAGGAGTCCGGCATGCCCCTTCGCCCTTTCCCGGGGTGAAGGAAGTACATGAGGTATTTCCACCGGATCAATAAAAAAAAAAAAAAAAAAAAAAAAGGCCTCCCCCAAAGATCAGATGTGGGCTCGTTGGGGGGTTTTGCCATAATCGCCACGCTTGGCAGACGGGTTGGCGATCGCAGTTGAGTTGTTAATGTACTCGAAGGACCCTGCTGCCCATCCTCCGGCTAATCTCTTAGTCAACTTTTACGACACCCACGGGAAGAGATGGGATGGTGGTATTCTGAGCCAGCACCACACGGCAACACTAGTTTCGTCACCTAGTTGTAAAACACACAAAAAATTTTTTTTTGCAGAAGTCTCAGTTTACTGCTGGATCCAGGCCTCTTCCAAGGTGCACCACGACACGCCGCCTGCCGCATCCAGTCTACTCTGACTACCCTCTTTAAGTTGTCGAAATGCGGGCTGTAATAAGACTCGTTTGCTCCATGGGTCATCAGTCCTTCGACAGACATGTATTCTATCTTTCAGATTCTGCGAGCTTCGTCAGTGACTCTGGTTAGTCTCCAATACCTTAGCCCGCTGAGCAACTTTAAAGTGGACTAACTGAACTGACAGTGTCCTCGCCGTCGTAGACGGGACAATAACACTATGGAGTGAAGTTTCAACTTACCGATGCTTACCTGTAAAGCCTTTTATTCACAAACTTGGTATATATCGTTCCCGTATCGTGAATGCTATAAAAACCAGATTAAAATATATCCAGACATTTTTTAACTGTGCTTTAAGGAATCGGTGACTCTACTGGAGTCATTCTTAAACTTTCGCCAATTGAATACATGATTTTAAGATTTTATAACTACTAGATTTAGATCTACTCGTGACCACAGTCAATGCAATTTGATCGAAACGTCGAGGTAAGTCAAATTATTATTCTGATATTAATCTATGCGCGAATAGACTCGATACTATCTTAAAATCAGTGAATCTACTGTTTTCTTTCGTCAACCCACTGTCGACGGATGTCTATTTATTTGTTTACCCATACTTAAGTAACCTCTCTGAAGGCCATACTCCTCAGGCCTGTACACTGTGGGCCACTTGTTGTGCGAACAAAGAGAATTCATGCCTTACCCTTTTTGTTCATAGGTCAATTATCATATAACGCTCCGGAGCCACCAATTGGTGCCACGCCTATAGGAATAGGCACAATTGGATAGCCCATCCTGTAAAGAGATCAACCCGTTTAGCTGAAGGAAGGTGACTGACCAATTTACCTGTCAGTAAATTCTAACCCACACTGATTTCTGTAGGTTTCATCATATCAGCCAACGGACGTCCACAGCTGATCAAAGGCATCCCCCACTAATTTCAACAATTGTGTCGTCATTTTGGGGGGAATTTGCCAGTACTCACTACGCTTGGCAGGCGGGTTGGTGAGCGGAGAACAGCTGCTGTTGGACAGAAGGGACGCTGTTGCCTATCCCTCTCGTTTAGAGACCCTTAGTCGGCTTCAACGGCATCCACGGGAGGAGATGGAGTGGTCATCATAGCATCATGTAGTCATCAATGTTATTTTTATTACTTATATTGATTGTCTTTTGTCTGGCTGTATCGGTCTGTCATGCTCACTAAAATGTCTTGCTGGCGGTGGTGTTGTGTATCGGGTCGTTCGGTTCCCTACAATATGGTTGAGCTAAGCGATGCTGATGCATGCGTTATGCTCGTGAACCGGTGCCGTCTATTGGGACTGGTCTGAACACATTGACCTACATTTTCTCGGTATATGTTTTACAATATTTTGTATTAATCAACATTGTAATCTCAATTATTTTAAAAGAGTATCATGGAGTTTCTTGCCGGCTCTTCTCCACGAGATCAACTATTTGGAGCCGTGCAACTTAGATTCTGACGTGTCATAAGTGCCAATATATGGTTTATTTGAAATAAAATACTTTGACTTTGATTTTGGTCCTATATTCATAGTCCGGACAGCACACGCATTAAATCGGTAGGCAAAGTACTCGCATAGTATTCTGATGAGTATATTGACATAATACAATAACACGGGTTGAGTCCGTATACAATAACATCACAATTATCACCATTGCTAATGAAGTATCAATAAATCCCCGACATTTATTTATTTGCCGTCAAATTAAATAAGATTCTATATTTTCCACCTTAAACTTACATTATCGTAGCAACATATAAGTCACGATCAACTGAAAACATGTTTTTTGAACTCCAAATATTATCCATCACTGTCTAAATGTATCGATAAAAGACATGGGTAAACATGTGTACATACAATCAAATACCGACCTTACGGTACAGTGGTAAAGTTAGGATTAGCACTGAAAAAGTCTGCAATCGTCGTAATAAATTCGACCTATTTAGAACCTTAGTCCGTTGGGATAAGAGATACGTGTATTAGTAAGAAACAGTAATATTACATCATGCTTCTGAATCAAGATCAAGGGAGTTCAATAGCACATTTTCCAAGTTGGCTAATATTATCAGGATTTTCAATATCCTTACGAAACTCTATAAGACTTACGTAAGAATATGTTCTGTTTTAACATTTTTATTAATTCTGTGTTAATATTTATCGCAATATTGATTACAATTCCATTAAACCTTATACCTTAAGCCGTGTGGTGTCCGGATTAAGAATATAGCACGACCCGATCTCTTCCCGCGGATGTCGTAAAAGGTGACTAGAGAACTATAAACCGGATGAATGAGAAGCAGTGCCCTTTGTGTGGGCTAGTATGCTATACTGCTCTTATCAAGCCACCTGCCAAGCGTGGTGAGTACTGGCAATATCCCCCCACGTCCCCAGCAGTGGACGTCCTTTGGCTGATGTAATGAACATGACATAAATATGCTTGACTTCACAGGCAGCATATATAATTTCGGCCGAATGAAGTCCACTACCGGACACAGGCCTCCCCTAAAGATCAGCACAACGACCGATATGGGTGTGTTGTGGGCTCATTGGGGGGTGTTGCCATAATCGCCACGCTTGGCAGACGGGTTGGCGATCGTAGTTTAGTTGTTAATGTACTCGAAGGACGCTGCTGCCCCATCCTCCGGCTAATCCCTTAGTCGACTTTTACGACACCCACGGGAGGAGATGGGGTGGTGGTATTCTGAGCCGGCAGCATTAACAAAATAAACTACCGCTGATTTGCCGGCGGGCCCGCAGAACTTGTGGATTCTTATCAACTCACCGGTAAGAAAAACTATAGTTTGACAATTAACTGACTATAAGAGCTCACAGTAGACTGCAGAATCTCCTTCATTACGCGTCTTCAATGTTGTTTTTTGCATCTGCGATATTTTTTCATAGCCAAGCGTGTTGTTTATAGCAATATTCCCTATGACAATAAGCGTGTTGCAGTCATTGAAGACATTGGGACGCTCATGTCAAGCAGTTGACGTATACTAACTGATGAGCATAGCTTCAAGCTTGTTGCCTCACCGTTCTGCAAATGTTCAACACCGGACTGTGAATATGAACAGTCTGCACATCATATCCTGTGGGAGTGTATTCTTTGGCAAGATGAACGCAACATTATGTTTGACAGCATGCAAGTTACATCCGGAGTTGTTTACTATACAGGCCTTGTTGCGACTAGGACGAATTTCCGTGCGTTCAAGCGTTTTTGCCATACCTACTGTTGGAATCAGTCACAATAACTAACAACAGTAAACAAATTAAAACTTTTTTAACCCGTGGTGCTTGGCAACTGGGCTTAACCCTGTTGTAAACTCCCATTTATTGTGCTTATGGCCTATCGCTTGCTACGTAAGGAAGTGGAATGTATATTCTTTCCTACTCCTCCATTTTCTTTTCTGATTAATTTCGGTGCGGGTTCCAAGACAGTTCTTCATTTCTCTGGGACACACCGAGCTTCATTGATCGGTGTTCTTTTCGGTGGTCGCCATTGTAGATCCTGGCTTACAGGAGTTGCAGTGGTTGGCAAAGTAAGGCGGGATAGTCCCAAAAAAAAAATACTGATGAGAATCAGACACAGATGGAGCGCACTTTCTCTCTCTCATCTCATTTTTCTTACATCATAAATAATTAGTGTTGGATGACATGGGATTCCAAAACCAAAAATCCAAAGTATTCCTTAAAACATCAACCTGTAATAGTCCCACAGCAGGGTTCTGATTCTGATACAAAGAAGGAACGAGCATACAAGTATTTCTTGCTAGACAAGAATTGTGATAGAAGACAAGATTACAACTCCGATATGAGCACACCTCATATCGCTAAACTGTCCTAAAGATTAGAAATCAGCTCATACAAACAAACTCCCGTCAAAACACAATAAGGTACCACAACACACGCTGATCAGCTGACGCAATTCAGTACGGATGCCCCTCATGAAACGAACGGAAAATTCAAGGATATATGGATGTTTGAGCTTAGAGAATTGCACCCCTGGTCGTTGTCATCAGACGGCAGTTGTTAAGCCAAGTCGCAGGCCTTTGGGCAGCTTGAACAGTTGTTGGTCACTAATCATTCGTATTCTAATTCGTATACCACCGTATTAAACATGTGAAATTAAAATGAGACAACTTTTTCATATTCGTGTCATTAGCCGTGTGGTGCCGGCTCAGAATACCACCACCCCATCTCCTCCCGTGGGTGTCGTAAAAGTCGACTAAGTGATTAGCCGTAGGATGGGTAGCAGCATCCTTCAAGTACATTAACAACTGAACTGCGATTGCCAGCCCGTCTGCCAAGCGTGGCGATTATTGCAAAACCCCCCAACGAGCAGACAACACACCCATATCGGTCGTTGTGGTGATCTTTGGAGATGGCCTGTGTCCAGCAGTGGACTTCATTCAGCCGAAATAATGATTGCTAGGACACAGTGCTTAGGACCTGGTTCTTGTTGTTAGCAACCGGCTCACGGAGTAGAAAGTAATGTGACATCTCATGTGAGGGCCAACGTCTCATAGGTGGCCTGAAAATGTCACAATTATGCCCCGATTGTTGTATCCGGATTAAGAATATAGCAATCCATCACCACTCCATCTCATCCCGTGGATGTCGTCAAAGGCGTCTAAACCCCAGGGCTGGGCAACAGCGTGCCTTCTGTGGAAAGGTAGCCATACTGCGGTCACAAACCCTGACAAGCGTGTTGAGTACTGGAAAACTCCCCCCAATATGTCGACACAAATCTATGGGTTAGGCCTTTGTTCAGTGATGACAATAACGATTGTAAGTCTTACCGATTCCTTTCTTAAACGACTTCACGTGGTGGTGTGGTGGTGCAGTTCATATCGGATCACCCTATGATAACCGCTTGGTCCTGTCGCGTATTTTGTAACATACGTTAATCTGATTACTCGGAAAAATATGCGTATGCGCACTCTACTACTTTATAGTCTCCAACTACATATTTATCCAGAAAAGACAACCGCGTCCGCGACTGCGATTGGCAAATGTAATGCAGGAAACCTTCCAGTTAGGTAAAGCGACAACGAAAATAAATTGGCTCGTGGCAATAGGATAATAAAATAAAAAATCCAGTGGTGGAGGAATATGATTTTGATAATTATGAAATATTTATTATAGTCTCAAAACCTGCTAGAAGGTCACCTAGGTATCCCAGCAGCATAGATACCATATCCTATAGATCTGTTACTAGCGTCAGCTTCTTCGCGTCTTGGTGTCACATAAAATCCCCCACCAAACCAATCCCAACTACACACCCAAGTAAATAAATACACATCCCTCACTCCAACAACCAAACGATAAATCCTTTAGACGCTTACCTTATACCTCATTCGTCAATATGTGCTGTCATGTGTGAATTAACAAACAATATTTTATTTTTTTATTAAAAAAAACGTTGCCCCACGCTAGGATTTCTCCTGTGTCGTGGGTGCGTTTACAGATATGAATTCCACATACAATACACCCAGACCCGGAACAACTACCTGCAGATCATACAAATATTTGTTCCGTGCGAGAATCTAACCCACGACCCGGAGCGCAGCTGCCGACTGTTTCAGCCACCGCACCAACCGTGCCGTCAACAACTTGTACGTTCTGGATGAAAATACTAATGTAATGTCGTGCTGCTTTGAAGTCTCAAATCAGTTATTCAAAGCCTGTAATACTGTATATACTGTGTATACACTACTACTATACACTACTGATTATAGCAAACTCACTTAGGAATCCGCAGTGAAAAGGTAAAAACCATACGAAATTAGAGAGCCACGCCGGTCCCAAGGAAAGTCGCCCAGCTGGCCTGGCAAAACGCTGGACTAAAAAAGTTATCTAATTCCTCATGTTTAATAAGATGGTATTGGTATAATTATAACTTATCGCGCTAATGGACTGTTAACCGAACGAGGTTTATATGTATGTCAGCCTAATCGGCCATTGTTTGTTACATTACTTAATTGCTGTGTCCATTTTAATAATGTGTAATTAATATATCGCTCGAATTTATCTGTGTTTTAATGTGTACACAAGTTTATTAGACACTTTGTAAGACAAAACTAACGTTCTGGATAATAAGTTACTGCTGTATTAATCTATGGTTTATTATTTTGCAGTCTTATAATTCGTTTAATGCAGATAAAAACTAAATAGTGAAAGAACTAGATTGTGAACTATTAAACATAACCTGGAACGTCCCGCACTGAAATAGACCGACCTCCTGAATAGAGTAGCTAAAATAAACTTAATGTTAATGGACAAGTACCTACAATGAAAGAAAAACAAAATTGCAAAGACAGAGTATGTAGTTTTCTTCATCTTCTTCTCTTAGATTATGGCTTCTGTAGAGTATCTTTCACAATTTCGCCATTGTCAACTAAAAGGCAACGTTGTACGGTGTTTAGATTAATAAGTCTTTACATATTCATAAAACATTTCTCAAAAATGAAAAATATAAAAAAGTTCAATTAATAGTTTTCTTAATTCACAGTTTAAACATAAGTCAGGTGACATTATTATATGATTTTATTATAGAAACTTGCATCTGGTTCAGTAAATATTTCACTCTATTTCTTCAAGAATCTATCTGTTAATTGTAAATTAGTCGTTTCACACGCAGAGACCCTATAGAATATCATACTGAGTTTCTCCTATGAATAGTAAAATTTCACATAATGTTACTGGTCATTAGCTCGGCTCTATAGGCACGCGAGCGACCAGCCCGAACCGCCTCGTACCGGCGCGAACCGGTTCTGAACCAGTTTCATCCAGTTCGTCCTGCAATCGTTTGTGATAAGTGGACTGAGTTCGTTTCACTGCCGGCGACTGGCTGATAACTTTGCTTACATTATAAATATGGAAATAGGCTGCGGACTTTCATATCTATACGCTGACAAAGCATTGCAGAGTGCAGCACGGAGAATACTCAATCTATACATCTATACAAATAATCTATTCTATACAAATAAATAAAATTGAAGTGTCTGTTTGTAATGTCAAAATAACAGCTTTTTACTGAATGCATATGAAAGTATATACGGTACCTATAACAAAAAAACTATTTTTAAATTTTTTGTCTGTCTGTCTGTCTGTCTGTCTGTCTGTCTGTTTGTTCCGGGTAATCTCCGAAACGGCTGGACCGATTTTGACGATACTTTCACTGGCAGATAGCTGACGTTATAAGGAATAACTTAGGCTACTTTTATTTTAGAAAAATCATTAGGGTTCCGCGCAAAAAATTAAAAACCCGAAAAATTAAAAAAAATTATAACATCAGCTATGGCAGTGAAAGTCCCGTCAAAATCGGTCCAGCCGTTTCGGAGATTACCCGGAACAAACAGACAGACAAAAAATGTAAAAATGGTTTTTTTGTTATAGGTACCGTATATACTTTCATATGCATTTAGTAAAAACCTGTTATTTTGACATTACAAACAGACACTTCAATTTTATTTATTTGTATAGATTAAAGACAACTTTTTTTTTTAAACTTTGCCCCACACTAGGATTTCTCCTGAGTCGTGGGTGCGTTTACAGACATATATTCCACACACAATACACCCAGACCCGGAACCACTACCTGCAGATCATACAAATATTTGTTCCGTGCGGGAATCGAACCCACGACACGGAGCGCAGCAGCTGGCTGTATCAGCCACTGCACCAACCGTGCCGTCAATTATTATCTGTCTCGACGTGATGAGAGCAGCTCGTCTCGTCATGATGATGTATAATAAAAGGAAAAATCAAAAATCACCTTGATAAACTTGAGTTCAAATACTTTTCTCGAACTAAGTAATCGAGAACTAGGGCAATCTGTTATTAATTAAAGAGGGTTTTCTTCATAGTTAGTTGCCAGACTTGTCTAGATTCCGATCAAAGGTCTTGCAGAAGGTCTGCATGCAAATACCTTCACGACTAATGTTACAGAGAGCGTTAGCTTCATTTGTTTGTTGTCATGTAATAGTATTTTTTACCTACCACACAAAGAATGAGATTATAGATGGCGATCCCACTATTTATCTTTCACTTGGAGCGCATGTGTGCGAGTGAGATGCAGGTATCGAGAACAATAGAAGAGCTGTCAGTTATAATCCTATTATTTAATAGATCGTTTTGTACAATCTCAAACCAGATATCTCTTCCCGTCACAGTGTTCTTATGCTATTGTCTAACTTTGAGACCCCTCGCAGTCCACTGCCATACAAGGCCTGCTTCTTGTTAGGAAGAAAACCTTTTAATATTTGTTTTTCTATTCTTAATTTAACCCTATAGCTACTTCGTTACATTGTTTTATTATATTATATATTTTTATTTTATTTTTCTTAAAATAATCTAGAATATAAAAGTCGGATCATGTCTTTACAAGCCCGCATCACACACAGTTCGTAAACGTCCAATACTGAACCCAGGCCCCTCAATGGTTCCTACAATGAACGGCCAGATATTGTCATAATCACCACGCTTGGCAAGCGGAGTGGTGATTACAGTGTGTTGTTATTAGCACACAGTACTCTGGAGGAGGTTGCTGCCTAGTGTTACCAGGTGTCCGATTTGCTCGGGACGCTCCGATTTTCAGTGATATGTGGACACATCCCGATTTTCCCTTGATCGGGATGCAAAATGGCCCAATTTGCTTTTATTGATTAGAATGATGATGATGAGATGGAATCTTTAAGATATTTTAACTTACGCATGTAAATATTACTGCAAACGTAAAAATTATGATATTTTTTCATACGGTCAATGTCAGGAATCTTCTAACGTTAACCAAATGTTGAAAACCAACTTACACCGGTACAGAGAAGGGCAGTTTATTAAAAAAAGCCACACAAATCTTTCGATATTCGATATATCCATAGCCCCATTACTGGTGTCAAATACTGCTATATTTTCTAAGTCAAATGTGGATTCAAGTCTAAATGAATGTAAGCTGTCCCGATTTGAAAGTCAAAATCTCGAAGAGTTCTACCTTCTGCCCGGATTTTTGGCTTACTAGACCTTTATTTTTTAATTGGTCCCCAGTGGAAATACCCCCTCTAGTGGAGGGTGACTGTAAAAAGGCTGCCCCCCAGGCAATTCTCGGGGAGTATTGTAAAGGATCCCCCCAAGCCTGCTGTGCACTGTGCTGCGCACACAGTGGCAAGTAACCATGTGTGCGCCGTCGTCCTCCCGGGGTGGCTTACTAGACCTGGTACTACTGCTCATCCTCTTGATATCATCACTTAGTCGCCTTTGACGATACCCATGGGTGGAAAGCTGGAACTACACGAAACAAAGCTGTAATGTCGTGTCCTGGTTTTGCCCGGGCCATCATTTCATTTATTATTTAAGTAGCAAGAAAGCTGGTGGAACGCCAATATATTATATGCTTTTATTCACAATTGCCAGCTATTATGATAAATTACTTGTATCCAATGCTTTTGTTGAAACGCCTGGCTGTACGAACAATTTGAAAGTTATTAATTACCTTGCAGCTATTAAGGTAATGGCTCATTTGTTTATGGAGTCTTTTAATTTCTGAGGTAGACACTTTAGAATATAACCATAAAGGTTATGCTTGTGGTTCTCAGTTTAAGTTTACTCTAGAAGTTGTTGT
This sequence comes from Diloba caeruleocephala, assembly GCA_947459985.1. Taxonomy (NCBI): domain Eukaryota; kingdom Metazoa; phylum Arthropoda; class Insecta; order Lepidoptera; family Noctuidae; genus Diloba; species Diloba caeruleocephala. Next base: position 630,875 of record OX381620.1, on the reverse strand, counting down.
GTATAATAAAGAAAGTATTTTATAAGGAGGTTACGCTGTATCTATTTATCAATTATTCCGTGTGGTATCCGGATTAAGAATTTCGTAAAAAAGACTCGAGTAGAGACTCTAAACCAGAGGATAGAGCAGCGTCCTTTCTGTTGAACAGTAACCATACTGCATTCACCAATCCGCCGTTTTGTTTATTCATCATCAGCCTAGACCGGTCCACTGCTGGACGTAGGCCTCTCCCAGCGCCACAACACCCGGTCATCAGCATTCCACAACCAGCCGGACCCAGCTACCTTCTTCAGGTTGTCCGTCCATTTGGCTGGTGGGCGTCCCATGCTACGTTTGCCTATACGCGGTCTTGAACAAACGTGATCAGTCCACTGCCACTTCAGCTTGCTTATTCGGAGTGCTATGTCGATCACTTGGTTTTCCTCCGGATATCCTCGTTTCGGATTCTATCCATTAGAGAGACTCCGAGCATAGCACGTCCCATAGCCCGCTGAGTGACTTTGAACTTCTGGGCTAGTCCGACTGTTACTGTCCATGTTTCAGCTCCGTAGGTCGTCACAGGTAGGACGCACTGGGTGAAAACTTTCGTTTTCTGACATTGCGGAATACAAGTCTACGAGAAGATCTGACTCTGTGGAAATACATCATGTACTTTCTCGGTCCTGGGGAAGGGCGAAGAGACATGCCGTACTCTTACCGGCTAAGACCACCGGAGCAAATGTGGTGATCTTCGGCACTGAACTTAAAAATTCTCCATCTAGAGCCACCCATCACCGCCTCGCCTTTAGGCACATCTCGAAGGGGATGGCTGTAAAGCGATCAGTCCCTCTAGCAGAGGAGAGCGACTGTAAAGGGGCAGCCCCCCAGGCACATCTCGAGTGGTTTCCTCGAAGCTGTGCGTTGTGATGCGCACACAGCAGCATGTGACCCACAGAACATGAAACTAAAGTGTTAACTGTGTGCGCACCGACGTCTTGCTGGGGTTCACCAACCCGCCTGCCAACCGTGCTGACTTGGCAAATTCTCCCCAAAATTACGACAAATGGCATGTAAGCAGTCGTTGTGGAAATCTGCAGGCGAGGCATTTGTTCAGCAGTGGCCGTTCTTGGGTGATATGCTGATGATGAATTATTCTGAAATTCTGGTTTTCACTCTGCATACGACCAGCAACTCGCTAATACGCAGAAGATGACAGATACGCGCTTTCGAATGAGATGATACGCATACTAATATACTTTAGCTGTGTACGTACCGTGACGTATAATATGTATAACTTATATATATATATATATTACAAAAACTAACTTAGAACTTAATGGAAGTACTAAAATGTTTCAAAAATCATTAATTACATACGACTTTTAACAATCTATAACAAAAACTGGTATTTTCCCCAATGAAATAACAAGACCCTTTCCAAAAAAACTTGGGGTATCCCGCCTAACAATACTTGAGACAAAAAATCCAGAGCTACCTGTCTCTTCAATAAACTGTGGGTACGTGAAGTCACTTAGCAACAAAGTTGAGGCTAAACAAAGAGCTATTGAATAGAATTAGCCAACACGGTGAGAATGTGTGGCCGTTGACCTGGCCTCATGCCTCACCTCGATGGTGCTTTCAATTGTGGTGGTTAGAGATATATGATACTTATTTACTTATCGTCTTTTATTACCCAATTGGTCTTATGACACGCAGTAATCAGCTTCGTTTCTCCGGTCAAGTACAGTATATAGATTATTATATAGTAATTTTTTAGATTTTCGCGAAAATAACTCGTTCACTTAAACGGGTTACATCGCGCGACCAGAAAATACCTTTTGCAAAAAACGTTAACTACATCGATTACATCGGGATAGTATCGGATACATTTCGGGAAGAGAACACTTTTATGTAATAAGGCGACTAGCCGTTGGGTTTATTAACCTCGGTGCAAAAAAAAGTGTTTAAACAAGCTATTTGAATTCTAAAAATCGTAATGGAGAATTATGTGTATTAATGGGATCTCCTGATGTTGTCAATAATTCCCACGATAGTAAAGCGTATATTGGACTTGATCCTTTGAATTTACCTGCTGCTAATGATGCTAATCTTTATTATGAGTATTCATTAAGATATTGTATTAGTTATAAGGTTTATTTTACTTTTACCACAATAAATCCAGATAATTTTTAAGTTTAATTTGGTTTTTATTTACTTACAGAAATGTATAGTATACGCGATATTAATCCGTTTAAAAGTGTCTTATTACATTGTCATATACAAATTGTACCGATAATATGTATAGGATTCTACAAATATTATATTTATATAAATAAATATAAATATATCTCAAGAAAGTCGTATGAGGAAAGGCTTAAGCATTTTAAGTTAATGTCGCTTGAATCTCGTCGTACTGTGTCTGATTTAACATTTCTTTACAAATTACTCAACAATGGTATTGACTGCCCGAATCTACTAAGCAAGATCTGCTTTAGTGTGCCTCATAGAATCCCTCGTTACCCTTGCTCATTATTGAAAGCTCCTCATCACAGGACTAATCTTGGTAAACACTCTCCCATTGTACGTTTAACTCATCAATATAATAGCGTATCCGGGGCCTCTAAAGAAATAGATATCTACAATAACTCACTTAGTAAATTTAAATGCCTGATCTTAAAATACTTAAAGGTGTAGATGTTGACATGCTTATAAATGCTTGATCTAATCTAATTCTCACTTAATTTAATCCATATTTAATGTAATTTAGTTTGATTTAATTTAGCTTAATTTAATTTATTTTGATCAACTAATTTAATTCTATTCCAATTAATTTTTATTTTCATTTTGTTTATTTATTTATATAAGCGAATACGATTGATATATTTTGCTTTAATTCTTACTCATGATGAATGTTTTTTTTTTTTTTTTTTATATGTTGTTGATATAATACTAGCTGTGATCTCCTATAATTGAGGAAGCACAAGGCTTAAATATATATTGTTGTTATTATTTACAATGAAATGTGTATTCTTTGTTGGAGATCCTAATAAAATCAAATAAAATAAAATAAAATAAACGCTATTTCAAAGGGACAATACGTAGATATTTAAATAATAACGTTAAAAAAACGATTTTCACCATTTTATTATAACGGGATAACACAGATGACGGCAAAACCCCCCAATGAACACAACACAAACCCAAACAGCTCGCTGTAGCGAAATTTGGGGGAGGCCTGTGTCCAGCAGTCGTTCGGCTGAAATGATGATGATGACACAAATAAAGAGCAAGTGTTGCTGCAGCTGCAATTAAACTGTGAAACATGCCTTTTTTAATTAAGTGCAACTTAAAAGATGGAAATTACAACTAGATTTTTTAGATACTCAAGCCCTTCAAACCTTTCCCCATTGAAATAAAGTTCTACTATTAAACAGAGCCATACATTTTCTTTTTGTTTTTTTTTTGTTGGGTGTCTCGCATACATTTCAGGGAAATGTGGTTGCTTAACCGGTCATTTCTGGCGAAGCCAAAAGAGGCCTCCAGCCAGGCTTAAATTTAGTATTAAAAACTAAGCAACTTTCGCTAAGGGCGCCCCCTGCGGGACACGGACCTCGGCTTAGGGCGTTGCTGGGGACAACAAGCTATTGTTTTGGGGACAGCTGGATCGGTATTATTTAAAATGTATTAAGGGACATTTAGAGCTACAGGCTCGGCGCGGGCCGGCGCGAGCAAGAGACGGGAGGGAGAAGTGCTAACTTGAACGGGAAGCTGACGCGGCGATAGCTAGTCATACATAAATGGTGATTTATTTTATGTACGACTCTGTCTAATAGTAGGTAGCACAACCTGTCCTTCTGTCTTCGTATTCAGGAATAAAACTGTTATGTGGTTTACTGAAATGTTACTATTTCCTCAAGATAATTCAAAAGGGATTATAATAGATTTCTCTAAAGATGATCGTGTTTTAGTTTCATTGTTTCAGCCGAATAAAGTCCACTGCTGGACACAAGCCTCTCCCAAACATCGCCACAACAACTGATCTGGGTGTTGTATGTTCATTGGGGGGTTTTCCATAATCGCCATTCTTGGCAGGCGGGCTGGCGATCGCAGTTTAGTTGTTAATATACTCAAAGGACGCTGCTGTCCGTCCTCCGGCTAATCCCATAGTCGCCTTTTACGACACCCACGGGATGAGTGGGGTTGGTGCTATTCGTAGCACCACACGGCACAAACGGTAAAGATACAATACGTAATCTAAAAATAATAAACTGCTATAGGAAGCTATACGGCTTAGCGCTAGGTCATAACTGCACAGGTATTGACTTCCTAATCAGCAACCCATGGAGGAAGTGCAATTCACTCGACGCCGACGGAAGACATGCATAAGCGCACACATGCATACACACGAACACTAATACAATACTGTCAATTGCCGGTTAAGAGGAAGCCAGGCATGCAAATGTTTTACTCTGAGTTTTATTAATAAATGTCGCATAGGAAAATAGAGTATACGTCATTTTCGGCCGAATGAAGTCCACTGCTGGACACAGGCCTCCCCCAAAGATCACCACAACCACCGATATGGATGTGTTGTGAGCACATTGGGGGGTTTTGCCATAATCGCCACGCTTGGCAGGCGGGTTGGCGATCGCAGTTGAGTTGTTAATGTACTCGAAGGACGCTGCTGCCCATCCTCCAGCTAATCCCTTAGTCGACTTTTACGACACCCATGGGAGGAAATGGGGTGGTGGCATTCTGAGCCGGCACCACACGGGAAACGGAATACGTACATGTACGTATACTCAATATTTTTTTTTATCAAAGTTGCACTAAGATTTCTCCTGTGTCTTGGGTGCGTTTACAGACACAAAACACCCAGACCCGGAACAACTACCTGCATATCATACAAATAATTGTTCCGTGCGGGGTTCGAACCCGCGACTCGGAGCACAGCAGCCGACTGTATCAGCCACTGCACCAACCGTGCCATCGAATTTTAAGTGAGGAATAAAACAGCTTCATTATCGTCATCATCATATCACCCGAATAACGTCCACTGCTGAACACAGGCCTCCCTGATAACCTTCCACAACGGCCGATGACTCCCATCTACCTTCACCAGGTCAACTGCCACCTGGCTCAGAAGGAGCGCCTGACGCAGGTGTTCACCGGGCACGCTTGTTTCGGAGCGTACCTCACCATTTCGGCCGAATGAAGTCCACTGCTGGACACAGGCCTCCCCCAAAGATCACCACAACCACCGATATGGATGTGTTGTGAGCACATTGGGGGGTTTTGCCATAATCGCCATGCTTGGCAGGCGGGTTGGCGATCGCAGTTGAGTTGTTAATGTACTCGAAGGTCGCTGCTGCCCATCCTCCAGCTAATCCCTTAGTCGACTTTTACGACACCCACGGGAGGAAATGGGGTGGTGGCATTCTGAGCCGGCACCACACGGCAAACCTGCATAGGACCTATCCTATCCTCGCTATCCTTGCGTCCTAACGCGAGGCCACGGCACAATTCCACCATTGAGAATGTGTGATAGCGACTTGGATGCCGCACAGCACACGCTCGAAGCGTGCCCTGCGTGGGTGACTGAGCGCCGGATCCTGGTTGGATCGGATCGGGCAAGATGTCTCTGCCAGCAGTAGTGTCGGCTATACTGGTAAAGCATGAAGACTGGAAAGCAGTGGTCTCCTTCTGTGATAGCGTCATAGAAGAGTCCGGCATGCCCCTTCATCCTTCCCTGGGGCGGAGGAAATTCATGTAGAATTTCCACTGGGTCCAATAAATAATAGGTCATCTGCCACCACCCGCGTACCACGCTGCGTTTCCGGTGCGTGATATCCTCTCGAGAACTTTTCTGCCTCAACGACCATCAGCTGTAAACCAGCGGCCATTTGCCAGTTCAGTTTACTACTCCTTTGAGGTTAAACCTGGACTATCAGAAGAATATATAGAAGTGTCAAAAGGAAGGTTTTACTAAGACGCTCTTCATAAGTTATGTAGGTAAAGTAAAGATCTTTCTAGCATCAACTCATGTCTCACAAATAATCCATTATCTATACAAATAAATAAAGTTGAAGTGTCTGTTAGTAATTTCAAAATAACAGCTTTTTACTAAATGCATATGAAAGTATATACGGAACAGATAACAGAAAATGCATTTTAAAATATTCTGTCTGTCTGTTTGTTCCGGGTAATCTCCGAAACGGCTGGACCGATTTTGACGGGACTTTCACTGGCAGATAGCTAATGTTATAAGGAATAACTTAGGCTACTTTTATTTTAGAAAAACAATTAGGGTTCCGCGCAAAAAAACCCTTGAAATCCAATATTATTCTATGTCACGTGTATATGTCAAAGTACTCTAAATTTCTTTTCAATTAAACGCGGGTGAAACCGCGGGTCCCAGCTAGTTATAAAAATAAATAAAAACGTGCGCTTGTCCTTATCGCGTGCGTAAGCGCAACGCAGCCACAATGTCTGTGTCGTCCGATAGCACAAAAGAAAAGATACAGAAGTGCAACTTCCACGTAGGAGGTAGGAGCTAGACTTAGTTAGGTGCGATAATAAATAACACAAACTGTCGTAATCCCATAGGATGTTCCATGTGGTTACAAGCGATAGAGGAAAGGCCATCCGTCTCGTCTCGAGGTTCTTATAAGGTGACTTGGAATTATGTCAAGTCAAGGCTCTCCTTCCGCTGACCACCAATCCTTTGTCAAGCTTATATTGACGGCACGGTTGGTGCTGCGGCTAATTCAGTCGACTGTTGCGCTCCGGGTCGCGGGTTCGATTCCCGCACGGAACAAATAGTTGTCTTTTATTAAATAGGTAATAAGTAGATGATAATAATATACTGGTTCCTACTTTTCAGTATTTACACGGTTTTGCTATCAGTCTATCCTATTGCTCTGTATTTATTTACAAGTAGTTGTATGGTAGGTCTGAGTTTAATATGTGTGGAATTTATGTCTGTAAAGGCACCCACGACACAGGAGAAACTCGTGTGTGGCAACGTTTAAAAAAATTGATTATGCTATGTCTTGTTCTATATGGCATCTTGCAAGTAAATTTTAACCTACTTCTAAAAGTTGTATTAAGTTGAAACTTTGAAGACATAACGTAAGTTTCATGGCTACAAGCTAATAATCACATTTTGGTAAACCTTTATATGATGCTGATAGTAAAAAACTGAATCCAAATCTTAAGGTTTCTTATTCTTATAATAAAACAATTTTAAACGGACTACATCTAGTATCTTATAGATTTTTTGTTTTTCCTGACTTTTCGAATACTTAACAGCATTCTTTATTTTCTTATTCTATGATTTTATACTGTATTATATACATGACTGACCTTACGAGTTGAAAATTTTAAAACATATATTTCGTTGTTTAATTTTTTTATTTTAAATATATTTGGGGCGCATTGTGAGCCTTTTGCCTCAAACCGTTTCCATACTGATAAAAGTATACAAAAACAGACTCGAACTCACAGGTGCACCGAAATTTTTAACCGTCTGTGTAAGTTATTACTGCATATCGTATAGAATAGATCTTCTGTTGTATCGATTTGTGTTGATGGCCAATGATCTAGCACAACGACTGTCCTTGCGCGCGCGCTGCGGTTAACCAACACTATAGTAATGTAGAGTATTGTGTTATACCTAACTTCCTAGCGATAATACCATAATCTGTTCTTGATGGATTGGTTATTTGTGCATGGTAATTATTGGGGCTTTGTAGTTCTTATTCTGATAACAAAAGATGAGTAATGGCGTATAGTACGTGACCGTACTTGACAAAACAATAGAGATGGTAATAAGAGGATAAGTAACTCGAGAGAAGTAAAGCATGCAAAAACCTCATTGTAGTGATAAGGAGAATAATAATGATGACATTGGCATGATCTCGTCATCGTAATCATCATATCAGCCGAAGGACGTCCACTGCTGAACAAGGCCTCCCCTATAAATTTCCACAACTGTGTCATCATCTTTATAATCGTATTGTTACTCATTTATTTATGATTGATTATTTATAATGAATTTGTTTTTTGTATTTATTATCTAATTTTAAATAATGGTAAATCCTTAATAACATAATATGTATAACCATAAATGGCGCATGTGGTGTTAGCCTGTAAGTAATTGTTGCACTTATGAATGTACTATGAATTAATTTATGTAAATGTATTGTGTAAACAATTGTAGGCTAACCTAAACAAATAAATAAAATTTAAAAAAAACATTCTGGGGGGAATAGACCAGTACTCACCACGCTTGACAGGCGGGTTGGTGAGCACAGTTTGTCTATTGTTCACAAAAGGGACGCTGCTGCCCATCCCTCTGATATAAGGTGCATGGTACACGATATAAATGCATTGGAGTGTGATGTGACGCACCTTGAGAGAGGCGTATGCCCAGTAGTGGGCTGCGATAGGCAGACTTGATTGTTGAAGTAATGGACAATGTAATTATAAAATCATGTTAAGTTGTTAGCCAATTAAGATTTGGTCCGATTTTAAATGGAGACCTCTCGTACACACTGGAAGTATACGGTTAAATAATTCGGTTTTAAATGAAAAATGAGCTAGCAATGAAGATGGTTCATTTACTTAAAGAGTTGAGATTACGTTTGATCTCAAGGCTAAGATGATTTATGATCTTGCCGGTCTAAATAACTCATAGGTTATGACCCCCAAGCGCTGCAGAACCAAGATTCATGGTCTGCAGCGTAGAGCGGCTATACGGATCGCACGAGGATACATACCGAGCGACCCCCGGGAAGACAGCGGTGCGCATGTGGTCACGTACCGCTGTGTGCGCAGCACAGCGCATAGTGAGGCCTCGAGGGAACCTTTTACAATTCCCTCGAGAGATGCCTGGGGGGGTGGCCTCTTTACAGACGCCTTCCCTCCACTAGAGGGGATGACCACTTTACAGTCATCCCCTCCGAGATGTGCCTAAAGGCGTGGCGCCAATGGGTGGCTCTAGATGGAGATCTTTCGAGTTCCTGGAGCCTCCCTTCGGTGCCGACGATGATCACTCCGGTGGTTTTAGCCGGTAGGAGTCCGGCATGCCCCTTCGCCCTTTCCCGGGGCGAAGGAAGTACATGAGGTATTTCCACCGGATCAATAAAAAAAAAAAAAAAAAAAGGTTATGACCCCAAAGCGAATGGTATCGCAGAATTGCATGTTAGATGCAGAATATTTAACACTGACACAATTACCAATAGTTGCCATCATATTTTGTGCCAAAGAACGAAATAATATCATATTTGGTCTAAAAGACGTTGAATATAGTATAAATATTCACAATATTTCCGACTTGTTTACTATACATATAATTGATTAAAACAATCGAAGGATAATTCCTGTTGCCATGATAAATCCTCAAGTAAAATTTAACTTGGTTGTCAAGAATCAGAAGTACTTCCAAGCTAGTAGCATCTTGATTCAAAAGTCCACTTTAAAGTTTCTGTATATCTCCAGCCCCTCTTTCAAAACAGACATTTTCGCAACATTAACGAGACTTCAAAGTATTCAAGCTGTTTCCCTAACAAATCTTCACGGCGTATCTTTGCGACTTCCAAAGTTTGAAGTCCATCAACGCAAATAACTTAGTGGAAGGCTCCACTGTCATTTTGTTTACACAGTAAGGAACGAAGATGTTTTTTACGACATTTCCCTTTTCTTTTAGTATCGGCTTAGCAGAGATTGCTAACGCTCCATCCTCCCTGCCAAATAACGAAGGACCCCATACCACTTTATGTAGATTAGATATTTGTTTACCGGACTTGTTTATTTACTTTTTATATTATGAACGAAATGATAAACAGAACACCAAATGTCATGTTTCACTGCGTTATTTTTACGACGTTTCAGATAAAAGTATTGGTTATAATGTTTTGGAATATGAAAAGAAGGAATTTTTTTTTTTTATATTTCAGACTAAAGTCCATTATTGTTAGTATACAAACATTCACCTAAAAACTAATGTTAGTACTTACTCTAGAACAACCTAATTTTCAGCCGAATACTCAAACGCCACTCAACGCTAAGTCTCAACCATTCGAGAAACCTGTTTTTGGTACAAAACCGGGAGGCTCAAACTGGCTCAAATTATGACTTACTGCAAAATCATAATCATTGTAGCTGCACAGGGGTCCGAACATAAGTATTAATAGTTGACTCTGCGCGATGGATTCCAAGTAAGGGCATTACTGTCCTAGATAGGTATTTTAGTATCCCAATTTACGATGTTAAAGAGAATGATAGCCATCTCGAATTAATAAATTCTGCCAAAATTGGATGAATGTCTTGGGTTCACGATCTATTATCCTTTGTGTATCCTGTTATTTTGTGCTGTAATGTGTCAGATTGCTGGTAATTTGACACCTTGAACTTGACTGACAAAATTTATTTGACCTTAGTGGCTACACACTAGAGTTTTATTTTTCATCGTCCAAATAATACTGATATCACACTTAGTCTTAAATTTGAGCTTATAGCGGATGTATGAATTTGTATTAGTATAATCTTAACTACCCGTGATAACAATAATTTTTCCGTGTCCAAATTAGTGTAAACATGTCCATGAAAGTTACTTATGTCATTGATCGTTATCATGTTATTGGGTTACAGACATCGAATGTTTGCAAATGGATAATAATCAGGATCTTGAATATAAATCTAATCTTTAATTCAAAAAATTAATAGCATTCGGCGATCATGACGATAACTGCATACAAACATATCAATTCAATTTCAACACTGTAATAAAAAGAAATTTATCGTACCAAAAACGACAGCCATCTTCCATTCAGCTATCGTGTTATCGTCAGGTATCAAATCACGATTTATTGGAGACTTTTCCTCAATGGTAACAATACAATCAAACGAAATAGGGCAAATGCCGAAGCGTTGATTACGCTTATTCAGGATATCACTGGAAAAGTATGAAGCCTAAACCAATCAATCGGAAGCCATGAAACTTCTATCGGACGATCCAATCGCTCAAGAAAAGACTCTTGAAGAGAACGCCAGATTACATCAAAGAAATGAATAAACTGCGTCTTGAATTGGGTGAACAGAGTCGTAAACATGTTTACATTGTCATTCCTCTTGTTGCAAGGCATAGATTGCGGATAGGAGATCAATTCGACGTCGCGGCAATAAAGGAAGTAATATCAAAGTTGATTTTGTTTTGCTTTACACATTTTAGGGGAATGTTACATGAATGTTAACCGGATTCGATTGCTGAAGTAATAAGATTTACTGTTAATATAGTTTTATTGTAAATAGGTAGCTGTGCTCCTCTCCATGTTTCAGGACCATCATAAGGGCCTGATTACTATAAAGGCTAAATAAGCTGCAGAAGACGTGAGGTATTCATGGTGACGAGATTAGTCTGAAACTAGAAAATCGTTCGTGAGACCGCAGAACGGGATCGGAAGAGGGCCGATCCTGCTGGAAGAAGGAGAAGACGGCGCCAGGGTAACAACCACCCTAGCGCCTAATTCCCATGAGCCTGAAACCCCATGTCATTGCTGCAGTGGGGGGAACCCAGGTTCGCGGGTGCGTAGATTGGGGAATATATGTACCCACTCCGAGCGACCCAAGAGAAGACGGTAGCACGCGTGTGGTCACGCGCTGCCGTGGGACGCTTTGGGGGATCCTGTACAATCCCCCTGGGGGAGGGGTGACCGCTTTACAGTTCCCCTCTCCGAGATGTGCCTATAGGCGTGGCACCAGTGGGCGGCTCTAGTGTGATGATACGAGAACCTGGAGCCTCCCTTAGGTGACGAAGATGACCACTCCAGTGGTTTCTGCCGGTAGGAGTCCGGCATGCCCCTTCGCACTACCCAGGGTGGAGGATATTCATGAAGCATTTCCACAGCGACAAATAAAAAAGGTATGTATGTTGCAACCGAAATATTTTTCTTATTTTATTATTAATCATTGTACATTAACTGAGCATTTGAAATATTTAAGCAGCAAAGTTAAGGATAGAGGGCGCTGACAGCTGTCATACAGTTAATACTAGTTCAGCTGTCAACGTGATCCAAATGAAATTGTTAGCTACTTTTATTTAAACTAGACTGTAAGCAGATCTATTGTAAACCTGTTGTTTCGAAACCAATAAACTATTATTATTATCTACATGTCTCTCTATTACACGGGTTTATATCCCCTGTAAGGGGGAACCCGGTCTTTTGATAGGCTTACGCGGGGACATGGGTCCAACACGCAGAGGCCCTGTAGAGAATTTTAATCTAAAATATAATGGGACACTAACCGGGGACTCTCCATGGCTACACTATAAAATGCAGTCTCGGATTGTCCCCGGAGGTGTAAAACTATTGTATAAGATGGAAACTCCAATTATAAGGTATATTGTAATGGGTGCTAAATGGATTATATACTTCTAAAAACGGAAACAACGGCGTCTGCCTTTCAACCTTTAAAGTGAAATTCTGTGGCAGACGGTGACTCGCCACTCACAAGATGGGCCCCCTAAATTTATTATTATTATTATGTTCCTATGTACTGCGGTCAATCAATGCTGTCCCCGCGATTTACAATCGTATAGCGCGCGAGCCATAGGTTCACCACACCTGCCATAGGCGATGAATATTTTGTGCTTTCTTTAACTCCCAGCTCAACATAAAACTTTCCATCTGATTCAATTGATGGTGAACTACCACTTAAGCAGTAAATTCCCCCTCATTACTGCATAAGCACTTTACAACCTAAAATTTTAAATTTTTATTTGCTGAAAACATTATGTATGATCCAAGCAACAATGATCAACGGTACACAAATAAGCTATGCGAGCTCTTTTTAATGCAAACACAAAGGAACTACTTTGATAATGTGAATATACTTAGCTAATCTAAATTTACCTCTACAAAAAGAACGTACCATCCAAATATCGCTCTTATTTCTCAGCGATAAGGGTGATTCGGATTCGAATAATTCTTTACAGAAAGAAAATGTCAATGGTTTTATATGAATAAGTAGTAATTTAGTTTTGACGGATAATTTAATAATTCAGTTCATGATCTGTGTACAAAAAAAAACTTGGAGAAGGCTTCACTTGTCACTCAAACTGGCGTAATGAAGATTAATAATAACAAAAAATGATTTTAAATCAAACTTTTTAACGATGATAAAAAAAACTGGTGAGGTCACTTGGTGTTTTGACTAAATCTGAGTAGCAGAGAGCCAAATCTATTAATTAATATACACTGTGTCTGAAAGTTGACTGAACTGAGATTAAATTATACTAAAACTTGGTACCTAAACCGAAGAGCATGTATGAAGGGAATAATGAAAGTGGACGAAGCGAAACAAGTATGTAAGGATCGTAGCAAGTGGAAAGAAGTGGTCTCTGCCTACCCCTACGGGAGAGAGGCTTGATTATATGTATGTATGTATGTATTCTGCTCCTCTTATGGACAAAATTAATAATCAATCTAATCCAACATCTTCAGATTTAAGATTTTTAAATGCATCCGTTGTTGTGTTACGATCACATTTAACACAAAAACAGACATATCCGTAATCCGAAATCCAAAGATTTTGGATTAGATCGAATATTAATTTCGGCTTCAGTCCGATTTGTATACCTTTGCCTAGTCTCGACAGCGTATTAGAATCCTTCGATTAAATTAGTACTAATACAACACTTATTCATCATTTCGGCCCAATGAAGTCCACTGCTGGACACAGGCCTCCACCAAAGATCACCACAACGACCGATATGGGTGTGTTGTGGGCTCATTGGGGGGTTTTCCCATAATCGCCACGCTTGGCAGACGGGTTGGCGATCGCAGTTGAGTTGTTAATGTACTCGAAGGACGCTGCTGCCCATCCTCCGGCTAATCCCTTAGTCGACTATTACGATACCCACGGGAGGAGATGCGGTGGTGGTATTCTGAGCCGGCACCACACGGCAACAACGACACTAATTATAACAATTTTATATTGTTTAACCTGTATCTCACATGTCCACAGAATGAAACTGAGCACGATGGATACATGAAAAATAGGAACAGACTAGCTTATGCTGTACCAGATGATTGCGCGCAGTTCCATGCTGGCACCATCGCAGGCTACTGCAAGAACTCTTCGATGTGGCAGCAATGGAATAGAGGGCTATGGTCAGCACGAAAGACCCACAAGGGTTGAGGTGTGTACGGCGATAGCTGACCCGACAATAGGTTAGAGCTGTATCTCACCTGTTAAGAAACGATGGAGCACGTTTGCCTGGAGTTTACTTATTTACTCTTGTCTTATAGAACACTCCTAGGTCGTAAATATCTCAAGTGTGATCATACGAGGACCTGGAGCCTCCCTTAGGTGCCGAAGATGACCGCTCCAGTGGTTTTAGCCGTTACCCCATCGCCTTTTCCCGTGGCGAAGGATTCCATGAAAAATTTCCACTGGACTCGATGATGGAATCGGCTTGGAGGAATTAAGTCAGGAATTTCTTACGCGCATTTGCCGAAATGTATCCGATAATAAAGCTTGCATTGTGTCTATGTTCTATGTCTAAGTTAATCAATGTTAATTATAATAAAACACTTTTAAACGGATTCTATCGCGTATATTTTAGATTTTTTTTTTGTTTTCCTGACGTTTCGATCACTTTGCAGGGTTCGTGGTCGCAGGATGACTAAGGTGACAGGCGTCGTTACAGATTTTAAAAAGTTATTTTATTTTATCTACCGTACAATTATACTGTTAATTAATGGTAATGTTAATTACTTCAGTGACTACTTTCGTTGGCAATCAAAATGATATTCTTTTGATATAGGAACCGGGCATTATGTAATTTATTTGGGTATTACGTGAGCAATAACTCAAACTTGATATTAAATGGTGAACATTATGTAATCTGTGGTAATATACTACCCCAATGCAATACATATTTATAGATTTGTATAGTATACCGTATTGCGGTTCTTTTAATACCTACAACCATGTCTATTATTGGTTTCAGCGCGTGAGAGGTGGGTGAAGATCCTCTTAATTCTATTTAAGCAATTATATTCCATGTGATGTCCGAACATAGCACCACTCCATCTGCTTCCATGGATGACAAAAGGTGACTAAGAGGCTCTTAACCATAGGGATGGGTAGCAGCGTCGCTTCTGTGGAACAGTAGCCATACGGCGCGCTTACCAATCAGCTTGCCAAGCGCGGTGAGTACTGTAAATTCCCCCAAAATGACACATCGGTGGAAATCTATGGGGGAAGACTTTTCTTAGCAAAAGTGGCAGTACGCATCAGCCGCCGAGCTGGACATAATTTATTCACGGCAATTAAATCAAATCAAATCAAGTAGGCGCACGATTCGAAGCTGTTATATGGAGAAGAGCCGATAAGAAACTGCATTCATATGTGATACGATTAAAATAAAAAGTAAATGAATTTTCAGTATCAATAATTATGATAACTGAAGGCTGATGATCAATTAAGAAATTCCATTTCTATTGCCACAAAACAAAGAGATAGGATAACAAAGTTAAACAAAATTTAAACGAATACAAACATCCTTTAAATTGCTTCTTAGGAGTTCAATAGTTACATCAACGCAACGCAGACCCATGGCTTCTAACTCCCATAAAATGTTCCATCGGCCCCTTAAATCAGGCAACAAAACATACCCAGTGCCTCTTCCCATATATTAACGCCGTGGCCCTACGGAACAATACAGAAAGAAGGCCATTCATTCCTTTGTGGCGAACTTCTGCGGTTCGTTGTATTCGATATTTTTGTTCGGGACACTGACGTCAGAAAACTTTTTGTGGTGTGGCTTAAGAGCAAGGGAAAATGAGCTTCTCAGAAAGAAAAAAGTCAAAAATAGTATTCAGTCGTTCCTACGGAGAAGAGCCGGCCGGAACTCCATGGATATTAATTTTGGGAAAAATGGCAGTAGGTCAATCCCAGATTACGAGACATATTGACAAGTTATTGGCTTCTTATTTTAACAGTTAAGTTACCATATCATTAAACAAGTTTCAACCCACTCTATGACAGTTCACCTTGACATTACAGGCCCAAGCTACGCTATAGCATTTGATCCTCCATCATCCTCTGCAGTCTACCCGACCGTCTTCTACAGGTCATCGATCATAATTGCTAAGGGCAGGGGACGGCAATGTGTTGCTGATCAGAAGAAAAGAAGAAAGAAAAACAGTTTATTTTTGCGGCGAACGTCGACGCACAAGTACAGATTAAAACGTAAAAATTCTACATAAGGCTCACGCTCTTTATTCAACGTTTCGTTCGCTCCAATGGCTAACAAACTTTGTAATAAATTGCCAATACCTAAACTTTATTAAGTACTTTTTTAACATGAGTTTGATTACAATCATGATAAATATTATTATAAATAACAAAAAAGTTAACAAGGTATTCTATTTTTTGAGAACCGTCAGAAAAACTTAACAATACGCTTTGATGGTGGGGCAGCAAAAATTTTTTGTTTTTATAAAGATTGAACAGAATAACATTAAAAAATATTATTCATAATATCCGAAATCTGATTTATTGACTTTCTGACAGTTGCCAAAGATGGCGGCCGAATTTCACATGAAGTAATACCAATTTCTGTATTAAATTTCAGTAGTGGCATGTATCTCGTAGAACTGATGACCGTTGGGGCACAAAGGTTCTCGAATGGAGACCGCGCACCAGAAAACGCAGCGTGGGACGACCTCCAACGAGGTGGACAGACGACCTGGTGAAGGTCGCTGGGAGTCGTTGGATGAGAGCGGCATGTGACCACTCGTTGTGGAAATCTATGGGGGAGGCCTTTGTTCAGCGGTGGACGTCCTGTGGCTGATATGATGAGTG
The DNA here is from genome assembly GCA_947459985.1 of Diloba caeruleocephala. NCBI lineage: Eukaryota > Metazoa > Arthropoda > Insecta > Lepidoptera > Noctuidae > Diloba > Diloba caeruleocephala. The sequence continues at coordinate 614,021 of OX381620.1, read as the reverse complement.
CACCTCAATATGCGCTATGATGTTTTATTTCTTCTTCATTTCGGGTGAGGTTGCTGCCTGGTCCTAGCCCTAGCCGAGTACCCAGCTGTCCCTTGTAGCAGCAACATGAAGTTTCTATATTAATGACAAAGAAAACCCTGGTGTGCAATTCTATTCCGCAGCTCGCCTGTACCTTGCTCCGCTTAAGGCCGCGGTGCGTTGCTCGCGATAACTTGCGTATTTTATTGCCCAATTGTGCAAAAGGCTTGTGCGTGCCCCATTATTACTTATATTACGGTGGACATACGACGCGACTTTGGGGAGACAGGCAGGAATATGTGGTATATGTAAATATAACGGTGGAAAGTAAATAATGGCATATGGCTTTGTTTGAGTAATTTAGGGGAGTTTTCATGATATCAGGTAGAATATTAAATGTGGTTTTTATTATTAACTTACTACTTCCTGTAGTCCTGCAGATAGTCATTAAGTGCTTAGTAAATTTACCGTCGTATGAAATAGCGTGGGGAGAACAGTTCTAATTCTCTTCTTTTTCTCAGTGACGACACGAGCCAGTCATTCGCCTGGTGGTAAACGACACGCCTGCACATAGCAGTTGAAATGCTACCCAGGTTCCAAGTTCTGCGTGGCACCACACTGACTCGTCACCTAGATACAAGTTATTTAGTCTCTTATGCGCAGTCATGTCACTAGCTACAGTGCCCTTCGAACTGAAACGCAGTAATCTTTTAAGTTTTACACTACTGCCTGGCAGAGGAATATCTGGCAGCCGTGACCTTTTTCTTTATTTTTCTAAAACCACTGCGGCGGTCATCTTCGGCAACGAAGGGGAGCTCCAGGTCCTCGTAAGAGCACATCTCAGAGGGTTTCAAACTCCCTCAGTCGCCTTCTAGGACACACATGGATGAGATATCGTGGGTCTCGAGAGTTGTGGGCGCATTGGGGAATCTGTGGGCCCAAACCGAGTGACCCACGAGAAGACGGTGGCGCGCATGTGGTCACGTGCCGCCGTATGCGCAACATAGCACAGCGCACAGTGAGGCTTCGAGGGGATCCTTTACAATGTCCCTTGTGGAGTGACAACTTTACAGTCACCCTCTCTCAGATGTTCCTATAGGCGTGGCACCAGCGAGCGGCTCTAGTGTAATGTGCCGAAGATGACCGCCCCAGTGGTTTTAACCGGTAGGAGTCCGGCATGCTTTTTCGCCTTTCCCGGGGTCGGAGGAAGTTCAAGATGAATATCAAGGATGAGATATCGTAGCTGTATTGGTATCCCCGGAACTACAGGGGTCGAAAGCAAATCCGGTACGTGTCCTAATTCTCCACAAAGTATGGCTCCACCAATCTAGTATGATCACGCAGCATACGATTACTTGGAGTTTTCACATTTCGATAAAGGGTAAGTTTTCGTTCGGCGTTAATTGAGCCCTCACGCCAGGTACAATGGCAGGATAATTGACCAACTTGAATAGAACTTCGGTGCTGCAGTAGCACTGAACCTATTATTCCTCATGTTTATGGAGTTAGTCGGACAATTTACGCATGGCATGATAGATAGCGTGTGGTGCCGGCTAGTCGTGTGGTGCCGGCTCAGAATGTCACCACCCCATCTCCTCCCATGGGTGTCGTAAAAGTCGACTAAGGGATTAGCCGGAGGATGAGCAGCAGCGCCCTTCGAGTACATTAACAACTCAACTGCGATCGCCAACCCGCCTGCCAAGCGTGGCGATTATGGCAAAACCCCCCAATGAGCCCACAACACATCCATATCGGTGGTTGTGGTGATCTTTGGGGGAGGCCTGTGTCCAGCAGTGGACTTCATTCGGCCGAAATGATGATGATAATTTGGTAAATAATAATAATATAATTTGCCGTGTAGCCTCTGGTCACGAATAGGGCGACCCCATCTCAACCCGTGGGTCGTAGAAGGCGAATAAAGGAGTTCGTGTTGTTAGTGGCCATCCTCGTGTCAGGGATGTTCAAGCCGTCTCAACTTGGCTTAACAACTACCGTCTAATGATAACAACTCAGACAGACTATTTAACGTGCGTCAAATACTACTATTCGTTCATCCATCCAAACACTGACCGTGCCAAGCGTTGCTTAACCTTGCCGACCGTTTGCCAATCAGTGAATGCTGGCTACGAGCGCCTAAACTTGGTGTGTACCGTTAAGCCCTTGGGATTCCTTCTCAGAAGCACTGAGCAGCCGGCGTTATCAAATATTGATGAGTGAGTGTTTCTGAAACCTAGTTGCTAAATTATTAATATTATTAATATTAATATAGATAAGATATATTCCCAGTAACGTCACTAACTGCAGTGCTCTTCAAGCCGAAACACAGTTATGTCTAAACATTACTACCACAGAATAACTGCAATGCCGTGTGGTGCCGGCTCAGAATACCACCACCCCATCTCCTCCCGTGGGTGTCGTAAAAGACTAAGGGATTAGTCGAAGGATGGGCAGCAGCGTCCTTCGAGTAAATTAACAACTCAACTGCGATCGCCAATCCGTCTGCCAAGCGTGGCGATTATGGCAAAACCCCACAAGTTGTGGCCCACAGAACACCCATATCGGTCGTTGCGGTGATCTTTGGAGGAGGCCTGTGTCTAGGAGTGGACCTTATTCGGCCGAAATGTATAACTGCAATTGTGGATTGGCGGTGGTACTGTAATGTGGAGGAAACTCTTTGGTGTGAGACTTTATTTTATTTATTTTTTATTGGTCGCCAGTGTCGAATGGATTTCTACCGGCCTAAAACCACTGGAGCGGTCATCTTCGACACCGAAAGGAGTCCTCCTTCCCAGGTCAGGGGGACCTTCCTAGGTCCTCGTAAGATTGTCGCGGAGTGCCTCCCTCCGTGTTCCTTCCCGATTAGCTCAACTGGGAGGCTCTCTCCACGGCAGCAAGTAACGGAGTTCAGTTAGTGTGATTCAATGAAACGTAACATATATATTGTTACAATGGTGTATTGATATTCACAACTACAACACTTCATGCTGATGATTATATAAATTTTAAAATATAGCTTACTATCACAATTTTAGGCTAGTTAAAAATAAGTAATTGTAATATTGCAGGAGACAATTTGTCAGAGCGACAGCTGTGTGTTGAACCACTAGCGTTCAGAATCTAATGTGTAATAATGATCAAAATATCAAGAGCGACTCTACGTCACAAATTCAAATTTTGATTTGAATAAAGAATTAATCATGAGGTGGACAGTGATGGAGATAAAAGGTATGAAGTCACGAAAGAGGTTGATTGAAATGAAGATGAAGGATGACTTCATCACAAGATCACACTCGAGCCGCCGATTGGTGCCACGCCTTTAGGCACAGGGTATGACTATTTAGAAAAAGATGTATTTTTATTTGACTTGGTAATCGAAAATGACATTGACAGAGTAGGATTTGGCTGTTCGCAGCAGGTTTGTCGGGTCGTGGATATTATATTCGATCTTGAGAAGTGAGCTAGAAAATAGAATAAACGTCTTTTCTTACTACGGACTTTACAGGCACTTATGAATAGTCAAGACTTTAGTTGCCTCGTTCCAAGATGTTGATTTCCTGTGGAAAAGAACAGGCAAGAAACTCCATGGTTACTCTTTTTAAATCATATTGGTACAATGTTCTACAATGTTCTCGAAATGATGATAATGTGAGGACAATGCAGGAGAAAAGAGTCTAAACTTCTTAAAAAGACTACACTAAACATACATAATCATAATAAGAGACTTACCACCAGTAAGGTTTCATGTTGTGTCCATAATGAGTCTTTAAACTGTATAACCTGACATCGACAGCTTCCTGCAGCTCCTCACTCGAAAATATGCACGCAGACACTTATTAAACATTTAAAGGTCAGTTTAACACCAGGAGTTTCCTGTTATAGTCGTATATAGTATATAGTCGTTTGAATTAACACCTCCCACCCTCTTACAGGGTTAGCCTCAATGGCAAATAACAGCCTTAAGATCGCTAATGCATTCTGTTCGCTAGGAAGTGGTTGTATCTCGAGGGTATGCCAGCCGGAAGCTTTTAGGTTCCAACGTTAAAGGGGTTCTCCTGGGAGACTGCATGCTACAGAACAGATCTCGATTAGAAGCGATTTATTTTTATTTTAAAAAATGTTGATCAATACTAGGATTTCTGTTGTGTCGTGGGTACTGTTCACAGACATAAATCTCCTATGCACAAACACGCCGACAAGAAACAGTTAACTGTAGATCATACAACAATTTGTTCCGTGCGTTGCGCAGAAAGCTAATCGCTTAGCTACTGCGCAAGCCGTGCCGTTACGAGATATAAACTAATTTCGGGGCATTACTGGCATTAATTTTTTCCTATATTTTTTATACTAACTAGTGATAAGACAAGCAGGTCATTCGCCTGGTGATATCCGTCATGTCTGTCCATAACAATTGTAATGATAACCATAACCATAAGTAGTCCTGCGTGGTGCTCTTCTCCTCGAGACGTTAGTTATTGCAACGGAGTTCCTTATCGCACGTCATCGTTCTGATTCGTTTGCGGGCTGAGGGGCTACACCGAAAAAAGTGTAACAATGAAAAGCGACACCAAAAACCGACGTCTTTTAGCAGTGATTTTTGAGGCACTTCCCGATTATCTTTTTTTGTTTTTATTGGTGTCCAGTGGAAATTCTACACGGAACTTCTTTCACCCCGGAGAAGGGCGTAGGGGTATGGGGACTCCCACCTGCTAAAACCACTGAAGCGGTCAACTTCGGCACCGAAGGGGGAAACTATAACTTTTTTGATTCAACATTCAATTTTGAGATAATGCAGAAATATTTATAAAATAATTTTTGTGTGATAAATTGTGCGAGCAATAACGTGCAACATGCAGGATAAAAATTGTAAAATTTTTATATATTTATAATTAAATAGAAATAAATTTTTGTTCACTAACATTCTAGAAATTTTATGATTCGTTTAATTGTTTTAAACTGACTCTATATTTTTTATTTAATACAAACAAAAAACCTATAGTGAAAGGAACTCCGTTAAAACCGGGTGTGTCCATAAGACACTTTTATCTTTTTCTTATGCTCAGTAATTTCTCCAGCTACAGTGCCCTTAAAACCGAAACACAGTAATGTTTAAAGACTATGTACTGCTTGGTGGCAGAATAACTGGCCTTGCGATGTAAGGTTGCCAGTCTGTAGTGTCCCGACATTTTATATGATGTCCAGAATCCCGACAAAATACAAAATGTCCCGACAAACAGCTTCTTGTAAAGTTCTTAACGAAACAGAGATTTCAAATTACACACACACCCACACACACATATCACACGATCACTTCACTCCGACCGAACGGAACGCCACCACTTTAATGTGTTTGTTGTAATTGTCACCAAAAACAAGCAAGACACAAGTAAGCAGGCCACAAAGTCACAGCCGTTTATTCATAAGAAGGAAGTTCACAACAGAGTTCAGAAATCACAGTACTGTAGCTGAAGAAGGCTGTTTTGTATAGTAGTTATAGGAAAGATAACGAAAAAATAAAACAATGTTAAACTAATAAATACATTTCTCGTAGTCGAAGGCCCAACCGCGATACACAAATGAATCTCAGCCTTCGGCTATGATCAATGTATTTATTAAAAAAGTAAAACCCGACTATGAAAAAACCCAAAACAAATTTCAAGAAAATTTCATTAAAGTACAGACAAAGAAAGCTATAACCTTTACTTTAATGAAATTTTCTTGAAATTTGTTTTGGATTTTTTCATAACCTTTACTTTAATGAAATTTTCTTGAAATTTGGTTTGGGTTTTTTCATAGTCGGGTTTTAGTTTTTTAATCTTATTATTATCTATTACAGTAAAAACTATAGGTTATTTGCGAAGCTGTTTTCTTCAATTCATTATTAATCCTTATTGGTTACATATGTTAGTTATTTTGTGCATTTAATGTCGATTAAAATTGTCTTTTACACTATATCATTCAAATGAATACTTGAGGAGCTATCACCGTTCCAGAATTACGTGCAATCAAAAAAATCGCTAGCAGCGAAATGGGCGGTCGGCCGGCACGCCGCGCCGCCGCCGTTACCGTCCGCGCCACGGCCTGTTTAATACTTTCTTGCTAAGCGCACTCATCATTTTCTTTATTAGTAAATGCACCCGTGCGTAGCAGGGACGTGTCGCTAGTATAATGTAAGAAGAATATATTAGATAGGTTAGGTTACTTAGAAGTGCGTCTCACGTGGCCCAATATGTACAGAGGTCTTATATCCAATTCTGTAGCTCTATAAAATGTTTCATAAAGTGTTTATGCTCTAATAGAAACTGAATCAAAAGCGATATAATCAAAAATATATAACCATTATCATATTAGCCAAAGGTCGTCCACTGCTGAAAAAGGGCTACACCCATGTTTTTTTTTTAAACGTTGCCCCAACTCTAGTATGTCTCCTGTGTCGTGGGTGCGTTTACAAACACAAATTCCACACACAATACACCCAACCCAGAACAACTACCTGCAGATCGTACAAATATTTGTTCCGTGCGGGATTCGAACCCACGACCCGGTGCGCAGCAGCCGATCGTATCAGCCACTGCACCAACCATGCCGTCAATATTATATATTTCCACAACTGTGTCATAATTTTAGGAGGAATTTTCTAGTACTCACTAAGCCGAGATATTGAGCGCAGAATGATTTCTGTTCTATATAAGGGACGCTGCTGCCCATCCCTAAGGTTTAAAGTCCCTCAGACGCCTTTTACGACATCCACGAAAGGAAATAGAGTGGTGCTATATTCTTAATTTTGACACCACACAGATAATACATAATTTGCTCATACGTAGCTAACCTATATTTATGAGCAGAAGAACCCTCTAGTGATGTGTATCACAACAACATGCATGACAATACCACATAGAACCAACACATTAACAGCACATAAAAACCTAAATAGCGCATAAAAACGACAAACACTGTAGCTTTATGACCTTCTGTAATTAAACAAAAGTAATACTACATAAATTTACCATATCTACATGAACCATCGGAGGCGTCAATTTTTAACCAGGTATGCTAGCCCAGGGAGCAAATCCATGGAGTTGTAACACAGAACGAAGTGACAGTTGCCGCTCGCCACTCCAGGTCCAATTACTACAATTTATGGACATTAAAATATGGACGTTGGATATGAGTGATGGGCACAACGCAAAGGATATATCCGCAAATTGTAGTATTGTAGTATGTTTCTACTTTTTGTATATTATAAGTAAATTCATAACACGTTATGAATAATGAACCTGTTCCAATAGAGAATGGGGTTATTTTTTGAAAGATGATAATATCATTTTCTTCAATGTTACACTGTTGCAGAATTAATATGGATTCACATCTCCGAACGAATAATGGATGGGTTTTATAACCACATATTTTGATAGGAAGTTATCACCCTAGCCGTTACAATCCTCTCGGATATATTAAAATACACTCCATGCATATCCCCAAAAATATGCTGTTCAGGGATATAAAAACATATCGTAACAGCTGCTTATAATCTCACCCAGGTCGTAAGACTAAATTGCGGGGGCAGACGGTCGTGAATATTCAGCGCATATGTATATGCATACTTATATGTTATGCATGCTATCTACAGGAATTACAAAATCTGTTTAAATTCACCATTTTCATTAATAAATTGGTTTTGCACTAATTCACCTAGTGATATTCAAATTTGTTTTTCACCAGGTGAAATACACCTCACCTGTCAATAGAGTGTCGAGACACAATAGATTTGTAATTATATCTGGCAATGTGACAGTTAATGAGTATTACAACGTCTAGCAAATGTCCAAACTTTACTAGCATTACGTTAACAGTCAAACAATTATAATAATTGAACTACTTATTATTAATAACTTGGACATTCGGATATTTATCCCATCGACTTGTCACAACACTATTGGACAGATAAAACCCGTGTTCTGTCCGATGTAATGGCGCCGTTGCCATGGGTTATAGCAAAATTTAAAAAAGCATACGTAGTTATGGCGCAATTAATTTGTCCCGGGCAAATGTTATGATTTCGGACCCTGATTGGCAAAATATCCGCCTCCCCGGACGTGTTTAATCCCATTTTATTATCAATTTAAACAAGAGTTTGAGTAATAAACTGACTCATATTACACAAAAGGTAAGAACAATAACAAACTCGTCTGTTCGGTTTTATTGTAAAAAGTAAATTGGGTCGGTACTGTTAAATTTAAGGCTGTAGTTATTGTTTTTAGAACACGTAGCACGTAGTAGTAATGAATTGGGGAATACATGAAGCCTTACAGACACAGATTTAGACGTTGAGGTTATATATTTCTTTGGCTTAAGGTTACCATGGGTCGCAATGGTCTGTGGTCAGAATGGGAGTTCCGCAAGGCTCAATTCTTGGCCCATTTTTGTTTCTTATTTATATAAATGACCTATCTTATATCGTAAGGGATAATCATGACATAGCGTTGTTTGTAGATGACACTTCATTTTATTTAAACTCAAATGCCAACATCTGGCAACTGACGATGTAAATAGCACTATCTCCAGAGTGGTCCACTGGTTTAATGTTAACAATTTACACTTAAACGAAAAAAGCACTAAATGCCTGAAATTTACAACACCCAATGTTAGAAATGTAAAAACCAGTGTACAAATTAATGGTGCGGAGTTGGACACCGCAATGTTTTTAGGTATCACTTTAGATTCTAAGCTGCAGTGGGTGTACACATCCTTAAATTGTAGAAAAGGCTTGGTAAATAATGTTTCTATCGTCAAAGCCTACTTTATTTGACGATTAAAGCGACTACCTGAAGAATCTGTCCCTTTGATGGCCAGATAGAGCGATATCCGAGAGATAGTACCATTCTTCAGATGCGGGACAGAAAATGTAATCAATACATTTACTATTAGGTTAGTTATTTCTTGGTTTTGCGTTTCATACCAAGTAAAAGTGTTATTATCACGATTGTAAAGTATTCGCGCAACGCTGCATATCAATCGTCGCCCAACCTCAACCGTTGGGCTTCGGCCCGCCAGGCATACCACCCGCCGGGCTGGAGGATCTTCCCTTTTCTATGGGGGAACACCACACCTTATTCTCCATATCTTCATCTTCTATAAAGAAGTGACAATGTTAGAGTCCGAAGATTACTGTTTGTGGGTACAATAACTTTCATAAAAATGTTCAAACAAGGCGATGTACAGTCGCGGCCACAAAGAATGTAAATATCACAATAGAAGTCGCATAGCGTGCCACCAAGACCTTTGTCGCATACACACAACTTTTCGCGTTGCAATTCAGTAATTGCTGGAATCGTCGGCCGAAAATATGGTCTCAATATAATATCACCTGATAACAAAAGGCATTGTAGGCTCCACATCGATTAACATATTTCAACCAATTAGAGGTTTTAACTGTGTGTGGTATTGTAAGTTTGTGACTTCCATCTGGCTCGAGGAGCTAAAGAATACACCAGCCCTCTCTTCTTGTGGGTGTCGTGAAAGCCTCCTGTGTGCTTTCTTTGCCAACCTTGTGTCAGAGTTGTTCCAGTCGCCCTAAGGCCTCCAACTTGGCTTAACGACTGCCGTCTGATGACAATAACCAAGACCGATGGTTTTACAAGCCCTCCGAAGCACGGAAACGCTCAGTTCAAGTACCACTATGCGGTCAACCGTCCAAAGACTGGCCGCGCCAAGCATTGCTTAACGTCGCCGATCGTTTACTAATCATTGAATGCATCTGGCTATGAGCGCCTCCGTGTGTGCTAATAACAATATACCGCAATTACGAATCCACCTGATATGACCGCATAGTAATCACCGGGAGACCAATGTTCAGCAATTGATGATTAAGGGTGTCTTGAGTTCGGCGACAGAGGTCTTTGTGCAAAACCCATTTATTTATATTTGTAAGGTCGCGACGAACTAACTGTAACATTTACTCACTTACCTCCACTTTTAGCCTTTTAAAAACACTTCTTTGTCCCACTGTCAAAGCATCCATTATCTTATAATTCACCGTATCTATAGCTCTGTGCAAAACAATAGCGGCAATGTATAGGGCATTAGGGGATATTGTCGTAAGTGAAGCGACTGAGTGTCGCCTGATCACTTAGTGTTGACACAAAATAGAATAAAATACAGAAGTTACAAGCCATCCAGTGCACGTTAACAAATACACAAACTTACTGAGGCAGTAATTCTGTACATAAACATCCACTGGCCTGCATGGGCCTTTATATTCGATAGACTCTAAAATTAGCAATCTATACCAATTATAACACTAAAGCGAAAGGATTGGTTGACAATTTGTTGTTTAAGCGCCCACCCTATTATATTCCAAATTTACACGACGTACAAGAAATGTACGGAAAGAGATGACTCTTTACCATTGAGCGGTGTCTTCATTGCAATATTTATTCCCGCGAAATTATTCAGTTGTTTAAAACGCAATTAATCTAGAGGACGGGGTGCAGACATTGAGCTATTATGATCTATGTACTAGAGGAGAAACAGCACCTCACTGCGATATAGCATTCAATTGCGCACTTCACTAACTGCTGAAATTAATAATCAATCTAACCCAAAAGCTTTGGATTTGAGATTAAGGATTTGTTTTGATCCCAATACAAAAACAGATGTCGTTCAGAATCTTAATCTAAAGATTTTTGTGAAGTGCGGCGATGTCGGCGCAATTGAAAGGGACATCGTAATGAAGTAAGCGACATAGCGCGTCATGGAGGCCGTCCTGCCGCTCTGTGGAGCCTGGCTCAGAAGGAGCGGGCGCGTCACCTACCGCCTGACACAGGTGCTCACCGGACATGGTTGTTTCGGTGCGTACCTGCACAGGATAAGACGTGAGGCCACGGCACAATGCCACTCTATTGCGTGGTGCAAAATAGCTCAATGTCTGCACCCCTTTTCTCTACATGAATTGCGTTGAAGCAACTGTGCATAATTTCGCAGGAATAAATATCGCAAAGTCGCGTCTCTTTGGCGTTTATCGCATGTGGTTTTTCTGAACCTTCCTGTTATGTGGCGTCGCTGACTCCGAGTACATTTAGTGACTTAGTGGCAGCCGATGTTTTCGTTATATTTTCGCCTGTTTACTTCCCTACGTGTTATCGTCGTGATAAACATGTTGTTTGTCTTTTATTCAATGATAACAGTGGAAAATAAAATTGTTTATTTCCTGAAGTAATCTGTGCTTGTCTGTACCTACTAGAATAAGATGTTGTTTTCTGAAAACACGTTTGGTGTTGTTTGAGTTTTGTGAATTAGAAACGTGGACTCGTAGGGCGCACACATGCGATATGTCATCATTTCGGCCGATTGAAGTCCACTGCTGGACACAGGCCTCCCCCAAAGATCACCACAACCACCGATATGGATGTGTTGTGGACTCATGGGGGGGTTTTACCATAATCGCCACGCTTGGCAGGCGGGTTGGCGATCGCAGTTGAATTGTTAATGTACTCGAAGGACGCTGCTGCCCATCCTCCGGCTAATCCCTTAGTCGACTTTTACATGGGCTTTTACATGGGTGTCCATGGGAGGAGATGTGGCATTCTGAGCCAGCAGTTATTAAGATGTTATCTTACTGTCTCAGCAAAATCATGACTGACATTTGCACTACGATTGACATTCTGTGCTTACGGGACGCGAGTTGGGTCGACCGTTGCATGGAATCGATATTTGTATGGCATACCCATCCGAATTAAGGAGATCTGTAGAAGAACTAACGTTGCCGACATAGCTCAAAGGATTAGTAAACTGAAGTGGCAGTGGGCGGGGCACATAGAAAGAACGAAAAAACATATATTTAACATGTGACATAATTATGTCCTTTAAACATTATAATCTAAATAAAAATTTAACTTGCCTCATAGATTAATTGTGTAGGTATTTCGTGTCCAATGTCCGCGTCAAACTGGTATCCAGCTCAGCACAAAGCCGGACAGTGATGCCGACGATTTTCAGCTGGAGCCCATAGTAACACACGGGTGACAACCAGTAAAAAAGAATGAAGCTAAATAAATCGATATAGCATTGTTTTCTATACCATTAGCACTACTCGTAGAACTGATGGCCGTTGGGGCACAAAGGTTCTCGAGGAGACCGCGCACCGGAAAACGCAGCGTGGGACGACCTCCTTTTTTTTTTTTCATTGGTGCCCAGTGGGAATTCTTCATGAACTTCCTTCGCCCCGGGGAAGGACGAAGGGGTATGCCGGACTCCTACCGGCTAAAACCACTGGAGCGGTCATCTTCGGCACCTAAGGGAGGCTCCAGGTCCTCGTATGATCACACTAGAGCCGCCCACTGGTGCCACGCCTATTGGCACATCTCGGAGAGGGTGACTGTAAAGCGGTCATCCCCCCGGGGGGATTGTAAAGGATCCCCCAAAGCGTCCCACGGCAGCGCGTGACCACATGCGTGCTACCGTCTTCTCTTGGGTCGCTTGGTGTGGGCACGCAGATTCCCCAATCTACGCACCCGCGAACCCAGAGGTCCCCCACCTTATAGCAACGGCAGGGGTTTTCAGGCGTATCGGAATTAGGCGCCAGGGCGGTTGTTACCCCGGCGCCGTCTCCTTCTTCTTCGAGCGGGATCGGCCCTCTCCCGGGACAGACGACCTGGTGAAGGACTCTAGGAGTCGTTGGATGAGGGCAGCATGTAATCGCTCGTTGTGTAAATCGATGGGCTTCCTCTTTGTTCAGCAGTGGACCTCCGTTGGCTGATATGATTACGATGATGATACGCATCCGAATCTGGGTTTTGATATTATGAGAGGTTGATATTGACAGATAGTAAAATAAATTAATACCGACAGCGAAATTATGACTATCGGTAACAGTATAACTACCTTTCCAAATCAGCTTCATGGTTAGATATCTCGATTCAAATAAATTAATAGGATATTACTCTCGTTTGCCTGCCCAGCCGCGTAAAAATGGTTTAATGTTTTATCATTACGCAGAGATAGGACATCGCAACCCTTTTGTTATTAAAATATAATAATGGCGGACCCCGTACCTCTATGAAGCCACTTATTTCGAGTAGCCTTGCCACAGTGCAGAGGGTAACAGTATAGCAAGTACTGAGTTCGAGGCGCTAAGCCGGTGCCAGAAATTTAGCAGAATGTTGGGAAAAAAACAGTTCAGTACAGAACTGCACAAGCTGCAGGTTCCATCATCCCTCTGGGGGGGCACGCAGATTGGAACATGGCGCACGTAGTGACGTGCCGCCGTGTGCACACAGCAAGGCTTGAGGGGATCCTTACAATTCTCCCCGAGAAGTGCCTGGCCGGCCATTTTACAGCTGCCTTCCCTTCACTAGAGGGGGTAACCGCTTTGCAGTCATCCGAGATGTGCCTAAAGGCGTAGCACTAATGATCGGCTTTAGTGATCTAACGAGGATCTGGAGCGCCCCTTCGGTGCCAAAACTGACGCGCTCCAGTGCTTTTAGCCGGCAGGAGTCTGGCATGCCCTTTTACCTTTCCCCGGGGCGCAGGAAGTTCACGATTGATTTCCACGGGGGACCCATAAAAAACAAAGGTTCACCATCCACGATTTGGCTAATTTCTGTATTTTATGGCGCTTGACTCACCTTATTCCGTGTAGTACCTGACAAAGAATAGACCAGCCGTTAAAGGCGACTAAGGGTTGCTATCAACAGGGTGGGCAGCAGCACCCTCCCATGTGCTAATAACAACAAACTGCGAACACCAATCCGCCTGCCGAGCGTAGGAGTATCCCTATCTATATCTTCTATAACCACTTGTTGGGAGGCCCTAGTCCAGCAGTGGACGTTTTCGGGCCGATATATGCGTATGTGTATCTATTAACATAGAATATTATCGTAAAACGAGGTTTCTTGTAGTTGTCAATGCAATAGTCCGGGAAGCTGCCTTCATGAAGAATTAAGAGTTTACGAAGACCGACATGACAATCTAAGAAATGTAACGTAAACCTTTAGAGACCAGCTGTCTCTTAAGAATTGCAGATTTATGGTACCAATAAGGGTTTCTAGTATGAGTCCAGAAGTATATAGTTGTCATTGTAACCAAAACTAAGGTACCCAGATACCTTATCAGGGGTGGCGAATGGAGGGTAAGGACAAATGAGTGCTGTCTCTTGATAACTTTGACTTTTAATAAGATCTAACTGTCGTCCATTTTGAACATATCATATTTGACTTGAAACGCAATGAATGGATGAAAGTAAGACGTGGTAGCCATCATAGGAGAATGTGGACATGGGCAGGACATGACACAGACACAGAAAACATCCAGAATGGAGACCTTGAGCTAACACACGAGAGCGGGGAAGACCGCCGCAGCGCTGGCTGGATTATATTAGACGACTCGGAGGTAAAGGCCAATTACGTCGGGCACAAAATCGGCAGGAATAGAAACGGGAAGAGGCTGATATCAAGGATTGGATCTCGAAAAGTTTATGATGATAATGAGTTTTGACTTACTGAATCTAACTCAACTGTGTCTACACATCGTACATGGTAACTTGTACACAAAGCGCCGTAATTCATGCTAACCTGGCTTTGTCGCCGTTCCGCCGGCTGACCCCTCACAACCGCTCATGCAGGGGTTCCGAATTAGTGCACTTTACGGCCCCAATTGCTGGGGCACTCTTTTGAAAATTCAAATTGCCGGGCAGTGCGTGGAAACGTAATGATTTTCGACAGACGCGTAGGATCATGTGACTAGACTTTTTAGGGTTCCGAACGTCCGAAGGAAAAAATGACGGTACCCTTATATATTATTTTTATTTTTAAAAACGTTGCTCCACACTAGGATTTCTCCTGTGTCGTGGGTGCGTTTACAGACATGAATTCCACACACAATACACTCAGACCCACACACAATACATACAGACTGATTATGACAATATCCCTTATAACCGCTCATTGTTGTGATAATTGGGAGGCCATTGTTCAGCAGTGGACGTTTACGGGCTGATAAAGATAAAGATTAAAACATTTTTATTCATTTAAACCATTTACAGGCACTTATGATTAGTCAAGACTTTAGTTATCGCGTTCCAAGATGTACAATTCCTATGGAGAAGAACGGGCAAGGAACTCCATGGTTACTCTTTTTAAATCATAATACGATGGAATATTGTTATTGAAATTAGATTATGTGAAGACCGTACTTTACTTACCGATTTCGTACGACCGAAATCCGTGTGGTGTCCGGATTAAGAATATAGCACCACTCCATCTCCTCCCGTGGAGGTCGTAAAAGGCGACTAAGGTACTCTAAACCAGAGGGATGGGCAGCAATGTCCTTTCTGTGGAACAGTAGCCATTCTGCGCTCACCAACCCGCTTGCCAAGCGTGGTGAGTGCTGGCAAGCTCCCCCCAATATGATGATACAGTTGTGGAAATCTATGGGGGAGGCCTTTGTTCAGTAGTGGACATTTTATGGCCGGTATGATGACGAAGACAATGTAGGAGTAAAGAGTAAACTACAAGTATATACTAAACAATACTGATAGTAATATTTGTTAATCTTTAAGATTAAATTGTCAGCATTAGGCGTGTGATGTGTCTGTGTGAGATATAATATTTTAGGATTAACAAATATTTTCATAAACTTGTCGCGGAGTGCCTCCCTCCGCGATCCTTCCCGGTTAGCTAAACTGGGAGGCTCTCTCCACGGCAGCAAGTAACGGAGTTCAGTTATTGACATTCAATAAAACGTAACATATATATTGTTATAATGGTATATTGATATTCACAACTTCAACACTTCATCTTCATGGTTATATAAATTTTAAAATATAGCTTACTATCACAATATTTAAGCTAGTTAAAAATAAGTAATTGGAATATTGCAGGAGACTATTTGTCAGAGCGACAGCTGTGTGTTGAACCACTAGCGTTCAGGATCGAATCCAAAGTGATAATGGTCAAAATATGAAGAGCGATGTGTATATATGATATGTCACATAAATTCAAATTTTCATTTGAATAAAGAATGATTCATGAGGTGGACAGTGATGGAGATAGAAGGTATGAAGTCATGAAAGAGGTTGATTGAAATGAAGATGAAGGATGACTTCGTCACAAACTGTATTTACTCTTTTTTATCTGTTATGTATATTGTTTATCTTTTAGTACAAAACAACTAAATAATATTTGCGGAATCCTATCTTGTTATTGGTGGAACCTTTATTGAAATTATTAACCGAACATCCCACAACACAAAACATACCGGCAACGGTAGCCCTGATATAATCAATACCAACGATCCCATGTCAAATACGCCACTAACCGTGCAGAGCCTATCTCCAACATTAACGTCGGTAGCAGGTAGGGGGTACTATTGACCATGCTTATTTATCGCCCCCGGGCGTAACAAAAGGCGCCACTGACCTCTCCGGTCGAAGGGACCGCTAAATTTTACGCTACAGAAAAAGGAGTGTCATGTGATATTTTAGGGTTATATTTTGTAAATGAAGATGTACAAATATTTTTTATTGGGTAATAATCGACAGCCTACACAGGCTTGTAATTTCCGACCATATTCTTGTTTTACTCCGTATGTTTCTATTATTAAATAGAATGTATTGAAGCAATTTACATAAATATATCGCGTTTATCTCATTATTTGTATTAACTATATATGTTATGTAAGCATCCATACGTTTTATTCGATATATGTATTATACAATAGGGTGCTACAAGTAACAAGTAACTTCTTTAATCTTTTTACATAAAAAAGATTCTTCATATTTTATATACAAGAACCTTTGTCTTATCTATATAATTAAGTTAACTTAAACCCAATAAAGGAATCATGAAAATGAGAAAAAATCGCGCACTTACAAAACAAACATAATATGGGAAACACAAAACTTTCGTTTTTTTTAAATTCGTTTGAAAATAGTGAACTTTGATTTAAGGAGAATTTCAATTTAATTAAGTATAAGGGATAGCGTTAATAACTTGACGGCACGGTTGGTGCAGTGGCTGATACAGTCGGTTGCTGCGCACTGGGTCGCGGGTTCGATTCCCGCACGAAACAAATATTTGTATGATCTGCAGGTAGTTGTACCGGGTCTGGGTATATTGTATGTGGAATTCATGTCTGTAATCGCACCCACGACACAGGAGAAATCCTAGTGTGGGGCAACGTTTAAAAAAAACATATAAATCTATTTAGTTGCTATAGAGCACAAAAACTTTTTTCAAAAACACAGATAATAAACACGCGCCGCTGTAATGAAGCTGTGAAAACAATTGCTCGGATAAGAGCTTTACTTATACTCGTATAATATTGCAAAAATAAAAGGAAATCACAACTAGATTTTTAATGAACGCGAACCTTGCAACCCTCTGAAGGTCCACTTAAAATAAAGTTCACTTCCACGCACGTAATAATCAAATAACAAAGTAAAATAAAATTGTTCCAACTTAATGGACCGGTAAATTTGTGATATAATGTAAAATGTATTGGTTGATGCATAACACGCCCCTTTTTTTATTGATGTCCAGGGGAAATTCTACATGGAACTTCCTTCACCCCGGGGGAAGGGTGAAGGGGCATGCCGGACTCCTACCGGCTAAAACCACTGGAGCGGTCATCTTCGGCACCGAAGGGGGGCTCCAGGTCCTCGTAATATCATACTAGAGCCCCGCATTTATGCCACGCTTTCAGGCATATCTCGGAGGGCATGACTGTAAAGTGGTCACCCCCTCTAGCAATATACAAAGTACCTAGGTTTATAAGTACCACTCGGGGGTCACGAGCGCGTAGATTAGGGAGTCTGCGTGCTCACACAGGCACTGATGTGCCCAAAGTCGTGGCACCAATAGGCGGCTCTAGTGTGATCTTACGAGGACCTGGAGCCCCCTTTGGTGCCGAAGAACCACTGGAGCGGTCATCTTCGGCACCTAAGGGAGGCTCCAGGTCCTCGTATGATCACACTGGAGCCATTATACTATTGACCTACATAACATGTCTACCTCCATACATTACATAAGGTTCCTATTTTAGATACCGCTATCTCTTATCGCTTCTATCTAATCGTTGTCAAGCCGATAAGGTTCAATATTAATTGGTGAAATTTTCCATTCATATTTACATAATAATCTGCATTATATTGATATATATTTTAATCGATAGCTATAAAGTAATTGATACATGGCAAGGATTATCTTTCACACTATATTTCAATTACTGGGTAAATAAGACTCCAATCACATTATTACCGTAACTACCGCATATAATAATAACACACACACACACGAACACACACACACATCAGTGGTCACTCACTATGGGCCTCATAAGAAAGCTCAAGATCACTCAGCGAGCTATGGAGAGGGCTATGCTTGGTATTTCTCTACCAGATCGAATCAGAAGTGAGGAGATCCGTGGAAGAACTAAAGTTGCCGACATAGCTGGAAGGATTAGTAAACTGAAGTGGCAATGGGCGGGGCACCTTTTTACAACGGCCTGATGGCCAAGTTTTCAAGTCGAAACCGCGTACCAAAAAACGCAGCATGGGACGACTCCCAACGAGGTGGACAGACGACCTGGTGAAGGTCGCTGAGACTCATTAGAGGCGGGCGGCATCTAACCGCTTGTTGTGGACATCTATGGGTGCACCATAGATGTCCACAACGGCCTTTGTTCAGCAGTGGACGCCTTTGGCTGATATGATATCAGCTCTTGAACGTCACTGCAGACCATGGGTCTCTCAATGATAACTACAGTAAGGGTCCTATGATCGGGCGGGACCCTGCAGCCTATCCCTACATTAAGAGACCAGTAGTTGACTTTTAGGACAACCACGGGAGAACGCTTTTTTTTAAACTTTGCCCCACACTAGTATTTCTCCTGTCATGGGTGCGTTTACAGACATGAATTCCACATACATACACCCAGACCCGGAACAGCTACCTGCAGATCATACAAATATTTGTTCCGTGCGGGAATCGAACCCACGACCCGGAGCGCAGCAACCGACTGTATCAGCCACTGGATCAAACGTGCCGTCAAAAATGGAGTGGTGCTCTTAATTCGGACACCACACGGAGAGTCGCAGTTCGTCGGAGTTTGTCGACAGGTGAGGTCACACACGCTCATATCTTACTAATTGGACCTTACTATACATTGTACAACTATGTGTACTCAGTTGTTAGTTTCAAAGGACTTGTTGCTATGAAGCCTCAGGCTATATCAGTACCAGCACATCTTGCACCGGTATCGATCCGTGCTCTACTTATTCATAGAGGAGAACCGAAGGTAATACCCCTGGCTGGAGGCCTCTTTTGGCTTCGCCAGAAATGACCGGTTAAGCAACCACATTTCCCTGAAATGTATGCGAAAAGACCAACAAAAAAAAAATACGAACCTAATACGGGGCGAAATAAACTAAAAATATTTAGAGCCTATAATGGTTTTGTCATAAGTAATTCAAGCAAAATTCTCAGATAATACTACCATCGGGACCAGTTTACGAAGGGATAGAAATCTCAGCGATGTCTTTGCGGACTAAAATAACTGAACGCCTACTGAGTCTGAGGGGTAAGACTGAACTCATTAAAAATAAGCCTTCCTAAGTCCCCTCGCTACTTCAAGGGGCACATTAGCAGATCTGGGAAAGGTCATTATGTAATCAGTTTACATCATAAAATACACTTACTGTTTGTATGCCTGTGTGTAGGATACTTAGAGGATGGGCAGCAGCATTCTCCCTATGCTAATAACAACATACTGCGATCTGCTTGCCAGGCGCGGTGATTATGGCAATTTGAACGCTCAGTGTGGTGATCGTTCGGACGCCCGTGTAGAGCAGTGGATCTTTACTGGCTGATGTGTGAGTAGTGTGCGTGTGGGATATATTCTCGTTCTCTTGCATGATACCATTAACTTATAATAAATATATGTAACTTCTGCTTAAACAACCATTATGGCAAATTCGACAGCGGTCGCTAAAGCGTCGAACGACTCTTTTATGACCATCATCATTTCAGCCGAAAACCTTCCACAGCTGGATCGAAGCCTCCCCAAAGATTGCCATAACGACCGGCATGGGTTTGTGTTGTGTGCTCAGGTTTTGCCAAAATCGCCACGCTTGGCAGACCGATTGGCAATCGCAGTTGGATTATAAATGTACTCGTAGAATTCTGCTGCCCATCCTCTGGCTAATCCCATCCCAGCCGTCCCATAGTAGTGGTGGTATACTTAGCCGGCACCACACGGACAATACAATACGTCTGTCCACTGCTGAACAATATCCTCTCCGATAGATTTCCGCAGTGACCGGGTTCATGCTGCCGGCATCCAACGTTTCCTAGTTACCTTCACCAGGTCGCCTGTCCATCTCGTTCGACGCCGTCTCTCGCTGCGTCTCCCTGTGCGTGGTCTCATCTCGAGAACCTTTCTGCCCCGACGACCATGAGTTATAGTGTCCCTAAATTCAGCTCTTTAAGTGATATTGTTTCTCAATATATTGCAGAGAGGCGATTCTTTTGAACTTACTTTTATAATATGTAGTACCTTTCATTTTTTGCCACCAAAAAAAGTTTTCACCGTAAATACGTCAAAATATCGATCCGATTTTAAACCGTCGCAAGATTGTCAATAACCAAACATACCCCGGGTATTTCCCTAGTTGTGTAAGGGTACAAATCTGGCTTGAGACCCCGGCCATTGTTGGAACAGTTTTAAGCTGTTTTTATGCAAATGTTATTGGTCCAAAGTTTACGTTAAGTTGAAGCTAACAATAGAAATAAGTACAGTTTTAAGTTATTTTATTGTTTGGATCAGTGAGAGTGAGGGAATAGGGAGAGAATTTGAGTGGAATTAATTGTATGGTAGAGACTCGTGATATAAATATAAACTAACTTGGATTTGCTTAACAACTTAACAAATTCTTGAACTAAATACTTTTATTAATTAGTAAGCAAAATATATATATTATAGTCTGCAGTTAGTACACCACAGAGAATATATAAAACCGACCAGAGATGTTGAACTTTTTATAACTTTATGTTACTATACGATCTGACAAACGCTGCTCTCATAAGTAAAATTAAATATAAGATTTGAAGAACTAAATAGAATTTGGGAGGTGGATCTATACAAAAGAGACATTTGAGGATCGATACAAAAGGTTTATTTAAAGATTTCCCAAGTGCGACGACTCCGATAACAAGGTTATTGAGAGATGCTCGAATGATGAAGAGAGAGAACTGAGTGAAATACCTCCCCGAACTTTTGAAAAATAGTACCAAAATATTTTAATATGACATCCTCCTCGTTCGTCCTTAACAAATATTCATTTTTTACGAGTCGTTGGAGGTGTCGGGTGTGTAACCGATTGGCAATCGCCCAAATTTATGTGTTATTTTAAAAAAAAAAACAGACAAAACATCCATGTTATTGTTAGTCAAGATCACTTAACATTTGAGCATGCCTATGTTAGAATTAATAGAACGGATTTAAACTATGTTAGTAGCAAAAATAAATACTATACAAAACAAAACAAAAGGCAAATTACGCCAGTTATGCCAAGTGAGAAGGTGTTATCGCTTTTCTCACTTGCCATATCTGGCAAAACCAATCAATTGTTTCACCCAGAACGTTTATTATTTAGGATCTTAAATTTCAATGAATTTCAAGCATTCTTTAGTCATAAATAATTAAATAATAATAACTGAGCTCAAACCGTGAGCCACCCATCTCATCCCGTGGGGTGAGGAAATGGGGTGGTGGTATGTGGTAAATGATGGCAAACGGCATGTGGCGCCTTTGTTCAGCAGTGGACGTCCTTTGGCTGATATGGTGATAGGTTTTAAAATGGGTACTTAGAATCTAAAACAACTCGAAATAAGACAAGAAAACACCACTGGGAGGAAACTAGAGTATGTAAACAATGGCCGATGTTAGTGCTTTGTGTTACCTACTGGCCTACAAGTATTTGCCAACAGACAATGACATTTATCGCCAAGGTTATTTAAATACCTACTTTTGACTTAACGAGTCATACAAAACAGATAACAATATTTTTTTACTATCGAGTTCATTACGCAGTCTCGACAGTATAAACTAGTGTAGTCCACTGTTGGACAAAAGTTTCTCGTAATAAGCTAGCATCACTGGTTATTTCTAATAGGCCACACCCTTTATTTATCTAAATAATTAACACGGCTACACCAATTACATTAATGAAACAATGACGACGATAAATGGGTAAATAAAAAGTATATAATAATGCGTTTAGCTCACAATACTGCAAGCATATTGAAAAAAATTCAGTACATGTATCTGCAAACAAATCGCATGCAGGATAAGCGTCCAGGAGAGCGTTGAGCTCGGCGAGAACACGGGGCACAGGCGAGCTAGCACGCGCTCTGGAGTGAGTCAGGGGTCGACACTTGGTCCTCTGCTGTTTTTACTCATGATTAAGAGTCGTACAAAGCAGTTGAGGACATGTCAGCTATCTACGCTGAAACTGGGCTGTCTTACAGACCGCAACAACTTGCAGTCGTAATAACCAGATATAACAGTCACTAACTGTATGGTTGTAACTGAAAACCGTTGTCGGTGTTGCCTTGTCGCAAAATCGCAGCTTCATGCTGAGCTACAAACTTTTTTTTTGCACAGACGTGAAGCACATTCTCCCGGAATATAGATAAACACCAGTTAACATATTACATGATGTTTTTTTTGTCCTAGCTGGGTAGAGTACTGCGGCATACACAGCTGACATATGCATGCACAGTTCGGCTCATCTCGGTAATGCTCGGTTCTTGTCGGTGGCCCACTGCGTCACACTGCCCGTCCGTGCTAGTACTTCGTTTTCACTTAGCGTTCTTTCTGACATTTTTTCTTTTTGTTCAGCTCCTAAGGGTCGTAGCGTGATGTTAAATATCCAATAACCTTCCTCAAGAATTGGGCTATCAAATGCAAAAAGATTTTTGTCAGATACGACTGGTATTTCCAGAGATTAACGCCTTCAAACAAACAAACTCTTCAGCTTTATTATGTTAGTATAGATAATACCCACAGCTATTCGGTCTTAGTGGATGAATGTTTGATTTCCAGTCTCAATACAAAATAAACCACCACCAATGGGACCAATGTGACAAAAACTTCTTAGAGTGGGACATGATTGGCATTGCAGCAGTCTCAACAGAGTGGCCGATACAGTCGGCTGCTGCGCTCCGGGTCGTGGGTTCGATTCCCGCACGGTAGAAATATTTGTATGATCTGCAGGTAGTTGTTCCGGGTCTGGGTGTATTTTATGTGGAATTCATGTATGTAAACGCACCCACGACACAGGAGAAATCCTGTTGTGGGGCAACGTTTGAGGAAAAAAAAAAATATCATGTTCCACGCATCTACCTACTCATTATAAATGACCCCAACTGATAACCACCGTGCTCCAACATGTTAGCAAGTTGCGTGACGTCATATCCTCGTTATATTATGCAACAACGTGTGCGTCTGTTGTCAGTTTTTAATCAGCGCCTGAGGCTGTCCTCCCGTTAGCTCCTGTCGCTGTCGCTCGTCGCTCAACAATATTCAAGTGTTACTTTCCGCTACGAACCATATAATGTTCGTAAATAGGAAAGTTATTGCATTATCTATAGTTAAAGTCAAATATTTTTATTTCAAAGAAACGTCAGAATCTAAGTTGCAGGGTTCCAAATAGTTGATCTATGGAGAAGAGCTGGCAAGAAAATCCATAGATGCTCTTTTAAAATAATTGAGATTACAATGTTGATTGATACAAATTTAATAAAACATATAACGAGCATGATGTAGACAAATGTATAAAAAAAACATACTAATGTAATATAATTATTATTCGCCATGGCAGTTAACGGCTGACCTGTCCCAACAGACGGCACCCGTTCACGAGCATGACGCATGCATCAGCATCGCTTAGCTAGAAACATAAATCATGAGATTCCCATCATTTATTATTTCTAATAGATCCTTAACAGGCTTTTGTTTAATACTTTTTCATGTAGTATTACAAAAAATATAGGAATGTAATTGTTTCTGTGTATTCAGTAAAAGAAAGAAACGTTAATTTGCACAAAGTAAAGCCATTTCTAGAATTTATTACGTTTCCGGGGTGCGCCGTAGTCGGGTAATAAAGACTCGCAAACCTATTGTGTTCGTACAATAGGTAGGTTCTTTAGGAACCTAATTAGATTTACCACTAATCTATACCAATAAATAAAATTGAAGTGTCTGTTTGTAATATCAAAATAACAGCTTTTTACTGAATGCATATGAAAGTATATACGGTACATATAGCAATAAAACAATTTTTAATTTTTTTGTCTGTCTGTCTGTCCGTCTGTCTGTCTGTTTGTTCCGGGTAATCTCCGAAACGGCTGGACCGATTTTGACGGGACTTTCACTGGCAGATAGCTGATGTTATAAGGAATAACTTAGGCTAATTTTATTTTAGAAAATTAATTAGGGCTCCTCACAAAAAAAAGAAAACCCTTGAAATCCAATATATATATTCTATGTCAAATGTCTATGTCGAAGTACTCTAAATTTCTGTTAAATTAAACGCGGGTGAAACCGCGGGTCCCAGCTAGTAGTAAATATTAATATATATTTTTAATGATCTTTATTTTATGTTCCGTGTAGTTCCCAGCTAAGAATAGACAACCCATCTCTACATCTCTAGTAAAAGGCGACTAATAATTTATATCTCAGGATGGGCACTGGGCAGAAGCATCCACCCGTCTGCTACAAACAATAAACTGCGATCACCAATCCGCTTGCCAAGCGTGGTGATTATGGTAATATAGCAGTGGACGTTTACGGGCTGATATGTACCTATTGTTTAAGGAGAATAGTCAAAACGACTTAACAGCAATTCATTTTTTCATCATTTCGGCCGAATGAAGTCCACTGCTGGACACAGGCCTCCCCCAAACCCTCCACCACAATGATCGATATGGGTGTATTCTGGGCTCATTGGGGGGTATTGCCATAACCGCCACGCTTGGCAGGCGGGTTGGCGATCGCAGTTGAGTTGTTAATGTACTCGAAGGACGCTGCTGCCCATCCTCCGGCTAATCCCTTAGTCGACTTTTACGACACCCACGGGAGGAGATGGGGTGGTGGTATTCTGAGCCGGCACCACACGGCTAACAGAAATTTATAGTAGCATATTGTTACATCGCTCACGTTAAGCCACAATTCTCATAACTATTGATAGATAATAAAAGATAAAAATATTTTTATTCATATAAAACCAATTACAGGCACTCGTGAATAAGTCAGACTTTAGTTGCCGCTTTCCAAGGTGTAGGTTTCCTATGAAGAAGAGCGGGCAAGAAACTCCATGGTTACTCTTTTTAAATCAATTTGTGAAATAGTCTTGTTACAATATTTGAATGCATTGTTCTTGAAATGAAGGTTATGTGAGAACAATGTAGGAGAAAAGGGGCTAAATTACATTAAGTCTAAACAAGACCAACAACACAAAGATAAAACCAGATTTTAATATTTATTAAAGCTTATGATTAAATTGCCTTGGTTGTATAGGTTCCATAAAGCAGTTTGGTAATCCCTTAATGGCTTAGCTTATGACGTTCAGTATTTTAGTAATAATTGAATATTATTATGGATTTTTATAACTAGCCAGTGTCAGGTGCGTGTCGGACGACGCACAAAGAAGGGTTTCGTAGTAGGTAATCATATACCACCATATCGGTCATTTATACGTCCACTGCAGAACAAAGGCCTCCCCCATAGATTTTCACAACTGTGTCATCATTCTGGGGGGTATTTGCCAATACTCACCACGCTTGGCAGGCGGATTGGTGAGCGCAGTATGGCTACCGTTTCACAGAAGGGACGCTGCTGCCCATCCCTCTGGTTTAGATTCCCTTAGTCGCCTTTTACGACATCCACGGGAGGAGATGGAGTGGTGCTATATTCTTAATCCGGACACGGTAATCATGTATTGTTCTAATACTCTAATACAACAAGGATCCAAGAACAGAACTATAGAAAGTGTAGTTTCCGGATTAAGAATATATCACCATGTCTCTCGTGGATGTCGTATACTCGACCAAAGGATGTAAAACCGAGGGCTGGGCAGCAGCGTCCCTTCTGTAGAACAGCAGCCATTCTGCGCTCACCAACTGCTAAGCGTAGTAAACTAGTGAGTACTGGAAAATTCCAGATATGCGACTAATACATCGTGTAACCGATCGGCGGTCTAATGCAGAAAAGCGTACAACTCACCCCCGGCTAGAGGTAAGAAGAGGGACACCGTGGGGTTTTAGCCGGTTTGAGCCCGGCATGCCCCTCCGCCCTTCCCAAGGCGGAGGAAGAGAAGAGAATTTCCCCACGTTAAAAAAAAGGGGGAGGGGACCTGTGTTCATTAGGACACTTTTGGGCGATATGATGTTAACCTGTAAACGGTGATTCACGGAAGTGCACATAAACAATTTTATCAGTTATTTGACATCACTTGCATTATTATCTATACAAATAAATAAAATTGAAGAGTCTGTTTGTAATGTCAAAATAACAGCTTTTTACGAAATGCATATGAAAATATGTACGGTACTTGTAACAAAAAAACATTTTTTTACTTTTTTGTCGGTCTGTTTGTTGGTGATGGCTGATGTTGGTAATCTCCGAAACGGCTGGACCGATTTTGACGGGACCTTCACTGGCAGATAGCTGATGTTACAAGGAATAACTTAGGCTACTTTTATTTTAGAAAAATATTTAGGGTTCCGCGTAAAAAGAAAACCCTTGAAATCCAATATGTATATTCTATGTCAAGTGTCTATGTCTGAGTACTCCAAATTTCTTTTAAAATTAAACGCGGGTGAAACTGCGGGACCCAGCTAGTCTATTTATAAAACGTACAGTTGGACGAAGGGACAGACAAATAGACAGGCAATGACATTATGAGGGTCCCTTCTTTACTCTGGACGGCAGAAAACACTAAGAAGCCAAATTGTTGATAGAAGCATCTATAGTTAAATTCAAACCTCTTAAAGTGACCTCAAGACACCATTTTGCACAACTGATTTACGCTCGCTTGGCCAACAAAGCTTTTAAGGTCGTTAGTGCCGTCACTACCCACCACACCTAAAACCTGTACATGACAAGAATAGCATTATCTATACAAATAAATAAAATTGAAGTGTCTGTTTGTAATGTCACAATAACAGCTTTTTAGTAAATGCATATGAAAGTATATACGGTACCTATAACAAAAAACAATTTTTAAATGTTTTGTCTGTCTGTCTGTCTTTCTGTCTGTATGTCTGTCTGTTTGCTCCGGGTAATCTTCGAAACGGCCGGACCGATTTTGACGGGACTTTCACTGGCTGATAACTGATGTTATAAGGAATAACTTAGGCTACTTTTATTTGAGAAAAGTAATTAGGGTCCCGCGCAACAATATTAAAACCCTTGAAATGCAATATATATATATATTCTATGTCAAGTGTCTATGTCGAAGTATTCTGAATTTCTATTAAATTAATCGCGGGTGAAACCGCGGGTCCCAGCTAGTTGTACAATACAAAAGCAAATAAAGATGTTCGTACTTTTTTTTAATAGAGTTTACAATCGACGCTCAAGAAAGTTTATTTATTAATCGAAACAATTATAGTTTTGTAAACATAACAAAATGGTTATAAAACAATTAATAAATGAAGAATATCCACCAACGATCGCTTCCTCTGTTACCTTAATCATAAAATACAAGCAGGTCGCACTGAGAGACCCAAGTGGAGCAAACCAACCATTTGCTTAGCAACTCAAGCCCCTCGCCCTTGTGAATCAGCCCTACTTTTAAGGCATACATTTCATTAGCAATATAAACTTTGCAGATACAGTAATAGTGTCTATTTTTCTTTGAATTATACTGTGATTATTGAGGTAGCGCAGTTTAGACTTTATTTTTAGACCATTAAGGTTGGCTTTTCTGCGGGTTGCTTATGCAACGAATTCAATGTCGTATTCATGACAACAAATTACCAGTCGAAACTGGAACTTAAATGTATATAACATAATGCTTATTTTTGTTTGGCAATGTATTCAAATGCATGGCAGCACTGATGTGCAGGTACACTCAGAGGTCCAAAACGAATAGAAAAAAGGTGAAGATTTATGTTTATCTAACTTGGCAAAAAATGGGTTAAGTGTTTACTCGTTTCTATTTTTGGGCACATAACATGTGTAACCTGAGACTATTAGGTGCCATTTTTTCGGTGGCTACCGGCGTTGCATTTCGACTTAAGATACCCGTAGGTAGGTACTATATAGAATCGCATGATCAGCTGCTTACAGCAGATTTTTATGAGTTGCTCAGGGATTAATGGCAGGAAGAAGACAGAATGCATAATATTCCCGACTGTACAATACGTGGTTTCCTATTTCTAGATGTTTGAAATCGTTAGTGTATCGACTGAGAAGTCGTGACTTTAAACTTGGGCACTGTTTATTTATTTCTCACCGCAATAATGAAAAAGTTATAGTATTATACAAATTTACTGTTGGAGACTGGTGTCTATACTAGGCTGAAGCCTGTATCTTAGGTCACCAGGCTTCCACCCCAGAAGTCCAATTTTGCTCTTTTATAAACTGTGCCAAGCGTAAATTTTCCATTTTGGTGTTCCTTGTGTATGTGATTCTATCAGGTTGTTTCCTCTTGATGAATACTCCCCAATACATTGATATAACTTTATCAGGCGCCGATACTGGTTGATTTTCCCCTTTATTATCCAGTCCTTGCATCCCATAAATGCGCACTTTCGCTGCAGACAACATCTTGATACAACAATAAACTCGCTGTTCTAATAAAATGTGTATGTTATGGCTTTGATACATCCAAATTGACTACTAATCTAAATTTATTTTCAATTTTTCATATTTTTGATTTACTTAGACACTTGACGTTGACAGTAATCTATACAAATAAAAAAATTGGAGTGTCTGTTTGTAATGTCAAAATAACAGTTTTTTACCAAATGCATATGAAAGTATATACGGTACCTACATCAAAAAATCTATTTTAACTTTTTTGTCTGTCTGTCTGTCGGTCTGTCTGTCTGTTTGTTCCGGGTAATCTCCGAAACGGCTGGACCGATTTTGACGGGACTTTCACTAGCAGATAGCTGATGTTATAAGGAATAACTTAGGCTACTTTTATATCAGAAAAATAATTAGGGTTCCGCGTAAAAAAACGAAATCTAAATAAATATACGCAATCATCCTGCGACCACGAATGCTGCAAAGCATTCGAAACGTCAGGAAAAACAAAAAATCTAAAATATACGCGATAGAATCCGTTTAAAAGTGTTTTATTATAATGTGTAATACTCGCGAATACCTAAGACATTATTATATTTTAGTTATAAAGATAGTTATGCTTGAATTAAATTACCACGATGAACATTGTGTACACAAAGTAGTTACTAACAATTTCAAAACCACTGACAGTACGGTTCATGGATCAAAATTCCCTACCATAGGTGACACAAAGTTCGTGGATCATTTGTGGGGCTTGGTTTTCGCTTTTAAAATAAACTACTAGCTCGTTTACTACAGTTACCGTTTAACATTAAATCCATACTTAGTCAAAAGGCGTATTACAGCATAAACGATTATGTGGATGATAAAAATTGCCGGTGCTAGGTTCAAAACAATCTTATTTAACACGCATGGTTAAGTTGAATTGAATGAATATATATTCAAACTTTCGATAATTATGTCATTATTATATTTTTTAATTACTATTATTGTTAATTGTATAATAGGTGTCATGCGGTTAACTAGATACCTCGGCAATTATAGATATTTTATTGGTTAGGAATTCTTTAGCAGCAGGTTCATCATGCTCCCTCAGATGTCACTGCTTGCGGTGGCGTCATGGGTCGCGTCACCTCCTCGAAAACGAAAACGATCCTGATCTCGGTAGACTTTCAAAAATACGGCCAATCATTGAAATATTCAATGAATAAATGAACGATATTTACAATCCTGGTAAAGAGTTACCTATTGTGAAGTTGATGGGCTTTTGGAAGGGCCAGTTAGTACGCCAAGAATACATACCTCGTAGACTGCGGCAAAGTGCAATGCAGTTATTCATGCTCGCGGAACCTCATGGTATAGTGCTCAAATTGTTTTACGATAGCAGTAACAAAAATATCCTCAAAACTACATCAGGCGAGATAGTTATGGATTTATTAGGATAGACGCTACACTTACACACACACATGTACTGCACAGGAACTTTGAGCAAAAAGAGAAAATATAATCCGTTTAGACTAACAGCTAGTCAATCAGGACAATAAACTAATAAGTCGTTGTTCTTAGATGGCATCCATGTTGAGCACTGGCAAAATAGCAGACCGTATAATTATATCTCTACAGAATTCAAAGATGAGAACCAGGAAGCAGTCGACAGCAGAGGTGTAGTGACTATAACGCCTAAGGCTGTGGCCAATTATAATAAATTTAAGGCAGACTCGGAGTTGCAGGACCAGCTAATGTCATTCTATCCGTGCAGCAGGAACACGATGTGCTGGTACAAAAAGCTGTTCATCCATAGCCTGCAGATTTGTATGTACAATGCTTTTCTACTGTATAATAGGTATTCTACACCGAAGAGCAAGTTAGGATCATTTTATGATTTCAGGATCTTCTCACTTAAGGTTATGTTGCCAAAGCCGAAAACTGATCCGCCAAAAACGCTCCTGACGAGCCATGCGCTAACGAAGATCACGAGAACCCAAGATCCGCGAAAA
Organism: Diloba caeruleocephala; assembly: GCA_947459985.1. Lineage (NCBI taxonomy): Eukaryota > Metazoa > Arthropoda > Insecta > Lepidoptera > Noctuidae > Diloba > Diloba caeruleocephala. Next base: position 583,197 of record OX381620.1, on the reverse strand, counting down.
GAAAGACAAGACTGGGGTTAGAGTAGTAAACGAAATAATAAGGAAGGAGTGTAAAGAATGCAGGTTAAAGAAGAAGAGAATCCAGACCTTGTATGAATGCCTGGCTTGCGAGGGTGCCCCAGGGTACTGTACCCGTTGTTACTGTGAAGTCCACGCATACAGACCCTAGCATAAGATGCTGTGCCAAACAAAAAAATTACAGTCATTTTAATTATCTAAACATTAAGCTGTTGATGGAATTAGACGCTGTATAACGTCGTTGATTTAAATGTAATCTGGAATTATATTACCATATGATTACAGTGTGGCGCCGTAGAGCTAGTTTGTATGTTAGTGACCCACTTGGGCGCCATCTTAAATTGTTTATTTTTTATGCTTAGCTATCAACCTCGCACGTGAATGTCTTAAGATGTTATTAGTATACAGTAAACTGTTGATGAATGATTAATAAAAAACCTTATCGGATTATGTTTTTCCATTTGGCACCTAATACAAGATTACCTACTATTTCAGTGACTACGTATGGTTTTTGTAGTCACTTCGGGGGAAGTTGCTCTTCGCGCTTGGAAGGTTGATGAGTGCAGTATAGGTGCTGTATCGCAGAAGGGACGTTGCTCATGCCTCTGGTTAAGGGTCCCACAGTCACCTTTTAAGTCAACCACTGACGGAGACGGAGGGATGCTATTGGTGCTATATCGTTATTCCGGAATTGAATATTGTAAACAGTGAAATGTGAATTAAAAGTGCATTTCTGTCTACTTATTTTAGTAAAACTATGCGTGATTGATGAGATGTCTAAACAGATGACCTAGTTAATTAAGTTATATGCTTAGAATAAAAAAAAAATATGTACCAACCAGATGCGTCAGACCAGAACATTACTGATGTACCTCCTCTCACACACGCATCATCCCGGAAACATCCGCTGCTGAACACAGCTGAACTTCAATGAAATTTATAACCAATCTAATCCAAAATCTTTAGATTTAAGATTTTGAACTTGATCTGTTTTTATGTTCAGAACCCTTTTAACACAAAAACAGACATATCCTCAACCTCAAATCCAAAGATTTCAGATTAGATTGGTTATTGATATCGGTCGTTAATGTTAAAGTTACTGAAGTTTTTAAAGGTTTATCACTTTTCATTTTCGCTAAGCTAAACTTCCAGCATTCTGTAACCGACAAAGTCCGAGGCAAAGGCTATTTATTAGGTAAAGGGTTACCGCTTGAGCAGTTTCTTCATCGAAACGGTTGGGTCTTAACGTCCTAATCGCTTTGATTTTCCAAAAGACCACCTTCAGCGGACTCGGATCTTCCGGACCGAAACACAATACTATTAATCTCACCGCAGAAACAATTACTGATCAACGCGGAGATAAGTTGGAAACCTCTTCGATTTGCTCGGGTATTGAACTTGTAACCTTTGTATCGAATAGCTAGCTATAAGTGCCACGGTACTGGCTTCAGTTAAACAACTGCACACCAAATATAATAACAATTGACATACTCCGTTAAGGTTCACCAACATTTCAATTCCGTTATTAGTACTACAATAAGTCTATTGGATATTTAACATTTCGTTATTTTAATAAAAGAATAAATGCAATGTGAATGATATCCATCAAAATTGGAACCCATTCATTCATTAGAATACTAGTAGATAAATAATATAAGAATAGCATTTATGATCTAATACGGTTTTAGAAGATAAAACGTTGTTAAAACTCATTGTAATTAAAGTGTTTTGTCCCATACCAGTGTTTCATTGCTGCGTTTGGTTTACGGCGGAAATAAATAATCAATCTAACCCAAATTGTTGGATTTGGATTGAGTACTGTGATCTTAACACAAAAACAGATCAATTTTAAATTCTTAAATCCAAAGATTTTGCATTAGACTGATTATCAGTAATTTCTGCCGTTAGACAGCTTCTTTTCGGCTTGAAATATTGCGTGGCCTTGATCGTTCCAATAGGTGTATAGCTCGTCCCGCAATCTTCTAGGGTTGCCACGAGGTTGTCTAACGTTGTATAGGCTTAATTAAGGCGAGCTTTGTCCACAGCACGTCCGAAATTCGACAGACAAGACCTGCCCGGTTCCATTTGAAACGTGAGGGATACATAAATAGAGGAAACAATGTGAGGGCCAATTCTCGTTATAAATAACTTCAAAATATAGTTCCGATCTAGTTTCAATGTCATACCTAAATGTCACAATTAATAGTATTCTCCGAAACTACCTCCTAAAACAACGTCAAAAGTAAACTTATATTGTGATGAGATCCAAAATGGATCGAGGTTTGTCGAAGCCAAAACGGTTAATCTTTTAACATTTTGAATACAATTCTGCTAACATTTTGAACTGACCCAGCTACTTACTAAAATAGTCTTAGGCATATTTAAATATTGGGGGGATCCTTTACAATTCTCCCCGGGAAGTGCCTGGGGGTGGCCTTTTTACAGCCGCCTGCCCTCCGCTAGAGGGGGTGACCGCTTTACAGTCATCATCTCTGAGATGTGCCTAAAGGCGTGGCACCAATGGACGGTTTAGTGTGATCCAGTAGGAGTCCGGCTTACCCCTTCGCCCTTCCCCGGGGCGAAGGAAGTTCCATGTAGAATTTCCAATAAAAAAAGGCATACTTAAATAAGCTGTCAAAATTGACATTGGAATTAGATCAGGGGGCCTAAAAAGGCCGCTTTAGCAGAATCATAATACGAATCACATTAAATATCACCAAATGGTCCGGAAGGCGTAAAAAGACCGTATTAGGTTTTATTTATAAGGCATAATAATGATCTCAATACGATCCACATTAGAAATCACAAAATGGTCACTTAATCATAACTGACTATTAACGTGACCATTTTGTGATTTCTAATGTAATTCATATTATGATTCACCTAAAGCGGCCTTTTTAGGCCCCCAGATTGAGATCATAGTGATAACGGACTGAACTTTAGGAAGAGCATAATACAATTTTTGTGTTTATTCAATATTACATATTAAAAGAGGTAGATATGTTACATACGCGCCAAAAGTATGAACCAAAACTCCCCCAATTGTAGCACCTCGCAATCAGTTCGCCCGAACCAGGACAACGAGCACACACTGCCATTGAGTAATAACAATGCCGTCGTGCGTACATATAAAATGCACAAACTATCAAGCAAACATGAATAAAGAACTAGCTCCGTGGCTCACTGGCAAACCCCGAGTGACTTCGGATGGGTTTGTCTGAAAGAAGATTTCATAGCACACGCAGACAGACATCAGCCCGTAAACACCTTTTGCGTCTCTAATGATCACTACAAAGTACGATGAGCGGTCATGGGAGATATTGCCACCATCACCACGCTGGGAGGCGGATTGGTGATCGCAGTTTGTTATTATTATGACACGGGAGCATGCTGCTGCCCATTCTATTGATATTAATTGGTCTATTCTTTGCCGGAAACTAGATAAAATTGACTGAGTGCTATGGAGCTAAAAAGATCAGATTCCCAGGCATCCTTTGTAATTTTAAGGATAGTTTTGCCTATCCTAGACGACGACCAGTTTCAATGTCATCGCAAATATATTCGCTGATTATAACAACATCGCTGTCAAGAATACACTAGTTGAATCTTATAATAAATTCTATGCTGAACATAGAACCAATCATAGCGAAACAGCTCTCCCGCGGCGTGTCACTAGGTCCAATCTATCCCATCTCCAAAGCATTCTATTACCAACCGCCCCACACAAACGTGACATCTGTGAACTAACCATATTTATCGTCATAATACATTTCTTCAATAGTTCCTCTATAAATATCAGGAACAAATTCAATAAAAAACTATGAGTGTCAATATCTGTCCCATAGTTATGTATAAACTTGGACTTGGTTATATCCAGAAAGGGAAAAAGAATATTGATTACATATTTTCTTTGTTCAGCATTCTACACTTTACGAGATAAATCCATCCGAGATCTCCATAATCTCCAAACCAGCTTACTTTTGGGAGGGATTCAGAATAATAAAGTACTCTCCGTAATGAAAGCACTGCATCCAAACAAAGAATCAAACGTATGATGCAACGTAATCCAATATTTTAAAAACCTGACTCCAAACCCGGCACGTCACTAACAAAGAACTTCAGTACTTTGTGATGTTTAGAGCGTGACGGCAATATACAACCCTCGCTCTTCCCTAAAAAGGGGCAAAATTATGACGTAATCAAAACCCGAACACCCTTGCAAGGCAGCAGGCGCATTACTTTATAGACCTTATGAGCTGAAATTTAAAGATTATAATTGCTTATTTCTGCATCTCGGAGATGGATGATGAAATCATAGCGCGTTTGTAGTATAAGAGCCAGGAGAATGCTAAATAATAATAATTTTGACGGTGTGATTACAAATATTTCTTGGTGGTGAAATGATAAGTAACATGGTGGTACAATTTGGTTTAATATGAACCTTACATAATTAGCCAAACCAACAATAAAAAAACAGTTGTGGCTGTCGAAATTTTACGCGATTGAGTTCTGCCATATGTTGCCAAAATGAAAAGCGACCAGCGTGCTTCACAGCAACAAATGTATTTTTTGTTCTGTACAAGAGACAGGAAGCTCATTTTAACACAGCGACTTTATGGCAAATTTATGATTTTGAATTGATTTACGAGTATGTCAAATCATGGTAAGTGGCCACAAGAAGCAGGTATTAGCATACTGCCAAAAAGTAAGCACAATCAAATGGTAGTGTTATATTTTAAAATATCATACCTACTTATTACGAATTTAAAACTTTTAGTTATCTACGGCGGCACGTACGTCGATCAAATTTGGTGCGTCGGTAAAAGGTATTTTAAATTAGTGCAAGAGGAAAACTATGAACGAACTTTTTACAGCACACATAATATAAACTAGTATATGCTCATATTTCCATTTCCTGGCATCAAATACACAGACAGTTTGTACCGTGATAGCAATTTACTAACGTCAGACGGATGTCGTGATTTCAAACGCGGCAAATAAAACAATTTACTTTCATGTTTTTTATTGCACTGTCATTTAAATTCATTATTAGTCTCCTCTTTCTTATATCGTATGTAGTGTATTAGGATTTTAAATGTTTAAGACAGATATTTTTGTTTCTTCTATCTTCTACTTCTTCTTTTTAAGTGTCAATAGTTCATACTATACCAATATAAAATTTCGCCTCTCTAACGCCCTTATCCGAGGCTTTGTTGAGATCATTCCTCGTGCAGGTAGGACACAAAGGATGGGTGCGGTCTAATGCTTACAAGGCGAACAACACACCCCCAACCATAGGTAAGTGGAAGGAACACCGTGGGGTTTTAGCTGATAAGGTCCGGCGAGCCCGTACGCCCCTACCAAGGCGGCGGAAGTCCATGACGATTTCCCCACGACAAAAAAGGGAGCACAAAAGACTCGCGAGCAAATGAGAGGTTGGATAAGTATAGTTTATGCTGATACTGATAATAAATAATGAAATAGTAATGGTTATGGCAATTAAAGGCTAAATAGTAATACTTGTTTTCCTTGTGTCGCTGTGTATGTAATACATTAATAGTTATCTATGGACTATTACGACTGTTCAAAACAATAATACATACCAATAGACAGTTTTGTGATTCAAGCAACGTCCACACGTTATTCTAATGAAAACTAAACATTACAGATATACTGACAGACAACATGATAATACTGTCTCCGAGGCAATCACACAAAGACAATAGCGGAACCCTTTACCGCATAGAATGTGAGATTTATTTTATTTACCATCGCTCTCTGGCCGGTCCCGACGCAACGTGGGTTGAATATACACCATAAAGTTTTATAGCGACCAGTCCAGATAACAGGCCGTGCTTACATACTTTTTGTGCTTCCAAAGAGTTATGTGGTACGTTGCGCAGTCAGAGCTTTGTATATGGGAATAAATTGAGTGGGTGTAATAGGTTTTAGAACCTATGGCTATGTTAATGATGCTTTTTTCTCCTCTCGTGCTTATCAATCGTATGGGCTGTCGGTTTCGGTGTTTTATGTGTTTTCTATTCGGTTTCGCCATTGTTTTAATGGCGAGTGAAAGTTTATGTTCCAGTTAATTTTGAGAACAATGCACCATGATTTAGGACTTTTTATTTGTAAAGCATTATCTAATACTGGAATCGTTTGCTGAATAATTGTTCACTTTACCTTTGTCTATTTGTTTTATAGAATTTTGCTTGTTATAAGTTATATACATATGAGTTAGCGAACCGAGTATGGTACTATCTCCATTTGTATTACCTTAATTAGCGTTATAGCTGGTGTCCACTGTCCAAATTCCTAAAAATAGAATGCAATATTATTTCCTAAAGTCTAGCATAAAAATACTTTTTATCACTTGCATCTAGAATGACATGCCACAGACTAGCAGTGACTCTGTTTATAAACTAAACGTTGTAGTCATAACACCTTTTCGATCTGTAGTGGCTTCGGCACGGCGCTCAGCGGCTACCGGGCATACGTGTGTCGTACAGACACAAACAGGTTTGAGAATGATACTTAGATTAGATTATCTGTAAGAGGTTTTAGGAAAGGTTCATGTAACCTAACGCACAACTATCGAATCAAATAAGTTATAGAATTTTTCATTTTGTCGTGATGTTGCTTGGTTTTTGGGTTTAAAACGCGATTCGTCACGAGGTCGTTGGTTCGATAAGTGGCAGATTCATCATTTATTTTGGCCGAATGAAGTCCACTGCTGGACCGGGAGGCTGGGAGGCCTGTCCCCCAAAGATTACCTCAACGACCGATATGGGTATGCTGTGTGCTCATTGGGGGGTATTGCCAGGCGGGTTGGCGATCGCAGTTGAGTTCCTAATGCACTCAAAGGTCGCTGCTGCCCATCCTCCGGTTAATCCAATAGTCACCTTTTACGATCCCCACGGTATGAGATGGGTTGGTGCTATTCGGAGCCGGCACCACACGGCCAATAGTGGCAGTTTAAGGCCTATGTTTGTGTACAATAACTCAAGGCTGCCCATCCTTTCGGATAATATGGGTGTCAGGGCTATGTTATACTGCTTCGTGTTCTACTCACCATGACTAATGAAATGAAACAAAATGAAAAAACTAATAAATTACTATACCAGTATAGGACTCCGTCCCGGTTCTTGTCGTCCCGCAAGCTCAAGTGCAGACCTAGTACTTACAGACTAGTTCATGACTTGTTGTTGTGTTTAAACAGGTTTTATGGAAAATTAACGCTTTATGGTGTTTGCAGGATTTCTGAAAACTAAATCTAGCTACTATGTTTAGCTTCTTCTTACATTGAGTTATTATTATTTATAGACAGTTAAACTTCCGTTACTCCAGAGTATTATTATTTATAGACAGTTAAACTTCCGTTACTCCAGAGTTATAAGTAGGTTATCCATCTCTTTCCTAGGTTTCACGACTCGAGGCAATTCAGCTATTATCGCAGATGCAAAGGCAACAGCGTTTTATGAAAATGTATCCATCATCATATTCTTATAATACCAATAAAACCTAGCTTGCGAAAAGGGATCGAAATGACTAACCAACAGTCACTCACTAAATGTAGTCCCAGCCACTTGAATGAAGATGAGGTATAGTAAATTGCATTGTTTTTAAATTGTCATCAGATTAATGTCGATAACCTCCAGTCAAAGTAATTTCATTGTCATTACGTTACAATGTATCACAAAAGTCAAATGACCCTTTACAGAGTATATCTCTACAGTAAATCTGTACCTCCGTCATCTTTACATACAAATGCACCGCCCTTCACCCCTCTCGTTACCTTGGAAGTACATACGATCATCAGAACTCAATAAGTTCTATATTGTATCCAAATTAACCTTTCTTATCCCTTTGACATATTGTTGAAATAACTATTCTAGCTCCTTGCCTACAATTTTAGTACCTAATGGATAATTTTTTGTTTCCATTTTTATTGATGTTAATTCATTTTCGGTAGGTACGTAGTTTTTTTTTTATTGGACAAGCCCACCGCACATTCCCAACCACTACAACTCCTGTAAGCCAGGATCTATAATGGCGACCACTGGAAAGAACACCGATCAATGAAGCTCGGTGTGTCCCAGAGAAATGAATAACTGTCTTGGAACCAGCAATGAAATTAATCAGAAAAGAAAATGGAGGAGTAGGAAAGAATATGCGTTCCACTTCCCTCCGTAGCAAGCTGGGGACAGAGAAAATACTACAGGCCATAGGCACTATAATTGGGAGTGTACAACTATGAAAAGCCTAGTTGTCAAGCACCACGGGTACAAAAAATGTATAAATATTTAATTACGGGTCCTATGTTGTGAGCGATTGTGACTGATTCCAATAGTAGGTATGGCAAAATCTGCACCGGCTGCTACCCAATCTCGGGGGACCGAGGGAAGAAGTTCGCCGCCTCTACGGGGGAGTCATGCGGTCCGTGGCCCTCTACGGGGCGCCTGTTTGGTCATCTCGACTCTCGGGCGTCCAGCGCTGCAGAACCAAGATCCACGGTCTGCAGCGTAGAGCGGCTATACGGATCGCACTAGGATACCGAACGGTGTCCTTTGAAGCGGCAACTCTGTTGGCGCGCTTTCCGCCTTATGATATCTTGGCGGAGATGGATGTGTGGGTGTATCACCAAACACGCTCCGTCCGCCAGAGCGGTGAAGGCGTGCCTTCAGGGGCGCTCGAAAATTTTCCCCCGGGAAGACAGCGGTGTGCATGTGGTCACGTACCGCTGTGTGCGCAGCACAGCGCATAGTGAGCTTCGGGGGAATCCTTTACAATTCCCTCGAGAGATGTCTGGGGGGTGGCCTCTTTACAGTCGCCTCCCCTCCACTAGAGGGGATGACCGCCTTACAGCCATCCCCTCCGAGATGTGCCTTAAGGCGTGGCACCAATGGGTGGCTCTAGATGGAGATCTTTCGAGTTCCTAGAGCCTCCCTACGGTGCCGAAGATGATCACTCCGGTGGTTTTAGCCGGTAGGAGTCCGGCATGCCTCGGCACGGTTGGTGCAGTGGCTGAGACAGTCGGCTGCTGCGCTCCTGGTCGTGGGTTTGATTCCCGCACGGGACACATATTTGTATGATCTGCAGGTAGTTGTTCCGGGTCTGGGTGTATTGTATGTGGAATTTATGTCTGTAAACGCACCCACGACACAGGAGAAATCCTAGCGTGGGGCAACGTTTTAAAAAAAAAACATATGTCCTAAAGAATTGAAATTGAAATTACTTACGGCCGAAATTGATAATCAAACTAATCCAAAATCTTTAGATTTAAGATGTTGAACTTGGCCTATTTTTGTGTTCAGATCGCACTTAGCAAGCACAGACACAAGTCCACAATCCCAAATCCAAAGACCGACAAAGCGACAAGAGTCGAACTTGTAAACGTACGAGGTAGGTATTATAGCCTCTTAGATTTCAAGTACCTAAAACTTATACGAACAGAATACCTACCTACCTACCAATGTACTAAGTCCCTTTCTTTTATGGAAATATATAGTGGAAATTCTACATGGAACTTCCTTCGCCCCGGGGAAGGGCGAAGCGGTATGGGCGACTCCTACCGCCTAAAACCACTGGAGCGGTCATCATCGGCACCGAAGGGGCTCCAGGTCCTCGTAAGATCACACTAGAATGTACTAAGAAATTACTGTTTTCAATTTATTGATTTCTAACAAAGAAACACTCATCTTAGGGATATCAAATTAAAGCTACATTTCCATATTGTCAATCCCTAGTTTATAGAGTCAGTACCGAACTACCAACCTAGTATTTACTTAAATGCATATAAAGTATATGAGCAATCGAATTCAGTCCTTCACTAGCTTCACAAGTAAACAGTACTTTCACAGGGTATCGGCCAATCAATCGTGCTCGTTCGGCTATCTCCGCCAGTGTTCGGCTAACTCCGCCACAGCTGACGCTAACTGTTGCTATGTGCATTTCACACGGAGTAAAGCGGACATGTTTGATATGAAGCTGTTTTAGTTTTGGTTCCGTTTTGGTAGGCGAATTAAGCTTGGTTAGGTAATTTATGGCGTGTAAGCTGATGTTATAAGTTCTTCCATGATTATAGTGGAGAATATTTATTATCATAATTAATCTGCCCTATTACACTACACGCTCTACAAAGCTCAAAACAAAGGATTCGTATACTATTCTCTTCAATTGAACCACAATATGCAAAGTAAAACATCAAAATTTGTTTTCCCGAACAAAGAAAAGCAGATTACACGCGAAAACGTCCTTAAAACTCCTTAGTAGCAGCACGCTAAACGAGCCTACGTGACCGAAGCAGTGTACTGATGCACACATACGCAAGTCGCAGCTCATCGACACGGATACACACTCACACAGCCGCACATGCGGTTAAGTCGCGACGCCACAACGAAACGGTGCAACCGCCATCGACCTTCACAAAGAAATAAACACATCCGTCGTCCTTACTGCCTACAAGTTAAGGTTGAATTCGAAAAGTAATGTTTGATGGATGTTGTAGCAATTTAGTTTTAGTTTAGGTAATAGCCCCGTTGCGCTAGCGAGTGCATTTATGGCAGCGTTCGCGAGCTGCCAACCTTTTTACTTTATTTCTTCTATTATTCATGTGAGAACAAAAGTTACGATGAGTTTAATAATACTTTGTTGATTGAAATGATATAAACGCAATTGTTACCCGTGTAGCGCAGACATTGTTGCTTGGATTTCTTATTGATAGATAAATAAAAAAGCAGTTTACCTTTATACTCAAGTATAAGAAATTCGTAATGTTTCCTTAATCAAAACAAATATAGGTCATTAGAGGACGTATTCAATGTTAATTTCAGGCATCAAAGACAATATTAGCTTATATAAATAATAGCCTCATTTACTTGACAAAAAACCAACTGCCAGATAAAGCTTAAGCTACCTATCTCATATCTTATCATAACTTATACTACTTAGCTATCTATTTTAAGAAAAATATATAACTTCACCGGGAACAGTCTTAATAAGGTGAAAGTCCTAGACCAGAGTTGGCCTGAAAAAAGGTTGACGATCCCTAGCTGTTCGTCCCGCAACGCGCTTGGCAACAAGCGAATGAAAGCACTGGAATACACACAAGCAATTACAAACCTTAAACTGTGGATCATAAAGTTGATTTTGCTGTAGTATAAATATGTTATTGATCGCAGCTTATGCGAAAAACTTTAGTACTTATCGCCATACAAACGATACATGTGCTATTTCATTAATTGGCTTAGGTGACACAACTAAATCGATACACGTCCCTATTGCGTCTTCATAGGGTTCAGTTTCCCGTGCCTTCTGAGCGTTTTTGTTAAGATATATTAATCATAAAGGATTTATAAATCGACAAAGAGTTAGTTGTTAAGATAGTTATTACGTGCAAATGGCCATCAGTCTAGTTTGAAGACTTTGAAGCATTTATGTTTTAGTAGGTAGTGTTCGTTTCAACTTCAACGACAACAAAGCGAGAAAATAAAGGATTAAACGTATTTAGTTTGGGATGTCGTGTGGTGCCGGCTCAGAATACCACCACCCCATCTACCCCTGTGGGTATCGTAAAAGTCGACTTAGGGATTGGCCGGAGGATGGGCAGCAGCGTCCTTCGAGTACATTAACAACTCAACTACGATCGCCAACCCGTCTGCCAAGCGTGGCGATTACGGCAAAACCCCCCAATTAGCCCACAACACACCCATATCGGTCGTTGTGATGATCTTTAGGGGAGGCCTGTGTCCAGCAGTGGACTTCATTCGGCCGAAATGAGTTTGGGATGGTACCTACATGATTTTGTTTTTGTGTTTCATAACGACGGATAGAGTCTTTCTGTTATGGCATTATTTAATTTACTTACAACAATAAAAATATGATAAACAAAAAGCTTTTCCGCAAGGTACCTTGCGTTTATTTATTAGATTAACTTAATGGCAATTCTCGAAAATTATCAGCAGTGTTAGTTCTCTTTCTACAACAAAAACATTAAATTAGTTACCTACCTACCTACAACATCCGATGTGCGAGGGCGTAGCTGTGACTTGTACGTTTTTTTCATGGTTTGTTTGCATCTATTTTTGCTTCAGTAACTGCCAACGGTATAAGGGTGGTCTCACGTCTGTATTTATGTCTTCACAGTCGGTTAGTACCTACCTGCTGGTGTAACTCAAATGAGTTGAGCTATTATGTACGGGTGTATGTTATTAGTACGTATGCTTAGAATAACAACTAAAAGGACATTGAGGTATAATGTACTATGTACCAGGATTAAACGTATTTAGTTTGGGATGTCGTGTGGTGCCGGCTCAGAATACCACCACCCCATCTACCCCCGTGGGTATCGTAAAAGTCGACTTAGGGATTGGCCGGAGGATGGGCAGCAGCGTCCTTCGAGTACATTAACAACTCAACTACGATCGCCAACCCGTCTGCCAAGCGTGGCGATTACGGCAAAACCCCCCAATTAGCCCACAACACACCCATATCGGTCGTTGTGGTGATCTTTAGGGGAGGCCTGTGTCCAGCAGTGGACTTCATTCGGCCGAAATGAGTTTGGGATGGTACCTACATGATTTTGTTTTTGTGTTTCATAACGACTGATAGAGTCTTTCTGTTATGGCATTATTTAATTTACTTACAACAATAAAAATATGATAAACAAAAAGCTTTTCCGCAAGGTACCTTGCGTTTATTTATTAGATTAACTTAATGGCAATTCTCGAAAATTATCAGCAGTGTTAGTTCTCTTTCTACAACAAAAACATTAAATTAGTTACCTACCTACCTACAACATCCGATGTGCGAGGGCGTAGCTGTGACTTGTACGTTTTTTTCATGGTTTGTTTGCATCTATTTTTGCTTCAGTAACTGCCAACGGTATAAGGGTGGTCTCACGTCTGTATTTATGTCTTCACAGTCGGTTAGTACCTACCTGCTGGTGTAACTCAAATGAGTTGAGCTATTATGTACGGGTGTATGTTATTAGTACGTATGCTTAGAATAACAACTAAAAGGACATTGAGGTATAATGTACTATGTACTAGAGAAGATGCTTCAACTTGATTCTTTGTCACAGGCGTTAGAGCGCATACACTCTAACTCACTTTGTGCTAGGCCACTTGCAGCAATGTGACATGTTTTATTACTTAGATATGCCTTCATGTGCAGTGAGATATTGTTTTAATAACTCGAGAAACATATGTAAAAGTCAAACAGTGACTTTTCATCAGTTCAAAATATTATTAAAAACATGCGTAATTAAATGAAAATATTATCAATATGACGGCACGTTTGGTGCAGTGGCTGATACAGTCGGCTGCTGCGCTCCGTATCGCGGGTTCGATTCCCGCACGGATCAAATATTTGTATGATCTGCAGGTATTTGTTCCGGGTCTGGGTGTATTCTGTGGAATTTATGTCTGTAAATGCACCCACGTCAGGATAAATCCAAGTGTGGGGCTACGTTTAAAAAAAGAAGTGACACATCGCGACGCGTTACCATGGTGACGGCCATATTTCGTTTACTTGTTTCTATGACGACATAACAAGCACCGCTCGCTCCGCGCGTACCCCGCACGCATGAAGTTGAGCGCTATCATTTGTTTGTAATAGCTACTCTAGTACGTAGTACATATGCCTCAAGGCTCAAAGTAAAAGGATAGTGTCTTTCGGATCGCTGCCGCATACGCGTACCTACCTATCTTAAAGTCGTACATGTTTTTTCTTTTATTTTCTTCTTAATGGCAATTGTAGCCAAAGCCATTTTGCCAAAACTTATGTTTACTTTAGCTGCCACACACATACACGCCCACATATGTATTAGACAAGGTAACGGTAGCCATTATCGACACGTCACAAAACATCATAATTAAATTATTTTTCGAGAGCAACATTTACAAGGAAATGACAGAGCGAGCACTAACGGGCCGCTCCGCGATTGGTGTCATATCCGTCACATCTCAAATGGTTATGCATTGCGTGTGCGGACGGTTAATTTGCGTGTTATTATTACTTTAATTTATTATTGTTTACCAGATCATTGCTGGCTTGGAAAGATGTTTGCTCCGCCATTGTCTTTACATAACTAGTTTCGAGAACAATGTACTTATACCTAGGTACTCATAAATATTGTAACATACTACGATTTAAAAATTCTTGACTACTTACCTATTTATAAGTGAACGGCGGGCTGATTAGCTAAAAACAGCAACAGCAGACGCGATAGCAGCTATCGCGCAGCCAAGGATCCACCGGTGGCGATGCGGCAAAAAAAATGGTATTACGTAAGGCATCGCCCGCCAGCCGCTATTGTGGAAGATGCATAGTTACTAGCGCCAGTAGCCACCAGTGGAACTAAAAACAATGCACGTTTTTAATTCATTGATTGTCCGATAGAGGCGCGTCAGAGATCTTCGCCTGTTTAGTCGCTATCGGCAAATAGGTAATACCAAATTGACGTTTGACAGCGGCGTTGGAGCAATTTACGTCTGTTGCAAAGCGTCTGCGACTTAGATCATCAGCCCGCCGTTTAAATGAATACTTTGTATATTTTTGTCTTTTGTCTTTATCAATCATTTATTGTCTCTGTTCCACAATAACCTGTTTTATGCGACGGTAGGTAGAGCCCTAGTGCCAGTGCCATTGTTTTATTTTGTACTAGCTGGGACCCGCGGTTTCAGCCGCGTTTTATTTATATTTAAAATAAATTTAGAGTACTTCGACATAGACACTTGACATAGAATGTATATGTTGGATTTCAAGGGTTTTATTGTTTTCGCGCGGAACCCTAATTATTTTTCTAAAATCAATGTAGCCTAAGTTATTCCTTATAACGTCAGCTATCTGCCAGTGAAAGTCCCGTCAAAATCGGTCCAGCCGTTTCGGAGATTACCCGGAACAAACAGACAGACAGACAGACAGACAGACAGACAGACAGACAGACAGACAAAAAATTTAAAAATTGATTTTTTGTTATAGGTACCGTATAAAGTTTCATATGCATTTAGTAAAAAGCTGTTATTTTGACATTACAAACAGACACTTCAATTTTATTTATTTGTATAGATTTCATACATTTGTGTAATAATAATAGTATGTGCTAGGGTTGCACGTATACTCGTAGGCGCTGTACGTATGTATACAAGATGGCGGTTGAAGCTGTTAAGATTGTATTATTTGATGTGTGTCTCAACCACTTTCATTTATCCACTCCACAGTCACAGAGTAATTAATATTAATTGCCAGCCATAGTTATCATCTAGTATATTTACGTAATCTATTTCAATTCAATGGATGCTATTCGCGTAAACCTCAGAAAATATTATAAAAGTTGAATGTATTATGTTCTTAATATCTTGTTAACATTGTAATCTCAATTATTTTAAAAGAGTATCCTTGGAGTTTCTTGCCGGCTCTTCTCCATAGGACCAACTAATTGGTACCGTGCTACTTAAATTCGTAATTGGCCTTTGTTCAGCAGTGGACATCCTTTTGCTGATATGATGATGATGAGATGAACTTAAATTCCGATGTTTCATAAGTACCAGTAATAGGTTTATTTTAAATAAACAATAATTGACTTTTACTTTAAATAAAATGTCTAATATGGTACACCATCGATATAAATGTATGGGATATATTAAATCAAATAGATTTTCCAAAACATTATCAATCACCAAAGTGATTTGAAAGCCAAAACCATACCTTCTTTGTTCACATAAATGTAATAATATTCCCCCAACAGGTTGTAGGAAAAAAATATTATGAAGGACCCCTGTTCGATTCTCGAGCGTGTTTTTATTGTTCGAATATATAGCTATAGCTATAATTTAGTAATGCGTGTCAGTTTGACAGCTGTCAAAAATACTTGGGAGATGCAATTGGCATGGGTTACGATAGGAGGACGATGTCTGGTAAATAATATTTTAGTGGAAAAAACATGGCAGAAAAAATATTTTGTCTCGGTGGTCTAATACATACATTTTATAGATCAAGTACAGTAAAAAAAAATTAATAAAATAAGGTATCCTTGCAAAATGCAAATAAATACATAATCAATCAATCAAAATGTTATTTAATACTATGATAAGAAGAAAAAATCGAGAGATATCGTGTTTACAAGCATACAGACAAAATGACGTCAAAGAAAAAATCTGTCAACTTTTGTTTAATAAGTAATTCAAATAATCATGATCATCATCATTCCAGTCGACTGCTGGACATAAGCCTCCCCCAACGATCGCCACAACGACCGATCTGGATTAATGTTTTGTCCTCATTGAGGGGTATTACCATAATCACCAACCAGGCTTGGGCTGGCGATCACAGTTCACTAGTAATTTTACTCAAAGGATGCTGCTGCCCATCCTCCGGTCAATCCCATAGTCGCCTTGGAATACACCCATGGTAAGAGATCGTGGTGGTATTCTTAGCTGGAACCACGCGGTCAATCTAAGTAAAACAACTTATTGCTATGTCAGAATTGTTCATTGGAACGTCCTGTTGCCATTCGTGTACTTTTATACCATAAATATAAAAGTACACTAATGGCGAATGTTGCCGTGTGGTGCCGGCTCAGAATGCCACCACCGCATCTCCTCCCGTGGGTGTCGTAAAAGTCTACTAAGGGATTAGCCGGAGGATGGGCAGCAGCGTCCTTCGAGTATATTAACAACTCAACTGCGATCGCCAACCCGCCTGCCAAGCGTGGCGATTATGGCAAAATCAATGTGCCCACAACACACCCACATCGGTCATTATGGTAATCTTTGGGGGACGCTTGTGTCCAGCAGTGGACTTCATTCGGCCCAAATGAATAGAGCACTACTCTACTCTACTACACTCCGCTTCGTGGCGTGCAATGTGAGTAAGTGAGTACTGAAACGCAAGTTGAGGGGCCTACTCAAAGCCCCAGTTGCAGTGCCCGACATGCAGTAGCTCTCGGATTGTATAGTATGAATGATTGTAGAGCTGAAATACTTTAATATTAAGTCCCCCTTTAACAATTTGAGCCCACCAGCCCCCCGGTTTCCTACCGAAAACGCTTGAGATTAAGAAAAAACATACCGACTTCAAAACCCCTACACGATATAAAAATATTGAATGCTCTGAAAAGGAAAAAAAAACCTTTATGAAGTGGGGCGGGGCCAGGTATAAAATATACATATATATTTGTTTCTTTTTAGTGTAAATATATTTAAGAACTTTTTCTAATTTGATATCAGTATTTAACACTAGAAATAGGAATGACTCAAATCGGTTCTCTGATCTGAGAGGAATCGAAACTATTAAGACATCATCTAGATAAGCGCAGTAAAATTAACCTGTTTATTGAAGCTGGTTTAAAAACTACTCAACCAAATGTAATGAAATTTGGATATAGATAGATATGGAACCAATTCGAAAGCGTTCTGCGTCAGTTAAAATATTAATTGCTCAAATCGGTATACTAATCTCGGAGTAATCGGTGTACATAAATAAAAAAAAAAAAGTACGCATCAAATTGAGAACCTCCTCCTTTTCGAAGTCGGTAAAAACACTTGTTTTTACCGGATCCGGGTTTCTCGAATAGTTAAGGAGAGACTTAATATTCACTGGCGTTTCAGTATGCGGCCGTTAGTACTCCGTATACAATTTATGACACCCCGACATAAAAAGGAAAACTTACCTTTAAATACCTAAATGATAAAAATAATTGATTTGTGGTAGCATTGCGGTTAATGGCCCCATTGCATTAATTAAGATTAAAAGTCACGAAATAATCTCCGTGTTAGATCCATGTTCCCGAGTAAGCCTTTCAAAAGACCGACATTCTCGTTACATTTGAAAAATTACCCGTGAAAGAGAGACTATTAGATAATTTAAATAATTAAAGAAACGCATATTTCATTCATGATGTAAATATAATGTGCATTATAATTCCGAGACTGTTCCTGTCTAAAATAATGGCTTCTATGCGTTCAGGAGAGTTCGTCGTGGTTTAAGCTATTAATAATAATAGGTACCTTTCTGCTCTTTTCTTTTTTATTGGTCACCAGTGGATATTCTACATGAACTTCCCCCGCCCCGGGGAAGGGTGAAGGGGCATGCCGGACTCCTACCGGCTAAAACCGGCTAAAGTCATCTTTGGCAACGAAGGAAGGCTCCAGGTCCACGTAAGATCACACTAGAGGCACCCATTGATGCCACGCCTTTGGTTACATCTCGGAAGGGGTGATTGTAAAGCAGTCACCCCCTATAGCGGAGGGAGGGCGACTGTAAAAAAGTCGCTCCCCACGCACTTCTCGGGGAGGATTGTAAAGGATCCCCCTAAGCCTCGCTGTGCGCTGTGCTACGCACACGCGACGCGTGATCATGTGCGTGCCACCGTCTTCTCGAGGGTCCCTCGGTATAAGTACATAGACTCCCCAATATGCGCGCCCGCGACCCCCGAGACCCTCCCAACATGTAGCGACGGCAGGGGAGCTCAGGCGTGCTGGACCCGGGAGCTGGGATAATTTCACCCCGGCGCCGTCTCGTCCTTATCCGTGCGGGAACGGCCCTCTCCCGATTCCGTTCTTCAGTCTCCTTCTGGAGCATGACGCTCTCGCAGAAGGAGACCACTGCAATTTTCATGCTCTGCCAACATAGCCGACACTACCGCCGCCAGAGACAGATCTTGCCCGTCTGATCGACTAGGATCCGCTCGGCAGCCCACGCAGGGCAGTCCTCGAGCGAATAATAATAGGTACCTACCTGTTTATATGCAAGCCAAAGTTTTTAATGTGTGTGTGTGCAATGCGTATGTTGTCCAGAATATACGCACTACTCTATCCCCTCCCGTGGATGTCGTAAAAGCCGACTAAGAGACTCTAAACCAGAGGGTCCCTTCTGTAGATTAGTAGCTATACTGTGCTCCTCAACCCGCCTGCCAAGCGTGGTGAGCACTGGCAAATTCCCGCTTTATCTTCTTTAGTGTTGTTACTGGCCAACCTTGTGTCAGAGTTGGTCAAGCCGTCCAAAGGCCTACTTGGTTTAGCGACTGCCGTCTAATCCATTGGAACCGACGATTTAACCTTTGTTGTTGTTGATTTGTACCCTTCCAAGCACCAAGACGCTCAGATCAAATATTACCCATCTATAGACTGACGGCGCCAAGCGTTGCTCCTTGCGGGAATTTGAGGCTATGAATGCCTCAAATTCCCGCTACAATGATGACACAGTCGTGAAATTACATATCTATGATATGATATAATATAATATCTATGAGAGAGGCCTTTGTTTTGGGGCACCACGACGTCTTTAGGCTGACACGATGATGGGCCAGTGCTCTTAACACACACAGTTCGTAACGAAGCTTGGCTTAGATTTTATCATTATAGTCTGTCGATGAATAATGAATGGGCATTTAGAAAAATTAAATATGCATTTTAGAAGCTATTACATCACATATTTTTTAAGCTGCATAGTTGTGCGTATTTGCAGATACGACACACATTAACAACAATTGTAATTCCTAATTTTTATGTTGTATTTTTGATTTCACGGTGTACATCTTGTCTCTCACAAGTGCGTTATCTATTGTGACATCCCTTCTACACGTCCTGATTTATTGATTGTATAATATTTCGCTCTTTGTTCCAGGTGAGTACGGCTTCAACACGCTAGTTAACTTAGTGCTATTCGTAGCTTCGTTTAGCTAAGTAGCGAGTAAATAGTAATCAACTTTGTAGTCATAATTTCGTAGAAATGCTTATTTATTGTTACTTGTTTAATAAAGGTGAAACTTCGGTGTCAGTGCGAGTTACTTAGCAAATCTAAGTAGCACTAAGAAAAAACCGGTCGAGTACGAGTTGAGAGGGAGAGGGTTCCGAAATTGCTGAATATATTGTCTGTTGTTGGATTCGGTCTTGTACCAATAACTTATCCCAAGAACAAACTTAACATCTCAATTACACACAATATTGTAATATTTATTCATTATTTATTCAAAAATAAAATCAAAATTACAACTTGTTTTTTAAAATAAACGCGGTCACTATAAGCTATTGATTGTCCCCTTGAATATAGTTCATTATTGTTGTAGACAACTTCAATAACTGATCTTATTGAGCGAATATCCCCGTTACCACCAGGTTCGACAAGTGGATTCTTACGAACCCACATACGACTCCCTTCCCGTATTCTTAGCTAGGAACAACGCGGCCCACAATCATATTAAAACTGGTATTGAAACCCGTTTATATTCGAGCGCTGACCCTGACTTTACTCAAGGCCAGTTTCGATAATGAATACGATCATTAAAAAAAGTGTAATGCTACTGTGGGGCTCCGATTTATTACGAAATGATAGGTACAAATATAGACAGGCGGGCTGCAGGTCCGATGTAGATTTATAACCCTTTATGGTTATCAGAAAAAAATAATTCGTCCAACAACACAGATATCGACTGCTCTGTAGAATAAAGTCATATTTGTATTGAGCTTTCTTTTCAGGGGAGCTGTTCGCAGATCTATGTGTATGTGCGTTGGTATTAATAAATACGTAAAATATAAATACGGAGTTAATTGTGTAATAATTGCATTATTTTTTTCAAGTATCTCTTTTCTATCCTCTCCTACGAGGGTCACGCAAATATTTCTCTAGTCAAATTCCTTACGACGCACATTTTAATTGCTGCCAATTTATAAAAACCAATGACATATGATTTTTTTTTCCATTGCAATTGTATTCCATTTTGCCAGTGTCAAGTTAAGGAAATGAAAATATACTCCCGCCACGACAAAGTTGCCCGCGCTTTTTTTTCTCTCAAACCTAATTATTTTCATCAAAAATGTTTTTGTTTTTTTTTTATAATCCTCGTCGGAGGAATTGGCTTCACACTTCTTGTGCATTTGCCAGTTTCAGGTTGGACATATGAATTCAATGTACATCTACAGCTTCCCAAAGAGTTCTTTATTCGAAATTTAAATACATTTTTCATTGGCAACTTTTCTTACTGGCCAATTCCAATAACATTGTGACTCCCCTCTTCGCCTGCTGGTAAGCGTCACACGTTATTTAGTAGCCAGCAATTTCACTAACGACAGTGCCCTTCTAACAGAACAAAAGCATAGTATTCTTCTGATTAAACCAAGCAAATATTCCAAGATAAAGCCCACGGCTGGGCCTTTCGCCTACCACTACCACTATCTTTGTTTTCCGCTTCTTAAGTCCGGAAATCAGTTTTCCTTCCAATCTCTTCGCTTTGATGTCGGTTGTTTTGTCCTGCTTTATTTATTGGAGCAAACATAATCTCCTTAATTAATGTGCGCATAATCGCCTCCTTTTGTTAGAGTACGGAAGCGAACGCGACGTGTTCTTCGACATTTTTCCTGAAGCCAAACGAGATATGTGTTTGTTAATGGTGATTATATGTAACTATTATATTATTGAATTTGTGTTTCCGCGTGTGATGTCCGGACTAACAATATAGCACCACTCCATCTCCTCCCGTGGATGTCGTAAAAGGCGACTAAGTGACTCTAAACCAGAGGGATGGGCGGCACCGTCCCTTCTGTGTGTTACAGCCATTCTGCGCTCACCAACCCGCCTGCCAAGCGTGGTGAGTACACGGCATGTAACGGTCGTCTTATGGGGGAGGCATTTGTCCAGCAGTGGACGTCTTTTGGCTGATGATGATGTTTATGAACATGTCTGATATTTTAACGTCCCCATGACTTTAATTTTCCACTAGTTGTAGTACTGTTCATCATCATATCAGCCAAAGGATGTCAACAGCTGTAGAGATGCTTCCCCCATGCGTACGCGACTTGGCGTGCGCAATATGGCTACTGTTCTTCAGAAGGGACGTTGCTGCCCATCTCCCTGGTTTCAAGTTCCTTAGTCGCCTTTCACGACATCCACGGGAGGAGATGGAGTAGTGCTTTATTCTTAATCCGGACACCACACGGTACTGTATCACTAATCGCAGTATCACAAACTTCCAAAACGTAGTCAGCAAGCATGGTGATAGTGATCAAAGCTCGTTTCAGCATGAGAAGACGCCTCCGCCCTGCAGTGGCACTGTTGATATTGATAAGTATATCAGTATTACATGTATCATCATCATTTCGGCCGAATGAAGTCCACTGCTGGACACAGGCCTCCCCCAAAGACCACCATAACCACCGATAAGGATGTGTTGTGGGTTCATTGGGGGGTTTTGCCATAATCGCCACGCTTGGCAGGCGGGTTGGCTATCGCAGTTGAGTTGTTAATGTACTCGAAGGACGCTGCTGCCCATCCTCCGGCTAATCCCTTAGTCGACTTTTACGAAACCCATGGGAGGAGATGGAGTGGTGGCATTCTGAGCCGACACCACACGGAAATTACATATATATACGTATCAAAATAATTTATGAGTTGTTAGAATAGGATAAACTATATATATTTCTATGTACATTTTCAGTTGCTATCCGATTATTCTATTATTAGTTATTAGATCTTTCTGCTGTCTCAAGCGTTTCGTCTTGCCACTTAATTCATTAGAAATAGGGGTCAAAGTACAAAGCAAAAACACACATTATCGGATTACCAGATAAAAAACTGAAGGATCACAACGCCCGTACTCATACAAGTCATACATTATTTTGTAGGTACCGAATATTTTTTCATACACGTTTTTCTCCTCACATTTTTTACCAGGCACGCCGCACGAGTATAGGCTGGCAATTTTTTTTGTTCGATTTTTTCTGCTGGCCAGTTTTTTTTAGTTGTTACGTCATACTTTTTTACTTCTAATTGGCGATGGAAGCATCGCTAAAAGAGATTTTATATCCACCCACAGAGTCCCGATTCAATTGAATAGACTCAATGCGTTGGACAGCAAGGGAGAGGTTTGAGGGTTCCGTAATGAAGTTCGAAATTGATTTTTTTTATTTTCATTATTGCTGCTTTTTATGGTAGGTACAGCGTGGTTATTCTGTAAGAACTCACTAGCAAACTCACTTCTAAATCCACAATGAAATCTCTAATTTAGTATCTATCGTTTTTATCGTTTTCGTTTTTACTACTTTTGACTACGGATTCAGAAGTGAATTTGCTAGCGAGTTCTTACAGAATAGTGCTGATTTGTAAGTATTTTACGAAATTCGAATGCAGTAAAGAACGTTCAAGTTTTGTATAACAATGAATCTTGAAGGTAATTCTGAACGGGCTTTCTCAAAAACCATTAAAATGAAAAATCGTTGAGGACATTAATGTAATCACTACGCTTCATGATCTTCGGTATCATGATTTGGTATCATTGCGTAGACAAATTCTGCCCTTCCTCTTGTCAAAATCCCTTATTCTCCTTTTACAGTATTCACAGAAAAGAGGGTGTGTACTATTCATTTCCTGTAGAAGGTACACCAGAAACAATAGTAAATACGAGTATATACACATACGATAGGTATATCATGTGGGAAAGATAGTATACCTTGGTGTATCTCTACGAGATCGAATAAGAAATGAGGAAATCCACAGAATAACTAAAGTTACCGATATAGCTGAAAGGATTAGTAAGGTGAAGTGGTAATGGGCGGAGCACACAGCTCGTAGAACTGATGGCCGTTGGGGCAGAAAAGGTCCGGAGTGGTGACCACACACTGGAAAACGCAGCGTGGGACGGCCTCCAACGAGCTAGACAGATGACCTGGTGAGAGTCGCTGGGAGTCGTTGATAACCAGTCATTGTGGACATTTAGGGGGAGATCTTTGTTCAAAAGTGGACGTCCTTCAGCTGTTAAGGCGTCATCGTGTGGAAATATCGACAGGGACTCATAAAAGCTAAAATGTTTATAAGAAAACCTACTCTGTTATCTGCAATATCAACTAGACTGTGGTCGAGGCTCGTTAAACGTTCCTTTCGTAATTTAAAATTCAAATCAATACAAAATCATCTCATCTTACACAGGTCCAAATAGAAAAACTCACCTTTACAAAAAACCTAACTAACTTCAAGTGACCCTTTCGTTCAAAGAAACAAAAAAGAAACTTAAATACGGGACCCCGGGGCCCTTAATTCAAGTTTGGACTTAAGCTTTTTATTTGATTGGTTCGCGTGGGGTGTGGGGTTCGATTCCCGGCTCGTTTATTACGGATTATGACTGGCTCGCCATTGAATTATGTATTATTCTTTTTATCTAAACATTTCGCACCCTAATTGATTGGCTATGAGTTTCGTGGGAGATTTAATCGAACATTTTTATTTTGTCGTTCGGTTAATAGGTGTACTTTTTCAGGATAGACCAGCATTTACTATATTCGGAAATAAAACAGATTCTGAGAGATATACATGTATGTTATGAACCAAGTGATTCATTAGGACATTATCTATAATGCCCGGGCAGTATACATAATTAGCCCATTACTGTGCCACTGCGGGGCACGAGGCTTTTCTCACAATGAGAGTGATTAAGCCTTCAGTCCGCTACACTGGCCTGGTGCGGGTTGACGGACGACACACACCATTGACAATATTTTGGAGCCCTCTCAGGTGCGCAGGTTTCCTCTCGATGTTTTCCTTCACCGTTAACGCAAGTGATAATCAAATTCTGATCCGCACATGAATCAGAAAAGTCTGAGGTGCGGACGGGGATTGAACTCAGACCCTCTTGTATGGAAGGTAAGCGTTTAACCTAGTGGTTGGCACTGCTTATAGCACTGCTGATAAGCAGCTGATGGCAGTATGAATCATCATCATCATTTCGGCTGAATGAAGTCCACTGCTGGACACAGGCCTCCCCCAAAGTACACCACAACGACCGATATGGGTATGTTGTGGGCTCATTGGGGGGTTTTGCCATAATCGCCACGCTTGGCATTATGTTACAACTGCGACCGCAACGCCAGAACCGAACTACCGCAAATTTGACAAACAAGTACTTGTTCAAATGAATATTTTTGGAATGATATTTTAACATTTGAAATATTTGCAAAGTAAAACATTAGCGAAATCTGTATTTTGTCAAATGAATATAAAGTAATATATTTGTGAAATTAAATGTTTGTCACATGGTTAGTTTTTGTAATGATCATTTGTCATTCGTTGTCAAACATTAGTGAACCGCCAAATACACAGTGGAATAAAGCATAAGCATACTGTGGTTTTGCCGTGTGGTGTCGGCTCAGATACCACCACCCCATTTCCTCCCGTGGTTGTCATAAAAGTCGACTAAGGGATTAGCCGGAGGATGGGCAGCAGCGTCCTTCGAGTATATTAACAACTCAACTTCGATCGCCAACCCGTCTGCCAAGGCGATTATGGCAAGACCCCCCACTGAGCACACTACACACCCATATTGGTTGTTGTGGTGATCTTTGGTGGAGGCCTGTCCAGCAGTGGACTTATTCGGCCGAAATGATGACCTTCTTCCCCGGCTACTCCTGAAACGTCAGCTGTTCGCCCGCATGACGTCAGAGCAGGTAATTAGATCAACGCATCGGCCTTCGTATTTTGTTAACGGGGTCACGGCGACGACCTCGCTTGCTATAAATCTGTTACATAAATATAAGCTAACGGACGTACTTGTGTTTCATTATATAATTGTTTTCCTTAAACATGCTCATGTGGGAAAGGAAACGATATTGTTTAAGTGGACGCGCTGTTCTGTGTGACTAAACGTGTTTGTGCTAGGATAGGTCCAAGTTGACAGTGCAAATTTGCGAAGGGGTTCTCTCACCGACTTTTTCTTCCGTGTGGTTCCCAGCAAAGAATAGACTACTCCTTTTCCACTCGTGGGTGACATAAAAGGCGACTAAAGGGTGGGGAAATCAAGAGGCAACAGTATCCCCCGTGTGCTTAAAACAACATACTGCGACCTTGACTAAGAGTGGTGATTATTACAATATCCCCAATGTCCATTCATTGTAGTGATCATGGGGAGGCCCATGGTCAGCAGTAGGTGTTTACGGGCTGATGGTGCGTGCCTTTCACTCAGTAGTTCAATGTCTTCGTCGCTGGGTTATTGTCCGCAAACGTAAACGGCAGTGGCCTTCCTCAAGTATTATTGAAATACATATTTACGCTCAGCATTCGCTGACGGACTGTCGGACCGACTGACTCACTGACTGACTGACGGCCGAATACTGAAATTAAGTCCCACTTTAACTATTCGAGAAACCCGATTACGGTAGGAAACCGGGCGGCTAAAAGAGGTTAAACGGAACTTATTTACGCTCATTACTGACACACTGATAGACCCATGATATCCCAGTGCAACTTATCTATTTCTTCTTCCAGCTCAACAAACTTTTCGTCTGCCCTTAGTGTGCGTGTGTTATATGTTACCAGGGCCAGTTTTCGTTGGGGGTGGTAGCCGGATCCCGTCCGGTGATTCTTAGCACCCCCTGCCCCGCCGTTACCGTTACCGTCGCCGCTACCATGACCAGGAATAGCGGGGCTGCCGGGAACTGGGGGCCGGTGCATTAGTCGTGTTGTCATTTTGGGGGGAATTTGCCGATACTCACCACGCTTGGCAGACTGGTTGGTTAGGGCGGAAATGCTAATGGTCAGCAAAAGGGACGCTGCTGCCCATCCCTCTGGTTAAGAGTCCCTTAGTCGAGTTTTATGATCTCCACGGGAGGAGATGGAGTGGTGCTATATTCTTAATCCGGACACCACACGGAATGAGGAGATCCGTAGAAGAACTAAAGTTGTCGACATAGCTGACAGGATTAGTAAACTGAAGTGGTAATGGGCGGGGCACATTGCTCGTAGAACTGGTGGCCGTTGGAGCACAAAGGTTCACGATTGGAGACCACGCACCGGAAAACGCAGCGTGGGACGACCTCCAACGAGGTGGACAGACGACCGGGTGAAAGTCGCTGGGAGTCGTTGGATGAGAGCGGCGTGTGACCGCTCGTTGTGGAAATCTAAGGGCCTTTGTTCAGCTGTGGACATCCTGTGGCTGATATGATACTGACGCACTGACTAACTAGTAATTTTTTTTATCTTATTGTGTGGTGTGTATAAATATAATGTGCCCATTCTTTATTGGTCTCCATTGGAAATTCTAGATAACCTTCCTCCGCCCCGGAGAAGGGTGAAAGGGGCATGCCGGAGTTCTACCTGCAAAAACCACTGGAGCGGTCATCTTTGGTACCGAAGGCGGGCTCCAGGTCCTTGTAAGATCACACTAGAACCCCCCATTGATGCCACGCCTTTAGGCACAATTCAGAGGGGATGACTGTAAAGCGGTCAGCCCCTCTAGGATAACGGGCGTCCTAGGCGCCTTACAGCTACTAGTATCCAATATTTCTCCAAGACCGTTGGCATAGACAGAACAAATTTCTTCCACACCTGCCAAATGTGGTCGCAGTATGTTGTAATTAACACGGAGGTACTTGACTTGGTGTAGGCACACACTCAGCTCTCTCTAAGACCAAGAAGTTGATTAAAACGATTGCGTGAGATTGCTGCACAAGGCAGCCACTTTTCTGAAGGCAGCTTATCTTGTATCTGTAATCAACAAACAAGGTTTATTTACGACGATTTGGAAAATGGTTTTTTTTTTAAAACGTTGCCCCGCACTAGGATTTCTCCTGTGTCGTGGGTGCGTTTAAAGACATGAATTCCGCATACAAACATCCAGACCCGGAACAACTACCTGCAGATTATACAAATATTTGTTCCGTGCGGGAATCGAACCCACGACCCGGAGCGCATCAGCCGAATATATCAGCCACTGCACCAACATAAAAATAAAAACGAGCTCACACTTCCTTCCATACAGTCTGTATTGGGATAAAATATTTGCCTCGATGGTATACCCAATACTTGCGACCCTGTACGTAACAAGTGGCCTGCCCCGCAGATCGCTTCGATGCGCTGATACAAAGGTCATTATATCAGCCAAAGCTGTAAGATAGACAGCTGAACAAAAGCCTCCATAGATTTCCACAATTTTCCAGTCGGGTGGGGGAGCGCGGAATGGCTGCTGTTCCACAGAAGGGAGTCTACTGCCCATCCCTTATCCCTTGTTTGTATTCGCTTACTAGTCTTTTACGACATCCGTGATCCGAAGACGGAGTGTTGCTATATTCTATCCGGACACCACACGCACTGAAAAATAAGTATATTATATTGAAATTCTACTTTCTTGAACACGAAATACAACAGGTATTGTCCGGGTATCCTTACTTTTTAGTCAAACTCGTATTAATCAGCAGAGTATTAAAGAAGGAATTTCTATATCAATATCTTTCACAACTCCAAGACTTATTTTCCAATCGGCTCTGGAATACCTACATTAAAATATAGCCTGTCTCCATAAATTAATTGGAATCCGTTGAGGTCAACTGATGTTAAGTATAATTTATGTTACCGTATCAGAAGCATGCATTTAATACGATTTTAAAAGTTATTCCTTTTAATTAACTGGTTCATAGGTCATACCCCATAAATAATACGAATTATCGTTTCAATAAAATTTCAGTTTAAGTCTAAACAAACATATACATGTTTTATTTTTATACTTATATTGGTTTGATTGTTAAACAATAGCGAGCTGTGAAGCAAGAGCTGGGGGTTATTTTATTTCATATAAATGTCATCATCATCATCATCATTTCAGCCGAAAGACGTCTAGTGCTGGACATAAGCCTCCCCCAAAGAACGAACAACGACCCGTCCGGGTTTGTGTTGTGTGTTCGTTGGTGGGTTTTGCCATATTCGTGAGGCTTCGGAGGCTGGTTGGTGACCGCAATTGAGTTGTAAATGCACTCGAAGGACGCTGCTGCCCGTCCTTCGGTAAATCCCCCTGATTTTATTGATCCGGGATTTCATGTACTCCCTCCGGGAAAGAGTGGAAGTCTATACTCTTGCCGGCTAAAACCGTCGGAATGGTCATCTTCGACACCGAACCGCTCCAGGAACTCGAATAATCTCCATCTAGAGCCACCCATTGGTGCCGTGACTTTAGGCACATCTCGGAGGGAATGACCGTAAAGCGTAAAGCCGTAAAACTCGCTACCCCCAAGGCCCCCCGCTATGTAAGAACGCCCCTGTCGTTCAGGCGCTCAGGCGTGTTTGACACGGGCGCCGCGTTGCTTGTGTGTGCCCAGCTCCGTGTCCTCCTCCTCCTGTGACCTCCTTCTGGATCATGACGCTCTCAGAGAAGGAGACCACAGCACTCTAATTTTCATGCTCTGCCGACACTACTCCTGGCAAAGAGATATTTTGCCCGATCCAAACGACCAGGATCCACCGCTCGACTGCCCACGCAGGGCACTCTCCGAGCGTGTGCTATGCGGTATCCTGATCGTCTCCACAGCGGTGGCACTGTGCCGTGACCTCGCGTCCTATCCTGTGCAAGTACGCACCGAAACACAAGACACAACCGTGTCCGGTAAATACCTGCGTCAGGCGGAATGTGACGCGCTCGCTCCTTTGGAACCTGGCTCCGAAGAGCGGCAAGACAGCCTCTACGACGCGCTTTTGCGCGTACTGCGGCAGCAAGATCCACTCGCGCCACAGCTCGAGTGCACGCCGCCGAGCCTTCCGTCTCTTGGTTAATCCCCTAGTCGCCTTTTATGACACCCACGAGATGAGACGGGTTGGTGCTATATATAATATGCGTCCTTTTATTTACATAAACAAATGTACGCATAAACATCTCCACGGTAACGACAAACAGCGCACAATTAACAATCGAACGCTGCATCTAGAAACGGAAACGGCGTTAAATTTTAACTTTCAATCAGTGGAAGTCGTAACTCGTTGTGGCTGTTCCGTTTGGCTGTCGTAAATGGTTAAGTGCGCGCAGCTAGCTACATGTGTCGCTTGCAACTTAAAATGAATGTGTAAAAGGTCCACTCCAAACAATTCTCCATTACATACTGAGTGCTTGGCCGTTTTTTAGTTAGAGGTTTCGCTGGTAATTCTCACGCACGCTTTCTGCACACATACATATGCAATCGTGATCGTTATCACATGCACAGATTTGCTTCTGCGCATGCTCCCTGTATTCAGAGTGGCAAGAGATTTGAAGCGGCCTTTGTTCCACGTACAGACGGTCTGTGCGGATCATACGGCAAGCAAGTTCATGTCTATAAAATCAGCCTTTGCTCAAGTGCCACTCGTTCGCTCATTACCGGCATAGAATATATTTTTGCTTAGCAAGTTGAACGGTTAACGGTATACGTTTTACCTACATCGTAGTGGCCACTTCGTCGTGTGGAACCCTTATATGTGTGACCCTAACTTATTTATAACAGTACACATAGGTAGTTTTTATGCTGCGGCCGTAGACATTTTCAACCAGGGTACCTCTGGGTGATGCAGAAACCGCAAAATGTGAGTAGAAGGTATAGATGTGAACAGATTTATTTACACAATACGCTGCTGCCCATCCCTCTGGTTTAGAGTCCCTTAGACAGCTTTTACGACTTCTACGTAAGGAGATGAAGTGACAAGATGAATTCATTCAATCAAATATATGCAAATATATACATTTACATAAACATTATAAGCTTTCTATCCTTCAGTTTTAAAATTGAACTTCATTGGGCGCAATGAAATACAATTTCAAGGTAAAATTTCAGTGCAACGTTGTTCGTGTCTGAGCAAAAAGGATAGCAAATAAGTACTTGTCCGGAGAGAGAAAAAGAAAGAACTATGTAGTAGAAAAGGAACAAGGTGCAGCCACATGCGTGCGCATAAGCGAGAGAGACGGATCAATGTGCTTGCTATAAATATTTCAACAGTAGGTAATATTTATAGTTAATTAATAAACGAAAACTTAAAAAAAGCCAAAATACCCATTCCATGCTATGTCGTAGTACCGAGTTGCACGCGCTCTATATTATTTTGTGTGACCCTTCTGTTTATATTCTTATTATATGTTCGCAAACATTTGACTTTTTGACGACATTGCTTCAGCGGGAGATTGCTTACAAATCGGTTTATTTTCGTGTGATAAGGTTCAATATAAAGTAGACTGGTAATTGCAATATGATGGAAGACCAGGTCACAGAAGGGAGAAGAGTATTCTGGGCTTACAATGACGATAGTCATGTTCCTGATTATTAAAATTATATACATAAATAGTCTCGCAATTGACGACGGTAGTGGTCAAGGGTTATAAGCGCAGGTTCCTGGATTCGATTCGCAGATCTGGCAATATTATTTTGTTTTAGCAGATTATTTAGTAATATATATATATATATTTCGTATATTTAGTGGCCACCCTTGTGTCAGAGTTGTTCAAGCCGCCCAAAGGCCTCCGACTTGGCTTAACGACTGCTGTCTAATGACAACAACCGGGATCGGCGATTTAACGTGCCCTCCGAAGCACGGAGACGCTCAGTTGAAATACCACTATGCTATCACCCATCCAGAGGCTGACTGCGCCAAGCGTTGCTTAACCTCGCCAATCGTTTACCGATCAGAGTGGAAAAGGCTATTAGCGCCTCAAATTATATTATATTTAGGAATGATTTTCATACGAGAAACCGTCCACTGTGGTCTCAATAAGGCAATTTTTAACAGCTGGAAATATGTAATTTTTTTAGAGAATAGAAATTGTCTGTCTATGATAAAGACTTTTTGGTTAGTTCTGATAAATTATTAGTATTTATTTTTACTAACGTGTCTTTGTTGCCTGTCAATAATTTTCCAAATCGCCGAATAGTGTATTAAGTATCATATCTTTCGTATTTATAAAACTAATATTCGTTGCACCTCTAATGAAAACTACATCCAATATACGTTGTTATCTATGCAATAATAAATTTAATAAATCCTAGTACACAAATAGTGAACCGCCAGGTTATAGTTTTTCACATTTTCATTACAGAGGTGCGCGGCGCGTGTTATTTGTGTGTGGTTGTGTAATCAAATTGTGAATAATAGAGATTATTTATTCATTAATTATTGCTAAATAGGTATTATTTCAAACAAAAATAATGGGAATCACACTTGTTTTGTAATAAACACGCTCCCTTTAACCAACTGAAGGTCCCCTTGATATTAAATTCAACATTTCTCTAGGGACCGGTTATTTTTATTGAACTTGGGGACTAGATGAGGTATTCATTCGCTTGGTGGTCCATCAAAATTATAATGTTACCTACCACACCGCACTCGCCACGTAGAGGCATCGTGAACGAGTGCTGGGGTGCAATTCTCTAAGCTCAAACATCCATACATCCTTGAATACAGAATTGAAATAATGATAACCCGATTTGGTATTCGCTAAGACTGGGCCTCATGGTTTACCTTCTGCAACGTGTCCTTGAATAGCTTTAATCATGTCTTAGCGAACAGCAAATTGGTTTTACACCGTTATTTCGATTCTGTATTTAAGGATGTATGGATGTTTGGCAGTTGGCTGAAAGTTATGGTGCTTTTATCTACACTGCTCTCACATATTGATTATCATATAACAACATAGTAAGGGCAACGTACTAAATCAAATCAGCAAGACTGTTAAAATAAATATTTACTTACCAAATATAAAAAATACCTAACCCTTATATTTGTTTAATATTTTTTATTCTCAGAGGTTGTCATCAAGTAAAATGCACTCCATCGTTTCTTCTTCTTCTTTTCTTAGACTATGGCTTCTGTAGAGTATCTTTTTTTTCGCCAGTGTCAAGTATAAGGCAATGTCGTACGGTGTTTAGATTAATAACTCTTAAATATTTCTCAAAAATGAAAAAAATCTAAAAAATATGTCGGCAACGTCGTACGGTTCAATTGTTTTATTTCCGTGTAAAAGTGTCTGTCACTGCTTCATTACTGATCAATAATTTTACTGTCTTACACCATCTCTGTCTCTTTTATCCTTTCCAGATTTTCTTGAATGGAACAGTCTCTGTCACTCGCCTATCACCTACAATTTCTTTCAGAATTCTCTCATAATATCCATTCTGCATCACATCAACATAACTTTAATTCCCACAAAGTGAAACGAACACGACATACTGACTTCTCACGTTATCTTGTGCCATTACCACCCGTCGTCGTCCGGTGCCGTCCGCTGCAGCCAGATAAACCGGACACCGGTCCCGGACGCCGGACACGTATCTTGAGTAATGGCTGTAGCCCAAACTATGAGTGCAATGGACTCAAACTGTGGTGTGGTTGAGTGGGTGGACAGCGTTAGTGACACCTATACATATACCATACAAGTGGGAGTACATCCCACAAGAAATCAACACCTCGGAGACATTATTTAGTCTCACGAACTGAATTTATATTCTCCATCCTGAAGACTTTAGTAAATTTTATGATTAGCTTGCAATTTAGGGAAGCTCTGGATGAAAATTAGCGCCTACATTATGCCTCACATGCTGAGCTGGAGACCCATTTCGAGGTTTAGTTGCGTATTCCTTGAGTAGCAACTACTAGATATTGATTCATCTGAGGATAGAGAGATGGAAGTACCTACTTGAGACTACGCATATACTGTAATAACGTGTTAGATGCACTTTGCACAAGTACCGACCAATATCACCGCCCCTCCGTCCTCGCAATATAATGTCCCCCTCGCGTCATCCTCCGTTGAATAGCGGGGGAATAGCAAACAGCTGATGCACAGTGTTGCTGTCATCTACAAATCGAATTGTAGACATAATTTACTGAAATTGTTACTCTCACTTCCTTGCCATTCCCTTATACATCGTAAAAGTTGAAATTACTTTTTTATTTCCCAAAACTTTTTGATTTTATCACGACTTTTGTTCGAAAATTATAGCATTTAGAGTGTTTCTTTCGATGGTCATAATCGCCGTCAAACTATAAAGACGAGTTATAGGGCGCCCGGTGCTCCAATCCTAATGGGGTAGACAACATTTTATTGTATCGTTAAGAATATAAATTTTCTAAATTGACTATTAACCTTTTACACGTTTTAATATGAATATATTCATGACAAAAACTATATTTCTCTAACTGAATCGTAAAAGTGACATTAAATTAGTTCTAGAAACGTTCCCAATTTCCAGACTATTGCGTTTTTGTGTAATAAACCAATTCTCAGCTATAAATAACACAACCACTACGATTTCATTACTATTATTATTATAAGTTATCAGGCAGGCAGTTGAAACAACTGATATGTGCCTGTATCCTGCTATCCGCGACGAGATTTTCTATTCGTTGCAGTTGAGAAGATATTTGTCAAATCGGTTTTTGAACTGATTCACTTTTTGGGCTGAGACTGAGTCTTCTGGGAGTTTATTCCACGCTCTGACTATCCGTTTACTTGGCAAATCTTTGTGAGGGTTGTTGTTTGAAAAACTGGCACACAGCTTCAGGTGGTGGCCTCTTAGATGGACATTGTCGTCACGAGTAAGTATGTTAGCGTAATTCTGATGGTCGTAATGCCCATTTAAGATCTTGTATGTCTCAATTAGGTCTCCACGGTCCTTGCGATCCTTTAAAGTTGTGAGCTTCAACACTATTTCAATGAAGCTGTGCTGAACCTTTTCCAGGAGTTCAATATCCTTAGCAAAATAGTGTATTTATAATTCGTCATCATTTTTGGACTAAAGCTGACGATTGTACCTCCGTAAGCGTGTGCAATCAATCATCAAACATTGTTTACATCTCCAAAAATATTTAAGCCAGTTTATTCCCAGATTGTATCTGCCACATATTTCATCATTCACCGCAATACGGACCCGAGAACGGCCGACAAATTAACTTTTGGCGCTCGCCGTTCCCCGGTGACGGTTGACAGCTGCAATTTTTTAACCCCGCACTTTAACTCGCAACTTTTATGCGTGCTACATAAAAATTGTACGCTGTACGTTTACGATCTTCTGCGGGCAGAAGCAGGGGGCGAAAAAATAACGAAGGGCGAACGTTTCTTTATCGTCCTCGATATTAAGACTCTGTAAGTGTCATAAAATACGTAGGTATACCTATATTCACTAGTGTTTTGTATGTTAACGCTACGGCGTAAAAGCCTCCTTTTTATGGCCGCTCTCTTTATTGTTTTATCAGCATACATTTGGGATGCCGGAGACGTACGGGGTTCATTGTCTTTGTGTAGGATTTTTGGGCGTTTATTTCGTGCGAGAATGCGTAATTTAACCCTTTTATATAAATATTATACGGGATTATTTGAATTTTCCACCATATCGTAATATTTTTATTTGGGCATGGAGGCGATTTGGAAAGATTTACTCGCCAATTTTATATACCACGTCGATAAGTATGCCTTTGTTCATAAAACAAAAACTGAATAACAAAAGAAGTAATTTCGTTCCGCGCAGAATTACAAATTACATTAAATTCGTGGGTTTTGCACCGCTTGCAACTTCTTACTTTCCCACAATAAAACAATAACATATTAGTGCAAATTGAAATCTTATCGCCAAATTGCTTTTGTCGTTGAAAACAAATTACGTACGTAATTAATTATTAAAAAATCCACTCTCTCCCTCCGAATTCCAAAATTGCGTGGCGAACAGCTGATTCCTTCATTGTTTCGGGCACGCCCTTGAGTTCGATGCTTACCACACAAAATTATACTGTACAATGTTGAAGGAAGGGTCGGGTTTTCCTTGAACAAGTCTAATGATAGGGTGGCAGGAAGTCAGCTGACTGCATCGCTCAGATGTTATTAGAAACGAAAATTCGTTAAATTACGCGCAACTCGCCGGCAGACAAAAGTTTTGAATAGCTCAATAATTTAATGGCCGAATTTCGAATACCTTGTAGTACGTTCGGTCTCGCTCTTACAATAATTTGAATTAATAATTTTGTCTACGAAACGAGCGTTGGGCACGATGTGGAATGTAACGATGTTGTCGTAATTAGTTTGGAGTCGACCAAATCATATATTTGAGTAAAGAATTTGATTTCCTTTTTTATTTCTTATTTCTCACCACAATAACGAAAATGTTACAGTATTATACAAATTTACTGTGGGAGACTGGTGCCTAAACTAGGCTGAAGCCTGTTTTTCAGGTCACCAGGCCTTCCAGCCCAGAAGTCAGTTCATAGTCCCTCATAAACTGTGCGAAGCGAAAATTTTCCAATTTCTTGTTCTTCGTGTATCTGATTCTATCAAGTTGTTTTCTCTTGTTAGGGTTCTAACTCTCCAGTACGTTGCTATAACTTTATCAGGCCCCGATACTGGTTGATTTTGTCCTTTATACCCAGTTATCATTTTGCACCCCATGAATGCGCACTTTCACTACATAACACAATGCAATATTTTATTTATGTTATC
The DNA here is from genome assembly GCA_947459985.1 of Diloba caeruleocephala. Taxonomy (NCBI): domain Eukaryota; kingdom Metazoa; phylum Arthropoda; class Insecta; order Lepidoptera; family Noctuidae; genus Diloba; species Diloba caeruleocephala. Next base: position 546,989 of record OX381620.1, on the reverse strand, counting down.
TGTACATCATTAGACGTAAAGAAATAAATGAGTCGAGATTATTTAATGTAATTTATTATTCTATGTTTATTTGAAAGAGACTCCATAACGAGCTTGAGAATCCATATTTAAGCTTAAGGTAGATTTTATTGCACAGTATAATAATATTTCCACAGCTAATCAAGGCTCTATCTCAAGGCTGGTAATCATAATGATCAGCCTTTATTTACAACGGAATAAGTCCATTTTCCGACACCACATTTGTCGGCTCTGGGTCTGCTGATCGCATCCATTATTTTTCTCTGGGTAATGTCGTCAACACATCTCACAGCTGGAGGTCCCGCAGTCTGTTTCCTCGTTAATTGGTTAGCACCGCCCATCACTCCATCTGGCCTGCAAACGCTTTTAATAGTGTTACTACATTCTGACTATTCATGAGTGCATAAATAGTTTATATGATAAAATAAAATTTAGATTGGAATACATATATAATATGTAAATAAGCAATAAGAACAGTAGCTATTCTGCGCTCACCAACCCGCCTGCCAAGCGTGGTGAGTACTGGCAAATTCCCCCCAATATGATGACACAGTTGTGGAAATCTATGGGGGAGGCCTTTGTTCAGTAGTGGACATTGTATGGCCGATATGATGAAATAAGCAATCAGCTCATCATCTCGCTGTCCATAGTAAAGCCCGCTTCTCCGTCTTCATCAGAACTCCAGCCGACTTCTTCAAGTTGTCGTATGCATATAAAACAAATAAAAGTAACAACAAAATAACACTGTAAGTAGCAGTGATACCCTAGTGGTTGAAAGCTTGTCTTCCACACAGGAAGGTCTAAGTTCAATCCCGGCCCTCACCTCTGACTTTTCGGATTCTTTTGTGGATCGGAATTTGGTTATCAAAGTCAAAGTCAAATATTTTTATTTCAAATAAACAAAATATTGGCACTTATGAAACGTCAGAATCTAAGTTGCACGAATATCAATTGCGGTAACGGTGAAGGAAAACATCGTGAGGGAACCTGCACACTTCAAAATGTTACGTTGCTACGCTACAAACTAAAATAAATTTGAAGGAAAGACAATACTATTACTACTATAAATACTATTATTACTAATATTCATTGGAATTCCAGTGGCGCCATCTGTCAAAGATTGGTCGTACCAACTCAGAAACCTTTGTGGGCTCATGCACAACACTTTGCTGAAGATCATGACATGTTCAAATGCATAGTTTACGATTCTATAAAGGACAGACACACAAACATTCATTTTTATATATATATAGATAACAAGATAATTGTATGGACTAACGAAACCCGCGACTCTTCGTTACGCAAACCCCAAATTACTCGAGCTCACATTAAATGCCTTTGTTTAATCCACAAATAGGTTTGACGTTTTATAAATAGGCCATTATGCCTCCTAAATCTGCATATGAGACCCTCGATTTTATGTGGAATATTTAGAGGACCATGGGTAGCTCGTGACATTAATTGACATTTGGAGTGGCTCGGAATCCCTCGAGGGGTTCGAATATGTGTGCGTGAACACATAAATATAGGGCGTCGTTGTAATGCCGAGGAATCAGGAGGAATCGTGAGGAATCGGGAATGGTTACCGGTAAGTTTTCAGACAAAATTGGATGAGAAGATTGATGATGGCTGATGATTTCATACAAAAAGCATAAAAACGGATCAAAGGGATCACGTTTTTTGTCTGGAAATGATGGCCGTTTGGACACACAAAGGTTCTTGATTGGAGACCGCTCACGAGTTAACGCAGCGTGGGACGTCCTCTAAAGAGGTACATAGACGACGTGGTGACGCTGGACGGGGGCGGCATGTAATCGGTCGTTGTGGAAATGTGTTGGAAAGGCCTTTGTTCGGCAGTGGACATCATTCCGCTGATTTCATGATGATGACAAGGCATTATTGTTTCCTTTGCAGACCGGCCTTTGTTCAGCACTGGACATCCTTCCGCCAATTTGATGATGATGACAAGGCGCTAACTAATGTTTCCTTTGCAGACCCTCAGAACCGTCTATACTTGCACTGGAAATAGATCTACTACATAACCTCAACTGGATTGTATTTAAACTCACCATTTAATATGTTGAAGGAAAATAATAATAAGTATTTCATTATGTGGCTACTTAAGGTACTAAACTACAAATGACCTTAGTGTAAGGATAATTGCTCGATATGACTTCATAACAACCTCTATTTCAAACGAAGGTGAATTATTTACCCATCGTTTCGAAAGTATTGCACCCGTGCGTTATAGCTTAAAATCAGCGTTCGGTGATCATAGATCTTCACATTATGCTGAGCTGTCGCCCCTTTGGCACTATAATTTTATGTTCTTGTACGATGTTAAACTTATTTATTATTAGCCGTGTGGTGCCGGCTCAGAATGCCACCACCCCATATCCTCCCGTGGGTGTCGTAAAAGTCGACTAAGGGATTACCCGAACGATGGGCAGCAGCGTCCTTCGAGTACATTAATAAACTGCGATTGCCAACCCGCCTGCCAAGCGTGGCGATTATGGCAACACCCCCCAATGAGCCCACAACACTTCCATATCGGTGGTTGTGGTGATCTTTGGGGGAGGCCTGTGTCCAGCAGTGGACTTCATTCGGCCGAAATGATCATATCATATCGGCCATTTATACGTCCACTTCTGAACAAAGGCCTCCCCCATAGATTTTCACAACTGTGTCATCATTCTGGGGGGTATTTACCAATACTCACCACGCTTGGCAGGCGGGTTGGTGAGCGCAGTATGGCTACCGTGTCATAGAAGGGACGCTGCTGCCCATCCCTCTGGTTTAGATTCCCTTAGTCGCCTTTTACGACATCCGCGGGAGGAGATGGAGTGGTGCTATATTCTTAATCCGGATACCACACGGCAGAAATGATTATGAAACTTTTTTATTTTGCCAACATGGACATCAACAATTAAATAGGTATAATCATGGACATTCTGATTAAACGATATTACAGGAGTAGATGAACCCTGCCAGGACACTGCAAACATTGGCCAGTTTTTGAGTAATATTTTGTAAAAACGGCCAATTCAACATACTATATAATGAAAAATTACTTAAATTGATTGTTATAGTTGAGATTGCATTATAAATAATAGATTAGATTGGTAATTCATTAGCATAATTAATTACAAATTCATTAAGATAATTAAGTAATTACAAATTATTTAAAACGATTAATTCCAAATACATAAAAAAAGAAAAACACGATTCATTAAAAATAAATAACATTGATTAAGATATCTATATGTATGTATAAAATGTCAATATGTAAATCGACAATAGTGTCAGGTTACAAGTTGTATTTTATTACTCGGATTGTATTTCAATTTCAATGTTGGAGATTAAAATCCTAGGTCCAGAACAGTTGTCTGATTTAAATTGATCAACAGTATTGTGTAGGCTTTTTTAATTAATAGTGTTTTCAAATTGTTATACCGATACCGTACTTTTTTCCTCGTTCGTTCGTAATGTGTTCAGGCAACTCAATAAGTCGCCTTACATTTATTTTCATCATGTCGGCCATTTATCGTCCACTGCTGAACAAAGGCCTCGCCCATAGATTTTCATCGTTTTGGGGGGTATTTTCCAATACTCACCACGCTTGACAGGCGGGTTGGTGAGCGCAGTATGGCCACCGTTTCACAGAAAGGACGCTGCTGCCCATCCCTCTGGTTCAGATTCCCTTAGTCGCCTTTTACGACATCCACGGGAGGAGATGGAGTGGTGCTTTATTCTTAATCCGGGCAGCACACCGAAATAGTTTCATAGTAGTTGTAATTTTATTGTTTTGTATGTACTGCTTTTAGTTGGTAGGTCCAACTTCGAGAAAGAGGTCAATCTGTCAATCGATCAAATCGTCGAATCCGACTCGGCTGGGCAGCGTTCGGGAAACTTCGCAACGTCTTTTCGTCAACAATACCACAATGCCTCAAGACGAAAGTTTTTAAACCAGTGATGACGTATGAAAAAGAGACGTGGTCACTCACAATGGGCCTCATAAGAAAGCTCAAGGTCACTCAGCGAGCTATGGAGAGAGCTATGCTTGGTATTTCTCTACGAGATCGAATCAGAAATGAGGAGATCCGTAGAAGAACTAAAGCTGTCGACATAGCTGAAAGTGGTCACAACACTGAGCATACCGCGGGATTACGACGTGGAGACGTTGGCATTGCTGCAAGTCCGTCAATCGTACCAACGACTGACGAAACCCGTCTCGACTTCGCATCCTCAGTATCCTCTGCTAACCTGCAGAAGTATGAGGAGCGTTATTCGGGCACCATCCGACAAATGGACGGCCCGTCCTCACAGCAGTCCACACTAGACTCCACCGCTGGTCCCTCTTAGTCTAGTCTCTCAGTTTGGGCCTGTCCGGCATGAGTGACTCTACCGGCTTAGCCCCATAGATCATCGAGACACGCAAGCCCCACCACGACGACAACGTGGGGATCTCGGTGAGGTGCAATTAGAGACCTACCAGTACTACCAGTATCACCATTTTGTTACGTGACATAGGTAAATAAATAGATCAAACAAAAATTCAGTCCCCTCCAATTTTGAACAGACATAACAATATAGCATTCCTTCACGGTGCGACCCTCGGCCGGATTGAACCGCGGTCCAACGCCTACGGATGTTTATTTATTTCCTTTGGTATGAGCACTCGCCACTGCCCTCTATCTTCTGCCTTTGACCTCTGGATGCAACGCATATGCGTGGGAGAGCCTCACTGGGGTCATTTCTTGACTACAGCTCGTAAATGGGCAGGCTCGACAGGGAAAGGACTCGTACGAATGTGTTGCTGAGACGCGTACGGTGAGTGACGAATATCGGAAGCCGAGCCCCTAAAAATGTGACGGATATGTGGCATGGGGGCCTTCAAGAAAAAAGTGTATTTCAGTCCTATAGGTCGGCAACACACCAGCAACTCCTCTGGTGTAGCGGATGTTTGTTGACGGCGGTGAGTACTTAGCCGTAGAAGCTCGTTTGTCCTTCTGTATCATAAAAAACTCGCCTCCCCTTTTACCTTCACTCTTGTAATACAAACCTTGGTCTTCCCCTTCCTCGCATTCCGTATATCTTTCCTTCTAGAATTGTCTTATATAAGTTGTCGTGTCGTATCGCGTGGCCCATCATTTGACCCTTCCTGCTATCTATGATGCTCAACAAATGTCTTTCATCTTTATACATTACGAACTCTGTACTTTTACAATACATCAATCAATAAACTCTGCCTGTTGCTGCCCACAGGCCTTTTCCAAACACTCCGTCAACATGACGATCTGTAAAGTACAGACCACTCTCTCTTTATTTATATACACTATTTATTTATATACATTTTATTGTACACCATATAACAAAAATAAGGAAAAAAAGAAGAAAAACAATAGTCAATGTACAATGGGCGGTCTTATCGCATACAGCGATCTCTTCCAGACAACCTTTGGATGGATTTGATTATGATTTAATTTTACATTAATTTATTTAGGTTAGCGTCATCTTAATTTCAGCCGAAGGACGTCCACTGCTAAACAATGGCCTCCTCCTCCTCCATAGATTTCCACAACGACCGGTTACACAACCCCGCATCTACCGACTCCCAGCTACCTTCACCAGGTCGTATGTACAGACCTTGGATCCCGGACCTGGATCTTGTTGCAGACTGATGCAGCAAGATCAATCTGTTTTTGAGGTAGATTTATATTCATCCACCTCTATCATCATTCGCTGACTGTGTCCTTAAAATTAACCGGCTTCAAGTTCTCATCGACATGGAATTCAATTATTAAAATAACACAACCTCGCTATTAGCACTCAGTTAATTATCGCAGTCAGTGAAGTGTGTAGTGGCCCTAAAATAAATAAAGATTAAACGGGGTGGATGATCATATCACTAACATTATTTATAAGTTACACTGTTACTAACATCTTTTTGTTTATTGGATTATGCTATCTGAAAACAAACAGTTTAGCACCTCGATGTACCGATAGTCAATGTGGCACCGTTACAGAGACTGCAGCACCGCCCATGTTTCGATCGAATCGAAGGCTTTCTCGTAGTCCACAAACGCTAAGCATAGTGGCTGATTATACCCTTGGTCCTCTGTTTAATCTGCCGCAGCGTATCATCATTTCAGCCGAAAAACACGTCCACTACTGGACAGAAGCACCCCAAAGATTGCCACAATGACCGGTATAGGTTTGTGTTGTTTGCTTATGTTTGTAAATGGTTTTGCCATAATCGTCATGCTTGGCAGACGGGTTGGCGATCGCAGTTAAGTTATAAGTATACTCGAAGGACGCTGCTGCCTATCCACCGACTAATTCCATACGCACCTTTTACAATACCCACGGACTACCGACCCGACCACACGGCAAGCCGCAGCGTATGAATGTGGTCTATGGTACTAAAGCCTGGGAGACGTTGGATGCATGTGACCGGACTTTGTGAAACCATTTACGAAACTACTGAGCCTAAAAATTTGAAAAAAATGTAGGTAATAGTTCTTTACCCATAGATTGCAGGATAGCCTATAAGAAGTCTATGGTCTTAAAATAACATGGTTAATCTTTCAATGTTATGCATACAAACTTACGTATGCAGTTGGAATGTATGGGAACACAGGTTTTGAAACTAGAAAAAAAGAAAATTTGTTTAATTTGTGTCCTCATTCATACACACGTTGCAAATTTTATATAAACAGTAAATAAAATAAGATAGTACGTGGTTGTGAATGCGTGAGGCCAAAATTGGTACCTATCTCAGCTAGTGCTACAGCAAACAAAATGCTTCAGCGCTGATATTCTGTTAACTTAAACTACGATGTTAAGTTTGTTCTTGTGATAAGTTACTGATACAAAACTGAATACAACAATACATAATATATTTCAGCAATTTCGGAACCCTCTCCGTGCGAGTTCAACTCGCACTTCTGCAGTTTTTGAATATAATTTTCCAAGTTCACGGCTACCAACTCAAATCATATAACAAAATTCATTTGTGACACGCAACGTTTCAAAATTCACCCCAGAGATCAAACGACAAGGCCTACTTCAAACATAATCAATACGAAGCGCTCAACATATCGCATGCAGATGGCTGCGTACTCATGAGATAATATGCGGCTAAGTGTACCCACCCCGCACCCGCGCACGCCGTGAAGGGATCCATTGATTTGTTCGTCATATCGCGGCTAATGGGATCGTGTGCGCGTATTTAAAGATATATGACGATTACATCGAGTGTAATGGGAACTTAGTCCGTGAATATTGATTGCGATTTGCACGTTCGTATTGTTGCATGTATGGAAGCTGCGCAATGCGCATAGTTATAAAATAGTAATAAGTAACGATATATTAACGTATTATTAAAAATACAAAGATAATAGTAGCGGTGTTCTGTGTGGTGTCCGGATTAAGAATATAGCACCACTCCATCTCCTCCCGTGGATGTCGTAAAAGGCGACTAAGGGAATCTAAACCAGAGGGATGGGCAGCAGCGTCCCTTCTGTGAAGCGGTAGCCATACTGCGCTCACCAACCCGCCTGCCAAGCGTGGTGAGTACTGGCAAATACCCCCCAAAATTATGACACAGTTGTGAAAATCAATGCGGGAGGCCTTTGTTCAGCAGTGGACGTATAAATGGCCGATATGAGGACCATTTGGCCGGGCGGTCATAGTAGCGGTTGTGCCGCAGTGTATATAACTGTATTCCATGTGTATATCAGGAAAGATTTAGGGCTAATGTGTATGTTGTTTGAAATTGCTTGTTTTTTAACATTGTTAGGTACTTTTCTGTTCAGGGGGTGACCGCTGTAGAGTCGCCCTCTCCAAGATGTGCCCAGGCTCTAGTGTAGCATACGAGGACCTGGAGCCTTCCTTAGGTGCCGAAGATGACCGCTCCAGTGGTTTTAGCCGGTAGGAGTCCGGCATATCCCTTCGCCCTTCCCCGAGGCGAAGGAAGTTCATGAAGAATTCACAACTCTGCCATCAATGGGGGGGGGGGGGGGGGCATTTGCCAGTACTCACCACGCTTGGTTGGGTTAGTATGGCTACCGTGCCACAGAAGGGATGCTGCTGCCCATCCCTCTGGTTTAGAGTATAATATATAGTACCTACAATTGATCCTAATTGCACTAAATTGTCTGAAGAATAAATAAAATTGGTTCCAAGTGTAAAATGTGCCTAACAAAGGAAGCTACCGAGCTCGCAACAATAACAACTTATAAGGTGTACATGCCACACACAAACCATAGGTATCAGATGCAACATATTTACAATTACCCCCGTGATTTAGTAACACCCTGTCTCCTTTCGCGTAGGGACTGAACGCGATGTAGGCAATCTAGTGAAGTCACTGACGCATCTCTGCAGCGTGTTCTATGAATATTATGTGACTTGATGCTTAGCTGACAGGCCCAAAGATACCGACTTACTCTCTGAGGAAAACACTTCCTTATTCAACCACCAACTTTGCTCTGCGAACAACAAGCTCCAAATTATCCCTATGTCGAAAATGTTATGGTTCAAAATCGTGCAACAAAAAAATAGACTAGTGAAAATATGAAGAGATCCTTGCACAGGCAATCTCACGCTCAATGTCGCTTTATCGTTATAATGGAGATTGAGTGTGAGCGAGACAGCAAATGGTGTTAAAGGGAGCTGTTGAATCTTGATGAAATTCATGAAGTCAGCCAAGATATAAGAAAATTGTGTTCATGTCGGTGAATTTGTCGGGAGCGTGTTATGAACTCGTGTTATTTTTGAATTTTTATGTTGTACATTGTTTATCTCAGTAAGGCGGCGAAGTTACTGGGTCAAGACATTGGCTCGGCTCTTGTCATAAATATTCACTGGGATATTGTGTATTACAAACTTTTGTAAACCTGCATAACTGTGATGCAAAACCTCGCCCTATTTCACGATTATCTTTGTTTTGACTTTCGACTCGTATTTTTGGCAACGTTCCTATAGAGTTCCTGCTACAGAATTACATCCAACTTCACTGCTGACATCGCAGAACTCCCGTATTCTGGAGGAGTGATGAAAGTCTTTCCCAGCGGTCACTCTGTGCTGACCGGCTGAAGAAAGGAACATACACACACATTGGCGTTTCAGCCAAATAAAGTTCACTCCTAGACACAACCCTCCCTCAAAGATCGCCTCAAAGAACGGTTTGAAAATTCATCATGAACTTCCTTCGCCCCGGGGAAGAGCGAAGGGGCATGCTGGACTCCTATCCGCTAAAACCACTCGGGTGGTCATCTTCGGCACCTAGGAGCTCCAGGTCCTCGTAAGACCACACTAGAGCCACCCATGATGCCACACTCGTAGGCACATCTCGGAGGGGATGACTGTAAAGCGGTCACCCCTTTAGCATAGTAAAGGTGGCTGTAAAAATATCGCCCCCCTGGCATTTCTCGCGGGATTGTATTTCCAAGGCTTGGGAGCCACGTTGTGTGCTTTGCTGCGCACGATACCCTGGTCACTTTTATGACATGCTTGGAGAGTATACAGAGGGCCGACAAACCTACCAAATGATAAGCTTACTAAGCGATTTTCTCCAAACAGTTCCACCTTTTACTAGGAATCAATAGAACCAGTCAACAGTAAACCCGGGAAACATAAATAGCACGGTATCCCCCACGCAACCAGTGAAGCAAGGCTAACATCCCTTTGTACACAACATAGCAACAAAGATCCACGGGGAAGAAGTCCGGTGACGCAGTGAGCCATGGAAGTGATGGGGCCGAAGATCCAAGTAGCACGTTACATCAGGGCTGTCTTCCACTATGGGCCAGGCGCTATACAACTTCAGTACAAGTTAGGTCACATGGTATAATTTATTTATGATTTTATTTTGCGTGATTGTAATAGCAGTGATAGTTTAGTCGAACGCTTGCCTTCCATACAGAAGGATCTGAGTTCGATACCGGCCCGCACCTCTGACTTTTCGGATTTATGTGCGGATCAAGTTCTTTTTACTATCAGTTCCAGCTCTAAAATGTTCTCAGTGGTGTAGTCCGCCAACCCGCACTAAACCAGTGTAGGGTTAAGGTCTAACCTTTCTCACCGTGAGAAAAGGCTCGAGCCCAGCAGTGGGACAATAATGGGCTGATTATTATATGACTGTTAAGAGTGAATTTAAATAGAAGGGATTCAACCAAAATACGAGGACATAGGAAGCGGTACGATGTTGAGCCAAATATAAAAATCGACGTCTTCTTGGGGATTGCTTGGTATAAGCATGCTGATTCCACGGGGGTGCGTCTAGGCACCTTGGGCAGTTGAATACCGAACTCATGACGTCAGGCCTCGAAGCTGCGCTTTGCCATCCCCAACTAATTATAAATCTTCGGTTACACTTCATCATTTCGGCCGAATGAAGTCCACTGCTGGACACAGGCCTCCCCCAAAGATCACCACAATGACCGATATGGGTGTGTTGTGGGCTCATTGGGGGGTTTCGCCATAATCGCCACGCTTGGCAAACGTGTTGGCGATCGCAGTTGAGCTGTTAATGTACTCGAAGGATGCTGCTGCCCATCCTCCGGCTAATCCCTTAGTCGACTTTTACGACACCCACGGGAGGAGATGGGGTGGTGGTATTCTGAGCCGGCACCACACGGCAAACACACACTCACACTTACTCACCGTAATAATGTATTTACGATCACGGTGTCTAGATTTTGTTGCGGTGCAATGAGGTAAATAGATGAAGCTACTTTCAACCTCCTACAGAGGTAAAAAGGTAGGTTATTCATCTATCACATACGGAACAGTGAGATTTGCATTACACGCTATATCTTCTTATCAGCCAAAGGACGTCCACTACTGAACAAAGGCCTCCCCTGTAGACTTCCACACTTGTGTGGTGTTTTGGGAGGAATTTAACAGTAATCTTCAAGCAGGCAGGTTGGTGAGCGCAGTATACCTACTATTCCATAGAAGAGACGCTGCTGCTCACCCCTGTGGTTTCGAGTCCCTGACTCACCTTTTACGACGTCCACGGGAGGAGACGGAGTTGTGCTATATCCTTATACGGACACCACACGGATAAAAGTACAGAACCATGGGACTTCTTATGGAGCGCTATAATTAAAGATCGGAGAGTTAATCACAATAAGTTATTACCAGTGCTCAAGGTGGATGCTACTGCTTACCTTCTTTACATTTCTCTTAGTCACCTTTCCCCGGAAGGTACGGGATTGTATTGCCGAAATCACACGGGCACAGATCGTATGAATGTCTGCCTGAAACTAGACACATAGTCTGGTATCGTGATTTCTAATGATCATTACAATAAGCGTTAATAGGGAACGCCGCCATAATCACCACGCTTGGCAAGCAGATTGGTGATCGTAGTACCCGACATGCGAGGGGCTCATAACCAGTTGCTCTTACAGATCGGCGACGTTAAGCGCGGTCAGTCTATGGATGGGTGACCATATATACATATAGGGAACGTAAAATTGTTGGTGTCGGTTGTTGTCATGAGACAGCTGTCGTTGATCCAAGTTTTTTTTATACAACTTCGTAACGAGACTTCCAAGTCTGGTGGTGAGCGACATGCCTGCCCATAACAATTAGAACGCTACCCAGGAGTAGACCTGCGAGGGATCACACCGCGCTCATGGCCTCGAGACGTAAAGTTATTCAGTCTCTTATGTCCAGTTATGTCACTAGCTACAGTGCCCTTCTAACCGGAGCACAGTAAAGTTTAAACTTTAACCACTACTTGGCTTGCTTTGCTAGGCAGCAAATAACTGGCACTGCGGTGGTACCTACCTTTTTCTTATTGGTGTCCAGTGGAAATTCTTCATGAACTTCCTTCGCTCCGGGGTAGGGCGAAAACCACTGGAGCGTACATCTTCGGCACCTACAGGAGGGTCCAGGTCCTCGTATGATCACACTAGAGCTGACGGTGGTACCTACCTAGCCGGCCTCTTGCAATAAGAGACCCTCCACCTGTAGAAGAGCTTAGGGCGTGCTTGACAGCACATTGTGTAGTGTAGATCTTTAATAATTCTCAATTTCTGAGTGTGTATTACAGAAGTAATCGTGTGTTTAGTCTGTATGTATTTCTCTTACAGTCCACTTTGTTTTCACATACCTGTCGTGTTAAAATGTAATAAACAAAATTGGAATATCACTTTTTTTAATGAGTGTCTATGGAGTTTCTTGCCGGCTCTTCTCCATAAGATCAACTTTTCCGAACCATGCACCTTAACTTTTGGTGTAAAATAAAAGCTCAGTTTGATGTTATCCTTCACGATTAAAGTGTGTGTCAAGATTAACTAAGGAAATGTACATTGGAAACGTCACATCAGCATATGCCAGGTTTGAACCCGCAAGCTGTATTTCAGAAGTCCGCTTTGTCCGTAAACCGTTTAACGGCCGACATTAAAAATGGATCTAATCCAAAATCTTTGAATTTCGGATTACGAATATGTCTGTCCATCATTATCATATCGGCCATTTATACGTCCACTGCTGAACAAAGGCCTTCTTCTTCTCAAAGGCAAAATCTAAATCTGAAGATTTCGGATAAGATTGATTATTAATTTCGGCCGGAAGTCACAACGCCATCAAAACGTATTTAAGGCGAACGAGTACCCAAGAGTTCCGCAGCGTTGGACTGAGTTGTACAAGGGGCGTAAAACTGCCTAATGACCCATGGATCCACTGCTAACCTTCCGGCAGCACACCGGATCCGAACTGTACGGGCTTTGCACACAGGATATATATATCGTCGGCACGGTAGCGCAGAGGATAAGCGATTAGCTTGTTGTGCTACATGTCGCGGGCTCCATCCCTGCACGGAATAAATATTTTTATGATCTACAGATAGGTCTAGGTGTTTGTGCATGTGAGATTTATATCTGTAAACTGTACCCTTGATCGGGAGAAATCCTAAAGCAAGGTTTAAAATAACGCACCTACATATTTGTACGGATATGTGCCCCAGTAATAATTTAAAACGAAGATATTTTTATCTTATTTGACGGCTCGGTTGGTGCAGTGGCTGACACAGTCAGCTGCTGCGCTCCGGGTCGTGGGTTCAATTCCCACATGGAACAAATATTTGTATGATCTGCAGGTAGTTGTTCCGGGTCTGAGTGTATTGTGTGTGGAATTTGTGTCTGTAAACGCACCCACGACACATGAGAAATCCTAGTGTGGGGCAATGTTTATAGTGAAAAACGACACCAAAAACCGACATCTTTTTGCGGTGATTTTTAAGGCACTTCCCGATCACCTAGGAAACTAAAACTTTTTATAATCGATTCAGCTTGCCGTCATTTTTGAGAATGTGCAAAAATATTTTTTATTCTAACATTTAAATACCCTTTTTATTAATATAAATAATAATGTTTGTGTGATAAATTGTGCAAGCAATAGCGTGCATCATGCAGGATAAAAACTTATATAACTATAAACCGTATGTATATACTTCCATATGCATTTAGTAAAAAGGTGTTAATTTGACATTACAAACAGACGCTTCAATTTTATTTATTTGTATAGATTACTTAATACAACACACAAAAAAGATATGACAAAAGGAACTCCGTTTCAACCAGGTGTCCATAAGACACCTCTCTCTTTTTTTCTTATAGGTATAGGTACATACCACGTATCTAAAACGAACTAAAAAGTTGATTAAAACAATGGAACATAAGTCAAGAGTATCTCACGCTTATATTTTACATTTAATTTTGTGCTTTTTACCACGTTTGAGGTAAATTATTTTTGTACTTTTGAGTTCGTTTACAAACAGTACCTTATTATTTAAATAAATCTCCTCATTAAACTTCGTGTTCTTGCATTGCCATCCAAACCTGAGCTATGTTCAAAATTTTAAATCTCAGCTCATCGGGTAGCTTAATTTAAAATGAGTGTTCAAAAGATGTAAATATTTATTCCAGTCTATAACTAATAGGGAATTGATTCATGTGGTGCCGTAATTAAAAATACATTATCAGTACTCCATCTCCTCCCGCAGATGTCTCTTAAACCAGAGGGTGGGCAGCAGCGTCCCTTCTGTGGAACAGTAGCCATACTGCTCTTAACAACCGGCCTACCAAGTGTAGTGATTAACACATTGATCATTGGGAGTTCCATGTCCAGCAGTGGACGAGTACGGGCTGATGAGTGTGTGTATATACCACTATTATTAGGATAAACCGGTCTCCAGACATCCGGGCTTCTGTATCTATGACAACAAACCAAATATAGCAACAAAAATTTTTTTTTTTATTTTTTTTTTTTTTTTTTTTTTTTTATGTAGGGCTTCTCGCAGTAATCCCAAGGGGGATATATCTGCTTAACCGGGCAAAATAGCAACAAACAATAAACTAGCTGTGTTTATACCATCGAAATACCTCAATATTTTTTGTTCTTTAACCCTCTAAATGACAACCGTATACAATCGAAACCCACAAGGGGTCATAAAGACCCTTATGGATCGAAAATTTGAGAGAGCCCGTATGCCACAAGTAAAGACAAAAAAATAAAAAATTAAAAGGCAAGCATCCTTTTGTAAGATCCGGTTACGTTTGGGTCGAAGCGACCGCGGGTATTGGGCAATAAGTTACGGTTAGTCTTTTATAGGGTTATTTATACCGATTTGCGGATATAAAAATATGGTTGTATACGAAATGAGATTCGTGATGTCTTTATTTAGATATCGACAGATAAAATTATACGAATGTTGGTTTATGTTTAATTCATATTTTTTACAACGATAATTAGATCAGCCTTTAAAATGGCCACCGTTAGACATGCCCAGAACGACGGCACGGTTTTGACGGCACGGTTGGTGCAGTGGCTGATACAATCGGCTGCTGCGCTCTGGGTCGTGGGTTCGATTCCCGCACGGAACAAATACTTGTGTAATCTACAGGTAGTTGTTCCGGGTCTGGGTGAGTGTGTGGAATTTATGTCTGTAAACACACCCACAACACAGGAGAAACCCTACAGCGGGGCAAAGTTTTTTGAAAAAGGAAAAATGTAAAGTAAATTTTGTCAAGAGCACCATTTACGGATTGTTTATAAACCATTTAAACCATTTATTTTGCCGCACCAAAATATACAAATAAAAAGTAAAAGGCACAACAGGACACAGAAGAATATAGTATACATGCTAAAATTATATGTGTAGCTAGGGAATCAGCTCAGTATTTGCTATGCACATGTGCACAGCACAGGTTTTTAAGTGGCCCCTTCCATTTGGATTTCTTTTTTTAATTTATCGTACTGTCGTACGACGCGAGTCGCGGTCGTATCAATGTGTTTTAACGCACTGGAGACACGTATACCCACGCACGTCTCCACGTTCGCACACACACACAGATATCGTCCCGTAAACACCCACTGCTGAAATAGGCATCCCAATGTAATGTTTGCTAAGAAATGCCCGTATATGACCACATTTTAGGCGCTCCCAACAAATAGTAACGACTGAAAAATTATGTCCGAAAGATTTACAAAATGTTATAAGTAATTATTAATTATTTGCCGTGTGGTGCCGGCTCAGAATGCCACCACCCTATTTCATCCCGAGGGTGTCGTAAAAGTCGACTAAGGGATTAACCAGAGGATGGGCAGCAGCGTCCTTCGAGTACATTAACAACTCAACTGCGATCGCCAACCCGTCTGCCAAGCGTGGCGATTATGGCAAGACCCCCCAATGAGCACACAACACACCATATCGGTGGTTGTGGTGATCTTTGGGGGAGGCCTGTGTCCAGCAGTGGACTTCATTCGGCCGAAAAGATGATGAAGTAATTAATAAGTGAAGTAAATTACCTGAAATTGTAATGGGCACATTGCTCATGAAACCGATGGCTGTTGGGACAACTAGGTTCTCGAGTGGACACCACCCACCGGAAAAATCTGCGTGGACGGCCTGGTGAAGGTCACTGGGAATCGTTTAATGCGAGCGGCATTTATCTGGTCGCTGTGGAAATCTATGGGAAAGGACTTTGTTCAGCAGTGGACGTCGTCCAGCTGATTTGTAGAAACGTGATGATAATGAAAAAACAAGTTTCAGAACTTGAACCAACAACAATTTTCGTGACAGTGTCAATACTCAATATGTATTGCGTTCCAAAAATGTAATTTGGATCTTTTTTAGTTCTTTTTGTTATTTGAATAACGTTGCCCCACACTAGGAATACACCCAGACCCGGAACAACTACCTGCAGATCATACAAATATTTGTTCCGTGCGGGAATCGAACCCACGACCCGGAGCGCAGCAGCCGACTGTATCAGCCACTGCACCAACAGCGCCGTCATCTGTTAGAACATACGACATTATTTCTCAAGAAATCTATGCACAAAGAATCTTCTTATCAACTCGGTTTGAATCTATAATCCTTAAAAATTAGTTCTTACATTTTGTCAGTGACTGTAGCATTTTAAATAACTTAATTATTAAAAACATTAATAACAGATCTTTTGACCTCAATTTATTATTCTACCTAATCAAAACTAGTCGAAATCTTCATCAGATTCAGAATCTTCGATTTCGGTATCTACTTTTCTTTTAAGTAACTTCGCTGTAACGGATCTTACTCTAATTTTATCTGTTTATGAGTATCTATGTTTCTGGGGCTTCAGACAGCATTTTCTTTTGGACCACTGCTAACGCATTTAAGAAAGATTTACTAGTTTGTGTCCCGACGTCGCCTGCGATCTGTTCGTCGAGCAGGTTTATCGTTTAGTCGGCAGCGCATCAGGCTTCCATTTCTTTACGTATATTATCGCGGAGTCGTCGAAGTGCTCGTCACACACCACGTAACTTTGGTGCTTTATGTTCGCGCCAAGTTTAAGTAAATCTTCTCTCCCCAATAATTGTATCCATTTCGTGCGTCTGGAAAGGAAAACAATAAGAAATTTGAAGATTATCTGAAGTATTCTGTTTTTGGTTGGTTTGTCGATTTGTTAACTTTCTTTTTTTAGGTAGCAATTGCTGCTAGATTTAATAATGATGTAAAAATTAAGATATTCTCAATTCATGATTTCCAGTTTCCGTTTGTATTCAATAAATTAAATAAATCAAACGACGCGATACATTGGCAGCCTACATATATCCAAATATACTGAGACACGACCTCCTGCTCGGCAGCTAAGCTTGCGATATCAGAGCATAGAGCGGTTGAAGTCGATTATGCTTCATGCATAATCGACACCTTTTTCAAACCGGTAGCAACATATTCGTTGACCACAAAAACACGCAACACCCACGCCCCTCCAACATACAATCAGCTAATTGTCCTGCCGTCATAAAAAACTCATTAAAGCGTAATGATTTGTGTCGGCAACTCGTCACCACTCCTACTTGGGTAGCTACTATTGTAACGATTTTAACAATGGATATACCTTCGACAAATTGATTTTTTCCTGAATACGTTTAAACATTAGCAGGTATTAGGTAATGTCCATAGCGATAGTAACTATTGAGTCAGTAAATACACATACATAGTTTTTGGTAGGTCACCGACAGCTCATGCTTCATGCCTCGCTTGCGAGTTGTGTATTTGTCTGTCAGTTTGTATCATAATTCATAACATAATCATTTAGCAGGGATAGTAGGTACCTACTAGGTACTGCAATGCCTCAATACGAAAGTCTTTAATCAGTGTGTGTTACCAGTGATGATATATGGAAGAGAGACATTTTCACGCAATGTGGGCCTTATAAGAAAGCTATGGTCGGAGCCACGTTTATTAAAAAAAAAATCTACGAGATCGAATCAGAAATGAGGAGATCCGTAGATGAACTAAAGTCGGACTAATGTCGGCAACATAGCTGAAAGGATTAGAACTCGTTGAACTGATGGCTGTTGGGGAAAAAGGCTATCAAGTGAAGACCGCGCACCGGAAAACTATTATTTGCCGTGTGGTGCCGGCTCAGAATGCCACCACCCCATCTCCTCCCATGGGTGTCGTAAAAGTCGACTAAGGGATTACCTGGAGGATGAGCTGCAGCGTCCTTCGTGTACATTAACAACTCAACTGCGATCGCCAACTCGTCCGCCAAGCGTGGCGATTATGACAAAACCCTCCAATGAGCGAGAACAAATCCATATCGGTGGTTGTGGTGATCTTTGGGGGAGGCCTGTGTCCAGCAGTGGACTTCACTCGGCCGAAATGATGAATGAAAAAATGATGAAACGAATTAGATCGTGTATATTATAGATTTTTGTTTTTCCTGACGTTTCGATCACTTCGCAGGGTTCGTGGTCGCAGGATGACTAAGGTGACAGGCGTCGTTACAGATTTTAAAAAGTTATTTTATTTTATCTACCGTACAATTATAATCAAACAATTAGTTTCGATGAACGCAGTAATCACTCACTCACAGCGCGATCTTTGGGGGGGGGGGGGGGGGCTCCGTGTCGAGCATTAGACGTTCTTTCGGCTAAGACGATGTGATCATATTCACCCCGTGTTCGTCCTGCACGATGTTTGCCAAGCCAGTTTGCCACGGTCTCCCCTCAAGAACTTCACCTGTACGCCAACAGGCATTGGTTCGGCGGTTCGCCGTGGGATCACGTCTTCTTAGATACGAACCTTCAGAGAAACTTCAAGCAAAGTCCCTCTTATAGCCGCTGAGCGACTTTGAATTCGTGGACCCATCTTGTGATCATGGCTTGGTTGGCATGGCACGCTGCTGCTCATTCTCCGGCTAATCCCTTAGTCGACTTTTACGACACCCATGGGAGGAGATGGGGTGGTGGCATTCTGGGCCGGTACCACACGGCAAGTAAAGAATATTCTATTCTATTCTATTCTACATTATATAGTATGGTTGCCGGCTAACAATCGGCACCCCGTCTCGACAGGTGGCTGCCGTAGCAGGTGATTAAGGGATAATGTGATGAACACCATTTTGCGATCATCAATACGTTGGCTGAGTGTGTTGATTACGGGAATTATTCTTGCTGGCAAGCCCTGTGCCCAAACTGAGATTTCATGTGATGTCCAGACTCCCGGAAAAATAGTAATTCTCCCTCGTCATCATCATCATTTCAGCCATTTATACATCCACTGCTGAACGAAGGCTTCCCCGTATATTAAAACAATTGTTTCCTCATTTTGAGGGGTAGTAGGGGTCGTAGGTGGGTACGCCAGTAAAGGGAGAACGCACTGATTAACACTTTCACCAGCTAGAGCAAGAGAGAAGAGTTATAAGAATTCTATAAGGGATTTTTTCTTTTGTTATGGGAGTACCCAGATTTAAACCAGACAGAAAAATCTTATTTAAAATAAGTCATTCAAAATAATTCTGGGGTGGACCTGAAGAATTCTGGGAAGGGCCGAGCCCACTTTTGAGATTTCTCAATTTTAAACCAGATGTATGGGCAGCAGCGTCCCTGCTGTGGAACAGTAGCTATACTGCGCCCCCCAACCCGCCTGCCAAGCGTGGTGAGTATTTGGCAAACACCCCTCAAAATGAGGAAACAATTTTTTTAATATATGGGGAAGCCTTTGTTCAGCAGTAGAAAGATGGAAAAAGACAAAGGGGGTAGTCCGTGGTGTTCTTATTATATTAATATAATCAAATAGCGTATCCAGATAATTAAATATAATGCGAACAGGTATATACTCCACAAATTACTTAAATAATATGCACACAATAATATGCACCATATACTATACTTTATACAATATAAATAATCCATAAGAATATAGGATATCGTACATAAATATAATAAATATATGTAAAATACACAATAAGTAGAAAGTACTATATTGGTAAATACAACAAACATTTAAACGGACAAGTAATGTTCTTTTACTAGTTTTTTTTAAAGTAACCAATGACTGGGCCTTTCGACCTTTAATTGACACAGGCAGTACATTCCATAATCGGACAGCCTGAAAGGTGAAAGATTTATCACAAAACTTGGTAGATTAGATTTAGCACAACATTGGCATCTCAAGTCTCCGACTCGTCGATGATCTCAGAATCTCGAATGAATCGAATCATTACGGAACTTAAAACGTTCTTTAACGTTAAGGGGGTAGAAATAAACAGACTGACTGTAGACTGTAAAGTATATGAGAATTCCAGGGAAGACGTATTGGAAGCCACTTGAGTTTTGTACGAAATTCTGAAACATGATCATCATCATATCAGCCACAGGACGTCCACTGATGAACAAAGGCCTCCCCCTTAGATTTCCACAACGAGCGGTCACATGCCGCCCTCATCCAACGACTCCCAGCGACCTTCACCAGGTCGTCTGTCTACCTCGTTGGACGTCGTCCTACGCTGCGTTTTCTGGTGCGCGGTCTCCGTTCTAGAACCTTTGTGCCCCAGCGGCCATCTATTCTACGAGCAATGATCGTATTTGCGTAAACCAAATATAAATCGAGTACAAAAGTTTTGGAGTCGCTCAAGTTTATCTAACTGAACCTGAGTAAAACCGAGATAACTGGCAGCAGCATAATCAAGTATCAGTAGCAGTTGGGAGAAAATTGCGTTTTCTCCTCAGGGAGCTGATGTAAATAGTTTTCGACTTATTTCTTGTAACTGTGGACCCTAAGAAATATTCTATCTATATTTATCCCCAAGTTCTTAACCGTTTCACTTATAAGTACCATAGTGCCGTCGAAAACTATCTGTGGAAGCTGCGACCAATTAATTCTAGAGATTCTAATATACTGTCCAGCAGTACTGTAGTTTCTTTGTATACACGTGTTGAACCCAGAAATGTTAGTTATTTAGATCATTACTACATATTTGGCCTCTAGTACTAATATGTCTTGTGTAATTGCTTCCTCATGAGGCTACTCTGTATGGAGTAGGAACGCGACATCTTAGACAAAAAGATCCTTGCTTTGTTGACACACACACTAGCATTTCTCCTGTGTCGTGGGTGCTTTTACAGACACAAATTCCACACACAATACACCCAGACCCGGAACAACTACCTACAGATCGTACAAATATTTGTTCCGTGCGGGAATCGAACCCACGACCCGGTGCGCAGCAGCCGACTGTATCAGCCACTGCACCAACCGTGCCACGTATACAAAAAAGCTATATCGCCTGATCAAGTGGTCGCAAGAGTTTGGTTCTTGAGTTTAATTCCCAGGTCGGTGAAAAAGTGAGATTTTTTGTTTAGATTGGAAAATTCTGCCCAGTGAATAAGCCCGAAAAAAAAAATATAAATAAAAATGGTTTTAATATAATATAAAAATTATCATTAAAAACATCAGAACTCGACGTGAGAATAGAACCCCGATCATCTTGTCCAACAACCGTTTGCGACCTGTAAATATATCTCCATAAATACAATAAATAACATATAAATCTATAGACAGTGTCAACATTATTATGAAGCTGTGATCGTGCTATAACTTCACGACTATAACGGTGAAAGCGTAGGCAGCGCCGCAGCTCTCGTAAGCCACGCTTGAATATTCAGCAGGGTATAAATCGTTTCCAAATGTTAATATAGCCAGCCCACTAGATTTATTTAAATTCTAAACTTAATTATGCCGTGTTTTTTGAGAAATATGAAGCGATTTATTGCGGCGTGATCACAAATACAATTCTCGCCTCCAGTATCGAGGTACAAAATGAATTCTATGATTGTAAAGGGGCGTTTTAATAGGATTTTGAAACGGTAAGATGTAGCAGTAATAATTCTTATCATTTCAACCGAATAAAGTCCACTGTTGGACAAAGGCCTCCCCGAAATATCGCTACAACGACTCAACCGTCCTGCTAGAGATGTAATATGGGGACCCCATTGAAGTTTTTAATCAAGCGTGATTCCTAAGAAAACTGTTTGATCGACAAATTCAAGTTTCTCGCTATCTATTATGATATCGCAATCCCCATTTAGTTACTACATTTGGCAAAGTAAACTTTATGCATTTAGTTTTCTGCCTGTTTAATACTAAATTATTAACTGTGAACCATTCATGGACCTTAAGAAGCATTAATGGCTTAAGACATTACTATGTCCAGATATAAATAATGAAAACGACAAAGTACATAGTTACCTACCTTATCGTTTACGTGAAAGTCATCTGAAGGTAAACAATAATATTACGTGTTTTTGTAATGTTCTAGTATCGATTACATTATGTTATAGACTGGAAACTTGTGTTATTATAGGAGTTTCTGGAACTTTGCCACCTTCTGTCAACCTTACACTTTCTACTGATAAATATGTTACTGGTAGATTCAGGGTTGTCACTCGTACTTTACAATAAAGCATTGTACGGTATTCCGCGGAATTGTACTCTTTACTTTATGAGAACAATAAAGTACGCGAAAATACTTTATTTGTATTAGCAAAATTTTTCTAGAGTTCATTTTAAAAGAGCAATAAAATAGATCGTTATTTTACGTATAACGGATCTCGGAGATGGAATCCGTTTTAATATATTACACTGAAAATATTCGCCAACAGTTTGCTGAAAGCGACACAAGGCTATCAAAGGTACGTGTTTAAAAAATAAAAGTAAGTACTTTATTTGTTCTTTTAATGTTCCATAAAAGGTGGAAACCCTAGGCTGGTCTCTTACGGCGAGAGTCCGGGTAGGAAGGTAACGCAGAGCCAGATATTCGCCACCAAACAGTAGTATTCACACTTTGAACATTATTGTGTTAGGTTAGTTACTCCCAAAGGACGCTTCGGGGGATCCTTTACAATCCCCCCGAGGGGGTGACCGCTTTACAGTCACCCTCTCCGAGATGTGCCTATGGGCGTGGCACCAGTGGGCGGCTCTAGTGTGATCATACAAGGCCTTTCTAAGGTATCGAAGATGACCGCTGCAGTGGTATGGCCCTCCGTCCTTCCCCGCAGTGGAGGAAGTTCATGTAGAATTTCCATTGGGGCTAATAAAAAAATGGGTTAGTTATTCCCTGTAAAGGAGGCGCCAGAGCGGGGACGGGAGGAGACTACCTCTGATCCCCGTCGCCGACAACGCACTGGAAGCGGGCGGTTGTGGCGGGCGCTGAATGTTCTCCGGCCTCCATGAGTAGCGGCCTGCGGGCGACGAACTAGGAGCAGTATGTCGCTCGAACGGAAACAGACCCGAGACGACGGCGCGTTGTGTTCTGCGCGTGCCTTTCTGAACGGGCCAGGAACGGCGCCTGTCAGACCGAGTTCCGGGTAGCTGCCTGGGGTTCGGTCTAATGCTGACAAGACGAACACTTCACCCCTCACCCCTAACCATAGGTAAGTGGAAGGACACCGTGAGCTGGAAAGATGGAGGAAGTCCATGAGGAGTTCCCTATGACACAAAATCAGTTTAGAAGGGAGTGCCATACAGAGTAGCTACAGTGGTAGCTAGTGAAATTACTGTCAATAACTGACTAAATAAGGAATGCCATGGAGGACTAGTCTTAGGTAGGACCACCATTGTTCAGGCCATTCATGATGCTTATCACCAGGCGAATGACTTGCGGGTCTCATCAAAAGACTACATTAAAAATTCAGCTTCCAGTGTAAGGATTTCCACTAGGGTAGCTAAGCGGTGAACGAAGGCCAAACTCAAACTAAGCTATGAAACTATGACTATTTGCACCAAATCTAAGTCCTGTAGCGGAGCAGGTAAGTTGATCTAGGATATGTGATGCGAGCTAGCGATGCAGTGCGATAAAACGATTTTTTTATTCGTTTCGTTCGTTGTGGAAGCAGAGAACTTATCTCTGCTTCCACAACGACAGCATGTCTACACTCATTGACGTACGCGGTAATTACTACACCATCAGCTTTGCTGCCACACGCATCCTTCATTTACAATGAGTTGAGAAAACTTGGCTTCTTCAAACCCTTTTCCACCCGAGCTAACTTGAGCTAAGCTATGAAAATCGAAGGATCCTATTGGTGGGTATCACACACATCCCTCGCTACGCGTTATCGCACCATAATATACCATAATCCCCGGTTAAGGCAACCTAAACCAACTGCGACAGATTTTTTGGACGCAGCAATTACCATCTACCTGATATTTGGTTTGTATCGTTGCCCTACTTTCAAGCTTCCAATCTTCTCCCTCCGACAGTACCGTATGTAAAATAAACCTCTTATAAAACCGTAAAGAAATATGACTTCATCAGTTGCCGAATAGACTGTTATAAAACGAAATGAGAATAATATAGTGAATTTTCGTAAAGAATTCGCGTTCAGCAGTTGAGTACCCTATAAAATGACTAAATGTTAAAGACTCAGACTGTTACGGCGACTCGCACGACTCATCAATCATACTGAAACTTGGAGCCGTTAGGACCATTCGACGTAGACACCTGCCAATCAACCTATCCCCAAGTTTCCGCCCGTCTTGTGGCCGTTCCGAAGGGGGACGGAGGTCAACAAAGTTTGGTTCTGCCGAATCAGTGCAGATAGCAATTTCGCGCAAGAACTCCCATCCGTTTTAACTCAATGTTTGAAGTAGACTCTTTTGAAGAACCATTGAGATGTTTTGAACTAGAATGTTACAATTAACTTCGATACTACGCGTAGTTCGAGTGACATTTTATGAAAAAACTAGTTGTTCATCTGGGACTTCGTCCAGGTCCTTGATAAAGCAATAAGAAGGTATTATATGTCCTATTCTGTGACATAAACGTTAGGATGTTTGAACGTGATTCAGAGAAAAATTACTTCAAAATTTATAATTTTAGTAAGTTGAATGCTTGCTCATTGTATTGGTAGTTTCTCTCAGTGAGTGTTAAAAGACGACTGGAAATAAGTAAAGAGGATGGGTCAGCATCCTCACGTATCCAATGAAATACCGTGAATACTAATCTATTCCCCAAGAGTGGTGGTTATGAACGACCTGTTGCGAGACGCGTGTTTTACAGCACTGACGGCAATAGCCGTCATGTTTGGCGCAGTGGCTAATTGGCTTGCTGCGCTGCGTGTCACGTCACGGGTTCAATGGCCGCATGGTAAAATTGTTTGTCAAGGACGTGATGCAAGCAAACGAGGCGGCAGAGCGGGGACGGAAGGAGACCACCTCTGATCTCCGCCGCAGAAAACGCACCGGGCGCAGGAGGGCGCTGTACGGTCTCCGGCCACCATGCAAAGCGGCCTGCGGGCGACGAAGCAATGGCAGTCCGTAATCTCAGGCGCTATCACTGCAAGCAGAAATAAACTACTTTTTTTTTATCGTGGGGAAATCCTCTTTGATTTCCTCCGTCTTGAGAAGGGCGGAGGGGCATGCCGGGATTAAACGGGCTTAATCCCTACGGCCGTTTGCCGTATGGTGCTGGCTCAGAATGCCACCACCCCATTTCATCCCGTGGGTGTCGTAAAAGTCGACTAAGGGATTAACCGGAGGATGGGCAGCTGCGTCCTTTGAGTACATTAACAACTCAACTGCGATCGCCAACCCGTCTGCCAAGTGTGGCGATTATGGCAAGACCCCCCAATGAGCACACAACACACCATATCGGTTATTGTGGTGATCTTTGGGGGAGGCCTGTGTCCAGTAGTGGATTTCATTCGGCCGAAATGAAACCCCACGGTGTCCTTCTTACCTCTAGCCGACTCACCCCGAGTTGTATGCTTTTTTGCATAAGACCGCTCCCCCGGCAAAGCAGAAATAAACCTGCAACACGCGTACCGAGAGTTGAGGACGCTTTGCCCACCACGCGACCTTCGTACGGCTGCGTCATCGAGCGAACGCGCTATGACTTTTTTTTTTGTCGGGCTTCTCGCATACATTTCAGGGAAATGTGGTTGCTTAACCGGTCATTTTCTGGCGAAGCCAAAAGAGGCCTCCAGCCAGGCTTAAATGTAATATTAAAAACTAAGCAACTTTCGCTAATGGCGCCCACTGCGGGACACGGACCTCGGCTTAGGGCGTTGCTGGGGATAACAAGCTATTGTTTTGGGGACAGCTGGATCGGTATTATTTAAATTGTATTAGGGGACATTTAAAGCTACAGGCTCGGCGCGGGCCGGCGCGATCTAGAGACGGGAGGGAGAAGTGCTAACTTGAACGGGAAGGTGACGCGGCGATGTCCACGACGTCGGTGAGGCGGAACAAAATAAATAATACTAACCACCTTACTTATGATGACGCTCTCTGCGCTAGTCTGTCTACGAATTATCAAATTAATACGCGGGGAGGCCTCACCTACAAACAAACTTTGTGACCTATCCTAGCTCATGAGTTTATTCTTTACGATTCAACAGACTACATCTGCAACAAGCACCTTGACTGATAAGTCTAATTCTTCTGAATTAGTACATATGGGCACTATTTATACAATATTTATTAAGGTTGCGTAAGCGAATTCATGATCTTCCTTCGCCCCGGGGAAGGGCGAAGGGGTATGCCGGGCTCCTACCGGCTAAAACCACTGGAGCGGTCGTCTTTGGCACCTAAGGGAGGCTCCAGGTCCTCGTATGATCACACTAGAGCCACCCACTGGTGCCACGCCTATTGGCACATCTCTGAGAGGGCGACTGTAAAGCGGTCACCCCAGGGGGGATTGTAAAGGATCCCCCAAAGCGTCCCACAGCAGCGCGTGACCACATGCGTGCTACCGTCCTCTCTTGGGCCGTTCGGTGTGGGCACGCAGATTTCCCAATCTACGCACCCGTGAACCCAGAGGTCCCCCGCCTTATAGCAACGGCAGGGGGTCTCAGGTGTATAGGAATTAGGCGCCAGGGCGGTTGTTAACCCGGCGCCGTCTCCTCCTTCTTCGAGCGGGATCGGCCCTCTCCCGATCCCGCTCAGCGGTCTGACCACCGCATTCCAGTTTTCGTGCTCTGTTAACATAGCCCACACTACTGCTGGCAGAGAGAGAGATAGATAAGAACCTAATATTATTCGAACAGCCGTGCAGCAGTTGCAAGCAAACAAAATAATACCTAACTCTAATTATATCAACGTTTTAAATACAGTGATAAGTAATGAGAAAATAATTAGTGTGACTCATTTTCAAAGGATTTAACGGACCAGTAACATCTAGGAAAGTACAATATGAAACACTGACCTTCCTTCTTCTTTCGGCAATCTAAAAAATGTCAATTTATCATTTGTTTTCTGGCTCTTACACCCGTACACTGCACAGTAATTTCGTGCTCTCGGCATTTTTCTTAAAATTTGCGCAGAATACCTACCGTGAGCGTCACTGATACTTGTAGCCTCGGGAGTACGCTAGCTGGCAGGCATAATTATGACGCACGACCTTGAGCGAGTGACGACGCCCTGGCTTTGTCCAGATGTACCTACCCTCTGGACCTCATACATATACGCTTGGCAGAATTATGTATGTTACAATAACAAGACAGCCTGTTGCCTGGCAGTTTGGGTCTGTCATGCTCACTAAAATGTCTTGTTGAGGGTAGCGTTGTGTGTTGGGTGGTTAAGTACCCTGCATTATGTTTGAGCTGAGCTATGCTGATGCATGCGTTATGCCCGTGAACGGGTGCCCTCTGTCGGGACTGGTCAGCTCTTGACTGCTATAGCAATCTTATTGTAAGGCAATTAATATCATTGTGCACAAATATGTGGTATTTATCCCGCACATTGCACTATCCTCAGGAAATATTATATTTACGAATATATTGTGTTAAGTAATAAGACTGTAATGCATCATCTGACGGCACGGTTGGTGCAGTGGCTGATACAGTCGGCTGCTGTGCTCCGGGTCGTGGGTTCGATTCCCGCACGGAACAAATATTTGTATGATTTGCAGGTAGTTGTTCCGGGTCTGGGTGTATTGTATGTGGAATTCATGTCTGTAAACGCACCCCCGACACAGGAGAAATCCTAGTGTGGGGCAAGATTAAAAAAAAACAGAAAAAATAAAAATAAACAAATAAATCATACATTTTAAAATAGTAGATCCATGGAGTTTCTTGCCAGTTCTTCTCCATAGGACCAACGACTTGGAACCGTGCAACTATTTAAATTCTGACTTTTCGTAAGTGCCAGTAAATGGTTTACATTTACACGAATAAAAAACTTTTGACTTTGACTTTGAAACTTTTGACTTTGCCAAAATGGTGGCACTGTGCCCTGACCTCGTGTCTTATTCTGTGCAGGTACGTACCGAAACAAAACCTGCTAAACACCTGCGGCAGGCGGTGGATGACGCGCTCGCTCCTTCTGAGCCCGGCTCCGAAGACAGCAGGATGGCCCTAACGACGTGCTTGGTTGCGAACTGCAAACTGCGATGTCGCCACACATCGAGTGCGCACCGTTAAGCCAGCCGCCTCAGCCTGGCGAACGCTCCTTGAGGCACGCTTTCTCCACTCTGGCGGAGGGAGCGTATCTGATCACAGACCCACGCTTCCGTTTCTAGGATGTCGATAGGCAGAAAGCGCGCCAGGAGAGTTCCCGCCTCGTAGGACACTGTCCTGTATCTTCGTGCGATCCGTATAGCCCGCTCTGTGCTGCAGACCGTGAAGTTTGTTTCTGCAGCGCTGTATGCCTAACAGTCGGTATGACCATACAGCGGGGTAACAACTGAATCTGCGTGCTCATATTGTGTAGCTTTTTTACTCTTATGTTCGAGGTCGCCACAACACAACCTACTTAATTTGACACTGTAACGGCCGAATACTGAAACGCTATTTAATATTAAGTCCCGCAATTACTAATTGAGTCGATCGGATTCTTACCGAAAACTGGTTTTTCGAATGGTTAAAGTGGGACTTCGGAGTGACGTTTCAGTATTCGGCCGTTAGTTACGCGGTATCGCAATATTCCTTACGATATGTCAGTCAATGATATCCGTATTCACAAACAATACTATGAGGTCTCACAGTGCACTGGAACGCACAGGGCACAGAAACCTTAATCAAAAACAACACTTGAGGGACGAAAGACGCTATGCGCTCATTATAATGAACGCACAGATAAAGTAGCTCGGTAGCAACTTTACGCTACGCATAGTGCGACAAATCAACACAAAACGTCAAACTATTAACGAATATTAGGTATGTTGATTCCTTGCCGGGGGAGCGGTCCAATGCAGAAAAGCGTACAACTCACCCCCGGCTAGAGGTAAGAAGAAGGACACCGTGGGGTTTTAGCCGGTTTGATCCCGGCATGCCCCTCCGCCCTTCCCAAGGCGGAGGAAGTCCAAGAGGATTTCCCCAGATTAAAAAAAAAAAATGTTGATTCCTACGGATTGCTTCTTCTTTGCGATGGATTACAGTAGTGAAGAAGAATTTTATAGTCATATCTATGAGAAATTAAACCTACAAAATTCTAACTACAAAGTCAAAGTATTTTATTTCAAATAAACCAAATATTGGCACTTATGAAACGTCAGAATCTAAGTTGCACGGTTCCAAATAGTTGAACTCGTGGAGAAGTGCCGGCAAGAAACTCCATGGATACTCTTTTAAAATAATTGAGAATAAAATGTTGATTAATACAAAATATTTTAAAACAAATACCGATTAAAATAATTACAATGAATTATTACAATATAGTCCAATTATGTGTGTAATACGTGTGGTATCCGGATAATCCGTGTGTTGTCCGGATAATCCATGTGGTGTCCGGATTAAGAATATAGCACCACTCCATCTCCTCCCGTGGATGTCGTAAAAGGCGACTAAGGGAATCTAAACCAGAGGGATGGGCAGCAGCATCCCTTCTATGAAACGGTAGCCATACTGCGCTCACCAACCCGTCTGCTAAGCGTGGTGAGTATTGGCAAATACCCCCCAAAATGATGACACAGTTGTGAAAATCTATGGGGGAAGTCTTTGTTCAGCAGTGGACGTATAAATGGCTGATATGATGAGTCCAATTAATTATCTTTACGAAGAAGTGGTAATTTTTTGAACTGAAAGAAAACACCTCCAAAATTTGCCATATTTAGGCTGACTTCGCTTTCAATAAAACCATGCTACTAGTTTCCATATTTTTTACAAAACATGTTGGCAGCTTCGTACTGTCTCCAATTGTTCTTTTCATTGCTAGGTTGACATTTGTTTAATTTTAACTGTCTGGCGACTCGACTGCAGTCGCATCACGACGTTAGCCAATCACAGCCTCATTCAATGTCCATCCGCACAATGAAGAGTGCTATAAGTATTGTTTAAGAAAGGCTTGCCTGGCTGGAGGCCTCTTTTGGCTTCGCCAGAAATAACCGGCTAAGCAACCACATTTCCCTGAAATGTATGCGAGAAGCCCAACAATAAAAAAAAGAAGAATACCTTGCCATACCGATGAGATACATCTTACTTAGTGTAGCGTTGCTCCTATACTTAGGGAAGTAATGTTTGTGAATACGGATGTCAGTGAGTCATAGTCAGTCATTCACACACATTTCACACAGTTTCTCCTTTTTTACATCGTGCACTTTCCATAGGTTCGGTACACACACACAAACACATAGGTTTCGTAAAAGACGACTAAGTGTTCATATCAAGACTATGGGCAGCAACATCCTTTCGTGTGCTAAAATCTGCATACTGCAATCACCAACCGGCTAGCTACGCGTGGTGATTATTGTAATATCCACTTTGACAGGTCACTGGGAGGCCCAAGTTTACCAGTGGAAGTTTACGAGCTGATTAGACACACATATCACATGAGATCGCGATAGCTATCTAGAAATGTATTATCAAGTCCACACCTTATTTTTATAACTGATAATAAATCCCTATATACACGTAAACATGCATAATTTATGTGCATTACCGACAAGGGCAGTGCGGGCATACACTTTCCTCGACCGTGCGCCCTACCCGCTATCGCGAGGCGATGATAAGCGATACCTACATAGCAACAGCACTGTTTACTGTGTACATTGGCGGTTAATGTAATCATGCCAGCGATCATTATCAGTAGGCGCCTATAGTTGTATATCAGAAGGTTAAAGCCTCATATGGCCGCATAATTCTCGGTAAAGGCTTCGCCACCCGCTGTCTGACGTAAAAGGCGACTAAAGGGTGTTCGCTAATAACAGCAATAAATATCCTGCATCAAGAGAAGATAACAAAATTAAATGTAAGGAAGGCAAAAATTGAGACTTGTTACATTAAGTACTAGCTGGGACCCGCGGTTTCAACCACGTTTAATTTAAAAGAAATTTAGACTACTTCGACATAGGCACTTAACATAGAATAAATATATTGGATTTCAAGGGTATTTTTTTCTAAAATAAAAGTAGCCTAAGTTATTCCTTATAACATCAGCTATCTGCCAATGAAGGTCCCGTCAAAACCGGTTCAGCCGTTTCGGAGATTACCCGAAAAAAACAGACAGACAGACAGACAGACAACAAAAAAATTAAAATAGTTTTTTGGTTATATGTAACGTACATACTTTCATATGCATTTAGTAAAAAGCTGTTATTTTGACATTACAAACTGACACGTCAATTTTATTTATTTGTATAGATAGTGAAAAATTCAGATATATAAGCAAACCATTAAAAAAGCTGACTATGCGGTTCAGATTAACATTATGCCACCACTCCATCCCATCCCGTGAATGTTGTAAAAGTCGATCGAAAAGTCGTACGGGACTTGTAGAAGGGAACGAGGGATGAAAAAAAGCGTCCCTTCTTTGGGATAGTAGCCATACTGTGCTCACCAACCCACCTGCCAAGCGTAGTGAGTACTGGCAAATTCCAATGATGACACATTTGTGAAAATCTCTCCCCATCTCTCCTCCATCGATTTTCACAATTGTGTGCCTTTGTTCAGCAGTGGACGTCCTTTGGCTGATATTATGATGACATTTTTCGGGCCGTTTTAGTGATCCTTAAATATAAATTATAGGTAGCACTCGAACTTTTGTTCCAAGTTAAACTTCTGTTATTGAAATCCTATGTGTCTACACGTGCGCGTGAATCATAATAAAGAATATAATATTATCTTCAAAAACAAGTTGATCCACCAGCTCTAGTTTTACTAACAATCAAAATTTAGATCTATCAACACAAAAATAAAGTTTAAATTCTCCTGACAGAAAAAATCCACGTTGTTATCCGGTTCATTGCAGTTTTTAGTTAAAGCTAAATTAATGGAAACATTACGACAACATAAAAATAATAAAATTTACATAAATTGGGTTATTTTTGTCCGTTTCATATTGAATGTGTGGTCAGTGACACTACGGAGATTGTAGGCGCCAATATTGTGCCTTTCCAAAATACTGGTTTTAACGAAAACAAACCATCCGCTGCTATATTTGGTATTCAATGGAACAGGTTTTAATATTAAATTTAACTGATTACACGTGTAACAGGTACACGCTCATGCGCTTTAACTAAGGATGCAACCATTGTCGATGCGACGAATACAAATGTTACGAATACAAAGATGAATCTGAACATGTTAAAGACGAAAGTCATATCGTGCCCATCCCAATATCCGTTGATAGCTCAGGGGTGCAATTCCTTAAACTGAAACATCCATACGTCCTTGAATACAGAATCGAAATAAAGGTGTAACACTTTCGGTAATCGCTAAGTCTTGTCCTCATGGCTTACCTTCTGCAACCTGTCCTTGAATAGCTTCAATCATGTCTTAGCGAATACCGAGTTGGTTTTACACCGTTATTTAGATTCTATATTCAAGGATGTATGGATGTTTCAGCTTAAGGAATTGCACCCCAGCTCTCAAAGTTGTTGACGAGTCGATGTCTATCTGGGACAAAACTTTTAGGTACCAGTTAGGTAGGTCCAACTTCCAAAAAGAGGTCAACAGTCGAATCCGACTCGGCTGGGCAGCGTTTGCGTTCGTTTCGTCAACAATACCGCAGTGCCTCAAGACGAAAGTCTTTAGTACTACTTCTACTATTTGCCTACATGTTTCCAGCCATGATATATGTCACAGCAAAGTGGTCACTCACTATAATAAGCCTCATAAGGAAGCTCAATGTCACTAAGCGAGATATTGAGACAACTATGCTTGATATTTCTGTACGTATGAGAACTAAAGTGGCCGACATAGCTAAAAGGATTAGAAAGCTGAAGTGGAGCTGAGTTGGAGCAAAAAGTTAATTTCCGATAAGAAAATTGTACTGTGAAAATTTAAATAAAAATTGTATTTCTTGAAAACATTTTAGTTTTTAATAGAATGAAGACTTATCAATGAGTAAAGTAAATATTCACAAATAATTTGAGATAAAAAAAAAACTAGAAAAGGAATTTTTCATTACGAGATGCTTAAAAATCTGTGTCAAGGTAGAGATTTTTCGATATTTCCGAAAATTTTGTACCACTGTAAATCCGTAAGATTTTGCTGAACATATATTGTATTTTTTTGGTAGGTATTGACCCAAGCTCTCACCCCCTGCAGTATGTCGTGCTATTTACTGGACATAATATACCGATAATGATATAATGACCTGTATATAATATTTTGGAGGAAGTACGTGTTCCACAGCTATGGTCTGGTTCGATTACCTAGTGATAAGTTAAAAAAAGTTAAGTAAAAAATGTACAATGTGCAGTTATAAAATACAGTCCACTCACAATCTATGTTTAGTATTTTATTATGCCTAGATCACTAAACGCCGTGTGGTGCTCGCTCAGAATACCACCATCCCATCTCCTCCCGTGGGTGTCGTAAAAGTCGACTAAGGAATTAGCCGGAGGATGGGCAACAGCGTCCTTCAAGTACATTAACAACTCAACTGCGATCACCAACCCGTCTGCCAAGCGTGGCGATTATGGCAAATCCCCCCAATGAGCCCACAACACACCCATATCGTCGTTGTGGTGAACTTTGGGGAGGCCCGTGTCCAGCAGTGGACTTCGTTCGGTCGAAATTATGAGATCACTAAACACAAATAAATCATGCTATTCGTCGATTGCGAATATTTCTTTATTGGCTTTTACTCGGCGATTACGAATAGGTTCTAATTGTATTGTTTCGCATCACTAGCCGTAACCTTTAACGAGCTTAGCGAGAATAATTGTTAATTTCAATAATTAAAACATATAGGGCACTGGATCGAACTATAATCCGATTAATTATTGATGTTTACGAGTAGAATTGATCTAGACCGTTTGTCAATCTTTTTTGGACAAGAGTCAACACTGATATTGTAGGCCGGGCCACATAGGTACCAATGTTATTATTAATTGATTATCTATATAAATTAATGTGCATGCATTATGTACATAATGATGTAAGTTGGTATGTAAAAAATACAGGTTTCTTGATTGAGCCTTGAGGCCCATTTTTACTAGAGATCTTCGTGATTTTACACCATTTAAACATACTTTCCGAAAGATAGGATAACAATAAGTCGCGAGCTCTCCCGCGAATTCCCTAGTGCCATAACTTACAAATGAGCGTATTGTGATCCACGCAATCAAAAGCCTTCGAAAGGTCACAAAAGATACCAACAGAAACCCGTGAAGCCAGGCTTCTAAAATGTGAGTGGCTAATTTCGCACGCCCCATCTGTCGTCGATCTACCTTTTAAAAAACCAAACTGCATGTAATGTCCTATTTTTTGTAAAATGGTGCCGGCTTAGAATACCACCACCCCATCTCCTCCCGTGGGTGTCGTAAAACTCGACTAAGGGATTAGCCGGAGGATGGGCAGCAGCGTCCTTCGAGTACATTAACAACTCAACTGCGATCGCCAACTCGCCTGCCAAGCGCGGCGATTATGGCAAAACCCCCCAATGAACCCACAACAAACCCATATCGGTCATTGTGGTGTACTATGGGGGAGACCAATGTCCAGCAGAGGACTTCATTTGGCCGAAATGATAAAAAAAAATTATGAGACAACATCTGATCAAGCATTGTTCTTTCAAAGACTGAATGAAATGGCCGTTTGAAATGGTCAGTACTGCAGAACGGCAATTTCATAGGTAAAGACCTATTATAACGTCCCCCTGTCTCACTCCTCTCTGCAATGGAATTGTCCCCATGCTCTGTTCGTGTACTCTGATCGACATGGTGGTTTCTGTATAAACAATTTAACACCTCGATGTACCGATACTCAATGAGGCACCGCGGCAGAGACTGCAGCACTGCCCAGATTTCGATCGAATCGAAGGCTTTCTCATAGTCCACAAACGCTAAGCATAGTGGCTAATTATACTCCTCGATCTTTTGTATAATCTGCCGCAGCGTATGAATGTGGTCTATGGTACTAAAGCCTTTTCCGGAAACCGGCTTGTTCGTGAGGCTGGAAGTCATCAAACCTGCGTTCGTGACGATTCGTGATGACCCTTGAAAATTGAAAGCTTATAAACATGGCTCAGAAGCGAGATAGATCTATAATTCTTCATCGGGAATATAGGGTTATTTTTATACTGGTGTGTTTGTTTCTTTTTTCACTTTTGTTACTGATAGTAATATATTTTTTAACTGCTAGATACATTCCTAAAATACGCCTGAGAGCCATGGGCCACACGAATCTTCAATTCGGGCTGCATGTGGCTCTTGGGCCGCAGTTCGACGACTAGAGATCTGGACGATTTATTTTTATTATACATACAGCGTTAAATGCGATACGAAAGATTCACCGCATCTCGTAAACATCCGCGCCACTGGAGGACTCGGAGGTGTGTTGCTGACCATTAAAGAGATACACATTCTTTTCTTGAAGGCAATCATGTCGCGTGGTCGGGAAACCTGATGGAAGTTCCACAATAATGTCATAAAAGACAGAAAGTTAAAATGGGATTTTCTTCTGCGTCGAGCCTAAGAAGGTAATTGCAGAGCTACAGAGCCTGCACTATCGATACTTCATATAAAGTAGAAATTCGACCCCACCTGCCAAGCGTGGTGAGTACTACTGGCAAATTCCGCCCCCGAAATGACGACACAATTATGGACATCGATGAGGGGGCATTGTTCTAATAGACGCCCTTTGGCTGATGATGAATATCGAAAACATTATCTTTTTTCTTTAGGTAACCTTTTCAAACGGTAGGAAAACTTAAGTTCGTGACATAAACCGTACCTTTATTAAATTAACAACGCCAAAAGAAACGGATAAGTGATTTAAACAAGATGGCCGCCCGCAATTCATCATCGTTACACAAGTTAATTTTTAATACTTCATTAATTGACGGTGAGAGTTCACCATGGTTACTTGAAAGCCAAAGAAGACGGGAACAGGGTAAATGTATTAAGGGACAAATTTGACGAGCCGTCAGGTTGCCGGTGACGTCACCGTCAGTTAGCGGCTGCCGTCATTTTGGCGGGTGACTCATTAGCTAATTCATTGTGACGGTAAGTACGGAAGGGTTGTAAGATTTAATAAATAAAGTTTGACTCAAGTTTGAGCCTCATAATGTGTTTTTGTACTTTTCTCTTGATAGAAACTCTAAGTGATGGCGGCATCAGGCGGTATATTGTGTTATGGCTGGTGGAGGTCAGTTCCTAACTTATCCATCTGATTAAAAAGTTAGCTAATTCGCCTTTATTAGGTTGGTATGTCAAGAGAAATCTGTGAGTGAGAAAAACTGCTGTGAACGTTTCAGGTATCTAGGTTGGAAACATGTAGAGTCCTTTAAAAACAGTGAACTTTATAGTTATAGATCGCGTTTATTAAAAAACAATATATAATTTCAATTCTGCACAATAATTTAAAAAGCAAGTTAAAAAAATCTGCAACTTGTTCAAAATGTCAGGAAAAACATAAATGTTTTATTATAAAAAAAATCTTAATCACTATTTTATTATAGCGCCACGAGTTCTTTTTGTGTGCATTTTCTCAATAAAGTGGACAATAATATATATTTTCTGTGCTCAAATAGCAACTTTACTATTTAATTATTAATTATAATGGCAAAAATAGACGGACAATACATTCATTTTTTTATAAACTCGAAATTCCTATAACCTACTGAACCCTTGAAATAAATTTTGTAAGTCTAAATGGCTATATTCTCAGCATGTCTTTCGCTTGGTGTAGAAGTGAAGCCAAAAGCACGGGTACCTTGATTTCTAAATGGTAATTTGTAAAACGATTTCGACTAAATAAATAGAAAAGGTATGTACCTATGCTAGTGAAATTCCAAACATGGCTGTACTTGCAATAACACTAAAGAATGTTTTCGGAAAAACAACCCTCGGGAACCTGGTAAAGAATGCAAACGAAAACACGAATCCAAAAAGTTTTGGTCGAAAAGTTTTTAAACTATTTAAGTACTCAAATATTACCAGATTAAAGTTAAAAGAACATCTGTCTCAAGGTGGTGTCGGGTTTCTCGTCCGCAGGTCCCTCATTAACAGTATAGTGGCCATCGAAAGTGTGTCGAGCAGGGTAGCGTACCTTATACTCAGAATATCCAAGAGATATTCGTTGAAGGTCATACAGGTCTACGCACCGACCTCGACACACCCAGATGATGAAGTAGAGAGTATGTATGAGGACGTAAGTAGGGCCATACATACCTCGAAGACACATTTCACTGTTGTGATGGGGGACTTCAACGCAAAACTGGGCACTCGATGCGATGGTGAGTTGAGAGTGGGGCAATTTGGATATGGGCAACGGAACCCCAGGGGACAGAGGCTGGCCGACTTTTTGGAAAAGGAGGGACTCTTTATGATGAACTCCTTTTTCCAAAAGCCGCCTCACAGGAAGTGGACCTGGATGAGTCCCGATGGTTCCACGAGGAATGAGATTGACTTCATCATGACCAATAAAAGACAAATATTCAATGATGTCTCTGTGATCCACAGGGTGAAAACCGGTAGTGATCACCGAATGGTAAGAGGCACATTGAATATTAATCTCAAAGTTGAGAGGTCTCGTCTGATGAGGTCTACGCTCCGGCCCTCTAGTGCTCATATCCAAAACCCCGAGAGCTTTCAACTCGAACTCCAAAACCGCTTCGAGTGCCTGGAACATTGCGTATCTGTGGACGATTTAAATGGTAGGTTTGTAGAAACTGTCCAAACGGTTGGGTCTAAGTTCTTTAAAGCCCACCGTAAAGGTAGACCAAAAAAGTTCTCCGATCACACTCTCGACCTTATGGCAGAAAGACGCGCCATGACGCTGCAGTCTTCCGATGATGCTGAAGCATACCGACTGCTCAATAGACGGATATGGAAGTCCTTGCGGCACGATATCCGCACCTTTAACACTAACGGTGTTAAAGAGGCGATTGAGCGGAATCAAGGCTCCAAAGTGTTCGCAAGAGACGAGTCTATTGGGCAAAGTCGTATTATGAAGCTGAAGACCGAGGACGGCAGTGTAGCGTCGACTAAGCCAGAGGTTTTGAGAGAGATTGAGAACTTCTACCGGCAGTTATACACCTCGGTTACTATA
The DNA here is from genome assembly GCA_947459985.1 of Diloba caeruleocephala. NCBI lineage: Eukaryota > Metazoa > Arthropoda > Insecta > Lepidoptera > Noctuidae > Diloba > Diloba caeruleocephala. The sequence goes on along the minus strand of OX381620.1, from coordinate 508,742 downwards.
CCTACCATTGGCTCTGACAAAGACCCGCGAGCCAAACTAACCCGACACTATACCGAGGATATCTCGGACATCAGCCTGTACGAGATTAGGATGGCCTTGAAACAGCTTAAAAATAACAAGGCGCCGGGTGGAGACGGAATTACGACAGAGCTTCTGAAGGCGGGTGGAACACCGGTACTTAAAGTCCTTCAGAAGCTATTCAATTCCGTCTTACTCGAGGGCACAACGCCGGAAGCGTGGAACAGAGGTGAGGTGGTGCTCTTCTTCAAAAAGGGTGATAACACCCTATTGAAGAATTATAGACCCATCTCACTTCTGAGCCATGTTTATAAGCTGTTTTCAAGGGTCATCACGAATCGTCTCGAGCGCAGGTTTGATGACTTCCAGCCTCCCGAACAAGCCGGTTTCCGAAAAGGTTTCAGTACCATAGACCACATCCATACGCTGCGGCAGGTTATACAGAAGACCGAGGAGTATAATCTGCCACTATGCTTGGCGTTTGTGGACTATGAGAAAGCCTTCGATTCGATCGAAACCTGGGCAGTGCTGCAATCTCTGCAGCGGTGCCAGATTGACTATCGGTACATTGAAGTGTTGAAGTGCTTATACAGAAACGCCACCATGTCGGTCCGAGTACATGAACAGAGCACGGGGGCAATTCCATTGCAGAGAGGTGTGAGACAGGGGGACGTCATTTCCCCGAAACTGTTCACCGCTGCAATGGAGGATGCCTTCAAGCTACTGGAGTGGAAAGGATTCGGCATTAACATCAATGGCGAGTATATCACTCACCTTCGATTTGCCGATGACATCGTAGTCATGGCAGAATCGCTGCAAGAGCTCAGCACAATGCTCGATGATCTCAACAGAGTTTCCCAACAGGTGGGCCTTAAAATGAACATGGGCAAGACAAAAGTCATGTCAAATGTCCATGTCGTGCCCACCCCAATATCCGTTGGGAGCTCTGTTCTCGAAGTTGTTGACGAGTATGTCTACCTAGGACAAACTGTCCAGTTAGGTAGGTCCAACTTCGAGAAAGAGGTCAGTCGTCGAATCCGACTCGGCTGGGCAGCGTTCGGGAAACTTCGCAACGTCTTTTCGTCAACAATACCGCAATGCCTCAAGACGCAAGTCTTTAACCAGTGTGTGTTACCAGTGATGACATATGGAACAGAGACGTGGTCACTCACAATGGGCCTCATAAGAAAGCTCAAGGTCACTCAGCGAGCTATGGAGAGAGCTATGCTTGGTATTTCTCTACGAGATCGAATCAGAAATGAGGAGATCCGTAGAAGAACTAAAGTTGTCGACATAGCTGAAAGGATTAGTAAACTGAAGTGGCAATGGGCAGGGCACATTGCTCGTAGAACTGATGGCCGTTGGGGCACAAAGGTTCTCGAATGGAGACCGCGCACCGGAAAACGCAGCGTGGGACGACCTCCAACGAGGTGGACAGACGACCTGGTGAAGGTCGCTGGGAGTCGTTGGATGAGAGCGGCATGTGACCGCTCGTTGTGGAAATCTAAGGGGGAGGCCTTTGTTCAGCAGTGGACGTCCTGTGGCTGATATGATGAAAGTTAAAGCAAGCCATAACGTAGTCGGCTTATTGATCCATGACCATTCCTTTTGGAATCGCTACCCTTATTAAAGCGCTGGAAATTTTTATTATAACTACGACGTTTTAAAAATAGAATTCAATATTGAGTATTATCACATTTAATTTTCTTTTTCACTCAGTTCAGTGAATGCAGAGCTCATATGTACTACGAAAATTGTCTAGTTATATTACAATAGAGAATTTTCTTCGCTGACGGGTATCAAATCCACTTAAGATATCTGGGCGCACGGCAATAACCGTGTCACTTCTGTGAATCAAAGAATAAGCTTATTTTAAAATAGGTTCCAAGGTACCATATAAAGCTCTGGTAGGTACTCAATCAGTTCTTGCAACTTAATATCTTCTCTCATAAACCAACACATAACTATATGATTATCAGTGTACTTGGTTGTCGAGATGGTAATTAATTTCGAGATAACTACGTACATAAGACGTTATAAAACTGAAGTGGACCCACTCATCGAAAGATACTGCACGTGTGTCCTGTAAACCTCCCTTAGCAACTACTTGAAGACACGACTCAAACTAAATTACACCTTAAAGATGTGGCTATAGAATACAGAATTGAAAATATATTAATTCTATTTTTAGACTGAAGAGACAAGTGGATGGTTTTATTATCAAAGTGCAAGGCATTAATTAAAATGAAATTAGAGCTCTTGTTGAATTAAACCAACCTAGTTCCAACCTTAGTACAATTGAAATAAGTCTCGGATTTGACTGAATTAAGTATGATACATGAAAAAAATAAAGGAATCAACGGGTTTAGTGCTAAGATTATGACGGAGTTTGAACGTGACGTATAATGGCGACATGTGTTGTGAGAGCTTCATGGGTTTCTCAATACTTCATTATGCTATAACGATCGCTTTATGAGATACTGAGTCACGCTTTAATGCTTTAAGATATTAATAGTTCTGCTTGCTTATTAATAATAACTTTGAAGCTGTTTGGTCCCGACACAGATAGTGTCCTTTTCTGTACCTACTAAAACCAATATAGATACTGCGATCACTAATCCGTATGTCAACCATACTCATCACGGCGACGGCCCGTCACCGTGGATTGTAAAAAAATTGATTTCGAGAAATCATAAATACTTACGTACCTACCTACTTTAATTGCTTTAACTTTAAGTAAAATTTATTGGGCACAGTGCTAAACTGCCAACTCTGTGATAAAGGTGAGTGATTTTCTATCAGTAAAATGCCCAAACGGGAAATCTTATCCTCAAAATAGATCTTGAGATTAACATTATGATCGATTACACGCAATATATGCTCACACATCTAACCACATGACCACTTATCAACATTTGGGAAAAAACGGAGTAAATTTGGATATGAATATAAATATTAGAACGTACTCCAATAAACTTTAAAGCCATGGTGGTAAGCTTGATAAGGTCGGAGGCTTTGTTTTAGTGAACAAAGCCTCCGACATTATGAAGCTTATCGCTGACATATGTAGTTACAAATGAAACACAAAGCTCGTAACACCTCTGGTGTTGGCTTAGAGACCCGTGAAGGTCGAAGCCAAGGATCATAGAAGAGATGTGTTTTCATATCAAATGTATAATTGTGCTAGCTCCAATCCTAATATATCTGACCTATGAAATATTTGCGTTGTTCTCCCCCTCTGCGCTTAGTTCATCACATTACCATCAAGTCAACCATCGGTAGGAGAGCGTTAATGAACTGAATGATTTGCTCTTTCCATTTGTCATCTTCAAAACTTCTTATTCTTCTTCTGGACAGACTTCGACGCAATGCTAAGCTATGTACAGGCTACAGCAACGTTTCTACTTTTGGGCATATTAAGGCGTAACAATTTCCATACTCCCTTCATTCTTCGATGTTAGGTAGGGTACGAAATAATCACAGTACAATCTAGAGGGATTAGAAACTGTATGATCATATATCAAGGGTTTATCAAGTTTGGTCAGACAATGTTTATGAGAACTGTTTCTGCTAAGGCATGATAAGGAAACAATGGCAGTGGATGGATCTTAGTTTAGGACAAGATTTTGTTTAGATTACTTGAACGATATATGGGTGGACAGGTAAGACGAGATGCGGAAGCTAGAGAAATAACGGCATCAACATCGTATCAAGCAATGGACGTCCACCGCTCAACAAAGGTCTCCCCCATAGATTTCCACAACGAGCCGATGCCGCCCGGTATCCAGTGGCTCCCGAACGATTTTCACCAGGTTGTCTGTCCACCACGTTGGACGTCATCCCACGCTGCGTTTTTGGGTGCGGTTCTACTCGAGAACCTTTTATTGAGAACGGCTTAGGAGATTAAATGACGCTCGTCATCTCAAGTCGCGTGGCAACGCAGGACTAGATCTTGGAAGCATTATAATTGTAGGCAGGCGTGTCCACGACCCACCACGAGAATGACGTACCCGTATTGTCACTAGGTTATATAAAAAATGAGGAAGATGAAGAACCTCAAGTAGTGGTGTGAAACTTGCTGGTTTCTCTCTGTCTGCCTAACAGTGGACTGAGGCAAATTTACGGTCGCCGTAAAACCTGACGGCCGATGCGTATAATGGTCGTGCGCAAATCATGTCCTGGAGTGGATTGAACATGGAAAATCTGACATGTGAACATGTACATTTCAGTTCACACCTTTCGGTTGGTGTTCGTGCGTTCATTCCTCGATTGTTTCGGTCGGAGTCGGTTCGGTCCAAAATTCGTTCCGTTCGCTCTCCAAACATGTCGAACTCGTTTCAATTGATATCTCGAATTGGATCGATATCGTTCTTGCACAGGACATATATTTGGAACTATTTCGATTCGGATCTACTCATCTCTAATGTATAATTAGAATAGTTCGTACGTTAGGTAATGAAATGGTTACTGACTTGTGCAGTTTTTTTTTTGTGCTTCTCGCATACATTTCTGGGAAATGTGGTTGCTTAACCGGTCAATTGCTGGCGAAGCCAAAAGAGGCCTCCAGCCAGACAGGATTTGTGCAGTAGCAGTTCTTTAGAGATATGCCAAGTGGCCGTCAGCGGAGGCGACGGTCACGGTGCCGTGCTGCGCCACGAAGCCACACCGTTTGTGGCCGGTGCCCTGCCGTGGCGGTGTGACCAAGCCCTGAGTTGTGATGATAACGACTACGGTGTCGTTGCGTCGTCAACGCCTACGAAACGAAATTACATTCAAAGTCGATGTTCTGAGTTAAATTCTGCTCAATGAGCTGTTAGTATCGATCTATAGTGAACTGATTCTAGTACCGGAATATCGATTTACTTTACTCGGAAAGGACTCACGAGTTCACTCAGCCATTCAGAATCGCATTTAAATGCGTAACAATGCAATTTAAATTTCGATGGCGTTTGATGAGGATTGACTTTTAATAGGTTTAAAGCTGTACCTGCTTTACAGATTGACTAAATACCATTTCCAAACCAGTCGAGTGCCCGATTCATTTCTATTAGCAGATTTAAATACATGACATCATCCATTAACGCGTGATTATCTTCTATAATATGGGTTTTCCCATATTTATATACACCAAAAAGTATTTTCCAATGGTTTACAAATCTCTTTAATGTATTTACAAAAGGCATTCAATTGAATGGTCAACAAACAGCCACTTCTCTTAGAAATTTTAATTTTAGACAACTCCTTGCACAATTTATTTTGTCACTTAATTTCATTTTAATAAAGCCATCAATAGAAAGTTTCCTCAACAATGGCTTCCAAATATAGCTAAATTGTTTCGAAAATACTTCGAAATTAGTCTCATTACGTCAAAGCTTTGAAACAAAAATAACATAATTAAGAGAGTTGCTAAAATGACGCTATTGCGTAACTGTCGAAAGCTTTCAACGTATCAGCACAAAGTAGGCAGCCGCAGAAGGTTTATTTCATACAGACATACTCACTCTATTGGCAGTTTAGCCCGCTGAAGTCTTCTGCTAAAAGGGTTGAAATAGATTCCTACAGGGTTAGTTAGGCTACTACTGTCGTCAAACAAGCAAGTCATTCGCCTGGTGGTAAGCGTCGCTCCTGCCCATAACAACTGTACTGCTATCCAGGACTAGCCCTACGTAGCACCACATTGTGCTCATCACCTCAAAAAATCCCTTGTTTAGTCTCTTATGCCTAGAAATTTAGCCCCGCGGTTTCACCCCCCCATATATATTATTTTACGGGTTTTTTTTGCGGAACCCTAATAAAAGTAACCTTTGTTACTCCTTATAACATCAGCTATGTGCCGGTGAAGGTGCCGTCAAAATCGGTCCAGCTATTTCGGAGATTAGCCGGAACAAACAGACGGACAGACAAAAAAGTTAAAATAGTTTTATGTATCGTATATACTTCTATATGCATGCATTCAGTAAACTGTTATTTTGGGATTACAAACTGACACTTCAATTTTATTTATTTGTATACATGTTGATATAAATAAATACCGTAATTGGCTAATGCGGATGCTTCACGTTGCTCATCTTTTGGTCCAACTGGCGATAGAGGCGGTGGCCTGTTGGTATTGGTCAAAAGGACGAATATTAAAATGTGAAGCTTGTGCAAGCGCATAATGTTTCGTTTTACTTCTACAGTACAAGCTGTAATTTTCGTGTGTTTGCTCATCATACTGGAATCACCACTCCGTTTGCTAAGTGTAGTTCTTAAGTAGTAAGTAGTTAAGTCATTCCTGTTAGTACTTGAGGAATTGTGCGTCGCGCGGTAGAATTTTTGCTATTTCACCTTGAACAGGGGTGCAATTCTCTAAGCTCAAACATCCATACATCCTTGAATACAGAATTGAAAAAATGGTGATAACCCAACTTGGTATTCGCTAAGACTGGTCCTCATGGCTCACCGTCTGCAACGCTTAATAATTTTATAAAATTAATAAATAGCTTCAATCATATCTTAGCAAATACCAAATTGGTTTTAGCTAAAAAATGATTGAAGCTATTCAAGGACACGTTGCAGAAGGACAGCCATGAGGATCATACTTAGCGATTACCAAATTGGGTTATCACTCTTATTTCGATTCTATATTCAAGGATGTATGGATGTTTGAGCATAGAGAATTGCACCCCAGGACAGGGTGCGTAAAGAGCGAGAGAAGCGGCAACGGAAATTTGTAGCTCGCTCTCCGCCCCCGCACGGTTTGATACGGCACCCCGCGACAGCTCAGCGACCGCAGAGACTTGTAATATTTTAATAATTTTATTTGAAATTTTTTTATGACCGTTTACCGTAGAAATCTAGTCAGGCTCTCTCGTGTGTGTGTTTGATTTTGCGTGGTGGTTAGGAGTAAACTTTCTTTACTTTGTTATTTAGTGGTTAGCGCGGGGCTGAGCGAGTGATCAAAGGCAGTCCCTTTAATATATAAAATAGAAAATAATTGTGTAATTGACGACAGTATACCTACAGTGAGGACTGAGAAAGAGCGGTGTGTCCACTGTTCTTTATACTGCCTTTTTTTATATTGGTGCCCAGTGGAAATTCTTCATGAACTTCCTTCGCCCCGGGGCAGGGCGAAGGGGTATGCCGGACTCCTACCGGCTAAAACCACTAGAGCGTTCATCTTCGACACCTAAGGAGGGCTCCAGGTCCTCGTAAGATCACACAAGAGCCGCCCATTGGTGCCACGCCGTTAGGCACATCACGGAGGGGATGACTGTAGAGCGGTCACCCCCTCTATCGGAGGGAAGGCGACTGTAAAAAGGTCGCCCCTCCAGGCATTTCTCGGGGAGGATTGTAGAGGATCCTCCCAAGCCTCGCTTTGCGCTGTGCTGCGCACACGGCGCGCCGGGACCACGTGCGCACCACCTTCTTCCTGGGGGTCGCTTTGTGTGAGCACGCAGACTCAGGTGTGTTTGAATTGGGTGCCGGGACGGTTGTTGCCCCGGCGCCGTCTCGTCCTTCTCCGCCAGGGATTTTTTTTTTGTTGGGCTTCTCGCATACATTTCTGGGAAATGTGGTTGCTTAACCGGTCATTTTCTGGCGAAGCCAAAAGAGCCGAAAGAGAAAGAGACCGTGAGGGATCGGCCCCTTTCCCTTTTTATACTGCCCTACAATACACACTTCGATGTATTTTTGTCTTTATTGCCTCATAAAATAATATACTCGGAATACTAGACTCTAGAACTCATATAATCTTGAGAAATTAACCAGTCAGTATTAGGAAAGTCGGGAAAAGACCATGACGGCGTGATCAGATTTGTTGGTCTACTCATGTACGGAACACATTCACCGCCATACTTTATGATGCTTTCCACCCCACTGACGATATATAAGATGTACCTGGCTTGCTACCATCTATACAAATAAATAAAATTGAAGTGTCTGTTTGTAATGTCAAAATAACAGCTTTCTACTAAATGCATATGAAAGTATGTACGTAACATATAACAAAAACACTATTTTTAAATTTTTTGTCTGTCTGTCTGTCCGTCTGTCTGTCTGTTTGTTCCGGGTAATCTCCGAAACGGCTGGACCGATTTTGACGGGACCTTCACTGGCAGATAGCTGATGTTATAAGGAATAACTTAGGCTACTTTTATTTTAGAAAAATACTTAGGGTTCCGCGTAAAAAAATAAAACCCTTGAAATCCAATATATATTCTATAGCGAAGTACTCTAAATTTCTTTTAAATTAAACGCGGGTGAAACCGTGGGTCCCAGCTAGTCAAAAATTAATGTTTTGAAAAGCGTTGTCATCGGGAAGCCGCGATTGTCAAAGCGAGGAACGGACGCGAGAAGAAGAAGAATCAGAATTGCGGTATATTTCTGAGGGGGACGCCCATGTATATCACACCATCCAGTTTTCCAATAATAATAAAAAATTGCACTCCGGGAGTGCCGACAGAAGTGAAAACTTGTTTTGGCGCGTTAGGAGATTTTATCTCATCAAAAAATATGCGTACCGCGCTAAAAGAAGTTTTCACTTCAAGAGTCTCGTAACGGTGTCGCAACTCCAGGGATTTTATCTCATCTAAAAAAATGCCTACCGCGCTAAAAGAAGTTTTCACTTTAAGCGTCTCGTAACGGTGACGCGAGTCCAGAGATTTCATCTCATCTAAAAATATGCGTACCGCGGTAAAAGAAGTTTTCACTTGAAAAAGTACTATAAGGTTACAGACTATGTTGATGACAGGGGCATTATATGGCTTTAGTGCTTTTATGTACACGTGGACTCCCTGAAAACCAATTGTACCTGCATTGTTTGTATTGTATAACTGCCAAATTATTTCCAATGTATTGAGAGCTGTTTTAATCAATTTGTAGACCCAGATTCGTAAAACAATGTATAAAAAAGAGAAAAATACTAAAACTTATTACTTAAAGTACTTACTTACTTAACTAACCCTGAGGTTCTTTCGGCATTTCTTCTCAGACGTTGACCGTTGGTCCATCGTTTCAATATAATATATATTTAATATATATTTTTTTTTTCAAGTACCACAGACTCATATTGTTAGTAACAGTTTCCTTACGAGCTAAATTAGTATATTCTATTGGATACTGTCGAATTCCCGAAATCACTACCGCAAGGTCACAGGTCCAGCTGAAACCTTGCAGCAGTGGTTCAGAAAATGACAGTCTAATCTGCTAGCTATCATATTTAGGATGCTGTTGTCGCTTGCTCGAACCCTACTGACTAGGGATGCGCATCGCCTCCGCATGACTGCGTAGAAGCAGTCCATGTGAGCATTTACAAACATTTCTGATGATATGACGTGTAAAAGTCTATGTTAAAACCTAATTACTTTTTTTTTTTTTTTTTTTTTTTTTTTTTTTTTTTTTTTTTTTTTTTTTTTTTTTTTTGTTGGGCTTCTCGCATACATTTCTGGGAAATGTGGTTGCTTAACCGGTCATTTGTTGGCGAAGCCAAAAGAGGCCTCCAGCCAGGCTTAAATTAATTATTAAAAACTTTCATAAATTGCCTGATGGTCGGCAAGTTAAGGTCGAAATGGAGTTGGTCGTTTCGCATGTACAGAGGCGCTCCGGTGGCCTTGCGCATGAAACGGGTTTGGAGGGTTTCTAATCTACGGAGTGGGTATGATTCGGCGTGTGCGAACACTGGGCTGGCATAGGTCATGATGGGTCGAATGCATGTGGTGTAAATTCTCACCTTATTTCTAAGGGATAATTTACTACGAGCGTTCAGAATATAGTGAAGGCGACCGAGCACAAAGGCAGCGCGGGCACGCACCATCTTTGTGTGGGGAATGAAGGTCAGTTTTTTGTCTAGGGTGACTCCAAGATACTTGGCGTGCGGTTCCCAAGGAACCGATTGGCCCAGCATCGAGATCTCCCTGAAGCGTGGGTGGTCGTCGCCTAATTTGCAAAATAGGACGGCTTTACTTTTGATAGGGTTAACTTCGATCCGCCATTTCCTAAACCATTTACCGTAGACGTTGGCTGTGGTTTGGAGGATCTTAGTTATACTATCGGGACTGCTACCAGAGTAGAATATGGCCGTGTCATCTGCGAACAGTGCTAATTGGGTCGTATTAGCAGGTCTTTTGGGGAGGTCACTGGTGTACAGTGTGAACAATAATGGGGCTAGCACGGATCCTTGTGGGACTCCGGCTCTAATGGGGTGGGGGGAAGAGAGAGCGCCCGTGATTCGATATCGGAAACTGCGATTTGACAAGAAGTCTCGTATGATGAGAACGAGACGGTCAGGCACTCCGAGTTGGTACAACTTATATAATAAGCCATTGTGCCAGACTTTGTCAAATGCTTTCGCAACATCGAAAAAGAGGACTCCCGTCATCAGGCCGCGTGAGAATCCGAACGTGATGTGTTCAACTAGTCGGTGGACTTGTTGTACACACGAGTGTTTGGTTCTAAAACCAAACTGTTCGTCGGGAATGAGTTTCTTGGAATCGGCATAATCCTTTAATCGGGAATAGATAATCCGCTCATAAATCTTCGCAAGAGAATTGAGAAGGCTTATGGGGCGATAGCTGGAAGGCTCGCACTTGGGCTTACCGGGTTTGGGAATACCGATAACGGTGGCCTGTTTCCACGTATGCGGAAATAGGTTATTGTTTAATGCCGCATTGAAGATGACGGTCATTAAGGCGATAAGACGTTCGGGGAAGAGTTTAATCACCTTGTTGGTGATACCGTCAGAGCCGGGGGCTTTGCGAGGGTGAATCTTTTTCACGAGATTTCTGACCTCGTCTGCCGTGACCGGAGGGAGGGGGTCGTCAGGGTCCTCGGCAGGCGGAATAGCTGCTCTACGTTCGACTTCAGCGTCAACCTTTTTGAGGTGAGCTTGGTCTACAGGTAGAGTGCTTGGGGAACATTGCGCTTCTAGACTGTCAGCTAGGCATTCGGATTTTTCGTCGTCATCAAAGGCCGGCCTTTGGTTGGGACGGTTGAGGGGGGGGACAGCATTGGATGTTTCGGATTTGAGTTTCCGTTGCAGATGCCAGAACGCCAGGTGGGTTGGCTCTAAGTCGCCCAACATCTTATCCCAGTTAGCCTCTCGGCACTCCTTGATACGTTCCTTGACAGCACGCTGCAGGTGGCGCATAAAGAGGCGATTGGGTTCGCTGGGAAAAGATGAGTACGCTCTAAGGGCTGCGTTCTTCTCCGTCATCAGTGCACGTACATCGTCAGGGAGTTTCATGCGATGGTCTTCCATCGCAGGAACTCGCCGTGAACACTCGTCCACGACGGACTGTACATGCCCGGTGAGGGAGTCGATCGCGCCTAGCGTGTCTGCGACTGACGTTATGCATTCGGGAATTCTATCTAACTGAGCGGACGAGGGGTCGTTGAGGCGTTGCCTAACTTTCCTCCAGTCCGTCGTCACAATGGTCTGAGGGGGTAGCCCTGTGTCCGTGGGGCCAAAGCGGGAGGTGAGGTGAAGGATCACAGGACGGTGATCGGAGTCTAGCTCTTGTAGTACTTCAATGGAATGCAACTTGAGGTTGACATTCATTAGAAGTGCTATGTCGAGTATATCCGGGCGATGTCTAATTACTGAATAACTGATTCCATTTTATTCTACTGCCCTATTGCAATAGACAGACACAGGGAGGGACAATACAATAATCACTACACTTACTTTACAAGCGGATTGATGAATACTGGCTTTTTACAATCCGACAACAGGCACCAGCTTTCACAATACAGTTTTAGATGTAGTCTATCTAGCACTTAAGTGGTATAAACTCATAATCCTAATAGTTGTGGCTAATGCGTTGCGAGAGAAATAAATAAAATATTATTAATGGTGACCACTGTGTAGTGTTTTAGCTAGGAAAGCTGACGACACGGTTGGTGCAGTGGCTGATACAGTCGGCTGCTGCGCTCCGGGTCGCGGGTTCGACTCCCACACGGAAAAATATTTGTATGATCTGCAGGTAGTTGTTCCGGGTCTGGGTGTATTGTGTGTGAGATGTATGTCTGTAAACGCACCCACGACGCAGGAGAAATCCGAGTGTGGGACAAACTTAAAAAAAAAGATGCCCTCCGTTAGATTTTTAAGTTGCCTTTTACGACATCTATGGATGAAGACGGTGGTATTATCCATTGGCCACGGCTAGCATTAGTAGGTACAAAAAAAAAGAAAAGCGTGTTCTTAGGTTAGAACCCATCATCATATCAACCAAAAGACGTCCACAGCTGAACAGAGGGCTCCCCCATAGACCACCGATTACATGCCGTGTGTCATCATTTTGAGAGGAATTTGCCAGTACTCACCACGCTTGGCAGGCGGGTTGGTGAGCGCAGTATGGCTGCTGTTTCACAAAACGAACGCTGCTGCCCATCCCTCTGGTTTAGATTCCGTTAGTCACCTTTTACGACATCCACGGGAGGAGATGGAGTGGTGCTATATTCTTAATCCGGATTTTGACTGACAAAAAACTCGAATATAAATAATAGTAATAAGAAGACGAAAAATCCAGCGATTTTAAAATATCAAAAACTGTTTTGTTTATTTTCCATACAGAAATAAAAACTATAACTCAAAATCAAATTTATACAAACAAAAAAACAATATATATAAAAACCATATCGGCCATACAATGTCCACTACTGAACAAAGTCCTCCCCCATAGATTTTCACAACTGTGTCATCATATTGGGGGGAATTTGCCAGTACTCACCACGCTTGGCAGGCTGGTTGGTGAGCGCAGAATGGCTACTGTTCCACAGAAAGGACGCTGCTGCCCATCTCTCTGGTTTAGAGTACCTTAGTCGCCTTTTACGACCTCCACGGGAGGAGATAGAGTGGTGCTATGATCTTGGTGGTTCTTATTAATGGTTCTTAATCCGGACACCACACGGATATATTTAAAAACCTTATATTTTTTAATTTTATAATTTATGTACACACACGTGTGGTGCCGGTTCAGAATACCACCACCCCATTTCCTCCCGTGGGTGTCGTAAAAGTCGACTAAGGGATTAGCCGGAGGATGGGCAGCAGCGTCCTTCGAGTACATTAACAACTCCAACTGCGATCGCCAACCCGTCTGCCAAGCGTGGCGATTATGGCAAAACCCCCCAATGAGCCCACAACACATCCATATCGGTCGTTGTGGACATCTTTGGGGGAGGCCTGTGTCCAGCAGTGGACTTCATTCGGCCGAAATGATGACACACGAGTGAATTGGTTAGGTTATAATATGTACTGACACTTTTAGTTCTTTCTCTATTTACGAATTTTTCGGTGTCGCAAACTGTGGTCGATCACAGATACATTTTGTAGGACGACAAGAAACACTTCCCACACTCTCAACTCTATCAGAGAGCGTACGTATAGCTTTTTTTTTAACTTAACGTTTAATCAGAAGAGGCTTTCTATTAGAATCATAAAGTTCGAACGACTTCACTTTATGATTTTTCCAATAAAGTTATTAAAATTGAAATTGCCGAAATAAATTGGTTCCGTTCAATCGTTCATTGATTTTCTCATAACGCGGGGCTTCCGACCAAATCATGTGGGCCCATCGATCAGCACGGGAATTTTACTTTTACTTTTGTATGTGTTTTTAACCGAATTAACCTTAATTTCTGTCGAGTAAAGTCCACTGCTGGACACAGACCTCCTCCAAAGATCGCTACAATGACCGGTCTGGGTTTTGTGATGTGTGCACATACGTTGATTTTGCCATAATCGCCAGGCTTGGCAGGCGGATTGGGCGATCGCAGTTGAATTGTTGATGTACTTGAAGGACGCTGCTGCCCATCTTTCGACTAATCTCAGTGGCAGTATGAGTCTGTCATGCTCACTAAAATGTCTTGTCGAAGGTAGCGTTATGTGTTAGGTGGCTAAGTTCCCTGCATTATGGTTGAGCTGAGCTATGCTGATGCATGCGTTATGCCCGTGAACGGGTGCCCTCTGTCGGGACTGGTCAGCTTATAACTGTTATAGTAATCTAATTGTAACGCATTTGATTATCATTGTGCATAAATATGTGTGTATTTATCCCACACATTGGCATGCATTATCCTCACATAGTTTTTACGATTATATTGAAGACTGTAATACTTTCAAATATTATTTCAAAAGAGTATGTCCATGGAGTTTCTTGCCGGTTCTTCTCCATAGGATCAACGACTTGGAACCGTGCAACTATTTAAATTCTGACTATTCGTAAGTGCCAGCAAATGGTTTACATGAATAAAAACAATTTTACTTTACTTTACTTACTTACTTTACTCATAGTTGCCCATCACGACACGCATGGGATGAGATGGGTTGGTGCTATTCGGCACCACACTGCCAGACCCGAGTTATTGTACATATACTTATTACTATTACTCATTCATGGGGTGCAAGATGATAACCGGGTTGTAAAGGACAAAATCAACTAGTATCGGGGCCTGATAAAGTTATATCAACGTATTGGAGAGTATTCATCAAGAGAACCCTAACAAGAGAAAACAACTTGATAGAGTCACATACACGAAGAAGAAGATAATGGAATAACAATAAATGGCACAGTTTCTGAAAGAGCAAAATTGGACTTCTGGACTTATGGAAGGCCTGCTGACCTGAAATACAGGCTTCGTCCTAGCTTTTAGGCACCAGTCTCCCATAATCAATTTGAATAGTACTGTTACTGGGCAATATTGTATTCTGTTGCAACTTTTTTATTATTGTGGTGAGAAAATAAATTACAGAAAATTACTAAATTACTTACTTATTAGAAGAATTAGGTCAAGGTAATTCTCTAGATGGAGATCTTTCGAGTTCCTGGAGTCTCCCTTCGGTGCCGACGATGATCACTCCAGTGGTTTTAGTCGGTAGGAGTCCGGCATGCCCGTTCACCCTTTCCCGGAGCGAAGAAAGTACATGAGGTATTTCCAACGGATCGATAAAAAAAAAAAAAAAACCAAGTTAATTAGGGGATAAACGGTAGTGTTTTATTATAATTTCAGTTTGATGATGACCACTAAGCTGGACGCCAACCCTAAATTTATGGTAAGAAGCTGCAAAGGAAGTTAGACTATATAACTACATATATACCTATAGCTGTGCCACGGCTCCGCGTAGCCCCGGTACTCAATTTTTTATCATTTTTTTATTAC
Source organism: Diloba caeruleocephala (assembly GCA_947459985.1). Classification (NCBI taxonomy): domain Eukaryota; kingdom Metazoa; phylum Arthropoda; class Insecta; order Lepidoptera; family Noctuidae; genus Diloba; species Diloba caeruleocephala. The sequence goes on along the minus strand of OX381620.1, from coordinate 493,586 downwards.
ATATTTATCTATGCATCGTATCAACCACAGGACATCCACTGCTGAACAAAGGCCTCCCCCTTAGATTTCCACAACGAGCGGTCACATGCCGCTCTCATCCAACGACTCCCAGCGACCTTCACCAGATCATCCGTCCACCTCGTTGGAGGTCGTCCCACGCTGCGTTTTCCGGTGCGCGGTCTCCACGCGAGAACCTTTTTGCCCCAACGGCCATCAGTTCTACGAGCAATGTTCCCGCCAATTGCCACTTCAGTTTACTAATCCTTTCAGCTATGTCGGCAACTTCAGTTCTTTTACGGATCTCCTCATTTCTGATTTGATCTCATAAAGAAATACCAAGCATAGCTCTCTCCATAGCTCGTTCTCTCAATGAGCTGATACCTGCTGAACCTTGAGCTTTCTTATGAGACCCACAGTGAGTGACCACCGATTGTATATAGAATAATGATTTATCTATTATGCTATATGAAATTTGGACACCATCTTTGATACACTAGCCTGCCCACTGCTGATCAGGGGCCTCCCAACGACCACTACAGTACATATCGCCATAATCACCAAGCATGGCAAGCCGATTGGTGAACACAGTATGTTGTTATTACTCGTAGTACTCAGTGAATATTGCTGCCCATCCTCTTGATATCAACCTCTAATCACCTTTAACGACACCCATGGATGAAGAAGGGTGGTCCATTCTTTGCCGGGAACCACACGGCAATTTCGTAGGTTGCTAGGTTGTTGCGCCGTGATCACCTAAGTCGTATAGGGAACCCACCTGCCAAATAAAAAACAGTAGTCTTTTTGGTTTCGGATATATTCGAGATAAGTGACTGGTTGAGTAGTATGTCGATTTTATTTATAAATATAATAGGCTATATCAAAAAGCCGTGTGGTGCCGGTTCAGAATACCACCACCCCATTTCCTCCCGTGGGTGTCGTAAAAGTCGACTATGGGATTAGCCGGAGGATGGGCAGCAGCTTCCTTCGATTACATTAACAAATCAACTGCGATCGCCAACCCGTCTGTCAAGCGTGGCGATTATGGCAAAACCCCCCAATGAGCCCACAACACACCCATATCGGTCGTTGTGGTGATCTTTGGGGGAGGCCTGTGTCCAGCAGTGGACTTCATTCGGCCGAAATGATGATATCAAAAATTAAGGCCATATATAAAGCTGTCAGTAAACTTACATCTTCAACAAAAGAAACATGAAAGAACGACTCTAGCAAGATACCACACTGACTTTCACTGACGAGCCTGCATGAAAGGATAATGGGAGTCTGTCCCTAATGGCCTCGCATTATATAGTACTTATGTACATATATATGTCGCCACTAAAAGCCTTACATACCCCGTTAAAAGACCCAAACTGAAAACAACACAAACCATTCCTAGCAGGTGGCCGAACGCAAATGGAACAATTTAACGGAACATAGTGGAACATAATTTCATTAGTATTTTTTGCAGAGTACAAAGTCGAGAATTTAAGGTCCAATTTCCTTTGAGAACGTTACCAGTAATTATTAGCGATCGCTCAATTAGTTCTGGTGTAGGTTCACAGGAATATCGCTCATTGGGTCATAATAAATGGGACGTTGTAGACTGTCACTTAATTTACTTTCATGGCCGTTTCAGCCAAATAATGTCCACTGCTGGACACAGGCCACCTCCAAAAATTGCCACAACGACCGGTCTGGGATTGTTGTATGCTCATTGGCTGGCTAAAGTCGCCTTTTACGACACCCACGGGATGAAATGGGGTGGTGCTATTCGTAGCCGGCACCACACGGCATCGGTCACGGTTGGTGGACTGTTTTATTTGTTCGACTTCTTTGCTCATGTAATACAATAGTATAATGACGAGCGGCGGGCTGATGACCTAAGTCGCAGACGCTTTGCAACAGGCGTAAATTGCTCCAACGCCGCTGTCAAACGTCAATTTGGTATTACCTATTTGCCGATGGCGACTAAACAGGCGAAGATCTCTGACGCGCCTCTGTCGGACAATCAATGAACTAAAAACGTACATTATTTTTAGTTCCACTGGTGGCTACTGGCGCTAGTAACTATGCATCTTCCACAATAGCGACTGGCGGGCGATGCCTTACGTAATACCAATTTTTTTACTGTTTTGCCACCGGTGGATCCTTGGCTGCGCGATAGCTACTATCGCGTCTGCTGCTGCTGTTTTTAGCTAATCTGCCCGAGGTATTTGTCTTTGTTTTTGTGTGCGCGTAATGTATTTTAACATAATCTATACAAATAAATAAAATTGAATTCCGTTTGTTCCAGCTAATCTCCGAAACGGCGGGACTAATTTTGACGGAACTTTCACTTGCAGATAGCTGATGTTATAAGGAGTAACTTAGGCTACTTTTATTAGAAAAAGAATTAGGTTTCCACGCACGCACGCATATGTAAGTCATCATTTCGGCCGAATGAAGTCCACTGCTGGACACAGGCCTCCCCCAATGATCACCACAACGACCGATATGGGTGTGTTGTGTGCTCATTGGGGGGTCTTGCCATAATCGCCACGCTTGGCAGACGGGTTGGCGATCGCAGTTGAGTTGTCAATGTACTCGAAGGACGCTACTGCCCATCCTCCGGTTAATCCCTTTGTCGACTTTTACGACACCCACGGGATAAAATGGGGTGGTGGCATTCTGAGCCGGCACCACACTGGATATGTAAGTACTCTAAACTATTTATTAACAATCTGGTCTATTTTAAATCAACGGCGGGTGAAACTGCTGGGCACAGCTATTAAAATAATATAATTACCTATATTCCGTGTGTCCGGATTAAGAATATAGTACCACACCATCTCCTTCCGTGGGTGTCGTAATATAGATTAAAGGGACCCTAAACCAGAGGGATGGGCCGCAGTGGCAGTCCCTTCTGTGAAACAGTAGCCATATTGCTCGCTCACCAGCCCGCCTGTCAAGCGTTGGAAATACTGGAAAGTTCCCCCCAAAATGACGACACAATAGTATATTCGTATACATCTATGGGGAGGCTTTTGTTCAGGAAACCTTCTTTGGCTGATATAAGTCATAGTCATATACTCATATGATGATATTAATAATGTCGTTGCCCGTTTTTAAAAAGTTTGTGAAAGAACATTATTTCTCACATTAATTTGCTACCTTTCCTTACTCATTCTTCTTAATTATTCTTATTAACAGTTTTTTATACACATACAATATTTATTTGTATATATCATATCGGCCATTTATACGCCCACTGCTGAACAAAGGCCTCTCCCATAAATTTTCACAATTGTGTCATCATTTTGGGGGGTATTTGCCAATACTCACCACGCGTGGCAGGCGGGTTGGTGAGCGCAGTGTGGCTACGGTTTCACAGAAAGGACGCTGCTGCCCATCCTTCTGGTTTAGATTCCCTTAGTCATTTTTTTACGACATCCACGGGAGGAGATGGAGTGGTGCTCTATTCTTAATCCGGACACCACACGGACAATTTGTATCTAGCATTTATTTATTGTATTGTACTAGTATGTAGGTATTTTAATTATTATATTTGTGTAATATAAAATATGTACAAATTTGTACATGAGCACCTTGACTGCCTGTTATCTCTTTCCTATATGGCAATCCAAAGGTTGTCTGGAAGAGATCGCTGTATGCGATAAGACCGCCCATTGTACATTGCCTATTATGACCCATTGGTTTTGTCCTTGTTTTTGTTATGTGCTGTACAATATAGTGTATATAAATTAATAATATTTAGCCTGTAACTATATGACTGCACGAACAAGTCCTTTTTGCATACAGATGGCTGAGGCTGGATTTTTCTACATCAATATCTCCATCAATGTCAATATGTTTCGCAATACTTTCATAATATTGTTTGTAGATGTAGTAGATTCATAAAAGTTTACAGTAAAACAGGGAACACACAGAAATAACGAGTAAAAATTTCAAAATCTAGCGAATAGGGCCGGCTCAGTCTGCGGTACGCCTACGCCCCTGAACTTAGACATAAATATTTTTTGTATGTATATAATGACTATGATGGTCACACCATAGTAATCAATCTTAATAAACTAGTCTAATTCCAATGATTCAGTTTTTTTCTGAGCCACGTTTTTAATAATCAAGGTAGTTTGTTCTAGTGGTGCGCCGAACAAGCGAACACCGAATTATAATCGAGTCAAACTTTTTGGGGCAGTAATATTTATTATCATCACCATCATGTCAGCCAAAAGACGTCCACTGCTGAACAAAGGCATCTCCCATAAATGACGGGTTACATATCGTATTTGCGGGATTTGGTCAGTATTCACCACGCTTGGTAGGCGGGTTAGCGTGGGCAGAATGACTGCAGTTTCACAGACGGAACGCTGCATCCCATCCTGGCTTACAGTTTCTTATGGTATTTAGTGGTGCTATATTCTTGAACCGGACATCACATAATATTTTCTGAACTTTACGCGAATAGCATCCATCGAATTGAAAATAGTTTACGGAAATATATCGCGTTCAATTAATTCATTCTATATACTTACGTACAGCATCTATACGTGGAACGTGCAGCCAACTTGCTCATAATAATACCTGAAATAATCATACGTGCAATACACAATTAAGCAACACCTTTGCATAGTGGAACATAAATGCATGCACCATAAATATACAAAATAAAATACTAATGTTGATATGCTCGACGTTTCGAACACTTTGCAGCGTCCGTGGTCACGAGCAGACTGATTCCGGACATCACACTTCGAACTCATAAAGTAATAACTCAACCGATGGCAAAAAAATTCAAATTTGCCGAATAGTCGACACATCTCTAGTTTATATGTATCACTAGATACGCTTGTTAGTTGTTAGTCATGTCACCCGTTTTCACTTGTAAATGATAACGGAGCGTTTTCCTAAACGATGTCAATTCTAATTAAAATGATAATGCGAGAGGAAAAAGGAGAGTTTACCGAGTTTCTAAGAAAATTTGTAATCTAATCAGGTGATACCAAGGTGCCAACGATATTATACCATAGGTATGTTACGTCCATATTAAATGGCGCGCAAAATACAGTCTCGAAGAAATACAAAAACAACAAGAGTAAAAGAGATAGCTATCTAGGCGAACCAATTGCGAGGTGCTACAATTAGAGGAGTTATCGTTCTTAATTTTGGCATGCATATATTGTCTCAACGTTATAATGACTACCTAATTAATCTTAGCGTTGAAGGAAATAAAAGGAAGGGAAAAAAACGGCACGGTTGCTGCAGTGGCTGATACAGTCGGCTGCTGCACTCAGGGACGTGGGTTCGATTCCCGCACGGAACAAATATTTGTATGATCTGTAGGTGGTTGGTCCGGTTCTGGGTGTATTGTATGTATGTGGAATTCATGTCACGACAGAAGAAATCCAAGTGTGGGGCAACGTTTAAAAAAAAAAGCTCTCAATGGGGCGTGTAGTCCGTCCACCCTCAATAGACCAGCGTGGTGAACTAAGACCTAACCTTTCTTTCTCATCGTGAGAAAAAGGCCCGTGCCCAGCAGTGGGCTAATTATGAAATGTGATTACTGAAATTCAATCCAGATAACCTACTGAACGTTCTCTTGGAATAAAGTTCACTTTTTTGTAGGACACTATAGATAACAGTTATTTTGTACAGCAATCGTTTCGTATTGTTTTTAGAATAGAATAGAATAGAATATTCTTTATTGTACACCATTTTAAAAACAACGACTAGGAAACATTCTATTAACAGTCATTGTACAATGGGCGGGCTTACCGCTATAAGCGATTTCTTACAGACAACCTTTGGATGGACAAGTACGGATGGAAGGAAGTCTGTGGTAGACTAATTATATTAATCGGTATATATTACACGAATTACTTAAATAATATGCACATATAATAATAAAAATAATCCATATATACAAATATACAACCATATACTACAGGTACTTTATACAATACAATATAAATCTATACAAATAAATAAAATTGGAGTGGCTGTTTATAATGTCAAAATAACAGCTTTTTACTAAATGCATATGAAAGTATATAAGGTACATATAACAAAAAAACTATTTTGATTTCAATGTTTTTTTTTTTGCGCGGAACCTGAAAGTTATTCCTTATAACATCAGCTATCTGCCAGTGAAATTCCCGTCAAAATCGGTCCAGCCGTTTCGGAGATTACCCGAACAAACAGACAGACCGACAGACAAAAAATTTAAAAATTGTTTTTTGTTATGGGTACCATATATACTTTCTTATCATATAGTAAAAAGCTGTTATTTTGACATTACAAACAGACACTTCAATTTTATTTATTTGTATAGATATTTCATATCACCATGTTAGATAAACAACAAAAAATACTCCATATAACATCGTGCGACCTAATTCTCTCGTTATCGTTATCGGGGACTCCACGCGCCGCGCCTGGAGCGACCAACGACTCACGTACAACAACATTGAATGTTTTGATATTATTACAGGAACAAGGGTGGCTTGACATTGAGGCTAAGACAAATATCGCAGGTATTTATCTTTCACAACGTTAGGTACCGCGTGGTGCCGCCTCAGATCAGCGCCACCCCATCTCAACCCGTGGGTGTCGTAAAAGGCGACTATAGAATCAGTCGGAGGATGGGCAGCAGCATCGTGTATATTTAGAACTCAACTGCGACCGCCAACACACCTTCCCCAATGAGCAAACAAACACAATCTAAGACCATTCTGTGTTATCTTTGGATAGGTATATGTTGATGGACGTTTCAGCGGGGATGATGATGATGAAAGAAAGAATAAAGACAACTTAAATTAACACAATATTTTTAAAATTCACAAAAGCGACCAAAGTTCCATAAACTGGCAACATAAAATTATTTTTAGGTATATGGCCAAAGGACTCAGGAACCAGGGCAAAAACAATAAAGTAAAAATATTTTTTTTACAAAAAATTACAACACAGATAGGTAAACAACATTACAAGTTTATAGCTAAACTTTAAGATTAATCAATTATAAACTGTGTGCGTCGTGACCGTGTAAAAAAAGGTTGTCACTCAGCAAAATGCTGTGACGTTGAATAAATCCATCGACAACAGCGCTGGTTTTCAGGGACAACCGATAATGATATCTGGTAATTTTATGTAAAGCGCGCTCTGTTTCTTACCTTTTTGTAATAAATATAAATATTAGCGGTACGATTGGAGCCAGTTGGCGCAGTGACTAAGCGACTAGCATTCAGCGCCACGGATCATGGATTTGACTCCGGCATGAAACAAATATCTATGTAGTCTGCTAGTACTATATCTGTAGTGCACTATTATCATAGTGCAATATCTGCTTGTTGTAGTGTTCATTATGAGAACCATGCCCAGCAGTGGACGTTTACTGGTTAATGTGTGGCCAAGCATAGACCTTAACCTTCTCAATGAATCGGAGCTGTCCCTTGGCGCAGTGGCTAGGCCAGCGACTAGCTCTTTAGATTTCAGCTTCGATTCACACACTATACAAATATCCTCCAGCTAGGTATTTTGGGTCTCCCCACCGAGATTCCCACGTTGTCGTCGTGGTGGGGCTTGCGTATCTCGATGATCTTTGGGGCTAAGCCGGTAGAGCCACTCATGCCGGACAGGCCCAAAGGGAGAGATCAGACTAAGAGGGATCAGCGGTGGAGTCCAGTTTGGACTGCCGTGTGGACGGGCCGCCCGATTTTTCGGATGGTGCCCGAATTTCGCTCCTCGTATTGCTCTGTTTAGCAGAGGATACTGAGGATGCGAAACCGAGACGGGTTGCGTCAGTCGTGGACACGATTGACGGACTGGCAGCAATGCCAACGTCTCCACATCGTAATCCTGAAGTATGCCGAGTGTCGTGGCCATGTCTCGCGGCTCAGCATAAGGACCGAGGGTCTTGGCTTAATCGCCCGGACTGCGAGGAAGAAAATCTCTATAAAATAATTACCCCGAATCCCAAGCTGGCGTGCGGCGAGGGGATGCATGGCTGATGGGTAGTTCAGTCTCTAGCACGCAACTCCAGGGCACCGGCGGAAACCCTGGTAGTAAATACGCTTACCCGGGTACAGGGGGCACTGCTCGGGTGGACCATTTATTTCCCCCATACTCGTGGGATTCAATATGGACACAAAAAACAACAAAACAAAAAATGACGATGTTGGTATGGAGTCGACAACCGACTCTATATCGGAGAGTAGGTCGGAGGCGCAGAGCGTCCCGGATGGAGAGGTATTTCCGGTGCCTATGCCGGTGGCCTTGTCACGGACGCGCGGGAAGCTTGTGCTCCCGCGCCCGGCTACACCAGTTAGTGGTGGGGTGGTGAGCGATAGCGGTGAATCGGATGGTTCCCAAACGTCGACGGCGTCAGCGGTGTTCCGCGCGCGAAAGCGGACCCGGCCCATTGGGAATGGGGAGCTGCCTGGGCCGAAACGAATGACGGTCCAGAGCGGGACTTCTAGTGTCGCTGGTGAGGAGTTGGATCCGGAGTTGCCGGAGCCTCCATCCAGCACTCGGGCTAGACAGGAGTTGCCCCAGCCGGAGGACCTCGCAAAGGAGATGCAGGCGCGACCAACGGCCGATCTCAGTGCCTGCATCAAGCAACAGCTAGATGCCGTGGAGAATGTTGCGGACAAGTCCCGCAACCTCAAGGGGGCATTTGCCCGCAGCCTCCGAATGGCTGCACTGACGGTGCAGGCTGCGGTGGATGAGGTGTCTCAGCGCACCGCTACCGGAGCACATATAGCGAGACTAGAGAAAGAAAACGCGGATCTACGTTCTCTACTCGCGAGTCTCACATCCCAGGTGGGCAAACTGACGGAGGAGATCAACCTCCTCCGCCAGCATGGTGATCCCGGGGCTGGGCCCACAGAAGGGACCGCCACGTCAACCACTAAGTCGGAGGATGAATTTTTGCGATCCATCATGCTTGCGGTTGGGGGCATGATGGACGCAAAACTTGAGGCGATAAAGAGGAGGCTGCCTCCGGAGCCGCTTCTCCGTCCGCCACTTGCGGCTGATAGGAGGACGCTGTCGGCGCAGGCCGCCCAGGCAGATCGCAGACGCGGACGCGGACGCGGACGCAGGCAGACGCGGCGGCTGCTAGGGCACCGTCGAGCAACAGGAGCCTTAATGCGGCCGACAAGGGCCCGTCTGGAGCTCCGGTAGCGATGCAGCCATCTTCCCCTCTGACTCAGGCGCAAGGGAAGAAAAAGAAGCGCAAAAACGCGGCAAGGAGGGCTGGAGTGGCAGATGTGCCGGTGACATCTACCGCAGCTGCGGCGGCCACTGCATCCGTGGTGACACAGCCGGCGGCATCGCAGGCAGAGGTGGCTTCACAGGCAGCAGATGAGACCACTGAGTTGTGGTCCACTGTAGCCAAAAAGCCCAAGAAGCCCCAACCCCATAAGCCTCAGAAGACCGCTACTGCGCAAGCCGCGCAGATTTCCTCTCCCAAGGGTGGAGGAGGGAGAAGGGGTAAAAAAGGAAGGGGAAAGGTCAACCTCCCCAGGGTTCCCGCAACGGCTGCTATCACGGTCACCGTGCCGGAGGGCTCACCCGACAGTCGATTGGGTGAAGTTATGGCCGAGGCCAGGAAGAGCATAAAGCTCGCCGACCTCGGTATCGGCCCCGACACGGTGACAATCAAGAGGGCAGCCAGCGGCGGAATGGTGCTGTCCGTCGCTGGTGAGGATTGCAGCGCCAAGGCTAATAGCCTGGCGTGCCGTATGCGGGAGGTGCTCTCCCCCGTCTTTGCCGTGCGGATCGCCCGGCCGACAAAAACGGCGGAGATGAGGGTGCGTGACCTGGACGACGCCGTCACACCGGAAGAGGTGGTTAATGCAATCGCAGCGGCTGGCGGCTGTCAGCCCGAGGAAATTAAGGTGGGCGACATTCGACGCTCACCCGTGTCCTTGGGCACCGTCTGGGTGCGCTGCCCACTGGAGGCGGCCAGAAAGGTGGCGTCCACCTCACGAGTTTGCGTGGGGTGGGCGTCGGCTAGAGTAGAGGTATTGGCGACACGGCCTTTACAGTGTTACCGATGCCTCGAGCTCGGGCACGTACGTCTCCGGTGCGCCATACATGGGGGGGTTGACCGCAGTGACCTCTGCTTCGCTTGTGGCAGCCGGGGCCGCAAGGCGAGGCAGTGTACGGCGCAGTCTCAGAACTGTCCACTGTGCGTAGACTTTGGTCTGCCTGCCGGGCATAGGCTGGGCGGCAAAACTTGTGCGGCCCAGAAAGGCAGGAGGGGAAAGCGAGCCCCCCCTGCCATAGCTGCCCATAGGCGGGCAGAGTCAGCGCCAGCGCCATCGGTCGCAGGCCATACGGAGGACATGGAGACGTCCTCTTCCCAGCCTTGAGGATACTCCAGGGCAACCTGAATCACTGCCGCAACGCGCAGAATCTGCTGCTGCAGACTGTTGCGGAGTGTTCGGTTGCCTTGGTGGTAGTGGCGGAGCCCTACGGCGTCCAGGAACATCCTCGCTGGTTCAGGGACGCCGAGGACTCCGTCGCCATTCATTGGGCTGCGGTAGACGGAGGGCCGCCCTGCTCCCTGTTAGATAGGGGGCAAGGATTTGTTGCGGTAGAGTGGGGACCTCTGGCAGTAGTGGGCTGCTACGTCTCCCCCAATGTGTCTCTCGCCGATTACGAGAGATACTTGGACGGGGTGGCGCGCAGCATTCGCTGTAAATGCTCACCCCGTCCAGTGCTCGTCCTGGGGGACTTCAACGCTCACTCCAGAGCTTGGGGCAACCACCGGGATGGGCCGAGGGGGAGGACTTTGCAAGACTGGGCGGCGTCACTTGACCTCCGATTGTTGAATCGGGGGTCCGTCAGCACCTGCGTTCGGTGGCAGGGGGAGTCAGTCGTGGATCTGACATGGGCGACTCCTTCTGTGGCCCGCATGGTATCTGGCTGGAGGGTGGCGGAGGAGGTGGTCACGTTGTCGGACCACCGCCACATAGTATTCGATGTGGCCCTCCACCCTCCCGGCCCAAGCCGTCCAGGTCCTAGCCCACCGTCGCGGCGTTGGGCCCTCACACAGCTCGACCGAGAGATGCTCGTCGCAGCTGCCAACGTCATGGCGTGGTCAGAGGTCGACCAAGGGATCTTGCCCGATCCAGAAGAGGAAGCGTCCTGGTTTCGGGAGGCGATGTCGTCGATTTGCGACGCATCTATGCCCCGAGCCAGGCGCTCCCGGCGTACGGCGGTGTACTGGTGGTCGGAGGAGATCGCGCGGCTGCGCACGGTCTGCCTGGCATCCCGCCGCCAGTACACCAGAAGCCGACGCCGGCGAAGTGCTACAGCCGGAGAGACTGCCGAGGCCTATCGGACCTACCGGGCGGCCACTATGACGCTCCAAAGCGCCATTCGCGAGGCGAAGGCTCGGTCCTGGAGAGAGCTCCTGGAAGGACTGGACAGGGATCCGTGGGGGAGACCCTACCGCATGGTAGTGGGCAAGTTGCGCCCGTGGGTCCCCCCGGTGACCGAAACAATGGCCCCGGATTTGCTGGAGGGAGTGCTCTCTACGCTCTTTCCGGCGGTCCGGGACTACCCCAGTCCTTCTGTACCGCCAATTGCCTTGGAATGGGATGAGGAGTTGGCGGTTTCGGAAGGAGAGTTGGACCGAGCCGTTGGCCGCCTGAAGGCGCGCAACACCGCACCCGGCCCGGATGGCATTCCGGGTCGTGCGTGGGTGTATGCACTGCAGTCTCTTGGGGACCGCTTGAGACGGCTGTTCACCAGCTGCCTCCGTCACAGCGTGTTCCCGTCCGGCTGGAAGGAAGCCGGATTGGTTCTCTTGAAGAAGGAAGGAAGGGCCGCGGAGTCTCCCTCTGCGTATCGTCCCATTTGCCTGCTCGACGAGGCTTCGAAGCTATTCGAAAGAATAATTGCCCGAAGACTCGTTGAGCACTTGTCGCGAGTTGGCCCCGACCTGGCCGACAGCCAGTATGGCTTCCGGCAGCGGCGGTCCACTATCGACGCGATACTTCGCGTCCGCTCGCTGTCGGAACAGGCAGTGTCCCACCGGGATGGGGTGGCGTTGGCTGTCAGTCTTGACATAGTCAACGCTTTTAACTCTATCCCGTGGGGTGCGATTAGGGGGGCGCTAGTCCACCATCAGTGCCCCCCCTATCTGCAGGGTATCATCGGGGCATACCTACGCGACAGGCATGTTCGCTACGTGGGCAGGGACGGTAGCGTAAAGCGGAGGGAGATCACGTGCGGGGTTCCACAGGGGTCGGTTCTCGGTCCCCTCTTGTGGAACCTCGCTTACGATACAGTCCTGCGTGTCGTTCTCCCCGCGGGCGTCAGCTTAGTCTGTTATGCTGATGACACTCTTGTGTTGGCCGGCGGGGAGTCCTTCGAGGGAACCATCCGGCTTGCAAAGCAAGCGGTGGCAATTGTCGTGGCCGAAATCCACGCTCTGGGTTTGCGGATAGCGCCTCACAAAACCGAGGCGCTATGGTTCCACAAACTGCCGCCGAGCAGGGAGCCTCCCAGTTCGTGGATACGCGTTGGTGACGCGCAAATCAGGGTGGGCCGGTACATGAAGTACCTAGGGCTCACCCTGGACAGTCGTTGGGGCTTCGAAGAGCACTTCGAGCGTCTTGTCCCCCGGGTTGAAAGGATAGTGGGTGCTTTGCACCGACTGCTACCCAATCTCGGGGGGCCGAGGGAAGAAGTTCGCCGCCTCTACGGGGGAGTCGTGCGGTCCGTGGCCCTCTATGGGGCGCCTGTTTGGTCATCTCGACTTTCGGGCGTCCAGCGCTGCAGAACCAAGATTCACGGTCTGCAGCGTAGAGCGGCTATACGGATCGCACGAGGATACCGAACGGTGTCCTTTGAGGCGGCAACTCTGTTGGCGCGCTTTCCGCCTTTTGATATGTTGGCGGAGATGGATGCGTGGGTGTATCACCAAACACGCTCCCTCCGCCAGAGCGGTGAAGGCGTGCCTTCAGGGGCGTTCGAAATTTTGAGGCGGCAGGCTCGGCGGCGTGCACTCGAGCTATGGCGCGAGCGGCTCATGCTGCCAGAGTACGCGCAAAAGCGCGTCGTCGAGGCTGTCTTGCCGCTCTTCGGAGCCTGGCTCCATAGGAGCGAGCGCGTCACATTCCGCCTGACGCAGGTATTCACCGGACACGGTTGTTTCGGTGCGTACTTGCACAGGATAGGACGCGAGGTCACGGCACAGTGCCACCACTGTGGAAACGATCAGGATACCGCACAGCACACGCTCGGAGAGTGCCCTGCGTGGACTGCCGAGCGGCGGATCCTGGTCGATCGGATCGGGCAAGATCTCTCTTTGCCAGCAGTAGTGTCGGCTATGCTGGCAGAGCATGAAAATTGGAGTGCTGTGGTCTCCTTCTGTGAGAGCGTAATGCTCCAGAAGGAGGTCGCAGAGCGGGATCGGGAGAGGGCCGATCCCGCTCGGAGGAGGAGGACACGGACCCGGGGTAACAGCCGCCGCGGTGCCCGTGTCCAACACGCCTGAGCCCCCTGTCGTCTTTATATGGCAGGGGGCCTTGGGGGTCGCGAGCGCGCTTATTGGGAAATCTGCGCGCTCATACCGAGCGACCCCCGGGAAGACAGCGGTGCGCACGTGATCACGTATCGCTGTGTGCGCAGCACAGCGCATAGTGAGGCCTCGGGGGAATCTTTTACAATCCCCTCGAGAGATGCCTGGGGGGGTGGCCTCTTTACAGTCGCCTTCCCTCCACTAGAGGGGATGACCACTTTACAGTCATCCCCTCCGAGATGTGCATAAAGGCGTGGCACCAACGGGTGGCTCTAGATGGAGATCTTTCGAGTTCCTGGAGCCTCCCTTCGGTGCCGACGATGATCACTCCGGTGGTTTTAGCCGGTAGGAGTCCGGCATGCCCCTTCGCCCTTTCCCGGGGCGAAGGAAGTACATGAGGTATTTCCACCGGATCAATAAAAAAAAAAAAAAAAAAAAAAAAAAAAAAAAGGTATTTTGGGTCTAAGTGTTCGTGCATGTGAGATCTATATCTGTTTCAACATATCATCATACCAGTCAAAGGACGTCCACTGCTGAACAAAGGCCTCCCCCATTGATTTGCACAACGCCCGGTCACATGCCGCCCGCATCCATCGACTCCCAGCGACCTTCACCAGGTCGTCTGTCCACCTCGATGGCGGTCATCCCACGCTGCGATTGCCAGTGCGCGGTCTCCACTCGAGAACCTTTTTACCACTTTTTACAACCAACGGCCATCAGTTCTACGAGCTATGTGCCCCACCCATTACCATATCAGTTTACTAATCCATTCAACTTTGTTTCTTCTACGGATCTCCTCAATCCTGATTCGATCTCGTAGAGAAATACCAAGGATAGCTCTCCCCATAGCTCGCTGAGTGACCTTCAGCTTTCTTATGAGGCCCATCGTGAGTATCGCGTGTGTCTCCTCTTGTACATCTCGTAATAGGCGACTCTAAAAGGGACTCTAAACCAGAGAGATGGGCAGCAGCATCGTTCTGGTGAACAGTAGCCATTCTGCATTCTCCAACCCGCCTGCCAAGCGTGGTGAGTACTGGCAAATTCCCCCCAAAATGATGACACAATTGTCGAACTTTATGCGTGAAGCTTTTGTTCAGCCGTGGACTTCCTTTGGTTGATATAATGAAAATGATGATGTAAAGTTAAAGGAATAAACTTTCTACTTATCTTCTTGATGCAGATCGTTCGGTCCCGACACACCTATACAAAAACTCAAACTTGAGCAAGCCATAAAAATCTGCGCTTTAGGGCAAATCTTAACAAGCGTCAGGTTCTTCCATTGGGGGAGATAATCGTAAAAACCTAACGAAGTACCCTGGCCTTGCGGGCCCGTTACCGTGGTAACCGCGTGATTGGGGTAGGCACACAAGTAGTTTGATTTCTCCCTAGAGTAACGGTTAAAGAAAAGTGTTGAAAAAGCATCTCTCTCGTATGAAGCTTAGTAATGAACGTAGAATTATTTAGTTAAATAGTCATCGTTAAAAGGTCTGCTGAATTGTGGGTATGCTTAATTTTTAAAACTATAAATTGTTGTTATAGCGGAATACTGAAACGCCAACCAATATTTAAACCCTGCTGTCCTATATGAGACGCCCGTGATCCTACTGAAACCAGGTGTCCGAACAGTTTATCCGCGGGCTGATGACCTAAGTCGCAGACGCTTTGCAACAGACGTAAATTGCTCCAACGCCGCTGTCAAACGTCAATTTGGTATTACCTATTTGCCGATAGCGACTAAACAGGCGAAGATCTCTGACGCGCCTCTGTCGGACAATCAATGAACTAAAAACGTTCATTCTTTTTAGTTCCACTGGTGGCTACTGGCGCTAGTAACTATGCATCCTCCACAATAGCGACAGGCGGGCGATGCCTTACGTACTACCAATTGTTTTGCGCGATAGTTGCTATCGCGTCTGCTGTTGCTGTTTTTAGCTAATCAGCCCGCGGGTCTTTGAGTGGCGTTTAAGTATTTGCGCGTTTTACGTATGTCGCAAAACGTCAGCCCGCTGATACTGCGCGCGCTTCCTCGTTCGTCTTGCTTGTAAACAAAATATCGCAAAATCGAGCGCATTAGTTCGTCAATTGTCCTGCGTTGGTGACCAGTGAAAATTCTACATGAACTTCCTTCGCCCCGGGGCAGGGCGAAGCGAAGCGGTATGGCCGGACTTCTACCGGCTAAAACCACTGGAGCGGTCATCTTCGGCATTGAAGGGGGTCTCCAGGTCCTCGTAAGATCTAGTGTAGAACCACCCATTGACTTACGTGCGGTGAGTGAAAAGTTCATGCGTTAGAAATGGCGTCCACCGGCTGAAACCGGTATTTTTTCCAGAAATTACTAAATTTCACTACCTGCGTCCGGATTTCCAATTCTAGAACTGTTTTGTCCCAACGGCTATCAGTTCTACGACCAATAATTATGCTATACATATATATATATATAACCAAATTATGTTCATATAATAAACATAATTTAGTTATATATATCCATCGCAGGGACCGTGGGAAATAAAAAAAACCGACAAAGCTCTTTTTATTGGCAAATTTATCACATTTTTTACATGAATTACACAATCATGTTAGTCGTAAAACTAACAATCGACCAATATAATAAACCGGTAACCGTACTTAACACTGAAAAAAACGCAATAAAACTGACTTCACAAAGGAAAGGTGACGATTTCAGAAAATGTAACACTGTCAACCGACGAACCAGAATTTTATGCTCCAAGAAATAAGGTTAAAATTCGCGTATCATACGTTTAACCAATACCAACTACTCCATGTATTACCGAAAACCTTTTTGATCCATAAAACCGTATATGATAACATATATTCTACAGCTGTTTAATAAAATTCACCATTGTAAGGCACGTCGCTTTTACGGGCGGTATGAATCGTAAAACGCGTAATTACCTAACATCTGGTACTATGCGATAAAGACACACAAAATATATATAGAAGGTACACTCTGCACCACGCTTGGTATCGAGCAGACGCTCCAGACGCCTGAAAGACCAGTCGAGTTCGAATTTAAATCGCGCACCAAATGTTTCCGCACCTTTGGCATGAAAATAGAGCATGTAATAAAGGTAATTTTACGGACCGTATGAGTTTGTTGGATGCGAGTAGCGCAATACCACTCCCTGATTAGCTAAAAACAGCAACAGCAGATGCGACAGCAGCTATCGCGCAGCCAACGATCCACCGGTGGCAAATCGCCTGCAATTGAAAGACGGGGATGCAATTTTTAGTGCTCAAACTCAGATCTTTATTGCATTCATCTGTAGTTACAGGTGTCCTTAGTAACTAGTAATAGCAGTAGTAAGATTCAACACGAAGCCCTGTTAGGGCGCAACAAGTACAGTATGTACACACTTAAAACAATATACTTATAGTTACATCATTACTTACGTAAAAAAAAACGTGATGATTAACTTAGAGTAACAGGTCTTTACCTATGAAATTGCCGTTCTGCAGTACAAATAAATAAAATTGAAGTGTCTGTTTGTAATGTCAAAATAACAGCTTTTTACTAAATGCATATGAAAGTATGTACCTTACATATAACAAAAACACTATTTTTTAATATTCTGTCTGTCTGTCTGTCCGTCTGTCCGTCTGTCTGTCTGTTTGTCCCGGGTAGTCTACGAAACGGCTGGACCGATTTTGACGGGACCTTCACTGGCAGATAGCTGATGTTATAAGGAATAACTTAGGCTACTTTTATTTTAGAAAAATAATTAGAGTTCCGCGTAAAAAAATCAAAACCTTGAAATCCAATATATATATTCTATGTCGAAGTACTCTAAATTTATTTTAAATTAAACGCGGGTGAAACCGCGGGTCCCAGCTAGTACGAAATAAAATTTTTAAAAAATGTTTGGCTATGAATTCTATTGTCGTATGAATCTTTTTCGTCGTCATAAATACGTTGAAAATTCGCAGCATGCAACATCGACAACGTTTACGGAGCAAACACTACAAACGAATGCACGACCCGTTATTGGTTTGCCTGCTTCCGTTCTGGATATTTCGATGCGATAAATGAAGCCCGTGGTCGTCTGATAACTTTGGTCGATTTCGATTGTGGAAGCTAATGATACTCAATCTACGGCTGAATTAGCAGCAGCTTTGGACTTTGCATCAAAACAATATTGGTCCATTTGCGTCAAATTGGCAAAGTGAAAAAGCTGTAGAAATAGGTGCCCCACGAACTTAACGATCATCAGCGCAACGTGCGTCGAGGCCTGCCTTGCGCTTCTCAACAGGCACAGAAACTAACAAATTTTGACCCGCATTGTTACCTGCGACGAAAACTGGTTTCTGTTTGACAATCGCAAGCGCTCAGCAAGTTAGTTAGATCTTGGTTTAGCACTTAATCAACGCCCTAAATGAAAAATTACCCCATCTCTACTCGTGGGTGTAGTAACAGGCGACTATGGGATTATACGTAGTATGGACAGCAGCATCCTTCGAGTAAATTAAAAACTCAATTGCGATCGCGCGCACCGCCTACCAAGTTTGGAGATTATGGCCAAACCCAATAAGCATAATACACAAACCCAGACCGGTGGTGCGATCTTCGAAGGAGGCTTATGTCCAGCAGTGGACGTTTTCAGTTGAAATGATGATGATCATTATATTACCACATACTGGGCATTATTTTCCAAAACCCGCGCTGATCTAATACTTACCTTACCATATCCAACAAACTTAATGTCACAGCTTGACCCCAGGCTGGGTCGGATCGTCGATTTGAGACTCGAACTGTGCTCGGCAGTCAGCTTATTTTATTTATATTTTATTGATCCGGTGGAAATATATCATGTACTTCCTCCACCCCGGGAAAGGGCGGAGGGGTATGCCGTACTCCTACCGGCTAAAACCACCGGAGTGGTCATCTTCGGCACCAAAGGGAGGTTCGAGGAACTCAAATAATCTCCATCTAGAGCCACCCATTGGTGCCACGCCTTTAAGCACATCTTGGAGGGGATGACTGTAAAGCGGTCACCCCCTCTAGTGGGGGAAGGGGACTGTAAAGAGGCCACCTCCCCAGGCACCTCTCGGGGGGATTGTAAAGGAATTCCCCTAAAGCCTCGCTATGCACTGTGCTGCGCACACAGCGGCACGTGACCATATGCACACCACCGTCTTCCCGGGGCAAGCGAGGTGTGAGTACGCAGGCGGCAGTCACCCTAACGGTTACTAGACAAAAACAGAACTAAAATCTTTAGTTTTAACATTTTAAACTTGATCTGTTATCTGTCTTGATCCCAATATATTAGGTCACCTATAATGTATTATGGGACAAATGAAACTATAATAATCTGATCCATTTTGTAATATAGACATTCAGTTAGGTTAATCTATCCATACGTGCCTCTAAAAGAAACAACTAGTTAAGATGGTATCACTGAAATCCAAACTAGCTGTCCGGCGCCACACACAGTAATCATATGGATTTCAGATTACATTTATATTAACGACTTTATACAGCATCTATTTCCAACGTTATGTTAAGAAAATTAAATTTACACTCTGAAAGTACAATGCGTTGACATAGACAATCTTTATGCTAGGGTCTGTACGCGTGAACGGCACAGTAACAGATGGTACAGAACCCTGGGGTGCCCTCGGAGGCCAGACATTCAAACAAGGTACTCTTTTTCTTCTTCTTTGTCCTGCATTCTTTACTCTCCTTCCTTATTAATTCTGTTACAATTCTTGTCCCCGTCTTGTCTCTGTTTAGAATAGAATATTCTTTATTGTACACCATTTTAAAAACAACTACTAGGAATAATTTAATGAACAGTAATTGTACAATGGGCGGTCTTATCGCTATTAGTGATTTCTTACAGACAACCTTTGGATGGATAAGAAAAAGATGGACAAAGACAAAGGGGTGTTCCGTGGTGTACTTATTATATTAATATAATCAAATAGTGAATCTATTAAATATAATACAAATAGGTATTTATTCCATAAATTACTTAAATAAAGTGCACACATATACAACAATATATAATACTTTATACAATACATTATAAATAATCCATATATACAACCATATACTATACTTTATCCAATACAATATAAATAATACATAAGAATATTGGATACATACATAAACATAATAAATATATGGTAAGTACACAATAAGAAGAAAGTACTATATTGGTAAATACAACAAACAATTAGACAAGTAATATTCTTTTACTAGTTTTTTAAAAGTAACCATTGACTGGGCACGCTTGATTGACACAGGCAGTGCATTCCATAATCGGACAGTCTGAATGGTGAAGGATTTATCACAAAAGGGAACCTACCAAAAAACACAATACATGTTCAGCAAAATTTTACGGATTTCCAGTAGTACAAAATTTTCCGAAATATCGAAAAATTGACACAAATTTTTAAGCATCTCATAATGAAAATGATTTTTTTTTACCACAAATTATTTGTGAATAGTTACTTTACTCATTGATAAGTCTTTAATCTATTAAAAACTAAAACGTTTTCAAGAAATACAATTTTTATTTAAATTTTCACTGTACAGTTTTCTTATCGCTTAACTTTAACCTACAGTGGTGAATTGAACTGTAACAGTAAATCCGTAAGATTTTGCAGAACATATATTGTGTTTTTGGTAGGTATTGCTCTCACCCCCTGCAGTATGTAAGTGCTATTTACTGGACACCCTGTATATTTATATATATACTCGTAATCGTATTAACCCTTTTGAAAGCTACCTACTACAACTACCTATTCAGTATTTTTGATTTTTGTAGTAGTATCTAACTTTACCGTGTGGTGCCGGCTCAGAATACCGCCAGCCCATCTCCTCCCGAAGATGGGATGGGCAGCAGCATCCTTTGAGTACATTAACAACTCAACAGCGATCGCCAACTCGTCTGCCAAGCGTGGCGATTATGGCAAAACCCCCCAATGAGCACACAACACACCCATATCGGTCGATGTGGTGATCAGGCCAGCAGTGGACTTCATTCGGCCGAAATGTTGATCTAACAATAATTATTGTGATGAAAACCTGTAAACTACCAGATCGGACACGTCTGTGTCACTGCTTCAAGGCCTTGCAAAGATTTATAGCAAAATTACCGTCACCATCGAAATGTGGTGTTATCAGTGTGTGAGAGTAAACAGCTCGTCGCACACGCATTCCTAGTCTGGGCGCTAGGGATAGTCAAGAGTTTTGACATGACGTACATTGTCGATGTCGATGTAAAATTGACGGCACGGCTGGTGCAGTGGCTGATACAGTCGGCTGCTGCGCTCCGCATTGAGGGTTCGATTCCCGCCCGAAATAATATTTGTATAATCTGCAGCTAGTTGTTCCGGGTCTGGGTGTATTGTGTGTGGAATTTATGTCTGTAAACGCACCCACGACACAGGAGAAATCGTAGCGCGGAGCAATGTTTTTCTAAACAAAAAAAAAAGACAGTATCTGTGCCTGACAACATACTGCGATCCACAATTATCTTTACCAAGCGTGGTTATTATGTCTGGTGATTAGGAACGGTCATTGTTATCGGATTCAGAATATAGCACCACTCCATCTCCTCCCGTGGATGTCGTATAAGGCGACCAAGGGAATCTAAACCAGAGGGATGGGCACCGGCGTCCCTTTTGCGAATCGGTAGCCATACTGCGATCACCAACCCGCCTGCCAAGCGTGGTGAGTATTGGCAAATACTCCCCGAAATTATGACACAGAATATATGAGGGAAGCCTTTGTTCAACGGTGGACGTATAAATGGCCGACATGTTTGTTGCGGTCCGTAAGGCAGCCCAGTTTCACCGTAGGTGGTTGATATAACATCCTCAGCTGCTTTGTGTGGTTAAAATGTAAAAAGAGGGTGTGGCAGTGTAACAATATGCGCTGCTTATAAATTGAATTAGCACTTATATCTTTATTTATTAATTATATTATTCTATCGTTCGTTCGTATCGTATCGCCGTGTGGTGCCGGCTCAGAATGCCACCACCCCTTCTCCTCCCATGGGTGTCGTAAAAGTCGACTAAGGGATTAGCCGGAGAATGGGCAGCAGCGTCCTTCGAGTACATTAACAACTCAACTGCGATCGCCAACCCGCCTGCCAAGCGTGGCGATTATGGCAAAACCCCCCAATGAGCGAGAACAAATCCGTATCGGTGGTTGTGGTGATCTTTGGGGGAGGCCTGTGTCCAGCAGTGGACTTCACTCGGCCGAAATGATGATGATGATCGTTTAATCAATAATTTCATGCCTACAAAAAAAACTCTTAAGCTTCCGCTTTCCCACACTTTTTCTCACACCGTCAAGGTAAGTTAAGAATTGACATACAAATAAATTCCATTATATCGAATTGACAAACAGAATTGGTTGAATTTTGACCTCGGGCGATACTAGTAAATATGAAAGATAAAATGTTGTTCAAATACATTTTGCTAAAATATGTTTGTCCTTATCATTCATTGCGAAGTTTGGTTTTGAAAGATAAGGACGGAGGAGGTCGAAGTAAGGTTTAGCAAGCTTCTTGTGTAGGTACTTACATAACGCCTACCCTGTCTTAAATGAACATTTATTCTTTGAATAACCGAATTACCATTTACATCTCGTTCATTTCGAACGAACGATACTTCAAACGTTCTTAATAATGTCCAAATTATCATTTTCTAAATTCAACCAAAATTATCATGAAAATGTGTACAAGGAGCGATAATTGCGCGCCATTATCATTAATTAAGGTCAGTCCAAATAAAAATATGCCGCAATTAACGACGTTACTCGACGACATTAATAGCGCAAAAAATATATATAAAATTAATCCACCTCTCGTCTATTGTGACGCCTCAAAAGCACCCTCTGTAGAGCTTAATTATCGCATAAAAATGCAAATGCCTTCAGCCTGACAACCCCCGGGGCGATGCAATTTAAAAAAGTCGGTGTCAAAAAATAAGAATATTCTGTTTCCCCACGATTTTAATAAAATCGCGATCCACAATTTTGTAGCGGAATACAGATTTCCGATTTGGAGATACTTCGTGTGGAAAATTGAAAAAAAAACAGTTTGTTTTGATTGTTCATTTTGTTGGCGTGGCGTTCATCGCGGCTATTCTGTAAAATCTCATTAGCAAAGTCACTTCTGAATCGGCAGTGACGTCACTATTTTTGTATTATTTTTAGATACTAGTTTACACCGTGGATTTAGTAGTGAGTTCTTGCAGAATATCTCTGCTGGTCACAGTGAATTAGACCCCGGCCTTGAATGTCTTTTTTTGTGATATCCTTGCCCCACACTAACATTTCTCCTGTGTCGTGGGTGCGTTTACAGACATGAATTCCACACACAATACACCCAGACCCGGAACAACTACCTGCAGATCATACAAATATTTGTTCCGTGTGGGAATCAAACCCACGACCCGGAGCGCAGCAGCCGACTGTATCAGCCACTGCACCAACCGTGCCGTCTACTGGAAAAGTATTGTCTGATGTTACAACTTCCAGTATTGTTTCGGAATACGAGTAAACATTTAGCTATGTTAGTGTACACCATAAAATATCATCATCATCATTTCGGCCGAATGAAGTCCACTGCTGGACACAGGCCTCCCTCAAAGATCACCACAACGACCGATATGGGTGTGTTGTGTGCTCATGGGGGGGTTTTGCCATAATCGCCACGCTTGGCAGGCGGGTTGGCGCAGTAGAGTTGTTAGCGTATTCGAAATAAAATATATTTTATAAAATGTTATACTTTTTTTTAGCTGTGTGCTGCCGGCTACCAATAGGACCAACCCATCTCATTCCTTGGATGTTGTAAAAGGCGACTATGGGATTAGCCGGAGGATGAGCAGTAGCGTCCTTCAAGTACATTAACAACTCAACTGCGATCGCCAACTCGTCTGCCAAGCGTGGCGATTATGGCAAAACCCCCCAATGAGCACGCAACACACCCATAGCGGTCGATGTAGTGATCTTTGGGGGAGGCCTGTGTCCAGCAGAGGACGTTATTTGGCCGAAATGATGATATTTTATATTATTTGATGCATAAAATATAGTTTAACAGTATTATGCTCTCTATTTCCGCGTGGTGTCCGATGCGGTGCGGTGTTTGTTTCATTTTTCACTTTTGTTACTGCCAATCAGCTTCGAGCAGCACGAATCTACGATTTGGGCCCTCTGAGGCTCTTGAACGAAGGTCGTTTGACGATCTATGCTTTACAGCAATCCAATTCACTGAGCTCAAACTTCCATACATCTTTCAATACAGAATTGAAATAACGGTGAAGAACCACTTTGGTATTGAATACTCAAGGATGTATGGTTGTTTGAGCTTAGGTAATTTAAATTCCGTTCCGGGTGGTGTCCGGATTAAGAATATAGCACCACTCCATCTCCTCCCGTGGAGGTCGTAAGAGGCGACTAAGGGATTCTAAACCAGAGGGATGGGCAGCAGCATCCCTTCTGTGAAAATATAGCCATACTGCGTTCACCAACCCGCCTGCCAAGCGTGGTGAGTATTGGCAAATACCCCCCAAAATGATGACACAGTTTTGAAAATCTATAGGGAAGGCCTTTGTTCAGCAGTGGATGTCTTTTGGCTGATATGATGATAAATTTAGCTTGCTATAGTGTAATCATAGGAGGACCTGGAGCCACCGTATATGCCGAAGATGACCGTCCTAGTGGTTTCAGCCGGTAGGAGTCTGGCGTGCCCCTTCGTCCTTCCTCGGGTCGGAGGAAGTTCAAGTAAAATTTCCAATGGGCCCAATAAAAACAAAAAGAAATTTAACTTAGCTTAGGCAATTTTGTAATTTCGCTGCTCTACAGAAAGGAAGTAACTAACACACATTAACATTCTTGTGACCCACTATGTATTCAATTCAATTCAATTCTTTATTGCAGTCCATAAGTAAATTATTTAAAAAAAACAGATGGTAGGTTTAAATCTATAGACCAATTATGGACCCTGTTGGGCACAGCATAGGAGAGAGGAAGAGTATTAATAATAAATCGTAATTAAAATGTACCGTCGCTGAATTCTTTTACGCTATAGTAGCTTTTGCTAAGCAAATTTTTTTTTAAATTAAATACAAAAATATTAAATTTGTTTTCAGTTATGCTTCGAGTTCTATCAAATAACTTCACGGGAGGCTTATATATCACAGTTTATTTTAATTACTTTAATCTCTCTGATAATATATCTAGTAGGCATGTTTAAGATTGATCAAGCTGTATTAGTAACGGATGACCTAACTGGTGATCACTTGACAAGCATGTGATTGATGTTACCACGCTTATCACCATCGTTGATAAGTTAAGAATAATATTGACTTAGTCGAAGGCGTCGCCGTGTCTCCAAAACTTGGAATAACATGTTTTTCAATCAAACCTTGTTTATTTTATGGAAATAATAGGCTTAATGTGTCTATAACAGTAGCCATGGCTCACCTTGAGGTTCTAGGTTCAATTTCCGTTTTGCTAGTCAGGATTACGAAACCATAGTAAATACTAGAATGTTAACCATACATGTATATGTGTATGTCAATATTGTAGTATACACTTAATTTCATTACATTTCAAGAATTCTTTTTAATTAATAATTCTTAACTAAGCGTTTTTCCTGATTTGAGATTCATCCATTTCCAAAACTGACTAAACCCGAAGAAGGTAGCACCCAAAGTTAAGGCTCTAAGTCAAAGTCAAATATTTTTATTTCAAATAAATCAATTACTGGCACTTCAGAATTTAAATTGCACGGTTCCCGGGCTCTTGCACACCTCCTATTGAAGGCTGGAAATAGAGCACAAGTAACCCTCGTGGGATCATACCTTTACTTTTTAAATCTATATCCCACCCTTTTTTTTATTTTTTTTTATTGATGTCCAGTGGAAATTCTACATGGAACTTCCTTCAGCCCGGGGAAGGGCGAAGGGGTATGGACTGGACGGACTCCTACCGGCTAAAACCACTGGAGCGGTCATCTTCGGCACCGAAGGGGGGCTCCAGGTCCTCGTAAGATCACACTAGAGCCCTATATCCCACCCTAGCACACGTGACAACCTGTGTCGTGGGTATAGTTTACAGACATGCATTTCACATGCATCAGCACCCAGACCCGAAATAACTATCCGTAGATCATACAAGTATTTGTTCCGTGCGGGATCGAACCCACAACACGTAACGCAGAAAGCCACTGCACCCACCGTGCCGTCAATGATCATTAGCCTGTAAAGGTGGACTTGAGGAGCTTGTTGTTGTGGCCTGCAGGTTTACGGACTCGCTTCTTAAGCACAGGTTCAGAACCTGAGGCCAAATTAAAAATAATTTAATTAAAATGTGTGCGGTATGTTCTCCTAAACTAACAAACGACGTCAAACGTGAAATTATCTGTGATGAGATCCAAAACGGATCGAAAGTTCATTAAAGCCAAAACGGCATTTTGGTAAAATTATCACTAAATATACGTCAAAATTGACATTGACATGAGACTAGATTCAGATCATACTGAAATCTGACCCAACTTTAAGATGACCAGAATAACTATTTTTTGTCAACTCATAATTTAACCTCAGTTCGTTCAACTTCAAATTTACATTCATTATAAGTTAATTATGAGAACTATTTGTTTTGTTTTAAAAAAAGACCTGCCCCACACTAGGATTTCTCCTGTGCCGTGGGTGCGTTTACATACACAAATTCCACAATACAATACACCCAGACCCGGAACAACTACCTGCAGATCATACAAATATTTGTTCCGTGCGGGAATCGAACCCACGACCCGGAATGCAGCAGCCGACTGTATCAACCACTGCACCAACCGTGCCGCCAATTGGCCTGCTGGTGTGTGTCAATCTGACATTTTCAGTGTTCTATGTACTTTCTAAGTTAATGTATTGCATCACTGGGTTTAAGTGAAGGAAAACATCGCGAGGAAACCTGGATGCAATCGCCAACACGCCACAGCAACAGCAAGCGTGGTGTTCGTGCTCGTTCCTTCTATGTATGAGAAGAGGCCATGGCCCAACAGTGGGGCAGTTACAGGCTAATCTTATAAACGTGGACTGTTGGCCGTCTAATAACATGAAGAATGGTTGTGAGAAAACATCGCCATCACCTTCACGCTTGAAAAACATGTAAAACCATATAAAGGCAACTTATGAATAGTCAAGACTTTAGTTGCCGCTTTCCAAGATGTAGATTTCCTATGGAGAAGAACGGGCAAGAGACTCCATGGTTACACTTTGTAAACTATAATGCTTAACTATTATAATATTTTTGACTACATTTTTCTCAAAATAAAGATAATGTGAGGACAATGTAGGAGAAAAGAGTAAATTTCTTAAAAAGTCTACACTAAACAAGTCTGATTTCAATATTAACCAAAGATTATGTTTAAATTGTCATGGCAGCATTAAGCTGACCAATCCCAACAGACAGCACTCGTTCACGAGCATGACGCATGCATCAGCGTCGCTCGGCTCAACCATATTGCAGGGCAACTAAGCGACCCGATACACGACGCCTCCATCTGCAGGACAGTTGAATGAGCATGATACCTGAACTGCCAGACAATTATCACGTCAATTAAACAAAATTAATTAATTACCAACATGGTACTCGCACCTGCAGTATATAATCTAAATGAAGTGTTTATAAAAAAATGCAAACAAGTAATTGATTTAAACAAAATCGCGACTGAAGAATAATCAAATGTCATTAAATGAATTAACATAATCCATTATAAAAATGTCAAAAGAGATAAAATACAATGGCGATGGTTTTGATACATCAAAACCAATAACGTCAATCTATGCCTCTGAACATAAGATCAGCTGAATCCCAAGCATTATATTGGTGGTCGTAGAGCGATGCTGCTGTCCATAATTTCGAGATCCCTGAGACCTTCCGTGGTCTTTTAAAACACTCTCAGGATGAAAGGTACCCTGGTCTGGCCTGGTCTCAGTTTAGCGAGGGTCCACAATGCCACATCCTGACACGTGTAGTTTTATCAGCCTTTTCACGGAGTTTTGTATGGCGTTTGCGTGGCGTTGTTTACTACGGCTATGATAGTGTGGGTGCGCACGCGCCGGCCACGGCGCGCCATGCCGTCTCCGCGTGGATATGCGAGTACTATGCCGCCCCCGTGGTTTGCTTGCGTAGTTATTTCAGATATGTGGGTAGAAATTATAAACGTGCTGGTAAATATATATTTATATGATTTTACAATAAACGAAGCCATTGAATATTTGTTGATCATAAGTAGTAAATAAATAAAATAGTTTTTCAATCTAGAAGCAGTTGGATGTCTCATTGATCTAGTGCTAAAAAATGCAGCTGCTCAGCATAATGCTTAGCTCTGGGTTTAACTCCCAGGTTGTGGAAATATTGTTGGCTTTTAATATTACGAAATAGCTGTAGCTATTTTTATTTCAGTAATTTACTAATTTGTACTAGCACCTGTGCCTTTCAATCTAGAACACAATTAATGTTTAAAGTTAAAGTCTGCTTGGCACCAAATCTCTAGCACTCATTCCGCACTTGGCGAGCACCGCGTACCGCCTACTGCCACCTCGTAAAGGTCTTAGGTACTATTTCGTGGAAGCTCTCAAAAACGTCCTCCTTGTCCGGTATCTAAATCTACTAAAGTAATTGAACGTGGATTCAATCAGCCGGCCTCACCTTCCGCTATTGATAGTACGGACCTGCCGGCCGCACCGAATGTGTACTTAGTAACAATGATCTGATAACACTGATTAAATTACGATTACGTTTAAAGTAGCTACTTGTAATACAGTCAATGACCGGTGCAATAATCATGTCTGAAACGCGGCAATACAAACCCAATGCTAAACTGTAAACATTGCCGGGTGAGAGGTTGTGGGTTCAAACCCCATCGACCACCGCAAACCTTCGTACTAGTAGGGATACTTTTCCCTATATTTCCACTGTTTTGAAAGTATCTATACATGTTTACACCTATTAACAGTACAGTAGGTATGACTGACTGGGGTGTCCCTTGGGCCACACCAATACTGCAAACAAATATATGTTATGGCTAAAGGATACATGTAGGGTTTCCACAAGGAGCGGTTACATGCCGCCCTCATGCAACGACTCCCAGTGACCCTTACCAGGTCGTCTGTCCACCTCGTTGGAGGTCGTCCCACGCTGCGTTTTTCGGTGCGTGGTCTCCACTCAAGAAACTTTTTGCCCCAGCGGCTATCAGGTCTATACCATACAAAAATACTTATAAGTCATATTTTGTTCAGCAGTGGACATCCTTCGGCCGATATGATGATGATAAGATAAACAACTAGTACATTTCCAAACATTAATTTAGTAATAATTCCCATGATCAAAATAGACAATGATTCAATACCATGCCATAACAGCCGACAAGAACTCTTGTGTGTACTATCTATATTTCTTTACATTTTCAATCTTTTTATGGTATACATAAGAATAATCTATCTATTACGTATCACATGCGCAAAAACTGCTCTCCGTACTTTGTAACAAGCGAATGAACGAAGCAGTTACGGAAAGTTGTTTTGCTTATCTGTATTCGACGTTCGCGTAACGAACTAGAGTAAGTTCATACCAGAGATGTTACGGACCTAGTTTTATTGAAAGCGGAGGCGGAGACTCCGCGAAAGTCTCATAATAACCTGATAATGACATGATAAAGAGTAAAGAGAGTTAATACTTAGTTAAAAAGGCCAAATTAATTTATATTTAAGCGAAAACTACATCTATAACTGAAATAAACATACATATTTGATCGATTTATTAAATATCTACATACCTAATTTAAACAGGCAGACTGACCGTGACCATGGACGCTGTAAAAGGTTCGGAATGTCGGGGAATTAAAAAATAGCGGTGTATTGCATGAAAGCATGTGGCACGTATGGATTTCCTGTACGTATGTTCAAATTAGGTATGTACATAATTAATAATGCAAAATACCTTCAATTTATTTCATTACAAAGAAGTTACCGTGTGGTACCGGCTACGAATAGCACCCACGCACCTCATCCCGTGGGTGTCGTAAAAGGCAACTATGGAATTAGCCGGAGGATGGGCAGCAGCGACCTTCAAGTACAATCATTAACAACTCAACTGCGATCGCCAACCCGCCTGCCAAGCGTGGCGATTATGGCAAAACCCCCCAATGAGCCAACAACACACCCATATTGCCGGTTGTGGTGATCTTTGAGGGAGGCTGTGGACTTTATTCGGCCGAAATGATGATTATGATGATAAATAAGTTAATATTTGTAATTTAAAAAAAGTTTGATTATCTTGCACGCGCCGCGCGCGTCATGGCCGTTCACATTTACCATATCTTTAACTCACTTTAAGCGGTGCTTCATTATTAGCAAACAGAGCACTTGCCGCATCTCGAATGACACTGACTCTCCATCGCTCGTACGCGTACCGCTAAGCTCCTAAACCACCGTTTTGATAGTATCGGAACCGAAGTCAAATTCGGGGTAAGACTTGAACCAGAGCTCGGAGGTTCCGCTTCCGACATATCGAATTCGGAGTCAAAGCTCCGTAACATCCCTAATTCATACACAACAACAGGCAAACCGGAGTGTGGGTAGAGTTGCCAGGTGGTCAGGATTCGTATGGAGTCTCCCGCGACATTTTATATGATGTCAAGACTCCAGAGAAACGACATCTTCCGACAAACAGGTTATCGTAAATTTATACGCACAATTTAAAATGTATATTTTTAATTCTTTTATATTCCTAAAGGCTCCAAACTGGTGGACTCAGTGAAAGTAAAATGCAAAATACTTATATGGGGATTGGGGTCATTCAGTACGAGTTTGATCTCAAAATTTAATTCTAACCAATCTAAAATGTTTAAACTTGTGAAGTAAATTAAAATTAAAAACAATAAAAAATGAATTATAACATTTTGATTTTAAATATTTATTGCTCCAGAGAACAACGTAAAAATCCAGACGTTTTGAAATTTTGTTCAGATATTTCCGTAAGTGCTCGTTTTTCTTAAAATAATAAGACAGATTTTCATGGATTATGTCAAATGTTATCTAATTTAAAAGAAAATAACAGTTGCAGAACTTTTTTTTATTTGCTCCCCAATAGTTACCCTCATATTCAAAATTCATTTATTAACGTTAAATGTCCGTGTTTGGGTCTTAGAAATCCATATATGTACCAAATTTCAACTTAATCGGTCCAGTAGATTTGGAGCAAATTGGCTGTGACTGACAGACAGACGAGTGATCCAATATGGGTTCCTGTTTTACACTCGAACGTACAGAACCGTCAAAAGATGTGCTGCTCATGGGGCAGTGGTTGATACAGTCGACTGCTGCGCTCCGGGTCGCGAGTTCGATTCCCGCACGGATAAATATTTGTATGATCTGCAGGTAGTTGTTCTGGGTCTGGGTGTATTGTGTGTGAAATGTATGTCTGTAAACGCACCCACGACACAGGAGAAATCCTTGTGGGGCAACGTTTAAAAAAAAAAATAATCTAATCTAGAACAGTTATTTCTATCATTCAGTGTTATATCATACGGGCGAACATCTCTCAAGAAGACCATAAACCTATTTCCAATACAGAAAGCCCTATAATTGTTCATGTTTTACTCATTTAACATCCGCAAACAAAAAATGATTTGAAGACACAATAAATTGCTTTAAATAAACGTCAGGAAACAATTCGAAACGCGAAACAATGATAAGCTGGAAAACGAGCATTGCTAAAAATAGCCCGCGTCTGTTCAGTAATCTGTAAATAATGACAATGAACTTCTGGCATCAGTCAGCGAGCACCGCCACAACGCGGTGACATCATCGCTATATCGAGAAGAAAGGAACCGGTATTTAGTTTTTTGTCGAGGCGTGATAGAAACTTATTAGTAGCGGTAGATAGCTTGATTCAAACAAATGTTGCAAAAAAGAGGGAATCGGTTCATTTCTTACCTTCAGTATACATATATATAATTTTTTTTATTTTTTTTTATTTTTTTTATAAAACGTTGCCCCTCTCTAGGATTTCTCCTGCGTCGTGGGTGCGTTTCATCATTTCGGCCGTATGAAGTCCACTGCTGGACACAGGCCTACCCCAAAGATCACCACAACGACCGATATGGGTGTGTTGTGGGCTCATTGGGGGGTTTTCCATAATGGCCACGCTTGGCAGACGGGTTGGCGATCGCAAATGAGTTGTTAATGTTCTCGAAGACGCTGCTGCCCATCCTCCGGCTAATCCCTTAGTCGACTTTTACGACACCCACGGGAAGAGATGGGGTGGTGGTATTCTGAGCCGGCACCACACGGCAAAGCCGGCACCACACGGCAGACATGTATTCCACACACAATACACCCAGACCCGGAAGAACCACCTGCAGATCATACAAATATTTGTTCCGTGTAGGAATCGAACCCACGACCCGGAGCGCAGCAGCCGACTGTATCAGCCACTGCACCAACCGTGCTGTCAATGTCATGTCAGTATATGAGTGATGTCATTATGTGAACACGTATACAACTACAAAGAACGGTCCTGGAGCTATTACTGTAATCTGTGGTCCAACCTGATAAATGCACACATTCATATTATTGCAACATAACACTGATCGACGACCTGTACAGTTCTTTATTTACACACCGTTATAAAGGGTGTCTAGTAAATAGCACGACATACTGCAGGGGGTGAGAGCTTGGGTCAATACCTACCAAAAAACCACATTATATGTTCAGCAAAATCTTACGGATTTGCAGTAGTACAAAATTTTCCGAAATATCGAATAATCTCTACCTTGACACAGATTTTTAAGCATCTCGTAGTGAAAAATTCCTTTTCTAGTTTTTTTTTACCTCAAATTATTTGTGAATAGTTTTACTCATTGATAAGTCTTTATTCTATTAAAAACTTAAATGTTTTCATGAAATACAATTTTTATTTAAATTTTCACTGTACAATTTTCTTACCAATATTTCGGAAAATTTCTTCTGCTCACACACTTTCTACTCACAGTCGAACTCACTTCTGTATCCGCAGTGAAAAATAATAAAAACAATACGTAATTAGGGATTTCAATGCGGATTGAGAAGTGAGCTCGATGGTGAGTAGTAACGTTATAGCGACCTTTTTTTTATAAAAACTTAGCCCACCAGAATTTCTCTTCTATCTTGGTATTCTGTTAAAGCTCATTAGCAAAGTCACTTTCAAATCCGCAGGGAAATCTCTAATTTCATATGGTTTTTATATATTAAGTTAATGCACTATAACTGTAGTAATTGTTTTACTTCCTAGTTATTTTTTTTTAATTTTTTTTTCCGTTAGACATCTAATTGCATTTACTTTAGTTATTTTTGGTTTTATATATTTCCTGTGTCTATGTGTACGCTGCTGCAAGCCAATAAAATATTTTTCTTTCTTTCTTTCTTTCTTTATATTTTCCCTGCAGATTCAGAAGTGAGTTTGCTAGTGATTTACAGAGTAAACTGCAATTTAAAGACAAATTTCACATGAACAAACAGCCAGATCCGAAACAACTGTCTGTAGAGCATACAAATATTTGTTCCGTGCGGGGATCGAACCTGTGTGTGACATGTAGCGCAGAAAGCCAAATTGCTTAACTATGCCAACAAATTTGAGGGTAGCCTATGTCCAGCAGTGGACGGCTGAAATGATGACACATAATGCATAACTATAACATCGAACATATTTCTCGTAACTGTATTCGATCTGATAGACTGATTTGTATACAGTCTGCTCCGTCAACTCTGCTCTCCTCTTACGTGTTAACGTGCGACATTATGTACATATGTATATAGGTATGATATGTAACATCTGCAGACGGCAACAGAGTGTGTACACACGACGTCCTTGTCGCTATCTGGCTGAGCACACACGGAAAGGATAGCGGTGATATTTGCTCACCCATCACAGACTTGTACATTTGTGGTTTACACAACACAAGTACATACGATGGTACTACAATATAACTAGCTAAACCTGGCTTCACCTTCATAGATAATTTTTTTTTATGAATTAGGTACAATGCGTTCATGGATTACTAGACTTTTGGTGTCCTTGTGATGTCCGGATTAAGAACATAGCACCACTTCATCTCTTCCCGTGGATGAAAGGCGACTAAGGGTCTCTATACCAAAGGGAAGAACAGCAGCATACCTTCCGTGGGAGAGCATCATTCTGAGCCTACTGACCCGCCTGCCTAGCGTGGTGAGTATTGACATCATCATATTAGCTAAAGATCGTCCACTGCTAAACATAGGCCTCCCCCATAGATTTCCACAAAGTCCAGTCACATGCCACACGCATCTAACGGCTCCCAGCTAGCTCTGGTCATCCATCCAACTCGTTGGAGGTCGTCCCACGCTGCGCTTTCCGGTGCGCAGTCTCCACTGGAGAACCTTTTTGCCCCAACGACCATCAGCTCTACGAGCAATGTGCCCCGCCCATTGCCACTTCAGTTTACTTATAATTTCAGCTATGTCGGCAACTTTAGTTCTTCTAATGATCTCCTCATTCCTGATTCGATCTCGTAGAGAAATGCCAGGCATGGCTCTCTCTAAAGCTCGCTGAGTGACCTTGAGCTTTCTTACGAGGCAAATTGTGAGAGACCACGTGTCCGTACCATATGTCATCGCTGGCCAATACCGCCAATTACCAGTGCAAACCCCCCCCCAAAATGATAACACAGTTGTGAAATTCTTTGAGGGAGGTCTTTATTCAGGAGTGGATTCCTTTGGCTGATATGATGATGACTAGTTTTATGTGTGACCATTTCAGTCAATTATTTGTGGTGTTCAGCGGTGCGATAACGTTTACTTTAGCCACAGACCTGCTTAGTGGACCCGCGATAACGAACAACGCTCATGAAGATAAAAACCTGCGCAATTTTGATCCGTGTGGTTCTCGGCAAAGGGGTTTCGGGTGATTTTCCACCCCTCTCTACCCATGAGTGTCGTAAATGTCGACTGAGAGTACACATCAAGAGGTTGGACAGCAGCATCATCCTGTGTGCTAACAAATAATAATAATACGTGGGTAGCAGCTACTACATTCATCATAATATCAGCTAAAGGACGTCCACTGCTGAACAAAGCCCTCCCCCATAGATTTCCACAATTGTAGCTTCATTTTGGCTAGTACTGACCACGCTCAGCAGGCGGGTTGGTGAGCGCAGTGTAACTAATATCCCACAGAAGGGATGCTGTTGCCCATCCCTCCGATTTCAGAGTCCCTAAGTGGTCTTTCACGCAGCCATGAGAAGAGATGGATTGGTGCTGTATTCTAGTAGATCATCCATCTTAAATTCCATTAATCTATGGTTTCTGAATTCTGTTCTATTCTGTATAGCCCAGATATTAGTCATCGATAACATATTGTTTCATAGGACCATTAACAGAGTGCGTCACGTATTTAATGTTCACGAAGTCTTCACGAGCGCACGCGCACATTTGCTATATTATATTTTTATTGCTATAGTTAAACTGTACTGGTCTCTGTGGCAGACCATGTTTGGCAGTGGACGTCCATACGGTAGTATTAAAAATTAGATCTAAAACTGGCAACCAAAATTTTCTTCATAAATAATTTTCATCATTAATGATCTTTATACCTCATCCCCCCTTCCCGTCTCTTGCTCGCGCCGGCCCGTGCTAAGCATGTAGTATTAAATGTCCCCTAAAATATATTTTAATAATACAGATCCAGTTGTCCCCTAAACAAATAGCTTGTACCCTTCAGCAACGCCCTAAGCCTTTTTAAAATTCTTTTTTTATTAGTGCCCTGTGGAAATTCTTTATGAACTTCCTTCGGCCCGGGGAATAGCGAAGGGGTATCCTCCTACCGGCTAAAACCACTGGAGCGGTCATCTTCGGCACCTAAGGGAGGCTCCAGGTCCTCGTATGATCACACCAGAGCCACCCACTGGTGCCATGCCTATAGGCTCATCTCGGAGAGGGTGACTGTAAAGTGGTCACCCCCACGGGGGATTGTAAAGGATCCCCTAAAGCGTCCCACGGCAGTGCGCGACCACATGCGTGCTACCGTCTTCTCTTGGGTCGCTCGGTGTGGTCACGTAGATTCCCCAATCTACGCACCCGCAAACCCAGAGGTCCCCCGCCTTATAGCAACGGCAGAGGGCTTCAGGCGTATGGGAATTAGGCGCCAGGGTGGTCGTTACCTCGGCGCTCTGCGGTCTCCTTCTGGAGCATGACGCTCTCACAGAAGGAGTCCACTGCATTCAAGTTTTCGTGCTCTGCCAACATAGCCGACACAACGCCCTAAGCCTGGAAGCCTCTTTTGGCATCTCCAGAAATTTCCGGTTAAGCAGCTACACTTCCAGAAATGTTTACATATAAAAATAAAAAGAAGATCTTTATTTTAGCAAGTAGGCTTCCAGAAACACCAACACTCGTCAATAAATCTAGATGAAGCCGGTATTTCCTACCGTCTGCATTTACGATTGCCTCTGAGAAGAAGATTTGTTCCGCCTTCGCCTCATAAAGTTTCGTTCCACATAAAAAACCTTCTTCGTCCCACATTTTATTCCTTTTTAGCCCCAGAAATCGTTTTTAATCTTTATTTATTACTTTAATTCTGTTTCGCCCCATTTTTGATCAATTTTCATCCCGTTCCTTTTTTGTATGTATTTGGTACTTTTTTTTAATACACCAGTCTAAAAAGCAAGAATAACACACCTCATTTTGACGATATACTGTGGGCTATTGTTTGTTCAACTCGTTCCGAGGAGCAGGTAAAAATGCATACCCCGAGGACAAAAAGATGGCAACCCTTTTTTCCTACGTCAACTTGGTAAAAAACTTTGGTCTGGTCTGGTTCTGGTTCGACAGCAAACTGATTATCCGGACACCACATGGACTAGCTTCTCTTATAGCTTCATGATATATGGTGGATGTCCAATTCATACGCATGAAGCGTTTTGCTTTCACTTTTTTCATGCGTATTGCTAGGAAGGAAATCTCTGGGCACTGGATTCTGTTTCCCGACAGTTATAACCTAGGATTATGGTCGTGTGGTTCCGGCTAAGAATACCACCATCCCATGTATGTCGGGCCGGAGAATGGGCAGCAGCATCCTTCGAATACATTTATTTAAATTGTTTAACTTTTGTTTTATTATGGTGTGCAATAAAGAGGATTTATTATTTATTATTATTATAACTCAACTGCGATCGCCAACCTGTCTGCGTCTGCCAAGCGTGGCAATGATGGAAACAACACAAACCCATACTGGTGGTTGTGGCAACCTTTGGGGGAAGCTTCTATCCAGCAGTGGACGTTCTTCGGCTGAAATCATAACCTAGGAATCTTCAAGTCGAGAGTGAAAAGGTTTCTCCTATGCAAGGGAGCAACAGCGTCGTCAATCATCACTTAAAATCAGGTGAGATAGTAACGCAAGTCTTCAATACAAAAAATAATCATTCCAGCATCTTGATGTCTGCAGCTGGGTGAGACTAAGTATAGATAAAACATTATCAGCGCGTAGGTACACCAACCACACCACTAGTTTTAGTTCTCGACCCTTATGACCTCAATTGTACTCAATAAAGAACACTTGTTGATTATGTGTATTGTTTTGTCTAGACGGAAGTCTAGTCTATTGAAATATTATCAGTGGAATAGATTACTCAGCTCTCAGCATTAATGTACCTCATGTACACTTGTATGAAATAGATACTCATATAAATATACCCACAATAAGTTTATTTTTAAAACATGAACAAGAGTTCATGGCTTGAAATCATTTTATAAAAAACCAGCCATAAAATAAAATCTTGAAAGGTTAAACGGATCCCTCCGTTTCTCCTTTTATACAACTAATAAGCTAAACTATAATTACGACCTCGCATAAATTACAGGGGAATATAAATAATGTATACGTGATCCCCGACTGGTGTTGCGAGCCTCAAAAAACTGGAGGGTTAAATAGTGGACCATTAAACAGGTAGTACACCCACGCCCTGCTCACGTGAGCAGGTTGGGGAACCGAAATAATATGCCTCATTTAGTAGCGATGGTGAGTTTACTGTGGCCCTAGTATAGGCAAGTAGCTAACCAATGATTTGTTTAAAAATATACTTATGGCTTTCGCGATTATTACTCTTTTTGGAGTTTACTCCTTAAGAAACGATTTGAGTTATAAGGCCCGGTACGGAAATTTTATGAGGAGTAAAATCAAGTGTAACACTCGGAAAGTTGAGACGTTACGTAGAAAGAGACAAACATATCTATATGTAGGATTGAACGTGCAAAAGAATGAGATGGAATACATTACACAGCGTATCTTATTCTCGAGGCCTCCTCTTTGTGCTTCGTAGTGTCACTGTATAGTTCACTACCTCTGGTCTGAGAGTTGAATGTGTGCGTATGTTTGTACGTGTATGTTGTGTGCCTGCGTATCTCGAAGTTCTGCCGCAACTTGTATACTGCTGCCGAGTACAGGGTATGCATGCTGTACAATAAATACATATAGTAGCATTTATTGTATCTATACAACGTACATAAACAGCAACCTAACCATCACTTTTAATGTTTAGATTTAAAAGTTTTACTTCTATGCATTGATACGTGTATTTTTATGTACTATTAAACAAAGTATTATTTTGTAACATACTTTATGTAATACGCTTTTACTGAAGTAATATTAATAATCCGAATAATTACAGATATATGTTTGCTTCTCTTATCATTTTAGAAGATGTGTTCATTTACCCTCTTTTTCTATTCGATATATATCATAATTATCGTTCGTAAGGATTAGACTCCAGTCGTGCGTCGGAGCTGACACACACACACACACTTTTTATTCTTTTTAAAGAAACGTTGCCCCACTCTAGGATTTCTCCAGTGTCGTTCGTGGGTGCGTTTACAATCATCATCATTTCGGCCGAATGAAGTCCACTGCTGGACACAGGCCTCCCCCAAAGATCACCACAACCACCGATATGGATGTGTTGTGGGCTCATTGGGGGGTTTTGCCATAATCGCCACGCTTGGCAGGCGGGTTGGCGATCGCAGTTGAGTTGTTAATGTACTCGAAGAACGCTGCTGCCCATCCTCCGGCTAATCCCTTAGTCGACTTTTACGACACCCATAGGAGGAGATGGGGTGGTGGCATTCTGAGCCGGCACCACACGGTTTACAATACACCCAGATATATACCCCAATATAATATTATATTGTATAACATATTACCCATATTTCATTACAATAAAATACTTTTAAACAGATTAATTGCGTATATTATAGATTTTTGTATTTTACACACTGTCATACTGCGACGATTGCTGCAATGTTCGAAATGTTAGGAAAAATAAAAACTTACGTGATGCAATCCTTTTAAAACTGTTTCATTATAAAAATACTAAATTTCAACGTTTAGTATATGGTAATGCTTGAACGAGAAATATAAACGTGATATCGATATCACTTGAATAAGAAACGTTAATTATATTATAAGGTATCTAAAAACCTTGCTGTTACACTGACCAAGAAGAAAGTACGAATTAAAGAGACGTTAAGGATCACATCAAAGATTCATATCTGAATATACAGTTTTAACTCGAAAGGTTTGAAATACGGATATCCGCACAATAAAATACGAACACCGCTATTGTACCCAGAAACATACTTGAACACAAACAAACAAAAAGATGTGGGTAACTGTTAAACTTAACGCCCGTGAAACTCACAAAAAATTTCCTTTTACACTTACTTACCCATCAAAGAAGCGCTGGACGCTCGTAAAAGTCAGCATAGTGGCGAGTTGCTAGCGCGAGTGACTCGCCCGTTACACCACCCATTTCCTCGGCCACTTAGAGAGTTGAGAGGCAAGCAATAAATTTACATCGAATGAACATCGGATGTCTCTTAGTTTATGGTTATAGCCGCTTGAGGCGAGTCCGCTATAAAACGAATGCTGTTCACAACTTGGGAGTGACGAGAGTTCAATGTTATTGGAATAACGTGCGTATGAGCTGCATGTTATTCTGATTTTATATTTGTACAAATATGGGGGAGAAAGAAGTTACTGATATTTATTCAATGATTAATTAATTGACCCGGATAAAATTACAATAAAATAAAATGTATTAATATTATTGACATGTTTATGACGTTTTGGTGGATTAATGCGTTTTTTTATCGAAACGTTACAATTATTTCATGTGACGTACTAATCCACCTCTCACACGACTAAAAGAATGTGCAGTGTCCCCCGAGAAGTGTCTGGGTGGCGACCTTTTTACAGTCGCCTTCCCTCCGCTAGAGGTGATGATCAGCTTACAGTCGTCCCCTCCGAGATGTGCCTAAAAACGCATCAATGGGTGGCTCTAGTATAACCTTACGAGGACCTGGAACACCTCTTCGGTGCCGAAGATGACCGCTCCAGTGGTTTTAGCCGGTAGAAGTCCAGCATGGAGCATGCACCCTTTCCCGAGGTGGAGGAAGTTCATGTAGAATTTTCACAGGAGACCAATAAAAAATGGGGTTTAACATCAACAGGTTAAACGTCTGAAAAGTCCGACCAGAGGTTCCACCGCAGGGCTAGATATTACCTTGCCAAGCGGTAAGCAAGGCAATCAGTGTTTAAACTTTGAAAATTACTCTGTGGTTTTAGCAGGTAGGAGTCCGGTATGCCTTCACCCTTCCCTGTGGCGGAGGCTGTTAATGGTGAATTTCCACTGGAAACCAATGAAAAACAAAAATGCTCTTCCAGTGTCATCAATAATCATCATATCAGTCGAAATACGTCCGACCCTACACGAGGAAGAGCCCGCGTGGGTATTGTACGATCGCCAATCCGCATGCCAAGTATGCACAGTACAGTTCACAAATCTCACATACACAAACATCTCAAATCCGGAACAAATACTCGTAAGCAACATAAATATTTGTTCCGTGCTGGGATCGAACCCGCATCCAAGAGCGCAGAAAGCCAGTCTGACAAATGCTGTGTGGCGCCAACCAAGAGAAGCACCACATCTCAGCCCGTGGGTGTCGTAAAAGGCGACTATGGGATTAACCGGAAGATGGGCAGCCGCATCCTTGGAGTAAAATAACCACTCAACTGCGATCGCTTACCCGAGGCACCAAGCGTGGCTTTCATGGCAACACCCCCCAATAAGCACACAACACAAACCAAGGCTGACCATTGTAGCGATCATTGGGGGAGTCCTATGTCCACCAGTGGACATTTTTCATCTAAAAAGATGGTGATTCTCACAAATATTGCTAATGAGACCGCTACAGTCGACAGGACTTTAAAGTGCACACGATAATTAGATTTTTGTTGTAACTAATAAGATTTCAAGATCTTTAACTCACTGAACACGCATTGCTGAGCACCGCACCAGCTCATCATATCGTCATCATCATCATCATATCAGCCAAAGTAGGTCCACTGCTGAAAAAAGGCCTCCCTGTAGTTGTCCACAAATGTGTTATCATTTAGAGGGAATTTGCCAGTAATACCACGGTTCACCATTTGTTCACCACGCTTGGCAGGCGGGTTGGTGAACGCAGTATGGCTGCTGTTCCACATAAAGGACGCTACTGCCCATTCCTTTGGCTTAGAGTCCCTTAATCGCCTTTTACGACATCCGCGGGGGAGATGGAGTGGTACTTTATTCTTAATCACGACAACAACCGGAAAATGCCACATTTAAAATATTCCTTTAACATTATGTTTTTAATAGGTAGGTAAGGTGACTACAGTTTGTCTGTGTCCACTTACGAAACATGACTCAGTTGCTATTGTCAACCGTTTTACATTAAGTAAATAAAACGGAAAACCAACATTTATGCAAAATAAAAACTTGATGTAAGTTTAAACCCCATTATCAACTTGTGACTCACCTTTTTATTAAAAACAAACGTTTTAATAGGTAAATGAATGAGGTTCATAAGGAAAAAAACAAATTGGATTAAGTATAAATACATATGTAATACACAGATTGTACTTCCGGGAGTGTGTGTGGGAGCTTCACGAACTAATCCCACCATCTCCCTTCTACCGTCCGTACTTAGTTGACATCCCGATATGTCATATTCAGCGCTTCTCCTCTACGGGATTGGCAGCAGCGTCCCTTCTGTGGAAGCGCAGTTATTCTGATCTCACCAACCCACCTACCAAGCGTGGTAAGTATTGGGAAATTCCTCGGAAATGACGACATCTAGAAATCATGTAGAAATCTATTTGGCCTTTGTTCATCAATGCTTGTCCTTTGGCTTATATGATGAATGAGGCATTTTTATGTCAAATGCAGAATTAACGCCGGCCGCCATCTTGTTTAGATCGCGATCAGACTGTCTTTTTAAAGTCCCATTATTCAAATAATGTTACCAGTTTTTGTCTTGTGTTTATCTGCTCACCAAATATAATCAAAATTGATTTACTGAAAATACTTTATTTTTCCAATAAATAAATAGTAAATGTTCATTACAATTAAAACTCCATTCTATTATTTGAAATGTTAATTGAATATTGAACCTTTATTTACATTTATTTCGGTGAGCATAATAACATAATTATTTGATCCTCTAGTTTTTAAGCTACGTGGCCTTCCAGCTAGTTCACTCGAAAGCTTACATTCAGCCGAAAAACGTCCAATGCTGGACAGAAGCCCCCCACAAAGATCGCCACAACGAACGGCATAAGTTTGTATGCTCATTCGGGGATTTTGCCATAAACACCGCGCTTGGCAGGCGGGTTGGCGATTGCAGTGGAGTTATAAATGTACTTGAAGGACGCTGCTGCCCATCCTCTGACTAATCCCATAGTTGCTTTTTACGACATAGCGATAGCGATTAAACAGACATAGATTTCTAACGCACTCTGTCGGACGATCAATGAATTAAAAATGGCATCCTCGCCTTTCAATTCTAGACGCTTTGCCCCCGGTGGATCCTTGGCCGCACGATAGCTGCTATTGCGTCTGCAGTCGCTGTATTAGCTAATCTCAAGCCAATTCTCGTAATTAATTTACACTATGACTGAAACTTGACCGAACTGAGATTAAATTATGAATTGACCGAAAAAATGGTATTCTGCTGCTCTTAAAGTTCAGTCAGATTTCGGTATAATCTCGATCTAGTCTTATTTCAATCTCAATTTTGACGTTTATTCAATGACAATTTAATACGTGTGACAGTTCGAAATGTTAGCAGAATACCGTTTTGACTTCGATCAACTTTCAATCCATTTTCGATCTCATCACAGTGTAAGTTCACGTTTGACGTTGTTTGTTAGTTTAGGAGAATACCATTTGTGACATTTTTGACACTGAGACTAGATCGGAACTATGTTTTAAACATTCTTAAATTACGAGAATTGGCTCTCAGGGTGCGGGTCTCCAGCGCGTTTTGTCCTACACAACACAATACCCAAAAACATTGAAACCTTACACAAAAATGTCTACACATATCATTTGTTTACTACACCTTTTGGTTCACATAAACAATGTTTTTGCTTTCTATGCTCGGCAGACAACCACAATACAATAATTTGCTGACAACTTTTGGTAGCGTTGCTTATGCGCTAACAATAAAAGTAAGTGCTCATAGCCTGCCTGCCGTGTAGTTCGCCAACACGCTCTTGGTCCGCGTGGTGGACTAAGGCCTAACCTTTCTCATTGAGGCCCGTGCCCAGCAGTGGGACAGTAATGGGCTGATTATGATGACAACGAAAGAAGTTTCCCATGTCGAATCGATCTTCTATTTTTTGTTACTGAAAATGTTAATATTTCCAGACTGCGGTTAGGGACTAACTGGAAATCTACGCTTTCTTCTTCTTGCTATCAAACCTACAATCACCAAAGGACGTCTTCCTCGTCCGAACTCTTGCTTGTTTCTGAAAACATCTAATTGTGAATTAAGCTAAAAACTTTATTGGATTATTTATATTCCCCCAAAATGTAATCGCGCATTGGCTAAGAAATTTGCTTACTACTACGAGTCGCGGGTTCGATCCCGGACGGAACAAATATAATATAATCTACAGATAGTTGTTTCCTTGTGGTGTCCGGATTAAGAATATAGCACCACTCCATATCCTCCGATGGATGTCGAAAAAGGTGACTAAGGGACTCTAAGCCAGAGGGATGGGGAGCAGCCTCCTTTCTATATAACAGTAGCTATTCTGCGCTCACCAACCCGCCTGCCAAGCGTGGTGGACGTTTTTGGCTAAGGTGAGTTGTTTCGGGTTTGTAAGTGTAATGCGTGTAAGATTTATATGAGCATGAACTGTACCCACGACACAGGAGAAATCCTAGTGGGCATCGCTTTTATTTATACCTTATACTTCAGAACAATAAAAACAAAATAACACGTCACAGCCATAACAGAATAAATCAATGGAAATCTATACACAAAACCGGTG
The DNA here is from genome assembly GCA_947459985.1 of Diloba caeruleocephala. Lineage (NCBI taxonomy): Eukaryota > Metazoa > Arthropoda > Insecta > Lepidoptera > Noctuidae > Diloba > Diloba caeruleocephala. The sequence continues at coordinate 449,622 of OX381620.1, read as the reverse complement.
TACATTATATGATACCAAGCAACAACTTTTCAAGTTTCAATAGTGAAAACTGGCTCTGACAGCTGTCACGACCAAGACAGCTATATATGACCCTTATATGATAGACGGAGAAAGACATACTTTATTATTTTGGCTGCAAAAGGTTACACACACAAATGTTATGTGAACTAAAATGAAATATAACACGATGACTTAAGGCTTACTTTCAATTAGCTGTAGTATGGTTATGCGACGTTCAAAAATTCCATTTAGCGCCAAGAAACTGGAATAACCAGTCGTGTTTGGAGGCTTGCCTCTCGGGCCAGGGTCATCAACGAAAAATTAAAACATTATTATAAAAAATCACATTGTTATTTTTTTACTAACTATAACTAAGGCAGTCTGTTCATCGGCAACAGGTACTCCGATTACTTAACTTCATTACAAAATATACTTACCTACTTCATCACTTCGGTCGAATAAAGTCCACTGCTGGACACAGGCCTCCCCAAAGATCACCACAACCACCGATATGTATGTGTTGTGGGCTCATTGGGGGGTTTTGCCATAATCGCCACGCTATGCAGACCGGTTGGCGATCGCAGTTGGGTTGTTAATGTACTCGAAGGACGCTGCTGCCCATCCTCCGGCTAATCCCTTAGTCGACTTTAACGACACCCACGGGAGGAGATGGGGTGGTGGCTTCCTGAGCCAGCACCACACGGCAATCTTACCTACTTGACAACTAGCAAATTCTTGTTATAGCTTGTGCTATATTTTTTCCTGCGTAAAGTTCACGTATTATTACGGTAACGTCGAGAATAATTCATTTATAATAATAAGAATTACTAGTCTTCTTAATTAATATCGTTATAATATGTATATACACATTAAAACTAATTATATATACATTATTTATGATTAAACTAAATAGTGTAACTCTTAAACTTTCGCGAATTGAATTCACGATTTTAAGATAATATCGACTGTCTACTACTCATCAACTCGTGACCACGGTCAATGCCACTTGATCGAAACGTCGAGGTAAGTCAAAATATTATTCAGATATTTGTTGCGCGAATAGACCCGATAATATCTTAAAACTAAGTATTACAAAAAATGTATTAAACATTTCTTTAATTAATAAATTAATAATTACAAAACATTTAATTATTTTAATAAAAATACAGGTTTTACGCCTTTAAATGTTCTTACTTACTATACTAAGCTGCTTAAGATATACACAGACGAGTCAACCGAAAATGTTATTATTTAAAGGACAATATATATTCCTGCCCTCTATTCATCAAAAGATTTAAAAAAAAGTTGTTTAAACCCATTTTAGTTAAAAAATTGTAAGACAAGGATAAAACATTGAAACAACGTTTTGTGATCGTAGCTTCTTGTCTTTTTTATTTCAGTATAGATGAGGTCGGTGTGGTGTCCGGATTAAGAAAATAGCACCTCTTCATCTCCTCCCGTGGATTTCGTAGAAGGTGACTAAGGGACTCTAAACCAGAGGGATGGGCAGCAGCGTCCCTTCTGTGAAGCGGTAGCCATACTGCGCTCACCAACCCGCCTGCCAGGCATGGTGAGTATTGGCAAATACCCCCCAAAATGATGACACAGTTATGAAAATCTATGGGGGAGGCCTTTGTTCAACAGTGGACGTGTAAAAGGCTGATATGATGATAGATGAGTTTTATAAATTAAATTACGAGTTGATGATGATTGATTAGTAACAATCTTTATTTTCCCGCACGGAACAAATATTTGTATGATCTGCAGATAGTTGTTCCGGGTCTGGGTGTATTGTATGTGGAATTTATGTCTGTAAACGCACCCACGACACAGAAGAAAACCTAGTGAGGGGTAAAGTTAAAAAAAAAAATGAATGTTCCACGGGGATGGATCTAAATAAAAATGCAAGTGTCCGACTCAAACCACGTCTAATTGAACATGAATTAAATTATGTGCAAAATGCATCAGGTATGCTCCGCCGTATGTCAATGCACTCCCGAATGTAGGTCGCGATCAAAGTGCAACCACGCGAGCCTACAGCTAACTTATTTTTCTAAAGTAAAATATTTTAAAAACATGTACGTGCACCGTACACAGAGTACTTTCCGTTTTTTTAAGTCGACAATGTACCTCGGCTGCGCTCTGTGTGACAACCCTAGCAAGTTGTTTTGCTACCGACTTACGCTTCTTTTTCTGTACACGGCAGCCTCTACTGAATATGTATGGCAACACCCACACTTGTGGGTGCGTGTGTGTGAGTACTGAGTGAGGCCTGTTGGCTTTACTTTAGTAAAAAGCCAGTACTTATCGCTTTAGTTACTGACATCACGTGACCTGATGACGTCATGGTATTATTAATATCTAGCTGAACCTGTGACATTTTAGTACCGGAAAGTGAAATTGTCAAGATTTGTAAAAAATATTACAATAAAAACAATTAACGTATTTGGAACACTAAATGTCAATTTGGCCATTTGCAAAAATAAAACTAACTTCTTCTTTACTAAAACTACCTTATGATGATACCGAAACCCTGCTTTGGCACGCTCCATACTCATACGATTACAATAACACAAACACTCACACATATCCCCTCCACACCCGACTCACAAACATATACATAGCCCACTAGAATAATTTTAAGTAAAAAATTTATATAATTTAGGTAACCCTTTCTTAAATTTAATACTGTGATTGATTGTAACAATAACATTTACTTTGTATAAACCTTGAGCCCCAAGATACGCTTAGTTTGTGGCTCACTGAGAAAAGCGTATGTTGCTTTTTTGATTAATAAACATTTATTATTATTATTGGAACTGAAAACAGGATATTTACCATGTTTTTATTTCTTTTGAGTTCCCGATATTTCGGCGCTGTTGCAAGCGCCATGTTCACGGATAAAGTTTTTGCGGGTGGAAGTTGAGGGCAGAAAAAAAAATCTTATAATTATTAATTATCATGATTTTAGCCGAAAGATGTCCATTGCTGGACATAGGCGGGAAGCCACAGATTGCCAAAACGACCGGTCTGGGTTTATGTCCAATGTGCTTATTGGTGGCTATTAGCATAATCGCCACGCATGGCAGGCGGGTTGCCAATCGCAGTTGAGTTGTAAATATACTAGAAGGACGCTCCTAAAATAAAAGTAGCCTAAGTTATTCCTTATAGCATCAGCTATCTGCCAGTGAAAATCCCGTCAGAACCGGTCCAGCCGTTTCGAACATTAGCTGGAACAAACTGAGATTTTTTGTTATAAGTAGGTACCGTATATTCTTTCATATGTATTTAGTAAAAAGCTGTTGTTTTCATGCTACAAACAGACACTTGAATTTTATTTATTTGTATACATTTCATAACACAATGTTTTCCGCAGTAATTCAAAACCCGGGCGGGGACAGGTATAAAATCTAACTTCTCAGTCTCGATGACCTACATAAATCATGGTTTGGGCACACCTGGCCCCCCCAACTTTTTCTTTTTCTGTTCTTTTTTTCCTTTTCAGTGGGTTTAATATTTTTTATAACTTGGTAGGGTTTTTGAAGTCAGTATTTTTTTGGAAAAAAGATTTCATCATCATCATCATCATATCAGCCACAGGACGTCCACTGCTGAACAAAGGCCTCCCCCTTAGATTTCCACAACGAGCGGTCACATGCCGCTCTCATCCAACGACTCCCAGCGACCTTCACCAGGTCGTCTGTCCACCTCGTTGGAGGTCGTCCCACGCTGCGTTTTCCGGTGCGCGGTCTCCATTCGAGAACCTTTGTGCCCCAACGGCCATCAGTTCTACGAGCAATGTGCCCTGCCCATTGCCACTTCAGTTTACTAATCCTTTCAGCTATGTCGACAACTTTAGTTCTTCTACGGATCTCCTCATTTCTGATTCGATCTCGTAGAGAAATACCAAGCATAGCTCTCTCCATACCTCGCTGAGTGACCTTGAGCTTTCTTATGAGGCCCATTGTGAGTGACCACGTCTCTGTTCCATATGTCATCACTGGTAACACACACTGGTTAAAGACTTGCGTCTTGAGGCATTGCGGTATTGTTGACGAAAAGACGTTGCGAAGTTTCCCGAACGCTGCCCAGCCGAGTCGGATTCGACGATTGACCTCTTTCTCGAAGTTGGACCTACCTAACTGGACAGTTTGTCCTAGGTAGACATACTCGTCAACAACTTCGAGAACAGAGCTCCCAACGGATATTGGGATGGGCACGACATGGGCATTTGACATGACTTTTGTCTTGCCCATGTTCATCTTAAGGCCCACCTGTTGGGAAACTCTGTTGAGATCATCGAGCATTGTGCTGAGCTCTTGCAGCGATTCTGCCATGACTACGATGTCATCGGCAAATCGAAGGTGAGTGATATACTCGCCATTGATGTTAATGCCGAATCCTTTCCACTCCAGTAGCTTGAAGGCATCCTCCATTGCAGCGGTGAACAGTTTCGGGGAAATGACGTCCCCCTGTCTCACACCTCTCTGCAATGGAATTGCCCCCGTGCTCTGTTCATGTACTCGGACCGACATGGTGGCGTTTCTGTATAAGCACTTCAACACTTCAATGTACCGATAGTCAATCTGGCACCGCTGCAGAGATTGCAGCACTGCCCAGGTTTCGATCGAATCGAAGGCTTTCTCATAGTCCACAAACGCCAAGGATAGTGGCAGATTATACTCCTCGGTCTTCTGTATAACCTGCCGCAGCGTATGGATGTGGTCTATGGTACTGAAACCTTTGCGGAAACCGGCTTGTTCGGGAGGCTGGAAGTCATCAAACCTGCGCTCGAGACGATTCGTGATGACCCTTGAAAACAGCTTATAAACATGGCTCAGAAGTGAGATGGGTCTATAATTCTTCAATAGGGTGTTATCACCCTTTTTGAAGAAGAGCACCACCTCACCTCTGTTCCACGCTTCCGGCGTTGTGCCCTCGAGTAAGACGGAATTGAATAGCTTCTGAAGGACTTTAAGTACCGGTGTTCCACCCGCTTTCAGAAGCTCTGTCGTAATTCCGTCTCCACCCGGCGCCTTGTTATTTTTAAGCTGTTTCAAGGCCATCCTAATCTCGTACAGGCTGATGTCCGGGATATCCTCGGTATAGTGTCGGGTTAGTTTGGCTCGCGGGTCTTTGTCAGAGCCAATGGTAGGTATACTTACCGAGGTGTATAACTGCCGGTAGAACTTCTCAATCTCTCTTAAAATCTCTGGCTTAGTCGACGCTACACTGCCGTCCTCGGTCTTCAGCTTCATAATACGACTTTGCCCAATAGACTTGTCTCTTGCGAACACTTTGGAGCCTTGATTCCGCTCAATCGCCTCTTTAACACCGTTGGTGTTAAAGGTGCGGATATCGTGACGCAAGGACTTCCATATCCGTCTATTGAGCAGTCGGTATGCTTCAGCATCACCGGAAGACTGCAGCGTCATGGCGCGTCTTTCTGCCATGAGGTCGAGAGTGTGATCGGAGAACTTTTTTGGTCTACCTTTACGGTGGGCCTTAAAGAACTTAGACCCAACCGTTTGGACAGTTTCTACAAACCTACCATTTAAATCGTCCACAGATACGCAATGTTCCAGGCACTCGAAGCGGTTTTGGAGTTCGAGTTGAAAGCTCTCGGGGTTTTGGATATGAGCACTAGAGGGCCGGAGCGTAGACCTCATCAGACGAGACCTCTCAACTTTGAGATTAATATTCAATGTGCCTCCTACCATTCGGTGATCACTACCGGTTTTCACCCTGTGGATCACAGAGACATCATTGAATATTTGCCTCCTATTGGTCATGATGAAGTCAATCTCATTCCTCGTGGAACCATCGGGACTCATCCAGGTCCATTTCCTGTGAGGCGGCTTTTGGAAAAAGGAGTTCATCACGAAGATGATCCTTTTCCAAAAAGTCGGCCAGCCTCTGTCCCCTGGGGTTCCGTTGCCCATATCCAAATTGCCCCACTCTCAACTCACCATCGCATCGAGTGCCCAGCTTCGCGTTGAAGTCCCCCATCACAACAGTGAAGTGTGTCTTCGAGGTATGTATGGCCCTACTTACGTCCTCATACATACTCTCTACTTCATCATCTGGGTGTGTCGAGGTCGGTGCGTAGACCTGTATGACCTTCAACGAATACCTCTTGGATATTCTGAGTATAAGGTACGCTACCCTGCTCGACACTTTCGATGGCCACTATGCTGTTAATGAGGGACCTGCGGACGAGAAACCCGACACCACCTTGAGACAGATGTTCGCCTTCCCGGTAGTAGAATAAGTTGCCAGATTTCAGGGTTATCGTGTCCTCGCCCTCTCTTCGGACTTCTGATAGACCCATGATATCCCAGTGCAACTTATCTATTTCTTCTTCCAGCTCAACAATCTTTTCGTCTGCCCTCAGTGTGCGTGTGTTATACGTTACCAGGGCCAGTTTTCGTTTGGGGTGGTAGCCGGATCCCGTCCGGTGATTCTTAGCACCCCCTGCCCCGCCGTTACCGTGGCCGCTACCATGACCAGGAATAGCGGGGCTGCCGGGAACTGGGGGCCGGTGCATTAGTCGTGTCGTCATTTTGGGGGGAATTTGCCGATACTCACCACGCTTGGCAGGCGTGTTGGTGAGCGCAGTAATGCTTCTGTTCAGCAAAGGGACGCTGCTGCCCATCCCTTTGGTTAAGAGTCCCTTAGTCGACTTTTACGACCTCCACGGGAGGAGACGGAGTGGTGTTATATTCTTAATCTTTACCTGTTTCTTTTTAGTGAAAATAAATGTAAGAACTTTTTCCAATTTGGTTTCAGTATTTAACACTAAACATAAGAATGACTCAAATCAGTTCTCTGACCTCAGAGGAATCGGAACTATTAAGACATCGTCTAGATAAGCGCAGTCAAATTAACCTGTTTATTAAATCTGGCTAAAAAACTACTAGATCATATGTAATAAAATTTAAATGGGACCAATTTGAAAGCATTCTGCACCTGTTAAAAAAGAATTGCTCAAGTTGGTCTTCAAATATCGGTATAATTGATGTACATACATAAAAGAAAAAAAAATACGCATCGAATTGAGAACGTCCTCCTATTTGAAGCCGGTTAATAATATTTACATTAAATGGTCACGACTTCACTCATTCAAGTAAATTATAAACTATTTAAATATGCTTTAACGAACTATTGGATCGGTTTGAGTCCAAAGTTTATACAGGATGTCCAATAAATAGCCCGACATACTGCAGGGGGTGAGGGCTTGGGTCAATACCTACCAAACAAACACAATACATGTTCAGCAAAATCTTACGGATTTACAGTAGTACAACATTTTCCGAAATATCGAAAAATCTCTACCTTGACACAGATTTTTAAGCATCTCGTAATGAAAAATTCCTGCCCGTACAGTGCAGTTTAATTCGTGTATGATTTCAATTCTGTTTTAGGACTAAAACGTGGGTATATGTTTCAGTTCTTATTACAAACATGAATATCCTGAATACACGTACTTAAAGTGCAAAGAACTATAACAAGAAACTTCACTTTCCTAAGGCACACTTTCGCATACAAAGTCCTTTCAACAATACATCCCTGGACGCCACTCCGGTCGGGCCTTGTAACAGAACTTGAACCCTTTCAATAAATCTAAAAATTCTCAAGCATCCGCCAGGGTGCGGCACTAACTAAACTAGTTTAAACTTGGCGAAACTTAGATGAAAACTGGCCCGACGAGGGTGGCAACACTGGCAATAGTGGCGGTGATGCCAAGTGCTATTAGCAATGATTGCCTTGCTAATATTTGTTTAAGGGGTTGAAACTTCAGGTTTTAGGTTATTTACCCGATGTCCTAGGCGAGCGACAACTGCGAAGCGACGCGACACGAATTGACGTAATGGGTCGTTTAGAATACATAATGAAAACTCTATGCATCCCATCTTGTCACGTTCTGATATTCGCGACAATGTAGTAGAAACTGTCTACCGTGTCTCATTTTTGGTTTGTCTGACGCATCGCAAGGTGTCTCTCTAGTCACCTAGCACGAGGGCTGACTGATAATTTGAAGTATCCTAAATAGAGGGTGGTCACGAGAGTTTAATTAAATGTCAGACAGTGTACTGTACGTAGAATATCTCTATATTAATCAGATAAAGTGACAAACATCAAGAGAAGCCAATCCACAGATTACCCGTCTTCTTACTTTTCGTTTGATTAGTGGCAATGACAAGGTCAGTGGCCAACTTTGTGTCAGAGTTGTTTAAGCCACACAAAGGCCTCCGACTTGGCTTAACGGCTGCCGCCCATGACAACAACCGGGATCGACGATTTTACGTGCCCTCCGTAGCACCGATAGTCTTAAAATACCACTCTGCGCTTACCTATCCATAGACTGACCGTACCAAGCGTTGCTTAACCTCACCGATCATCACGTGCTACTGGCTACCCGTAATATGCTGTAGATAATTATTATAACTATTTATTATTTAAAGCAATACTAGAGTATTGGGTCTTATAAGGTCTTATTTGAATAATCCACGATATTTTGCAGGCGCCTTGGTAAATGCTAAAGATGATGTAGGTACCTTATACAAAAATAATCTGACAACAATAGTATTAATCCGTGTGGTGCCGCCTACGAATAGCACAAACCCATCTCATCCCGTGGGTGTCGTAAAAGGCGACTTTGGGATTAGCCGGAGAATGGCCAGCAGCGTCCTTCGATTACATTAAAACTTAACTGCGATCGCCAACCCGTGGCGATTATGACAAAACCCCCTAATGTGTACACAACACACCCATATTGGTCGTTCTGCTGATCTTTGGGGGAGGTCTATGTCCAGCAGTGGACTTTATTCGGCCGGAACGATACGAGTATTAATCCGTTTCTTTTCTATTCTATGTATAATATATTCGTTTAGTGAAACTAAAAATGGACGATGTTACCGAACGGCACCGTTGGGCCATCTTAAGCTGGATATTTCAAATTTTGACAGGTACAGAGCTGTTTGAGCTTAATCGTTTATGGCCGAAGTCTACTCGTGACCACGGTCAATGCAACTTGATCGAAACGTCGAGGTTAGTCAAAATATTATTTTGATATTAATCTGTGCGCGAATAGAACCGATATTATCTTAAAATCATGTATTGAATTCGCGAAAGTTTGTGACGAAGTCATTCTTCATCTTCATTTCAATCAACCTCTTTCATGACTTCATACCTTTTATTTCCATCACTGTCCACTTCACGATTCATTCTTTATTCAAATCAAAATTCGAATTTAGTATTGTGGTGTCAAATCGTTCCTCATATTTTAATCATTATCATATTACATTCGATTCTGAACGCTAGTGGTTCGACACACAGCTGTTGCTCAGACAAATAGTCTCCTGCAATATTACAATTACTTATTTTTAATTAGCTTAAATTGTGATAGTAAGCTATATTTAAAAAATATAAACATCACCATGAAGTGTTAATTGAAGTTGTGAATATCAGTACTCGTATACCATTATAACAATATATATGATACGTATCATTCAATATCATTAACTGAACTCCGTTTGCTGCTGTGGAGAGAGCCTCCTAGTTAAGCTGAGGAAGGCAACACGGAGGGAGGCACTCCGCGACAAGTTTAAGAATTTCTCTTGCTGATATGATGATGATGATGAGAACCACACTGCGCTTATGGGTAACTTATTATACCGTGATGGTACTGGGCCGTGACCTCGCGCCCTACGTGCCTAGTGTGATGAAAAAATAAAAAAATGATTATAACTAGCATAGGTAGGTGTGCAACTGTCACTCATCATTTCAGCCGTAAAACGTCCACTGCTGGACAGAAGCCTCCCACCTTTGCCAAAACGACCGGTATGGTTTTATGTTGTGAGCCTATTGCGGGGTTTTGCCATAATCTCCACGCTTGGCAGACGGGTTGGCGATCGCAGTTGAGTTTTAAATATGCTCGAAGGACGCTGCTGCCCATCCTCCGGCTATTCCCATAGTCGCCTTTTACGACACCCACGGGATGAGACAGGGTGGCGGTATTCTTAGCCGACATCACACGGAAACAACAAACACTGATTATAATATATCTACTTATATATTAATACGTGAAAAGAAAACTTTGAACCTCTATTCAAGCATAATTGCGCGCACGGAATAGTGTGAGATTCAGCATAGGAGTCCGGCATACCCCTCTGCCCTTTCCCGGGGCGGAGGAAGTACATACAAGTATTTCCACAGGATCAATAAAAAAAATAAAAAAATAGCTTGTTTACTCATTTGTGCTCCTCTGGGCCTCAACGTCGCGTAGCTGAGTCGGTGTCGCGTCGGCTCGACTCGTGTTATAACTAGATATATAATTGTAAACTGTATAGGTACTTAATAGTAAAATATAAGCTGTATTTTACGGAAGCTCATCCACTGCTACAAACTCACAAAAACATCTATATAGAGCGAGAATTTCGGAGGTAACCTGTCGTATGTTAGAAAAAATAAACAAAGTGTACGTATACGAATAAAGAATTACGAAAAAAAACCCAGAGGACTCGTCGAGCTACTCGTAGTCGCTGTCTAACTTCCGCCCCGCATGCTAAAACGAGACAGATAGCAAACCGGTTGGAAGCAGCTAAGGTTTATAGGTAAAACTCTTCGATCAACAATAGTACTGTTGATCGAAGGTAATATTACAACATTAGGGATCCATCACCGTTCATTCTGTAGTGAAGTCGTAATTACACAGTACGCAAAAAAGGTACGTTAGAGTTGTTGGCACCACCATCAAATCAACATCATCGTGTTTTTGTTGCACCGTTAAAGCGGCAGTTTTCTTTTATGTGGAAATATGAGAGCATTCTCTAAGTCGCAAGTCTTGAGCAAAGACCTTTGATATTGTCATTGTGAATGACATTATGTTCATCTGGGGCATCCATTCAGCCAGAGGACGTCCACTGCTGAACAAAGGCCCAGAATAGAACAAAGGGGGAGCCCATAGATTTCTGCGTGTCATCATTTTGGGGGAAATCTGCCAGTACTCAACATGCTTGGCGGGCGGGCTGGCTTAGCGAAGTATGGCTACAGTACAACAGATGGAGTGCTGCTGCCCCTCTCGTTTAGAGTCCATTAGTCGCTTTTTTGAGGAGTTGATTGTTGAGTTGTGATAGTCTGAATCCGGACACTAGAATGGCATCATTCGATTTCCAGAAATCGAAACGTACAGTAAAATGACTATGTCAGGCAGTTTGCAGGAATCGATTCACTACGTGGTGTGGCGAAACCGCGTCCGTGCGGGTTCCTATGGCTACCTCACGATACGGTTGATGCTGTTACATACACTCACCACTCACGTTTATTTGTGATCTATCACAGGACAGCGCCGATTTATACGGAAGCCGTATGTTTATGTTTGCTCGTAGAACTGATGGCCGTTGGGGCACAAAGGTTCTCGAATGGAGACCGCGCACCGGAAAACGCAGAGTGGGACGACCTCCAACGAGGTGGACAGACGACCTGGTGAAGGTCGCTGGGAGTCGTTGGATGAGAGCGGCATGTGACCGCTCGTTGTGTAAATCTAAGGGGGAGGCCTTTGTTCAGCAGTGGACGTCCTGTGGCTGATATGATGATGATGATGTTTATGAAAAAGCTCTAATGGGCCAATAAAATCATCCAATTCCAATTTTAGTTTATGGCTCCATCAGTTTGTCGAGAATTAAGTCATCACTGTGAAGAATTCAACCGACTTATTTTATAAATATGTAAACATTGATTAATCTAAACACCGTACAAGGTTGCCTTCTTCTTCTTCTTCTCTTAAATTATGGCTTCTGTAGATTATCTTCCACAATTTCGCCAATGTCATGTAATAAGGCAACGATGGACGATGTTCAAGTTAATCAATTCTGTGTTATCAACGTTGTTCGGTGTTCAACTTGTTCAAAACTTAATTTATGATACATAAGGAGAACCACAATTTTTCTTCTCTGTATCGTTCCAATTTTAGTATATGTACTGCCGAAGCAAGTAAGCCGTAGCAACGTTGGTCGTTGCCTTATACTTGACATTGGCGAAATTGTGGCAAGTATTCCACAGAGGCCATAATTTAAGAGAAAAAGAAGAAGAGTGCTGTCAAAAACAGAAACTGTCATTGGTTATTATTGTCAACATGGTGTACGTTAGGTTTTTTATGTGTTTTATTATTTTAATTATTTTACATCGGGCAAATAGTTCCCTTCTATCAAGGTTCAGGTACCCGAACGAGTATATTGCCTCACCTGAAAGCATGCAGCTGCCCGACGACTTACCTGAGGACTTATACGAGAGTCTGGTAAACGAGCGGCCAGAGCTAAAGCCGATATTACAACCCTTAAGACAAACAAAAATACGACATCTTCAGATGCCTTACCTTAGGAAGACCACCGTCCCCGTTACTGGATCAGATTATGACAGTGAGTACGACTACAGAAACAAGGGTACGCCCACCGAGGACTACGACGAAGGTGACAACACTATAAGTAGAACTGCACGCTACACTTACGAACCACAGGAGTCGGATGAGCTGAACGCAACGAGCGAAGCAATAACTACGAACAGTTTGGACAATTCCTCTCGCATGCTGCCATTTATAGGTGGTAGCAGGACTAATGACAGCCGTAGGGCATTTTTATGGGGCTCTGATTCCTTTAGCGGATATATAATGGCACGTTGTTATTACTGTAACGGATATAATAAGGAGATTCCTATTACCCCGATATGTCATCAAGCTTTCGCATCGCAGGACAGCCGTATGAGAACCACAAAGAGGTTTTTCCGCGCGGTTTGTCGGTGGAATGAACACGAAAACAAGTGGAGAATTATGCCATATAATTGGAAAAATGAATACACTTACGAGTATCATAAAGGTTTAAAGAGGGAGTATGCGGGTCGATACACTGGAGGGTGCTACAAGAGGTTTACGGATGTTGGAGAGGTGTACACTTCGCGAGGTTGTCGAAGGAAATGGCCGATAAGTGATAGTCACTTTGCCACCCATAGATTCGTACGTTTGGAAGTACTCATGTACGGCATAAGAGATGGATGCATAAGCAGTCCTCACGCATCCTTGACTCCATTCGCACGGTCCATTTCACTATACGTCCGCTACCACGTGTGTGTATGCAGAGGTAGATACTGTAACAAAGCCATTGGTAACAACATTTCTATGTCTATTTTATTCGTAGCTGTATTATGTATAATTATATTTTCATAAAATAATCTTTTTGCTTTTTTGCCTATTAAGATTCCGGTACATAGAACACGAGTTGGTAGTGGCACGGGCCCGCACAGCTCTATCTCTAATCAGACGACGTTAGACTGGAAGCAATAATTAAAAACAAAAAAACTTGCTTCTCGCATACATCTCGATGGAGACGCGGTTGCTTAACCAGACAATTGGCGAAGCGAAAATAGCCTCTAGCCTAACTGAAAGCAACTAGTCGCTCTTTTACTGTAGTGACTGACCACGCAGAATGTAGATAGAGATACCTTTTATTTATTTTTATTGGATATTCAGTGGATAATCTCCATGATTTCCTTCGCCTCGGGGAAGGGCGAAGGCGAAGGGGTATGCCGGACTCCTATCGGCTAAAACCACTGGAGCGATCATCTTCGGTACCGAAGGGGGCTCCAGGTCCTTGTAAGATTACACTAGAGCCCTCCATCCCCCAGGTACTTTTCAGATTATAAAGGATCCCCCCAAGCACACACGCACACGGCGGCACGTGACTGCGTGCACGCTGCCGTATTTTTTTTAATTTCCACCAAATGTCCAAATATTTTTATTCATATAAATAACTTCAAAACTGACGGATTTTAATACAAAAGTTCACCCTCAGTTTTACGCCCTTAAGGGGTGAATTTGCAAAAACACTGAAATATGTATTTCTTTATTTTCAATTAAAAAGCTAAATACAAATGTTCATAGATCTGGCTTCAAAAATAACGGTTTATCCATACAAATTTTCACCCCCTGTTTAGGGGTAGAATTTTTAAGAACACTGAAACATGTATTTCTTTATTTTTAACCAGAAAGCCAAATATCAATTGTCTATATCTAACTTTAATAATGTCGGAGTTTCATACAAACTTTCAACCCCTATTTTAACCCTTTAGGAGTGGAATTTCTAAATGTCGTTCCTTAGTGGATGCCTGCGTTATAAAATCTACCTACGCCAAAATTTCAAGTTTCTAGTCCCAGTAGTTTAGGCTGTGCGTTGGTATGTCAGTCAGTAAGTCAGTTTCTCTTTTTATATATATAGACTAGCTGGGACACGTGGTTTCACCCGCCGTTTAATTTAAAAGAAAGTGGATTATTATTTATACATAATTCAGAGTACTTCGGCATAGACACTTGACATAGAGTATGTATATATATATATGTATTAGATTTCATTGGTTTTTATTTTTTGCACGGAGCCCTAATTATTTTACTAAAATAAAAGGAAGCCTAAGTTATTCCTTATACCATCCGCTATCTTCCAGTGAAAGTCCCGTAGAAATCGGTCTAGCCGTTTCGGAGATTAGCGGGAACAAACAGACAGACAAAAAAATTACAAATAGCTTTTTGTTGTACCGTATATACTTTCCTATGCATTTAGTAAAAAGCTGTTATTTTGACATTACAAACAGATAATTCAATTTTATTTTAGAAAAATAATGAGTGTTCCGCGCAAAAAAAAAAACTCTTGCAATCCAATTTATATATTCTATGACAATTGTCTATGTCGAAGTACTCTAAATTTCTTTTAAATTAAACGCGGGTCAAACTGCGGGTGCTAGTTAACTAATATAATTAAGAGCAGTGCATAGGTAAGGTACCTATATAAAATTAGGCGTTTTCGTCATGTCAGTTATTTATTTATTTAATGTATTGTTATTAGAACCACCGTAGACCGTACGCGTATTATCTTCCATGACAAGTATCTGGGACTCGTCCTCAACAGCCGGTGGAACTTCGTGCCGCATTTCCAGCGGTTGGCACTTTCGCGGCTGCTGCCCTGTTTGGGCGGCAATGTCTCCTGCCGAAGGCTTTACGTGGGGTCGTGAGGTCCATGTTCCTTTACTGGGCCTCAGTGTCACCGAATTCCCTGAGGACCCTCAGCATTGCTGTACTGCGACGGTCACTGCGAGCAATGGGCCTCAGGATGTTATTGGGATACCGTACGGTCTATGAAGCGGAGAGCCTCCTTGCCAGATCACCAACCTTGAATCTTGAAGCGACAGCCTTCGCGTCTCTATTCAGCGGTACGGGGGGCGCTAAGTCGGGGCGAACGCCAGTACCTCGAGAGATAGAAATACAATGGTCGGAGCTTTAGTAGATCCTCGTGGCGAAATGAAAGCGACGCTTGGTGCTGTGTTGTACAGGGCACGCCGCGATAGAGGCGGTAAGATCCGTCATGGAGGAATGGCTAGAGAGGTGGCATGGCGCCCTCACCTTCCAGATGACGCAGGTACTCTCTAACCATGGGTGTAGGGAAGTATCTGTGTCTGTACGGGTAAGGTACATGCAAATTATAGTCTTGATAGAGTTTGATTGATATATTAATGTTAACCACAGAACATGACAAAGAATATGAAAAATTGATACTGATTGACAAGCGGCGAAGAAAGTCTTATTCTATACTATTGCCCGAAGCATTGATTGATTGCAACTACTCACGGGTTTCCCTCGATACGTTGAGTATATTTCAATGCGCGTCATGTCAGCATAAAACTTAAACTAATGGCATGTACGGATTTGCTCGTACAGTGTCAAATAGGCCGAGAAGAGGCGCCTGGTTGTCATCACTACAGATACTCCATGGAAGACACGGCGCAACACCCGTTGCAGGAGTGCCCCAGCTTGAGCAATATGAATTAATGAGAATAAATGATTTACCTATTGCAATCCTGTATGGTGCGGTGTCCGGACTAAGAATATAGCACTACTCCATCTCCTCGCATGGAGGTCGTAAAAGGTGACTAAGGTACTCTTACAGCGCCCATTTTGATGAAGTTTATGTAGAAATTCCACTGGACACCAATAAAAAAAAAATGTAGCATGGTGGAGTTCGAGTTAATTTATGTAATCATCGGATAGGAGAACTAGGTCAATAAAATAAACCAACACAATAAATATCCTGCCATTATCTTACAAACACTACTCTAAAATGATCTTTAAGTAATGGAAACGTTCTGGCAATAGATTCGTTTCAGGGTAAAGTAACCGAGACAGGTACTTACGGTGATATATTATATATGATATGAATAGCTATTGTTGTTCCTGACAGGAAAATATGCCTTTTTCTAGCAAATTGATAAGGCAAAAATTATATCCTGGGAAACTTGTGATGTAGACATTACACAACATAATTGTATCCATACAAAAGTAAGCTTCTAATGACTTAACTGCTTGATAATACGAGGGGAATCACAGTTTTAATAGCTAGTAACACACAAAAAGAAAGAGGTCATACACACTTCAAAACAGGCAACAACAGCTGCTGTCGGGCCCAGCAGTACCTTTTCGTCTGGAAATTGACGTTATATTAACGCTCACTCCTTTCACACATCCATCACGAATGCTGCTGAGCTCGGCTATGAGGATGGCCTCAACACTTTTCAATCTTTATATAGATGATAAAGATTCTTTATAAAGATTGAAAAGTCTAAGAGTCTATGTTTCAGAGAGAAAATCGGATCATTTTACTTGATTGGCATAGTAATAAAATATAATGTAGAGAATTTCAGCAAGTGTCCCTAAACCTTGGAGAGGTCAAGGAAACATGTGTCTTCTCGCAAACGGTTTGTGGAAATGTGGCTGCTGAACCGGAAATTTCTGGCGAAGCCACAAGAGGCCTTCAGCCAGGCTTAAAATCAAAATTATTAACTAAGCAACTGCTACTAAGGGGACCCTGCGGGACTCGAAACTCGGCTTAGGGCGTTGCTGAAGGGTACAAGCTATTATAATTTAGGGGACAGCTGACTGAATTCTTGAGACTCTAAGAACCACTTTCTGTTGATAGTCCAGGTTGAAAACCGAACTGTGCACCATGAAGATTTAAAAACAATTACAAACCGAACAATGTTGTTAGGCGTACTTAACGCCATGTGACATTCTCAACCAGTCAACATTTGGGTTAAGAAATAAATCAATAGAGTGTACAAAAACAGTAATAATTACATTATAAGTTATTTTTTATTCATACAAATCTACATACTATAGGTACAGTAATAGCAAATAGATTCGCAAGGACCGAGGTGCTTCTCGGCGATGTCTGGGCCCAGCATATAGCCAACAAAATAGATCAGATAGGTACCTACTGTAAAATACATAGTTTAAATATAGTAAGTACAATACGTAGTTATAATATTTTATTAATCATTATAACAATGCTCGTAATTGTCAATTAGGATTGCAACAATTTCAAGTAGTATTCCCGAACTTTGCGTTTGAAGGAAAATTGACTTGATTGCTGAGACATTGAAGGAATTAGAAATAAAACCTGTACGGTGAGAACAAATCTGTGGAATCTAGTGGAATCAAATCTCGCCAGTACGCAGGTTACGGCTGCAAGAATTATCCAAAACTAGGAAATATCTTTGAGATAATACACAAGATAAGCACAAGGAACAATGGAGAAGAGGATACAAAGAGATCGGAGGGATCTCTTCTGATGGATAAGCGGCCATTTAAACTGGGAACTTCGTAATATGTGGTGATATTTCATCATTTCAGCCGAATGAAGTCCACTGCTGGACACAGGCCTCCCCCAAAGATCACCACAACGACCGATATGGTTGTGTTGTGGGCTCATTGGGGGGTTTTGACATAGTCGCCACGCTTGGCAGACAGGTTGGCGATCGCAGTTGAGTTGTTAATGTCCTCGAAGGACGCAGCTGCCCATCCTCCGGCTAATCCCTTAGTCGACTTTTAAGACACCCACGGGAGGAAATGGGGAGGTGATATTCTGAGCCGGCACCAGGTGATATTTACGAAGTTCAAGATGAAACGAATGTAGTTTTTCAGAAGTCAATCTAATTTGTTCAGAGGATCATGGGATAAATGCGAGTAACAAACATCCACTTAATCAATTACAGGAAGCACAAGATACTGGACCAGAAGGGTTTTAGTAAGATGGTAGAAAATGTTTAAATCTATAGAGATCGCAGTGTGGCGAATGACATTTGCTGTGACATTTCACCAATGTAAAAAATAATGATGATTCAGCTATTATGGGGTATTTGATTGGGAAATATTTATAAAATACAATACAAACAGGTTATCATGTGGGCGTTCTCGTGTGAAATCGTTAAAATGACATTCTAAATGCAAATTACATTGAGATAACAAAGTAATTATAGGTATTTTAAATGTAACGAATGTTATGTAAAGAGGAATATTAATAAATATTAAAGCTTAACATTTACATAACCAGAAGTGTAACGTAAACATGCCACAAAAAACAGATTGCAGAACATGTTATCAAAAATGAACAACACGCAAAACATAATCGTTCCAAGAATCGTTGCCGATTGTGAGGCCTCGCCTTTACAATGGCAAGCTAAGATACAGTACAGTGGCGACAGTCAGTCTGGCAATGCCGGAGACAGAGATAGACATAAACATTGATAGTAGGAAAAACAAAGATGGCAAACACATAGCAACAGTACACGTAATGCATGCTATCTCGCTCTAAAGTCAGGTACTGAAAGGGATAGAGACAGCGGCACATGTTTTTGATGCTGATGACCTTCAAACGTCTCAACATCTATTTAAAAGTATAATTATTAATGTGATTATATGGTATTAAAACGGAGAATATTTTAAATTTTTTATCGGTGTCCATTGGAAGTTCTACATGCAACTTCCTTAGCCCCGGGGAAGGGCGAAGGGGTATGCCGGACTCCTACTGGCTAAATCCACTGGAGTGGTCATCTTCGGCACCGAAGGGGGGCTCCAGATCCAGAGCCGTCTATTGCACACGCCTTTAGGCACCTCATGGAGGGGTTGACTGTAAAGCGGTCGTAAAAAGGACGCCCCCCCCCGGGCACCTCTCGGAGAAGATTGTAAAGGATTCCCTAAGCCTCGAAAACGGAGAATATACTTACGGTACACGATATGAGATATACATAGTACAATTATATTAGCGACAAAAATATAACAGCGAATTTGAAAGGTACGATATATTTAATTAATTATGTATGTATTCTAAAAACACGATGCTCACGCTTAGTTCTACCCTGTCTTGTGGTTGTAAAAAAGCGTGGAGTGCTTGATATCAGTTGTGGTAAATATTATTGTAAATATTTGTAAAATTAGCGTCATCGTGAAAATGTTTGATAAAGCACCCCACGCTTTTTAACAAGAAAATATATTTTTTGTTAATCACTCTATTGTTATTTTAAACTTATTGAAAACTATTTCCTACTTTTTAGTTCGGTTATCTACAAAAGCGTGTTTAAACTATAATTTTTGTTTGCATATGGCTGAATGTCCATGTTGCCTGTGCATAGTCTCAATAACTCCGGGTGGTAATTATTTACCCAAGCATCTTCCTTTCGACGTTTAAGTTAACAAATTCTCCCTCCATTACGGATAAAATTGTCTGAAGAGTGAGACACTATTCGAGTCTCATCGCACTCTTGCCGTGGAAAATTGAATCGACATCTTATAGAGGTATTATTTTTTGTCAAAGTTTGTGTATATCGATGAAATTGTAATTTTTTCCGGGTATCAGAGATGAAAAGATCGCTAATCCTGAGGATCCTGGCGAGGATAATGGGACAAATTATTGCATTATCATCGGTCCTTGATAAGTGTGCGAAGTTTTCAACCTATCCGACGTCTAGGAGGGGATGAAAATCGAGTTCAAAAAATCTGTGACATAGTCATAGATACATACCAAGCTAAAAAAACGTTTTAAAATAGACAACCAGCTATCAGACAGATAAATCGGCCGAAATAATTATTTATTTATTTTTATTCGGTAGGTAGTTATTAGACGGCTAATAAATAAAGTTACCTACTATTTGAGCACAAAAAACGTACTATTTTTAACCGACTTCGAAAAGGAGGTTCTTAATTCGATGCGTTTTTTTTAAATGTATGTACACCGATTACTCCGAGATTTGTAGATCTATTTGAGCAATTCTTTTTTTAACTGGTGCAGTATGCTTTCGGGTTGGTCCCATATAAATTTCATTACATTTATTTTACAATTACTCCGATTCCGCATTGTTATTTTGGGACTTAATTCTTTGTCACGGGGATCTCATTTTTGTACCAATTTAAATTATTTAAACTCAACTTTACTTGCTATTTGATTATATGAGTTTAAATTGTACCATTTCATGTTTCATCAAATGCTTAGAAAATAAATTATTTTAAGACATACGGCCGGCGACTTAACGCCACTTATGTCGATTGAGAATGATGGCATTCAAGGACTATTCCAACAAAACGATAGATGATGACTGGATGACTACGGAACCCACTTTATGCTTGATCTGTCACGAACTTTACAGGTTCTTAAACTTTTTGGCATTCCCCACAACACGCATGGCGGATCAACCTGCCTATTACAGTAAAAAAACCATCACCTGCCTTCATTTGTCAAATATCTTTTATATTTCGGCAGTTAGGGCAGGTTGCCAACACTCGCGGGATTACGTTAAAACTATTTAAAAGATATTCTGCAGGTAACCATGCCTTATTTATGTCTGCAAACGAAATTTGACTTTATACTTTTATTAATACGGTTTAATTCGGGTTACTAGTGTTATTTAGTGAGTCTTTGAGGTTAAAAAAGGCTATGATAGATTTTGTTCTTTTCCCTATTATGATAGAGTCCGGATTTATTTGGCGTTACATTACGGCCCACTCCAAATTTTTTGTTGACTTAGAAAAACAGCTTTTTTCGCTGACACCCTGTCGATATATCACGTCCGTGACTGCGTCTATTGTCGAGATTTTTTTAGGTTTTTGTGGATACTTTTATGCGGACACACCTAAGGCATTTTTTGTATATCTAACACACCGTTTGTTAAAGTCTAAAATTAGAACAAAGAACACGTTTATTGAAAAATATAGTAATTTGTACGTTTGGTTACACACGAGCTTCGTAGCCTGAAGTGCGAACAACATACTGTGACCACCAATCTGAAAGAGGAAAGAAAGAAAGAAAACGTTTCGATTTCTACGCGCAGATGACACACATGACTTTAAACTAGACTTTCTACAGCAAATATAATAATAACTTCATAAATAGAACAATGCGGGACGTCATTTCCCCGAAACTGTTTACCGCTGCGATGGAGGATGCCTTCAAGCTACTGCAGTGGAAAGGATTCGGCAATAACATCAATGGGGAGTATATATATAGACGACATCGTAGTCATGACAGAATCGCTGCAAGAGCTCAGCACAATGATCGGTGATCTCAACACAAATTCCCAACAGGTAGGCCTTAAAATG
The DNA here is from genome assembly GCA_947459985.1 of Diloba caeruleocephala. NCBI lineage: Eukaryota > Metazoa > Arthropoda > Insecta > Lepidoptera > Noctuidae > Diloba > Diloba caeruleocephala. Next base: position 428,159 of record OX381620.1, on the reverse strand, counting down.
AATATGGGCCAGACGAAGGTCATGTCAAATGCCCATGTCGTGCCCATCCCAATATCCGTTGGGAGCTCTGTTCTCGAAGTTGTTGACAACTATGTCTACCTGGGCCGAACTGTCCAGTTAGGTAGATCTAACTTTGAGAAAGAGAACAATCCTCGAACAATTCCCGACCGATCGTTTTGAAATGTTTACACATCGTTGTATTCATACATGGGCATGTTTTTATTCAATCAGAAATCAGGTTTCAGAATCAAAATCATGTTGTAATTACGTGCAGTTAGCCACAGAACGCGTAGCAGGGTAAAACTAGTAAGTATATAGATTTCAAAGTAAAATTACACAAACATCAAAACTCAACGTAACACAGTTGCAATCCAAAATAATAGTTTTGACGCCATTATTTAGTACGAACAAACAAACATTACTCTATGAGGCAAGCTCCCGTATTAAACGTGCTAAAAGCGTTTATCACTTGTGGAACGAGATGCAGCATCCATTTGAATTACGTTAGAGGAAGACGACGATACGCCGGGATGCGCAGGAGTGTTTTTTTAGGTCACGGGTTCAGTGATCGCGAAATGCGCTGCACATGTGATTATGGGAGTTTTAATGGTGTTTTTTAAACTTTGTAGTGTGGTTTATTGCTGCGCGTTAGAGATAGCTTTGAGATAATTGTTATACCTAATTGTTTTCTTCTGTCTAAAGACTTCGATGATATAGCAATATGTCAGTATCTACACTTACGTAGAATATATGCATATCTATATCTTTTCTGAGTTACGTTTGTAGATAAAACGTTGTAGTATCGACATATATACACATTACATACATTATGAACCTGATTGTGATCGGATGAATGGAAAGTGATTTTGTCAGAGTGTTTGGAGTACTGTGAGAAGAATGTGTGAATGTGTGTGTAGCTGTAATGTTCCGATATTATATTATGTAATTCAGTATTTTTATGTTTAGCAAACCTTTTAATTTTTTATTATCGCGCCTATATTTATTTTTTTGACATTACTTTATATTAATATGCATTTATTTCATTGCTGTTATTGTACATACTTAGAAATTAATTACTGTAATTGGCCACGGCCGTGTAGTTAATTGTATTTGAATTTGAATTTGAATAATAACAGCCGAAAGATGTTCACTGCTGAACAAAGAACTGTCTCATAGATTACCACAATTATTGTGTCATCGTTTTGGCGAGAATTCGCCAGTACTAGCCGCGCTTGGCAGACGGGTTGGTGAGCGCAGAATGGCTGCAGTTCCACAGAAAGGACGCTGCTGTCCATCCCTCTGATTAGATGGAGTGGTGCTATATTCTTAATCCGGACACCACACGGATCGACGATTTATTACTTTCTACGTGTAGTGCGATTCCCTAAGTTAACGGTGAGATTCCAATTTGGTATTCGCTAATACACGGTTGAAGCTATTCAACGACACGTTGCAGACGGTGAGCAATTTATCAAATGGTTTTCTCTCCACTGTTGCAAAGATGTATAGCTGTTCGACCTCAGGGAATTGCACTGCTGAGCTGCAGATGCCACGTGCGTGTGTGTTTCAAAATGTTATTTCATCATTTCGGCCGAATGAAGTCCACTGCTGGACACAGGCCTCCCCCAAAGATCACCACAACGACCGATATGGGTGTGTTGTGGGCTCATTGGGGGTTTTACCATAATCGCCACGCTTGGCAGACGGGTTGGCGATCGCAGTTGAGTTGTTAATGTACTCGAAGGATGCTGCTGCCCATCCTCCGGCTAATCCCTTAGTCGACTTTTACGACACCCATGGGAGGAGATGGGGTGGTGGCATTCTGAGCCGGCACCACACGGCAATGTTATTTATTCATTTATTATTATTATTTCAGCCTACATACGTCCATTGATCGACACAACGACTCTCTAGTGTTGTGCTGTTCAGGCTCTCAATGGGGGATTTTCCTTAATCTCTACACTTGGCAGGCGGGTTGGCGATCGCAGTTGATTTGTAAATGTAATCGAAGGACGCTGCTGCCCGTCCTCAAGTTAATCACGCAGTCGCCTCTCACTGCACCCACGGGTAGAGATGGGGTGTATCTAAATGTTTTATGAGGATCATTGAATTGTATAATGTACTACGAACTAGAAGCGACACGACAAATAAATTCCGTGCACCTCACGCGTGGAGGAGCGGTGAAGGCGCGCCCAGCAAGCGTCAGATATGTCTGAGAAGTTGCGGTCCACTGGACCGCAAAGCGTGGGATGGCAAATTTCATCGCGGTATCTGCTGTATTACGTAGTACATTATACCTCAATGATGAGGATAGGATTTTAATATGTCTATTATTTTTATTCACATTATTGAGCACCGTTGGTTAGCTAGCATGCGGCACAAGGGGCCCATCGTAGCAAGGCGTGAGATTTTTAACGGTTTTGACACACGTTATACTTCTATTTGTTTCCATACATACATACATATAATCACGCCTCTCTTCCGTAGGGGTAGGCAGAGACCACTTCTTTCCACTTGCTACGATCCTTACATACTTGTTTCGCTTCGTCCACTTTCATTATTCCCTTCATACTTGCTCCGCCGTCCGCCTAGGTCTACCCCTTCCAACACTTTCATTCACAGTCGCCTTATACACATTTTTCTTCAATCGTTCTTCATTCATTTTCTCGACATGGCCAAACCATCTCAGCATACCTTTCTTAATTTTTGTCACTACATCTTCTTTCAGACCACAACGTTTTCTTATCTCACTATTTCTTATCCTGTCACTCAGTTTAACTCCTATCATACTTCTTAACGCTCTCATCTCAACTGCATTAATTCTGCTTTCATGTTTCTTCTGCCATACCCAACTTTCACTTCCGTACATGAGTGTCGGAACCAACACCCCCTCATGCACAGCCAAACGAGCTATTTCCATGATTCTATTTCCACGATTTGTTTCACTGTCACGACCATAATCAGCAACAGCTTACCTCTCCCTTATATCACGCTTACGTCACTAGTGGACATAGGTTTGGTCACGCAACGCATCCATTTTCCTTTTCAAAACACCTGAAAAACCATAAAATTAAATACCTACGATTTCAGACGCACCTACATCAGCCCGTAAACGTCCACTGCTGGACTGTGGGCCTCCTAATGATCACTGCAATGAGCGGTCATCATTTCGGCCGAATGGAGTCCACTGCTGGACACAGGCCTCCCCAAAGATCACCACAACGACCGATATGGGTGTGTTGTACGGCCGAAATTAATAATCAATCCAACCCAATATCTTTGAATTTGGGATTAAGGATTATGTTTTGGTGTTAAGTGTGATTTCATAATCTCAAATCTAAAGATTTTAGATTACATTGAATATTAAATCCGTGTGGTGCCCGGACTAATAATATAACACCACTCCATCTCCTCCCGTGGAGATCGTAAAGGAGAGACGGGCACCAGCATCCTTTCTGTGGAACAGAAGCCATACTGCGCTCACGAACCTGCCTGTCAAGCGTGGTTAGGTTTTGCAAATTCCCTCCAAAATAATGACACCATTGTGGATATGGGAGCAAAGGCCTCTCAGGCATCATTTCAGCAGTGGATATGATGATGTTGATTATCTATTTCAGCTGATAGGTGACATAGCCATAATCACCACGCTTGGCAGCCCGATTGGTGATCGTAGGTTGTTATTAGCACCCCCGGGGGGGTGACCACTTTACAGTCACCCTCTCCGAGATGTGCCTATAGGCGTGGCACCAGTGGGTGGCTCTGGTGTGATCATACGAGGACCTGGAGCCTCCCTTAGGTGCCGAAGATGACCGCTCCAGTGGTTTTAGCCGGTAGGAGTCCGGCATACCCCTTCGTCCTTCCCCAGGGCGAAGGAAGTTCATGAAGAATTTCCACTAGGCACCAATAAAAAAAAAAAGGTTGTTATTAGCACACAAGAGGCCATTCTCTTGATATCAAGCCATCCCCGCCGTGTACGACTTCCATGGATGGTGATAGGTGAAGGAGGACCCTATGGTTTCAGTTATAGAATAGTTCGCCTTTAAACTACATAAAAAATATTATGTGTGTTCTCGGTAAGTGTTGCCTGTGTTTTATTTCCTAGAACCAGTATTTATAACAGTGTGAGCAGATTACGGCAAGAGCAACAGATGTTACCAGCACATAAAATTATAAACTACATCAAATAGGATTCACTCATGTAATTTGTAATGTCCATATGTAGGTCATTAAAGACTAAGGGACTCTATACCAGAGGGGTGGACAGCTAGTACACCCTGCTGTGGAATACAGCTATACTGCGCTCACCTTCCCGCTGGCCAAGCATGGTGAGTACTGGGTAATTCCCTCCAAAATGACGACAAAATTGTAGAAATTTATAAGGGTGACATTTGGTCAGTGGTGGACTTCCTTTGGCTGATGCTTTTTTTTCTTTCCTCGTGGACATAATCACGGGTACAGACTACAGGGAGTAATTAATAAAAATGGCACTATGGCACTGCAGGATCTGCATGTAACTAGAGAGAAACATGACAAGCCACAGAAACTCGTAACATGGTCGAGTGCCAACAAAGCCATCATATGTATATAGCAGCGTTCCGCCATCTATAAATATAGGTTTATTAGTTTTAGTTCCATTACAACAATGTGCGCTAAATTTAGAAGTGCAAACATTGCAGATCCGGCTTGTCTTAGCGAGGCAGGCCAGGGCTGCCCAGCACGGGAAATGACTTGAGGACACATGAAATATTTTTCTACCTCCAGATACGACTGATTGAGACTGATTGGTTAACAGAAGGCCAACATCAATGCATTGAGATGTTTGTCGCGCGGCAACAATCTATAGCAGCTCCATAAATCATGATTGCTTAGTGGTTAGGCGATCGAGATACGAATTCTCATCTCAGTTCGTACACTATTGCCTATCGAGAAAATCTCCTTATCCTGGTACCGTAGGCGTAGCAAGGAAGAGATGAGGGGGAATGACGGGGAGAAGCCCAGAAAATAAAACTGACTACTAATGAAAATACTTATAATGTGCATTACATATTGTTACTATAACAAAAAAAAAAACAGCTGTCACCGCAGAGTTAAAACAGGTGCTAAACTACTCCCCGAAAAGTGCCTGGGGGGGTGACCGCTTTACAGTCATTCCCTCCGTGATATGCCTAAAGGCGTGGCACTAATGGGCGGCTCTAGTGTGATCTTACGAGGACCTGGAGCCCCCCTTCGGTGCCGAAGATGACCGCTCCAGTGGTTTTAGCCGGTAGGAGTCCGGCATGCCCCTTCACCCTTCCCCCGGGGTGAAGGAAGTTCCATGTAGATTATACACAGGATAGAAAAAAAAGTTGCTAAACTACTAGCACAGCCTTATATTCTTGATTAGTTAAGGACCGTGGGTCCCGTCGAGTAATACACCTTTAATAACACTTACGTACTATTCAAGTAATTTACAAAAGTACTTTAAATAACTCTTTCGATGATGCAAGTATATATATATATCGCGACATTCACACACAAGCATACAGTAATTGCGTACTGGACTATTACACAAACTAAAATTTTATTATAGAATCAACAGTCAATCATAGTTGTGTCTTAGGATACGATCCGTCTCGAAGGACCAATTATTTGAGCTGACATTGGTCCTTAAGTCTAGCGATGAGTGTTTCGTTCGCTGTTGAACAGCCCTGTAGATGTCCGGCACAAGGTGACCGCTGGCTGTGCCCTCTGAGTCCTGAAAGTCATGGAAACTGCCACGCTTATTAGAAATTAAAATAGAACGATTAAAACTTGATTTATCATCTTATTTGACGATCCATTTGACAACTGGATTATAAAGGACAAAATCAACCATTATCGGGGCCTGATAAAGTTATATCAAAGTATTGGAGAGTATTCATCAAGAGAACTATAACAAGAGGAAGCAACTTGATAGAATGTTATACACGAAGAAGAAAATGGAAAAAAATCGCTTGGCACGGTTCATGAAAGAGCAAAATTGGACTTCAGGGGTGGAGGCCTGGTGATCTGCTATACAGGCTTCAAGCCTACCTAGGCACCAGTCCCCCACAATAAATTATATAATACTGTAACTACTATTGGGTTTTTTTGCAACTTTTTCATTATTGTGTTAAGTAATAAATAAAATAAATTTCATTTTGTGTTTTTGATGCTGTGTTTAACGGTCAGCCATAAGCTACATATCTGTTCCGTGCGGGATCAAACCCGCGACGTGAGGCAGGAAGCCAATTACAGAACCACTGCGCCAACCACACCGTCAAATCATCGCGTGACTTGATTAGTCGTAATATGATTCGGTTATGCTGTCAGTGCATTCCAAATGAATATTCACTTAACATTACAGATCCATATCGAGAAATGCATTTCAACACATTACAAAATTAATAGTTCATTAATAGTAAACTGTGGAAACACTCAGTTACCAGAAAGTTATTTCAGTATATTGTGTAACGTTATCGAATGCTCTCTAATAAATCATCATCATCATCATATCAGCCACAGGACGTCCACTGCTGAACAAAGGCCTCCCCCTTAGATTTCCACAACGAGCGGTCACATGCCGCCCTCATCCAACAACTCCCAGCGACCTTCACCAGGTCGTCTGTCCACCTCGTTGGAGGTCGTCCCACGCTGCGTTTTCCAGTGCGCGGAATTTATTTAATTTATTCTTCCCCTCTAATAAATACCCAGCTGAAAATAATATTGCGGTGCACGGCACTCCTCTCAGCAAATTCTTTGAGCCGGTGGATGTAGAAACTTCACCTTAGCTCTGCAGCAAGTGTTTTTTTTTTTTTGTTGGGTTGCTCGCATACATTTCTGGGAAATGTGGTTGCTTAACCGGTCATTTTCTGGCGAAGCCAAAAGAGGCCTCCAGCCAGGCTTAAATTTAATATTAAAAACTAAGCAACTTTCGCTAAGGGCGCCCCCTGCGGGACACGGACCTCGGCTTAGGGCCTTGCTGGTAACAAGCTATTGTTTTGGGGACAGCTGGATCGGTATTATTTAAATTGTGCTAAGGGACATTTAAAGCTACAGGCTCGGCGCGGGCCAGCGCGAGCAAGAGACGGGAGGGAGAAGTGCTAACTTGAACGGGAAGGTGACGCGGCGATAGGCCTCCGCGACGTCGGTGAGGCGGGCATCCTCGGCGGCGAGGGCGGTACAACGGTCGGGTGTTCAGTGAACGCCAGCACGTGGTGCATGGTTATCGACTGTCATAGCACTCACTGATCGACCTGATCGTAAACGATCGGTGCTGTTAACACTATACTAAGATTCTTTTTTTTTCGTTTGGTTGTTGGCCAATATTTTGTCAGAGTTGTTAAGCCGCTAAAAAGCCTCCGATTTGCTTTATCATCATCATCATCATATCAGCCAAAACTCGTCCACTGCTGAACAAAAGCCTCTCACATAAGACGACAGGTTAAATACCGTGTGTCGTCATTTTGAGGGGAATTTGCCAGTACTCACCACGCTTGGCAGGTGGGCTTTTGGGAGTGCAGAATGGCTACTGCTTGTTAGAGTCCCTTAGTCGTCTTTTACGACATCCAAGGGAGGAGACGGAGTGTGCTATATTCTTAATCCGGACACCACACGGATGCTTTAATGACTGCTGTCTAATGATGACAACTGGAATCGATGATTTTTCGTCTCCTCCGAAGCACAGAGACGCTCAGTTCGAATATCACTATGCGATCTCCCATCCGATGACTGCACGCGCCGAGAATTGCTCAACCTGAGATTGTAGATAAAGATGCGGTAAGTATTGTTTATTTTTTAAACTGTGACCACATTGATATGTCTTCTGTCTCGTGGGTAGGTACAATTTCCAGACATACATTTCACATGCATCACCACCCAGATCCGACACAACCATCTGGATCACACAAATATTTCTTCCGTGCAGGAATCGAACCTGCCATACGTAGCGCAAAAAGCTAATCGCTTAGCCACTGCGCTAACCGTGGCCTCAACCTTGCTTACAGTAGTTGTCATTATTATCACAAAGCCTTTTCACTTGTTGTTCGTCCAGCTCAGTATTAGTATGTTACCAGACCCCGCGGGCTGATGACCTAAGTCGCAGACGCTTTGCAACAGACGTAAATTGCTCCAACGCCGCTGTCAAACGTCAATTTGGTATTACCTATTTGCCGATAGCGACTAAACAGGCGAAGATCTGTGACGCGCCTCTGTCCGATAATCAATGAACTAAAAACGTTCATTATTTTTAGTTCCACTGGTGGATACTGGCGCTAGTAACTATGCATCTTCCACAATAGCCACAGGCGGGCGATGCCTTACGTAATACCTATTTTTTTGTTACTTTGCCACCGGAGCATCCTTGGCTGCGCGATAGCTGCAATCGCGTCTGCTGTTGCTGTTTTTAGCTAATCAGCCCGCCGGTCTTTACAGTCGCACACGGGGCTGCCACTGTCAATTTCGACGTTGACGTGCTCTCCGGGACGGCGGCTCTCCTCTGCTTCGTTGATCTGGGTCGCTTAAATTTTGTTGTTTTCATAATAATTGTTATGTGAAATAATAAACGGATTCTCCGAATTATTTGTTTACTATGAGAGCTGACACGTATACGATCGTATTTTATAATAAGAGTTCATTATTTTGAAGTGCTGTTTTATTACGGTAGGTTATGAGTTTCGAGATTATTATTTGAATTTATTTATATTGTTTTATAGATACACTTGGTCGGCTGTTTTGTATTGTGTTGTTATATATATTTAACGGTGTGGTGCCGGCTAAGAATATCACCATATCTCATCCCGTGGGTGTCATAAAAGGCGACCATGGGATTAGCCGGCGGATTGGCAGCCGCGTACTTCGAGTACATTAACACCTGAACTGCGCTCGCCAACCCAAGCGCAATGAGCACACAACTTAAACCCAGATGGCCGTAATGGTGATCTTTGAGGGAGGCCTGTGTCCAGCTGTGGACGTGTCTCAGCTGTTTTTTTAGATATATATAATTAGTACTATTTTTCGTATATTGCATTTGTTATAATAAAACACGTTTAAACGGATTCTATCGCGTATACGAGTATTTTAGATTTTTGTTTTTCCTGACGTTCCGAACACTTTGCAAGGTTCGTTCCGGCCGAATGAAGTCCACTGCTGGAAACAGGCCTCCCCCAAAGATCACTACAACGACCGAAATGGTGTGTGTTATGGGCTCATTGGGGGGTTTTGCCATAATCGCCACGCTTGGCAGCTGGGTGGGCGATCGCAGTTGAGTTGTTAATATACTTGAAGGACGCTACTGCCCATCCTCCGGCTAATCCCTTAGTCGACTCTTACGACACCCACGGGAGGAGAAGGGGTGGTGGTATTCTGAGCCGGCACCAAATGGTAACGATGGGAAACACTTTAGATTACATTACATACAACATTTATGGTACGTCTCTACTATCCGTATCAGTAACTTATCATGATACTTTTCCCATCACCCCGCTGTTAGTTAAATACATAAATACTTCAATCCATTGTAACGCCTTTATCTGACAAATTAGTAAGCAGTCATTCGAGATTCCAAAACAAACATATCTACAATTCCGTCCCCCTTGTCACGGGAGACTTCGATTGAGTCCAACGGTAACTTTTTTTTATAGATTAAACTAGCTGGGACCCGCCGTTTCACCCGCGTTTAATTTAAAAGAAATTTAGAGTACTTCGACATAGACACTTGACAAATATATATATTGGATTTTAAGGGTTTTATTTGTTTGCGCGGAACCCTAATTATTTTTTCTAAAATAAAAGTAGCCTAAGTTATTCCTTATAATATCAGCTATCTGCCAGTGAAAGTCCCGTCAAAATCCATCCAGCCGTTTCGGAGATTACCCGGAACAAACAGACAGACAAAAAATTTAAAAATTGTTTTTTGTTATAGGTAACGTAAGTAAAGTAAATATACTTTCATATGCATTTAGTAAAAAACTGTTATTTTGACATTACAAACAGACACTTCAATTTTATTTATTTGTATAGATAAACAAAGATATATCTAGTTAATATAAGAAATATACATGCCATAGATCTTTTATATCTTATCACTATATTTCCTGCATATGACTTTTAAGATCTGCTTGCATAGCTCCATAAGAAGATTAAGTAAATCAAAAGTTAAATATTCGTTAGAACACATACTCTTTTGTTTGATTATATTATAACACATCTCCAGTTTATAATGGAGCGGTGAGTTCAGACTTTAGTTCCAGCAATTTAGCGGGTGCTAATATTATAATATACGTTACCTCAGTCGGCGGCATTACACAGCTGCGATGAATCGGCTAATCGGCAACCAGCACGGCCGAGGACACGACAGCTATGAGAACTAATGAAACGCACGCGGGGAGCGCGCGGGACGGGCGGACTACTCGCATGACGACTAGAACGCCACACCGACTGTAACACGGCATTCCCGCACTGGAACTCGAACTGGATCGTCACTGGCACACGGTTATATATTCTAGTTACATAAAATCGAGTTGCGCGCTCCGTGTAATCATCAAGCCCATTAGTAGTGAGTCAATATAGCGTTCTAATCGGTTTGCGAGTTTTTCTATCGATCGCTCGAATCGTGTGAACAAGGTTATGACTTATGTAGTCGAGTTACTCGACGCCTGGCCGCGTGTTTGTTTTGCAAAATGGCGGGAACCAAGTGGCCGGAAGATGTAACAATCAAATTTGTTAACGAGTATGTTTCGCGAGAGTGTTTGTGGAACACAAACCACTTACAGTATAGAAATAAAACTGCCAGAAGCGCAGCTTATAAGGAAATAGAAAAGTCGATGGAAATTCCTCATTTCAGTGAAAAAGAAATCGCAAACAAAATAAAAAACCTTCGATCCACTTACTCGCAAGAAATAAAGAAGATCAGAGAATCAACGTCATCGGGCGCTGGAACTGATAATGTATATTTTCCAAGTTTGAAGTGGTTCTCACTCCTGCATTCAGTTCTCGGAGCCGGAAATATCGACATAATATCACCAGTTCATTTAGTAAGTACGCTTTTTTTCGTACGGGTGGAAATGCCTACCGACTTCCTACGCCCGAGGGAAGGCGGAGGAGCATTCTGGACTCTTTAAACCCCAGGGTGTGCACGTTGCGCCGGGGTCACGGGGAGCGATGTCGCAATCGACTATTTTTTGTTATCGGATTAGCGATTGGCGTAATGTTAGTAATTAATTTGGTAAGTAAGTTACTATTTAGTAATATGTTAATTTAACTGCAAGCAGACAAACCGAACAAACTAACATTCGCATTTAAATATTAGTAGGTGCACATATATGGCAGGCAAGGTTAGTTAATTAACAGATATTCTTTAACCTTTAAGATTATTTCTGGGTGGAATTATAAATGTAATGTCGGTTTTTAAAGCTTTTGTTTTATAAATAGCGTTACTAATATTAATTTAGCAAATAAAAGTGAACTATATTATCAATATATCAAGCGCGCAAAACTGATCACGTCAGCCGTCAGTCGCAATCGGGCTGTCCCCGCGTGAGTATACCTCACTTTGTTCCACTGGCACTCGCGCGTTCGACGTATGGACTTCTACGAAATATACTGCGACTACCACCACTTGATCCGGTAATTATTGATTATTATAAGTAGTAATTTTTTTTGTAAACATTAGCATTTAAGATGTTTAGGTAATTTTATGTTTAGTAAAATTATGATTTTATGTTTAATATAACGTCTTTTCGTCAACAATACCGCAATGCCTCAAGACGCAAGTCTTTAACCAGTGTGTGTTACCAGTGATGACATATGGAACAGAGACGTGGTCACTCACAATAGGCCTCATAAGAAAGCTCAAGGTCACTCAGCGAGCTATGGAGAGAGCTATGCTTGGTATTTCTCTACGAGATCGAATCAGAAATGAGGAGATCCGTAGAAGAACTAAAGTTGTCGACATAGCTGAAAGGATTAGTAAACTGAAGTGGCAATGGGCAGGGCACATTGCTCGTTGAACTGATGGCCGTTGGGGCACAAAGGTTCTCGAATGGAGACCGCGCACCGGAAAACGCAGCGTGGGACGACCTCCAACGAGGTGGACAGACGATCTGGTGAAGGTCGCTGGGAGTCGTTGGATGAGAGCGGCATGTGACGCTCGTTGTGGAAATCTAAGGGGGGGCCTTTGTTCAGCAGTGGACGTCCTGTGGCTGATATGATAGCGTACCGTGTGGTGCCGGCAAAAAATAACACCTACCCATCTCATCCCCTGGGTGTCGTAGGACGCGACTACGGTATTAGCCGAAGGTGGGACAGTAGTGTTCTACGAGTACATTTACAACTCAACTGCAATCACAACCCTACCAAGCATGCCGATTATGGCTTAACCCCCCAATTAGTACACAACATACCCAGAGCGGTCGTTGTGGCTATCTTTGGGGGAGGCTTGTGTCCAGCAGTAGACTTTATTCGGCTGAAAAGATGATGGTGTAGATACAGTCGGCGCTCCGGTTCGTGGGATCGATTCTCACACAAAACAAATGTTTATATGATCGGCATGTAGTTGTCCCGGGTATGGACGTGTGTGGAAATTGGAGCAATCCTAGATTATGGCAACGTATTTTGACAATAACTAAAAATGTTGATGCTATATTAGATGAAATGTTAACAATATAAAACAATTCCCTATTTTTATACCTGCAATGATTATATTCCTAAATATTAACACACACACACATTTTTGTCTTCCACACGGGTACAACTGTTATATATTTTTTAGTAAAATGCATGCACTTGGATAGTACGACTATTGATATCGATAATTTGATAGTATCGAAAACAATCTATGATACCGCAAATTGTGATACTGTCGACATCGACTTCGTACTTCAATGGTATCAATAATAATAATGTTCAAATGAAACAGAAGAGTTGACCATGCCTAACACATAAACTTTCTTAACTCACTTATATCTACACAAGATGTGGACCTGTTCTCAGACAAACTCAACAAAATCATATCCGCGGCCAGGATCCACCTCACATTCTTCTTCCTTACTCCACACTCATAGCGCGTTAGGAGACGAGCATTAAATTTTAACATCAAAATAAATATAGCATGCAAACAGTAGCTTCAGTACGTGTATGTTTAATTGAACTTGTTTGTAGACGTTTTGGGTTGACCTGTTAAGTCTACAAAATGTTTTAACAATAAATAAATAAATCTGATAAACTTCTGGATCGTGTTGACTCAAAATTCGTATTCCTAGTATTAATTCATTTTTATTATCTAGAAATGCCTTTCTAAGTTACTGGTATATTATTATGTCTTATATTATTGTAGATAATGGGTCGAAAGAAAGGAACACATTACCAGTGTGTCAAAAAACCAAAACGCAACAGAAAGGCATTGGAACATGCCAGAAAATTTTTGAGAGGATTTAATCGTCTCGCTGCTACTTCGCCTATAGTATATGTGAGTTTTTACTTTCGATCAGCGCGAAAAGTGCATATAGAAGTATTTACATTGATATTTTCGAATTTTGGTAATGTTAGAGAATCGATGACAGTGGAAGAGCTGAACGACTGTGATGATTCGTAGTAGTGATGACTATTCCTGTCAACTTGATCCAGGGATGGTAATTATTACAGTTGTCTAATTTAAGTAATTATTTATTTATGACATAATAATATTACAGTGGTATCAATCATTTCATTTGAAGTATTTATATTTTCAGAACTGACGGCTGAAGTGTTGTTATTATATTTAAGAAAACACTCCAAAAACTCCTTATGTTCTAAAAGTTCAAACAGTTCGATCAGACATGGTAACATGTTACAAAAACTCCTTATATTCTAAAAGTTCAAACAGTTCGATCAGACATGGTAACATGTTACAAATATTTCTTACAAGGGCAATTTCTATTTATATTAATATAGATTTCAATTGTTACAGAGTAAAGAAAATGTACATCCAAATCTATAACTAATGGATTTTTATTCAAACGATGTTTATGAAATTGAGTCAAAATGTCTTAATAAGTAAACATATAAAAAAATGCAAAAATACTTTGTGAACAGTCACAAAAATATATTCGCAGACCATTCCCAATGTGAAGGTTATTGATGCACTACTGAGAAAAAGTTGGAATTAAATTCTGTGCCTGGCATTATAATTATTAACTCTCATGCGAAAACTTACAGTATACGCATCCCGTTAGTCATTCAATGTCCGAAGCTTATTGCATAATTAAATATTAATGTAGTGGAGCAGTTTAAGTTAAGTTAAGTTTAAGATTGTAGCCAAATACGTCGGTGGCAAACCATAGGTTGAAAAACGTATGCTTTAAGGAGCTATGCCGCAGAGATTGCTCATAATACTAGGAAACCTACTTTTTTTTTTAAAAGAAGTACCACGACAGCAATAGAAAATGTTGGCTCAAAACTGCAAAGAAAAACAGACCAAAGGCAAAATTAAATCAAAACGAAGATTAGTATTCAACAGTAGCTACCTTAACTACGATGATTCATGCCAAAAGCCTGATATGTCAAACGAACAATGTTTTGCGGCCAAGACATTGCTTTTGCAAAACCTCCAGTCCCAAATTGGGCAAAGACATGACATCGAAAGGGACGCCACATTGCAAGCGGAAAGTGCTTTGTGGCTAAAGTTACGCAGATGTCTTTTGACGGCCACAAACTTCAGAAGAAAAGTATGCAAACGTCGGGAGAATATAAGTCGGCAGGTTTGGTAAAAAAATTGTTGTGAACTCTGTTGACCATGTTGCAGCGATTCAACATGGCAAATAAAATGAACAAAATGCATTGGTTCAAAGCAATGACCAGTAAATATCGTTTTTGAAAAATGCGGTCTCTTCAGTATCGATGAACACTTTTTTGTCACACCAGACGTATTATAAGTTTTGAAATCATCGCGAATTTCACGGATTTCGGGAATTTTCGCGCACAGATAAATCAAAACAATATTTTGACTAACCTCAACGTTTCGGCCAAGTTACATTGACCGTGGTCACGAGAAGACGTAGTATTTGAAAACGGCATTGTTGAAGTAAAATGCTTCTTCTCAGCGTATGGAATGTGTCCTGATGAAGCTATTAAATATATTGAAAATCCACCATAATCAAACAATAATTATAAATAAAAATCATGACTGGTGGTTCCAAGCACAGGGCCAACTACACGCTACTGCTTGCTTACATCTACTACTTGTGCTTATTTGCCGTGTGGACATGCCCTGGGCAGTCGCTGAAAGTCGAGCTAGTATATATGGATGATACTTTTTGGAAGACCAAAATGGAAAAAGTCTTGTGACTTTTACCCGAAATAGTCGATCCAAGAATATAATCGTCTCATGCCACTAATATGTTCTACATTAAAAAATATAAAGTTAGTTTATTCAATCATTAGTAATTTATGTGAAATCCGGTGATCTTGGATGCCAGTCGACATCACCATTTCTTAAAATTAATTTAACTGGAAACATCCATCTCAATGATTCGCCTGAATATATGATTGTTTAAGGATGAAAATGTGTAATACTCATGACGTTCTAAAGTACATACTTTTTTACATTATCTATGCACAATATTCATAAACGGTAAATATGTTATTATGTCTACGAGTACATACATACTTTTATATTTGTAAACTTCATACATGTTTTTTTGTGTGTTAATTTTTTTTCATCTATGATCTCCTCCTACCATTTTTTTTTTAATGTTGATTGTACTAAATTTACTACTAAACTGATAAACAAATAGATGATCTGAGTTTCAGTACCAAACCCCGTAATCAAATATTGCTAGACTGTATATTATCGTCTAAAGGATCAAAATTATTTACGCGTATACTACGCCCGATCTGCAGCCGTGCGTGCGTGAACGGCGCACACAAACATAGCACGCGGTGAATTTGCCTAAACTCGTAGATATACGACCTAAACTCGAGCGAATTCTATGCACGGACTCTTAATTCGATAACTACTACCTACGAGTACTATCTATCCTACTATTTTAAACTACTATTTACTTATCCGCGCGGTGTCCGGGTTTGGAATATAGCACTACTCCTTCTCCTCCCTAGACGTGTAAATAACGATCTTCTTAACATCCATGAACGGTTCATAGTTTTAATAATTTAGTATTAAACGGGCAGAAAACTAAATGCATAAAGTTTACTTTGCCAAATGTAGTAAGTAGGGATTGCGATATCATAATAGATATTGAGAAACTTGAATTTGTCGATCATACAGTTTTCTTAGGAATCACGCTTGATTCAAAACTTCAATGGGGTCCTCACTTTACATCTCTAGCAGGACGGTTGAGTCCGGCTGCTTATGCCGTTAGAAAAATCAGACTCCTTACAGATGTAGCTACTGCAAGACTGGTTTACTTTAGCTACTTTCATAGCATAAGTATTTTACTTTGGGGTCGGGCTGTCGATATAGAATATTTTTTTATATTTCAGAAGAGAGCTATCAAGGCTATTTACAACCTTGGTAGTCGTGATTCCTTGAGAGAACTGTTTAAAAACATTAACATAATGACAGTGCCTTGTCAATATATTTTTGAAAATATATCTTTATATCTAGAGCAGTCTTTCCCAACGTGGGCGATAACGCCCCCTTGTGGGCGCTGCAGGCCTAAAGGGGGGCGGTAAGAGACCCAGAAAAAAAGGGGGCATTGCGTAGGGCTTTGGGGTCGATTTATAATTTCATCTACCTAGCTAGGAAGACTCTTAGACACCGACTGAGCTCTCGACTCTCGACTACATCTTGTGAACATCAACTAATATTAATTAAGATATAGCTCAAACTCGGTTCGATTTATAAGACCGCGGGCAATCATGTTTTAACAAGTTTTTGTTAAATAATCCGAATTGTACATTCCTATACCAATCGGCAGGTTCTATAATACTTGTTCTTGCTTGTCGAGTACGATTGGGCGTCGAATGAGATAAACGAGTTTATGCACGTTTGTCTTATTCCTGTTGGTGCGTGCTGCTTAAGCAATCCTATATAAACGACGTAAATTTATTTTATTTTCATTTGCGGTTTCGCGCATAATAGATTCGAACGAAGCAATGAAGCCTTCAAGACTGCAAGATCATTTGAATAAGATGCATCCAGATAAGACAGAAAAGAATGTAGCATATTTTCAAGACCTAGAGAAGAAGCATAATACTCAGCCAAGTGTATCAAAACTATTTTCGGCGGCTGCTAAGCAAGATGACGACGGACTTCGAGCTTCGTACAATATCTCTTTGTTAATTGCTCAAAAAGGCAAACCACACAACATCGGAGAAGAGTTAATTTTGCCAGCAATAAAGGAAGTAATAACTACTGTGCTTCATAAACCGGCTGCAGATATTATCCGAAAAATTCCTTTGAGTAATAATTCTGTGCAAAGACGAATTGATGAAATGGCTGAAAACATTGAAGAATCATTGTGCAATCATCTGAGGACTAGTCAATTCTCAATTCAGCTCGATGAGTCCACTTTACCAACTAATGAAGCGTTGTTGCTATCTTACGTGAGGTTTATTAAAGATGAGAAAATACGTGAAGAACTATTGTTTGCCAGAAATTTGGAGACAGATACAAAAGGCGAAACCATATTCAATACATTGAAAAAGTTTTGTGAAGAGAAAGAGATTCCTTTGAAAAATATTATATCAGTTGCTACGGATGGCGCTCCGGCTATGACAGGGCGCCATAAAGGCTTCATAGCATACTTAAAGAATAAAATTCCAGATGTCCTTGCTATACATTGCGTTATTCATAGACAACATTTGGTTGCTAGAAACTTAAGTGAACGACTATTTCAATCACTGCAATATGTCATCAAAGCAGTCAATAAAATCCGTAGCAGCTCTTTGAATGATAGATTATTTCATCAGCTTTGTGTTACTAATGACGAAGATTTCAACCGTTTGTTGCTTCATACTGAAGTTCGTTGGCTGTCAAGAGGCAATTGTCTGATTCGATTTTACAACCTGTTTGACTCTATGATAGAGTTCTTGGAAACTAAAGATACAGAACTGCGCAACAAGCTCATAACATCAAAGAATGATATAGCTTACATGACAGACCTGTATAAAATGTTCAACGACATGAACCTCCAACTGCAAGGCGATGAACTAAATTTAATTAAAACAAAAAATGTCGTTGCTGCTTTCGCAGCCAAACTGCTTCTGCACAAAAAGAATATGGGCAGACGTGAGTTTCACAATTTTCCGAATTTATCAGTATACTGCAGTAACGACGACTTGTTTGCCTACTGCCAACATTTGGAAAACCTCCACATTGACTTCACCGAACGATACCAGGACATTTTAAACTTGGAAATACCAGACTGGGTGTTGGATCCGTTTTCAAATGTCAACACAGCAAGGTCACCTCAGCTGGAAGAAGAACTTATAGAATTGACAACAAACGAAGAAATAAAAATCAAGTTCAAAAATGGATATCAAGAATTTTGGCTACAAAAACCGATCCCGCAATTGTACCCTGGATTGTGGTCAATTGTTCAACGATTTTTGACAGCATTCCCATCGTCATATTTGTGTGAACGTGGATTTAGTGCTGTGGCAACGCTGCTTACTAAAAAGAGAAATCGTTTGCGTGTTACCGAACGTGGCGACTTGCGGCTGTTTTTGAGTAAATTGGAACCTGATATCAACAAACTTATTGAACAGCATCAGATTCAACCTTCACATTAGTTTTTATATAAGAATTGATTATGTTTGTTTTATTTTCAATAAAAGATACTCTGTCCGAATACTATAAATTTGCGTTTCAATAATCAGTTATAAGTACTTAGCGGTTTTTAAGTATGTTTAAAAATGGGGGCGTTAAAAAATAATTTATTCTTAAAGTGGGCAGTAGACAAAAAAAGGTTGGGAACCCCTGATCTAGAGCCTTTGACATTTTCTCTGTCCCAATACTCTTTACAATAAATGCTAAGTACTGTCGTAAAAAACGTCGGTGGTACAAAAGGAACGAAATAGAAAAAGTACTTCTATACAATGTGTTATTTTTAATTGAAATTCGGATGTCATTTAAATCTTGTTGAGAATAAATATTCTTTAAACCTACTTCTCATTCCTACTTAAAATCTAACTAACACAAAAACCTATGAATCTTCTCATATACAATGCCACAAATTCTTTTCATTAAATTTCAATGTAGTACTCGAAAACTGACTTGTGAACAAGTACTTGATTTGAGACTCAAATCAAGTACTTGTTCACAAGTCAGTTTGATTCGAACTTTGATTCGAATTCTGACTCGATATTTTTTTAATGATTACTAATGTACTCGAATACTAAAAATAGTCGAGTCGGCACATCACGAAGGCACAGTATGGTATAAGTTTATTATCATACACTGTCAGTTAACTGCTAGTTCAATCTGACGGACAACTTGCAATGTAACTTGTGTTTAAATGTCATCTCTGCATCACCCTGAGGTTGACTGGTAGAGAATGCCTAAGGCATAAAGTTCGCCTATGTACACCTGTTGCATAAACTTTAAAGAAGGTGCTGTATAATGTTAGGTAATAAAGCGAGCCAGTCTATTGTGACCCTGGTATAAAGTTCCCTTTCGGAGAACTTCCAGTTCTGGCCTCATGTATCGGTGTTACTTTATTTTTAAACTATTCATTATTCATCAGGCTCCATTGTAATTTCCGAAACTAGCTTCTAAACTTTAATGCTAAACTCTTCTTAATAACGTAGGCATCCACTAAGGAAGGAATATAAAATAGGGGTTGAAAGGTTGAATGAAAGTCCGTCATTTTATAAGTTAGATCTATAAAAATTGGTATTTTGCTCTTTGGTTCAAAATAAAGGAATACCTGTTTCAGTGTTTTTGTATATTCATATATCATCATATCAGCCATTTATACGTCCACTGCTTAACAAAGGCCTCCCCCATAGATTTTCACAACTGTGTCATCATTTTGGGGGGTTTGCCAATACTCACCACGCTTGGCAGGCGGGTTGGTGAGCGCAGTATGGCTACCGTTTCACAGTAGGGACGCTGCTGCCCATCCCTCTGGTTTAGATTCCCTTAGTCGCCTTTTACGACATCCACGGGCGGAGATGGAAGTGGTGCTACATTCTTAATCCGGACTCCACACGGTTTTTGTATATTGTACCCTTAAGATTATAATAATTAATTTTACTTTTCAGGAGAATCCTCGAACTACACCCACTGATGAAGATGTTGACGATACCGGCTTCCAAGAGGAGTCATCGGAACTTTTTAAACAAACTCCTGCAGCACAACCTCGGCCACCAAAGATAAAAAGACTTAAAGAATCCTCATCGCCATTATCAAAAGTTAAAGTTACTGGTGTGACTACTTACGCTCCACATAGAGAAGAACATGAATTTGATATTTTCGGCACAAGTGTTGCAGCTCAGTTGAAAGTGATGCCATTGGAAAAGGCATTACAGGCGCAGCATTTTATACAGACTTATATAACGGGCCTACGATTGCAGCAATGCCCACCAGCACCAGCGTCGCCCCACAATCCGTCTCCTTTGTATCAATCACGCATTGTGTATGTACCATCCATTTCGCCTGAATAACGTAGATATTTAATAAATCTACCGACGGCTCAGTCACATCAGATACTGGCGGAGTAATGATAATAGTACCTATAGCTGTTACCGCTAATATGTTTCAGATTAAATTGTTAATCTGCAGATTATCTGGCGAGTTCGGTAAAGTGCTAATATTGTTTCGGTTCTTATCTTCTTATATAGTTAATCTATAGACTTCCTAGAGAATCTGCAGTCTAACGACCAATAGATCGTTCAAGTGAATAGACTAGGTTCTTTGCTTGAATCAAACATTCGAGTTCATTGTAATAATTTATTTTAATTCAGCCATTGAAATATTAATAAAAAAAATACATACAGTAAGTACTTAAAATTATAATCATGATATGAGTATTGAATAATAATTAATGTTCTATAGTGGTAACAGGGTAAAAAAAACCACGAGGGCTACCTAACCTATCCGAGTGCATCCGAGTAAGAAGTGACGAAAGTATCTCGCTCTCTCTTCCGCGATTAAACGGTGTAAAATAAGTTACTATGCATAATAACTAGGTAAAGTGCAGATACATGCTACTTTAAATCCGCGCGTTCACGGGCTCGGGATCGGGGCGCACGGGGCGTTGCGGTCGGCATCGGAACGTTGGCATTTTTGGCTTGTAAAAATGCTAACGTCCGGTGGGGAATTCGCTGATTTACTGGAAGTGGACGCAGTTACATAAGAATCAATACATACCAATAAATCCGAGCGCTCCGTACGCTCCGATGCGAAGCCAGTCGGTGCTTAACTTAAGCAAACATTCCCTCTTTAACGATCGTACCCGGTAATCTGTAGGGGTGCAATTCCTTAAGCTCAAACATCCATACATCCTTGAATACAGAATCAAAGTAACGGTCTAAAAACAATTCGGGATTCGCTAAGACATGATTGAAGCTAGCAAGGACACGTTGCAGATGGTACGCCATGAGGACTTCGCGAATATCAAATTGGGTAATCAGAAAGAAAGAAAAATCGTTTATTGGCACATACAAAACACTTTAAACAAGTGGTCAAAAACATTTTAAAGATAGTAAAAAAATAATAGAAAACAGCTCAGCATTATGTTAGGTGTCAGTACAGAGCACTGGCCACCTAACGCTGGTTTTCAGCTGCAACCCACGAGAGCCTACGCTCGAATATACACTGTTATTTCAATTCTGTATTTAAGGATGTTTGAGCTTAGAGAATTGCACCCCTGATATTAACGTATTCCGCATTCTAACGGTAAGATAGCCATTTAAACGAAAGTAATCAGTAAAAGCAAGGGTACTGGGTAGGCTCTCACACTCTGGTCAACTTTGTTGAGTGACTAGTTCCTTCAGTTACACATGTTTTGTTTTAAGGCAAGTGTATGTAGGCAGAGGCTTCTTCGCGTAGGCGATTCAAGAAAACTGTATTTTATTATCATAATTCTAAAAGAAAGAAACATTTTGTAAACTTAAGTAGCAATGGGCGAGGCACATAGCTCGTAGAACTGATTGCCGTTGGGGCAAAAAGGTTCTGGAGTGGAGAACGCAGCGTGGGATGACCGCCAATGAGGTGGACGGACGACCCGGTGAAGGTCGTTGGAAGAGAGCAGCATGTGACCGCTCGTGGAAATCTAAGGGGGAGGCCTTTGTTCACCAGTGGACTTCCTTTGGCCTATATGATGAATTCTAAACAATAAATACTAATGAATGATAAAGCTGTCTGCTTACTTACCAAGTTATCCTTTACTAAATTGCGAATAGCAACACAGACTTCAGAAATACTCGTCTTTAAACGGATACTGTAGTTCTCACAAGAGAGGATGATCGATGGTCGATGTCAACAAAATTCTGGTCGAAAAGGGGGCCACATACTAACGTGGCCAGCGGCCCGTTGGTCGGACGCACAGACGTACTAGAGATATTATTCAGAGGATATATATAGTACGTGACAATGATAATCAATGTCCTTATGCCTTTTCCAGTAACGAAATCATTTCCAGTAGCAAGACGCCTGCAATACGCACAGGTAAGGTACAGCACATTGTAAGACTTACCATTAACATTTTCTACCAAATTGCGATAAGTTGTAACTACATGAATTTTTATTTTGCAAAAAGATTTAAAGAGACACTTCCACTGGTATTTTTTTTTTGTTGAAGCCGGCGTTTTCTTAGTACTGTCTCTGAGAAGAAACACCGGAACAAACTAAAAGATCAAAAGTGTTACGTAGGTGCGTCACTGAAAACATAAAGATCTAATTTGTCCTGTACTCCCAAACAGGACGCAGATATGTATGATGCTCGATATAATAGGAGCTACTCTACCAATAGGCGCCTAGTAATGTAGCTCAAATGCAATCTCGGGCCATATCTAAATCCAAATTTGGAGATATTGTAGTACTGCAAACGCGATACCAATACGAAAAAATGCGTCATCAGCGGGTAAATAATATCTGAAAAAAAAATGTTAAATGTCCCGCACTGTGGTTTTTATCTGTATCGTAGTACTGCAGTGGTGGTTTACAGATATCAATCACACACACGCAAACACCGAGACCAGAAACAACTATCTGTAGAACATACAAATATTAGTTCCGTGAGGGGATCGCGCGACACGTACCTAGCACAGAAAGCAAATCCCTGAGCCACTTGCAACATGTTCTGTTTCCTAGTAGACTGCTACCACAGAAATAGGAAATAAGGAGAAGTGGTACGAGGTCGTGTCGTGTTCTTCGGGGATAACATGCAGAAACCGAATCGAAAATAATAACTTGATCAAGGAAGGAATCTTAAACCAAATGTAAGTGTAAGATTTTTGTTGTTTTTATCTATAAAAGCAATAAATTAGAAAATATTGTTTTCTTTATTATGTTACATTTGGATTGATGCAGCAGAACGATGTTATTATTTTTGTACAAAATACAATGCTTCTTATCTACCACTTTTAACTAGCAATCAGGGAATATCAAACGCAGTGAATAGAACAGCGAATGGTACTGCCAATAAACTTAAACATCGCGTGGTACGGCCGCTGTGTGCAGTCCGTACGCTCATCGTGGGCGTATTTTAGTATAAGTAGCCAATTATAATGTTGTGTTTATTCAGTTCATTAGATGAGAACTTGTAACTGTGTGCATTAGTATGTGTATATGAAGAATGGCAGGGGAAAACTGGATCTTTAGGTCCGCATACATTTTGAACTACATGGCACATCTCCTTTCTTCCAATATCTTTGACTGCTACAATGTATGTAGCGGGATAGTATCAGTGAGGGAATATTGCCATAATAACCATCCTGGGCAAAAATATTACAATCGTAGTATGTTGTTATTGTCGCATAGCACAGTGCTGATGGTCAGCACATCCTCTTGGCGTAATCCCTTAGTCACTCTTCACGAGAACACAGCATTATTTTTGGTGCTGGTGACCATACGGAATAGCACGAGATAATGCTTATTATTGTATTATGTGAAACCCATGTTCTTCACAATCATGGACATAATAAATAAGTAGGCCAGAACCTTGTCACAATTTGATTGACAAACTATTATTCAATCCACATAAACAATGTTCTTTCGGTACTCAATTTTAATCCCACCACGGTGTCCTATTACGTTACGTCAGCATTCATTAGTACCCGGGCCTGCGTCAGTGTATCATTAGCAGGAACATATCTCAATCGGTAGGTACCAGGACGCGGGACGATTTATACCTAACCCGGAGGCAAATAAATCAACTGCAGGCAGTGATTAGTGGACAATGGCTCGCACTTGACCGATGATTGACAATCAATCTGTTGATTGGACGGATTATACGCCGGCCGGTGATGCTTGGGGGTCATTCATTACAGTGGATGACTAATTGTGCCTATCAGCAGCTGAATTAATTAATTGGGTTGTTATTCAGGGCAGCTTGAAAACGGATCTTATGAAACTTACTTCTGCAAGTTCAGAGAAAAGGCAAATTAAGGAATATAATGATAACCGTTTACACTATAGACGGCCCTCGCTTCGTTCAGATGTCTGTCAAGCCGAGCCCAGCCGGGCCCGAGCGCTTCCACCGCCAGCGCTACACTATTAATTTTTATTATCGATATCATTATCTACATCATGGTTCAGTACACCACAGACTACCTGAATTTCTTTATTTCCCTACTTTTAAATCCATCCAAAGGTTGTCTGTAAAAGATCGCTTTTAGCGATAAGACCGCCCATTGTGCTACGCTAACTATTGTAAATAATCCTTTATATTATTTTGGTGTACAATAAAGTTATATTCTATTCTATTCTATTCTATTAATTGCACTTTAAATGAAATGGCATGAGTAACAAAATATCCCTTTTGAGGTAAGTAGATATAATAGGTCCTACCAATTACATCATCATCATCATCATATCAGCCACAGGACGTCCACTGCTGAACAAAGGCCTCCCCCTTAGATTTCCACAACGAGCGGTTACATGCTGCCCTCATCCAACGACTCCCAGCGACCTTCACCAGGTCGTCTCTCCACCTCGTTGGAGGTCGTCCCACGCTGCGTTTTCCGGTGCGCGGTCTCCATTCTAGAACCGTTGTGCCCCAGTGGCCATCAGTTCTACGAGCAATGTGCCCTGCCCATTGCCACTTCATTTTACTAATCCTTTCAGCTATGTCGACGACTTTAGTTCTTCTACGGATCTCCTCATTTCTGATTCGATCACGTAGAGAAATACCAAGCATAGCTCTTGCCATAGCTCGCTGAGTGACCTTGAGCTTTCTTATGAGGCCTATTGTGAGTGACCACGTCTCTGTTCCATATGTCATCACTGGTAACACACACTGGTTAAAGACTTGAGTCTTGAGGCACTGCTACCAATTACAGCGAAGTGGGGAACCGCCAGCCAATATATACGCAAGGGTCGTGCCGTTAATGACCTTTTACGGGGTGCTTGTATTGCCGAAGCTACTGTTAGGCTGCAGAGCAAAATTCAACAGCCAGCAGCGCAAACTAACCATCTGTGTACCACGAGGTTATCCGTTGCGGCAACTGTTGTGCGCTCTCCGTCCTTAGACAAACGGGCTGGTACGACTGGATTTGCGCACTCTTCTAGTCAGCAAGAATGTGCCCCCAAGGTTGTCAGTGCCAGAGCGTCAGACGGTGCCTTGAGCGGTTGACAGAGCCTCAGTACTTACGCCAGCGTGTGGCCGAAGCCTGCCATTCCAGGCCTAACTGAAAGAGGTTAGTGCATCACCAACAGGTTTGGGTGTTCACAGGGCACTTTTGCTTTGTTTTACTTCATTACTTCTTTTGTGCAGCTTCTTAGAAGTCTATGTCCAGCAGTGGCCCCGATAGGCTTAATTGATTGATAGTTTGCTTCAGTGAATACATAAATAAGACCATGACGCGATTTTCAACTGCTACCATAGTTGCTTGCTTAAAAGTATAAAACTTTTGAAGAACTATAGGCCCATCTCACTACTGAGCCATGTTTACAAGCTGTTTTCGAGGGTCATTATTATACCTTCGAAAGAAGGTTGCGGGAATTTGCTAGATGCGAGTAGCGCAGGGCGGGTCATTGTGGTGATATTTGGTGGAGGCCGATGACCTATGTCCAGCAGTGGACGCCGTTTGGGTGAGATGATGATGATTACTAAAATGTTGCCATTAAGGATACCTCAACTTCTGTGAGCAAAAATCCCTAACGATTGCGACATTATTTATTAGCTTGTGTGTGTGAAAGAAAACATATGGCGCTTATGCATTTATGAATTGTGTTTAGGTTACGCGTTTGTGACAGCGCTCCGTAGGAGACTATCCTTCTAGGTATATTCTAAAGATTGGGGCGATTACAGATGAAAGTCACTACACGTATAATAGGTATACGTATTTCACTGATATTCAGTAATATCTGGTTCGACTGGAAGTAGACCTCAAATTAGAAAGCAAAAGTTTAATAAATTTAATGATAATGTCCGCGTAGATACCACCAGTCAATCTTGTTCCGTGGATGTCGTAAAGTGCGAATTGGGGACTGTGAACCAGACGGATAGACAGCAGTGTCCATTCTGTGGAACAGCAGCCATTCTCCGCTTATCAAGCCGTCTGTCAAGCTTGGTGAGTACTGGCAAATTCCCCCCAAAATGGCGGCACACGGCATGTAACCGGTTGTCTATGGGGGTCGCCTTTGTTCAGCAGTGGACGTCTTTTCGTCGATATGATGATGATGAGTAATGTACCAGATTAAGGATAAAATAGGTAATATATGTAGGTGTAAATGAGATGGGTAAATAAGACCATGGCGACACGGTATCAAGCATAATATATGGGGATGTACTTGAACGTAGCTCCCATAATAACGAGTGCGTTCATCTTTGCACGAGTTGTCCTGCATCTGCTGTATACGTTTTTTTGTCGGTCTGTCCGTTTGTTCCGAGTAATCTCCGAAACGGCGGGACCGATTTTGACGGGACGTTCACTGTCAGATAGCTGATGTTATAAGGAATAACTTAGGCTACTTTTATTTTAGAAAAATAATCAGGGTTCCGCGCAAAAAAATAAAGCCATTGAAATCCAATATATATATTCTATGTCAAGTTTTTTTTTTTTTTTTTTTTTCAAGACGATGTCAAGTGGCTATGTCGAAGTACTCTAAATTTCTTTTAAATTAAACGCGGGTGAAACCGCTGGTCCCAGCTAGTTAGTAATAAAAAAAGGATTATCTATGACGTTCTGGATCAAAATAATGGATTTCCGGGTAAGCTCTTATGTCATCCGAAAACATACTAAACCTACGTAATACTAAGAGCAAAGAGAGAAATAAACAACACTGAAACTTTCAATAAGATTTATTTATAATCAGTTTACAACTCGTTAACGCTAAAGTATTTTCTACGTCCCTTACAGATCTGAAATTCTTTATTATT
Source organism: Diloba caeruleocephala (assembly GCA_947459985.1). Taxonomy (NCBI): domain Eukaryota; kingdom Metazoa; phylum Arthropoda; class Insecta; order Lepidoptera; family Noctuidae; genus Diloba; species Diloba caeruleocephala. Next base: position 400,677 of record OX381620.1, on the reverse strand, counting down.
GTAATTTAATAGTATATGCAATCTGTATCGAATGTAGAGAACTTTTATAAAGTCTAAAGGGAAACACTCGCAAGGCATTGAAAATGTTATATTATCTACAAGTAAATGTTGCTTTAAGCCCAACAGTGGATGTCGCGGGTATTCTGTCTCAAAATACAGCTTAAATGTTAACTCCATTGATTCAATTAATTCAAAAAACTCTTTGTGAACTACTGTGACAAAATTACTGTCGTTTGTTTCAGTTTTCGATTTAATTGTTAGAATTACAGTAATGTCAGTCGTACTGCCATCATTTTCAAGTACGTAGCGTTTCATCGCTCCGCAATCTCTGTGTTGCTGGTAGCCTTCATAAAGTAAATATGCAGCCATATACTGCAACGAATTCTGTTTCGATAGTTCCACTGAATTGAAATTTATATTCCCAGTCAAATCCCTACAAGCTTCGATTTTATTAACTTCCGAACTGACCTGTTCATACATTTCGATATCACTAAATTTCCTTGCTTCCATCAGAAAATATTCCAAATTATCCGAGCGTTTTTTCTTACTATTGCATTGAAAAACAGTAAATATAGGCATTTTTCTAACTGATAATGTTATTTCATTACTCGTTGGCAGACTGCCATGCTGGTGTCGAATTTTGTCAAAAAAGGTGTCGAGACAATCTCTACTTAAACCAATAAATGGAAGCATATAATTTTCAGAGTTTAAATCCTTGTGTAAAGAAAGGACCACTTGAATTGTCCCACAAAACTTTTTTATGAATTTGGCATTATGTGTGGCGTCTGTTCCTTTACTTAAATCAATCAAGCACAAATTCTTAAACACAGACATCATTTCATTTAGAAACGTAACTTGGGCTGCCTCACCTGAGAATATAGATTTCTGTTTTTCATCGGAATTGACTGACCTAAAGTTAAGCATTTCGTACAAGTTATTCATCATGATTATCCACTGGACGGTTTCTTTAGCAGACTCATCTAAAACTTTCAAGTCTGCATACGTCGAAATAGCCGCAGCTGTCGTTTTACTGAAAATTTCCGCTGCTAACTTTACTTTGTCATTTTCGGATTGCATATCTGTGGGTATTATGTGATAACTAGTCAGTTTAGGAGCAAGTCTCAAAGCTTGCTTACAGTCATGATCATAACACTTGGTTATGTGTTCCCATTTAGCGACCATTCTATTGAATAAAAAATCATGAGTCGTTAAGTTGTCACGAACAACCTTTACCAAATGAGGCGCATCATACATGTAATAAACTTTTTTACCGTTTACGAAGAAAAACTGCTCTCTGGAGTTAATGATTTTCTTTTTTGAAATACCCACTTTATCTGACTCGATGTCAGATATAAATACTCGTACGTTGAGTCCAATATCAAACATTTTACGAATAATTTTAACAATATATTCTCTTACGTCTTCGTAGTCTTGATGATGTGCTAAAAGGGAAAATGCAACAGCTTGCTTCCAGTTGTCAAATATTCCACGAACCATAACTACGAGGGCCGTCTTGGCTGGCTCTAATCTCTGAATGCCATCAACATCATGAAAACCGATAATTTTATCGTTTTTAAGGTCGTAATCAAGTTTTTCTTTTAATTCCAGAGTACCGATGCACACAGCACATTGTTTCTGTACATCTGCCATAGTGTCAACTTTGATTTTTAAAGCTATTATTAAATTTTCACAGACTTCTGTGGTCGAAGGAATGCATAATCGATAAAGTGTTGATATCGAGGGTAGATTCAAAACCGATTGCACAACTTGGTACGTTTTTGGACTTGCAAAATAAAGTTTTAATGCAAAGAACTTGAATTCATCAGTACATTTCTCTCCCCGAGAGGGTGCCCTGAAATTAGTATGTAGTTTAATAATTTTTGAGAGAATTATGTCTGAGTTTTCAGCTTTTAAAGTATTATTTTCTAAAAACGTATTTAAAGCTCCTTTAGCTTCGTTTACTCTCTTCCGTTTAGTTTTCCTTAACTTTTCTTTTTGTGCCAGATGCTTAGTTTTCCTGGCACTACTGGCAGTGCACCCGACACTGAGGATGTTGTCGTATTCGTCGTCGTCGTCGTCGTCGCCATCGTCGTCAACATCCTCATCGACGTCATCCACGTCTGGTGTGCACTCCAAAGCTATAGTTTCTGGCAGAAGTAGCGAGGGCACCGCGTTACGCACCAGCCGCTTCCTAGTCTCGTTCATGTTCACATAGCGACGTTCGAAGTGGACCTCACAAACCAAAATCTTCTTTGCTCTGTTTTTGACCCGATGAATTTTCTGCAGCCATACTTCAGCCCTTAAACAAAAGCACGTAAATATATATTACAATTATTTACAAAAATAACCATAACTTCGATAGTCCCCGAACTGTTCGGCGGGAAAGTTCACTTATTCACCGAGTGTCATATGATATAGGGGTAAGTATATCGCTTTACATCGAGATCAGTTCCAACCTTAGTTATCTACAAGCCTGTGTAATGTAAATGAAAGGAAAACTCTTATTTTACTGATATTTTTTGATGGAGCAGGAATTCCAACGGACGTCTCATTTAGAAATAGAAAAATTACGCGGTAATTTGGTAAGAATCCTTCCAAAGTCAGGATAACTAGGGCCATTTTGATAGACCGTTGACAACAGTTAAAATTATTCTCGCTAACCTAAACTTAATTTATCAAATAAAAAAATGAGGCGATAAACCAAATCATACATCATCATCATAGTAAATCGGTTTAAAATTACAGGATTCTTGTTTTGTAATGTTTTATTCATGAAATGTATATGGAGGTATATATTGTCGTCAGCTAGATAGATATTGTAAGTATGTTATAATTCACTGAACTCAATTAATATTACGATGCTGCCGCTCAATTAAAACTACTGATTAACTTATCATCTCTAGCAACATTAAGAGCATTACATTACAAGATTAGGCAAAACAGATTTGTCGTAGTGTTCTCATTATTTTGCCTATTTTTATTTACTCTGAGAGACACCTAATACAATTTTTAAAAATAAAATAGTTACAATTATGTATTTCATCAGTTATCTTATTTAGCATTCAGTGTTACGATATCATACATAATACATTCTGAAGGTCTGATGATGATCAGGTAAATGCTTACCGGATCTCAGTGACGGAACTAGTTATGATGACTAGGTCATCTTTCAACATTCTTTACGTAAGACCGACAAACTAAATACTTAAGTAAACTAAAAGCGAAAATAACAGCTTAGAAATAATGTAAGTATTAAGCATATTTTTTTACATCTGGGGCACGCTTCGCTTTACATTTATTTTATCTTTTTAGAAAATTCAATTTAGGTTAAAAACTGCCTATTTACTTTATTTTTCAACATTTGGGCTAATTAATTATTCATTTTATAGAATACGAATTTTCTGTAATGACCTTAAGCATAAGACATATGTTTTACACAGCCAGAGCACAAAGGGATTAGTCAACAAAATCCTTTAAACTTACGCTATATTTGCGATTTGAGCGATGTAAACCCCCTTACGGCGATACATGTTTGAGTATCTGCCAAGCGAAAATGATATGACAAACCTGTTTCACAATATCAACACATGAAGTACCGCAACAAAGGTCGTTTTGGGCACTCAGCTGCGGAACCCAAAAAAACATTAATATAGGAAACTAGTACCAGCAATTAGCGGAATGAAAGATCTGCGAAGTTAAGCAACGCTTACCGCGGTCAGGCCTTAGATGAGTGACCATCTATAGCATATCGAGACCCCTCAGTGCCCCTGAAAGCACGCTAAGCCGTTGGTCCCGGTTGTCATATAAACACCTTCATCGTTACGGGTAGGCAGAGGCCCAATAAACTGTCAAAAGCTGGTTTAACTTAAGAATTTCGATATAGTTCAATATTTAGGTTATGGAAATCTGATAAAAGTTGCTCCATGTAAAATACAATTCAGCTGCATCTGGTAAGACTAGAAGCCGACCCTAACATACTTGGGAAAAGTCTCGGTGGAAAGATAGAGGTAACTAGCACCTACAATACGGGAAGTAACGCTCATTCATATTTAACTAGTGTTGGCGCGGTTAGCCGCCATTATTCAATATTTTTAATTATTTAACGAATAGCGAATAATATATTTTATTATTCAAGAATGGCGAATAATGGTGTCGGCCTGGCGGGCAGGATTGCGTGATACCGCGAAATCCAAAAATACCTGTCGCAGATTAGCGCCTCCTGCCGCTCAACCGTAAAATGCCTGTCAAATGCGGCAAATTCCTGTCAGGAAAACCCTAGTCGCATCTTAATATATATATGAGAATGTAATACATGTAAAAAATAACATACATTTATCATTTTTTTAAAGCGACAAACATAGCGTCAATCCCAGAAATAAATAGAATCTAGTTAATGCCAATGACGGGGCTCCAAAAAATTAGTAACTCATTTAGGTGTCAAAGTATACGTTTCTACAACAAGATCCCAAGTAGTATTAAAGATCTTAGTCTTAATAAATTTGAGTCCGTTATAAAAAAGAAACGATGTAAAAAGGGTTTCTATACAGATTATATGAATGACAAAAATGCTGGGATTGAGCTGCATACGTGCATCTAACATACTTATATTATTTGTACGGTCGTGTTATTGACACTTTATGACATTTTAATGAAACATTGTTTTTATGACATTAATTAAATAATTTATGACATTTTAATATTTTTATGACATTAATCAGATGATAATAAAATAAATTATTGTGAATGCGAGTACTATGTAGGCTAGCTAGCATACACACTTAGGCCCGTATTATAGATGGAGAATCAACACTCAAGTAGAATTTGAGTCCAGATTGCGTTAATCAAGTATGAACCCTACGTGATAGGGCCTGCATTTTATATTCAACTGATGAAATCTCGATTCAAGTTCTGCTTGAGTTTTGATTCTCGATCGGTAATACGGGCCTTTGACTTAATATCTGTCTGGTAGTTTTGGGTATTCATCTGGCCTACACAAATGTCATGCTAATGGTATTGTAGTGCGATGGGTCGTTGAGCTCCCTAGGGTTGAGCTACACGATGACTGATTCATGCTTGCCGTCTGACTGGACATGTCATCTTAAAACGGCTATGGATCTTTCTTCAAAAAACCATTCCAGATGTCGCCCTATATTTTTCTCAAACAACTGTGTATCTAAATATGTCTGGACTTTAATACCGAAACCTTCCAGTTTGTTTGGGCGTTTATTCTCAGAGGCAGTCAGTAGGAAATGCCAGCTTCATCTAAATTGATTGACGAGTGAAAGTGATTTTTTTAAACCTACTTGCTATAATAAAGATCATTTCATCCCATAAAGATCAACCTAAAATCTTTAGATTTAAGATTTTGAACTTAATCCGTCTTAACTCATTCATGTCTTGTTGTTTGATCACACTTAACACCAACAAAACCTTCATCTCAAATCAAAGGTTTTGATTTAGACTGATTATTAATGTTGGCCGTTAGTAGGTACCTAAATATCATTGTTGGCGGTAAACTGCTGACACAGGATGAGTCAGCAGAGTGCGTGGTGGTAATGAGATGATAAAGAAATGAAATTAGATGGCAAGTGAAGGAAAATCTATCTCACAAACATTCGTTTATGCTATTTATTGTTTCAGTCTGCATGTGATAACGACCAGTGTACCGTAGGGGTTAACGATATCTAAGAAACAACGATATTAAATCGATATCACTATCGGTAAGAAATTATCGATATTAAATTACTATTGAAATATAAATATTGATTATTCGATAATATCATTACTTGGTGTCAAAACAGGAATTAATTATGAATATTTATCTATTATAGTTTATTTAACATAACAGAAGTGTGTCGAAACGTGATAGAGATCAGGTACCTTATAATAAAATAATTCTAAAGACAAAGCTGCAGCAAAAAGCTATGGTTTACATTTTTTTACTGTTTTACGGCTTGATTTTATTGTCGACTAGCTGGGACCCGCGGTTTCACCCGCGTTTAATTCAAAAGAAATTTAGAGTACTTCGACATATACACTTGACATAGAATATATATGCTGGATTTCAAGGTTTATTTTTTGCGCAGAACCCTAATTATTTTTCTAAAATAAAAGTAGCCTAAGTTATTCCTTATTACATCAGCTATCTGCCAATGAAAGTCCCGTCAAAATTGGTCAAGCCGTTTCAGAGATTACCTGGAACAAACAGACAGACAGACAGAAGGACAGACAGACAGAGACAAAAAATTAAATTTGTTTTTGCTATAGGTACCGTATATACTTTCATATGCATTTAGTAAAAAGCTGTTATTTTGACATTACAAACAGACACTTCAATTTTATTTATTTGTATAGATACTCTATAAGACTAACGATGCGAAGCGCGATGCAACATAGAATAGGTACAGTACAAGGCATCAGAAAACGATATTTAGTACATAGTAGAGCCTTAAACTATTTCCAGTTATAACTGTAATTATTTCATGATTTTAATTGAGTTCATAACTTGTTTCACATGCTATTAGTTCAGAATTATTAGTTTTACGATATTGTGTTCAAATCATCGATATTGTAGCTGCTATTGATGTTCAAATAACGATATTTTGTTTCTCACTGTTGAGGTTTAGCCAATAAGTATCGACACTTAGCATCCTTAGTGTAAGGTCAAGCGGATCCTAAATTGGAATTTATTCTCTATAACGCACCCCGATACTTTAAAAGTTAGTAACAAGTAGCAAATATATGTAAGTACTTAATAACAATATAATAATTTGACGTTGATAAAAAACAAATTACCTCTCCGGATTGCTAGGTAACCTAAAATATGATAATTCAGGATTATTTATAGAGTTATTGACACAGTTCATCACTCCGCAGTAGCTCTTCTTCGGCTTCTCCGCATTGCTGTGTTGTTGCAATACATAGGAACGATCACATTTTGTAGTCGAGTCTAACCTCGCGGGCGACAGCCCTACTGGACGTCCGGATAACAGTATATTGCTGTTGCTTTTCATTTTGCTAGAATGATCGCACTTGTTTGCACCACGGCGCATAGGTATAAAAACGCGTTAGAGAAAAATCGTACGATAAGCCGCTGCCGAGTGTCTCTACAATAAAACCTTTTATGCACAACAGGCTAATTGAAGAACATTATTTTTTCGGCACAAGAATAGAAAAAATGAGTGAAAGAAAGATGTAACGTGACACTAACGACCCGTCAGCGGCGCGGCAGCTGCCAGACTGCGGAGGTTTGTAGCCGGCTTATAGCCTCTGTGTGTGTGCGCGCTTGTACGCACGCACGGTTTATCGTGCGCTTGTGTGAGTGCACCCGCCTCGCCCCTGATAATAGATTCATGTCCGTTGTATTTAACGTGGACTCTGTTTACTTTTGCTGAACATTATGACGTCTGAGAAATTAATGTATGTTAGTTGTACGAAATGGTTGGTCTTACAAAGGATTTGGTATTTGGTACTACTAACTACTCGAAGCTATTAACTAAGTACCTATTATAATTATATACAGAGTTACTCGTTAGTGGTCATTGGATTGTAGGACACGTTACCTATGCCCTATATATATAGGGCAAAGAAATAAAAATGTACGTATCATACCGTATTTATACAAATAAATAAAATTGAAGTGTCTGTTTGTAATGTCAAAATAACAGCTTTTTACTAAATGCATATGAAAGTATATACGGTACATATAACATAATTTTTTTTTGTCTGTCTGTCTGTCTGTCCGTCTGTCTGTTTGTTCCAGGTAATCTCCGAAACGGCTGGACCGATTTTGACTGGACATTCACTGGCAGATAGCTGATGTTATAAGTAATACTATTATTCCCGGCTACTATTATTTTAGAAAAATAATTAGGTTTCCGCGCAAAACAAAAAAACCCTTGAAATTCAATATATGTATTCTATATCAAGTGTCTATGTCGAAGTACTCTAAATTTCTTTTAAATTAAACGCAGGTGACACCGCGTGTCCCAGCTAGTCGTACATAAAACTGTACGTATAAGGGAAACGTTTCGAAGATATGTTTTCCCCCGATCCAGGGCAACCCGTTCAGACTAAAGTTATGACGGACTGGAGGAGACCTGGGCCTCAGAGACACCTCGTCCCACACTTAAGTCTCTATTCCCGATACCATAGTCGCAGTTGCAGACACGCTAGGCGCGATCGACTCCCTCTCCAGTCACGTACAGTCCGTAGGGGGCGAATGCTCACGGCATGTTTCAGCGGTGGATGACCATCGCTGGAAGTTGCCGAAATCGAACGTACAGCCGCAATTCCACCAGTCAACGAGCCGGTAGACCCCCTCCCCCCATCTCGGTCGACGAGGTCCGAACAGTTCAAACCGTCCACCTCAAACACTTCTCCCCCTCACCATTCCTAATGACCGCTATATCGCATTAAATAAATAAAAAACCCATATATGTGGAAACCGGCTACGAATATCACCAACCCATCTCATCCCGTGGGTGTCGTAAAAGCCGACTATGGGACGGATGAGCAGCAGCGACCTTCGAGTAGGTACATTAACAACTCAACTGCGATCGCCAACCCGCCTGCCAAGCGTGACGATTGTGGCAAAACCCAGATGAGAACACACACCCAGACAGCTCGTTGTGGCGATCTTTGGAGGAGGCCTGTGTTCAACAGTGGACTTTGTTCGACCAAAATGATGATGATGATGTGGAAACAGGCGACCGTAATCGGTATCCCGAAACCCGGCAAAACATTGTCTGAGCCAGCCAGTTATCGCCTCATAAGCCTTCTCAACGTCCTTGGGAAGATATATGAGTGACTTATTCTTAAGCGATTAAAGGATTTTACGAATCCAATAAACACATTCCCAACGAGCTGTTTGGTTTTCGAACTAAACACTCCTGCATCCAACAAGTTCACCGTTTGGTCGAACACATCGGCCACGGTTTCACATAATTATGGTCGAATGACAGGGGTGATGTGATATTCTTTGATGTAGCTAAAGCGTTCGATAAAATCTGGCACAATGGCTTATTATATAAGCACACTCGGGGTGAATCGTCTCATTATAATCATACGGGACTACTTGTCGGAGGACCGTAGTTTCCGCTACCGCACTGAAGAAAGGAAAGTGTAGGGCACTCCCACCCCATAAGAGCCGGAGTCCCACAAGGTTCGGTACTAGCTCCATTCTTGTTCATGCTGTACACCAGTGACATCCCCCATCCATCAAATGACCAAACAAAACTGGCGTTATTCGCCGATGACACGGCAATGTTCTACTCAGGCACCAGATAGCATAACTCGCAAGCTTCAAACCTCAGCCAATTCACTGGTTAAATGGTTCAAAAAATGGCGTATTAAGCTTAATCCCACTAAAAGCGCAGTCGGCGTATTTTTCCGCCATGGCGACGAGCATACACGCTTCAAACAAATCACAAAGCAGTTCATGAAATTAGCGAGTAAACACTTTTTCGACTCTGGCCTTCATCACCCGAATCCCCTTATAGTAGCGGCCGCTAAATACCTTACCTTCCTTCCCTTCGACCAAGGCATGCAGTCAACGATCCCGACGATCTAACCAGCCTCTACCACGTAGCACACATGAAGAGACTCGTGCAGCCTCATTCAAATAACAGATCGACATTTCGACCTCGCCCGCCTCTACGCTGTAAGCTGTAATGCCGACAAGGCGCAGCCGCACGATCTCATTCAACCACCAATACACTACCGAATGACAGGAGCGCCTGGCTGGCCTCGATGGACGGATGCATCGAAAATCGGCGTCATCGCCTCCGGGTTACGCCTTCTAACACGATACTTAACGTTCCCAAACAGGTGATTATTTTGTTCGCTTATTTGATTTACAACAAAAATAAAATCTATATAACAGCCACCACGGGCGAAACTCTCGCAATGAACAACTTAATATCTCCGTTATCTATTCGTGTCAGAACGATAGGGCCTAACACAGGCGACCGAATTAAATTGGTCCACGACGGTACCTCATTATGCAAGAGGTTGAATGACCCCATAAGTTCTAATGATTATATAATTGCATTATGTAGGTACCTGCTACTAGTATACAACCTTTTTATAATAACTCTGTCAATGAAAAAGGGGAATATATATATCATCATATCGGCCATTCATACGTCCACTGCTGAACAAAGGCCTCCCCCATAGATTTTCACAACTGCGTCATCATTTTGGGGGGTATTTGCCAATACTCACCACGCTTGGCAGGCGGGTTGCTGAGCGCAGTATGGCTACGGTTTTACAGAAGGGACGCTGCTGCTCATCCCTCTGGTTTAGATTCCCTTAGTCGCCTTTTACGACCTCCACGGGAGGAGATGGAGTGGTGCTATATTCTTAATCCGGATACCACACGGAATGTAATATATATATATATATATAATTAAAAATTATAAACTTTGCCCCACACTAGGATTCCAGTGGTAATCCCGTTTACAGACACAGTGCACGCAGACCTGGAACAACTACCTGCAGATCATACAAATGTTTGTTCCGTGCGGGAATCGAACCCACGACTCGGTGCGCAGCAACCGACAGTATCAGCCACTGCACCAAGCGTTTACTAACTTTACCAAAAATTTACGGCTATTACTATATCATCATCATCATCTCAGCCGAAAGTCGTCCACTGCTGGACATCGGCCTCCCCCAAAGATCACCACAATGACCGGCCCTGCGCTACTCGCATTCAGCGGGTTCCCGCAACCTTCACCAGGTCGTCAGTCCACCGTCCAATCGAAACGATTTTGGAGTTCTAGCTGGAAGCTCTCGGGGTTTTGGATTTGGATCGATACTGGACCGAGGGTAGACCTTTTTTTGTTGGGATATCCTCATGGATTTCTTCCACCTTGGGTAGGGCGGAAGGGCAGGCCGGACTCTTACCGGCCAAAACCCTACAGTGTCCTTTCACTAACCTCTAGCTGGGGGTGAGGAGCACGCTACGTCAGCATTAGACCGCACCCCCAGCAGGTCGGAGTGTAGACCTCATCAGTCGAGATCTTCCAAGCTTGATATGAAGACTCAATGTGCCTCTTACCTCTTATGCGTGGATCACTTCTGGTCTATAATATAAATTAAAAATGTATTCAAAATTCTACGTAGCTTTGACAGCTATCGAAATTATAATGGTGTATTTTTATATATTTTCTTTATGTCGTAGTATGGACAAAGAGGCTTTCTAACCTTAACAGAGAAACATTTCAAAATCAGTAACTGACTCTGAACAAAGAAACGTCATGCAGTACTCAGGTATTAGTATAAGTAGTAATAGTATTTAGGTACACAGTACACTACTACCACAATGTTTTGGGTCTTATTTTAGATTCCACGCCACAGTGTGGCCTTATACACAAATTGTTGAATAGGCTCAGCTCTTCGCGGGATCCGGAGAAGGCCGATCCCGCTCGAAGAAGGAGGAGAAGGCGCCGGGGTAACAACCACCCTGGCGCTTAATTCCCATACGCCTGAATCCCCCTGCCGTAGCTATAAGGCGGGGGACCGTGCGTGCTCACACCAAGCGACCCAAGAGAAGACGGTAGCACGCATGTGGTCACGCGCTGCCGTGGGACGCTTTGGGGGATCCTTTACAATCCCCCCGGGGAGGTGACCGCCTTACAGTCACCCTCTCCGAGATGTGCCTACAGGCGTGGCACCAGTGGGCGGCTCTAGTGTGATCATACGAGGACCTGGAGCCTCCCTTAGGTGCCGAAGATGACCGCTCCAGTGGTTTTAGCCGGTAGGACTCCGGCATACACCTTCGCCCTTCCCCGGGGCGAAAAAAGTTCATGAAGAATTTCCACTGGGCAGCAATAAAAAAAAAGGCTCAGCTCTTCAGCAGTCTTTAAAAAACCGCAATTAACTGGTGTAGAAACGGTGATATTAGTATATTTGAGTTATTTTCATAGTGTAATATCGTATACCATGTTGCTATGGCGAAATGCTACCGACATTCATACTATCTAAGCGCTGCAAAAGAGAGCTATTCGAGCAATTTAAAACCCAAATTTAATTTAAATATCATAATACACTGTCGCATCTCAATGTATACATGAGAATCTGATAAATGTAAAAATGAACATATATTTATTTTCGAAGAAAACCGACACACATAGCGTATTTACTAGAAATAAAGAAAATCTTATAGTGCCAATGAGCAGGGTCAAAAAATAGTAAATCATTTAGGTGTTAGAGTATAACTTCCTACAACAAGATCCCAAGTAATATAAAAAAAATTGTCTCAATACTAGGCTAGGCTGTTCATCATTTCGGCTGAATAAAGTCCACTGCTGGACACAGGCCTCCACCTCTTTGGTCACAATGACCGGTCTGGGTTTGTTGTGTGCTGATTGGGGGTTATGCCATAATCGCCACGCTTGGCAGTGGGGTTGGCGATCGCAGTTAAGTTTTTAATGTACTCGAAGGACGCTGTTGCCCATTCTTCGGCTAATCCCATAGCCGCCTTTTATGACACCCACAGGATGGGATGGGTTGGTATTATTCGTAGCCGGTACCGCACGGTACAAAAGGCCGTCATGAAATATAAACTACGTAAAAGGGTTTCTCTCTCTTTACAGTTATAGATAATATGGACGACAAAAATGCCCGGGATTGTGCTTCTTTTATCTTTACATTGGTACCATAGATAACATAGATTTTAATGCTCGTGTCATTGAATTAAAATATTTTAATGGATACTGTTTTATGACATTTAAATGAATAATTGTTTCTTTTTGACATCTAATGAGTAGCTGTTTATGACATTTCATTAATAATTGTTTTTATGACATTAAAAAAATGATATTTAAATATTTTTATGACATTTATCTGATCATAATAACTTAATTAGTAGTTATACACACTTAGACTTAATATTTGTGTGATGGTTTTGGATATTCATGTCATGATCTTCATCATCATTCCAAGCGTAAAACGCCCACTACTGGACACGGAACCTTTACGAAAATCGTCACAATGGCCGGTCTTGTTTTATAATTTAGTACACAACTTTAGAGGGGTAGGGGGTATTACTATAATCACCACGCTTGGTAGGTAGTTTGCCTATCTCAGTTGGGTAGACGCTGCTGCCCATCCTCCAGCTATCTCATAGTCGCCTTTTACGATACCCAGGGATGAGATGGGTGGGGTATTCTTAGCCGGCATCACACGACAATTTGGTATTCATATGGCCTACACAAATGTCATGCTCTCTTATGATGCGTCTTCGTTTCGGACATATTCCACTCAAAAAGTTCGCATATTTGATGAAAAAGTTGATTCACTTAATTGTACTACCTGCAATGTTGTAGAAGATGTTGTTCATATTTTGATGGAGTGTGTCCGTAACGAAGGTTATAGAAATCAATTGCTTAGTTATAATTCTATTTTAAAAATAGGTTACTGTTACAGTATTTTGGCTGAATCTCTATCGGATGGTTCAGTTAAGTTATTAAAGTTAGTTAAGATAGGCCTTAAGAATAAATAAGATTTATACTTGTGCTATCGATATAACACTATAATTCTTGCAGAGTGGCATATTCGTGTATACGAAAAACTCTTTAAATAAAGAAAAAAAATGTCATGCTGATGGTATTGTTGTGCGACAGCGGATTCCTTCCGAAAACGGGTGTCTTAAACTATAGTTAAGCGGGATTTAAATATTAAGTGGCGTTTTAGTATTCCCCCGACAGAATTACAAAACATTTTTAAAAAATTGTTTTACTCTGTATAACATAATGTACAGAGATTTTATGAAAAAGATTTAGTTAGGTGATAAACAGTCGCATACTTTTTACTTAACGCCATTATCGTCCATTTAATTCAGTTACTGTGGCACGAACAAAAAGCAATGATAATATAAAATACAATATTCGCAAACTTTACCGAACTGCCGACTTACTTTTTCCACTTCAAACGCGGAAATTCACCCTTATCGCTTATAAGTTAACATTATAGTGACTGCAAACCTATAGTTGTTATCAAAACGTCCCCAGTCCCTTTTCAAAGTGCTTATTTAAGCCATAACGTTACAATCCAATACATTATAATATAATATAATTAGTATATGTATTGAATTTCATGGGATTACATTTTTTGCGCGTGTCCCCAATTCTGTTTCTAAAATAAAAGAAGCCTACGTTTATAAAAACATCTTAAAAATTTAGAGTACTTCGACATAGACAATTGACATAGAATATATTTATTGGATTTCAAGGGTTTTATTTTTCTTGCGCGGAACCCTAATTATTTTTCTAAAATAAAAGTAGCCTTAGTTACTCCTTATAACATCAGCTATTTACCAGTGAAAGTCCCGTCGAAATCGGTCCAGCCGATTCGGAGATTAGCTGGGACAAACAGACAGACAAAAAATTGTAAAAATTGTTTTTGGTTAGGTATCTATAACCGAATATACATTCAGCATTTAGTAAAAGGCTGTTATTTTGACATTACAAACAGACACTTCAATTTTATTTGTGTATATCTACACAAATAAATAAAATTGAAGTGTCTTTTTGTAATTTCAAAATAACAGCTTTTTACTAAATGCATATGAAATTATGTACGTTACATATAACAAAAACTCTATTTTTAATTTTTTGTCTGTCTGTCTGTCTGTCCGTCTGTCTGTCTGTCTGTCTGTCTGTTTGTACCGCGTAATCTCCGAAACGGCTGGACCGATTTTGACGGGACGTTCACTGGCAGATAGCTGATGTTATAGGGAATAACGTTGGCTACTTTTATTTTAGAAAAATAATTAGGGTTCCGCGTAAAAAAAGATAACCCTTGAAATCCAATATATACATTCTATGTCGAAGTACTCTAAATTAACAAAAAAGTAAAAGAAACAAAAAAGTACAAGTATCTTATTCCAGAAATCCTGACTCATTTTCCTAGCTTTTTTTGAACAATGTTGGGATTTGCTTTCATTCGAACCCGAATATATACAGCGAAACATGAACATTTTATACTGGCGACTGCCATTTGACCTCTGGAACACAATTACTGGGAAATACATCAATGTCCTTTAGGTTAGACCGGTTATCGGACTGAAGTACTGAAGTTTCTATCTACCCGTAAATCCGTAATGATCGTCATAGGTATATGACAACCGGGAACAATGGCCTAACCGCGGCAAGCGTCGCCTAACGTCACAAATTGATCGTTCTGCTCAGTAGCGATTTAGCCATAAACCCATTACTGTACTATTCCAGAGTACCTATTACAAGTATATACATAACGATTGTAAACATACAGTCATTATTTATTTATTTATTGAGGGATAATAAATAGCCACAACACAATAAATAGGCTATAGAGGTAACAAAATATATGGAGTAATGTTGCGGCCCACTACATTATCCGCAGGTTGAACATAAATATATATAAACAGTAGGTGCCACCAGATGAACAATAAAAAAATAAAATTATGATTAAGATTAAGATATAAACAAAATTTCAAATATATTATAACTAAAATATTACAATATTAATATTAATATTATGCACTATAGAATTGTTGGCGATAACACATACAATTGTTTAATTACACTAAAATATAAATTATAATTTATAATTATGACATTGAGCGACAGTTGAATAAAATTTGCCGGCTCAGAATACCACCACCCCATCTCCTCCCATGGGTGTCGTAAAAGTCGACTAAGGGATTAGCTGGAGGATGGGCAGCAGCGTCCTTCAAGTACATTAACAACTCAACTGCGATCGCCAACCCGTCTGCCAAGCGAGGCGATTATGGCAAAACCCCCCAATGAGCCCACAACACACCCATATCGGTCGTTGTTGTGATCTTTGGGGGAGGCCTGTGTCCAGCAGTGGACTTCATTCGGCCGAAATGATGATTCGATTTAAATTTAAATTTTGAGCATGCAAATATATCAACATTCACAAAATTACAGTTATAGGATTCTCACATCCGATGAATAGGGCAACGCAAGCCAGAATTTGTTCGACATGTATTTACCGCGACATGTATTTATGTATATACCTGTAAACATACAAAGGTACTGTAACGACTAGCTGGGTGGGCACGCTATATTTTGGTAGGCTGGTACGCGGGACTCGGGGATCGCGGGTGCGCAGATTGGGGAGTCTCCGTGCTCACACCGAGCCACCCCCGGGAAGTGCCTGGGGCGACCTTTATACAGTCGCCTTCCCTCCGCTAGAGGGGGTAACCGCTTTCAGTCATCCCCTCCGCGATGTGCCTAAAGGCGCCAATAGGCGGCTCTAGTGTGATCTTACGAGGACCTGGAGCCCCCCTTCGGTGCCGAAGATGTCCTCCCCAAAGAACGAACAACGGCCGGTCTGAGTTTGTGTTGTGTGCTCATTTAGGGGTGTTGCCATAATCGCGATGCTTGGCAGACGGGTTAGCGATCGCAGTTGTGTTATAAATGTACTCGAAGGACGCTACTGCCCATCCTTCGGTCAATCCCATAGTTGCCTTTTACAACACCCACGGTATGAGGTAGATTGGTGCTATTCTTAGCCATCACCACACCCGACGATATTGGAAGCTACTTCTGTGACCACACGGCATAGGTACTTATCCAAGCAATGTTAATCCAATGTCAAAACAAATTCGCTCGGTAGCAATACTAGCAATGGCGTATTTTCAAAACATTAATTTCTAGCATAGATATCTGTCTGTGACGTCACATGCTACCTCAAACTTGTATCGGTACCTACTTGCTGGTGACTTAAGCTGCACATATGGTCAGACCATTCGGCCATTCCATTTGGCCAGTAAATTTAAATGGAATGACCCCAAAAATGGATCCCACTTATGATCGGATGTGAGTTAACACATTTACGGGCAGTTTGGCATCATTCTGTCTAGGATGGGCTGACCGTGAGTGCCCAGCTTACCTAGTAACTTATTCAATTTGAAGACACTAGGTAATAAAGATACTGCTCTACTAATAAAGATACGAGTTAGTTACAGAACCTACTTACGTAGTGCCTATCGGCCGAAATTAATAATCGATCTAATCCAAAATCTTTGGATTTCGGATTAAGGATGTATGTATGTCCATCTCCATCTCCTCCCGTGGATGTCGTAAAAGGCGACTAAGGGAATCTAAACCAGAGGGATGGGCAGCAGCGTCCCTTCTGTGAAACGGTAGCCATACTGCGCTCACCAACCCGCCTGCCAAGCGTGGTGTGTACTGGCAAATACCCCCCAAAATGATGACGCAGTTGTGAAAATCTATGGGGGAGGCCTTTGTTCAGCAGTGGACGTATAAATGGCCGATATGATGTATGTATGTATGCTTTTTGTGTTAAATGTGATCGTAACATAACAACGAATGAATTTCAAAATCTTAAATCTGGAGATTTTGGATTAGATTAATATCCTGTTTGATTTGACGCTGGTAACGTAATAATATTGCATAACGCACAATCATGGCTGCCCGCTACGGCAAAAATTAATGTTGTTGTCGTTTACTTCCGGCGAAAGATATAGCAATTAGCAGCAGAGTCCTTTTTGTTTTTTCTCGCATTCATAATTGATTAGTATTTTGTATTTACATAAACAAGATTTGATGCCATGACGTCAGATAGGTTAGGAGGCTGATACTGAAAACCAGCGCTGTTGATGTTGATCTTATCTCAACGCCGCAGCATAATGCTGAGTGTCAGCCATTTTCTGCACACTAGCGGCACACAATTATTTTAATTTAATCATAGTTTTATTTAGTATAAATTAATATTATGTTGCTTTAGTAGAAATTTAAATCTCTTGCCAACATTCACGCACTAAACAGAGCTGGCAATAGTGGCAATGCTGTATTTCTTTTCTTTTTTGTATGTGAATAATGATAGCCTGGACTCCAAGTCCTTTGGCGAGGTACTTTATTAAATTGCGTGAGTGGTGCAAGGGAAAAAAATGTTTTATACTTTGGTGTTAATATTATGCGCGTTTCTGTGGTGTTCAGAAATAAATACTTTTTCTTTCTTTCTTTCATTAATTTCGGCCGTATAGCTAGGCGTCTCTTATAGTTGTGGAAGATTATAGTTGCGTTTTGCGCTGCATACCTAGGTACTTAATAAAGCAATGTTTGTGGCGACGCTAACGAGGCGGCTGGCGCGGCTGGCGCGGCTGGCGCGGCGGCTCGTGGCCGGGAAGACAGCTCCGTCGGCTACACGCGGACCGCGCGGGCTGGCATCAACGCGCGCCGCTATGAAGTAGACGCAGAGGGGCCGTGCCGCATGTAGGTAAAATAAAAGTGCTACGAGCATACCTATCTATTTAGTATGCAATTAGTGTACTTACTTACACATTTTAGTTAAGTACACGTTTTGTTTTACAACGTTGTAATATATAAATAGTCTAGGATATTCTGTCACTGTGTATTCTATTAATATTTATTAAATACCTACCTACCGAAATATGTGTGAAATGAATACCAGTTTCTTCTCGTATGGTGTATACTAACGCCTACACTTACAACTCACGTTTCAAAATACTACTACTTTGAAATTTGTAGAAGGAATTTAAAGTGATCAATTCATTTTTTATTTACAAGTTATCTAATTTATAAACATTTGATATATGGACGTACCGATAAAGACAAAAAACTGGCAGAGTATAGAGAAAAATCAGTTGCCGCACTGATAAAAAAACCAAATCAATTTAATCATGAAATCGGCTATAGTACCTACATAAAATAAAAAAATTGCTACAACATCAATTATTACCGACCTTCTATATATTTTAAATATCACAAATTACAGCAAATCTATCATTAATGTTTTCTACCTACTGACGCATTTCATTCAGGGTCGCACTCCAATCTGTGTTATAGCCATGGCGCACACCGAGCGCGATGAGCGATGCGGCTGTCCAACTTCAGCGGAGCGGCAACGTCCGTCGCGTCGCGCATCTGTATATCGCTTTCTCTCTCGCAGTATAGCTTCGGCGTCGCTTCAGGAGGCCGTATTTATCGCTCGGTTTTAATAAATACTACCTTTATAAGATGAATTCGAGGAACTATAGAGAGCGATTGATAGATGAAGTGAAGAAATACCCAGTGTTGTACGATACGCAGCATGAAAACCACAGGGACATCGACGTGCGCGACCGCTGCTGGCTTGAAATATCTGAGCGACTCGGAGCTAACAGTACGTACAGACCCCTATCTATTAACAAGACATATTGTACTCGTCACATACGATGACAACCGAACAAAAGAATAACTGGGTACAATATACAGGGAATTTTTAAGATCAATAAGCTACTTAGAAATTATGTCTTTGGACGTGTGATGGCAGACTAGGTTTAATCGACGCGCGCTCATATACTACTGTAGCTACCTCTGGCTGGGTGAAAGGGCAAGGCCTTTTGTTTTTACAGGACTTCTACCTTATCAATGTTAACTTTACCAGAATATATTTTAATATTAATCTCTTGAGGGTTACCGAACGGCAATAATATTTTCATCTCATTCTCACCAGCCAAATGTTGGCACCCAAAATTAACCATTTACTTTTAAATTGTATTTAAAAACAGCACATATTAGTGCAAAAATAAAACTTCACCTTAACCTATCGCAGTTCAGTCATCGAGAAAACTAAAATAAAACCTTATTTTCAGGGTTTCGTATGTGCCGAAATATCCTACTATTTTTAATCTGTGCTATTTATTTGCGTCGAATGTTGTATAAACGATGGTTCATGGTAGCCGATGAACCGACCAACATTATTCAAAATGCCAAACGCGACGTCACCTGGCGTTGACGGCTTAAGCCACCTGGCCAATCGATGAAAAGTATTCAGCGGCCCCTGGCGGTAGGTGCGGGTAGCGAGAAGGTGGCTGCAATCCAGGTGTTCGGCTAGTTCATACTTACCCTTGCCCGCCATATAATCATGGCATGCATATTTGTCGAGATATCATTTGTACACAAATTTACAATTCGCATTTATACAACAAGGGACTCGTAACTAGAGGGAGAGAGGCATCCCTTCTGTGAAACAGCGGAAAGTGATGAGTATTGGCAAATTCCCCCCAAAATGACAACACACACGACATGTAGCCCGTTGTCTATGGGCGAGGCCTTTGTTCAGAAGTGAACGAATTTTGGCTGATATGATAATGATAACATATACAATTTTGGGTAATGAGCCATGATATTTTAATATAGCCGTGTGATGCCGGCTCAGAATACCACCACCCCATCTCCTCCCGTGGGCGTCGTAAAAGTCGACTAAAGGATTAGCCAGAGGATTGGCAGCAGCGTCCTTCGAGTACTTACATTATCAACTCAATTGCGATCGCCAACCCGTCTGCCAAACGTGGCGATTATGGCAAACCCCATATCGGGCGTTACGGTGATCTTTGGGGGAGGCCTGTGTCCAGCAGTGGACTTCATTCGGCCGAAATGATGATATTTTAATATTGCAATTAATCAACATGAAATACAGAAATAATTATATTATTAGCAACCTAATAAAATTATAATGACTATCATCATCATCATTTCATCCGGACAACGTCCACTGCTGGACAGAAGCCCCCGCCCCCCAAAGATTGCCACAACGACTATGGGTTTGTGTGGTTTTTCCATTATCGCCACGCTTGGCAGACGGGTTGGCGATACTCTTGCAATAAGAGACTTAGTATACGCCAGCTGTAACATAGCTTACGCGGCACATTCTCTTAGTGGAACTAGTCTTAAGACATAGGTCTCATACACTGTGATGATCAGGTGAGGTGCTGAAGCGCGAGTGGAAGATCCTGCGCGACTCCATGCGGCAGGCTCTCAAGCGCAGCAAGACTGGCGCCACCACCAAGTCAGGGCTGCCGTGTAAGAAGTGGCGCTTCCAGAGCCGCATGGCCTTCGTGCTACCATACATGACAATCAGACGGTGAGTCACGATACACCATAGCAGCCATCACCAAGTCAGGACGGCCGTGCAAGAAGTCGTTCCACTGGAACCTAAAAGCAGTCGGAGTTCAGACTCGCAATCTCTGGCTTCGGAAAGATTATCTATTAACTTTGATCCGGTGGTGCTTGGATGTAAATTTCTTACATGCCAAATCTAAGTTTTCCTGTTGGATTTCTACTCTATTTGCATTTATAATAATTTATTTCACATAGCCGGAGGATGGGCAGCAGCGTCCTTCGAGTACATTTGTAACTTAACTGCGATCGCCAACCCGTCTGCCAAGCGTGGCGATTATGGCAATACCCCCCAATGAGCACACAACACATACCTGTACCGGTCGTTGTGGCAATATTTGGGATTCTGTCCAGCAGTGGACGTTTTTTTCAGCTGGATGATGATGAAATTTTCCGACGTTATTACAAAGCACTAATGAAGACAGTTAAATAAGCTAATTATAAGGCGACCGGTACTTTACCATTTAAATAATTAGAAAGAAAGAAAGATAAACTCATTTATTGATCTACAACTAACGATGTACATACAAAAATTATGTTTACAAATTTAGTATACCTAACTACTATGTTGATAATTTTATAAGGACTTAAAATAATATTAAAAGATGGAGTCACTCGATGCAACAGCGAAGAGCGACCCCCGTCTCGCTACCTGATGAATAGTGAATTATAATGAACAGCAACAGAGTAGTCGAGCTGCACCTGTTGGCAGTTGCACGTCGCAGTTGTGTCAATAGGTTGTCACTCAGCATGATGCTATGATGTGGCCAGAGCAACACCACAACGCTAGTTTGCAGTTATTATTATTTTTTCTAGCATAATCAATTTCATAATACGCTATGTTTTCAATCTTGTATTGACATTGCGCACCGGAATACGTCAGCCGTCAACAATTACAACAATATTGTTTAATTATTATTTGGCGCAGCATACCGACGCTGCTGTGTTGCAAGCAATTGTACGAGAAGAAGCGTTTTGTTCTATATTCTGCGTAAATATTCTTAATGTTCGCATAGCGTGCTTAACTGCGTAACTAAAAGCGTAACTTCTAAAAAAGGAATTGTCTTTCTCCTTCATTCTACTTTGTCATATAGGAACATCAGCATCCGGACTATGTAAACGTGTACCTCGCAGTGCAGCTCTTCCACTTCTGCTGGTCCTTCATGCTGGATCATGTAATTATGTGTATTTAATGTCTAGTAAATTGGGAGGAATATGTTCAAATAATTTGTTATATTATAGGTACGGGAAATTAAACATTGACAAGACAAGGTATAATTGGCTTCAGTGCAGTCATGTCGCTCAATCCAATGACAACCTTTTTTATTGGTATCCAGTGGAAATTCTACATGAACTTCCTCCGCCCCGGGGAAGGGTCATGCCGGACTCCTACCATCTAACACCACTGGGGCAGTCAGCTTCGGCACCGATGGGGGGATCCAATATAGGGATCTTAATTTTAAAGAACATATTAAACAATTGTGTACCCGGGTACGAAAGCTTACTAGGTTAAAACCCTTAGACTTGTTTCTGATCCCATTCTGATGAGGCTAATTTATTTTGCACTATGTCAGTCGATACTTTTGTACTGCATGTAGGGTTTCCTGATGGGAAGACTACAATTTCTAGGCAAAATTTCAAATCATCGGGACTTTGGGATCGTTGTCGGGAGGGACAAATAATATTATAAATCAAACTCATACTTTTACTATTAAAACTAACACCATGATAGAAAAACATTTTTGCCACATTATGAGTATCATGACATAGGTTAATAATAATAGTTTGAGACATAACAGAAAGTCGTATGTTTACCTCGGCGCACAATACATGCCGTTCACTCCGCTATCGTCGCCCTATCACTTATTCTACGCTTAAATTTCACTTCTTCTGCTGCTGTACTGTTATTTGTGAACTTTCTCCTTATGAATAAACTGCTGTGACTCTGCGCTTACTTTGCTTTTGGTGGCAATTACAACAGATACACTTAAGTGGTGGTGTTCACTCGGAGTTCAGTCGGAGTGGTGATCGTGTAAGCGCGCGGTCATTTGAAATCTCTGTTTCGTTAAGAACTTTACGAGAAGCTGCTTGTGGGGACATTTTGTATTTTGTTGGGATTATAAAATATCAGGACAATCCAGACGAATCCCGACTATCTGGCAACCCTAACTGCATGTCGTACTGGGGAGGGGCTCCAAAATTTCTTATGAAAAATAAAGACATTAAAATCGTGCTGTTTTAATATATTTTTATTGATCCTGTAGAAATATGTCATGTAGGAAGTACCCCAGGGAAGGGTGGAGGACTCCTACCGGCTAAAATCACCGAAGTAGGTTAGGTAGGACCAGCGGAGGAAAGGCGAGTGTAAAGAGGCCACCCCCAGGAACCTCTGGGGGGATTGTAAACAATTACCCCCGAAGCCTCACTATGCGCTATGCTGTGCACACGGCGGTACGTGACCACATGCACTCCGCCCGTCTTCCCGGGGGTCGCTCGCTATGAGCACGCAGATATCCCAATAGGCGCGCTCGCGACCCTCAAAGCCCCCTGGTATATATATATGACAAACGTGTTGGACACGGGAGCTGCGGCGGTTGTTGCCCCGTCTCCTTGTCCTCCTTCTCCGAGCGTGATCGGCCCTCCCCCGATACCGCTCTGCGACCTCCGTCTGGAGCATGACGCTCTCACATAAGGAGACTACAGCACTCCAATTTTCATGCTTTGCCAACAACCGTGTCCGCTGAATACCTGCGTCAGGCGGAACGTGACGCGCTCGCTCCTTTGGAGCCGAGCTCCGAAGAGCGGCAAGACAGCCTCGATGACGTGCTTTTGCGAATGCTGCGGCAGCAAGAGCCGCTCGCACTACAGTTCGAGTGCACGCTGCCGAGCCTGCTGTCTTAGACTTCCGAGCGTCCCTGAAGGTACGGCGTCACCGCTCTGGTGGAGGGAGCGTGTTTGGTGATACACAGTGCGTGGATTTCGGCCACGACTATTGCCACCGCTTGCTCGGCAAGCCAGAAGGTACCCTCGAAGGACTCCCCGCTGAGCAACACAAGAGTGTCGTCAGCGTAACAAACCAAGCTGACGCCAACGGGGAGAACGACACGCAGAACCGCGTGTTAGGCGAGGTTCCACAAGACTCTACCAACTGTGTAAGTTTCTCACTGTTCCTCAGTTATTTATATAGACTACTTAAACATCTTGATACCCCATTTGATACAAATATTTGATTAAAACGCAGAATACACATTGTATTATATTATATTTATTATTGGATCCCCCTTTCGGTACCGAAGCTGACTGCCCCAATGGTTTTAGTCGGTAGGAGTCCGGCATGCCCCTTCCCCGGGGCGGAGGAAGTTCATGTAGAATTTCCACTGGATACCAATAAAAAAGGTTGTCATTGGATTGAGCGACATGACTGCACTGAAGCCAATTATACCTTGTCAATTAAACATTGACAATGTTTAATGTTGGGAAATTGTCACCTAACCATACTTTACAACGAAATGTTTTGAAGCGAATATTGTTATGATACCGGAACGCACCCAAGGTTATGACATGCGTATGCGTACCTCTAATATAACAAATCATTTGAACATATTCCTCACTATTTACTAGACATCAACTGCACATTACATGGTCCTTCGAGTCGGATCATGTAATGAAGTGTATTTAATGTCTACTAAATAAATCAAGCCAATGTTTTATCATCGCAGTACCAGTAGATTATTACCGCAAGTATCTTAGTTGATGAATGCTGCTAAATCTCCTTGTTTGTGATTTGGGAGACCAGTTCCCGTACCTATAATATAACAAATAATTTGATCATATTCCTCACTATTTACTAGACATTAAATACACATCATCACAACACTACTGTACTACTACGGGACAGGTGCTCACTTTTCTACAACTAACGGGAAGAGTGTCGACACCGTCGACTAATGTGCGTGGTGTTGCAAGCGTGTGCTAATCACGGTGATCGCTGCCCGTGCATGTAATCGTCTGTCCTACGGGCTTAGAAGCGAGACCAGAAGTTCATCCACACCGATAATCGTGTCGACGTAGATGTAAGGAATGGCTTAAGTCCACTTTTGAGTCGAAAGAAAAGAATCTTAATAATAAACATCCGCAAAACTTTTGTTACAGAAGTCGACGGCAAGTAAAAGACGACATTAAACTTGACGACACCGAAGTGGCATCGGACCAGGAGAAAGACACTGAGGTCTGGGACCCAGGTCATCAATCCAGCACCGATCAGGACTCTCTTGACCTGTTTTTCGCCAGCATCTGCCAAAGCACTAAGCGATTGCCTAGAAAATTTCAATCTTCCGTTAAAAGACAAGTCCTGGACGCACTTCTCAGGGTCGAGGAGGAGTGGGAAGCAGAACAGACGCAATCTAAGAATGAAGTCAACAAAGACTTTGAATAATTAAGTTTATATTACGATAGTTGGACATTCCTGTACTTTAATAACGTTATTTAAATCACTAAGAATAGTTTTATAAAATGCGACAGCTATGTTAAAATGCTAAACATTTTAAAACGCCTCATGGGTTTAGTGGTCTGAAACGTGGCATGCAACTGACCATGCAGTTATGGGCGCAGAGGAATGCACATCAACGGGTCGCCCTCGCCGGGCACAGCAGAGAAGAGCGAATTGATCCTCATCTAGAATGTCGAAATTTGCTGCAACTTATACAGTAAACCGAATCTGTGTTATTAAACATCAAGATTATTAAAGTTGTAAATAAAGTTGGTTCATTTTTTTCCGCAATATGTTTCAACAATTACGTATAAAAATGACGTCTAGTTGCGACCAGCCGCGACGCTGGTCGGTGTGCGACTAAGTGAACTTCAACTATTATTGGAACTAAAAACATGGTAAATATCCCGTTTTTAGTTCCAATAATAGTGTTAGTGACCATGTCAGTTTAAAAACTTATAAGTGAACTTCGTTTTTGTTTTTTTTTTTTTGTTGGGCTTCTCGCATACATTTCTGGGAAATGTGGTTGCTTAACCGGTCATTTGCTGGCGAAGCCAAAAGAGGCCTCCAGCCAGGCTTAAATTAAATATTAAAAACTAAGCAACTTTCGCTAAGGGCGCCCCCTGCGGGACACGGACCTCGGCTTAGGGCGTTGCTGGGGATATCAAGCTATTGTTTTGGGGACAGCTGGATCGGTATTATTTAAATTGTATTAGGGGACATTTAAAGCTACAGGCTCGGCACGGGCCGGCGCGAGCAAGAGACGGGAGGGAGAAGTGCTAACTTGCACGGGAAGGTGACGCGGCGATAGGCCTCCGCGACGTCGGTAAGGCGGGCATCCTCGGCGGTGAGGGTGGAACAACGGTCGGGTGTTTAGTGAACTAGACAACGCGAGTCTCTTCATGTGATCTAATGTGATTTTATCGTCTGGATCGACCAGAACGTGCCTCGGTCGGCGTACTCTACTGATACGGGAGGGTTCGTAGTCGGCGGCTGATACCACAAGGGGATTTGGGTGGGACAGGGCAGAATCGAGATAGCGCTTAGACGCTTGTTTCATAAATTGCCTGATGGTCGGCAAGTTAAGGTCGAAATGGAGTTGGTCGTTTCGCATGTACAGAGGCGCTCCGGTGGCCTTGCGCATGAAACGGGTTTGGAGGGTTTCGAATCTACGGAGTGGGTATGATTCAGCGTGTGCGAACACTGGGCTGGCATAGGTCATGATGGGTCGAATGATGTGGTGTAAATTCTCACCTTATTTCTAAGAGATAATTTACTACGAATTTACTACGTTCAGAATATAGTGAAGGTGACCGAGCACAAAGGCAGCGCGGGCACGCACCGTCTTTGTGTGGGGACTGAAGGTCAGTTTTTTGTCTAGGGTGACTCCAAGATACTTGGCGTGCGGTTCCCAAGGAACCGATTGGCCCACATCGAGATCTCCCTGAAGCGTGGGTGGTCGTCGCATAATTTGCAAAATAGGACGGCTTTACTTTTGATAGGGTTAACTTCGATCCGCCATTTCCTAAAAAGTGAAGTTCGTGCCATTACCTTGCTTTTATGTAACCATCATCTATACAAATAAATAAAATTGAAGTGTCTGTTTGTAATGTCAAAATAACAGCTTTTTACTAAATGCATATGAAAGTATATACGGTACCTAGAACAAAAAAACAATTTCTATTTTTTTTGTCTGTCTGTCTGTCTGTCTGTTTGTTCCGGGTAATCTCCGAAACGGCTGGACCGATTTTGACGGGACTTTCACTGGCAGATAGCTGACATTATAAGGAATAACTTAGGCTACTTTTATTTTAGAAACATAATTAGGGTTCCGCGCAAAAACAATAAAACCCTTGAAATCCAACATATATATTCTATGTCAAATGTCTATGTCGAAGTACTCTACATTTCTTTTAAATTAAATGCGGGTGAAACCGCGGGTCCCAGCTAGTAGAGCATATATCTATACAAATAAATAAAATTTAAGTGTCTGTTTGTAATGTCAACATAACAGCTTTTTACCAAATGCATATGAAAGTATATACGGTACCTACATCAAAAAATCAATTTTTAACTTTTTTGTCTGTCTGTCGGTCTGTCTGTCTGTCTGTTTGTTCCGGGTAATCTCCGAAACGGCTGGACCAATTTTGACGGGACTTTTACTGGCAGATAACTGATGTTATAAGGAATAACTTAGGCTACTTTTCTTTTTAAAAAATAATTAGGGTTCCGCGCAAAACAAATTAAACCCATGAAATCCAATATATATATATATATATATATTCTATGTCAAGTGCCTACGTGGAAGTACTCTAAATTTCTTTTAAATTAAACGCGGGTGAAACCGCGGGTCCCAGCTAGTAAAATAATATAATATATTCTTTATTTAATAGTTTTTCAATAACAATATTGTTGTACTAAGTATATTTTATTGTATTGTTAATTATATAGACCTCCTTATACTTGATCCTTTTTATGATCTTGTTTCATTTTCTGAATATTTTGTAGTTTCTTGCGAGGGATCAGCTCATGCATCTTCTTTGTGAACGTGGAGTGCAGGTGGATGAGAAACTCGACACTGTAGGTAATATCGATATCTTTCTTGAGAGCGTATTCGTAGTGATAGATAAGCCTCTTGAAACGAATTCGTTTATTTCGTGGTACATTCTTCCTCATAGCATACAGTATGGTTCTGATGTCTTTCTTCCACTCATCCATTCTGTTGAATATGAACGCTATTCTGTACCTCTCATCCGTCTCGTACTTCTGAATGAAGGCATCTATTTCTGCGAGTCTAGACTGCACCATGTAAATGTTTTGCTTCATCAAAGACATGAGCAAGTTGTTAATATCCCAGATATTGGGGTCCGTGTACACTGGGAGTGCTCGTCGCACGGCGGTGAAGTTAGCGCTGGCGGTGAGGTTTTGCGTCGTCGGAGGAGGTAAGGACGCGTTGGCTTGGACGCCGGTCTCGCCGCTCGGGTAAAGCGCTCGGCCTAGTCCAGGCTCAAGTTGAACCTGTAAATCCATTATTAATTAATGACATTTGTCGGCACGGTTGGCGCAATAGCTAAACAATTGGAGCTATGTGTTGGGGGTAGGATCCCGCACTGAAAAAAAATTTGTATAATTCACAGACAATTCTTTCGGATCTGGGTGTTTGTTCATGTGGGATTTATGTCTGTAAACTATACCCACGACACTAGAGAAATCCTAGTGTGGAACATCGTATTGGAAGATAATCGTAAATTTCACATTCCGTCATATAACGATACGTTCATATCCAGTTGCACTCACTGGTCGGTAAACGAACGGTGGTGCCGGCTCAGAATGCCACCACCCCATCTCCTCCCGTGGGTGTCCTAAAAGTCGACTAAGGGATTAGCCGGAGGATGGGCAGCAGCGTCCTTCGAGTACATTAACAACTCAACTGCGATCGCCAACCCGTCTGCCAAGCGTGGCGATTATGGCAAAACCCCCCAATGAGCCCACAACACACCCATATCGGCCGTTGTGGTGATCTTTGGGAGAGGCCTGTGTCCAGCAGTGGACTTCATTCGGCCGAAATGATGATGATGATGATGATGGTGCGATCAGTCTAATGAAGGGTGACCGCATACTGGTATTTGAACTGAGACTGGCCGTCGGAGGGCACGTAAAGTGGTCGGTCCCGGTTGCAGTCGGTACTAATTCAGTCGGAGGCCTTGTGTGCGGCTTGAACAACCCTCACACGAAGTAGGCCGCTAACCGTACCAGATACCAGGTTGTTCGTGAAAGGCTTAAAACAATTACACGTTATCTATAGTTGAATTCCTTTACGGGCTTTACGAAGTAGAACGAAAGGCTTAAAGAAAATGAAAGTATGACATTGCCTGGGGAATCGTTTGGGGTGGAGGTCGTGGCTATCAGGTCCAAGATTCAATTTGGGACGTACGTTGGTGAGGTGGAGCGTGATGGCCTCCTCGGCCGAGTTGGGGTCGTTGGATACATCGGTCAGGTTAACGTCGGCTTCCAGCACGGCCATGCGTTCTGCCAACAATGACGTCAGCCGCTTGTCCTCGCCAACGAACTCATAGTCTTTCAATGAAATAAAACTCCCTTCTATGTCTTGTAAAATGCTTATACCTAGAAAAAGACATAATTAATCCCTAAGTATAGAACAAATATAAGGGTACGCTGTAATAGCAGTGGTAAGTCGTCATGGAGGAATAACTGGGGAGGTGGCATGGCATCCTCACCTTACGGCTGACGCAGATTCACTCACGAATCGCATAAGCCGGAAGCCTTGTGATCACCACTATAGAGACTGCCCAGAGGACTCGGCACAGCACACGTTGGATGAGGGCCGTGCTTGAGTTACGCAGCGCCGTAGCCTCGTCACTGTGGGTGAAGGTGACCCCTTGCTTCGAGCCTTGGTTCTGTCCATGGTTTGGAGAGTGAGCGCGTGGAATCCGTCCTCTCCTTTTGCTAGGAGGTGATGTACGCAAAATAAAGGTGGGAAAGGTAGAGGGAGGCAACCAGCTCTCCCCTCCCGAACTGGATGCGTCGGGTGCTGTATGGTGCTTGCCGATCACCGGCCTCCGTGACTTGCGGCCAGCGGGAAACTAATGTGGGAAGTCCGTCGCCTGAACAGAATTATGCCCGAGGTGGCAGAACGCTGTGTTCTTTGCGCGCCTCTCTGGCGAAATGTGAGGCTGGCCAGGTCGTGCAGAGATGGGGCGACAGAGCAAGTTATGGGCCTGGACCTGCCAGTGGCGCCACCCAATGCCTTTTATTTTTATTGATCTCCATTGGCAATGCATCATGAATTTCGCGAAGAGGCATGCCGGACTCCTACCAGCTAAAACCACTGGGGTGGTCATCTTCGTCACCTAAGGGGGGCTCCAGATCCTCGTAAGATCACAGTAGAGCCACCTATTGGCGCCACGACCTTCTTTTTTTTATTGATCCCCGTGGATATTTATTATGAATTATATATAATATATCCCCGGGGAAGGATCAAGAGGCATGCCGGACTCCTACCGGTTAAAACCACAAAAAATTATTTGCACCCAGCGCAGATGGCGTTTAACGGCTAATATATATAAAAATAAATAATGCTGTTCATTGGTAAGCGCATCGGTTAAGACGGGGTAGACCAATCTGGCAATTATCGTTTTTTAATATTCGTAATCGTCGGAATTCTGTTTTCAGGGAAAGAACAATTGGAAATGTAGCCCAGGAAATTTAAACATTGGAGGAAAACACAAAACAAGGAAATTTTTAAATGTTTTCAGTTGGACAGGACATCGTTTGTCGGGTCAGCTATCGGATCTAATAAATCAATGAAAACAAACTTACTCAGCATTATTGGTAATAACATTGTTGTTGAGCTGAGCGCCTCTCTGGAAATAGCGTAAACATTAGGTAACTAACTACTGAACGCATGCGAATATGTGTGCGCACAGCCAAGTGATGGAACTCACTGCGTCTGTTTTGTCTGCTACATATAATCCGTTAATCCTTTAAATTAAGAGTGAATAAGCATGTTCTGGGTGGGCTCGTTTCATCGTACACCTCGTCCAACTAAATCGTTGCATCAAATCACCCGGAGCCTTGAACGGCGTAATTATGAAAATTCTGTAGCAAAACCTCAGTTGAATTGTGACCGGAACCGAAATTTAGAAGTAAAAACCTTTTTACCAAAAAAAACCGACTTCAAACACCCTACAAAATATAGAAATATTAAAACCACTGAAAAGGAAAAAAACTTTATGAAGTCGGGCGGGGCCAGGTATAAAATATAATGTATGTTTTATTTGTTTCTTTTTAGTGTAAATAAATGTAAGAACTTTTTGCAATTTGGTATCCGTATTTAACACTAAAAATAAGAATGACTCAAATCGGTTCTCTGATCTGAGAGGAATCGAAACTATTAATCTAGATTCAAATTAACCAGTCGCAGTCAAATTAACCTGTTTATTGAAGCTGGTTAAAAAACTACTCAATCAAATGTAATGAAATTTATATGAAAACATTCTACACCAGTTAAAATATGAATTGCTCAAATCGGTCTACAAATATCGGAGAAATCGCTGTACATAAATTTAAAAAAATTATACGCATCGAATTGAGAACCTCCTCTTCTTTGAAGTCGGTAAAAATGGAAAAACTATATCAAGAGTAACAAATATTATGCGATTAAAGTAACTTTACTAGCCAGTCGAACCCTACTCGTAGCGCTGGGGGATCCTAATCCGGAGCTAGCAAGAGGAGTAGATGCAGGATACATTGCTCAAAATAAAAGCGGTACCTGGTCCAGAGACACTACGTCCGCACAGTGATCGTCATCACGTACAAGCGCATGTAATCACCAATTATTCTCGTTTAATCTACTGTTTTATGAGGGTTGTTAATTTATATTACGTGCAAATCTTAGAACACGTTTTCAGTTATATCGATTTGGGTTTATGGCCTCTCAGATTCTCCTTATTATTGTGTGTATGTATTTCACGTATAGTCCACTTTGTTTTCACATACCTGACGTGCTAAAATATAATAAACAAAATTGTATAATCACATTTTTTTCAAAGAGTGTCTATGCCTTTCTTTCTGACTCTTCTCCATAACATCAACTTTTCCGAACCGTGTACCTTAACTTTTGACTTTTCTTAAGTGCCTATTGGGGCCTATATGAAATAAAACCTTTGAGTTGGATACAAATCAGCTGTAACCTCAACAAATACTCGTAATAACGTGACCAGTTGCCACCCACCACAGGTACGATTCTCACTGTATGCCAACACTCAACTGCTTACGTTTACAAACCGTGAGCATCTCTACTTATACTAAGATAACGCTTACATACCACAACGCCCATAAACAACAAACCAAATAAAGTCCAAATCACGTCGCAAAAATTAAAAATAAATCTCTTCCATGTTCGCATTCACAGTCGGAGTTCGGAAATATTCGGAATGGACGGGCGTGGGGTTATGAACGAGGGGAGTGGGGTTGATAGCTGCCCCCCTCCCCATTACCCTCCCCCCGGACCCCGCAGGTGGCATCGATCGCTACCCGCCCAGCAACAACTAGCTAGTGAGCTCTATTCTCGTTGCGTTTCATATTTTACAGGATTCACTCGAGTTACCGTCAGTATTATGTACGACTAGCTCTACAAGTATTACTGAAGCGTGTCATAACTCCTAACTATATTATTCTGTGATCAATATGACAACGGACTTCTCAATGGTTCTTTGTCATAATTATTTGATAGGTAGTAGTTACTGCAGTTTCTCATATAAGACGGACTTACGACCTGGTGAAGGTCGTGGGGAAAGCGTGCATGCTAGCGACTCAAAGTCACAACTGTGCGTGTAAATGTGGTATGGCGCCGGCCTCTGTTTAACAGCTGATCATCACCATGATCATGTCAGCCACAGGACGTCCACTGCTGACCAAAGGCCTCCCGCTTAGATTTCCACATAGAGCGGTCAGTTGCCACTCTTATCCAACGACTCCCAGCGACCTTCACCAGGTCGTCTGTCCACCTCGTTGGAGGTCGTCCCACGCTGCGTTTTCCTCTTCTTATTTAGGGATTTATATTATCAGGTACTTCTACTCACACGAATACACGTACATTATGTATGTCATAGTTGTAGGTACAAATAAAGGTAAGCGGGTATTATAATAAAACAATTTAAACCGGATTAAATCTGTGCAAAGTGTTCGAAATCTCAGGAAAAACAATAATCAATAATACACGCGATTTAATCCGTTTAAAATTGTTTTATTATAATGTGTAATAATCGCGAAAACCTAAGACACTATTAGTAGGTACACTAGTTAGTAGGTATTGTATAATTTTCTCATTCATTATTTCATTCGTCGGCCTTAAAATAGTTTGCACACTTTTCTGATCGATCTTTGTCAAAATTCTGTTCATGATTTCTATTTCTTTCACATTGTAAGTAAGACACGTCGCCCCTTTAACCTGTATTGCTGACGTGGACGTTCCAATGATCGTCCACAGGGGAGCGGGGACGTTGCCGTAGCCAAATGCTTGGTAAGCGGACCGATGGCCGCCACCGTGTTATTTTGAACACGTAGAGAACACTAACATTGATTTCTTCCCGCATTACATGATATATTGCCATTAAATAATATAAGTTTCCAATTACAGAAAAGTAATCAGATACTTTGTCCATCATTAAGATAAATAAAATTATCAATAAACATACATCATCCGCTTCTACAACAGACTCAACATAACGCGGCAGGTCCCTCGTTACAAAGTTACATCACACGCCGCTATCGCCAACCCGTTTAACTAAGCAACAAAAAACTAATCTCCATGAGAGCTCATGTCATGTTCCCCTCGTAAAGTTCTCATAATCACTATCACCGCTCCCCATACTAACCCTCGTAGATAGGGGAAGGGGGAGGGTGCAACTGTACGTACAAGTGGGTGCGTTATAAATAGATGTCCTCCGTCAGTGCCAAGGTCGGGGAAGATCGATATAGCGGGAGGGCACGAGGGGAGCGGGGGCATCTCCGGGGAAGCTCAAGCCTCACAGCTGGGCCACCACCGAGTAATGTGCAGCTAGCTCATTGTAGATAGAAAACAATATTTAGATATCGCGCGACTGAAAGATAAAAATGTCAAATGTATTCAATATTGTTATAAAATAGGGTTGTACTGTAGAACTCTATTATCTTGCCAATAGACCAGCATTATCCAGATTATTAACAAAGATCGCGGTGTATAAACATTGTTCAGCGATTTGTTTAATTAATTAACAATGTATAGTTACATATTTTTCATCATTTATTGTATTTTGAGAAATTAAATTACCTGCGTATTATTTCTATTTGTTTATGGCCGTACAAGCCGGACGCTTTAACTAATGGAAGGTAAATGGGAGTCAAGAGATTCGATGAAACCTAAACCTACGTAGTAACTGTCTGTGCCTAAACGTAACTCACTCAACTAAGCAAGTCATAGTCAACGTTTTTTATTTCAAACTAGCTGGGCCCCGCGGTTTAACCCGCCGTTTAATTTTATATGTATAGAAATTAAATTCATTGGAATGATAGTGGCGCCATCTGTCAAAGATTGGTCGTCCCAACTCAGAAACCTTTGTGGGTTCATGCACATCACTTTGCTAAAGATCATGACATGATCAAATGCATAGTTTGCGATTCTATAAAGGACATACATACAAACATTAATTTATATATACATATATAGATAAACCAAATATTGGCACTTATGAAACGTCAGAATCTAAGTTGCACGGTTCCAAATGGTTGATCTCGTGGAGAAGAGCAGGCAAGAAACTCCATGGATACTCATTTAAAATAATTGAGATTACAATGTTGATTGATACAAATGATTGTAAAACATTTACCGAGAAAAATGTAAGTTAATGTGTAAATATGGAAAATACCACAATAATATTATAATCATGAATTTGCCGTGGCAGTTAACGGCTGACCAGTCCCAACAGACGGCACCCGTTCACGAGCATGACGCATGCATCAGCATCGCTTCGCTCAACCATATTGTAGGGAACCGAACGACCCGATACACAACGCCACCGCCAGCCAGACATTTTAGTGAGCATGACAGACCGATACTACCAGGCTAAAGACACAATCAAAATAAGTACTAAACATATAACATTAATGGCTACATGATGCTCACACATTTACAGTTTTGTATAAATATTATACTTAAGGTAAGAACAATATTAACAATAACTAATAATCAACCAATGCCATAATATTAAATTGATGTAAATAACATAAACGTTATGAAATTGTAAATGAGTCAACTCAAATGTCATGTAATTAAGTATAAGTAAATAACGTAAAAAATATAAAATATTAACAATTAAACAAATAAGTATAATAAGTATGTAGCTTATATAGGTAGCGTTGATTTTAGAGCAATAATAATTATGATTTAGTTTAAAATACGTTTTGATGTTAGTACTTAGGTATGTTTTGTTTTGTAATTATATATATATTAATCTTTATATATCTCTCTACTGAGTTTGCCCGGTTAAGCAGCTATATCCCCCTTGGGATGAGTGCGAGAAGCTACTCTACTGATGGTAGCTCTCTCACTGCTAGAGTCCGGCTAGATAGGTACCACCCAGTGTCAGATATTCGCCGCGAAGTAGTAGTGTTTAAACTTTAGACATTACTGTGCTCCGGTTAGAAGGGCACTGTAGCTAGTGAAGTTACTGGGTATAAAAGACTAATGACTAACGTCTCGAGGTGACGAGCGCAGTGTAATGCCACGCTGGACTGCTCCTGGGTAGCATTACAATTGTTATGGGCAGGCGTGTCGCTTACCATCAGGCCAATAACTTGCTCGCCACGTCACCGAGTAGCATAAAAATAAAACTTAGGGACAAATATCGATGTAAGTTTTTAAACTGACATGGTCACTGACACTATTATTAGAACTGAAAACGGGATATTTACCATGTGTTTTATTTGTTTAGTTTATCCGTGAACATGGCGCTTGCAACAGCGCCGAAATATCGGGGACTCAAAAGAAATAAAAACATGGTAAATATCCCGTTTTCAGTTCTACGAGGGCGGCACTGAAAATTTCGGGAATCAAGGAAGTGACACAACATTACTATTTAAAAATGTATTTATTGCTTTTCGAAGTATTCTCCGCGAAATTTGACACATTTTTCCATACGATGGAACCAATCATTGAAGCAACCATTCCATTCGGAAGTTGGGGTCTCCAAAATGGCCGTTTTGTAGGCGTCCACAGCTTCTTTAGGTGATGAAAATCTCTGTCCACGCAATTTATTCTTTATTTTAGGGAAAGTATAGAAATCATTAGGGCTTAGGTCGGGGCTGTACGGCGGATGGTCTAATAATTCTATGTTTTCTTGCTCTAAAAACTCTTTTGTTCTGTGCGCGGTGTGAGAACTCGCATTGTCGTGATGGAGGATGATGCGGCGGTTGCAGTTCTCTCCACGGAGTTCAGAAACGACCTGTGGCAAACAAATGCTAGCATACCATTCTGCATTAACTGTTCTTTGTCCCTCAAGAGGAATAGTCGTAACATGGCCGGTTTTGGAGACAAACGTGGCCACCATTTTTTTTGCAACACTCCGTGAACGAACAATTTTTGTTGGCTTTAACTCATTTTCGAACACCCAAACTCGTGACTGGTTTTTTGTTTCAGGTTCGTACGCATATATCCAGGATTCGTCACCTGATACGATGTTGTATACAGCATTTGAGGATCCTGCGTGGAATCTTTCGAGAGTTCTGACGCACCAAGTAACGCGAGCCGCTTTTTGCTCTTCACATAGCAAATGCGGTATCCATCGGGGAAATAACTTTTTTACACCTAATTGTTCATGCAAGATTATTTGTATTTGACTCATGCCAATGTCTAAAGTTGCCTGAATTTCGCGGTATGTCACATGTCGATCTTCCTCAATCAGCTTACGCACAGCATCAACGTTTTCTTGGGTGACTGCAGTTTTTGGACGACCTTGACGAGGATCATCAATGAGCTTGACACGTCCACGTTGAAATTCAGCAAACCAGCGATGAATTGTGGTTTTGGATGGGGCTTCATCACCAAATGCAGAAATCATCCGGTCAACACACTGTTTTTGTGTTAAACCACTTCGAAAGTCATAATAAATCATCGCTCTTGAATTTTCTCGAGTCAATTCCATTTTCTCAACGACTAAACAAGTTTGACAAAACCTTGTGACAAGACCGTGAATCTTTTTTAAAATAAATAAATGGTATTCGATTTGTAAAACCAAGGAGTTTTCAATTAAAAAGATTTTAATATGACAGGAACAGTGGAAATATTCCATTCCCGATACTTTTAGTGCAGCCTATGTAATAATAGGTTGGTGCAGTGGCTGATACAGTCGGCTGCTGTGCACCGGGTCGTGGGTTCGATTCCCGCACGGAGCAAATATTTGTACGATATGCAGGCAGTTCTTCCGGGTCTGGGTGTATTGTATGTGGAATTAATGTCTGTAAACGCACCCACGACACAGGAGAAATCCTAGTGTGGGGCAAAGTTATAAAAAAAAAGGCATATTATAAATAGGCGAGATGAGAACTGTTTTTATTCATGTTCTGCATCAGGTTTGTATTTTTATTCATACCTAGAAAGTATTATTAGCATCCTGAGGCAATGATAGCTAAGACCATTGGATCTGGACCCTGATCATCGGATCAGCGCTGCCGATGCCGCTAGCAAAATACCTTGTAAAATATGTTGTAGTAAGTAAATCATTAAAAAAATAAGGACGGACGATTGTTCGCTGCAGGTCAAAATTTTGCACCCCCTAATAACAGTGCAACCCCACAGAGTAAAAGCAGGCAGCCGCTAAGTACTAATATTGAAGCGCTTTAAAAATCCCCTCGCATCTCGCGGAGGGGCTAAATCAGAACAATGCATGAGGCGAGTGGCAACTCGAAATAGTGTGAAACTTTTTTTTAAACGGAGCCCTACTTTATGATTTCTCATGTGTCGTGGGTGCGTTTACCGACACAATACACCCAGACCCGGAACAAATGCCTCATCATTTCGGCCGAATAAAGTCCACTGCTGGATCACCACAACGACCGATATCGGTGTGTTGTGTGCTCATTGGGGGGTCTTGCCATAATCGCCACGCTAGGCAGGCGGGTTGGCGATCGCAGTTGAGTTGTTTATGTACTCGAAGGACGCTGCTGCCCATCCTCCGGTTAATCGCGCCTTAGTCGCCTTTTACGACATCCACGGGATGAGATGGGTTGGTGCTATTCGTAGCCGGCACCACACAAATGCCTTTTTTTTCTTTTTTTTATTGGTGCCCAGTGGAAATTCTTCATGAACTTCCTTCGCCCCGGAGAAGGGCGAAGGGGTATGCCGTACTCCTCCGGCTAAAACCACTGGGGCGGTCATCTTCGGTACCTTAGGGAGGCTCCGGGTCCTCGTATGATCTCACTAGAGCCACCACACAAATACCTGCAGATCATATAAATACTTGTTCCGTGCGGGAGTCGAACCCGCGACCCGGAGCGCAGCAGCCGACTGTATCACTCACTGCACCAACCGTGCCGTTTTAATTGATTTATTCATTGGAAATCATCAGCATCATCATATCAGCCAAAGGATGTTCACTGCTGAAAAAAGTCCACCCCAAAAGCTCCCACAACGAGCGCCTAAATGCCGCGCGCATACAACAACTCCCAGCGATCTTCACCAGGTCGTCTGTCCATCTCATCGGATGGACCACGCTGTATTTTCCAGTGCGTTGTCTCCTCTCGAGAACCTTTCTGCCCCAACGGACATCAGTTCTACGAAATTGGTAATAAACGATAGAACTAAATAAAAAAATATGTGATTCAATATCTCTTACTTTACACATCCCTGCCAAGCTATTATGCGGAAAACTTTAAGCGTTTATAACCACTGATAATTGTATCAAAAGGTTTTTTTTAAATATTTTTGTTAGTGCATATATGGTTGCGCTCTTTATAAGCAGTTGTCCCATTTTCCATTCATTCACCACATTGATATTTTGGTGCCAGTCGAACTAAAACATTTCAGTACCTAACATAATATTATGCATGTATCAATTAAAGACACCCCATTGTGTAATATCAGCTGAATACTTCGTAAAGGGGGAGTTAGTTGCACCGCATGCCTCAGCCACGGAATCAGCTGATTGTTGCTAGGGGCAAGCGAACGTGAGCCAACTACTCGCAGAACAAATCGCAACAGTAGTTGCACAACCAGTTGTCAGACACCGCGGTACCCACTGCGCATGTAGCCGTATCGACCACTAAACGACACTTCGACCAAAAAGCTTCTTTAAAACAATTACGGTAAAGTATATTTTCGCATAGAGGTCTCGTTTAATCCTCCACTAACCAAGTTCGACAGAACAGCTAGGTAAAACAAAGTGAACTGTAATACAAACACATAAGTGATATGCGATGTGACGCGCTAACTTTGTGTTGCCATGTTCCGTATAATTATAAGCCGATGGCTTATTTATGTAGCATCATAGTCAGGTTTGTGTTGGCATTTAATGGTGTGCGAGATCGCAATGAAACAAGATAAATAATAATATTCAATTACATATCTCATTCGTCAATATTTACTTAGGGAGGCCTTCATTCATGTAGTGTTGAACAAACAATAAGTTCTCTTTCTTTGTTCATCATTTTCATCTTCACACTCTATGGTTGCAGGTGTAGTAGGGCTTCAGCTGGATACCGTGCAGTACACGCTCGAGGAGTCCCTGCGTGGGCTGCCTAGCGGCGGATCCTAATCGATCGGACCGGGCAAGATCTTTCTCTGCCAGCAGTAGTGTCGGCTATGTTGCCAGAGCATGAAAATTTGTCTCCTGCGAG
Source organism: Diloba caeruleocephala (assembly GCA_947459985.1). NCBI lineage: Eukaryota > Metazoa > Arthropoda > Insecta > Lepidoptera > Noctuidae > Diloba > Diloba caeruleocephala. Next base: position 360,858 of record OX381620.1, on the reverse strand, counting down.
AGCGTCATGCTCCAGAAGAAGACTGCAGAGCGTGATCGGGAGAGGGCTGATCCCGCACGAAGAAGGACGAGACGGCGCCGAGGTAACAACCACACCGGCTCCCAGATCCAAGACGCTTGAGACCCTTGCCGTCGCTATATGGTAGGTGACTTCCCTATCCCCCCCGAGAAGTGCCTCGCAATCTCTCCGCTAGAGGGGATGACCGCTTTACAGTCATCCCCTCATTCCGTTCCGAAGATGACCGCTTCAGTGGTTTTAATCGGTAGGAGTTCGGCATGCCCCTTCACCCTTCCCCGGGGTAAAGGAAGTTCATGCAGAATTTCCACTGGAGACCAATAAAAAAGGGGGTCTAACATCAACAGGTTAAACGTCTGAAAAGTCCGACCAGATAGCTTCCACCGCAGGTGTATTGCAATCAGTGTTTACACTGTAAACCTTACTGTTTTCCGGTTTAGAGAGCACTGAGCTAGTGAGATTACTGGGCATAAGAGACTAAATAATTGATGTCTCGGTGTGACGAGTGCAGTGTGGTGCCAGTAGGGCTAGCCCTGGGTACCATTACATTGTCCATGTGAGATCTATGTATCTAGGCGAACCGATTGCGAGGTGCTACAATTGGGGGTGTTTTGGTTCTTACTTTTGGCGCGCATGTAACATATCTACTTCTTTTTAATGTATAATATCATTGCCCTAATCTGTATCCACGGTACAGGAGAAATCCTAGAGTGAATCATAAAAAAATATATAGGCGGATGTGACGTTTACCACCATGCAGGCGTAGGACTTACTCGTGACGTCACCAGGTTGTAAAGAAAAATAACTTAAATCTTATTGTTTACTAGCTGTGCCCATCAGTTCCCGCCGTTTAGTTTAAAAGAAATCGGTATATTTATAAATAATTTATAGTACCTCGGCATAGACAGTTGACATATATATAGAGTATATAATATAATATATTGGTTATCATGGGTTGGTGATACTCTATGTCAAGTTCTTTTTTAATCTTCAGCAAAGTGTTGTGCATGATCCCACAAAGGTTTCCGAGTTGGTACGACCAATCTTTGACAGATGGCACCACTATCATTTCAATGAATTTCATTTCTATAAACATAAAATTAAACGGCGGTTGAAACCGCGGTCCCAGCTAGTTATTTATAAATAATCAAATTTCTCTTAAATTACCTTACCTTCCTCAATGTGCGAAAAAGCCCGTGCCCAGCAGTGGGCTGTCCCATAACTATTAAAATGGGCTGGTTATGTATGTATGCTCCCTGAGCTGCACACAAGAAGAAAGAAAGAAAGAAATCTTATTTATTTTGCTCTCACCCATACACAATAGGCAATCGATTTATATGTGACAGTTACAAAAAGAAGTAGAATTTTATAAAATTGGTGAACTTAGCATTGTGGTACTTCGTGATGAACCAGCGCTGGTATTCTGCTAAGTCCTTTGGTGAGTTCACGGACAGTTATCTTGATCATAACGAAAGAAAGAAATAATATATATCCATTTCGGCCGAATGAAGTCCACTGCTGGACACAGGCCTCTCCCAAAGATCACCACAACGACCGATACGGGTGTTGTGGGCTCATTGGAGGGTTTTGCCATAATCGCCACGCTTGGCAGACGGGTTGGCGATCGCAGTTGACTTGTTTATGTACTCGAAGGACGCTGCTGCCCATCCTCCGGCTAATCCCTTAATCGACTTTTATGACACCCACGAGAGGAAATGGGGTGGTGGTATTCTGAGCCGGCACCACACGGCAATGTATGATCTACAGATTGTTATTTCGGATCTGGGTGTTTGTGCATTAAGTGTATGTGAGACTTATGTCTGTAAATTGTACCCACGACACAGGATAACTCATGGTGTGAGACATCGTATAAAAACAACAAAAAATTGGGGGCGTTGTTTACGAGCCTGACGCGTGTGTTAGTTCCACCATATTGAAAAGGAAACTCAGCGACCCGATACACGACGCCACCGTTAGCAGGACACTTGAGTTGCGCATGACATGCCTAAACTGCCAGACAACCGTTACGTCAATAAAATAACATTAATGAATAACCCTCATGATACACTTACAGTATTAAATCTAAATTCATGAAGGCATATAAAAAAATAACAAATATAAATAATGCCATAAAAAATATCATCATCATCACGTGCAGCCTGTCTCATCCCACTTCTAGATATCTGGCCTCCCTTCGATTGTGCCATCCCTCCCTATGTTGTGCCAATCTGACCCATTTACATGTCGTCGACCCATCTCGCCAGCGGATGACCTGCGCTACTTTTTCCGTCTCGTGGGCAGCACTCGTTTACTACCCGGCTCCACTTATTGTCACCTCACCAGGCCGTGTGTCCCGCCCAACTCCACAACAACCAAAGTTTGCCTACATCATGGACTTTGGTACGCTTACGAGTTCGATAAGTTGATGACAAATATAGAGTAATGAAATGTCATTATATGAATTTATTTATTTAAGCGTCTCTAACAAAAGATATACACAGAAATTCTTAAATTATGGTAAACAATAGGTATAAGGTAAGTTTACTCCTTCAATTATAGGGGACCACAGCATGCACAATATTGGATTAACAACTAAGCTAAAAAAATGAATACAATAAAATGGTGTTAGCAATTTGGACTGAGTTAATAATACGAATTTGGTAAAATATGAAATGATTTAATAATAGACTAAAAAAGAGAAAACGATTATAATAATTCCTTATAGTTATGATAACAACATTATTAAAATTATTTAACGAATTATTTTGTCTGGGCACAGCGGCGTAACGACCGAGGTTCGTTTTTGAGACAGGAATATTATATAAGTTATAAATATTTTTCCTGGGAATCCGAGCTGAAGTTTTAATTTCTAGCGTACTCAAAAGTTCGCTGCAGTCTGTTGCTCCGTTCAATATTTTGTGGAGGATGATGGAGTTAAGCTTCTTTCTGCGGCTAGCTAGTGTTTCCATATCATAGTGTCTCAACCTGTCAGTGTAACTAGTGAGTTGTTTTGCCAAGTGATCTCCGCAACACAGATGGTAAAGAAACCACTTCTGGACACCCTCTAAACGTTGGTGTAAACTTCGTAGTGCCGATTCCATACCATTGAACTGTATTCTAATATTGGACAGACTAACGTGTTAAAAATATGTATTTTTGTAGATGGTGTTTTAAATTCCTTACAATTTCGCAAAACAAATCCCAGTATCTTAAATGACCGTGAAACAGTGTTCAGGATGTGAACATCAAACTTCGGCGCTCTGTCGAGTTGAACTCCTAGATCGCGAACATTGTCCTGTTTCGACACCTCAACTCTCTCCATGTAGTATTTGCTTTCTAATACGCTTTTATTACGAGTGAACTGAATGTAGTAACAGTTGCTTCTGTTTAAAAACATTTCATTTACTTTGCACCAGTCTATTAATCTGTCTATATCATCTTGTAACATTTTGGAGTCTACATTACTCTGAACTGGCTTCATTATCTTTAGATCGTCAGCAAACAAGTAAAACCGGGAGTGTTTGAAGCACTGTGTTACATCATTTATAAAAGCATTAAATAGAATCGGGCACAAATGTGATCCTTGCGGATTTTCAGAGGTGGCTAAATAACTTTCAGAGAAGTAACCAGTTACTACAACTTTAGAGTACCTTTTTTTCCTAATAAGATTTAACCCACTTTATCAATGTTCCGCCTACATCAAGTTGAGCCAGATTATTGATAAGAAGCCAGTGGTCCACTTTATCGAATGCCTTACTAAAGTCTGTTTATATTGCGTCCACTGGAATACGTTTGTCAAGGCATTCAGACAAATCCGATTTGAAACCTAATAGGTTAGTGTTAGTGGATCTAATTTTAATGAAACCATGCTGATAATTACTAATATGTTGCTTTAGATGCCATGTGCGATGTTTGTTAATGTTGAGATCGGCCTATAATTGGCCACTAAATGTTTATTTCCAGACTTAAATATGGGAATAACTAGAGTTTCTTTCCAAACGTCTGGAAAGGTACCTTCGTGTTTGGATTTATTAAAAAATATTTGTAAAGAGTAATAGTAAGGCCTTAGCACCACGTTTAATAAATATAAGTGGAATACCATCACTACCAGCTCCCTTTCTTTCATCCAATCCTATCAAGTCGCGATATAATTCTTGGTTACCGAATGTTAAATTAAACAATTCTAGAGCCGTGATAAGTAAACTAGCATTTGAGAGACCAGGGTTATCTGTTCGAGCATTAAAGATACTTACAAAATGTTCTTCGAATAGATTGCATACATCCTTTCTGTTCGATGCAATGATACATTTTCGTTTCTTTTTTATAAAAGACCAGAAGGTTTTAGGGTTGTTTGTAATGCCATTTTCAATTTGTAATTTTTTGTAGCATGTTGTACTATCCCGATACTCAAATGATATCTAATCTAATGGATTTTTATATTTTAGGAATCGAACATGGTATTTGTGCTATTCTCTTAGTAGTCGTGTAAGGTCTCGTGAATACCACGGTGGATATTTTTTGCTGACCGTCCTTTTCATAGGAATATAATACATGAAAAAAAATATTATAAGAAATAATGTAATATAAGATATATTATTATTAATTATTATTAAAGATATCGTTGTTTTTGGCTAAGAGAGAGATATGTTTATGTACGTGCAAAACATTACTACGCTATTATTATCTCACGGTAACTGGAACGTGCTAACAAGGTATTATTATTGGTACAACTAACAAACGGCGCAAACCACCCCTACTTCTAACATGTTATGTAATTGTTTGCGCTGTATCATCCCAACCGCACCTAAATGATCACTTAAATATAGAATATAGAATTGAATATAGAATATCTATTTATTTCTCACCACAATAATGATGAAGTTATAGTATTATATAAATTTATTGTGGGAGACTGGTGCCTGAATTAGGCTGAAGCCTGTATCTCAGGTCACCAAGCCTTCCACCCCAGAAGTCCAATTTTGCTCTTTCATAGACTGTGCCAATAAATTAAATGTTTTATAAACGCTAACTATTATTAGATATAGTAATTTTCCTCTGTATATACTATTATCAATATTTTCCTAAACAAAAAATACTTATCCCTGTATAAAACTTTAACAGAGCCTTGTATAGTCACTATTTAAGTAACTGCACGGTTCCAAATGGTTACTCCTATGGAGAAGATCGATCAAGAAACTCCATGGACCCTCATATGAAAAAAACATTCTAGATAGTTACAATAGAATTAAGTTATGTGAGAAGAATGTACTGCCAAAATGTATAATGGATGAAGTATAACAATAATATTTTTACAATAAGTTGGCATGGCACATGGCACGTAAGACTTGACCAGCCTTAACTTCACGAGCATGATACATGCATGGGCGTCGCTTAACACAACTATATTGTAGGGAACTTAACGACCCGACACACAACGCCACCGCTAGAAACACCTTTTAGTCATTTCAGTACTAAACCATGAGCAATGTAGGGATCGCCAAACGTCAGCATGTCAGCTGTCACTGTCAACGGCGCACGCGCAGCATGGCTTTTACCTGAGAGAAATTATTTTAAACCTTGCGTTAGTTACATCATACGAGTAGGTACGGTACAAGGTTAATTATATAAATAGCTTTATAAGACATAGCGAGTAAACGTACGTTACGGCGGGCCCTTATAGGATCACTCGTGTGTCTGTCCGTCTGTCACAGCGAAGTTGATCCGAATCTACTGGACAGATTAAGTTTAAATTTCGTGCACATATGGATTTATGCGGACGTGTAACGTATATAAATTATCTTTGAATATGGGGCCACTATTTGGGGGAAAATTTGAAAATTAAAGAAATATGAATTACAAACTGTGCCGTGTAACATATTAAACGGAAGGGCTTGTTGTGAGGCTCTCAAATATTTATTTTCTATGTTATTAAAATAAATAGTTGCAAAGTTATTTAAGAATATAGATAAACATTAACTATCGCTACGACCTCCTATACTCCTCCATATCTCCAAAATTAATTTAACTAAAATTTAAAAAAATATCTCATTTCGGCCAAATGAAGTCCACTGCTGGACACAGGTCTCCTCCAAAGATCACCACAACAACCGATATGGGTGTGTTATGGGCTCATTGGGGGTTTTGCCATAATCGCCACGCTTGGCAGACGGGTTGGCGATCGCAGTTGAGTTGTTAATGTACTCGAAGGACGCTGCTGCCCATCCTCCGGCTAATCCCTTAGTCGACTTTTACGACACCCACGGGAGGAGATGGGGTGGTGGTATTCTGAGCCGGCACCACATGGCTGCTGGCACCACACGGTTTACGTCTAAAATATAATATATTGCCACCCACGTCTTCGTGGGAACTAATTTTGACCCTTAAGAGAACTTAGTGACTTATCTTATATCCTACTAGCTGGGACACGCGGTTTCACCCGTGTTTAATTACAAAGAAATTTAGAGTACTTCGACATAGACACTTGACATAGAATATATATTGGATTTCAAGGGTTCTTTTTTGCGCGGCACCCTAATTATTTTTCTAAAATAAAAGTAGCGTAAGTTATTCCTTATAACATCAGCTATCTGCCAGTGATGTAAAAAGAAATTGTTACATGTATCGTATATACTTTGTGTTAGGTACCGTATATACTTTCATATGCATTTAGTAAAAAGCTGTTATTTTGACATTACAAACAGACACTACAATTTTATTTATTTGTATAGATTCCATCAGATTTCAAAATCTACTACCATCATAATTATTATAATATCAGTCGAAAGAAGTCCACTGCTCCCAATAGATTTCCACAACGACCAGTTACATGTCGCATCCAACGACTTTTTATCTGTCCACCTCGTTGGAGGTCAGCGGCCATCAGTTCTACGAGCAATGTGCCCGCCCATGGATCGAAATCGTTCGAAACATCATATTTCTGTGGAAACGTCACCTAATTTAATACTGGTCATAAATTCGGAGTTGTTAGTAGGATCTATTATGCAGCAATAGCCTAGGGTTAAACGGTTGCCTTCCATATGGAAGTGTCTGAGTTCGATCCCGGCCCACATCTATGAATTTTCGGATTCAGGTGCGGATCAGAATTTGATTGCCATTTGCGTTAATGGTAAAGGAAAACATCGTGAGGAAACCTGCACACCTGAGAGGGCTCCAAAATGTTCTCATTGGATGTGTGTAGTCCGCAAACCCGCGCTAGGTGGTGGACTAGACCTCTGGGTTCGCGGGTGCGTAGATGGGGGGGACCGCTTTACAGTCTCAGAGATGAGCCTTTAGGCGTGGCACCGGTGGGCGGCTCTAGTGTGTTCATACGACGAGCTGGAGCCTCCCTTAGGTGCCGAAGATGACCGCTCCAGTGGTTTTAGCCGGTAGGAGTCCGGCATACCCCTTCGCCCTTCCCCGGGGCAAAGGAAATTCATGAAGAATTTCCACAGGGCAACAATAAAAAAGGTGGTGAACTAAGGCCTAACCTTTCTCATCGTGAGAAAAGGCCCGTGCCCAACAGTGGGACAGCAATGGGCTGATTTTTAATTGATTTTATATAAATACTTACAGTAAAACTAAGTAAACAATAAACCTTTGTATCTAAGGGACAACAAGATCCATATCTACGTATTAAGTATGATTGATATTCCGCTAATAAATGCCGACAGTGGTCGGGGCGCACCCCCGTCTAAATTAAATTTAAAATTAATTTATCTGGGTCCTGTACCCTGACATCCGGTTCTGATGAATGATGAAGTCTCTCAGCCCCTCTCCCTTAAGACTATAGTGGGCAGTACGATTAATGGCTTTCCGCGTAAGTTGGAGATATAAATGGATCTGTTGATTGTTTTCAAGCAAGGCATGGGACGTTGTAACTAGCAAAGGTTCTATAGAGCTAGAAATGAAATGTTTATAGTTTATTGGCAAAAATACTATTTTGATCAAAGCTGCAAGCTGCTTGCTGATTTTCCCTGGAAGTAGTAACCTTGTAAGCCCGGTAGGTAACATTACCTAAACTCCTCACTTGTAAATACGGTTACCAGATGGGATTCATCTGGATTCTTACGACTTTACACATGATGACCAGACTGCAAAAAAATACAAAATCACCCAACAAACAGTTTCTTTTTGTTTTTTTTAAAGGTTGCCCCAGGATGGAGGTACTGGGATTTCTCCTGTGTCGTGGGTGCGTTTACAAACACAAATTTGACACACCATACACCCAGACCCGGTCCTACAACAGACACTTCAATTTTATTTATTTGTATAGATTAAGTTAAGCGACGGCACGGTTAGTGCAGTGGCTGATATAGTCGGCTGCTGGTCTCAGGGTCGCGGGTTCGATTCTCGCACGGACAAATATTTGTATGATCTGCAGATAGTTGTTCCGGGTCTGGGTGTATTGTATGTGGAATTCATGTCTGTAAACGCACCCACGACAAAGGAGCAATCCTAGTGTGGGGCAATGTTTTTTAAAAATAAAACTCTTTTCTCCGTCTAGTAATACTTATAATATATATTATAATCTCTACGAAATTTTCGGCTGTGTGGTTTCTCGAGTCGATCGACATTTGATATTGGGTTTAATTGGGTACCCAAAATGAACGCGGTATAGGTACACGATTTAAAATTTAGCCGTCATTAAATAAATACGAAATCGAATCCAAGGTGCTCTGTGCGAGGGGTCACTGGAGGTCAGGACGCGCTGCAATATGTAATCGAGGTGAGTAATACGTTATTACACACGCTTGACTTATAAGATCTTTTTACGCCCACCTAACAGTGCAATTTTAAATTACTTGTTACTTGAATCACTTCGTGTCTAATCTAATCTAACGGCCGAATGAAGTCCACTGCTGGACACAGGCCTCCCCAAAGATCACCACAACGACCGATATGGATGTGATGTGGGCTCATTGGGGGGTTTTGGCATAATCGCCACGCTTGGCAGACGGGTTGGCGATCGCAGTTGAGTTACAAATTTACGGCCGGCACTTCGTGTGGATCATTATAACGCATATAAATGCATTTGCCGTGTTGCCGGCTCAGAATGCCACCACCCCATCTCATCCCGTGGGTGTCGTAAAAGACGACTAAGGGATTAGCCGGAGGATGGGCAGCACCGTCCTTTGAGTAAATTTGTAACTCAACTGCGATCGCCAACCCGTCTGCCAAGCGTGGCGATTATGCCAAAACCCCCCAATGAGCACACAACACAAACCCATACCAGTCATTATGGTAATCTTTGGAGAGGCCTCTGTCCAGCAGTGGACGATTTTCAGCTGAAATGATGATTATAACGCTTATGAATATGATCATATACGTTCTTGGTCAGCATTTTAGCCGAAAAACGTACACAGCTGGACACAGGTCTCCCCCAAAGATTGCCACAACGGCAGGCCTAGTCTATATGTGCTGGGCGAGTTGGTGATCGCAGTGGAGTTGTAAATGCACTTGAAGCACAGGCAGGAGGCAGGAGCGGCCATCCTGCGGCTAATTCCACAGTCGCCTTTTTCGTCTTATTCTTAGCTGGCATCACACGGTGTGGTGCCGTGTGGTGCCGGCTACGAGTAGCACCAACCCATTTCTTCCCGTGGGTGTCGTAAAAGTCGACTAAGGGATTAGCCGGAGGATGGGCAGCAGCGTCCTTCGAGTACATTAACAACTCAACTGCGATCGCCAACCCGTTAGCCAAGCGTGGCGATTATGGCAAAACCCCCCAATGAGCCCACAACACACCCATATCGGTCGTTGTGGTGATCTTTGGGGGAGGCCTGTGGCCAGCAGTGGCCTTCATTTGGCCGAAATGATGATGAAATGATCACACGGTAGAATCTTACGTAATTTTTTTTTTTTTGAGTGACAGTAAGCCGTTTTATATTTGATACAATATCACCAACTGATGTAACGGGAACATGATTCTAAAGGTCCACAGCATAGTATAATTAACGTTACGTTAATACTATGTCATTAGTTGTCAAGACCATGTGAAGCGATTACATACCAAATGGCTGAGTTGAGAAGGTTTACTCGACACAAATTGAGAAATCGAGTTTGTGCACACAGATGTAAAACCGAAAACTATCTTAATAGCCTATAAAACTCTACTGTTGGATATGCCTCCTTTTATGACTTCAATGAATGGTCATAGCAAATATTGCATAGAATTAATGATAGATGAATGCCGTGTGGTGCCGGCTACGAATAGTACCAACCCATCTTATCCCGTGGGTGTCGTGAAAGGCGACTAAGGGATTAGCCGGAGGATGGGCAGCAGCGTCCTTCGAATACATTAACAACTCAACCGCGATCGCCAACCCGTCTGCCAAGCGTGGCGATTATGGCAAATCCCCCCAATGAGCACATGACCCACCGATACCGGTCGTTGTGGTGATCTTTGGCGGAGTCCTATGTCCAGCAGTGGACTTAATTCGGCCGAAATGATGATGAATGATCGCATGGTGTCGCTATTCGAGGACGCTGCTGTTCATTCTCTTTTTATAAGCCGCTTGTCGCTGTTTATCCATGGTGGCCTATTTCTTACTGGGAAGTAGCTACGGTCGATTGTTAATTACTAAAAAACGAATAACTCGGCAATTGTACAATTGTGTATTCGACTGTCAATTTATACATTGTCACCCGAATAACATTCGAATGAAAATGAACAATCCAATACAATTGCCCCATTGCACCGTCGCGAGTATAAACAGTGCCTATTAAGTTGATTGATCTCCCAAGCCACTGATTGTGTCGGAATTAGAAATATAGCAGCAATCCATCTCCTCCAGTGGAAGTCTTAAAAGCTACTAAGGGTGGGCAGCAGCATCCCTTCTGTGGCACAGTAGCTATTCTGCGCTCACAAACCCGCCTGCCAAGCGTAGTGAATCAATCATGGTCGTAATTTTTGGGGGAATTAGCACTGGCTACGATCATGTAATCGGTCGTTTATGGGGGAGGCCTTTGTTCAGCAGTGGACGGACGTCTTTTGGTTTATATCATCATCATATCAGCCAAAGGATGTCCACTGCTTAACAAAGGCCTCCCTTTAGATTTCCACAACGAGCAGTCACACGCCGCTCTCATCTAACGACTCCCAGCCCTCACCAGGTCGTCTGTCCACCTCGTTGGAGGTCGTCCCACGCTGCGTTTTCCGGTGCGCGGTCTCCATTCAAGAACCTTTTAGCCCCAACGGCCATCAGTTCTACGAGCAATGTAAAACGTACTGGTAAAGACTAAGTTTATATTATTTATATTTACATTAGTAAGTCTTAGTTAGAGTTCCGGGCGTATTTTGAGTATTTCTGTGTAGTAAAACATGTATCGATCACCCTGCCTGATTTCCACAATCGATTAACAGCGCTTGTTATTCGATTGTTATCGAATAAATTTAATATTTATGTCAGTTTATTACCGCGCATATTTCGGTTAGCTTCCCCTCTTCTTTCTATTCAGTGTCGTCACCTTCACGGCTCGGTCGCAATGCGCTGATCAGCGGCCGTGGCCCTGAACCTGTCACCTGTCACATACGCCAACATTTCGCCGAACAGCTATAAATAACTACCGTCCGTACGTCTGTCCTATTAGTGATGCCACCGAACGTACTGCGAGCGACAGTAATTATGAGCATTCACTGAATGAGACGGGAATGGAAAAGTTTCAGATGCTTTGGCTCGGAGTCGCACGGAAAGATAATTTGTACCGATTACTTGTTCGTAAGCGACTCGTGTGTCTAAAGGATAGAATAGAATCATTTATTCAGTAACTCAGCAGAGACGTTTACACGTCATATTGAAACAACGGAGGGCAATTTCAATTCATGACAGCCTCTGAGAAGTAATGCCGAAAGAAACTCAGGGTTATTTCGTTATTTTAAATGTCGTTTACAAATCTGTTTTTCACAAAGTATTTAAAATAGTAGATGACTATTTTAGGTACATTGATAAAAGATAAATATGGCAGCTATCCAATGTAAATATTAGTTTAGTATTTGGCTTCCAGGGAAGCCACATGTGCAGAAAGGAACTAACGCGATATGTCCCTATCGTCAACATAGTCTTTAATCCTGTAATATGCTTTTTTATGAGAATCGATTTGACGTGCGATTTAACGTCAACAATGCACTTATAATTATAAAATTTTATTTCAGACCATGGTCCATACTTTGTTAGTAAATTAGTTGATTGCTATCCATTTTCCGTTTTGTTATCAAATCTTCTGTCCCCAAAGTCTATAAAACGTCGAAAAGATATACCCTCAGGCCATAAATGGTCGTCCATAAATTAAACCAGTTGCAACTGGCCGCACCAGTTGAAGGTTTCGTTGGATTGCCACTTAGGTATCAAAGATGCAAAAAAAATTGTTGTACAATCTGCCAGTGTCAAGTTAAGATTTTAAAAGTTATTATTATAACAGACGTTTTTATTGCATGTATTTTAATATCGATAGTTGATTCAGAGTTTTTTGTATGGTGTCCGGAGTAAGAATAAAGCACCAGTCTATCACCTCCCGTAGAGATCGTAAGAAACGGCTCAGGGACTCTAAGCCAGAGGGATGAGCAGCAGCGTCTATTCTTTGGAACAGTAACCATACTGCACTCACAACCCGCCTGCCAAGCGTGGTGAGTATCGGCAAATACCCCCTCAGAATGACGACACAATTGTGGAAATCTATAGGCTCCCCTATAGATTTCTTTAGCTTTTGTTCAGCAGTGGGCGTATAAATGGCTGATATGGTGATGATTAATTGATTCAGATTCTATATAATCCACTATTGGTGCACTTAAAGGTACAAAACATTAATGTTTTGAATGCGCCTCTCGACGACTTACCATAATATTGAAGCGATTCGATCTGGTGCGTTAAGTGGAATGCTCCGACATGTATTATTATGCAATTTCTCATTATTACCTCTGTGATTTAAGTGTGAAATATAAACAGAGACAAATCGTTAGATGTATGCGTGTGACTCTTTTTGTGGACATGCAGCGTGTAGTTCCTGCGCCCGAGGGATGGCAAGGCGGACTCTAACCGACTGAAACTACCTGAGCGGTCACCTTAGGCACCGAAGGTCTCCAGGTCCTCGTTCAGATCACACGTTATTTTTCCTCAGACAATTGAATTTCAGGAACATTTTGAGATTTGACCGGTCGTTTAAACAGCTAACTCGAAGTTCATAAAGACGATGGCTTATGGTACACATTGTCAATTATTATCAATAAATGAATTTGAAATTCCTAGAAGAAATAAACAGGCGACTCATATTCTTTAGGCAACACGATAATAGTTTCCATGACACAAGCCATGTAAGCTGCAGAGCAAGTCAGGCGCCGTGGGGGGCGAGTGTGTATGATATCAGCCAAAGGACGTCCACTGCTGAACAAAGGCCTCCCCTATAGATAAGATAAGATAATCATCAGGCAGTTCATTATTTTGGGCGGATTTGCCAGTACCTACTCACCGCGCTGACCAATCGGGTTGGCGAGCGCAGTACGGCTACTGCTCCACAGAAGTACGCTGCTGCCCATCCCTCTGGTTTAGAGACCATCAGTCGCGTTTTACGGCATCCACGGGGGGAGATGGAGTGGTGCTATATTTTTAATCCGGACACCACGTATGTTTAAAATCTACACGTATATCGACTTACAAAATATTCGAGAGCTACGTTGTTGTACTCAGTAGGTACTGAATAATAATATACTCCGACTTACAAAGGAAACGTGAGAGTTGTCCTCGACAACTTATTGTAACTTATTTGTATACGAAAATATGAGCCGCAATGTGAAATGAGTTTGTAATTCCGAATGCTTGCCGATCACGTGGCGGAGCCGGCGAGCGTTCCAGATGTCACACAAATTACTTTCCTTTATAAACACGCCTCTACTCTTCCAGTTTTTAGCTGTTCACTTCGGCCTTCGGCGTTAACGAACGACCGAATTTAGCGAACGTAGTCCGAGGGACTTGCCGTGTGGTGCCGGCTCAGAATGCCACCACCCCATTTCATCCCGTGGGTGTCGTAAAAGTCGACTAAGGGATTAGCCGGAGGATGAGCAGCAGCGTCCTTCGAGTACATTAACAACTCAACTGCGATCGCCAACCCGTCTGCCAAGCGTGGCGATTATGGCAAGACCCCCCAATGAGTACACAACACACCATATCGGTCGTTGTGGTGATCTTTGGGGGAGGCCTGTGTCCAGCAGTGGATTTCATTCGGCCGAAATGAAGGATGATGAAGTCCGAGGGACGTAATTATGCAGATTTTAAGGTCCCTGCTATACACTGGCCTCTAAATTAGAACGAGGAGATTAGATACCGCTACCCGAGGGATGGGCGTTAATCCATAGTTCATTAGCTGATAGTTAAGGTGAATGTAAAGCCAACCTTGTCCAAATTAGAGGAAACTTTATTTTAGACTTCAAAGACGACAATACCTGGTTGGCAACGAAAGTTGGTTGATGTTGGAGAAAAAGTATAGTAATTAGTGAACCCTTTGAGGTGTGGTGAGATGCGGGGGCGTCGGCGTCGCGTGGACGCTCGCCAGCGTCCAACTGTCTGCGAACTAATGTACCTACAACGACCGAGCTACACCAGCGAACAGAAGCCAACTAAAACTAAACTGTTATGTCTTATTTTAATGATAATAATCAATATTTTAATGATAAATATACAGGGTGTCCAGTAAATAGCACGACATAGGGGGTGAGAGCTTGGGCTTGGCTCAATACCTACCAAAAAACAATATATGTTCGTCAAAATCTTATGGATTTACAGTAGTACAAAATTTTCCGAAATATCGAAAAATCTCTATCTTGAAACAGATTTTTATCATCTCGTAATGAAAAATTCCTTTTCTAGTTTTTTTTACCTCAAATTATTTGTGAATAGTTACTTTACTCATTGATAAGTCTTTATTCTATTAAAAACTAAAATGTTTTCAAGAAATACAATTTTTATTTAAATTTTCACAGTACAATTTTCTTATCTTAAAAGTTTGTACTACTCTAAATCCGCAAGATTTTGCTGAACATATATTGTGTTTTTTTTGGTAGGTATTGACCCAAGCTCTCACCCCCTGCAGTATGTCGTGCTATTTACTGGACAGCTTATATATAACATGAGAGATTTAACAGTTAAATTACACTTTACGTTACTGTTGATATCTACACACCAAAAAGAGACTTCTCTCATTAGAGACATCCTTGGTTCGCTGTAAACAGATTTTGAGGTCAGGGCAGTTTTATTTTTGCTGAATTCGTAGTTACAAGTTCAGCGAGTGGCCGCTAAATACGGCAAAACAAATTCCTTCCTTCCTTTCAACAAATGAAGTGGTAAATACTCATTATTATAAAGGACAATATCATCTACACCGGTCTTAAAATTATATCTGAGAAAGCTAAACGCTGAATTAAAAACGACTTTAAAACTGAAGACAATAAGTCTATTTCAGGTTTCCTGTTTGCAAAGATGATGCAATTGCTTATTATATACGAGTCACAAACGGAGAGTGACAAAGATCGTGCGCAGACGCACGTGTGCCGCATATGTACGTGACACACGGACGCACACACGCATACAATCAATCCGCATTGTATTGAGATACCTAAGTGTGTGTGTGCCCGATCATCAGGCATACACATATTAAAAACAAGTTAAAAAATTAAAAAGATCCCATTTTCTGAAACACAACGTTAGAACACCATTACTGACTGGATTTATATGCTTTTCAAAGAACATGAGACACGATTGATGTGTATTGCTTTACTTTAAACGTACGTATGTTACTGAAGTGAGAATGTAAAGTAACATATTATAATAAGTCCAATGTCCATCTCCAAAGATGGCGAGTACTAAGCCTGGCTCTGCTATCAACATGGCATGCGGATTAGTGTTTGTAGTATGGTGTTCTTAACACGCTTTTATTAGCTTGGCATGTATCTATGAATCTATGTAGCAGAATTTTTGAACTCGATTTTCAACCCCTTCAAAACGTCTGATTTATTTGAAAATTTGCACATTTTTCAAGGACTGATGACAATGCAATAATTTGAATAGTTTGTCCCATTATCCTTGCCAGGGTCTGGATCAGGATTGGCGATTTTTTCATCTCTGATACCCAGAAAAAATTATAAATTTATCGACATACACAAACTTGCACAAAAAATAATACCGCCATAAGAAGTCGATTCAATTTTCCGCGGCAAGAGTGCAATGAGACTCGAATAGTGTCTCACTGTTCAGATGATTATATCCGTAATGGAGGGAGAATTTGTTTACTAAACGTCGAAAGGAAGATGCTTGGGTAAATAATTACCACCCGGAGTTATTGAGACTACGGACAGGCAACATAGACATTCAGCCATGTGCAAAATAAAACACGTATTTGTAGTTAGCCGCACAAAAAAATAGAAAATAAACAATAGTTTAAAACACTAAAAAAAGACGCTTTTGTAGATAACCGAACTAAAAAGTAGAAAATAATGTTGAATAAGTTTATAATAACAATAGAGAGCTTAACAAAAAAAATCCTATTGTAAAAAAGCGTGGGGTGCTTTGAGAGATTTTCATGATGTCTACTTTTACAAATATTTACATCAATTGACCTCAAGTTCGGTTACCTACAAAAGCGTGTTTTTTTAGCTATTATTTTTAGTAAATAGTCATGCATGTTTGTTCCCCAGACCTTTTCTCAATGAAGTAGGTCGAGGTCGGCGCTGTTAATCTTCTATTTTTGTAAAAAAAAAAGTATTTTATTTAGTGTATGTTTATTTGTTTTATTTTATTATCATCATATCACATGTATTGTTCTACTAATAAGTATTAATAACACTGGTGGTAGGTCTCTTATTGTAGGGTCCATGATCATCAGATGCATGACCCGCAAGAGCGGCGAAAGTGCGCCCCAGTGCCGGTTGATAGGCTGTCCCGACGGCACGCACTTATGAAGTGGCGCGAGCTACTGCAGCGGTTGTTGTTCGCGACCAAGCGCGTCGTCGAGGCTTTCCTGCCGGTCTTCGGGACCTGGCTCAATTAGAGCAAAGCAAGTATCCATCACGCACGATTGTTTTAGTGCGTACTGCACAGGATAGGATCTGAGGTTACAGCATAGTGATATCACTGTGGAAGTTTCCAGGATACCGCATGGTACAAGAGAGGAGCTGGAGTGCCCTGCATGGGCTGCGGAGCAACGGATCCTGGTCGATCGGATCTGGCAAAATCTCTCTGCCGCCGACATTAATGTCGGATTTGCTGGTAGAGCATGAAACTAAGTGTGCTTTCTGTAAGAGCGTTATGCTTCAGAAGGAGACTGCAGAGCGTAATCAGGAGAGGGCTGGTCCCGCTCGGACAAATAGCCAGCAACCAGCAAACTGGCCTGGCATAATTTTTCCAATGAGCCCCTCGACATAGCCCCTGTCGTCACTATGTGGCTTTGGGGCGGTGGCCTCAGGGGTCACGGGCGTGCATATTGGGGAATCTACGTGGTTATACCGAGCGACCCTCGGGAAGCCGGCGGTGCGCACAGCAATCATTCGGGGGATCCTTTGCAGTCCTCCCCGAGATGTGCCTGGGGGCGACCTCCAGTCACCAACCCTCCGCTAGAGCGGGTGACCACTTTACCGTCACCCCCGCTGAGATGTGCCTAAAAATGTACCTATGGGTGGCTCCGGTGCAAAGATAACCGGCCACTGGCTGAATGTTTTAGCCCGTAAGAGCTTACACCTCATAGATGGTGGATTTCCAACGCGGTATCTCTTTTTGCAAGATACTGCATTTCATGCTTGCATCTAATCTTAGATTCCATCTTTACGTTTTGGTATGTTTTAAGCTGGAGTTAAACGATTTAGTCTATCTACGCCAGTGTTTAAATATAAAGACATAAACACAGTTTCCTCGTGGAGTGCAGTTCGGGCTTCGGCTTGCGAAACTTCGAGATAATGTGCAGGCTAGCTGTAAGAGCACAAACAATAATCGTTAACACCAGCGCCGCAGATTACAAACGCGAGTGTTTTCGACAGCGGACGTTTTGGCATCGCGGTTTATTTGCCAGAAGCCAGATTGTGATCTCTTGGCAAGAGTTGGCAGGGATTAATCCCAGTTTAATGTGCCGCGACGGTAACTCTCTTCGCCTCGGCAGCCAGCACCCTTTCAGACATAAACATGTCGTGGTTCTCTGCGTCATTATATTAATCGGCTCCTTACTAAATATCCACAGTTGTGTGTATATCATCGCGGGCAGGCGTAAGCGCGTTCGGTGTTCGTGCATAAATTTCAGAATAAAGTCAAATAATGAGGTCGTTGAGACGCTTAAAGAGCTCAGTGCGAGATGTTGGCAGTTTTCTGAACGTCCGGGCAATTGCATACTTTAAAAGTGCTACTAAGTGCCATGACGCGAGCTCGCCTCATTTCGTTAATAATATTTTTTTAAGTATATTGTATTTATATCTGAAATTCCTCTTGTGTACATGCATTGTAACGTTTTGACGGAATGATTTACATACGAACGAGAATAAAGTAAAAACTGTTTATATCGGCTTGTCCTTTGAGGATAATATTGAGGTTAATAGAATACAAACTACAGTGCAAGAAAAAATCTTCTAACTCATATAAACTAATGATACATTTCCCGTCGACTTTTACAAGTCTTATTTGCTTGCCGCCCAATATATCTTTTTAAACACAAAAAATAGCGAATGGAATGGGCAATTACTGTTGAGATATTCAAACCGCCTGGGATGCTCCGGTCAGCAATTAGTCTGGCTCGTCTGTTGCTGCAAATCATCATCACTCATCACCTCCCTCTGAACTCCCACCAGGATCGTGTTGAACAAGTCTAACATCAGTAATTTTGTATGCACTTTAGTTTTTTGCTGCAGTTCACAAATGAGCGCGCTGTTAGGCTATTACTTACAAAATTCCTCTTCATCTTCAAACGATACATTTTTATTATAGTTTTTGTTTCCTATAATTTAGCTTTTTTAGCGTTCCGAACGTCCGAAGAAGCAACGGCGGAACCGTTATAGGATCACTCGTGTAAATTCGTGTGTCTGTCTGTCTGTCGGTCTGTCACGGCGAATTTTCTCCGAATCTACCGGACCGATCAAGTTGAAATTTGGTACACATATGGATTTCTGCGACCCAAACACGTACGCGTAACGTGAATAAATGAATTTTGAACATGGGGGGTCACTTTTGGAGGACAATATAGAATTAAAGAATTTAATTTTGCGAGGGTCTCAAATATATTTATTTTATAATTAAAACATATATAGTTTTAAAGTTATTTAGGAAAGTAGACTAAAATTTACCATTCCCCTCTCCATAACTCCGAAACTACTGATCCTAAAATAGTGAAAAAAATAAAGATTATAGCTTTACCTATAGATTACAGGAAAAGCTATAAGAAGTATATGGTCTTAAAAATAACATGGTAAATCTTTCAATGTTGTGCGTACAAACTTACGTTTGCGGTTGGAATGTATCGGAAAACTTGTTTTTCAACTACTACGTTAAGTTTGTTCTTGGGACCGAATTGAACAATAGACAATATATTCAGCAATTTTGGATCCCTCTCCACGCGAGTTCTACTCGCACTTGTCCGCTTTTTTTGTTATACAGCATTATGTTTTCACGTGTACCTGGTCATTTGTCATTTCTTAAAGTTTCCATTTCTGACGTAGTTAAGAAACTTAATCAGCTATTATTTTCGGGATTTTTATCCAATGGGTTTATGAGAACTCCATTTAACTTAATAAAACAATGAAAAAATACATTTTACATTTACAATCACATTGCACACATTAACGTAAGTCCACAACATATGAGCAGTCTCTTCGTTCTGCCAGAGTGCTCAATTTCAATTTGGAAACTAGTTAATCCCTTTATTTTTTGTTCTCGGCACATTCTCCCATAAAATGTCGGACATCGTCTGTTATTCCGCAGGTATATTTTGGTGATTCAACCTTTTTCATTACATGTCCGAATTTTCCGGAAGGAATGTAGATAGCATCCGACATATAAATGTTAAAGAGGTTTACTTTGTTTTCAGTTTTTTTACTTACTTTAATAAGGTTAAACCTAGGTATTCGGGAAGGCTGCTATTGTATAATCTTGTACCAAATACTTTTAACTTTAGGAATTTCATCGAATACTCTTTCCACATGTTATATTATAACAAATAGTTTTATACTCTATTAAAACTTTACAATACGAATTTCACTGTCATGTTTTGATATACATAATTTCGCTAATCGGTCACCTTCTTCATCATCATCATCATTTCAGCCGAATGAAATCCACTGCTGGACACAGGCCTCCCCCAAAGATCACCACAACAACCGATATGGGTGTATTGTGTGCTCATTGAGGGGTTTTGCCATAATCGCCACGCTAGGCAGACGGGTTGGCGATCGCAGTTGAGTTGTTAATGTACTCGAAGAACGCTGCTGCCAATCCTCCGGCTAATCCCATAGTCGCCTTTTACGACACCCACCGGATAAGATGAGGTGATTCTTAGCCTGCACCACATGGCATCTTCATCACCCTTTAATCCAATATGTGTGAGATATGTGACGGAACCAATTGCAATGTCACATTGAGGGAACTATTGGATTATTATTTCGACATAATATAAATTACATCCCGTTAATTATACTTAGCTTAAAGCTGTTTGTTAAACTACCTGTGACGAGACGAGCAAGTCGTTCACGTGGTGGTATCTACGCGTCACGGCTGCCCGTAACAATTGTAACGCTACCCAGGGGTGCAATTCCTTAATCTCAAACATCCATACATCCTCGAATACAGAATTGAAATAACGGTGACAACCCAATTCGGTATTCCCTGAGACTCGTCCCCATGGCTCACCGTCTGCAACGTGTCCTTGAATAGCTTCAATCATGTCTTAGCGCATACCAAATTGGTTTTTCACCGTCATTTTAATTCTGTATTGAAGGATGTATGGATGTTTGACCTTAAGGAATTGCACCCCAGGACACTAGTCGAGACTAACCGCATGGCACCTCTTTGCTCTCGTCATCTCGACACACTGGTTATTATATATATTAGACGGCAGGTGGTGGTGGCGGTTGGTGCAGTGGCTGATACAGTCGGCTGCTGCGCTCCGGGTCGTGGGTTCGATTCCCGCACGGAACAAATATTTGTATGATCTGCAGGTAGTTGTTCCGGGTCTGGGTGTATGATTGTATGTGGAATTTGTGTCTGTAAACGCACCCACGACACAGGAGAAATCCTAGTGTGGGGTAACGTTTTTCTTTAAAAAAAAAAAAATGTAGACTCTTATGGCCAGTAATTTCACTAGTTACAGTGCCCATCATGCCGGAACACAGCAATGAGTAATGCTTAAGCACTACTGTTTGGCAGAAAATACCTAGCACTGCGGTGGTGGGCATCTAGAGGGACTCTTGCAAAAAGAGACCTTCAACTAACAGTTTAAGCATAAAGAACCAGTAGAGTGGTTGTGCAACATGTCCAAACATTTCAACTTTGACAATTGGTTTGATCGGCTATATTGTTCTTCTAGGGCTGCCGAAAATGTTAGAATGCCGACAGAGACATTTGGAATAGAAATAGGTTATAGTTACCATGAAAAATCCAAAATCTCGTTTAATTAATATTATAGAAACTTCAATCAAGACACTAGATAAAATAGACTATTTCGTACTTAGGACCATTCTTGTTTTGCTGAAAACACAGGGACAAATGACTTGCTGACCTAGACATGGGGACATAGCGCTTCAAACCGGGACATGTCCCGGTGTACGCGGACTTGACAGGGATGTATGGCAACACTATCGTATACCATACTCTATAGTAACGGAGATTGGTGATATCACGGCAGTTTGACCCTTGCGCACTGCATCTCTGGTCAGGGACCGGCTGCCTTTGTAGTATGATTTCCGCAGGTCAATAACCACGATATTCTCCTTTTACCAAGACTCCTTTGTCTCGTATCTGTCTTAATGTGAGAACACAAAAATAAACACACGGAGACGAACACAAGCAGAATCTCATTTTTTGAATATACTTGATTTAAAAATACGGACAGTGAGAGTTGAACTAGTGTGGAGAGAGTTCCGTGTGACGAATATGTTATCTACCATGTTTTTTTTGGGGTAGCTAAAATAATTAATCCCAAGAACAAACTTAACATTGTAGTTAAAAAACATGTTCTTTCATACATTCCAACTGCAAACGTAAGTTTGTAAACGCACAATATCGAAAGATTTAACATGTTAATACCGTAGACTTCTATGGGCTTTCTTGTAATCTATAGGTAAATAAATATTTTTTCAAAATTTTTGCCACAGTAGTTTCGGAGAATGGCTGGGAGGAATGGTAATTTTTTATCTATTTTCTTAAATAACTATAAATTTTATAAATTATAAAATAAATGTATTACACGGTATAGTTAACAAGTCTTTATTCTTTAATTTTCTATACTGCCCTACAAAATTGACCCTCATATTTTTTTATTTATTTACGTTAGCAAATTTCAACTTAATCGGTACAGTAGATTCGGAGCAAATTGGCTGTGACAGACGGATAGACAGACAGACACACGAGTGATCCTATAAGGGCTCTGCCGTTTTTTCTTCCGACGTTCGGAACCCTAAAAATAAGATGACATTTACAGTTCTACTGTATCGTACAGTGTACAGACACAAATCTCACATTCAAACACCCTGATCTGAAACAACCACCTTTAGATTATAAAATATTTGTTCCATGCGGGGTTCGATTCCGCGACACGTAGCGCACGAGCCAATCGCTTAGCCACTGCGCCAACCGTGCCGACATAATACTTTTGAAACTAATCGATATGAGTCTTTAACTGATTGGCCATAATTGTGGTCAATAACATTACATACTCGTGCCTTATAAAGCAAATGTGTCATAATAGGTACTTCAATTTTACAGACAGTGTACCGCAACATGATGTACAGAAGGTCTAGCACGGATCTTGAGCGCTGATCTTCAGCAGCGCGTAAGAAAACTTTGGGTCTTTTAGGCGGTGAGGCACGAGAGCGGGGTGCGACATTTCGATTACGTGATTGGATCACTGCGCGACGCGTGATATTCGCTTGTCGTGATTCGTTCTCTGTTCTGTGTACGCGCCTCTTTTGACTACAGCTACACTTCCGAGCAACATTATCGACTGATAATATGTTTTTGATAACAATGTGCAAACCGACCCACTCTTTTAATGAGCGCTCAAGATCCGTGCCGGGCACCATATTTCTACATTCACGCTGTAACCAGCTAGTAACATGTTTTGGTAAAATCGACTAATGAGAGACCGCGTGTGACGTGAGATGTCTCGACCCAACAGAGACGTGTAAATAGTTCCCTTTCCTGGCTAACTGGGCACTATATACTCGTTGCTACGATAAAATGACACAGACTCGAAACATTTTGGGCGCGATGAGCGTAAAATTTGAAAGTCAAATTTGAATGCAACGTTTTCATGTAACGTTTTGGTGTATAACATTGTGAGGGTGCATGCACGGGCAAGTTTCACTTCTGCCCCGTGTTCTGAATTACACGCATTGTTTTTACCGCCTTGGAATTGCTCATGTATAGTCCAACGCCCTTGAGGAGAGAGGCGAAGAGGGTGCTGGACTTTTACCGGTTACAACGGGGTCATTGGCTCCAGGATCTCGAGAACGAACGCTGCGGAGCCGAGTGCCCCCAAGAGTCACATAGACGTTATTTCAGCATTTAAATGTAGGAGATGGAGAGAGTATTAGTCAAGGGTTTTAATGATCAGACCATCTTCACCCATTAGATGTGCACTTGTATACCACTAACATGAGCTTACTAATTGTCTGCTTCAATGAATGAGTCTGGGAATATTCAATCACCGTATTTGGTGATTACAGGATGTCGTTACAAGCTTTCTTCAGGTGCAGATGGCATACGCCTTACTCCATGTTTGTTGTTTCGTTTGACATTTACGATAGTCCTTATAATCAAGCGTTGTATGAAGTGGGCCTTCTATACCATCTATTTTGTGGTGTCAGTTCACGGGCGGGCGGTGTCATGGCTGCGCTATTCCCGGCGCGGCGCGTGCGCAACTTGCGCAAGCGCTGATTTACTCGCTACTGTTTATTACTGCCTTTTCGATTTGTACCATATTAACTGACACTTTTGCTAACCATGCCCAGAACATGAATAACTACATTATATGTGTGATTGGAGAAAAGTAAACAAACAAACTTTGGCTTAAATCTATTACAGTTAGATACTATTGTTAAAAACAATAAGCAAAGAAAACATAACATCTGTTTTAAGAGTTCGATGGCCGCGGTGGCTGAGCCATTTGGCTTACTGTGCGGGTCAAGGGTTCGATTCCTACATGGAGAAAATATGTTATAGACTGCATACATATATATTAACGCTTAACGCTCTCTTGGATTCTAACCCCGACTTTGATTTGTTTGGGGATGCCTGGAAGACTATTATGTCGACATGTATAAAGTTTTGTGAACAGAATACATGAATGTGTTAATTGTGTGTTTATTTGTGCCTTATTTTTAATTAATAATTGTGTCTTATTTATAATTCATGATTTTGTCTTTTTACCTTATACTTACTTGTGATAATTTTATTTATAATTTATTGATAATTGTGTCTTTAAGTAGTGTGTGGCTTTGGCCGTTCTATTTAAAGTAAATAAATAAATACTTTAAAAAAAATGGTACTTGAGTCTGGGCAGTTTTGCGGGGGATACATTTTTTTTAAGAATAGAGAACGATGCTAGTTCTCTCCTAATAATTAAGATTGTGGGTAACGTGTAACAAACTTGAAGTCGGTGCCACCACGTCATCCGAAAAACAAAATTGAGGGTACAGCCATAATCGCGGGCTGGCGATCGCAGTCGAGTGGTTAATGTACTCAAAGGATGCTGCTGCTTATGCTCCGGCTGAGCCCGCAGTCACCTTTTACTACGCCCACGGTATGAGATGGGGTTGTGATAGTCTTAGTGGTGTCCACACGGTAATCGATGTGCTGTTGCGAAATGTTTTATCATCAGCTTAGTTTGTGCTACCGATGCAGCACTAATTTTGAACCGAAAGCCTTCATACGTCGCGAAACAAAGGATAATTAATGTTACAGACTTCTTTCATATCCATTTAGCCGATAAATATCAATTAAGAATTAAAAGCTTACGTGTTCCCCGTGGAATTAAACAATGAAGACAAAATAGCATCGTAGTTTTCCATCTCATACAAACAAGATTCTTAATTAACACACACGGCCCGGTTGGGGCCGTGGCTGATGCAGGCGGCTGCCGCACTCCGGGTCGCGGGTTGTTTAATGTTAACCGACAGTCAGAAACAAAATCGGCTTGACATTTCGAAGACATTGTTGGACAAGTTTCAAGAAGATTTTGAAAACTTTTTGTCTCGTTTCGTAACGATGAACGAAACATGGGTCCATCATCCCGAGACAAAACATTAATCTTCGCAATGGAAACGGCCATCATCACCGACCCCGAAGAAGTTTCGTGTCGTGGCATCGGCTGGCAAGGTTATGGCCTCAATATTTTGGGACTCAGAAGGGATATTGTTGATTGATTACCTGGAGCGTGGAACCACTATTACAGGCCAATATTATGCAGCTTTAATTTCCAAGTTGAGGAATGCCATCAAAGAGAAAAGGAGAGGGAACCTTCGAAGGGGCGTGCTGTTTCATCACCCGCGCACAGGTTAGCAGGTGCGATGGCTGCCATTCAGCAAGCTGGCTTCGAATTGGTTGACCGCCCCCCTTATTCACCAGATCTGGTAGGTAGCGATTTTTATCTGTTCCCCAAGTTGAAAAAATACTTAAGGGGAAACAGGTACGAAGACGATAACGAGGTAATGGATGCCGTGGAGAGCTTTTTGCAGGACCAAGACAAAACGTTTTTTGTGAAAGGGATTGAAGCCTTGGAAAGCCGCTGGACTCGGTGTGTAGAGAAACTCGGAAACTGTATAGAAAAATAAATTATTAAGTTATCAATAGTCATTATATTCTATCTCATTCTCACTACTTTTTGATCCCTTCTCGTATTGTGTGTGGAATTTATGTACGTAAGAAAAAAATACGAACTATATGTGAACTGAGCCACACCGACGTACCCGCTACATGCAGGTACATTCCGCCGACCTTTTCTCGCATAGTAATTGGAATCGTGCCTTTTGCGTCAGCGGACCGAGCGCGCCGGACAGTCTGCCAGAGCCATGAGGACTCTTCAGTTATCAATATCAACTTTAATTTATGTAGCAATAAGATTCATTTTACAAAACTTCAGGTGTGTAACGCTCGCGTGCGTCCGCACCATAAATAAATATGACACAAACGGCAATTTAAGGATGGCACCGCGGCACAATATATGTATTAACATAATTCTGAAACGTCCAGTTGAAGCAATTTGTCTGAAAGCATTGTCCGGTTTACTTTGGTTGTTGGTGTTGGCGAGCCGACCAACACACTTTATTGCTTCTGTCAGTTTACAATTCTGTAATACATAGCAGAATATTTCGGGTCGAAGCGATTTATGATTGAGATCTAGTTTCTAATGTATTGCAGCTGCTTCGATATTCGCACTAATCATTTGGCAAATACATGGCAACTCGACGTGTATATATTTTCCAAAGGGATAGATATAGTGATCATTTTGTATCACCGATTACTATGTAGCGCATATACATTGTCGTAAAAGGAGACCAACGACTGAATACTGAAACGCCACTTAATATTTAAACCCTGCTTAAGTTTGAGACGCCCGGTATCGTTAGGAAGGCGGGCGTCTTAAATAGTTAAGCAGGATTTAGTATTAAGTACCATGTGGCGACACCTACATCGCCACCATTTAAACTACAACTTACATTGACATCTACTTGAATATTAATTGCAACTCCGATGACGTCAAAGAATCCTGAAACACACTTGTAAAGTATTCGCACAACGCTGCATATATACCTACAGTCGCCCAACATCAACAGTTGGGCTTCGTCACTCCCGCTAGCGGAGGGAAGGCGACTGTAAAAAGGTCGCCTCCCCAGCCAGCCCAAGCCTCGCTATGAGCTGTGCTCGCCCACGGCGGCACGCCACCGTCTTCGCGGGGGTCGCTCGGTGTGAGCACGCAGACTCCCCAATCTGCGCGCCCGCGACCACCGAGGCCCCCCACCATGTAATGACGGCAGAGGGCAAGTCTCATCTATCTACCTCATCTATTATGTTGTGTCTGATGTTTTGCAACAAATTTGTTACTTTCTTTCTTTCTATCCCCTATGAGTGCTGATTGTGGTGATCATTGGGAGACCCATGTTCAGCAGTGGACGTATCCGAGTTGATGCGTGTGTATGCCACTATAAGAATGTATGACTCCGGAGCCGTTCCAACTAACACAACTCCCATGGAGCGAGATTTCAAGGACACACTCGTTTCTTAAAATAAATCTAATAATAAGTATTCAAGTCAAGCCGTCACTAAGCAACAAGGCTTCTCCGACATGAGATTATCATCTTATCGTCACATCTCTGTTCGCGATGAGCAGAACTAGATAATATGGTATAGTTAGTTTGTATTAGCACACAATACAAGTTGTTTTTTGCTCACACCATGACGCAATGACGCCGTGAATTTATATCGAATCACTTATCGGATGGTGAGGCCCTGACAGGCATTTATATTAATGGAAAAGTTTTGCAATGAGGTACTATGTGTTTAAGTGTTAGATCTGAATTTGGAAATAATAATTTGTAGATTAAATTTGAAATCATCATTCATTTCGGCCGAATGAAGTCCACTGCTGGACACAAGCCTCCCCCAAAGATCACCACAACGACCGATATGGCTGTGCTATGGGCTCAATGGGGGGTTTTGCCATAATCGCCACGCTTGGCTGACGGGTTGGCGATCGCAGTTGAGTTGTTAATGTATTCGAAGGACGCTGCTGCCCATCCTCCGGCTAATCCCTTAGTCGACTTTTACGACACCCACGGGAGGAGATGGGGTGGTGGTATTCTGAGCCGGCACCACACCTTACATATCAATGTCATAAATATTTGTTTTCTGATTTTCCTCATACTTTAGGTTTTTTGCCAATTATTTCAGAAATATCCGACAAATAATTAGGAATGAGCTCAGCGACTAATTAATTAATAAGACTTATTGTTCCATTACGACGTATTTTTTGCTTGTGTCACTATAAATAATATGTCCGCAGGGGGCTGGGCAGAAAGCGAAGTGTAGGCGGATTAGAATATGCACATAATAATAACGAAGTGCAGAAGGACCACTCCCAACAACGCGCGATAAGACACAAATGTATTTTAAATAGCCGTAGGCGGTGTCAGAAGGATGACAATACATACATCTTCTCCGAATGGCAGATCATATACTAGAATGAGCGTACCAGTAAAAATTTCTTGCACGCGGTAATCCTGTCCCTGGCAGACGAAGTTCTGGAGAAAATTGCTGATAACTTCCACAGCACCCCACGCGGATGACGGGCAGTTTTACCGGTGCAAGTGGGCTCCTTTGGCCATAGCGACCAATCTGCTTGTTAATTTAGTGGATCATTTGTAGTAGTACGTTGGTCTCTTATTCCAGGAACTAGGTAGGCACCACTTGGAGGCCGTCCTGCCGCTCTTTGGAGCCTGGCTCAGAAGGAGCGAGCGCGTCACCTACCACCTGACGCAAGTGCTCACCGGGCATGGTTGTTTCGGTGCGTACCTGCACAGGATTGGACGTGAGGCCACGGCACAATGCCACCATTGTGATAGCGACCAAGATACCGCGCAGCACATGCTCGAGGCGTGCCCCGCGTGGGCCGCCGAGTGGCGTATCCTGGTTGATCGGATCGGGCAAGATCTCTCTCTGCCGGCAGTAGTGTCGGCTATGTTGGCAGAGCACGAAAACTGGAATGCAGTGGTCTCCTTCTGTGAGAGCGTCATGGTCCAGAAGGAGACCGCAGAGCGGGATCGGGAGAGGGCCGACCCCGCTCGAAGAAGGAGGAGACGGCGCCGGGGTAACACCCGCCCTGGCGCCTAATTCCCACACGCCTGAAACCCCCTGCCGTTGCTGTGAGGCAGGGGACCTCTGGGTTCGCGGGTGCGTAGATTGGGGAATCTGCGTGCCCACACCAAGCGACCCAAGAGAAGACGGTAGCACGCATGTGGTCACGCGCTGCCGTGGGACGCTTTGGGGGATCCTTTACAATCCCCCCGAGGGGGTGACCGCTTTACAGTCACCCTCTCAGGGATGTGCCTATAGGCGTGGCACCAGTGGGTGGCTCTAGTGTGATCATACGAGGACCTGGAGCCTCCCTTAGGTGCCGAAGATGACCGCTCCAGTGGTTTTAGCCGGTAGGAGTCCGGCATACCCCTTCGCCCTTCCCCGGGGCGAAGGAAGTTCATGAAGAATTTCCACTGGGCACCAATAAAAAATAAAAAAAAGGTAGGCACCAATGCAGCACCAGATGTTCACCGCACAACAGTTATAGTGTTTAAACTTTACAGGTTTAAGGGCACTGAAGCTAGTGAAAGTATTGGACATAAAAGACTAAATACTACTAATGTCTCGAGGTGACGAGCACAGCGTGGTGCCACGCCGGACTAGTTATGAGCAGCATTACAATTTGTGGGCAGGTGAGGCTTAGGTGTGGTGCCGGCTCATAATACCACCACACCATCTCCTCCCGTGGGTGTCGTAAAAGTCGACTAAGGGATTAGTCAGAGGATGGGCAGCAGCGTTCTTCGAGTACATTAACAACTCAACTGCGATCGCCAACCCGTCTGCCAAGCGTGGCGATTATGGCAAAACCCCTTAATGAGCACACAACACACCCACATCGGTTGTTGTGGTGATCTTTGGGGGAGGCCTGTGTCCAGCAGTGGATTTCATTCGGCTGAAATGATGATGATGATGAGGCTTACCACTAGCTCATATCATCGCCAGGTTGTATACAAAATACCTGTCTTGAAGAGAAGTTGATGCCTTATACGCTCGCCATTATCATAGGAGCTTATTGTGAGTGGATCTTCTATACTTCTCTATTGTGCGGCATCAGTTTCGGTTCTTGCACGTGTCGAGACGGCTCGTGACCCGCGCACTTCCGGTCACCCCATCCTCTCTCGTGTGAGACACTTGGCAACTTGTCAACGTCTCACTCACACGGCTATTTCATTTTGCATACAATGGTCGCTGCTGACGGCATTGTCCCATGTTACAGAGAGCGTTTCTATAAATTAATTACCGGCTTAATAGTGACTTCTGGCTGTAGCAGAATGAATGCAGTCTAGCTCTACGATTAACCACCTTATTGAGATAATTCTTTTCAGATAAATAGTAATTCCTTGGAGGTGTTGTTTGCAAGGTGTATATGTAATCGCCTGCTACCTTTTAGGGGATGAATCAGTCCACTATTCTCTCCGAGAATCAGTAAAAAAATTGTACCTTTATTTTCATCAAAATGTCCATATATATTCTAACACAGTCAATCCAAAACAGCTTGTGGCTCGTGTGCGAGTTCATCAGGTCACGACACGGGTGCTTGTATGTAAGTCCAAGTATTTTGAATCAATTAGACGTGACCGCGTTTTTAGGGTTCCGACCCTCCGAAGGAAAAAACGGCGGAACCATTATAGGATCACTCGTGTGTCTGTCTGTCTGTCCGTCGAACGCAGCCAATTTGCTCCGAATCTACTGGACCAATCAAGTTGAAATTTGGTACACATATGGATTCCTGCAACCCAAACACGTACGTGGAACGAAGTAATGAAAATTTTGAATATGGGTGTCACTTTTAGGGGGCAATATAGACAATAAAGCTTTGCCAACTGAAGCGTGTAACATATGAAATGGAAGGGCTTGTTGTGAGGGTCTCAAATGTATTTGTTTTATAATTTTAAAATATATAGTTTAAAAGATATTTAAGAAAATATATGAAAATTGACCATTCCTTCTTATGTCCGAAACTAGTAACCCTAAAATTTTGAAAAGAAAACACAGATAATAGCTCTTTTAAGTAAAGATTAGGAAAACCTATAATAAGTCTATGGTCTTAAAATAACATGGTAAATCTTTCAAACTTATGTTTGCGGTTGGAATGTATGAGAAAACATGTTTTTCAACTAGGAAATTAAGTTCGTGTTTGGGATAAGTTATGGGTACAAGACCAATTTCGACAGTAGACAATATATTCAGCAATTTCGGAACCCTCTCCACGCGAGTACAACTAGCACTTGTCTGGTTTTTTTTACTGGTAAGAGCTTTACTACATTTTGTATTATTAGAACCATCCTAAGATGTTTTATAAGTAAAAATGTCATTGGTACGATCAGTCCGCTCTCATACTGTAGTGTTTTGTAAGCAGCATACAAACCGATTTGAGGGCTGAATCTCCAGAGACTACCGTATCATGTTGGGTCTGCCAACCCTTCAGACCCGTGTTAGAAGCGGACCTTAGTAGACCCTGGCCTCGAGGGAGTTGCGGCTAGACCTTTAGCATACTAACATGCTCCCAATATTGTTCTGCCGATGCTTTTGGTAGATATGTTAGACAACGATGAAGTTGAGAGGAAATGGACCATCTCCGCGTTATCTTAAGTTGGTCTGCAAAATAATATTAGTGGGAAACAGTAGCTAAACTTCATTCAATCCGCCTGCCAAATGTTGTGGGTATGGCAATATGCTGAGCACCTGCATGAGTCAGGACCAAATCACTGGATTGAGCTTCCTGATCCAAAAATTATCTCCACCGATCGGCATTACTACCTAAGAATTGTTCGATAAGCAATTGAGATTTAAAAACATCCAAATTTCAATCGGGAAGATGGATTTAGGTTATCCGCGTCATGGAATCCAGTGATAAAGAAGTGTTCGCGTCGCGATTTATCTTCGTGAAGGTGCACGGCAAGACCAAGTGCGGGTAGTCGGTGACAACTCGCGCCCATCTCGACGCTGACACCCGCTACTCCAGTCGTGACCACGGTCAATGCAACTTGATCGAAACATTGAGGTTAGTTCAAATATTCTTTTGATATTAATCTGTGCGCGAATAGACCCGATATTACCTTAAAATCATGAATTCAATTCGCGAAAGTTTAAGAATTACTGAAATGATGATGATGAGGTAAGTAGGTCTTTTTACATTTGACCAATCATCGTCACACGATTTTCTTTTGGCACAAAACCCTGTTCAACTGTAATGTTCTAAATGGATTGAAACTCTCCGGGAGTTTGAATTGCTCATAAAATACACCAAGTCATCAAATAACGCGAGGCATGCATAGACGTGCATTGCCGTGTGGTGCCGGCTCACCATGTCCTCCCATGGGTGTCGTAAAAGTCGACTAATGGATTAGCCGGAGGATGGGCAGCAGCGTCCTTCGAGTACATTAACAACTCAACTGCGATCGCCAACCCGTCTGCCAAGCGTGGCGATTATGGCAAAACCCCCCAATGAGCCCACAACACATCCATATCGGTCGTTGAGGACATCTTTGTGGGAGGCCTGTGTCCAGCAGTGGACTTCATTCGGCCAAAATGATGATGATGATGATGATGCATA
Organism: Diloba caeruleocephala; assembly: GCA_947459985.1. Taxonomy (NCBI): domain Eukaryota; kingdom Metazoa; phylum Arthropoda; class Insecta; order Lepidoptera; family Noctuidae; genus Diloba; species Diloba caeruleocephala. The sequence goes on along the minus strand of OX381620.1, from coordinate 328,269 downwards.
GACGTCAGCCAGCCCGTCAAAGTGCAACTGACGTGCTTATCTGTCAGCCTGCCAGCGCGAACACTGACAGTTGTGGAAAAATTTCATTTTGCCCACTTGTGTGTAATTGTGTGGGTGACCAGTTTGAGATCATTTAGTGCTTAAGACCTGGCCACCGTATACACTCCAGGGCAGTCTGCATTATTGTTATATATGGCCGGCTGGCGGAGCCATCCATTGGTGCCACGCCTATAGGCACATCTCGAAGAGGTGGAAATACTTTAATTTCTTTATCTGTAGGTCTGTGCCCTTCCATCGCCAGACACGTTGTCCGCTTTACAGTCATCCCCTCCGAGATGTGCCTAAATGCGTGGCACCACTGGACGGCTCTGGTGTGATTGTATCGAGGACCTGGACCCCCATTTGGTGTTACATTTAAAAAAGTATTACCGCTGCGTGCACGGTGTGGTCCGTGGTGTCACCTCTCGATTGGATTACATAGCTGATGTTGATTATTATTTCAGTTTTCCTCATAGTCTTGGTATATCTTCGGTATTTTCACTGTGCATACAAACATACTATCAGAAATAAACTCCAGATACCCACACAATCTCACTGCAAAATAAATACGTACGGTCTAAAAATATTCGATGTTTTTCATTTTCACAGCAGTTAATAACGCAATACTTGGCACAAGGAATGATTACTTATCCACAAAGTACACCAACATTCCGAATGGACCTGAAGAGAGTTCCTCACTGTCGCTACTCGCTGCCGACACCAGAAGTACCAATGTACTCGGTGCTTGTGTACCGAGGCCTGCAAACATTCACCGATCCAAATTGGTCGGATTAATTCATTCGACAACTTTCTGTTTCATCTTTCACACAAATACCAACCTTATGTATGCGGCATAAGGTTATTTCGTGGTTGGAGACCGTCATAATATAGACTTAGGATAAATTCGACAAGGAACCGGGATCCAGTCGCGAAGTTAGTTAATTTGTGTTCCGACGGTTAGTAACGCTTTGGTTCGCACAACTTGATAATAACTTAACTTCTAACGAATATTGCGCCGATGTTTCTTCAACTGTTAAGACAAATGTTAACATTAATATCGATACATAACTTGGAAACAGGACGGCTATCACCATCTCGTATCTAACATATTATTAGGGTTCCGAAAGTTCGAAGGAAAAAACGGTGGAACGCTTATTGGATCACTCATGTGTCTGTATATCTGACCGTCTGTCACAGCCAATTTGCTCCGAATCTACTGGACCGATGAAGTCGAAATTTGGTGCACATATATTGGATTTCTGCGACCCAAACACGGACGCGTAACGTAAATAAATGAATTTTGATTAAGGGGTCACTTTTTGGTGGCAATATAGAAAAAAAAAAATGGAAATTGACCATATAAATATAAATTTATATTACATAAATTATTATAATAATAGGTGTGTGATATTAAATTAAAGCTAAAAACAACATAAGAATACGGTAGAACATTGAGATTTAGAATTCAATCCAATACCAAAATTAAAATCGTAATCAAAACCAGAATTACTATCAAAATTCAAATTGAAATCACTATCAGAATTAAAATTAAAACACAACCAAGCTATTTTATGTTTTTCTTATATTATCTTTATCAATAAAACTAAAAATGTTGTCTGAGACTCCTGAACTGATTCATGGAAGAAATAAACACATCTACGAGTACATTCATGGTTCCAAACTTTTTACCTGCACTCAGCTCAATTTACCTAGCACCGACGACCAACTTAAGCACAATAATAATGTTTGCCTCCCAAACGATCCTGTTCTATTTGTTCCCCGCATTCCCTCAGATGTAGGCACAACCATAGAATCTTTGTAATCGGCTCATTTGTAGTAAGAAACAAAGGTACAAGTGGAAATGAGAGCTCAGATAAAAGGAGGCCTTTGTGCAGGTAAGCTCGGATTAGCCGCCGATCGAACTGAGTCTGCTGGTATTGCGAGCGATGGATGGTTACGGCGAGAACTGCGAAGGCAGTAGGACAAGTCTGTCACGTTTTTGAATTGGGCATTGTTTTGGCCACACACACACACACCATGGTCTGACACATTGAAAGAAGAAAGAAAGAAAGAAAGAAAGAAAGAAATCATTTATTTGGACAAAACGTGAGAAGATTTACATAGCAAACAATTTTTATATATTATTAGATAAGAAAGTAAATACATTGCATACACTACACTAGCATAAACATTACTTATGACTATCTCAAATTACATCTCACGGCTGCACCAAAACGGAATCCAGTTCAGCATTCGCTAGACGTGTATCTAGCACTGATTTTCAACTGGACCCTAACTGTGACACACGGATGTCAATCGGACAAAATGATAATCTAGTAGAAAATAAGAAAATTTGAAATCCTGTCTATGGGATAATTCAAATAATTTTAACAAATAACTTTAAAATTTAACATTATAATAAAACACTTTTAAACGGATTCTATCGCGTATATTTTAGGTTTTTTGTTTTTCCTGACGTTTCGAACACTTTGCAGGGTTCGTGGTCGCAGGATGACTAAGGTGACAGGCGTCGTTACAGATTTTAAAAAGTTATTTTATTTTATCTACCGTACAATTATAATCAAAAATTATTTCGATGCACGCAGTAATCACTCACAGTGTCTTGATGTTTTTTAGTGTGGTATTTAGTTTGGGACTTTATTATTTTAATAACAGGATTCCAAACTGGTGGTACCTGCCAGCCATCTTCTCTATTAAAATTAGGATGTTTTTTAATTTCAATAGCCTCACGAAACATTCTTGGTACATATCGGTTCTCTTTCGCGAGGACTTGAGGTTGATCGAAACGAAGAAAATGGTTAGGTTTATCTAAGGCATGTTCGCACACTGCAGACTTTGTGGAGCGTCTATGCTTGACGTCAGCTATTTTTATTTTATTTTATTTTATTCTATTCGGAAAACTTACAGCTAGTAACTACCAATATTCGTAAACAATACAAAATTGAAGGCCATTTACAAGTTTTCACTTATAAACACTAACTAATAGAAATCTACAAAAGTCGGTAAATAAGTAAACCTTAACACAACTATAAAATTAAATTATGCAAAGCCAAACAGTTAATTATCAGTAAAGAAATTTTTCGCCATTAAATGCTTTAGCCGAGAAACACTGGTATTGAATATATCCAAATCTTGTTCACAAGAGAGTTTATTAAAACATCTACAGGCGCGTATTAAAAATGTATTTTGCCTATATGTAGACTTAGCAGGGGGGACAAACAGTAAGCTAGGCTTGCGCAACACTCTGGAATGTGTTACAAATCCTAAACCGGCTAGCATCTCGGGGCAGTCAATAGTACCATTTGCGGCTTTAAAAAGAAATGTTATATCTGCAATACGTCTGCGCTCATACAAAGGTAATAAATGAAACTTCCTACACCGCACTATGTAATTTGAGGTATATTTTCGTGTTTTATACTGCAAAAAGCGTAAAAAACGCTTTTGAACGCGCTCAATTCTGTCTATATAAATATTATAGTTTGGGTTCCACACTTGTGAGGCGTATTCCAAGTGGCTGCGGACAAAAGCACAATAAAGGATCTTAAATGTTTTCACTTTTTTTAAATCAGCTGAGAACCTAAGAATAAACCCAAGTGCCTTGGATGCCTTACTTACAATGTTATCGATATGCACATCAAAGAGCAGTTTGGAATCAAAAGTAACACCCAGGTCCATGACAGCGTTCATCCTATTTAAAACAGTATTCTGCAGCTTGTACTGAAAGGTAACCGGGTTTGGTTTACGAGTATAGGTGCTGACAAAACACTTGGATACATTTAGCTCCAGTTTGTTAGCAAGGCAATAATTTTCCAGTCTTTCTAGATCTTGTTGGAGTCCAATACAGTCACGAGACTCTGATATTGGACATAAAACTTTCATGTCATCCGCGTACAGAATAATTTTAGAATGAGTAAAACAAGAGCCAATATCATTAATGAATATAATAAAGAGCAATGGGCCCAAAAGGGACCCTTGTGGGACTCCTGAAGGTATCTGAACAGCTACAGAACTATATCCATTCAATACTACTGTTTGACAGCGATTCTCAATATAGGAAGTGAACCATCTGAACAAGTTACCACTGATACCCACCCCGAGTAATTTCTGTAAAAGGCAAATATGGTCTATTCTATCGAATGCCTTACTGTAGTCTGTATAGACTACATCGACTTGAGAGGGTTCAGACATAATGTGGGTCAAGTAGTCAGAACAGACCAGCAAGTTAGATACTATAGATCTATTTTTCAGGAAGCCATGTTGATAATTATTGAGCGAATGTTTGATAGCATGGTAAACCGAAGAATAAACAATTTTTTCCAAAACCTTAGCGAATAAGCATAGCTTGGATATTGGCCTGTAATTTTCAACCTGGTCTTTTGGACCTTTTTTATGAATGGGGGTAACAAAGGCTGTCTTCCAGAGCTGTGGGATCACTCCTTCTCCGAGAGAACGCCGGTATAATAAGGTAAGAGGTAGAAATAAACTTTCTGCGCATCGAATTATAAGCACTGCAGGAATACCATCCGGACCAGCGGATTTTTGTGGATCCATAGCTCTAAGGAGTTTGAGCACCTCAGTCTCGCGGACTTCAATTGAGCTTATATCCGAGCCAGTGGTTTCATAAAGACAATGCATTTTGCTATCCAACTCAGTAACATCGGAACTCGAATCCTGGAGGAAATTAAATTTAAAAAAATCACTAAACATATTGCATATATCATTTCCTTGGCCTGATGTTCCATTTCCGTATTTCATAATCGCGGGATAAGAGTTCGAAGATTGTTGCTTGCTTTTTACGAACGACCAGAAGGCTTTCGGTGATTGTTTTATACTATTTTCGACTAAACTTACATAAACATCATACATTTCCTTTTCTAATAATTTTGCACGATTTCTTAAAGATAAAAATGATTCATGATCCGCTAAATTACCATATTTCTTAAATCTGGAGTGATATTTATATTTTTCTTTTAAAATTTTAATTAGAGGTGTTTTATACCAAGGGGGGTATTTAGACATCGATTTTACAATTTTAGTGGGTATGTAGTTTTTGCATAAATTATCCAGTCTGACATAAAACAATGATAAAGCATCCTCCACAGTTCCTTTACCAAAATCACCGTGCCAGTCAAAACCATCGAGTTCCTTCGCTATTGACAAAAAATCCGCTGATTGATAGATGTACTTTTTTCTTTGCTGAACTGATAGAGCATGATACTCAACAAAATCTGCAAATATGCTAAGAGCTACGTGATGCGGGTCTTCGAAGACTAAGGGGTCTAAACATTTGTTGACGGTTAAGTGATTATTACAAAAGATTAGATCCAAGACACGGTCATTAGACGGGTTCCTATGACCGTTGAACTGGAGTAAGTTGCAAGAATTTAAAATATCAAAAAAGTCAGTTTGATTTGGACCATGAATATTTCCAGGATAAAAAGAACACCCGTCGTCAGTCGGATTCCAGATTAAATTCGGTAAATTAAAATCTCCTAAGATAATAAAAGTATCAGTTACGTTATTTAATACGATATCATTTAATTTAGTATAAAAACATTCGAACTGTGTAGATAATGAGTGCCCTAAGTTTTGTTTGCAAAGATAAATCGTACAAATGTGCAATTTGTATGATATTTTAGGTCTGAAACGCTTCAGAGTTAGAGTAACCCATAAGTCTTCAGCAGATGAGCGCCATTCCGTGCGCTCCTCTGCAATGAGCTCACGTCTAACAGCGATAAGAACGCCCCCACCAAGTGTCTGATTTGTATCCAGATAGTTTCTGTCGCGTCTCCATACAATATAACGATCATTGAAAAATTCATTATTGTTAAAGTCTTCTTTTAGCCACGTCTCAGTTAAACATATAACATCATAGTTATTCATGCACACGTTTCTAAAGAAACTTGTTGTTTTTGTCCGCAAGCCACGTACATTTTGATGGTAAATATTAAGCATTTAAATAAGATAGAACAATTAGACTTAAGAGTGACACACTAAAAAACAATATATGGTAACAGATAACATTAACATAATGCGGTGTTGTGTATAAAATGCTATGGAATGTTATGCACAAACTTATACGTACTATTATAAATAAATGAACTTCCCTTCTTTCAAGTACGATTAGCGTTATAAACATGTGAAAATAATAGCAGTACCATACATAAACTGTATAAAACAGCCAAATAGAAAGCCAATCAATGCAATTATCAACAAAATATGTGTTTTTATTAAAGTACGGTGGTACGAAAAAAATAGCTTCGGAACGAAACGAGCAAAAAGCAACTTTAAAGTATATATGATAAGATATACAAAGACCAGCGCAGGTCAGAAAACATGTCCCGAGCAGTAGAACAAAAGCGACGCTCATTAACACAGCTAATGAGTAGAAAAAAGTGTACATACCAGTGCTTCCCAAACTTGTTAACGTGATTTTATAAAAATATGATAAAAATAATAATAAAGTTAAGATATTTTCTTCAGATCTGTTTCTGATTTGATTACGTGCGTAGGGGAAGTAGTATTCTTTTTGACAAGTATTTTGCAGTTTTTCACCCAAACATAAGAAAAATCCTTCTCCTTAGCAAGTATCTTCACTTTATTAAGCAGTTGCTTGTTTTCCAATGTTAGGTGATCGTTCACAAATATCTTATTAATGCCATTAAGGCCCAGTTCAATTGCTGTTAATGAATTATGTTTTTTAGCTGCGGCAATGAAGTCGTCCCTTAAGTAACGATTGTGCATGCAAATTATAATGTTTTTGGCGTCTTTATTGTTACGTTGAGGAACTCTAGCAATGTAATTAATTTGATCCTTCGTAATATCGCAATTGATTTTTCCGCCAATTTTTGCTACAATTGAGAAGAGGTTTTCCGTATCAGATACTGGGACTCCTTTTATTTCTATATTATTTAAACGCGACCTCTGTTCATTTTCACGCATAGTTGTTTCTAAACGTTCAAAACGCAGTTCAAAACGTGAAATATCCTCCTGGGTTTTTTGTAGGGAGTCGATTTCTTTATCAATTTCCACCAATTTACTCGTGAGCTCCTCAACAGTCGCATGGACATAATTTAGAGAATTTTTCACCTCAAACATCTCGTCTTTTATGGCCTTGAGGTCAGAAATATCCGCTTGAATCGTCCTTACATTTTCTATTAACAGAGGTAGTGATGATAACTGTTCCGTAAGTTTCCGGAGCTCCTGGTGAATGTTCTCCAAGTCACTTTGTGATGCTTTTCCTAACTTTCCAGAAGGTGCGTTAGAAGGACTAGCCAACCCAGCCTTGCAAGAACTACATTTCCATGTAGCTTTTCTATCCCCAAGTTTGCGATACCCTGCTTCGGTTATTCCAGCACAAGGGAAGTCAAATGTGTTGAGGCACAATGTACATTGAACACCATCTCTGGCCTCCGTCTCGCAACGATGACAAACGAACATGTCGAGTAGTTAAGAGAAAAGTTTGAGAAAGATTTGACAAATTTGCAATGACACAGATAAGCACGCGTGTGTTCGGGTTGCCGATTAGCGACCGAGTGACGACTATGTGTTCTTTTAACCTGGTGGCTATACTACGCTTTGTTTGCCCTATGTATGACAACCCACACTCACAGTCAATCTTGTAGACTCCTGCATCTTGTAAAGGTATGTGACATTTCACTGGTTTGAGAAGTTGGCTGATCTTCTTATGCGGCTTGAAGTAGGTTTTAATAGAAGCACGCTTCAAGATATGACCAATTCTGTCCGTGACTCCCTTAATATATGGTAAAACAGCGGGTCGTCGATCAACCGTGGTGGGTTTCGGGCGGCTTCTGCGACGGGGATGTGGTGCTCTCAAATTGTTACGCTGGAGAACATCCTTCACATGGTGAAGTTCCCCTGCCAGATGGTCGGGGTCGCAGATGCCGTGTGCTCTCTGTAACAAAGATTTAGCCACGGTAGCTAACTGACAAGGATGGTGGTGAGATTCACCGTTAAGGTATCTGTCTGTATGGGTAGGCTTTCTATACACGGTGTGACTAACAGAATGATCAGGATTATGGATGAGAAGTATGTCAAGGAAGGCTAAGGATTTATTATCCTCCAATTCCATAGTAAACTGAATTTTACCATGTATTGAATTTAGGTGTTTTAAAAATGCAGTCACCCTATTGTGAGGCAAGATGGTAAAAGTGTCATCTACGTACCGTTTGAACATCTTCGGTATAGTCGGGGCTGTCATCAGTGCTCTCTCCTCAAAGTCCTCCATGAAAATATCGGCGACTACAGGAGAGACCGGTGAACCCATGGCCACACCGTCAGTTTGCAGGTAAAACTCATTGTCCCACAAAAGGTAGCCATTGGTAAGGCAGTGTTCAAGTAACTCTGCATATTGAAGAGGCATGTCATGCTCACTTAACCGTTTCTTAACAACATCCATGCAGTCCTTTACTGGTAAGTTGGTGAATAAGGACTGCACATCAAAACTGACCATCACTTCACTTTCAGCTAGTTCAAGGTCTTTTATATGGCTGACAAAGTGATAGGAATCCTTCACATATGTGTTAGTCTTTCCACGAAGTTGAGAGAGTATCTTCGCTAGATGTTGTGCCAGTTTGTAAGTTGGTGTATCAATCTGGCTTACTATGGGTCGCAGTGGAACATTGTCTTTGTGAATTTTCGGCAACCCATACAGTTTAAACTAAACTGTATGGGTTGCCGAAAATTGTGGCCATGGGTTCACCGGTCTCTCCTGTAGTCGCCGATATTTTCATGGAGGACTTTGAGGAGAGAGCACTGATGACAGCCCCGACTATACCGAAGATGTTCAAACGGTACGTAGATGACACTTTTACCATCTTGCCTCACAATAGGGTGACTGCATTTTTAAAACACCTAAATTCAATACATGGTAAAATTCAGTTTACTATGGAATTGGAGGATAATAAATCCTTAGCCTTCCTTGACATACTTCTCATCCATAATCCTGATCATTCTGTTAGTCACACCGTGTATAGAAAGCCTACCCATACAGACAGATACCTTAACGGTGAATCTCACCACCATCCTTGTCAGTTAGCTACCGTGGCTAAATCTTTGTTACAGAGAGCACACGGCATCTGCGACCCCGACCATCTGGCAGGGGAACTTCACCATGTGAAGGATGTTCTCCAGCGTAACAATTTGAGAGCACCACATCCCCGTCGCAGAAGCCGCCCGAAACCCACCACGGTTGATCGACGACCCGCTGTTTTACCATATATTAAGGGAGTCACGGACAGAATTGGTCATATCTTGAAGCGTGCTTCTATTAAAACCTACTTCAAGCCGCATAAGAAGATCAGCCAACTTCTCAAACCAGTGAAATGTCACATACCTTTACAAGATGCAGGAGTCTACAAGATTGACTGTGAGTGTGGGTTGTCATACATAGGGCAAACAAAGCGTAGTATAGCCACCAGGTTAAAAGAACACATAGCTGACGTCAAGCATAGACGCTCCACAAAGTCTGCAGTGTGCGAACATGCCTTAGATAAACCTAACCATTTTCTTCGTTTCGATCAACCTCAAGTCCTCGCGAAAGAGAACCGATATGTACCAAGAATGTTTCGTGAGGCTATTGAAATTAAAAAACATCCTAATTTTAATAGAGAAGATGGCTGGCAGGTACCACCAGTTTGGAATCCTGTTATTAAAATAATAAAGTCCCAAACTAAATACCACACTAAAAAACATCAAGACACTGTGAGTGATTACTGCGTGCATCGAAATAATTTTTGATTATAATTGTACGGTAGATAAAATAAAATAACTTTTTAAAATCTGTAACGACGCCTGTCACCTTAGTCATCCTGCGACCACGAACCCTGCAAAGTGTTCGAAACGTCAGGAAAAACAAAAAACCTAAAATATACGCGATAGAATCCGTTTAAAAGTGTTTTATTATAATGTGTAATACTCGCGAAAACCTAAGACATTATTATTTAAAATTTAAATTATATAAATTCAATTAATGTATACAAAAAAGTATATATAAATAAATATATCTCACTATTTATATACCGATCTAAAATTATTAAATACAATAAAGACTGTATGTAGGTCAATGTCCATATTCATAAACAATCGAATTAATTGAATTTTATTAATTGAATACCATTTAAAAGAAAAAAAAAAAAAAAAAAAAAAAATTATAACTGCTTTTTCATTTAAATACACATATACAATGTATTTTAATAAATAACTTTTTCATGCAATACACTCATACACGTACACAATAAAACAAAACACTAACGGACAACTTATATATTTGATCGAACATTACGTAGTTTCCGCTGAGCATCCATTAGATGCTGCCGTAAGCGTACTCTAAAAGTAGCTATCGCGTTGAGTTGTCTCAAAGGTGGAGGAATATTATTCCATACCTTGGATGCAGCATAGCGAAAGCTACCTCTAAAAGCTGCCGATTTGTGTGGCTGGAGGGAAAGTTGCTGCGAACACAGCCTATTCGAACAGTCCCTTTTACCAGTTACCCAGTTAAGCTTATCATATAGATACTGCGGTTCATGATATTTAATGACACCAAAAAGAAGACATGCTAAATGAAGTTTACGACGAGAATACATTTTCAAAATTGCGTGCTCATTTAAAAATGGAGTTACATGACTTCTAGGGGGAACAGCAAAGCAGAATCGGGCACAAGCATTTTGAACTCTTTGTATTAGCCTTTCCGTTCGAGCCAACAGACGCGGGCCGTAAACAGTATCAGCGTAGTTCAATTTGGATAGTACTAACGATTCAACTAATTGGATACGTAGTTCTTGTGATAGGTACGGTCGCATTTTATAGAGTACCTTTAGACGATAGAAACAGTTTTGGACTGAAGTGGCCACGTGTTTCTCATATCGTAGGTTAGTATCCATATTCAGTCCCAGGTTTCTAGCTTCATGTACTCTTTCTATTGGCTCTCCCATTATGGTAACATTCAAAAATGAAGGAAGTGTACTTAGTTGTTTATTTGTGCCAAATAGCATGTACTTTGTTTTAGACGGGTTTAGTACCAAGCAATTCATTTCAGACCACGCAGCTATTCGGTTGAGGTCGGCATTCAAGTCTCTTATGGCAGTTTGATAATTACCCGGTTTGAATGAAATATAAACTTGGACATCATCGGCATAAATATGATATTTACTATTCTGAAGACATAAAATTATATCAGCGCAATATAATATAAACAAAATTGGACCCAGAATAGAACCCTGCGGCACTCCTCTTTTTAAAGACGTAGTAGCTGAAGTACGAGTAGTACCGTTGATGAAACTCAATTCAACTAGCTGTTTGCGGTTCAAGAGGTAGCTATGGAACCACTGTAACGCTCTGTGATCAAACCCGTAGTAGTTTAATTTAGATAACAGAAGCGAAACATTTATGCAGTCAAATGCCCGACTAAAATCAAGTAACACCAACAGAGGCATGTGGCCTTTATCTTGGGCAGACAAGATATTATCTGTCACGTCTATTAACGCAGTAGACGTGCTACGTCTTTTTCTAAATCCGGATTGGAGCAATGGCAATACCTGATTCCGTTTCAAGAAATCCGTTAACTGCTGACAAACGATCTTTTCTATGACCTTTGAAAGGCAGGGCAATATACTGATAGGCCGGAGATCTTTAATATCAACTGGATTAGGTTTTTTAGGAAGCGGCCTAACAGTAGCAACCTTCCAAACGTCAGGAAACGTAGATGATAATATTGACCCGTTAATAATATTTGTTACTATTTGTAATGTATAGGGCAGAGTCAACATTATCATATTTAAATTTATATGATCACAGCCTTCAGCATTGGATTTGATTCCCAAAAGAACGCGTGATACAGTAGTTTTGGTAACAGGTGTCATTGTAAAAGTAGCCGTACCGTACCTGTGAAATTCATAATAGGTCAAGTACGATATACTAGTCTCCATCTTGCCAGGTACGTTGAGGAAATGCGTATTGATTTCGTCTGGGTCAATGAAGTGTGACGGAAGATCCGAATTTCTCTGAGTTGGTATTAAAGTGGTTTTAATATTTTTCCACAGTAACTTCGGATTTTTTATTTTATTATTGATATTATATTTGTAATATGCGACTTTTTCATTATGCAAAGAAGTCACCACAAGGGACTTCAGCTGCTTGTAGTAAAGCTTTTTAATATCTGATTTGGTTTTTCGATACTTAGCTAGTGCACTATCTCGTAAACGCATCATACGTTTTACAGTGTCGGTTATCCACGGGTATGATGGTTTCCTAATACGACACGTTTTAGACGGCGCGAGTTCGTCAAACATTGTGACGATACATTGATTAAATGCGTTTACCATGTCATTCACCGAGCCAAGCATCGATATACTATTCCAGTCAAGTGTCGTCAAGTACCTGTGGAGACTTTCTTCACATATATTTTTGATAGGCCTAAACTTTACTACGTAAGGATAAAATTTCTCACGCCTAATATAAAATTCACAGATAATAACGGCGTGACTATTAATAGATCTAAAATTTTCGACCGAAATATGTCTCGCGGGAAGATCCGTACACACCAAGTCTATTAGTGTCTGGCTAGTTTCAGTAAAATGAGTTGGGGACGCAACTAACTGGGTGAGACTTAGACATTTAAGAAATTCAATCACCTTTTTTGTTTTGCCTTCGTTAACATTTAAGATGTTTACATTAAAATCGCCCAGAAGTATCAAATGGTCACAATTATCCAAACCACTTATACTAGCAGTGACGGCATCAAGAAAGATATCCAGGTCCTGCCATGGTGGGCGATACGCGGTGCCCAGAGCAATACGCTTACCGTTTTGTGTAAATGACAACCACATTTGCTCAACTGTCCAATGCCTAGTATCAGTAGGGCCCGTCCATGTACGCACCGTGAGTCCGCGTCTCAAATAAAAGCCGACACCCCCGCCTCGACCAGACCGCACAGTGCTGGGCCGCGGCGTATGCTCATAGAACTGATGGCCGTTGCGGCACAAAGGTTCTTGAATGGAGACCGCGCACCGGAAAACGCAGCGTGGGACAACCTCCAACGAGGTAGACAGATGACCTGGAGAAGATCGCTGGGAGTCGTTGGATGAGAGTGGCATGTGGCCGCTCGTTGTGTAATAAGGGTTCCGCGAACAAAAAAACATTAAATGTATGCACTCTAAATTATTTATAAAATAAGTCATTTTATTTTAAATTAAACGGTGGATGAAACCGCGGGTCCCAGCTAGTATTCTATAACCACCCATGTTCAGCAGTGGACATTTACGTAACAGTTTTTCTTAAATCTTCCTCAAAAAATGAACTGCTCTATTTTGTGCCCTAATTCCGCCCAGTGTATATAATACAGCGAGGAGCTGTTTGCAGCTCTCAAAGCGCAACCTGAGATACAAAGCTCTAATCAGTCAACACTTTCCTCTGGTTACTCTAGAGTTGTTATTCTGTCCTCGATTCCCAGTGGTCCGTTAGTGTGATCCCCTTGAGGTCCGCGCGAATGCCTCTTTTATGAGCTTTGGAAGGTCCGAGACCCCGGCTTAGGGCTTTTGAGGGTTTTCATTTTTCTTATGTTTACCTGTTGTTTGTTTTCCGTACAGAACTAGTTGGACCTGGCGGGATTCGGGTCAGCTTAGGAATTTATATCGAACCAGTTCTTTTCTTTTTTTTGTTTGCATTGAAATACAGATAGTGTAGTCGCGCGGCAGATGTTGTGCCGTTTACAAATATCATTCTCCTCGGAGCCTTTTCTCAACTATGTTGGGGAATTGTCTAAGTCTCAGAAGCGGCATAGATGTTTTATATTACAACCGGGATCAATAGTCATGTAGCTCTGAGCGCCGAGTGCGTGTGTTTCAACTTTCATGTATCCTTTAAAAAGTAACGTTTTTGTTGGTTTTTTATAGAGTAAAAACAAAAATATACTTAACGGGCGAGATGTTGATCATTACGACGCACCCCAGGCAGTCAGCCCTGTCACCAACCTTGCTGGCTGGCTAATCACGAGAAGAACGGAAATAACGTAAACTAAGGAAAATGTAGAGCTCCAGCACCGAGTAAATAAGCTCGAGTGTTCTGATAATAAATTATGGATTATACTTGACAGTGCCGCTAAGAGGTACTCAGATGTCAGGAAAAACTTTTTACAAAAATATACTGATTCAAAAACCCTACACGATATAAAAATATTAAAACCATGAAGCAAACAGTAGTCCTGTATGACCTTCAACGAATACATCTTGGATATTCTGAGCATAAGGTACGCTACCCTCGACACACTTTCAATGGTAATTATGTTGTTAGTAAAGGAACTTCGGACGAGGAACCCGACACCACCTTGAGACAGATGGTCGCCTTCCCGGTAGTAGAATAAGTTGCCGGATTTCAGGGTTATCGTGTCCTCACTCTCTCTCCGGTCTTCTGATAAATCACTGACATCCCAGAGCAACTTACCTATTTCTTCTTCCAGCTCAACGATCTTTTCGTCTAACAGTAAAAAATCGGTCAAAGCCAAGTAATTGTCCTAAGTCAATAAAATAAAATAAGTACTAATTAAACTAATTAACAGAGAACACTTCATAATTGAGAAGGTGAGAACCTTAAAGAGCCATTAAAGTGTGCATAGTATATACTGCAGTATGTGTTATAAAGTAAGTGTGACTGACCTGCCGTACCTTATTTATTTCGTGTTCGTGTTTGTCAGTGTGCAACTCGCCCGCGGCTGGAAGCCGTTTGTTATAGTGACAAGAGTCGTTTGACTGATGTCCGGTCACCTTACCGGAGATACCGTGTTTCCTACAATATTATGTCGTATTTGCGAGCTATTCTCGTGCGACGCTGGGAATTATAGAAAAAAGTTGAAATGTTTCAACTCCTTGTCCCCCAGTGACAGTTTTAAGAATTTGATATTTATAACATTACTGGCAGGAGAGACCCTTTACTTAAACGAGTTTCTTCAATGCTTTTCATAGTACAGAAGTAGATTATTCTATGTGGTGTCCGGATTAAGAATATAGCACCACTCCATCACTGTAAAAGGTGACTAGGGGACTCTAAACCAGAGGAATGGGCAGCAGCGGCCCTTCTGTGAAACAGCGACCATTTAGTACGGCATATTCCCTCCAAAGTGACGACACAATTGTGGAAATCTATAGAGAAGGCAGTGGACATCCGTCGGCTGATATGATGCAAATAGATTCCCAGTTCAACTCGATGCTGCATATTACTGTCTTTTTTATTCCACCTAGTGGCGAGGTGTGCAAGTCATTCGCCTGGTGGTAAGCGACATGCCTATTCGTAATAATTGTAATACTACCCAGGACTACGTGGCACCGGACTACGCTCGTTACTCGAGCCGTAAGTTGTTTAGACTTTCACCGTTCAGTAATTTCACCAGCTATAGCGCCATTCAAACCGAGTAATGTCAAAAGTTTGTTGAAGGAGTAGTGCTTGGCGACAGAATATCTGATCTGATACTGCATTGGCACCTTTTTTTATTTTTTTTTTATTGGTGCGCAGTGGAAATTCATCATAAAATTCCTTCGTCCCGGGGAAGGACGAAGGGGTATGCCGGACTCCTACCGGCTAAAACCACTGGAGCGGTCATCTTCGGCACCTAAGGGAGGCTCCAGGTCCTCGTATGATCACACTAGAGCCACCCACTGGTGCCACGCCTATTGGCACATCTCGGAGAGGGTGACTGTGAAGCGGTCACCCCCCCAGGGGGATTGTAAAGGATCCCCCAAAGCGTCCCACGGCAGCGCGTGACCACATGCGTGCTACCGTCTTCTCTTGGGTCGCTTGGTGTGGGCACGCAGATTCCCCAATCTACGCACCCGCGAACCCAGAGGTCCCCCACCTTATAGCAACGGCAGGGGTTTTCAGGCGTATCGGAATTAGGCGCCAGGGCGGTTGTTACCCCGGCGCCGTCGCCTTCTTCTTCGAGCGGGATCGGCCCTCTCCCGATCCCGCTCTGCGGTCTCCTTCTGGAGCATGACGCTCTCACAGAAGGAGACCACTGCATTCCAGTTTTCGTGCTCTGCCAACATAGCCGACACTACTGCTGGCAGAGAGAGATCTTGCCCGATCCGATCGACCAGGATCCGCCGCTCGGCGGCCCACGCAGGGCACGCCTCGAGCGTGTGCTGTGCGGTGTCCTGGTCGCTATCACAATGGTGGCATTGTGCCGTGGCCTCGCGTCCTATCCTGTGCAGGTACGCGCCAAAACAACCGTGCCCGGTGAGCACCTGCGTCAGGCGGTAGGTGACGCGCTCGCTCCTTCTGAGCCAGACTCCAAAGAGCGGCAGGACGGCCTCGACGACGCGCTTGGTTGCAAACTGCATCCGCAGGCGATGACGCCACTTTACAAGTGCGCGCCGCCGAGCTAGCCGCCGCAGCTTTTCCAACGCCCCTGGAGGCGCGCCTTCGCCGCTCTGGCGGAGGGAGCGTGTCTGATCGTAGACCCACGCATCCATCTCCGCCAGGATGTCAAAAGGCGGAAAACGCGCCAGGAGAGTTGCCGCCTCGTAGGACACCGTTCGGTATCCTCGTGCGATCCGGATAGCCACTCTGCGCTGCAGACCGTGAATTTTGGTTCTGCAGCGCTGGGACTGCATTGGCACCTACCTAGCCAGACTCTTGAAAGACCTTTTTCTACAGCGGTGGATACCTCTGTGGATAGGCTCTTACCAGCTAAGCCTACCTGGGCGGTCCTCTGGGGGGCTCCGGAGCCACCCTTTGGTGCCACGCTTATAGGCACAACTTGGAGAGGGTAACTGTAGAAAAGCTAGCCCCGAAACACATCTCGAGAGGGATTGTATTGGATCCCCAGGAAATCTCGCCATCTGCTGCGTTGCGCACGCGGCGGCATGTACCACGTGTGTCTACCACCAGTATAAACTATACGGTGTGAACTAAATGTTTTATTTAAGGTAAAAATATTGTAGCCAATAGCAGTTATTACAAGTACACATATTTGTATTTCTGAACAGCTATCTCCCACATATTACTAATTAAACTCTCTTAAGACAAGACGCTACACTCCATCGCGCGGAACTAATCAGTTACATATCAAGTTCCAAAATATAATTGGAGCCAGTTCAAACGGAGAAGCTGTACAAAAAATACCCAATAAGTAATTTGCGTTCAACCACTTGTCAAGCGTTTACAATACATTTTCTTGAAAATCTAATTAGCGTACATATCCGTAATTATTCCCAACTGTCGGCGACTGTTACATATTACCTACATAACATAATTATATACCTTTCGGGTACAGTAGGTAATGTTAGAAATTAGCGAGACTTGCGTCACGGCTACACGAAACAGACAGGTAACGAAGGCCCACTCTCGTCAACAGTGGTCACCCGCGAGCTGATTACCTAAGTCGCAGACGCTTTGCAACAGGCGTAAATTGCTCCAACGCCGCTGTCAAACGTCAATTTGGTATTACCTATTTGCCGATAGCGACTAAACAGGTGAAGATCTCTGTCGCGCCTCTGTCGGACTATCAATGAACTAAAAACGTTCATTCTTTTTAGTTCCACTGGTGGATACTGGCGCTAGTAACTATGCATCATCCACAATAGCGACAGGCGGGCGATGCCTTACGTACTACCAATTGTTTTGCGCGATAGTTGCTATCGCGTCTGCTGTTGCTGTTTTTAGCTAATCAGGCCGCGGGTGTGCTCGCCGAAACACTTGCACAAATTTTGCGATGCTGTTGATTGGTTCGTGGTTCGGCTTCTATTTGCGCGTGTGATTTCTGTATAATGACACTTCATTAAACACCACACTGGACGTGAATAAGTAGCGCACACCGTGTAGCTTACTTATCTAAATGACAACGTAACTTACATGTAGAGCATTTCGTTGTCCCTTGTGAACCTATATTCCAGTTCAGTGTCTGCAGTACCTCATCGCTGCGCTTGTAAATAGTCTGCGCAGATGAAAGAAAGAAAGAAAATTTATTTTTACTCAAACAAGGACGCACAAAATATAACAATGTATAAAATGTAAAAATAAAAATATCTTAATTAAATTAACAATAAAAAAAATATACAAAAGACTAATTGGCCGCAGGTTTGTCCTAGCTACATATCAAAGCGCAGCACGGCGGTAGAACGCAAAACATGCGAGTGTACCGTGCACATTGCACTAATCAGCTAGGAGAAAAAGAAAAAGAAATACAAGTTATTAAAAATAAAAAGCATTATGTAATATGCTCACTGGTGTTTATCTATATTACGGGAGCATGTGCGCCACGTCTGTGCAAAAGAGGGTTGTAGCTCAGCATGAAGCTGCGATTTTGCGACAAGGCAACTCCGTCAGCGCTGGTTTTCAGTTACAACCCTTGGTGTCACAAACTTGGTGTTGGCGTATTTCGATACTGGCAGTGACGTACCACAGATCGTTCGCCGCGATCCTTTTGTCCTTATCTATACATCTATACAAAGAAATAAAATTGAAGTGTCTGTTTGTAATGTCAAAATAACAGCTTTTTACTGAATGCATATGAAAGTATATACGGAACATATAACAAAAAATGCATTTAATTTTTTTTTGTCTGTCTGTCTGTCTGTTTGTTCCGGGTAATCTCCGAAACAGCTGGACCGATTTTGACGGGACTTTCACTGGCAGATAGCTGATGTTATAAGGAATAACTTAGGCTACTTTTATTATAGAAAAATAATTAGGGTTCCCCGCAAAAAAAAAACCCTTGAAATTCAATATATATAATGTCAAGTGCCTATGTCAAAGTACTCTAAATATATTTAAAAAAATTAAACGCGGGTGAAACCGCGGGTCCCAACTAGTATATTATATAACGGGTGTCGCTAAGATGATTGTCGCAGCAGTGGACGCGCGATGATTTAGCGCGCGCCTTGAACTTGTACTCGAATGATTTATTGGCATCAGACCAGCGCGAGTGATGGGACACTTGAAAACGAACGGCCGCTGGCTGCCAAGGTTATGTCAGATTTATAAAAATACACGATTTATTACTGGAACGGAGTTCCTTATCGCACGTTGTTTTTCTGATTTGTTTGCGGGCTGAGGGGCTACACTGACATTCCAGTTTATCTATACTTTATCACTACCAACTTACTCCCATTTATTACATTTTTATGACTTGTTTAATTATTCTATACTGACTCCGTATTTTTTATTTAATCATTACTTAATACCAACACAAAAAAGATATAGCGAAAGGAACTCCTTTCCAACCTGTTGTCCATAAGACACCTCTCTCATTTTTTAAGTTTTCACTCAAGTCTCTAGCTAGGTATAAGACAAGAAGTGTTAATTTACAAGTTAATTTAACATATTAAGAAATAAATATATTAACTATCTAATAAATATGAAGACGATGTTGGTTGGTACATTATGGCTTTAATAGTTTTCTGCACACGTGGCTTCCCTAATAATCAAATGTATCTATGGTGGGTACCTAATATTAGTATTTTTTATCAATGTATGTAACTTTTAAATAGTTTGTGAATATCAGATTTGTAAGATACATTTAAAGTACGAAAAATTCCCAAAACGACTAAGCTCTGTGTTGTGTGTGTGTGTTGTGCCCCGTGCCTCTTTCGACGTTTCTTCTCAATGGTTGTCATGTAGTGAAGTGCCCTCATCATCATCATCATATCAGCCACAGGACGTCCACTGCTGAACAAAGGCCTCGCCATCGATTTCCACAACGAGCGGTTACATGCCGCCCTCATCCAACGACTCCCAGTGACCTTCACCATGTGCCCTCCGTTGTTTCTTTATAAAAAAGTGTCCGTTCCGACCTAATTACTGAATAAATTATTCCTTCTTATTCTATTATAAATATGTGAAAACTCTCCTTTTGTGAATGTAGACCTCCCTTTCAACTTGTTAATTGAATTACCTGTTAATTAACATCAGTTTTAAGTAAGTACTTGCTAAGGTTGTATCGAGAGTATAACAGATCATACGTGAGTATCACACTTATAAAGTTCACAAACGAGAAAATTTGCTTCCATAGTGTGACATCTACAGACATGAAATAGCTTTTGTTGTATTTTATTAACAACTAGCAGGGACCCGCGGTTTCACCCACCGTTTAATTTTAAAGAAATAGGATTATTTATAAATAATTTAGAGTACTTGCACTTGACATAGAGTATCATCATCATTTCGGCCGAATGAAGTCCACTGCTGGACACAGGCCTCCCCGAAAGATCACCACAACGACCGACATCGGTATGTTGTGTGCTCATTGGGGGGTTTTGCCATAATCGCCACGCTTGGCAGACGGGTTGGCGATCGCAGTTGAGTTGTTAGTGTACTCGAAGAACGCTGCTGCCCATCCTCCGGCTAATTCCTTAGTCGACTTTTACGACACCCAGGAGGAGGAGATGGGGTGGTGGCATTCTGAGCCGGCATATATATTGGATTTTATGGGTTTTAACTTTTTTACACGGAACCCTAATTATCTTTCTGAAATAAAAGTAGCCTACATTATACCTAACATCAGGTATCTGCCAGTGAAAGTCCCTTAGAAATCAGTCCAGCCGTTTCGGAGATTTGCGGGAACAAACAGACTGACAGACCGACAGTCAGACATAAAAATTAAAAATTGTTTTGTTGTTGTAAGTACAAAACTTTCATTTTCATATGCATTTAGTAAAAAGCTGTTATTTTGACATTACAAACAGCCACTTCAATTTTATTTATTTGTATAGACAACGTGGAGTTCCAACATTCCAGTCGCTCGAGGTCTGTTGGTCGCCGGACGACGCGGCGACGTCACGGCAACCTCCTGACAAGTACTTTTGCTAACATGTTCCTATTGCTAACATGTTCCTATTGCTAACATGTTCCTATTGTTAACATGTTCCTATTGCTAACATGTTCCTATTGCTAACATGTTCCTATTGCTAACATGTTCCTATTGCTAACATGTTCCTATTGCTAACATGTTCCTATTCAACTTGTCTGTCATGTCACGCTTTGACTTACACGGGAATTTGGGATTATTAACGTCACGATAACGCTATTCAGATGCAGATTGTAACATTGTTAACTATATTGTCAACAACGATACAGGTAGATAAGTGCATCTCCAATGAAAAACATAATTTCTGCACGACGGTTTCATACTACGACGGTACTATACGACACGTGAACTATAAAGCGTGTTTCAATCAATAACGAAGTTAAATAAAAGTAGTGTAGTAATGTCTTAGGTTTTCGCGATTATTACACATTATAATAAAACAATTTTAAACGGATTAAATCGCGTGTATTATTGATTTTTGTGTGTTGTTCGGCGAGTGGCAGCGTGCCAGTGTGCCCGCGCTGCTCTCCCGCTGTCTCTCGGGCCACAACTTTATCCACGACATTACCCGCGATACAAAAATTCACAGTTTTTATGTATCTGTTGAGAACAATGAAGATTTATGAGCGCTCATAATTCTCGCCTTGTGTCGGACATGCCTTCAGCGGAGATTCACGTCCGCCTGGAGATAGCTGAAGTCTTTTATTTTTTGCATCACGGCTTTAAATAAAGGGTTTTTTTTACTTTTTTTTAGATAAAATAACTAAAAGTGACAAGGAACGATGATAATGAACGGAAAGTACATTTAGTAGGCAAGAGGAACATATGAGGAAGATAGGATATTTCTTGTTTATAAGATAGTCAGGCGACAAAGAGATGTACTTAGCGAAAAATGAGTAATATTCAGTGGAAAGTAAAAATCTTAAATACTTTGACAGACCGTCACACCGAAGACTCTTTAAGGTTGGCGTTATCTAATATCATTCTTGGTTTTGTTAATATGAAGGAATGAAAACTGTGTGAGTGGAAGTGGAAATTCTACATGGAACTTCCTTTACCCCGGGGAAGGGCGAAGGAGTATGCCGGACTCCTACCGGCTAAAACCACTGGAGCGGTCATCTTCGGCACCGAAGGGGGCTCCAGGTCCTCGTAAGATCACACTAGAGCCGCCCATTGGTGCCACGCCTTTAGGCACACCACGGAGGGGATGAATGTAAAGCGGTCACCCCGTAGCAGAGGGAAAGCGACTGTAAAAAGGTCGCCCCCCCCAGGCACTTCTCGGGGAGGATTGTAAAGGATCCCCCCAAGCCTCGCTTTGCGCTGTGCTGCGCACACGGCGGCTCGTGACCACGTGCGCGCCGCCGTCTTCCCGGGGGTCACTCGGTGTGAGCACGCAGACTCCCCAATCTGCGCGCCCGCGACCCCCGAGGCTCCCCACCATGTAGTGACGGCAGGGGACTCAGGCGTGTTGGACTTGGGAGCCAGGACGGTTGTTGTCCCGGCGCCGTCTCGTTCTTCTCCGTGTGGGATCGGCCCTCTCCCGATCCCGCTCTGCAGTCTCCTTCTGCAGCATGACGCTCTCGCAGAAGGAGACCACAGCACTCCAATTTTCATGCTCTGCCAACATAGTCGACACTACTGCTGGCAGAGAGAGATCTTGCCCGATCCGATCGACCAGCCGCAGCCGCAGACCGCCCACGCAGGGCACTCCTCGAGCGTGCGCTGTGCGGTATCCTGGTCGCTTCCACAATTCTGTGCAGGTACGCACCGAAGCAACCGTGACCGGTGAACACCTGCGTCAGACGGTAGGTGACGCGCTCGCTCCTTCTGATCCAGGCTCCGAAGAGCAGCAGGATGGCCTCAACGACGCGTTTGGTCGCGAACTGCAGCCGAAGGCGTTGTCGCCACATCTTGAGTGCGGGCCGTCGAGCCAGCCGCCTCATTCTGTCAAAGGCCCCTGAAGGCACGCTTTCCCCACTTTGGCGGAGGGAGCGTGTCAGTGGTACCTACCTAGCCGGCCTGCTGCTATAAGAGACCTACCACCAGTGAAACCTACGTACATACTTATTGTGTATATATCTACAGCATCGCTCAGTATCACTTCGGTGGCTTGTTTTTCTGCCACTGTAAGTTATTAGTATTCATTTGCCGTCCCGAATTAACTCCATCAGGAACGCGGTGTGTCGCCGCACGTTTTCTCATATTATGAATGTTTGTGTCAGAACTGGGTTAATACGTTCATCGGGAACTGCCGTGCTTTTGCTACACATTAGAAATGTTTCCAATTAATCATACAGCTTCCTGCTGACCAGATAGTTTAGTTTTCCTGTTATGTAACCACATTTGATGACGCTCTTTCTTTTTTTCGCTTGGTAAGTGGCCAACCTTGTTTCAGATTTGTTCGAACCGCCAAAACTGGGACCGATGATTTTAGATGTCGTCCGAAGTACGGAGATGCTCAGTTCAGATATCACTATGCGGTCACACATCTATCCATCTAGCAACTAGCTATGAGCGCCTTGAATCTAATGAAAATTCATCATTTTAGCCGAAAAACGTCCACTGCTGGACAGAAGCCTCCCCAGAGACTGCCACATGGGTTTATGTTGTGGGCTCATTGCGGGGTTTTGCCATAATCGCCACGCTTGGCAGACGGGTTAGCGATCACAATTTAGTTGTTAATGTACTCGAAGGATGCTGCTGCCCATCCTCCGACTAATCCCATAGTCGCCTTTTACGACTATGAGATTAGCCGGAGGGATGAAAAGAGGCGGCGGTATTCTTAGCTGGCACCACACGGCTCCGTCCGTGTCAATGTGGTGTCCGGATTAAGAAAATAGCACTACTCCATCTCCTCCCGTGGAGGTTGTAAAAGGCGACTAAGGGATTCTAAACCAGAGGGATGGGCAGCAGGGTCCCTTCTGTGGAGCAGTAGCCATTCTGCGCTCACCAACCCGCCTGCCAAGCGTGGTTAGTACTGGCAAATTCCCCCCAAAATGATGACACAGTTGTAGAAATCTATGGGGGAGGCCTTTGTTCAGCAGTGGACATTTGATGATGACCACACGGCTCTAATGACAATTAAGTATTACGAATGTTGGGACAGCATCGGCGCGGTTCGGTGCGTCTCGGGCCGGACGCAGCGCGCCGCTAATACGCCAATTTGCGGAAATTAATGACTTTGATTCATTGTGAGGCAAAATAAATAGCTGGCATTAACGTGGTATACGAAGTTTTGTAAAGTAGCTCCAACGCGACCGACGCCGGGGGGCATTCTTTACGTTTAGTAAATTAAAGATAGACATTCATATTCATTTATTGTTAATGATCGCATTATTTCTTATTCAGTTTTGAACTGAGGAAACACATCGGCTGCTCGTGTCCCCGAACTGACGTAATAACAAAACATCAGTCGTGAATCATGACTCATCTCCATTTTTGGTTTTTATTGGTATGCTTTCATCAAAATCGTAAGTTGTTTTGAACGATTAAGATTATCGTCCCTGTTCCACAGATATGTCAAGTTCTACCCAAAACATGCCGGCCGTAGATGGTCTCCTTGTCAGAGAACCGGATCGCGAGGGGAACTCGCTATAATCAGTATTCAGGCCGCGCACGCAAGTCAGTTTAGTTCAGTTATCAGGGCGAGTCTGTAATCTTGGAGGTTCACAGGGATGAAACATACAAGAGCGACAGACAGGGCTGACACGCTTTAAGGAAACAGCCTTGTTAGCGTAAATTTTTGCTTCAGTTCCATTTTGAAGATATTGTTGTAGTTAACCAATTTCCTCTCTTTGTCCAAAAGAGATTGGGCTACATAACTCGCGTCCTATCGTTGACTTGCTTCAATCATAACTTCGTTATCAGTAATGTAATTGAAATTCATCGTCCGCAATGCGGTCAAATATAGGTGTGAAGTAACTGGCGTAACTGCAAAGAACTTGATCAGCATACTTCCGACATCCGCTGAGATTGCTCGCAGAGCATAAGATGGCGTTCCTACTTTAATCTAATTCAGAAGTCAGCCTTGGATGAGCTAAGCTTCCCATAAGATCGTTGTTCCAAACTTGAATTGAAGTAATCAAACAAAACGTTTAACAAAATGTAGGCCGATGTACTGTTATCATAACTTCATAATTGAATGTTATTAACATTTTCGAAGATCTAATGATGCCTTCATAACGCGAGCTACATATAGAGTAGATAACAATCGCATCCATGCTGAAACGACAGTTTGTAACTGTTCTATTTTTTGCTATTAGTTCCGCCTGCTTTGTACTCAGGAGTTTGAGAGAAGAGGTGCATCTTGATCAACTCAAAACTATATATTATGCTTTAGTTGAATCCAAATTACGATACAGCATACTCTTTTGGGGTGGCAGTTATAGATATAATATTCAGAAAGCGTTTGTCTCTCAAAAACGGGCAATTAGAACAATGGTTCGTATACAACAGCAGGAGTCGTGTCAGCAATATTTTAAGGATCTTAAAATTCTAACAGTCCCGAGTTTGTATATAATGGTCTTATTAATGAACCTCGCAAAGAACCTTTATCAGTACGAAAATATGGAAGAGAGACAAACACGGGAAAGGACGAGGAGGCAAGATATACCATCTAACGTAGCGCCTACTCTCAATGTGGTCAAACATTGCTCAAATTATAACTCCATCAAAATGTTTAATAGACTTCCTATAGAATTGAAAAAGATCGTGTATGCGCGGGAATTTAAAGCAAAACTAAAGGCTTTTCTTGTAAAAAGGTGCTTTTATTCTATAGATGACTTGTAATTACTTCCGATGGCAACAACGATGTGAATGTAATAGAATTTATAAGATGTAACTAGAAAACAGAGGACTCCGATAGGCTGAATAAAGTTTAAGCTATAGTAATTTACTCTAAAATAAAATAAAAATTACATTACTTTATTTTATGTTATTGACATCTTTGTAATTTATTCTTGTACTGTGTTTTTGTAGAATTGAATGTATTATTATTATTGTAAGGGTTTAATCATTATGTATAGTTTTCAACACGATGTTATATTGTTATGAAATAAATTGAATTGAATTGAATTCTTCTCGAAATTATTTGAAGCCGGAAGAAAGAGAATGATCTTGTGAAATGAACGAAAAGTTCTATTGTTCTATGCGCGAACGATTTACTGGACGTACCTCATGTGTTCCGCGTTTATAATGTTTATATATTTTTTATTAGATATTTACCCGATGGATATATATTATGCACTTCCTCCGCCTTGGGAAGGGCGGAGGGGCAGGCCGGACGCCTACCGGCTAAACCACCGGAGCGGTCATCTTACAGAAGAGGGGCTCCAGGTCCTCTAAACAATCACACTAGAACAGCCCACTAGAACCCCTATAGCGGTGGGGACGCGACTTTTTTTATTTGGGACAAGCCCGCCACACATTCTCAACCACTGTAACTCCTGTAATCCAGGATCTACAATGGCGACCTCCGAAAAGAACACCGACCAATGAAGCTCGGTGTGTCCCAGAGAAATGAATAACTGTCTTGGAACCCGCAACGAAATTAATCAGAAAAGAAAACGGAGGAGTAGGAAAGAATATACGTTCCACTTCCCTCCGTAGCAAGCAGGAGACAGAGAAAATATTATACGGGGGGACGCGACTGTAAATAGACCACCTGCACATCTCGGGAGTGATTGCAAAGGATCCCCTCAAAGCCTCGTTGTGACCACATGCGCGCCGCCATCTTCCCGGAGCCGGGAGTCGCTAGGTATAATATGAGCGTCTAGTGTGATCATACGAGGACCTGGAGCCCCCCTTACGTGCCGAAGATGACCGCTCCAGTGGTTTTAGCCGGTAGAAGTCCGGCATGGCCCTTCGTCCTTCCCCGGGCGAAGGAAGTTCATGAAGAATTTCCACTGGGCACCAATAAAAAAAAAGGTATGATATGAGCACCCAGATTTCCCAACCTGCCGCATGATCATATTACTGTAAGCGAAGTCAAAGCAAAGTCAACAAACCAAACACACAAGAAGCACGTCACCAAGGTTAATCCAGAATTTGAAACATTACGGAGCGGATTTGGTCCACAAACAAACGTATCGCGCTGAGTCGCACTCGGGCGATACGTAACCTACATTACATTTTATCACATCTAGATAGTGTTTTAAAGCCGCCACATAAAACGCAATCACAGGCCGATACTGGGCTCGTAACACGACTGGCTGGTCGCGCCACTATCGCGCCACTATCGCCGCGCAATCGCTGCGTTTCGGCACTAAATTGAACTATCGCTGGCTCGCTCGTGATATATTGGCTATGAAAGCGTCGGTATCGGCCACACAACGAGCGGCTGGCGGACGAAGCGATATAAACATACATGCTTCTCTGTGTCTGTATAATATACGATAGAGTCACGTTAGTTGTTTTAAATTTATCACTCAATTAAAATATTTTTTTTTTATCTGTGTGTAAATGGACTATTTTTATGTAGAAGACGATAAATACATGAAATAGATAAGGAGATTTGGCACAAACACGTGTACGACGGATTTAATTATTTACTTTTGTTAATACCCCAAACGTGTGCTGTCCGTTTTTATTGCTTCTACGTTAATATGAAAGAAAATCGTAGAATGTATACGTATGCTTACAATTCTGTGCAACTCTCGAAAGTCGAGATAAAGGGGAGACTGGAGGCTGAGATAAAGGGTATGAGTAGACGCTTGTTTGACATCCTTTATTACAGGTAGAGTAGATATTACTATCTAATCTTATACTCGTAGCAGGAGGCTGTTTTATATTTGCTCCATTTTTTAGTTCTTAGCTGCATAGCGTTATCTCCCTCTGTCATCCCGAATACTGCTAATCGCTATGTATGACCAGTCCTGTACTTGTTACCTCATCAACATTTAAGCGACAGTATTAATCGCAAATCGCAAAATGTTTCCATCAGCAGTTTCGAATCGACAAATTTCGTTGCGTCATCAACTGTCGGTTTTGCGGGCGCTCGATGCATCTCGTACACACGGCTACACATCAAGATATAACCAGTATAAGCTGATCTCACATTGTATAGGCTTTCGGTATGATGAGAGATCAGGATGAACTGGTTTATAGCTAGGTGTGTAGCCGTATGTACCGCCGACGTCCGGTATCCTTCATTCCGGTAGAGGTTACGAAACGCGGAATTACTTCGTCCCCTAAACAAGCTTACGCTGCTGTTGTCGCCGCCAACACACTCGTTGCTTCACAAGGTAAGCAGCAAAATAAGAAATAGCTAGACCACTATGAATCCTATCAAAGAGTCTACAACAGCTGGTCCAGAAAAGAACCAGTGCAACAAGAAGGGCTTTATCAAGGTTGAGAAGAGAATGCCCACTTGTCGAAACCAGTGCGGTACCGCACGGACCGGACCGGGCCATCGGTTGCGTCCTGCTGTGCCTACGACACTGCTATACGTCTCACAGGCACGGCAGCAGTACCTACTCTATAAACGTCCCAGAGATTGTAGAGTACATTCTAGCCAAAACCAAACCCACATTGAGGGTCAAGCGATTGGAGTCTCATCACAATGTGAATAACGAATCCTTCTCAGTGTGCCGACCGAACGTCTGTCGATCCTAATGAAGGAAGAGTTATGGCCGAGTGGTGTAGTGTTCCGGCGATTCAGAAGCCTGACCCGAGCGACACACGACGCCGGCTCCTCGTGTGAATTTGTGTTTATATTTTATAGTTTATGCATAGGTAGTATATTTACGTTGGTTGAAAGTCTTATATTGTTTTCTTTTTTTTTAAACAATGCCCCACTACGATTACTCCTGTGTCGTGGGTGCGTTTACAGACACAAATTCCACACACAATACACCCAGCCCCGGAACAACTACCTGCAGATCATACAAATATTTGCTCCGTGCGGAAATCGAACCCACGACCCGGAGCGCAGCAGCTGACTGTATCAGCCACTGCACCAACCGTGCCGTCATTTTCTTACATGGACCTTGATGCCTGAATAAAAAGGGAAATGCATTTTAAATACGAATTCGCCAAACTTTAAACCAGAATTATTACCTGCATCATTAGGAATTGTTGTTATTGTAATTAATGTATTCAGTTGTGTTATTTTTAATTATCGCTCTCCCTTCCGCAACGTATCTATCCCGCTATTACTGTGACCTCGCTCATTTCGGCCTTTTATTGTCAATTTAATTGATTCGCTCATTGTCTGATAAAACTGTTTAACTCATAAACAAATACTCGTGCATTTAATATTATTGTGCCGATATAAGCGACTCTTTAGCAATTAATGTTAATGGACTAATGTTGTTAATGATGAGTCTAGATCTAGTACTTATGCCCGGTTCCCATAACCAAAAACGAATCGGTTGTGCGTACCTATACCTAGTTGTATTTGCAATACCATAACGTTGACCTGAGGGACACTTTGGGTGAAAGTTGTAACTGTTGATTTTCACCACACCAGCGAAATAACGTCCACTGAAGAACAATGGCTTCCCCCATAGATTTCCAAAACGACCGTTAATATTCTGTGTTGTCATTTTGGGGGGAAAGTGTACTCACCACGCTTAGCTTGGCAGGCGGGTTGGTGAGTGCAGATTGGTTCCTGTTCCACAAACGGGACGCTGCTGGCCATGCTTCGGGTTCAGAGACCCTTAGTCGCCTTTTACGACTTGCATCGGAGAAGATGGAGTGGTGCTACATTCTTAATGCGGACACCACACGATTTGTTGATATTACTAGAGATTAAAGAATGAAAGGTCATTACGCTACGGTATGGAAACACATGTTTAGGAAAAAGTAAATGCAATTAGGTTTAATACCAAAGCAGTTATACTAACATTCAGGTTCAAAACATGAACCTCTGCGTAGATAGACGGTCTCAATTAGTGATGATTAAATAAATTCAAAATGAAGTAGCGGTAAGTAATAATTTTACGAAAAGTAGTTTGGCCGCT
This sequence comes from Diloba caeruleocephala, assembly GCA_947459985.1. Lineage (NCBI taxonomy): Eukaryota > Metazoa > Arthropoda > Insecta > Lepidoptera > Noctuidae > Diloba > Diloba caeruleocephala. The sequence continues at coordinate 298,437 of OX381620.1, read as the reverse complement.
TTTTCAGCTAACAATCTGTTCCGTTGGTCTTCATATATAAGACCAGCTCCGCTAAACAATTGCACACTGGCAACACTGCTTGGAGGAGCCTAGAGAGGGAGAGACAAATATTGGCGCACGTTTTTTGTGGTGGGTATTAAATTCACACAAATACCGTACTATTTGTGTGAATTTAATTTCCACCACACATGTGGATCCTCATGTAGGGGTAATCGCTTTTGTTTTTTGTACTCCTCAAGGTGTGAACATATTTCTAAAAGTAACGGGTTTGCTGCGAAAAAACTTCAACTACCCATCGGTTGCCGTGTGGTGCCGGCTCAGAATACCACCACCCCATCTCCTCCCGTGGGTGTCGTAAAAGTCGACTAAGGGATTAGCCGGAGGATGGGCAGCAGCGTCCTTCGAGTACATTAACAACTCAACTGCGATCGCCAACCCGTCTGCCAAGCGTGGCGATTATGGCAAAATCCCCCAATGAGCCCCCCACAACACACCCATATCGGTCGTTGTGGTGATCTTTGGAGGAGGCCTGTGTCCAGCAGTGGACTTCATTCGGCCGAAAAGAAGATGAAGAAGAAGACCCACCAGTTATCCGTTATAAAAGTTGTGGAAACAGAAGCCGAAACGGATGTAAAAAAGCGCGCGGAACTTCCGCATTTGCGGAAGCAGAAGCAGATTTCTGTTGCATCCTTAGACCATTTAACCAACCAATTTGGCATCTAAGGATGCATCACTAGTCTATATCTAACACCTTTGTCAATTTCTTATACATAATTGGCATAATTGTCTGTAGTTATATTATTAAATCTAACCGCTATCTATCGTTTTTTATGTCACAACGTTGACGTTATTTTTATTAATTACTAGCTGGGACCCGCGGTTTCACCCGCGTTTAATTTAAAAGAAATTTAGAGAACTTCGACATCTACACTTGACATAGAATATGTATATTGGATTTCAAGGGTTTTATTTTTTTGCGCGGAACCCTAAATATTTTTCTAAAATAAAAGTAGCCTAAGTTATTCCTTATAACATCAGCTATCTGTCAGTGAAAATCCCGTCAAAATCGGTCCAGCCGTTTCGGAGATTACCTGGAACAAACAGACAGACAGACAGACAGACAGACACACAAAAAATTTAAAAATTGTTTTTTTGTTGTAGGTATCGTATATACTTTCATATGCATTTAGTAAAAAGCTGTTATTTTGACATTACAAACAGACACTTCAATTTTATTTATTTGTATAGATAACATAACGATCATAGTTTATATTTGTACCATAGGTAGTCAAAGTCAAAAGTTTTTTATTCATGTAAACCATTTGCTGGCACTTACAAATAGTCAGAATTAAAATAGTTGCACGGTTCCAAGTCGTTGGTCCTATGGAGAAGAACCGGCAAGAAACTCCATGGATATACTATTTTAAAATGTATGATTTATTACGGTCTTATTACGTTACACAATATATTCGAAAAAAAGAAGCTATGTGAGGATAATGCATGCTAATGTGCGGGATAAATACCACATATTTATGCACAATGATATTAATTGCCTTACAATAAGATTGCTATAGCAGTGAAGAGCTGACCAGTCCCGACAGAGGGCACCCGTTCACGGGCATAACGCATGCATCAGCATAGCTCAGCTCAAACATAATGCAGGGAACTTAGCCACCCAACACATAACGCTACCCTCAACAAGACATTTTAGTGAGCATGACAGACTCATACTGCCAGGCAACAGGCTGGTGTATAATATGTTATTACATTAGTGGCTACATAATACTCACATTCACAATAATGTAAGCATGATTTATGTAATTAATAGGTAGGTATTGGTATATTGCTGGCTCGGGGTTTGATCACGTCATTCATATGTCATACTAACGTCAAAGTTATATCAATTACATGTGTTTTTATGGAAATTATATCAAAACACAGGGATTTTCCTACACCTACAGCCGAAACTCGATATGAGGTGCTAATTGCGGGTTTATGATGATGCAACTATTATATGCAAAGTTAATTATATATACATTATATATCTATAGTTATATACAAAACTCGTTTAGTATCAAATATAGTACAAGATATACGTTGACACAGTCCTACCCTACAGTTTATATTAATGCGTCAATTCGATTATGGGCCGCGCGGCCCATGACGTACAAGGTCGCGCCTCTTACACGGAACGCAATGCCTACGCGAGATTACTTTTAAGCATGCTTAAATCCCTTTCATTTCATTTCTGTTTGTCTTATGGTTAGTGGCAACCTCGTGTCACACACCAATTGTTCAAGCCACCTAAAATTAAGATTTTTTGTGCCCTCCGAAGCACGAAGAAGCTCAGCTGAAATACCTCAATACGGTCCCCCATCCATAGAATGACCGCGCCATGCATTGCTTTACCTCACCGATTGTTTACTGATCAGTGAGTGCAGCTGGTTATGAGCGCCTCTTATGATAAATCTGTTGGACAACAAATTCCGCGTCGAATGATGCAAAAATGTTGATACAGATTCCCCGCCTCGTATCAGTCCCCATATTAAGTGGGTTGCGCATGTGGGCAGGCTCCCTGGCACTTCTCGGGAGGATTATAAAGGATCACGAGAAGCTCGGAGTGAGTGAACCCGGGAAGCCAGCGGTGCGCAGCACAGCACACAACGAAACTTTGGAGGGATCCTTTACAACCGGCATTTTTACAGCCGCCTGCCTTTCGCCAGAGGGGGTGACCGCTTTACAGTCATCCCCTCCGAGATGTGCCTAAAGGCGTGGCACCAATGGGCGGCTCTAGTGTGATCTTACGAGGACCTGGAGTCTGCATTCGGTGCCGATGATGACCACTCCAGTGATTTTAGCCATTTAGGTAGGAGTCTGGCATACCGCTTCGCCCTTCCCCGGGGCAAAGGAAGTTCCATGTAGAATTTCCACTGAACACAATAATGAAAATAAAAAAGGAGTCCGCCCCTTCAGCCTTGCCCGGCGCGGAGGTTAAGATGAATTATTTCCACTGGCGACCAATGAAATAAAAATAAATAAGGGTCTGTTGAGTTCAAGTTCTTATCGGTCTGTTTAGAACATAAACGGAAATATTTACCCTTTTGCAAACGGAATTTACATCAGTTTACAATTACAGTATTTGTCTGGAGTCAATCCCAGAAACTGAACATGTTCTTGGAAGACACTTATGGGCATAAGTGTACTGCGATAAGCTGCCGATCGCCGTGTGGTGCCGGCTGAGAATGCCACCACCCCATCTCCTCCCGTGGGTGTCGTAAAAGTCGACTAAGGGATTGGCCGGAGGATGGGCAGCAGCGTCCTTCGAGTACATTAACAACTCAACTGCGATCGCCAATCCGCCTGCCAAGCGTGGCGATTATGGCAAAACCCCCCAATGAGCCCACATCACATCCATATCGGTCGTTGTGGTGATCTTTGGGGGAGGCCTGTGTCCAGCAGTGGACTTCACTCGGCCGTTAGATAGATAAGCTGTAAGAACTGAAGTAAAAAAAATACCAGTGCGAACGTATAGCGATCACCTTCGGGAGTTGGTGCAGCTGGCTACTGTTCCCCGTCCCCCGCCGCCCAGCTAGTGCTTGCATCACAAAAAACAGAGACTTTGTACTATAATTAGGTACATGTTCCAACGGTACCATTCATCTGCTGCCCGTCACTGGTCACCCGACAGCGCGCACATCAGTGGCGTGCGCACTCCGCCAACGTGGCCACACGATATCTTGCACTAGAACATGCAGTTAAATGTCACAAAAACAGTTTATGTCGATAGTTTTTTTTCTTTTTACTAAACATTGCCCCACTCTAGGATTTCTCCTGTGTCGTAGGTGCGTTTTACAGACATGAATTCCACATACAATACACCCAGACCCGGAACAACTACCTGCAGGTCATACAAATATTTGTTCCGTGCGGGAATCGAACCCACGACCCGGAGCGCAGCAGCCGACTGTATCATCCACTGCACCAACCGTGCCGTTGAGTTTGTTGGATTCCTGTTGGGGTGTTAAGCTGGTATTATGATTCACATAATTCAGTAACTGATCGGCCCGGGCGTAGGCGTTCCTCATGGTCCAGATCATGGATATCCATGGGTCAGATGATTACTATTGATCTGGAACGAAAGGTCTCGAGTACTTATCTCGAATAGCATTATTGACCAAATGAGAGTTCGAATCAAGAAGTGTGCTATACCGCTGCTATCCACCTGAAATCCATTCCTTACCTTTTACAACACACAAAGTAAATCGTAATCAAATCCACGCCATAGAAAGAAGCGACTGCAGAAAGTTAATACTAGTATATCGTCTGATCAACAAAGTATCTGAACGCATGAGTTTACACGAAGCGTTCAGTCTATTTCGCGCTGCCTACAAGCACTCGAACGCCTTTCTTTCGTCCGCTCGTTGCCCGTCCTCTTTCCTCTTTACAAAAGCTTCATTAATTAAATATGAAATGAAAATATAATTACACAGACTCTGAGCTAACACTTAATAAAATGTTTCTTTTTACATTCATTCCGTTTTAATTTGTTGTCGTCATTATGCTAAGTTTTTAATTACACATTATGAAAACCTAAGACATTACTATTTTTAATTACAAATGTACTTTAAAGAAGAAATTTAACCAGTCTGCTGGCCAGCGGGTAGATTATCGGTGTTTATCGGTGTAAACCCACAACCCCTCGACAGCCATTTTGACACCTCAATCGTTCATATCATCATATCGGCCATTTATAAGTCCACTGCTGAACAAAGGCCTCCCCCATAGATTTCCACAACTGTGTCATCATTTTAGGGGGATTTTGCCAATACTCACCACGCTTGGCAGACGGGTTGGTGAGCGCAGTATGGCTACCGCTTCACAGAAGGGACGCTGCTGCCCATCCCTCTAGTTTAGATTTCCTTATTCGCCTTTTACGACATCCACGGGAGGAGATGGAGTGGTGCTATATTCTTAATCCGGACACCACCCGGACAATCGCTCAATCGTTCATCTATGTCGTATCTTCGTAACGTCTATCTTCGTCATTAGCTGCCTCACCGGCTCACTAACCTGGCGAACTATAGCGCTAGTTACCTGTAATTGCGCAACTTCTAATAAATAATTTTTCATTAGTACCAGCCGGTGCCAAGCGGGGCTGGCAGAGCAACTGGCGACGCGCCACGCGGCCTGGTCAGAGCACCATGAAACAAACACGCACAGAAGGACCTGTCACAGATATAGCAGCTACAGAATACGTAAAACGGAACTGTCCCGAACTAACAATTCTATTTTCTTTGGAGATCCTTTGGGTGGCTACTACAGACAACAATTGTTGCAACTAACTATGTTCTGACAGCCAACAGATTGCGGGGTAACCAACCTGGTGCCGGAGCAGCTTCACCGGTTTGAGAGATCACTATAGTAAGCGGTGGACAGCGGTGTTGAGTCGTTCGATTGCCTGGGTTCGATTGCATACGGCGTGGAGTGGTCCTTCTGTACCGATGTGGCGGGAGGGTGACCTATGTATTACGGGTGGTGACGCCGCGGGGATCCCGCTCTTCCACTAATTGCACGCTATTACACAACGCGGGTAATCTAGAGGTGACCGACTGTCTTCCAACATCCCAGCGCTCCGGCGGCGCGGTGCCAGCGTCCGCTTCCCCCAAACGAACTGTGTGCTCATTACTAGTTAGTGGCGCGCAATGGATAATTATAGTACTACCGTTTAGTGATTAGATAGCGAAGTACACAAAACTTGTCTTTGATCGAGATTCTGGTATTACGCGGAACACACTGGCCTCATCAAAGCGCCTTTGGAGAAAATTTATTGTTTTAATAGGTATATTGTTTTTCAGGGCTCCTATTGAGCCACATAATATATTATCGCATACGGAAGCAAATACAGACGGCGAAGTACATCCCCACCAGACGCAGCGTGCCGCAATAAATTGTCTTTTTAGTGCTTAGCAGTCGCAGAGTGACACTCTTCAGAGGCTTATTATCTTTATGATGCAGGTAGCCAGAGAAAGATATGATATCTACTTCAAAACGCAGCGTATAGGTTACAGAAAGGTGACCCGGGTTATTTTGGAGTTGATCTCGACGATAAAATCGCGATGTTTGTGCCAAGCGTTAAGTTTGGATATAAAACACGTTTCGACTAGATCACTCATGGACGTGAACTAAGGTGACCCCGCCGGCCGCGCTGCTCCCGACTGCGCACGCTGTTTATTTGATGCAGCTAATAACTGTAATGGATGATAAAACATGTTTATTCGTATATTACACATCTGTGTTTATATGACTAGTGTGCAATAGCATTAGAGAATGATCGCTGAGGATGGCAGAGTTGAGCGAATAAGAAATCATGATCATTTCAGACGTACTAGGTCCACTGCTGGACATAGGCCTCCTCCAAAAAGGTCTGGGTGAGTTTGTGCACATTGGGGAGCGCCACGCTTGGCAGGGGTGTTGGCGATTACAGTTGAGTTGTTAATGTACTCGAAGGACGCTGCTGCCCATCCTCCGGCTAATCTCATAAACACCTTTTACGACACCCATGGGATGAGATGGGTTCATGGTACTGCTAACCGATAGAGAATGCTCGTAAATAATAACTCTTTTTGTATGATTTTAACCTGTATTGAGATAATTTGTGGATACGTCAGCTCGAATGAGAAAAGCAATAATTAATATTATTTTCTGGTATACATTATTATGACAGAAGCTTTGACAGCTTTTCGAATTGTTTTTCGTCATTATCGGGATATCCGCCGAAGGTCTTCCACTGCTGAGGCTCCCCCATACATTTCCAGTAGTTTTGTCATTTTAGGGGCAACTTTACAGCACTCACCATGCTTGGCAGGGTTGGTGAGTGCAGCATGGCATGGCCATCCCTCTGATCTAGAGTCGCTTATTCGCCTTTTACGACATCCACGGGAGGAGATGGAGTGGTGCTATATTCTTATTCCGGTCACCACACAGAATACGGTTTCTTTCCTACTTAATACTCTTTTTCCTTATCTGATTAATTTCATTGCGGATTCCAACTTCCAGTTCCAAGACACAGCCGCTATTCATTTCCCTGGAACACACGGAGCTTTATTGATCGGTGTCGGTGGTCGCACTTACAGATGCTGGCTTACAGGAGTTGCAGTGGTTCATAGTATGTGGCAGCCTATCCCGGAAAAATCTTCATCATTTCAGCCGAATGAAGTCCACTGCTGGACACAGGCCTCCCCCAAAGATCACCACAACTACCGATATGGATGTGTTGTGGGCTCATTGTGGGGTTTTGCCATAATCGCCACGCTTGGCAGGCGGGTTGGCGATCGCAGTTGAGTTGTTAATGTACTCGAAGAACGCTGCTGCCCATCCTCCGGCTAATCCCTTAGTCAACTTTTACGACACCCATAGGAGGAGATGGGGTGGTGGCATTCTGAGCCGGCACCACACGGCATAAAAAATCTTAGTAAGACTTATTTTATTATTTATTTTTCTCATTTTTGCATTTTTATTTTTAAACACTTTGCCCCACCCTAGGATTCCTCCTGTGTCGTGGATGCGTTTACAGACACAAATTCCACACACAACACACCCAGACCCGGAACAACTACCTGCAGATCGTACAAATATTTGCTCCGTGCGGAAATCGAATCCACGCTCCGGTGCGCAGCAGCCGACTATATCAGCCACTGCACTAACCGTGCCGTCAAATTATGAATTCCATTGATATTTTAAAATAGATTTTACTGATTAATATGTCGCTGCGATTATTGGATCAGTTATATGTAACGCTGTGCTTGCCTACATATTCGAGAAGCCCGTGACACCGGATTACGACACCATTGTTTAAACATTAGCAATGATGTTTATTTAGATGTACAGCACGTTAACCAGACCAGTTTGAGTGATTCTCTCATTACACCGCTACTTGGCAGGGAACCAACTTGTTCAATACACACCTATACCTACTTACGATTGTCTTTCAAATATGTATTAACGGCTGCGATTTAACAGATAGTTAAAACGGTGTCCTGAAACATTGCAACTAATAAATTATGCAGATAATAGTCACTTGCATATTGAAGCCATCATCACGCATTGTCTGATTATTTTGAACTTTATGAACCAGATTTTAACTGAGGTGACAGGCCTGTCTTCCTGCGACCACGACCGCTGCAAAATGTTCGAAATCGCTGTAATCCGTTTAAGTTAAGTTTAGCTGTGTGGTGCCGGCTACAAATAGCACCACCCCATCTCATCCCTTGGGTGTCGTAAAAGGCGACTATGAGACTAGCCGGAGGATGGGCAGCAGCGGCTTTCAAGTACATTAACAACTCAACTGCGATCGCCAACCCGCCTGCCTAGCGTACCGATTATGGCAACACCCCGCAATGAGCACACAACACACCCATATCGGTCGTTACTGAGGCCTGTGTCCAGCAGTGGTCTTATTCGGCCGAAATGATGAATCCGTTTGTGTTTTATTATAATGTGTATTAATCGCGAAATTCTGTGTTTATACTTAAATATTATATTATATGTCACAGTCGCCCATTTCAATCTGTGTTCACAAAATAGTTTCATATCTATCTCGCAGACCCACCTCCCCACCGCGGGTCACCACCGGCGCCTGATGAATGTCCGTTAATACAAAAATTCGAATGTCCAATCTATATGACATCGAGATAAATCTACCCTACTCCCCCTTTCCATCCCTCTTCAACCCCCATCCCCCCGTAGCAATACTGAGCATCCATGATGGATGTGTCGGAGGAAATTGAGCGGGCATCGGAAATGGGCGCGATCAGGCCCCACGGCCGCCATAATTCATTTCTGTTCCACTCAACAACTGATAATTCATTTTTATTCATGGGTGGGGGGTGCCAGTACTGATCGCTTTCGTACTGTGCAATCATTTCGCGATGTATGCTGAGCATGTCGCTATGTATCCAAGTCAAGATACATCGTGTCCATTTCGTGACTTCTGTCAGCCGTGTTACCTCAATTATGTCATACACCTGACTTACCTCAGAAATGATTAGGTATTTATATTCTCAAAATTGGCTTGCCGGGGTCAGATAGAGGATTAATGACGCTTTTTATAACATAGTTTTTTTAACATACTAGTGACGACTCGAGCAAGTCGTTCGCGTGGTGGTAAGCGTCACGGCTGCCCATAACAATTCAAAGTCAAAGTTTTGTTATTTCAAATAAACCAAATATTGGCACTTATGAAACGTCAGAATCTAAGTTGCACGGTTCCAAATAGTTGATCTCGTGGAGAAGAGCCGGCAAGAAACTCCATGGATACTCTTTTAAAATAATTGAGATTACAATGTTGATTGATACAAATTATTGTAATATATATACCGAGAAAAATGTAGGACAATGTGTAAAGATGGAACATACCACAATAATATTATAATAATAAATTATTTGCCGTGGCAGTTAACGGCTGACCAGTCCCAACAGACGGCACCCGTTCACGAGCATGACGCATGCGTCAGCATCGCTTAGCTCAACCATATTGTAGGGAACCGAACGACCCGATACACAACGCCACCGCCAGCTAGACATTTTAGTGAGTATGACAGACCGATACAGCCAGGCAAAAGACAGTTAATATTAGTACTAAAAATAACATCAATGGCTACATGATTCTCGCACATTTACAGTTTCGTATGAATATTATAATATAATGTTACAAGAACAATAGTAACAATAACTAATAGTCAATGTACAGTTGTACTGCTACTCAGGAGCAGGACAAGTCCTGCATGTCACCGCACTGCACTCGTCACCTCGAGACATTAGTTATTAATTCTCCTATAGTAATTTCTGCGCTACGTATCGCGGGTTCGGTCCCCGCACGGAATAAATATTTGTATGATCTACAGATAGTTGCTTCGGGTCTGGGTGTTTGTGCAAGTGAGATTTATATCTGTAAACTGTGCCCACGACACACGAGTAATCGTATTGTGAGGTTTTCTAAAAATACCTCTAACTACAGTGCCGTTTTAAGCCAGTATGTTCAGACACTACTGCTCGACAGCAAAATATGTGGCACTGCGGTGCCTACCTTGCCGGACTCTTGCAATAATAGACTTACCAACAATGATATTATATATTAAAAGAAGTAGATATGTTACAGGCGCGCCAAAAGTAAGAACCGAAACTCACCCAATTGTAGCACCTCGCAATCAGTTCGCCCAAGACAGGACAACGAGCACACACTGTCACAGTCGTATTGTTTTATTAATTAAGTAGTAACAATGCCGTCGTGCGTATAGAAAATGCACAAACTATCAAGCAAAAATGAATAAAGAATACGAGATCTCATACCACACGTGAGTAACAAACAATGTAAATATTTTAATAAAAATACTATTCAAATTATCTATGGAATAATATTCTCGAACAAAACACAGGCTAAGCAAAGAAAAGAGACTACACATATATTCTATCACAGGTGCGACAAAGACATCGAGTAAACGTGTTGTCATTTTAGATAGATATCTCTTTTACTCTCGTAGTTTTTGTATCTTCTTGCGTACAGCATAGGTGTGTAGTTTTATAGCTTTATACCTACATACAGCTAAACTGAGTTTTAATATGGACGTTACATATCTATGGTATACTATTATCATACTACTATCATTGTTTACCAAGGAACAGGCTCGTGACGATCCTGTACTGCCGACAGCTGAACCAGTTTTAATAATCATCTTCAATAGGAAGACATTTAAGATTCCCGAAACAACGCTCAAGTTAAATTATACGATGCTGGTCTGTCGCAGAGACATCAGCATTAATGTTGCAGAGCTTAGACGAAAATGTAGCCATTGTTAGTGAGAGCGTCGCGGACATTATTCCGCCATTTTGATAACAGTGATTTGAATAAAAAGCGTGTAATTAAGGGATCATTTGCACAATGTTCATGCACTTGGACACGGCAATGATACAACATAGATAGATACAGAAGGGCAACTCTATGCAAAACGCGACAATAAGCACACGCGTACAAATGCCGATACGAAAATGATGCATGTAGTGTGCTGCAGCAGTTCGACGCTGTTCCGTTTGACTTAGACCTTTGCCACGAGAACATGTCGACACTCAAACTCTTTTTATAAATGAAAAAAAGTGTGTGTGTGTCAGCTCCGACGCTCGACTGGAGTTTACTCCTTACGAACGATAATTATGATATATATCGAACAGAAAAAGACGTAAATGAACGCACCTTCTAAAATGATAAGAGAAACAAACATATATCTGTAATTATTCGGATTATTTATATTACTTCAATAAAAGCGTATCACGTAAAGTATGTTACAAAATAATAATATGATTTATTAATGGTACATAATAAAACATTTTAACAAAAAAAATACCGACTTCAAAACCCCTACACGATATAAAAATATTAAAACCACGGAAAAGGAAAAAAAACTTTACGGTCTTTATGGTATTTTTTTTGTTAAAAAGTTATTTTTGTTTCTTTTTAGTGTAAATATATGTAAGAACTTTTTCAAATTTGGTTCAATATTTAACACTAAAAATAAGAATGACTCAATTCGGTTTTCCGATCTGAGAGGAATCGAAACCATTAAGACATCGTCTAGATACGCGCAGTAAAATTAACCTGTTTATTGAAGCTGGTTAAAAAACGACTAAATCAAATGTATTATGCCGGTTCAGAATACCACCACCCCATCTCCTCCCGTGGGTGTCGTAAAAGTCGACTAAGGGATTAGTCGGAGGATGGGCAGCAGCATCCTTCGAGTACATTAACAACTCAACTGCGATCGCCAACCCGCCTGCCAAGCGTGGCGATTATGGCAAAACCCCCCAATGAGCCTACAACACACCCATATCGGTCATTGTGGTGATCTTTGGGGGAGGTCTGTGTCCAGCAGTGGACTTCATTCGGCCGAAATGATGAAATCAAATGTAATGAAAATTGTATGGGACCAACTCGAAAGTATTCTGCACCAGTTAAAAAAATAATTGCTCAAATCGGTCCACAAATCTCGGAGCAATCGGTGTACACACATAATTTTTTTTTTTAATACGCGTCGAATTGAGAACCCGGACCTTTTCTAAGTCGTTAAAAATACACGTATCAATAGCATAGAAGTACAAGAAAACTTTAAAATCAAAGTGTACCGCGGTACAGTTTGCAAACCTTATCTTTTTTTTTATTTCTAATTTTACTCCCAAAAGTCCACCAATTCATTTATTTACGTAACAGGTCCGTATTTGGGTCGCAGAAATTCATATGTGTGCCAAATTTCAACATAATCGGTGCACTAGCTTCGTAGCAAATTGGGTGTGACAGACGGACAGACACACGAGCGATCCTATAAGGGTCCCGCCGTTTTTATTCAGACGTTCGGAACACTAAAACAAAAGAGAAACAAACAAATTGCGTCGTGGTCGCACAGGATGTGCGATATGTTTAAGTTTCGTCTGGCCCGTTGGTAGGAGTGGTCCTCGTACCTCGTTGCTCCACAGCAAGGTCGCGCCACGGCTGCGCTCGCCCGGCTAATGGCCGCCGGTAATGTTCCTCGCTCATCCTCTCGTAATGTTGTCGCTAAGCGATGCTCTCGTTAATTATTATTCGGCTATCGGGATTTATTCACATGGAAACTGCGAGCAATTCCGGAGTCGTTTGTATTCAGAAATAGAAATAGGTGTAATACTTATGTGCTTACTTCATTTAGACTCATCATCAATGTAGCCCTTTCCTATTTCGGGATCGGCTTCCTGCCCAATCAGATGCGGCAGAATATCAGTATTTGTAAATATATGTACAAATATATCAATTTTAATATTAATTCGACGGCACGGTCGGTGCAGTGGCTGATACAGCCGGCTGCTGCGCTCCGGGTCGTGGGTTCGATTCCCGCACGGTACAAATATTTGTATGATCTGCAGGTAGTTGTTCCATATATTGTGTGTGGAATTTGTGTCTGTAAACGCACCCAGGACACAGGAGAAATCCTAGAGTGGGGCAACGTTTTAAAAAAAAAAATTAAATTATTTTACTATGTTTTAATATTTTTATTGATATCTTATTGTACGTCATATTATGTATTTGTAACATAATTATGGTAACATACATTGTACCGTATACTAGCAAATAAATAATTTCATTGATTGATTGTTTGGACTCCCTCTGATTTGCCACTGAGAGTTATCGATAACCTAAGAGGGAAGCCTTAGCCTATCAATATCCCCTTATGGATGACTGATAGTAGGTCCTTCTCCAAGTAACAGGACATGATGTGAGCCATGATGAGCGAGTGCGGCTTGATATTGCAGTTCAATCCAGTTGGGCTTCCGACAATTAGCTAAGATCCCTCAAGGAAACGTGCGTAGTGATAGAGAAGATTAATAATAATTTATTGCTTTAAAAATTTCAGTGTAAGATGTTAGGTTACTTCAGACTCAAGAGCACACTAATTTTTATAATACTCAAGCTCACTCCGAAATAAGAAATGAATGATTAAATAATGTAAAAAAAATCATGAGTCTAAAAATATATCCGCAACCGCACATCCCTATTCTTTTCATTCCCGCTCAGCGGGATACTACTCCGTGACAACTACAGATATACACAAAAAAGAGAAGAAATGACGTAATGGCGCGCAAGCATTAACTGTAATTGTTTTGTAAATGTAAGCGGGCGAGGGGTGCAGCCGGCGTTGTACACGGGCCATTAGGTTGGAAGCGATGCGCTCATCCCGCGCTTGTGGCACTGCAAGTAGAGACGAGCAGAGTGTTCACTCCGCAAATAATAATATGACTCCACATACTGCAATCATACGGTTAGATAACCTGCAGCTGTCTACTGCATCTATCCACACCGCTGCGAATATTCACTTGGTGTGAGTTTTATTGGGAGTTAAACTTCTGTATCTCCGGTTATGTGGCGCAGGCTATTCCCATAGAGCTTAGAGATGCGAAGCTACCGACAAATGTTGTGCGCTCTATAAACATAACGTTAACTGGGACTCGGAAAAGTTATTCCTGGTCATTAATCTTTAGGTATATTGATCGCAAAGAACTCATCCGTATCTAAGTAGGTTTGCGCGGGAATCGGAAGTATTTAAAAAATGAGTGTAATTTTGTGGGTCATTTAATAGCCCTTCTGGCTAAAGGTTTTGTGGTCGATTAGCGAATTTCGTTCTTCTGTGTGCAATGTAGTCAATCAAACTGCTGTGTGAATGAGCCCAGTTCTCCATATTTTTTTTGGTTTAAGTCCTTTGGTGCTTGGTATCGCGCGGCACTACAACATGCAACAAGCCGAATTTAGTTTGGCATTACTTCGTGTAACAACCACCCATCCTGAGTTTCCGTGTAAAATTTGAGTAGTTTTATAGAACCAAAACTACCCCAATTGTAGCACTTCGCAATCGGTTCGCCTAGATAGCTATCTCTTTTACTCTTGTTGTTTTTGTGTCTTCTTTCTCACGACGTGGTTGTGCAAGTGAGACTGTATTTTGCGCGCCATTTAATATGGTTGTAACATATCTATGGTATAATATAATTGGACTTAACACTAAATCCGATGCCGCGACCGATCACGTGGTCGCGGCACCACACTACGGCAGGTGTTGTTCCACTAATACCTAATAATCTACTTTACATGTAGGTACTAGTACACACACCAACACCTCAACTAAACTACAGCCTCGTTTACAAATTACCGACAATACTACCAATAAAAAAAAAAACAAATAATTAAATCTTTAAAAACCATGAACGAAACTTAAACAACCAAACGAAATCAAGCACAATAATACCAAAAACGTACAGCTAAAGGGAATAAACGACAGCACCCCAAAAATATTGAAACCCTCGTGAACGACATCCTCGATCGCGAAGTGTTCGTGATCGGCTTACGTCATCAGTGCTGACGTCACGAGCCTCACATGTCCTGTGGGACTATAGATACGTACAGAAGGTCCACACTATACAACGCCTCTACATCATACTACATACTATCTACGCCTGCCAACCGTGGTGAGTACTGGAAAATTCCTGCCAAAATTACGATACAGTGCATGTAAGCGGTCGTTTATGGGGGAGGCCTTTGTTCAGCAGTGGACGTATTTTTACTGATATGATGATGGATTTTACCTGTGTGCATTTTCGTAATAAAATGATACAAATAGATATTTTTGTGCGCATTTAGCAACTTAATTCTTATTTTTTTTACATTTTTTTTTAATGTAACTGTTATGTCTATATCCTTATAATTGTCCCCTTAAAATATAGTTGTTGGAAAACAAAAGATGAGAGATGTACAGGGACCGTTTTCTGCTCCTCCCCGGAAACTGCAGCAGCAGCAGCAGCAGCAAGCAGCTGAGGATCTTTCATTGTTGGCCTCGGTTACGAGCGTAGCTAACACAGATAGGGAGCTGGATCACCGGAACCTGAGGATATTACTTAGGCCCCATGTTTAAATCTATTTGTGGCACGGACCAGTCGGAATGAGTACGAGCAGGAATGGGTGGCGATCGGTTTTAGCTATAGCGGATATTTATGCGTGAGTTCTGTATTTCGTGTTGTTATGAAGTGGACCTTTTGTGATTGTTTTGCGCTTGTGCCCTCGGGTATCTGCAGTTGACGGCTCCGTGGCTTCTGAACGACTTGACGAAGGATCAGCAACAGTGGCCGGACTTCCACGTCTGAAATGATGATGATGAAATTCACATATCTGTGTGAATTTCATCATCATCATTTCAGCCTAAAAACGTTTACTGCTGTACAGAAGCCGCCCCCAAAACTGCCCCAATGACCGGTATGGGTTTGTGTTATGCGCTTATTGGGGGCATTGCCATAATCGCCGCGCTTGGTAGACGGGTTGGTGATCGCAATTGTGTTATAAATGTACACGACGGACGCTGCTGCCCATCCTCCGGCTAATCCTATAGTCGCCTTTTACGACACCCACAGGATGAGATGGGATGGTGGTATTCTTAGCCACCACCACACGGGTATGTGAATTTAGTAGTGCTGAAAAACAATATTTTACACAGACAGCCCGTAAACGTCCATGCTGAACATGAGCGTTCATGAAAGATAACGCCAGAACCACCACGCTTGGCAGGCGGATTGATGATCGCTGTATGTTGTGATTCGCGCACGGGATTGCTGCTGCCCATCCTCTTAACCCATAATTGCAACGGGGTGACCTATTCTTTGCAGAAACCCACACGGACCGAAGATGTATGAAGGATAGATTTTTACTACTTATAGGTATTTTTAATTATTTGTGGATTTCCTAATAAGGTGTCTTTTTACCGCTTTATTATAAAGAACATAAAACGTTATTCAAACCCCATTTCGTGAAAAAGGTGGACTGACCTCGTAAATCCTTTTTTTTTGTTCTTTGGATTGATAAACTCGTAATACATGTATCTATCAGTTCAACATAGATTCGCCTAACGCCATCTATGATGTGCGCCTAGAAACTTGCATAAACATTTGTTCGGCCATTTTTGTGCAAGAAGTGTATTTTTTTTATAACTGTGAAGTGAATACAGGTAAGTACCGCTTATGGTACGTTATAAATGCATGACGATAGGATTTCCATAAATTTTTCTCGAAGACGGTTTTCTTGCTCCTGTAAAATTACGTGAGATACGTGATTTTCATCTCTGGACGTCGATTTAGTTAAAATATGTTTCACCCTTATCTTTCAATGCGACATTTGGTTTTGAAAGATAAGGACAAAACATATTAACTAATGGGATCAAACAACGTTTTATCTGTTTACAAAAAACCGAAGAATTTGTCCTAAGCACCATAGTTATTTAATTTAGTATAAGAATTGGGTTGCTTTATCTCACTAGTACACACACGTGAACGTACTAAGCATGTAACAACAATAACTTTTCTAAATGTTTATTACGACCGCCCTAGCAACGCCTGGGAGGAGTGGAGGGGCATGCCGCTCTGCTCACGCGGGCACTTACCGGCTAAAACCTCACGGTGTCCTTTCACTTGCCTCTGGCTGGGGGTGGGGTGTTCGCCGCATTAGACCGCACGGCCGGCAGGTATCGGCCCGTCGCTTGGTCAGGGGCCCCATCTCTGTGCGACCTGGCCGGCTGCATATCCCTGCAAAGATGCGCGCGCAGAACACAACGCGCCGCTACTGTCTTAGGCCTATTTCTATTCAGGCGACGGCCTGCTCTTAGTTCGTGACCCGCAGGCCGCTACTCATGGAGGCCGGAGATCGTTCGGAGCGCTCCCCGCCGGCGCCCGCGTCCAGTACATTTTCTGCGGCGGGGGTCAGAGGTGGTCTCCTCCTGTACCCGCTCTGCCGCCTCCTTTGCTTGCATCACGTCCTCGCAAAAGGAGGCATACTACGCGTTCTCGCTTCGGGCGATGTACTGAACCACGGCTGGAAGCGAAAGGTCGCCCTCTTCGTCAGCCGCGACGAAATCAGTGCGCTGCGTTGCCCAAGCTGGGCACTTCTCCAACGCGTGCACCGTGTCCTCCGGGCAGTCTCCGCACTGATGACCACCAAGCGTCTCTTCTCGGCCTATTTGATACACATATTTCCCGAACTATCCAAGATCCGAGAGTATCAGCTTCACCCGAAAGGTGAGAGCGCCATGCCCGCCCCTTCCAGCCATTCCTCCATGACGTCTTCAGCCATTCTCCATGACTAGGAACAGGTGCCCTAGGGACTGCCACGTTATAGATTTTTTTTATAAAGTTTGAACCTAGATCTCTTCATTACATTTTAAACCATAATTTCAGAGGATACAGATTTAATCACACGGCAATTAGTTAACCCACAAGAGAGCATAATAACGGCATGGTTACCGACTGCAATCTAATTATCTTTGTGAGGCGTTTAGGTCCATTTGTGTTGAGATAACATTGCGGCGACCCTAACAGTTTATGATTAGGGTTGCCACTGCTAAGCAGTTAAATGAGAGCAGCAACTGGGGACGTTACAGGTGTACTATTTCACAACGTTGTTAGTAGTTGTAAGTTCAGTAATTAGTTTGAGTCTAAGTACCAAGTTCGGTGCGGTCTAATCAGGAGTCAAATATTTACCGCATACCTAATTATCTCAGTAATATACACGGCACGTTTGGCACAGTGGCTTGGCTTTCTGTGCTACATTGCGGACTCGATTCAAAGTCAAAGTCAGAATATATTATTACAAACAAACAATTACTGGCACTTATGAAACGTCAGAATCTAAGTTGGTGCACACGGTGCAACCGTTTTTTGGTTTTTCCATTGGTTAATCCTATGGAGATATGGCCAAGAAACGCCATGGATACTCTTTTAAGATAATTGAGATTACAATGTCGATTGATACAAATGATGGTAAAACATATAACGAGAGAAATAAAGGTTAATATTTAAAGATTGAACTAAATACAATGTTATAATAAGTATTTATTTGCTTTGCAGTTACCAGCTGACCAGTCCCGACAGACGGCACCAGTTCACGAACATGTTGCATGCCTTCCCGCACGAAACAAATATTTCGATGGCTCCCAAGTATCGTGAGCTGCTATCGATTAAAATAAGCCACTGTTTTATAATCGTTACCAGCCATAACTAAAAATACCTAAAATTGTTAGATGACTTACTTTACTTACCTACTTTTTTATTTTGTATTTAACCCGGTGGAAATACTTCATGTACTTCCTTCCTCCCGGGAAAGGGCGATGGGGCGTGCGAGACCCCTACCGGCTAAACCACCGATGGGACGCCACCAGGAACTCGATAAATCTTCACGTAGAGCATACATAAATACTTAAGAGCCATCGATTTGTAAATTAATGAATGAAATATCATTTATGTATGGCCTACGGATGGTTGTTCCGGGTTTGGGAGTTTGCGAAGAGTTTGCTTTGGGAAGTGGTCACTTATAATAAAAATTGAAAAGCCATTCATCTCAGAAATAATAGGTTACAGATTTTGTCATTCTTGAGCACGCAATGTATCGTAAACAACGCGAAATAAACGCCATCCACGTGTTTATTGTTCTATGAATATTATTATGCTACTGCGAGCGATGGATGACCTCATCCGTGAACTGTAGCGAAACAAATGCCGTTTAGTTTTTATTTACATTGCAGTTTTTTGTAAAAATAAATAGTTTATTGTATTTTATTGAAAACAGCGTTAGGATGGACGAAAACAATTATTTTATACTGAAATCTGTTAAATATGCTGTGCTGTTTACAGCGTTAGAAACTGTGTCACAGTTAACCACGAAAAAAATATCAAAATTACAACTTGTTTTTTAATAAACTCAATACCTACTTACAGTCGCTTTGAAATTAAGTTCATTATTTTTGTAGGACTCTATAAATAAAGGTATATCTGTAAACGGTACCACGAGTCACGACCGACACAGGAGAAATGCCAGTGGGCCCCACTTTATTGAAACGACAAATAAATTAAGGCCATTGCAAATATTGGTCTTAACGCTTATAGTGTCACAAAGTTATGTTGACTCCAACACATATTAAGAGTGCAAAGCGAGTATCGAGTTGAGGCGTGTCCATGTCTGACTACTTTCGTCGTTGGAGAGTGGCGCACAATGGGCTGAATTATATGATTGTGGTGGCCTCTGACCTGCGGCTCGTACATTAGACGCGAGGCTCGTCGGCCGAGGGCTCGCGCTGGGCACGCCGTGCCTCGGGCATGTTGCTGCACGTCCTGGCGAGATAGTTCAATTGTGGACCAATGAATGATGTACTCACTTTCTTGTTATGAGTGTCGTCCCCGAAAAGATAGGCAGATGTGTACGTGGCGTGAATATTTCATTAACAATGATGCGGCTTTCTTGTTTAAATCAAAGCTGATAACCCCTTATTATATATTCTCTGGACCACTTTTATTTAAATAAATAAACATTAGAATTAGTTTATTTTTTCTTTTTTAAAAACGTTGCCCCACTCTAGGAGTTCTCCTGTGTCGTGGGTGCGTTTACAGACATGAATTTCACATACAATACACCCAGACCCGGAACAATCACCTGCAGATCATACAAATATTTGTTCCGTGTGGGAAGCGCACCCACGACCCGGAGCGCAGCAGCCGACTGTAACAGCCACTGCACCAACTGGTTAAAAAATGTTTTGTTTTAGCACCAAGCCGTCGATGTTTTTTAACCGTCGAAGTATCATTTCGACGTTTATCGGAGATCGACGTTTACTTACCTTAATAGACGTTTCTCTAATATCATACCATTGATACCATTAAATACCTTACCTTAATCGACGTTTTTCTAATACCATTAATTCTTTGAGCTACATTATCGCACTGAACCGACTTCATCGCAACGTTGTGTCGTGGAGCAGTGTTACTACTGTTAACTGGGTCACAGTTATTGTACCGTGGAGGAGCTGATTAAGTACTAGCAGTAAAATATGACCTCATCATCATCATCATCATGATCACGCACCTCATCTCCACGCAAATTACCGCTTCCGCGCCGGCTCTAAGAGCCATTTCGCGACAGCTGCTTACCGGAAGAAAAGATTTCCTCTTACAACAGATTGGTTTTTCAAAATATCCCACGTAATGGGTACTCACAGTTTCTGTGCAAAATTTGCAGACGAAATGTTTTAAAATTCTGCGTTGTAATTCGCTTTGTCAAACCTTCGCAGCGTCGTAATGTCAATTGCCGGGTATTTCGAGGTTTCCGTCGGTTCCAGTTCATTGTGTCCTCCACCACATGTCACTTGGACTCTTCAGTGGTCAACAAACATCATTTCGTCATCCTCTTACCCTAATTGCAATGCATTGTCTACCTAAACACGTTGATATAAGGTTGATTCGCATTTCTAAAGTAAGATTGGTGACTGCAAAATAAAATTGTTTGCACAAATTCTACTCCAAAAGACTCGGGAGCAAAACATTATGTATGAATTTTTATTTCTATCTTCGAGCAACAGAGTATAATTTTCTTCGTTATTTTTTTCAGTATCTATAAGTTATCGTCTTCAAGATGACATTTATTTTAGAATTTAAACTTTATCTCTTTACTATAAGATTGGTTTTTTATCGTGAAGAGTGCGCCCCGGGGCTTATTTTTTGCTTTCGCCATTGGTGAAGTTCAAACATGTCTATCTCGTGTTACATTGAAAAACAAAGCTTGTTTTGAACTAATGAAGTGAGATGCGCAGTTAGTTTCACCGTGTTGCTATGTACCTACCGCCTACCAGCACGTTCGTGTGTGTGTGTGAGGTCGCTGCACCGTTGTGTAACATGTTCGGATGTACCTACCCGACTTGCGCTCCTCAAACAATCTATTTTATGCTAGTACACTGACTTAAGTCATAACTGATAACACATCAACTGAGGAGACAAGACAATATCTACCAATAGGAGCATTACTTTACTCGTAGAAGAAAAACAGCGGGCGAGGAACCTCTTCAAATTAACATTGGTTAACAAAGGACTCCCACACATTTTGCGCTATATTCATAAACTTTTCTATAAACTTCTGTCCCCCTGGTATTATTATAAATCAACAAGCAGCTCGTAGTAACAAGCTGTCACTATGCATTAGTTGCTATGCAAGTGTGCACATCAGCTGTTCTTTGTTTGTTGGTGTTTTACTCTTCTTACGACACTACTAGCGCCATCTAGTTTGAATTGGAGGAAACGGATTCATCACTTAGGGTAAAGCCGGGTGTTTTGATACCGAATTCAGATGCAATATTAATAAGTTGACGATTTAATTACATTGTAATATCTGTTTTAAAATACTGCTTCCTGAGTTGAACATAATAGGTAGGTAGTTTCACAGTTTTTTAAGAGGAAGGGTCTCGAATGTAGTATTCTATGGAACTTAAGAAGTGTTATGGCAATATTCCCCTGCAACTCTCGATCTATGAGTTGAGGAGTTATAGCAGTGTATGCTGACAGACTAGTACGATGTGATAGAAGCGGCGGGTTGAAAAATGAAAAATGAAAAATGTTTATTTGCACCTTTAAGTTTACACACATAACATACAGATTTATAGAAAAAAGTAAATACAGGCCAAAGGTAGTAAAGTAACACAATAAAGTTGCAACTGATACCTAAACTAAGATAAATTAATATCTTGTAATATAGGCATCAGCGCCCACCCTCATTATCATTATGCCGATATATTTATCCTAATCTAACACAAATTTCACAACATACAGTGTGAGGAACGTTCAAAGTGCAAGGAAATTAGGAAAGGAAAGAATATGGTAAATTTTGATACATTTGTTTCTTGTGAGTGTGTTATGAATGTAACGGGTGTGTTAGTGGTATTTGATGGGTGTGTGAGTGTATGTGTGGGGTTTATAAGTGTATGTGGGGTGTGTGTAATGGTGTAAGCGTGGCGACTGAGGATAAACATAAGAAAATTAATGTAATAAACAAATAAAATTAAATAAATGTGTGAAAGTATACATTACGTTTATGTGTATAATGTATTATTATTTTATATGTTAATAAATTAATTAAGCAGGTACAATTAAAAGATTTTCAGTTTCATCATATGTTAGGGATAGGAGCCAAGTGATCAGTTTCTGTTTACAGTCCCTTTTGGTCAAGGGGAAAATTTGTTTTTTTTTATTAGCTATGTTAATTAGTCTTGGTCCAAGAAACAGGCTAAATCTTTGAGCAAAACAAGTTCTACAAGGCACAGATCTATATAATTCTATATGTCTTCTTTTTGTGTTGTCTTTTTCAGTCAGGGTATTTGACTGGACACCAGAGTATTGTCTCATAATTAATAATAATACAAACAGTTTGCGCACAGTTAGCACTTTACAATCCTTGTACAGCTCAGTTGTAGGATAATATCTGTGCTTAAAGAAACTAACCTTTATTATAGCTCTTTGAGCTCTTTCAATTATTATATTGTGCGTTTTTGCAGCACCGCCCCATCAGGTAATACAGTAAGTTATAACCGCTTGACATAAGGAAAAGTAAATAATTTTCATTGTGTCAGTATTTGCGGAGTGCCTGATTTTTTAAAATAAATATGTGTTAGCATTCTTAATATTTTATATTTTTATAGTGTTATATTCTTTTAAAAAACTTCTTAATACGTTTAATTTTTCAAACAATTTTATAATACTGTTAGCATTCTTAATATTTTATACTTTTATAGTGTTATATTCTTTTAAAAACTTCTTAATACGTTTAATTTTTCAAACAATTTTGTAATACTATTTTTACTAACAAAATAAAAATTGGCAACACGATTCGAAACGTCATGGACAAACAAAAATAAAAAACAAAAAAAAAAGGAGGTACATGAGAAACGGCGGTATTCGCGTTTTGGATATCACAGATGGAGTGTGTGGAAAATTATTATTAATTCGGAAATAAAGTGTGTGTATCATCAAAACCGTATCATTTCTTACAATTCAGAAGTGGGATAGAACATCCGCACACGGGTAAGTAGCAGTAAGTATGTAGTCTTTGATATCGGCCACCATCATCGGCAATAATAATAAAGTACATATTAAATCTTATCAGCCTCGAACGTATATTATCAACTGATTTACATGATTACATCAATCAACGCAGAAATACCATAATACACTTTATTGAAATCTTGTGAATCTTTCACTCTCCCAATAATTGTATTATGAACATTGGCTGCTTTATGTGGAGAATGTTACCTACTTTACTAGTTATCTTTTCTTTAGTTTTCTCAAAATAGTCTGTTAGGCATGACAATATCCAGATTACCCATTAAGACAATATCTAGTTATTTTTAAACAACTCAATTCAAGGATATTACCTACTAATAGTTTACACAAAACATGATAATTGTTCTACAAAATAGTACAGGTTCACCGTAAGTATACTAAGAACTTCAACATGTATCCAATTCAATTCTAGCTAAGTACATAAACATTATATATATATATTATTCAAATATGTAAGTATAAGATCATCATTAATTTAGGAGACTAATTGAATTGTTGGGTGACCCAGTATAAGAGTTGAACGAACAATTGCAACAACAATGTTCATTAGAAAATAGCTACATAACAGTAACGGCATTGGCATGTGATATTAAATTGGGATTTCTGGATTTATGCTATGTTAATGAACTCAATTGCATATAGGCTATTAAATGCCTGACTCAGGCTATGTAAAGAAAAAATACACACATGATGGTGGCAGTACAATGCAATAATTCTGTTAGTTACCTTTATTTATATTTATTAAACAAGTTAAATCTACAACAAGTTATAGTTGGATGAATAAACATATAGGTATGTAAGTATATCTTAGGCTAGTCAGGAAAGTTGAACTCTAAGATAGTTATTAATAAATATATGATCTATTTGATCAGAAGTTGAGATAAATATGTTTACATACAAAAATAGATAGTATATATATATAGTGTATTACACATCAAACTGTCAGTATGATAATTAATGTAATGGTAGTTATTGGTAATTATCATTGTCATTACACAAACATTATACAAGCTGAAATATAAATTTTCTCTTTTGTAAACTGATTTACCTGTTCAGAAACATATGAACAATATCATATAAAATGTGATAATTGTTTCATAATATAAGAATTATCTTCATAATGAATAAAATATTTTGTGTAAATAAGATTACACTACTATAATATATAAACATATATATATTTAGATATTGTTCTCATAATTGTCTCTCGTATTTGTCTAATGTAAAATTGTGGACACATTGATATATTATAATATAAACGTTGTGCATGGCTTTAATTAATGTAAACACTAGTACGTAGCCATTGTCATTACTTTCTTCATTGTTTGTGTCATAATGTAGGCGTGCCTCATAATAAAATAAATAAATAATTCATGTTTTGTTGAAACAAACTTCTACTGAAGATTGGGCTAATTACGCGCTTCTCCTTCCTCCCCCCTCTCTCTCTCTCTCTCTCTCTCTCTCTCTCTCTCCTTATCTCTCCTTGATACCTACTTTAATAGACAGTTGAAGTGTCTATACAAATCCTAGCTCACAAAGTGTAAGTAAGTGATTGATGACTTCCATAACATTAAAAGCTTGAGGTCGTACAATCAACATGTCCGATTCGGAGAGGAGTGGTTACACCCCTATACCTACTGGCAAATCTCGAAAAAGGAAGAGGTCGATTTCACCCGCAAACGAAAGCCAACATAGTGAAATGCAAATCTTACGAGGGCGACCTAGACACAAGATTAATAGAGTGCTACGCAAACAAAGACGTCACACTGGCGGGAGGAGATCTTGCTCCAGCCGTACACGACGGAGTCGTAGAGAGTATAATAAAAGATCGAGATCGTCGAGTTCTAGCAGAAATACATCATCTAACCGTCGATCCACTTCGAGTAGCAATACCGTTTCATCTAGTTGCTCAAGCTCTCCAAGCCGCAGCACACATAAATCTCGTATGAGATCAAATCCTACGGGTTCAACGAGCAGCTCTCGCAGGAAGCTTAGTAGAACACGCAGAGGTAAAAGTCGCAACGTAATGGAGCGGTTTATTGATGCAATCAGCAATCACGGACGAAACACTTTTTATGGTGCTCATGAGGTCGTACCAAAATTCGATCCATGTCAGAGCAGTCAATCGATAAAATCCTGGCTTAAAAAGGTTAACGAAACCGCTGCTATATATCGATGGAGTAACACACAAACGATTTTCCATGCTCTTCCAAAGCTATCGGGACTGGCACGTCGTTGGTACGACGGCCTTTCTTCAGTAAATCTAACCTGGAGAGAATGGCAAAGAAAATTACTACAAACCTTTCCGGACGATCGTAACTATGCCGATAGGTTAACAGAAATGCTGTCACGTAAGAGTCGCAGAGAGGAATCCCTCGAGGAATACTATTATGACAAGGCTAAACTCGTGAGCCATTGTAATATAAAGGGGAAGGAAGCAGTCGACTGCATCATACATGGAATTTTCGATCACAACATTAAGCTAAACGCACAGGGAGCAAACTTCAAAAGACCAGAGAAATTACTTAAGTATCTGCGCAGTATCACAATTAAGAATCAAATTAAGGACATAACAAAATCGAACTATTCATCCCGGACCACAGCAACCCACATAAAAAGAAGTGACATTAATAAAAAAATTAAATCCCCTGTTACAAATCCTGTATGCTATAATTGCTCCGAACCCGGACATACTGCGCCCAAATGCCGAAAAGAACCTCATAAATGTACAAAGTGCAGTCGTATAGGGCATTTGGCTCAGTATTGTCGACGGGATCAGATCACAGAAAACTCTAAAATAACTTCGAACGGTGGAAACGCAAGCAACATAACGAATAAAGTTCTTCGTATCACTGCTCGAAATGAAACCGGTGATATATATAACAAAGTAGTAACAGTTAATGGTCAGAAGAAAGTTGCATTTGTGGATTTCGGTAGTCAATGCACTATAATCAAACAAACCATAGCTGACGAATTAAATCTCCAACTAGATGATGAAGACTTGCCGCTTATCAGAGGTTTTGCTTTCGGTGGCCTGAAACCTAATGGAAGAGTAATAATTGACATATCTCTAGATTTTGTAAAGGCAAAGGTCGAAGCATATGTGGTACCTGATGAATTTCTGAATACGGATCTTCTCTTAGGTCAGAATGTGACGGAAATGCCAGACGTCATAGTACATAAAACAAACTCGAGTTTGATACTTTATTCAGATAACGCTGAAATTTGCAAAATTAAAATCTATGTTAGTGAAGATGTTTTTGTACAAAACATGCAGACTGTAAAAGTACGCTGTGATGGAAATTACACAGGTTCTGTTTATATACCTGGTAGCACTTCGTTTAAAGAAGGGGAAGAAATGATAATTCTACCGGGCATATATTTTATTAATCGCAGTGCGGGATACATATCTGTTGTAACTTTTGGCTGCGGTGGCATCTCGCTACAAAAAGATAGACTACTGGCCCGTGCCTGTTTGATACCAGTGTACATTAATTCGTTACCCAAAGAAGCTTCAGTTGAGGTGAAGAAAATGACTCTTACCAATTGTTCTTCAGACAATAATAATAGTTCTCTTCTTACCTTAGATATGTTAAATGTAGGGAGTGACCTATCAGAGCAACAGAAACATGACCTACTAAATTTAATGAACGAGTTTAGGGACTGTTTTGCGTTAGACTTAGGTGAATTAGGAAAAACAAACATTACTGAAATGCACATACAATTAAATGACGATATGCCAGTCTGTTACAAACCGTATCGACTACCTTTTAGTGAAAGGCTGGTAGTGCGTGACCTAATTAATGAACTTCTCGATTCAAAAATTATTCAAGAGTCCAATTCATCCTACGCCAGCCCAATAGTTTTAGTTAAAAAGAAAAACGGTGAATATCGCTTATGTGTAGACTATCGGGCCTTGAATAAGAAGACTGTGAAGAACTCTTATCCGATGCCGGTTATAGACGATCAACTGGATCGATTAAGTGGTAAGGTTTATTTTACCAGCCTTGATCTTAAGTCTGGTTATTACCAGATAAGCATGGCAGAGACATCTAGACATTTAACTGCTTTCGTAACACCTGATGGTCATTACGAATACACCCGTATGCCGTTTGGTCTCGTCAATGCGCCGGCAGTATTTCAACACATGGTAAACAAGGCATTAGGAAAAGACAGATATGACTTAGCCATTCCATATATGGATGATCTTTTGTCACCTGCTTCGACAATCGAGGAAGGCTTTATGAAATTACGCAAGATTCTAATCTCCATACGTAATGCTGGTTTGACATTAAACATAACAAAATGTTATTTTTTTCAAAAGGAACTAGACTATTTAGGATATGAAGTGTCTAGCGAAGGACTGCGACCGGGTACCAAAAAGACTGATGCCGTAGCATCATTCCCTAGACCAACAAACGTACACCAAATCAGGCAATTTGTGGGGTTAGCCAGTTTTTTTCGTAGATTTATTCCCGGATTTGCGAGTGTCGCAAAACCACTGACTACCCTCACTAAATCAAATGTCCCCTGGGAGTGGGGCCCAAACCAAGAAGCAGCATTTCAAAATATAAAAGCAAAACTCGTTGAAAGACCAATTAGCTAGCATTATATAACCCAGAATATTTAACAGAGGTCCACTGCGACGCTAGTAAGCTCGGTATAGGCGGAATGTTATTGCAAAGACCAGACGAGAAGTCTCCTTTAAAACCCGTGGTGTATTTTAGTAAGCAGACGACAAACGAGGAGCAACATCTTCACTCGTACGAGTTGGAAACACTCGCAGTTGTACTGTCATTAAAAAAATTCCGAACTTACCTAATAGGGATCCCTTTCAAGGTTTATACTGACTGCAACGCTTTAAGGACCACTTTGACAAAGAGAGATCTTGTGCCCCGTATCGCACGATGGTGGTTATTATTACAAGAATACAATTTTAGTATAGAGTATAGACCTGGCGAATCCATGCGTCATGTGGATGCCCTTAGCAGGAACCCTATACCCATCCAGAATGACGACAATTCCGACGCAAATGAAATACGCGAATTCGAGATCATGAACGTAACGACTGCTGAATGGTTACACACTGTCCAGATGACAGATCCAAAATTGAAGCTAGTAAAAGCTATTTTAGATAGCGATAGCAAAGACATGAGGGATATAATCGATAACTATAAAATAAAGGATAGCAAAATATATAGGAAAGTAGGCAATGATTTGAAATGGGTAGTGCCAAATAGTGCTAGGTGGCGCGTGTGCCAACTTAGTCATGACGAAGTAGGCCACTTCTCGTTTGATAAGACACTAGATAAAATAAAACAGGATTACTGGTTCCCAAAGATGAACAGATTTGTACGCAAATACGTCTCGGCATGTCTTAGTTGCGCTTACAATAAGTCTTCTGCAACCAAGGGTAGTGGCTTCCTACACCCCATACCTAAAAGCAATATTCCGTTTCACACGTTGCATATGGACCACCTAGGGCCATTTATAAGAAGCAAGTGTGGGAATTCTTACCTGTTAGGAGTAATTGATAGTTTTAGTAAGTTCATTTTTATCAGAGCGGTCAAAAATTTAAAAAGCAAGACCACAATAAAAATACTCATGGAAATATTTAGCGTGATAGGTAGTCCGAAAATTATTATATCGGACAGAGGTACTAGCTTCACATCATCGACATTTAAAGATTATGTTAAATCCATTGGCGCAAAACACGTGCTAAATGCAGTTGCAACCCCACGCGCCAACGGACAAATAGAGAGGTACAACCGTACTATATTAGCATCATTGGCGGCATCAAATCACGGCCTAGACGAACGTGATTGGGATCACCACATAAATAAACTGCAATGGAGTCTCAATAACACCCGGAATAAGAGTACTGGAACTACTCCATCGGAGGTTGTTTTTGGCCGAAGAACTGTCAACCAGAGTGAAGGGCCGGTCCTTAATGCGATTCGAGATTTTAATGATCCTGTAAGCTCCTTAAGTACCGATGAACTACCGGACAATGCTGACAATACTGAAGATTTAAATATTACCAGAGACAGAATTCGTACCCTAGCCACGGAAAATATTGTCAGGAACCAACAAGCTATGAAAGCGCAGTATGACAAAAATAAAGCACCCACAAAATTATTTAAACTTGGGGATCTTGTAATGATTCCCAACCATCACATTCCAGCAAACGGCAAAAGTAAAAAGCTGTATCCTAAATTTAGAGGGCCCTTCAGGATAAGTAAGGTGCTTAAGAATGATCGATACGAGGTTTCCAGCATTGATGGACACTCTAAGCGTAAATATAGAAGCATTTACGCAGCAGACGCACTGAAAAGGTGGATTACTTTTACCACGACTACCACAAGCGATCGTGAAGATGATCTCAATATATTGAGCGATTCGAGCAATACTGACAACGATGATTATGTTCCGGAGGAGAAATAACAGACACTTCGGTAAATATCTCTACTAAAATCCCAATTTTACTCTCCCTTTATCCATTTACGTCAACCTTCACAAACTCCCTGTCCAGTTTTTCAGAAAGACGATTGTTGGCTGTCAAAGGTTAAATTGAACTACTAAGATGGTAGTGGAAACATCTACTTCATATTGGGAATAAAATATGTAAGTTTTAATAATACTATTATTATAAGTACGCTCAAAATCAATTAATTTGAAAAATCCTGCCCAACCGAGTTGCTCACTGTGCGCAAGCTGAAACATGCCACTAATGTGGTGATCAGTGAACTCCATATACTGAAACATTCCACTAGTGTGGTGCTCAGTAATCATCATGTTACTGAAACATGCCACTAATGTGGTGCTCAGCAATCATCGTGTAACTGAAACATGCCACTAATGTGGTGCTCAGTAATCATTGCGTAATTGAAACATTCCACTAGTGTGGTGCTCAGTAATCATCATGTATCTGAAACATGCCACTAATGTGGTGCTCAGTAATCATCATGTAACTGAAACATGCCACTAATGTGGTGCTCAGCAATAATCGTGTAACTGAAACATGCCACTAATGTGGTGCTCAGTAATCATCGTGTAACTGAAACATGCCACTAATGTGGTGCTCAGCAATAATCGTGTAACTGAAACATGCCACTAATGTGGTGCTCAGTAATCATTGCGTAACTGAAACATTCCACTATTGTGGTGCTCAGTAATCATCATGTATCTGAAACATACCACTAATGTGGTGCTCAGTTATTATAGCGCAGTTAAAACGCGCCACTGCTACAAAACCAACAGTAATATTTGTTATAATGACTATCAGTTGTAATTGACACTTTTATTTTGTGTTCACAGGAGTCCTAAGAACAAGCAAGCAGCAGCCTTTACTTTTATTTTTTTTGTTGAACTGGCAGCTCGTGAGGGACGAGAAAACGCCCTTTGCAGAATTAATCAAGAACTGTAGAAGATACATTCAGACTCAAGCAAAAATTTGGCAAGATGATTCTTTCTTACTGAAGATGATTACTCAACGAGAATATTGATTAGTTATATTAATAATACGTAGATTCAGATAAGTAAAACTAATTGATCTCCTAATGTTATTGATTTGTTATTATTATTTAATGTGTTACTCATTTCTACATAATTGAGTATTGCACTGTTTCCTATCTGTACACTGGAAACAACATCAGTACCCTCTATATAGAGCCATGACGTGTCCAACGTATGATGACGATGATTTATGTGTATGTTGTTTATATTGATTGCTATACTTTTTTTTTACAATTTCCTTTTAATTGTATAGAGACATACGAAAATTAGAATGGCCGAGCCGGAATAGGGTCATTCCGTTAACAGGACGGCCGTCTGTTAGCATTCTTAATATTTTATATTTTTATAGTGTTATATTCTTTTAAAAAACTTCTTAATACGTTTAATTTTTCAAACAATTTTATAATACTGTTAGCATTCTTAATATTTTATACTTTTATAGTGTTATATTCTTTTAAAAACTTCTTAATACGTTTAATTTTTCAAACAATTTTGTAATACTATTTTTACTAACAAAATAAAAATTGGCAACACGATTCGAAACGTCATGGACAAACAAAAATAAAAAACAAAAAAAAAAGGAGGTACATGAGAAACGGCGGTATTCGCGTTTTGGATATCACAGATGGAGTGTGTGGAAAATTATTATTAATTCGGAAATAAAGTGTGTGTATCATCAAAACCGTATCATTTCTTACATATGTAAGTTTCCTAATTCTATTTGAGAGATTGATAATATGATTCTTAAAGTTAAGATTTTTGTCTAATATAATACCTAAATATTTAATAAATTCAACGGGAGTTAAAGGGGGACAAGAGCAACCAACTATTTCAGCGTGACAAGTGTGAGCGATAATACAATGTGCCATTTGTAACGATTTATTGGGGTTGCGAATTGAGAAAGGGATGTATTTAGTTTTCTCAGTATTAATTGAGAGATGATTTATGGCGAGCCATTTAGTGACCATGTTAAAACCATGTTGTGCCTTTTGGTAAACTTCATTCCAAGTATCACCATGGAAAGTCAAAGTTGTATCATCTGCATAGGAAATAATTTTGCAGTTTTCAATATTAAGAAGTGTAAGCTCATTAATATAAACTAGGAACAGCGTTGGACCCAGAATACTACCCTGTGGCACGCCATGGGTGACAGGTAAGCCATCACTGATATAATTCGCAATTTTGACCTTTTGAATCCTTCCAGACAAATAATTTTGAAGCAACTTGAGTTGATTTCCCCGGATGCCGTATTGATACAACTTGTTCACCAGGGTGGGAACAGAAACCGTGTCAAAAGCTTTTGCCAGATCTAGAAATATAGTGAGATAGTAGTACGATGTGATAGAAGCGGCGGGTTAACGGTGACTTGCGAATGGGGTTTCATGCGACCGAAATTGTTTACTCATGTCGTCATCATCAGTTCGGCCGAATCAAGTCCACTGCTGGACACAGGCCTCCCCCAAAGATCACCACAACCACCGATATGGATGTGTTGTGGGCTCATTGGGGGGTTTTGCCATAATCGCCACGCTTGGCAGGCGGGTTGGCGATCACAGTTAAGTTGTTAATGTACTCGAAGGACGCTGCTGCCCATCCTCCGGCTAATCCCTTAGTCGACTTTTACGACACCCATGGGAGGAGATGGGGTGGTGGCATTCTGAGCCGGCACCACACGGCCATTGTAAATATATGTCGTCATACGTAATCATAATAGTATAGTTCTTTCTGTGAAATAAGTCCAAGGTAGCCCACCCTACCTTGCTTACATACTGAATAAGGGAAAGTGATATCAAGAGAAAATTAAGAAGTAATAATCGGCTTTTACATAAGACAGTTCAGTCTTGCGATCTTTTATTATGACTACCTGTTTCCCGCGAATTCGTCCGCGTCCATTTTAAGGGAACTTATTATTGTTTCTATGTCCCATTCTACGAGCTGTCGTTACGTTGTGTTCTACGTGCTGCTCTGTAGTGATGGCCTAGTGGTTGGGCGTTTGCCTTCCATATAGGAGGGTCTGAGTTCGATCCCGGCTCGCACTTCTTGCACTACACACCTGAGAGGGCTCCAAAATGTTCTCAATGGTGCGTGTAGTCGCCAACCCGCTCTGAGCCAGGCCAGCTGGTGGACAGAAATGGGTTGAATATGATTCTACGATATTATCCACCTCTATGCTAAGAACCTGTTCTGCCATTGGAGCGTGATGGAGCCTCAACATTCACATATATAAACTTTCATACATAATATAGCAGTAAGATAATAAATAGCCTATAATAAATAATCTGGCTAGATTCAGAAACTTCGTGTGAGTCACAAGACCGAGCAGGAACACAGAAATATAATTCACATCAGCGTTATGTAAAAAGTTCAATTACACATTCTACAAAAGCTGCTCCTAATGCGACGTTACCTCGACTTTACTTAATTACATCCGATGTCATGTCATACGACATAACAGTATAACAAATAAGAACACAACGGAACGAAAAATTCAATTAACCATCGCCTTTTATCTCGTCGAGCTTTTCCAAAACAATTTCGTGAAGATGGCGCTTTCGTCCGGGAGCACACATTACTTAAGTATTACGAGCAAAAACGCGTTATTTACTACCTTAAACAAATAATGAGGCGGTTCACTTAGCGGGGAGGCAATGGGAGGGGGAGGGAGAGGATCCATCAAATTAGCGAACAAATCATCCTCCAGCCGAGTGTAAGAGTAACCGAAACGCTATACAAATAGGAATGCCGTAGTGATGGGCCGAAGGACATATCGATAAAGAACTTGAGGACACCATTATCGCGTTCCTACACCAGTGTATAAATCATGATGTCATATAACTTTGTAAGTAGTTAAAACTACGATACTGTTAACTGCCAAACTAAATAATACGATCCGCACATAAGGCTGTGGATGTAGCTATGATACATTACTAATTCTTCTATATAGAAAGAAAGAAAGAAAGAAAGATTTTTATTATTGGCACACAATATACATGGTTACACACATTCTTACAACAAAGCTACACATTGTGCCAACAACGGGTCTCCCATTCAGCTATATGCTAAAATACTGCATAGGCAGTATTCCAGCGCTGGTTTTCGATAGGAGGCCCAGGTAACGTACGGACATCAAGTCGAAGTAAATAAGAAAAAAATAAAAATTCAAGCACAAGAACGCAATACCAATCAGGCATCCATCTAAAGGATGTCTCCAGGAGCCCACCGGGAATATTCGTAATTATGCTGCCATGATTGCCGGTCACAGTAATACGTCTCCCTGCTGCCTTTCGGTCAGTAATGAGTAGGTGATTGTAATTGTATTTGTTATTTTAAACATTTGTTATTTTAAACATTTTTGATCTTCTAATAGATGCTTCTTGAGGTTATGTTTTAAACTTAATTTACTGTTACTAGATCGACATGGCGGTGGGATATTATTCCAGCAATGAGTGGCAGCATATTTGAAACAACCCCTAAATGCTGTAGTCCTATATCGTGGAATCGACAGCGGGTTAGTTGCAGATCGGGTGGAATATGAAAGGTAATCTTGCCTCCAAGTTAATTTTTCATATAAATATTTTGGTATTTTCTTTTTAATAATACCAAACAGGAGGATGGTCATATGTACTTTCCTTCTGGCTGCCATTTTCAAAACATTAGCGTCATTTAGAAAAGGTGTGACATGGTTACGAGGCGGGATGACGAAACAGAATCTAGCGCATGCATTTTGCACTCGCTGGACAAGACGCTCAGTTCTTGACAACAAGCAAGGGCCATACACAGTATCGCAGTAGTTTAGTTTTGCTAGAACTAAACTGTCAACTAGTCTTTTTCTTAACGCAACACTAAAGTATTGTCTAAACCTATACAACAGCTTCAGTCGGTAAAAACAATTTTTGACCACATTGCTAATATGAGCCTCGAAGCGTAGCTCAGGATCGATGATCAAGCCCAGGTTACATGCTGTTTCTACTCTCTCGATATTTTCCCCCATGATCTTTATCTCCGGCCTGGCAGACAAAATAGCTTTTATTTGTATTTTGCTGCCCATGATTATCATATTAGCATGTGGCAGTCCCCTGCTAGATATGGGATTCTACCAAAAAGTGCTCAAATTCCTGCGATCTCTAGATACGTTGACGCAGCTCGCTATATGCTCCCTTTTTTAGGGAGAGCCCCAGAGTCAGACCGAAACTTGCTGGAAAGCATTGAGCCGCACCCCTAGCAGATTTCAATCTGACTATGCTAGCCCCGTATCATCAGGGAGGGTGCGTATAGAAAACATCTTCGCCACCACCTCTGGCCCATTTCTAGTTGAACGACGGATATCCAAATCCGCCGCTTATAGGCCCGCTTGAGGCGATGTGGTACTAGTACGCCACACATACCCTCCCACTCCGCTTTTTTAAGTTATACCCTTACCAGGATGTCTTCTGTATCGTGGATACAGTTTACCGACATAAATGTCACCTGCACAAACATACCCGAAACAACGATCTGTAGATCATACAAATATTGGCGCCGTGCGGGGATCGGACCCGCGACACGTAGCGCAAGTATAAATTTGCCTAGCCCTAA
Organism: Diloba caeruleocephala; assembly: GCA_947459985.1. Lineage (NCBI taxonomy): Eukaryota > Metazoa > Arthropoda > Insecta > Lepidoptera > Noctuidae > Diloba > Diloba caeruleocephala. Next base: position 262,869 of record OX381620.1, on the reverse strand, counting down.
ACCAGCTGTGCCACCATTCTTTGGCCGGAGAGCAACTGGGTTGCCCCTTCTTGCTTTCGTGTTAGCGGGAGGAGCACGCGTCATACTTTCTACCATCTGTGCTCGGTAGTGATCTCCGCCGGTGCGCACAGGTTGCAGTGTGGCGCTTCGGATCACTGGCTGGCCGACTGCGAGCAGCGGTAGCACTCGTCACTGCGGTAGCAGTTTCATTCAGTGTTGCACCAGTCTTGCCCTTACAGTAAAAGTAAGAACCAAAACTCCCCCAATTATAGCACCTCGCAATCAGTTCGCTCAAGACAGGACAACGAGCACACACTGTCACAATCTGTATTGTTTTATTAATTAAGTAGTAACAATACCGTCGTGCGTATAGAAAATGCACAAACTATCAAGCAAAAATAAATGAAAAACAAGTGACCTCATACCACACGTGAGCAACAAACTATGTAAAATATTTTAATAAAAATACTAGTCAAATTACCTATAAAATAATATTCTCGAACAAAACACAGGCCAAGCAAAAAAAGAGACAACACATATATTCTATCACAGGTGCGACAAAGACGACACATTATCTATAGAATAATACTCTCGATATACTCTCGAATATATATAATAATAGGTGTGTAGTTTTATAGCTTTATACCTACATACAGCTAAACTGAGTTTTACGCGCCATTTAGTATGTACGTAACACATCTACGGTATAATATCATTGTTTATATCGAAATATTGAATCAATATTGATCGACCCCACCCCTTCTCTTAGCGCACTATATTAAACGAAAAATGGTAAGTAGGTTCGTGCGCACGCAAGAAGTCAATTACTGAAACATCGCGCTACATATACAGGAGCCGGGAGGGCGGTAGCCTGCTGTCTGGAGGTACACATTATGGTACGAGTTATACGTAGCGTAGTTAATGCTTCGTTATATTGTTTTGCCGGTGGTAAATGAGAATAAAGTTTCCAGCAGGAAAAGGATCTGTATGATATGTACAGGTACCTCTTTATCAAGTAGATAGGTATATACCTTATCTCTAGGGTGATCATACGAGGACCTGGAGCCTCCCTTGGGTGCCGAAGATGACCGCACCAGTGGTTTTGGCCGGTAGGAGTCCGGTACACCTTCGCCCTTCGCCCTTCGCCGGGGCGAAGGAAGTTCATGAAGAATTTCCACTGGGCGCCAAAAAATGGTATATACCTTATCACAACTTACTTTAATTTGATTCCTATTTTTTAAGGTTTTTATTAGCTTCGCCTGTAGTTAGTTGTAACTATGTAAACAAATTTTGGAAGTCGATTTTGACCTATTTTACTGTCGTATCGATTTGAAGCTTGGCAAGTATATGTAATCCGGAAGACAATACGATAATCTGGTAATATCGAACTAATCTGATGATGGAGGCATGAGATGGATAGTGGAACTCTTCAATGGCTACTAGTAATCCCCTCAAGTTTGAGCTCATTTGGTTTGTTTTGAAGAGTCCCGTACACTTGGTGAAGAGGGTCTGATAATGGAGCCAGGAGGTGGATAGTGGAACAAAGAGTGTTTTTAAATTTTTTATTCCGCAATTATTTATAGTATGCGGTAGGTATGGACGACAAATGAAAGAAAGAAATTCCCTGGAACGAGAGATTTTCAAAAGATTAATTTCTTAGACAATGTTCCTTAAAAATCAGTGGTGAATACGGTAATTTGGTGTAAATTGTAAGCAATTCTTTTTTTACTACCGAACCCTGCGTCAGTGATTGCAATGTAAGGTTCCTTAAATCCTTACAACAAATCTCAATACCTCGAATAGTTATAGATTTATCTGTACTGACCTATCTCAGTGGCTCACCTATGTAGCAACCATTATCATCATCATCATTCAGTCATTTCAGCGGAAAATCGTCCACTGCCGGACAGAAGCCTCCCCCAAAAATTACCACAACGACAGGTATGGGTTTGTGTAGTGTACTCATTGGGGAGTTTTGCTATAATGTTATAAATGTACTCGAAGGACGCTGCTGGCTGCTGCCCATCTTTCGGCTAATCCCACAATCACCTTTTACGACACTCGCGGGCTGAGATGGAGTGGTGCTATAGTCATAATCCGGACACCACACGGATAGTGCATACTGCGATCAAGTTATGTAACTATTACATTACCTTACATGTCATCTTACATAGCAGCAGTGAGTGCTGCTCAGTGTTCATAATGAACTCGTCATCAGATAACCCGGCGGCGAGGCGCGAGCGGCGCGGCACCAGCGTGGCAGCGCGGCGTCGCGAACAGTGGCCCATTGTGGCCGGCCGCCGCGAGCCGCGACACTATTATTAATATAGCATAAGGACGTAAGTAAACTTACTCAACGCGCGGCCGGTCGAGGGGTCGTTACACTCCGGGGATGCGGTCGAATGCTGACAAAGAATACTTCACCCCCAGCCAGACGTAAGTTGTAAGTTGAAGGACACCGTGGGGTTGTAGCTGGTAGAAGTCCGGCATGCCCCTCCGCCCTTCCCAAGGCGGAGGAAGTCCATGAGCATTACCCCACGACAAAAAACCATGGTCGTTCCTGAACGTCATAAACTGGTGGCGTCTTGTGCGGGTTTACCCTTCATAAATGGTGTACAGACGCAGCGTTTCTCCCATACTCAGGTAACCTTTTTCGCCACTGGTCTTCTTGCTTAGAACCTTTGAAAGTGAGAAAATGAATAGTGACGGACATTCGACTTTTCTTGTTCTTTTATTTTTATTTTATCAAATATATGTGTACCTTGGGTCGTTGAATCTTTCATTTCATCACCCACACTACGTAACAATGCAATGTACTGATCAAGAGTGTTACATTGTTTTACTAAGTCCTGGAGTTCTTAGGCGGTCTTTCTTGCGACTGACCATTTCGAACTTTTCATCAAATTTATTGGCATTTCTCATTTCTAAATATATTTTTTTGTTGGGCTACTCGCATACATCTTTGGGCATGTGGTTGCTTAACCGGTCATTTCTGGAGAAGCCAAAAGAGGCCTCCAGCCAGGCTTAAAGTTAAAAACTAACCAACTTTCGCTTTCCTGCGGGACACGGACCTCGGCTTAGGGCGTTGCTGGGGATACCAAGCTATTGTTTTGGGGACAGCTGGATCGGTATTATTTATAATGTATTAGGGGACATTTAAAACTACAGGCTCGGCACGGGCCGGCGCGAGCAAGAGACGGAAGGGAGAAGTGCTAACTTGAACGGGAAGGTGACGCGGCGATAGGCCTCCGCGACGTCGGTGAGGCGGCTCGTTTCTAAATGAAAATAAGTAAGTACTTATATAAAAACAATAAATAGAAACTTAGTAATAACAACCATAAAAATTGGGGGTGGAGAAAAGGGAAAAAGTTGGTTACTATTTAGTAAGTTTAGAAGTACCTGCCTACCAACAGTAAATTGCAGGTTGCTACCATTTAGCAATATTTTTATTTAGTGCGATATTTGTGTGAAGCGGCTCTTCTGTTTCCACCATCTAGTGGCGCCACCTGGCGTGACGTGTATGTTCGCATGTGTTCAACTCTTATAGTTAGAGTAACAACAGTTTGTACAACTTTACGACTCCGTACATAATTTTACAACGACGAGGTAATGACGCTAATTATGCAGAATGACGCTACAAACACAAACACTCAGCGCAGATTAAATAATATGCAATAGACACGACATGAACCTATTATATTAACGAGTTGTTTATAGTTTCCTTGGCATATGCATTCGTGGTTGAATTCATTATCCGCGCTATAACAAACACAAGTTAGACTAAAAAGGAACTTCGTGAGCTATACCTCCCTAATCCATGTCTTCGCCTGACTTCTAGGGTAGGTTATTTTAAATAAAAAAAATCAATTTATGACGTTTGTGTTGAAAAGAACAATTTTGAAACCGTACGACATACCTGACATTCTTTTGTAGACTTTTGTTTTCATTTGTGTGAAATATTTTATGAATATTTAAAGATTGATTATACATAACAGATATGATTGACATAACAGCGTAGCCGATATACACGACATTGGCGAATTGACACACCATCTAAGGCCCGTATTACAGAACGAGAATCAAAACTTAAGTAAAACTTGAGTCTAGATTGCATTAATGAAATATAGACCTAACGTATTAAATCTAGCATGTATATTCAATTGAAGCAATGTCCACTCAAGATCTGCTTGAGTTTTGATTCTCGATCAGTAATACGGGCCTAAGAGTTGAGGTTGATGTTTCTATTTTGAAATAAGATTACTTAAGAGATGGATCGACTGACGTTTGTCATGCGGAATAATGACGCGAATAATTGCAGTAGTAATATAATAGGTAATAGCAATTGTAATGTGTTGGCTCTACAACGATAATTATATATAAATATTCTTTTCTATTTCTGTGATCAAAATAGTCAGACGCTCATGATATAAAATGTAGTTAAACGAAGTTATAAATATATTTTATCAGTAAAAATAATTAAAAAGCACATCTTAACAGACATCACCAACATCCCTTAACCTGTATACATCACCAGACTTAGCTTGAGAACATAATTGTCAGAACAATAAGAGAGCAAAAAGAACACATTACAAGGTATAATAATTTGTACTGTACAAGTGTACAACATAACGTACTGCGTCTTTGTTCACGGGTTAATATCCTCTTCAAGACCCATCCGGTATTTCTAGAGGCTGACGCACAGAACAGAAAACTAGTTTTGGCACTACGTGGACCCTCGCCTGCCTTTCAATCTTTGAATCTTAAAATTCTGTTGCTGACGGTGACTCACTACCCACATGATGGGTCTCCTAAAAAACATCACTATTAGTGACAGGGAGCAACACCGGCGCGACCAGCTCGGGGTGCCGAGAGGTGCGGTTTTCCCGTTATTACCCCGAATCCACGCGCATATAGCTCTGACGGCCAAACAATAAAGGTGAGCCGGAGACGAGGCCCTGACCGACTCTCTGGAACAATCGAGTACGTAGCGCCGCCATTCGCATATGGATCGCCACAAATTGTCCTGCGCATTGTATCAAAAGGGTAGGTGAGTTGATGTAATGTGCCCTCTAGGGTCGCATTGGTCCCCGGGATGAGATAACAACATTACATAATGTGAAAGTTTGTATGTTTGAGGCTCCACCACTCAAACTGAACAGATTCTAATGATATTTGCTAACGAGGTAGATTATGTTGTGTAAGAGGACATAAGTAGAAATACTTTTTAATCGTATAAAACGAATATCACTCAATTTTTATTTACGTCCTGTGAAGCGGGCGGCTAGTACATATCTCTCTATTTTAAATGTGTTTGTAAACTTGGCAATTCTTGCAAAGCGTGTCGATTGGGGAAGCGACGCAGCACTCATACCGAGCGACTCCCGTGAAGACGGCGGCGGACACGTGATGTCGTGCCGTCCAGTAGCAGCAGCACAGCGCAGAGCGAGGCTGCTGGGGATCCTTCACAATCCTCCCAAGAGGTTCCTAGGGGGAGGCCTCTTTACAGTCGCCTCCCCTCCGCTAGACGGTGTAACCGCTTTACAGTCATGCCTTATGCATTTATTTTTGGGAGGGTACATCATCTTTAGCAGTCACTAAAGTGCCCAACGAAATATCGTGTATTATTAAAATAAGACCTTATATATTTACATAGCCAGTGTACCAAAAGGATTAGTCAACAAAATCTTTCAAACTTACGCTATTTTTAGGTTTGAGCGATGAAATACGCTTAAAAAACGTGAGTGTTAGTGAGTAGGTCAGACGAAGTTAACTTTTTTTTATTAACTTTTTTATGGGTTAAATTATGTAAAGGAATATTTATACTATTTTAAAGGGTACAATAAGCTTAAAGAAAGTGAATATACTATCAGGTACGCTGCGAGCAAGACGGACACAAAATGGTTACGTGAGCCGCGCCCTCCCGGCCTCGCAGGGCGAGCACATTGCGAATAATATAATGTTCCCCTAGCCCAGTGCCCACCCTCCGGTTACATATTAGCAGTTCAAACTATTTGTAGAGACGCTAACCTCACAAACTTGGCTCTATGTTTTATTTTTTTATCACATATTATTGGTATACATTGGTATATTGTTATTGTACAAATTTATTGTGGGAGACTGATGCCTGAACTAGGTTGATGCCTGTATTTCAGGTCACCAGGCCTTCCACCCCAGAAGTCCAATTTCATAGTCCTTTCATAAATTGTGCCAAGCAAAAATTTTCCATTTTCTTGTTCTTCGTGTATCCGGTTCTATTAAGTTGTTTTCTTTCTCTTGATGAATACTCTCCAATACGTTGCTATAACTTTATCAGACCCCGATTCTGTTGGTTGATTTTGTCCTTTATACCCAGTTATCATCTTGCACCCCATGAATGCGCACTTTCACTGCAGACAACATCTTGATTTAAAAAAAATACTCGCTGTTTTAATAAAATGTATTTATTATGGCTTTGATACACCCATTATTGACGATTTCTCAAAATTACTTTTCACTTTTTCAATTTTCAATTTTCAAACACACTTTTCAATTTTTCATATTTTTGTTGCACATTGACCTATGAATTATGAATATATGATATATATGTGTATAATATATGTCGCGGCGAACATTACAATATTGATCTCACAATATAGGTAATCTTATTTATATAATTCTTCTGTACGTGTGTATGTCACTGGACTCCTCCTAAACGGCTGGACCGATTTTGATGACATTTTTCGTGTATGTTTGTGTGGGTCCCTGGATAGTTTAGATTCACAATCGGACCCGGCAGGTGGCACTGCGATCGGGTTTGCATGTACCTGCCTGTGCGAAGCTGGGGCGGGCAGCTAGTATTTTATAAAACGCGGGGATTCGGTGACAAGTCGTTCGCCTGGCGGTAAGCGGCACGCCCATACGTAGCAATTCTGATGGTGCGCCACTCTGCGCTCGTCACGTCGACACCTTAGGTACGTATCTATGGCCAGTCATTTCACTAATTGAAGTGCCCATCACACCGGAACACAGAAATACAGTTTAAAGATCAAAGTTTAATAAATAAAAAGTACCTACTTGGTGCCGGCTCAGAATACCACCACCCCATCTCCTCCCGTGGGTGTCGTAAAATTTGACTAAGGGATTAGCCGGAGGATGAGCAGCAGCGTCCTTCGAGTACGTTAACAACTCAACTGCGATCGCCAACCCGTCTGCCAAGCGTGGTGATTACGGAAAACCTCCCTGTGAGCACACAACACACCCATATGGGTCGTTGTGGTGATCTTTGGGGGAGGCCTTTGTGCAGCAGTGGACTACATTCGGCCGAAATGATGGCAGCAGAAATACTGGCACTGCAATGGTAGGCACCTACCTAGGCGGATCTTGCAATAAAAGTATTCATCATCATCATCTCAGCCGATGGACGTCTACTGCTGAACAAAGGCCTCAGCCACAAGTTTCCACAACGAGCGGTCACATGCCGCCCGAACCCAACGACTATCTAAGAGATTCATGGGAGACCCATCACCAAGATTTAAATAATCCTTTATTGCAGTTCAAGCCCTGATTCCTGCGATTGTGTGCCTGAAGGTAGCAGATGAACAGACGTCTTCGTAAGTTGCAGGCATAAGCTAAGGTGGCAGTAACTTGTTACTTAAAAGTTTAATTGTTCCCCAAATTACCATTCACATTACATAAATACTGTTTAAATCGAATGTCTCCCAAATTGGTACCGAAATAATAGCGCTATGGAAATCTGTTACTGCTGGCTCCCTTTGTGTTTTATCTGCACACCATTTTTTACCGTATCCTTGCACTTTTAAGGTTTAATTTCGATTGCCTGACTTCTAAACAAAGTCGAAAATTTTGCTTGTGTTATTTAGAACTGTAAGGTTATTGAATTAGAGTAGATAATCGTTTGCAGAAATTATTAATGATAATTGGTGAAAGTTGCCCTTTGTTCAGAATCGAACCGGTGACCGACCGTCCAAGTTCGTACATTTGCTCAGTAACAAATGTTTCACAGTATTATATTTAATGTTATATTAACATAAAAGCTTTTTGTTTTAAGTTTGCTCTCTTGTAAAGTTGTTTATTTGAGAAGTTCATTCTTGCTGGCACTTGTGTTATTATTAATGTCGTTGTGTAAGTCTTTTGTTATATCGGTTACATGGCGTTTATAGTTAACCACTTTCTTATTTGGTGCTTTATGTAATTTCATATCATAACACTTACATCGTTCTCGTTAAAAATAAAACTCACCATGAGACGCCATTCAATTCTTTCGATGGTAATAGTTTGACTTATATTTTTGTCCTCGAGCAAAGCCTACAGTTTCTTACAGACTCAGGATGGTCAGTAGCGCTCCTTCTGTGGAACCAGGAGCGGATCCAGGATTTTAGTCCTGGGGTGTCTTTTCAAGATTTAATGTCTACTGCATCCCAATTTTGCCCTGCCCCCTCCCCCGGATCCGCCCTTGTGTGGAACAGAAGCTAACCTACCTGCCACTGATTCGACTCACCAAATAGGATAGGATTGCTGGCAGAATGATGTAGGCTTATTATCTACACTTAGAATTCATATCTGGTATAATGGTTTTTCAGGTGGTCAGTGATTCCTGTCAGGACAGCTCATCCCAAACATTGACGGCATGGTTGGTGCAGTGGCTGATACAGTCGACTGCTGCGCTCCGGGTCCGGCAGGTAGTTGTTCCGGGTCTGGGTGTATTGTATGTGGTACTTATTCATGTCTGTAAACGCACACACGACACAGGGGAAATCATGGTGTGGGGCAACATTAAAAAAAAAATACTGCCAGGTTTCTTAGTAAAAAGGCCACTCCAAACGTTAAGCTAAATTTTATTAATTAATATTGTATCTAAATATGTCTGGACTTTAAAACATAAACCTTAGAGTGTTTCGGCTTTTGTCCTCAGAGTCAGTCAGCTTCGTCTAAATTTATTAACGTGTGGAAGGATTTCTTAAAACATATTTGCTAAAACAAGATCATTTCATGTCGAGTCCGCACAGTGACGTGGGTGCCACGAAGAACTGTGCACTGGTTGCCTATCTGCAGACGGTCAAGTTGTACCGAACCGCGCAATCCGTCTGCCAAGCGTGGTGATTATAGCAATATCCCCTATCACCGCTTATCAGGAGACCAGTGTTCAGTCTTACTGGAAGTTTACGGGCTGTGTGTACCAGTAACAATATGTCCGTCAATTTTCTCAGAATAAGGTGATAACTATAATATGTTGATAACATACTCAAAGGAGTAAGCGTGTAAGCAAACATTAACATAAAGATATATTCGTAAGATGGCACGGTTGGTGCAGTGGCTGATACAGTCGGCTGCTGCGCTCCGGGTCGCGGATTCGATTCCCGCACGGATAAATATTTATACAAGGTCTTAATTTAATAGTCCACGATATTTTGCATGGCGCTATAGTGAACGATGAAGATAATGTAGGTATAAAAAAAAACTTGTAAATTTGCTTTTTAAAAAATTATTTTATTAAATCATTTATTTCATTACATCCTAGTTCTCTTAGTTGTGATAATATTCACATGCATCTAGTAAGAAAATGGCGGACGGGGCTGGTTGACTGATTGTGATAGTCTGTAACGTTAAACAAAACAGACGGGGCACGGTGGCGACATCACACAAAAGAAAGAAATGGATTTTTACCGTGAGATTTTTTTTGTGTTCGGTACATCATCTTAAGCATTTACTGAGGCACCATGCAAAATATCGTGGATTATTAAAATAAGACCTTATATGTTCTGCAGGTAGTTGTTCTGGGTCTGGATGTATTGTGTGTGGAATTTGTGTTTGTAAACGCATCCACGACACAGGAGAAATCCTAGTGTGGGGCAACGTTTTTTTAAGAATAAAATATCAAGAGCTCTATCACCCAAACTCTAAGCTCTCCGCGCGGATCATTTAATTTATACATCACGACATGGTCCTATAGTTTCACTCGATAAAACTCCCCTTTTATGTGCACACCCGATATCCCACGAGCAGCGCCGACAGCGACCCCGCCGTGTATTGTGTCGCCAATTATTTGTTATTTAACTTTTTATTGTTATACTTTCCGGCGATTCAATCGCGCGCACCAATTTATTTAATGTCTCCATTTCCCTTTAAAACTCAAATTATAGACATTAAACAGAGTAAATATGGCCGCCGAAAATGATTCCGGCAAAATGTGAATATCTTCAATTTGTGTTAACAACCTCTAAATATATAGTACCTATACAAATTATTATACCTATACATACAACGGATGATCTCGCCCCGCATCTTGTCGTCATATGTGCGCGATTATAGACATTATTGCTTGGCGTTTAGGAGGTAAAGCTGCGTGTTGCTGTTTGCGGCTATATTCGGTAACGCAATAACATTTGATGTGTTGAGCGAACGCGTTGGTTTTGCGTCGGGAGGTAATATTGGATCACTCGGCAGCGGCTCGAGGGAGCCGACCTTGTGCCTCACACGCTAACTACCTATAACTGTTATGTCAACCAGTACCTAATTCACGTAATAACATTGGTTTAATGCAATTTGTCCTTACTTCTTTGTCCCCAGTCCCCTGGTGGGGGACGGGGACAGGGGACATACGAGAGTACTGTATGTCAGGATTCATGTTACAGGTGGACGTATCATATCTCATTGTTATGCAAAAAGTATATATTGTTACTGTCGACCAAAATCAAACTGTTGTTTACAAATACATCATCCATAAGCGAATCGTATACAATTTCATCCTCGAATAACGCTGCCTATTTATAACTATATCAATTTCGGAACGTTTCGAAAAATACCTTATTCCTTCCTAATATTTGTAAAATTTATATTACAAAATGTTAAAGTTCAGTCCTCCTGTAAGCTCAATAATTAAAATCTTCTCTGAAGACACTGTCTTATGAAAAATGAAAGTAAGTAATAATCGTGTGTTCATCATTTCGGCCGAATGAAGTCCACTGCTGGACACAGGCCTCCCCCAAAGATCACCACAACCACCGATATGGATGTGTTGTGGGCTCATTGGGAGGTTTTGCCATAATCGCCACGCTTGGCAGGCGGGTTGGCGATCGCAGTTGAGTTGTTAGTGTACTCGTAGGACGCCGCTTCCCATCTTCCGGTTAATCCCATAGTCTTCTTTTACGACATCCACGGGATGAGATGGTTTGGATTGCTATGCGTAGCCGGCACCATACGGTAATGGTCATTCCTCAAGTTAATTTTTTTTTTATTCGTGCCCAGTGGCAATTCTTCATGAACTTCCTTCGCCGCGGGGAAGGGCGAAAGGGTATGCCGGACTCCTGCCAGCTAAAACCACTGGAGCGGTCATCTTCGGCACCTAACAGGGGCTCCAGGTCCTCGTATGATCACAGTAGAGCCGCCTACTGGTGCCATGCCTACAGGCACATCTTGGAGAGGGTGACTGTAAAGCGGTCACCTCCCCAGGGGGATTGTAAAGGATCCCCCAAAGCGTCCCACGGCAGCGCGTGACCACATGCGTGCTACCGCCTTCTCATGGGTCGCTCGGTGTGGGCGAGCAGATTCCCCAATCTACGCACCCGCGAACCCAGAGATCCCCCACCTTATAGCAACGGCAGGGGTTTTCAGGCGTATCGGAATTAGGCGCCAGGGCGGTTGTTACCCCGGCGCCGTCTCTTCCCTCTTCGAGCGGGATCGGCCCTCTCCCGATCCCGCTCTGCGGTCTCCTTCTGGAGCATGACGCTCTCACAGATGCCTCAAGTAATCTGCATGCTCCACCACCATGCCTTATTCCTTACAAAGTTAGGCAGTTAAGTGTAGTATAGACATATTTCACTAATGATCGTATTAATCCCATGCAGAAGCATTTTTACTTCGCTTCGAACAATTCTAACGGATTAAATCGCGTGTATTATCATCACACACGTCTGCGACCACGAACCCTGCAAAGTGTTCGAAACGTCAGGAAAAACAATAATCAATAATACACGCGATTTAATCCGTTTAAAATTGTTTTATTATAATGTGTAATAATCGCGAAAACCTAAGACAATACTATCTAACGGAATAACTCAGTAACATTTTGTTCAACCGTTCGTACTGAGGCACTCGCCCTTGACAGCTGCGCTTGTGACCATTAAACTTATGTTACTTAAAACAAACGTATTGTTATGTATGTAGTATTACATGTGGCGAGCGTGGAGTCCACGTTGACGGCGAGCCGTCTGTAGCAAGCTCTACGTACATAACATAATATGTCAACAACTCATGACGACGCATCACCGCGACGTGCTGGTTGACGAATACTGGCGCTATGTTCTCAGTATAAAGTAGACAGAATCTATACAAATAAATAAAATTGGAGTGTCTGTTTGTAATGTCAAAATAACAGCTTTTTACTAAATGCATATGAAAGCATATACGTTACATATAACAAAAAAACTATTTTTAAATTTTTTGTCTGTCTGTCTGTCGGTCTGTCTGTCTGTCTGTCTGTCTGTTTGTTCCGGGTAATCTACGAAACGGCTGGACCGATTTTGACGGGACTTTCACTGGCAGATAGCTGACGTTATAAGGAATAACTTAGGCTACTTTGATTTTAGAAAAATAATTAGGGTACCGCGCGAAAACAATAAAACCCTTGAAATCCAACATATATATTCTATGTCAAGTGTCTATGTCGAAGTACTCTAAATTTCTTTTAAATTAAACGCGGGTAAAACCGCGGATCCCAGCTAGTCTTAAATACGAAATTAACTTGCTGCTTACTCACTAGCGAGTTTTTAATATTACACTGAAATTGGTGAGATATTTATAAATAATTTGCAAATTCATTTAAAGTAATCAACAAATCTCTATCTAAGTTTATATGTAAGGACAAAACATAATTCTTTCCCCAGCATATTACTAGCGATATTGTCGTATTAACTGAACACCAAAGCGAGTACATTATGCATTTCGTATTGTAAGAACAGTGGTCGTGGTGACTGGTAACTCGTAATTTTTAGTAGGTAATAAAACCTATAAGCATGGCACTTGCGCAAACAAAAGCTTATTTAAGCAAAATCGAGCGTCCAACATTAAACAAAACGGTAACTAGAACACGTCTAACTTCCTGCCTCCATATGGATCGCATCAGAGTAATATCCATGAATCAGCCAGCTACGGACACGGTGACGCCACATGAGACCACACCATAAACCTACCACAAACAGCCATGCGTAAACCAGGCCGTATTTAGCGGCAGGACTTACTGTTCGATGGGCGCCCACCGGCTCGGGCGCTGGCACCATTAGCATACATTGATGGCAGCGCGGGTTCCCCCAACTTCGCTAAACCTCCGGGCAACTGGTAAACTGTATTTACGTTATTCATAATTTTTTTATTTTGGATTTATATTTTGTTTTATTTTACCGGTTGTGATGTCTCGCTTTGCTGTCAAATAAAGAATTTCTTTCTTCCTTTTCTATCATCATATCAGCCATAAGACGTCCACTGATGAAGAAAGGCCTCCCCCATAGATTTTCATAACGACCAGGGACCTTCACCAGGCCGTCATGCGCTGCGTTTTCCGGCGTGGTCTCCACTCAAGAACCTTTTTTGCCCAAACGGCCATCAGTTTTACGAGCTATATGCCCCGTCCATTGCTACTTCAGCTTACTAATTTTTTATATAATATATAATATATAATTATGCGTCCTTACGTATTAACGTATTCCATTAGGAGAGGATAAATATTGCCATGTATAGCAAAATATGCTCCAGTAACAATAGCGCGTAGATCTTAGCCGCATATGGAAAGTGAGAGGCGAACGGCGCAGCGACGCGCCGCTCTCGAGCTGGTGGAATAAGTATGGAAAATTTAATGATTCTCTGCGCTCCTTATAATCTAAACGCGTGTTGTTTGAATCTATCGTGGACGTCCACGTTAGCGTATCGAAATTCACAGACAGCTATCACGCGATAACTCTTAATAAATTCAGATTCGTTATGGCACAGTCTAATGATGTTTGTCGTGATACCAAAGGAGTAATGTTTTCTTGTTGACATAACAACTCTATCGCAGATCAGCCGATGTCCAGACCATTCGACGTTGACAAGGTTATAATATTAACGGCTGAAATTAATAATCAATCTAATCCAAAGTGTTTGGATTTGGGATTGAGGAGGATTTGTCTATTAAGTGTGATCTTAACACAAAAATAGATCAAGTATGGCAACACAGGATCAAAATTTAATATTACAAATAATGTTCGCGTGAGAAACACGACTCTCACCTTCGATTTGCCGACGACAGAATCACTGCAAGAGCTCAGCACAATGCTCGATGATCTCAACAGACTTTCCCGACAAGTGGGCCTTAAATTGAACATGGGCAAGACGAAAGTCATGTCGAATGCCCATGTCGTGCCTATCCCAATATCCGTTGGGAACTATATTCTTGAAGTTGTTGACGAGTATGTCTGTCTACCTGGGACAAACTGTCCAGTTAGGTAGGTCCAACTTCGAGAAAGAGGTCAATCGTCGAATCCGACTCGGCTGGGCAGCGTTCGGGAAACTTCGCAACGTCTTTTCGTCAACAATACCGCAATGCCTCAAGATGAAAGTGTTTAACTAGTGTGTGTTGCCAGTGATGATATATGAAACAGAAACGTGGTCACTCACAATGGGCCTCATAAGAAAGCTCAAGGTCACTCAGCGAGCTATGGAGAGAGCTATGCTTGGTATTTCTCTACGAGATCGAATCAGAAATGAGGAAATCCGTAGAAGAACTAAAGTTGTCGACATAGCTGAAAGGATTAGTTGTACCTGTATCATATACATAACATATTATGTAACATTACGGGTTAATTAGTGCAATGGTATCAGCTGTTAATTGGTGCGTCTCGCTGGATATTAATAAACTCATCGGAGTGGGTGGCCATTACAGTCGAAATGAGCACCTTTTCATAATCCCTATTTCTGTGCGCAATTCAGATGAAACATTTCTGCCGACGCCGTACCGATGCCGAGGCGTACCGAGCCGAAGTCGCGCCGTTCTATAATAATTGATATAGTATATAGTAATAGTACTTCAGTGCAAAATTGTTTTCCTATATGAGAACTACACAGTTCAGGGTCACTTAAACTTTTCTATAAACGATCGATTTATTATGTTTTTTACTTTACTTCTAGCACACACCACTTTCTAAAGTAGGTTTGTGTAAAAATGTATGGTCAAGTGTGGGAGGACTCCGAGTAACCCTGAGTGTATTCCGTACCATTATCGGAAAATTGGGATCCCAATGTAGGTACGAATATATACCTACATATAGTGACAAACTGTATTTTTCGGTCGCTCGCGTAGTATACTTTATGTTATCAACCGCAAATATAAGTTTGTAGCGTAATAATTCCACACGCGATTTGATTTTGGATTTATACCTTCACTTGTGCCAAAAGACCTCCGTGTCAAATAACAAGCTTGTTGTAGGACACTGCAAAGTATCTTATAGGTGTGATGATCTCCCCGGGGGATGACCGCTATACAGTCATCCTCTCCGAGATGTGCCTATAGGCGTGGCACCAGTGGGCGGCTCTAGATGATCATACGAGGACCTGGAGCCTCCCTTAGGCGCCGAAGATGGCCGCTCCAGTCGTTTTAGCCGGTAGGAGTCCGGCATACCCCTTAGCCCTTCCCGGGGGCGAAGGAAGTTCATGAAGAATTTCCACTGGGCACTAATAAAAAAAAATTAAGGTGTGATGATCTGTCAGTGAGCGGGACTCTTAGTATGAAAATACGCTTCGAAAGCCCATATCTTTTACTGGGTTAAACTAAAGCCTGATTTTTAGGGTTCCGTACTTCAGAATGAAAAAACGGCGGAACCCTTATAGAATCACTCTTGTGTCTGTCTGTCTGTCTGTCCATCTATCGCAGTCAATTTGCTCCGAATCTAAGTTGTTTGTTTCACATATTAATTTCTACGACCCAGACGCGGACGTGTAACGTAAATAAATGAATTTTGAATATGATGGTCACTATTGGAAGGTAAATTAGAAAATTAAAACGAAAGTTTTGCTCATTGTGTGTGTCTCTAATAATTAATAATTTTAAAGCCATTTAAGAATATAGATCAAAATTTACCAGTCGCCGATTATCTCCGAAAATATTAAAATTTTGAAAAAGATGTAATAGAATTTTCGTTCCTTCAGAAAAACCCTATAAGAAGTGTATAGTCTCAAAATTAGATATAATTTTTTCAATATTGTGCGTATGAACTTACATTTTCAGTTGGAATGCATGGGGGACATGTTTATCAACCACAGTGTTAAGTTTGTCTTTGGATAAATTATTGGTACAAGACAAAATTCAACAAAAGACAATATATTTAGCATTTTCTCTCTACAATCCGGTACCATGCATACATTTTTTAGTTACACAACCTATTCATTGTACGGAACCCTCTCCACGTTAGTTCTCTTCACACTTATCCGGTTTTATTACTTTAGCATGGGGCTATTATAGACCTTATTGTTCTTGATAACTAAAGTCGTTACCGAGACAAAGTACTTTGAGACACAGACAGACAGACAGGCGGACAGCAAAGTAGCTTCACTCACACGAGCACCATACATTTAGTGACGAGGGTCGGATGATGCCGGCTACTGGGTAGTGGAATTCTTCAATAGCTACCAGTAAACCTACACAACTCATCGAGTTTGGGCTTATGTGATTGGTTTTGACGAGTCGCAGTCATATATGTATGTAACTTAATATGAATGTAACGGAATCTTGCAGTTCAACTTTCACCCATTTCTGTCTCATATCTGTCAAAATGTTAGGTATGCAGACGTATCAAGAATCAATGCAATACTACAATAATTTGAAATGACTAAGACCTGGTACTGTCACCAGGACCAAGTAATGAATTTATAGGTTTTAAGGGTAAATATTGATTAATAAATCTAAAAATAAAATTATAGTTCCAAAAAGTAATAACAACACACCTTTCATTAAATGAAAAAGCGCAATATACATTTAAATATAAAAATTGTGGGGTGCTCGATATCAAAAGTAGATAAATTATGAGAACATGAGTGGAATAGAATAGAATAGAGTCATATAAGTGAAATAGAATAGAATGGAGTCATTTATTCAGTAAATAGGTCCTAACAGACACTTTTATACGTCATATTGAAACAACGGAAAAGATTTCGCTACATGACAACCTCTGAGAAGAAATGCTATATATTAACTGTTATCTATAGATTGATAAAAGATAAATATGGCAGCTATACAATGTAAATATTACTTCAGTGGTATTTGGTTTCCAGGGAAGCCACATCTGCAGAAAAGAACTCACGCCATATGTCCCTGTCATCAACATAGTTTTTAATCCTGTAATATGCTTTTATATGAGAATCGATTGGACATGCGATATAAACTTTCCAACTGTCAGATCAGTAATTGCTTTAGGTATCTTATTAAAACCGAACGCAGTTACCTAATAATTTATTATTATAATGGATTTGGACAATATTTAGGTACTACTATTTTATGTTTATTTCTGGTATTTATGCAATGATATCGCTTTTTATATTAAACATTTGCAGGTTTTTACGGACAAACATAATATTTTCAAAAATGTAAAGGCAAGGCATTGTTAATATATTAATATCTTTAAAGAGATCTCTGAGAGATTTGCGAGGACTCATATTATATATTGCGTAGATGGCTCTCTTCTGTAATATTATTGAATCTACACCAGCTGCTGCTCCCCACAGAATAATGTCATATGGCATCAACAACATATGGAAACACGCAAAATATACGAGTCTGGCCGTAGCTACGTCAGTTAGATGCCTAATTTTCCTGATTGCAAATGTAGCAGAACTTAACCTACTTTATAGTCTTTATATCAGCCCATTGTATTTTATAATCAATGGTTATACCTATAAATACGGTTTCATTTACTATCTCGAGATTGATGCCTTCAAAACTTGAGGTACGTTTGGCAACAAAAGATTTTACATTTTGTTTTATTTGCGTTTAATGAGAGATTATTTGCAGTAAACCATTAAGACAGGAATGATAAACTTCCATTAATATATATAACTTCGTTGACTGTTCCGTTTATATAAAAAATACGCGAAGTGTCTACAGCACATAAAATTATATCACATGAAACGGGCCCAGAATTGAGCCCTGTGGCACTGCCATCTTTACTAGGGATCCTGATTATGTTATACCATTTAAACCTAATTTTAGCTAGCTTTTGGAAAGTAAGGATAATACAAGGTCGAGAGCTCGTCCACGAATTCCGTAGTGACCTAATTTACAAATCAGCGTATCGTGATCAGCGCAATCAAAAGCCTTGGAAAGATCACAGTAGAAACCAAACGCATCCTGTGAGCCATTCCAGGCGTCTAAGATATGAGTGATTAGTTTCGCACTCGCGTCCGTAGTCGATCTACTTCTCGTGAAGCCAAAATGCCGATCATGCAAATTCTCGTTTGTATTAAAATGTGTCATCATCTGATCATTCATAATTCAAAAAAAAATTATTCAATGTTGGAAGAACAGAAAGAGGTCTATAATTAAAGCGGTTAATGCTGATAATCCGATTAAAAAAATTGCATCGCATCCTTACATAGTAAGTAATTTTTTATCATCCGCAAACTAAAAATATCGACGAACCTGTGATCGTTCTTTATAAACTGTATTTGAATTTGAATAAGTATCTAATATCATATCGCCCCAACCCTATGTTACGTTAGGTATTCAGGCGAAATTTCAATTTAGATTACATCGCTGCCGCGCGCCGCCGCTCACGGAATATATTCCTATGTCATCGCTTCAACAAAAATCATACCTTGTGCACGAAAATAAAGATACCTATCAATCTGACGTTCTTGTACGTGGCAATATTGGGCGCATATTAACACTCCGCAAACATCAAGCGAAACAAAGTGTGCAGTGCGCAAGGTGACGTCAACACGTCAATACAATGACAGTCGCAATTTGTGAACACTTACCAACAGAATATTGAAATAATTTTTAATACACGACGAGCCTTTGAAGTCGTCGCATTTGCCATTAAAATTCACTTTGCCCGGAAAAAACTTCATCGTATCGCGGCGTGCCTAACGTCATGCGCGGACCTTTGTGTGCGGACGATCTAATTTTTATTTTATTTTTGTTACCTAAAAGCCAATTTCGGCTGGCTCGTATATCACTGTCTGAAACCTTAAGGCTTCGCGCAAAATTGTGCTCAATGTAACGCGAGGAAAGTCGATATCATGAAGGGCACCACTTTTTAAATAGGCCTTTGTATGCGAGTACGGAAATGATAACATTATACTTGTGTAAGTATAATTTCGTGCAATCCGCAAGGTTTCCAATGTTAATAAATCCAGCCGGGGCCGGGGCCCGGGGGCGCGTCGCAAATTGGGCTCCGACGCTCACTTCTTTTTTGCTTCCTTTGTGTCACGTGTTTCAAATAATATATTAAGAACGCGTTATTTTCCGCCTTAGACGAGGTTATTACTGTTGAGATGCATGGACTGCAGACAATTGATGAGGAAGTGCATGTCTTGCCCCAGGCTGCATTTTCAGAATTTAGTCCACAACACAATATGCAGATTGTATATTGTATTTTGAACCTAAGAATAATGATGTACCTTTGTAGGTAGGTACATACGTTAGATATTCAACCGTCTCCCGACTGATATTCAGCGAGTACTCACAAATAATAATCGCGCTAATGTTTATCGTGGGTAGGCAGGACACCGAGCTGTTTGATCCGAAGTTATAACGTCGTATATTCATGACTAGCAGTCAGGTAGTGAGCAGATAACGCGCCCTCGGCTCAAGTCCCCCCGTGTTTGTTGAGCCGACCTCGGCGACAGTAGCGGTGGTAATATCTACTTATGCTAAATATAATGTACAGGGTCGTATTTTAAACCTTATGGATGTTTCGAATGGTTCTCTAACCATGAATGTCGTAAAAGACAACTAAGGGTTATCAATAGGATGGGCAGCAGCATCCTCCCGTGTGCTTATAACAACATAATGCGATCACCAATCCGCCTGCCAAGCGTTGTGAATATCTGACTAACAGGCAAGCAAGAGGTTATGACAATATGACTGCTAATTGTAGTGATGATTTGGAAGGCCCGTGCTCAGCAGTGGACGTGTGCGGGCTGCTCTGTGTGTGTATATGGAGACTGTATATAGCTCTATGGGGACATGCCTGTAGCGTACAGGTATGGAACTGTGACAAATGAGATTACTTTTGGGTTGGAAGTCGATGCTATAAAGTATAAAGGGATACAAAGTAAACAAACTAATGTTTAACAAGTTAGAAATGCCCTTGATATTGATAATGTATTAAAATGTGTGGTGTCCGGATTAAGAATATAGCACCACTCCATCTCCTTCCACGAATGTCGTAAAAGACCTATCTTAACCAGAGGGATGGGCAGCAGCACACCTTCTATAGAACAGAATCATTCTGCGCTCACCAACCCGCCTGCCAAGCGTGGTGAGTACTGGCAAATTCCCCCAAAATAACGACACAAGGCATGCAGCCGGGTGTCTATATGGGAGACCTTTCCTCAGCAGTGGACGTCTTTTGGCTGTGCCTGTGATGATGTGATCTATGTATTAAAAGATAGGCGGTCAGTCGACCCGCATATTATTCATATACGTGTATTATTGAAGCCCTTAGTTTCCGACACTTACAAAACTTTTATTTATTTTATTGATGTCCAGAGGAAATTCGATATGAACTTCCTTTGCCCCGGGGAACAGCTAAAACCACTGGAGCGGTCATCATTGGCACCGAAGGGGGGCTCCAGGTCCTCGTAAGATCACACCAGAGCCGCCCATTAGTGCCACGCCTTAGGCACATAACGGAAGGGATGACTGTAAAGCGGTCACCCTTTCTAGTGGAGGAACGGTAAAAAGGTCACCCCTCCAGGCATTTCTCGGGGAGGATTGTAAAGGATCCCCACAACACACGGCGGCACGTGACCACGTGCGCACCGCCGTCTTCCCGGGGGTCGCTCGGTGTGAGCACGCAGATTGGAGAAATCTGCGCGCCCGCGACCATCGAGACAGTACCGACCTACTCATTCTCTGTAATATTAGTTACACAGCCGAGTTTGAACCATAATGGAGTTCTATGATTTCAGAGCAATTACAGAACATAGCTGATTCACTTCGCTCTGCTGACGTCACCGCCTGCCAACAACAACATCGAAATGCTGTTACAGTACACAAAGAGGACTTGGGTACTTCTGTTGTGTTCAGTTTTACGACTTCACTCAAAACTTCTTTGAAAAGTACAATTTCAAAATAAACTCTCTATACTGGTAATCAACATTGACTTCAAACTAGTAACGCCAATGATTTCAGGCCCGTCCCCAAACCGGCAAATTGATTTGTTTTCTCTCTGATGAATTTCACGTATCTCCCGGGATCAGAACTGAACTGTCCTGACCATTTAGGTTTCCTGGATTATGTACATGTGACGGCATGGTATTGTGATCTATGCAAAGAAAAGACCACCCCTCGCTACCAATAGCTGTCGTAAAAGACCACCCCTCTCTACCCATAGGCGTAAAGGTCCACCGATCTCTACCCATAGGTGTCGTGAAAGTGCACCTATCTCTACCCATAGGTGCCGTAATAGTCATCCTTCTTCACCCATAGGTGTCGTAAAAGAGCACTCCTCTCTACTCATAGGTGTCGTAAAAGACCACCTATCTTTAACCATAGGTTTCGTAAAAGACCACCTATCTTTAACCATAGGTGTCGTAAAAGACCACCTATCTTTAACTATAGGTTGCGTAAAAGACAACCTATCTTTAACCATAGGTGTCGTAAAAGCCGACTGAGGGTTAATGTCGGGAGGATGGGCAGCAGCATCCTCCCGGGTGCTAATATCACTGCAATCACCAGAGTCTGACAAGCGTGGTGATTATGGCAATGTTGCCCCTATGACCGCTATCTGGAGTGATCATTGGGAGACCCGTGTTCAGTTAACGGGATGATGTGATGATCACTATACTGCATACAATCCGGCAGAGATACAGCCTGCAGGGCTTTGAGTAGGCCGTTTTTATTATAAAGGGGCCTTTGAGTAGGCTTGGTTAAAATATATCGATATTTATTCATAGAATAATCGATTTTTATAGTCGATAATTTTAATCTCGATATATCGATAATCAATATATTTTTTCGAGTATCAAATTACATTTTTTTAACGCTGATCAGTAGCCATTTTGTTGCGTTACATTTATTATATTTTGGGAACACATGTAGATGTTTTGCCATATCGCTATGGGGAAAAATATCGTTACATATATATATCGATATTAATTTCATTTCCTTATCCTTTATCCTTAGCATTGACGAGGCCTCTTTATCGATATTTATCAGCTCTGCAAACAATCACCTCATACAATCCGGCAGAGGTACTGCACGCAGGTACTGCACGCAGGGCCTGCAGGCAGGGCTTTGAGTGGGCCGCTTTAGAGGTTTGACGAGTCAAATACAACAAGCGCTATAGACGGTGGCAATCATCCTCACACGTGTGCACTCCGCGCTGGCGGGCGACGTTCGTCTCACATTCAATTAACTGACGGTCGGCGAGGCGGCGGCGACGTGGCAGCGTCTAATCGCTCGAGGCCACTGCCTACCCTCTAAGTGGTTACATCTCACGTTAGCACCCTTAATGGCTTTCTATGTACGTCACCAGTTGTGTGTTGCACATCGCTACAGAACGTGTTGTTCGTGTCGCTACAATAGCCGCACTTTGCTGAGCATATTCGTTTTTGGTCTGAACTGGTATCGGCCCTTAGTATCATGTGAACTTGGAGATTCGATTGGAACTTACCTTATTATCTATAAGTCAAGGTTTCCGACGAAGGACATCATCATATAATCAGCCAAAGGTCGTCTACTGTTAGACAAAAGCCTCCCCGATAGATTTCCACAATTGTGCGTCATTTTGGTGAGAATTTTCCAGTACTCACCACGCTTGGCAGGCGAGTTTCTTCCTAATACACTTGTTCAGCATCAGGTGCATGGACTTTCTCTTGTGTTGTGACACCAGCACCAGGACTGCAAACGGCTTCAACTAAGCTAAAATGGGCATTGAAAGTCCAGTATTGGTACGAAGGACACTGTCACCTAGATCCCCTAGGTGAGAATTGAAGAGGGTGACCGCTTTACTGTCACCCTCATAGTCGTGCCACCAATAGGCGTCTCCGCAGGGTTTGCTCTCGAGATACCGGTGCCCCCCTTCGGTGCCTAAGTTGGCCGCCCAAGTGGTTTTAACTGGCAGGCCCTCGGCCTCTCGGAAGAAGAGACAAATGTAGCTCATATTTTGTACGACGTCGCTTTTGTCTTCATCGTTATCCAGAGCTTGTATCGACCCACTGCTCGGCAGCCTCCTCACCGCTGTGCCATTATTTTCTGTTTTATGCTGACCGCGTCCAGGTTCTCTTTTTTTATCCGCATGTAAATCTCTTCAACGGCTCCAACTGTGTACCAACGGCTTTGATATTTATCTATCCCATTGTCAATCGAACTAAACTGTCATCTCCTACCAAATTTTCAGGTTATGACAACCTCAAGCAAAATTTCTCTTATTCATACGTATAATGAAAACAAAGCTAGTTCTATGTTAAAGATGCCTTTTAAGCATGTACGAGTACATGTTTACCAATAGACCTATTTTATACTTCCGTGTACGTAGCTCGTAGCGAGCCTGTCGACTTGACAAATGGAGGCCCTTCCGCGTACGCGCGCAGGACTCCTCACTATCCTCGCTGGTCTAGTTCCCTGGACGTGACCGTCACACTGGCACGCGCTTTGTTTGCTTTAATTTTATTTACCGCTTATGTAAATGCATTGTCACGGAATAAGAACTCTGTCACAGGAAAACTTATTGTTCCGTAGATAATGACCTCGAACACATAGACACGTATCGTATTGAAGCTCGCGACGGACTGCTCTATGCAAACAACGTATAGTGGGCTCTATTTGTATACCAGCAATTAGATGTATTGTCGGTGTGGTGCTACGAATAGTACAAACCCATCTCATCCCGTGGGTGTCGTAAAAGGCGACTATGGGATTATCCGGAGGATGGGCAGCAGCGTCCTTCAAGTAAATTAACAACTGAACTGCGATTGCTAGGAATCGCTATTCCAAGGAATGATATAAAATGTTTTTAGTAAATACATTTGCAGCATTATAAGATTTATAAGTAATAAAGGTTATCCTTGCAAATCGTAAATCACATTTCATAAATTTTCGGCAAGCTGTGTAAGGATACATGTGGCCAAGGCCCAAAGGCCACTCTATCTACTGTAAGTAAGTAGAAGACGAATGGCAGCCGAAGCGGAAGACGAACGCTTTTTATTTAATTTTAATTTCGTTTTAGAGTTCAAGATGAAAATTTTCTCTAAACCATACATATGATATAGATACTTCTTGCATACAAAATGAATATGCTCTCCGATCCGTTCATGTCCCTGCTGCTGTGTGGCCACATTGCGAGCTGTAACAACGATCGCTCGCACACGTCGCTTCCGACGCTAATTGTTCTCCACGCACCTGTCGATGATTTATCTGAACGAGAGAAAACATAATGGCTGCCATCCCAACATACAGTTTGTGGTTGTGGCGTACACAAGGTGGATTATATTAAAAAGCTGCCTTATTGATCCTAATACACGGATTGTTAATATTATTCCCAACCAGCAAAAACGTCGTATAATTCCAGTCTTATACGACTTCATGTTATATAAAAATTATATAATGGTATTTAGCTAACTATTACGTTGTATAAACATTCATCTTACGTCATTTCAGTCGTCATTCCGTGACTGTAATGTCTTATCTTCTTATAAACGTTTTCACGACTGATTTATACGACGTCGTAGAATTGTATAAGCCATGATGTTTATTAGGCAACATATAGGTCGTATAAACGTTTCGGTTAAAATAAGGCTTCTGTAAGACAACCGTTATCGTGTACAAAGTCTTAACGTTACTTTTATATAATTAAAAAGTCGCTTAAACGTTGTGCATAACTAAAAACAGAATAAAAAATCATTTTTACTAAGGCTTGTATGCGACTAAAATAAATGAAACGAGATTTAAAAAATCATTTAAATAAGTCAGTCTCGTCCAGAAGGAAGAGACTGACTTCATTATATAATGAATCTTCTAAGCATGAGATTTTTTATACTTATTACTGGGATAAACATATTTGATTAGAGAGCCATCGACACGAAAAGAAGATTTATGGATTATAAAAGGCAGTGTTTGTTCTCTGTTTATAATAAGCAGTGGTTATTAGATCTTATTTAAGTAATGATTAAGGAACCCTAAAATCGATTGTAATGGCCGGCGGGCTGATTAGCTAAAAACAGCAACAGCATGCGCGATAGCAGCTATCGCGCAGCCAAGGATCCACCGGTGGCAAAGCGACAAAAAAATTGGTATTACGTAAGGCATCGCCCGCCAGTCGCTATTGTGGAAGATGCATAGTTACTAGCGCCAGTAGCCACCAGTGGAACTAAAAAGAATGAACGTTTTTAATTCATTGATTGTCCGATAGAGGCGCTTCACAGATCTTCGCCTGTTTAGTCGCTATCGGCAAATAGGTAATACCAAATTGACGTTTGACAGCGGCGTTGGAGCAATTTACGCCTGTTGCAAAGCGTCTGCGACTTAGGTAATCAGCCCGCGGGGCATCATAGTCTCAAGGAAAAGTTTATACGACCTTTTTGTCATATAAGTGTCTTAAATAATTTTATGTTGGGCTTCTCGCATACATTTCTGGGAAATGTGGTTGCTTAACCGGTCATTTGCTGGCGAAGCCAAAAGAGGCCTCCAGCCAGGCTTAAATTAAATATTAAAAACTAAGCAACTTTAGCTAAGGGCGCCCCCTGCGGGACACGGACCTCGGCTTAGGGCGTTGCTGGGGACAACAAGCTATTGTTTTGGGGACAGCTGGATCGGTATTATTTAAGTTGTTTTAAGGGACATTTAAAGCTACAGGCTCGGCACGGGCCGGCGCGAGCAAGAGACGGGAGGGAGAAGTGCTAACTTGAACGGGAAGGTGACGCGGCGATAGGCCTCCGCGACGTCGGTGAGGCGGGCATCCTCGGCGGCGAGGGCGGTACAACGGTCGGGTGTTTAGTGAACGAGACAACGCGAGTCTCTTCATGTGATCTAACGTGATTTCATCGTCTGGATCGACCAGAACGTGCCTCGGGCGGCGTACTCTACTGATACGGGAGGGTTCGTAGTCGGCGGCTGATACCACAAGGGGATTTGGGTGGGACAGGGCAGAATCGAGATAGCGCTTAGACGCTTGTTTCATAAATTGCCTGATGGTCGGCAAGTTAAGGTCGAAATGGAGTTGGTCGTTTCGCATGTACAGAGGCGCTCCGGTGGCCTTGCGCATGAAACGGGTTTGGAGGGTTTCGAATCTACGGAGTGGGTATGATTCAGCGTGTGCGAACACTGGGCTGGCATAGGTCATGATGGGTCGAATGCATGTGGTGTAAATTCTCACCTTATTTCTAAGGGATAATTTACTACGAGCGTTCAGAATATAGTGAAGGCGACCGAGCACTTGGAGCTTTATAATGAAAATATATTTTGAATAATTAACTAAAATTCTTGAATTACAAAGAAATAGTCGAGCGCGTTAAAAACTCGACAACAACACATATATATATATATTGTCATAAAACTAAAGTTCCCCGAAGGACAACACGCTATTTTACAACTGTCATCACACTTAAACTGCATTTAAATAATCTACAATAATAAGTGTTTATTATATTTTGTAATCATGGAAATTAACTTCATTTTGCCTTTTTCTGAGACGTTTTGACACGGTTATTTTAAGCGGTCACATACGGGTTTCATTACAACCAGTATTGGACCGAAAAGTCGGATGACTAAACGACAATATTGTCGTATAATTTGTCGTTTTATAACCGTTTATAGTTACGATTAAACGACCAATCTTAAAAGACTAACTGAAAGTGTAAAACGTCTACTTGACCAATAATTTGTTAGATGGGTGTTTACTGTAAAATAAAACACACCTATCAAGTAGAGTGCGTCCCTCATGCTAGCTTATTTGTAATCATTACTGGTTAGACTTTCTCTATAACAAAGATGTTAAATTTTGACCGAATCTACATAAAATTCATAAATGGACAAATCCACTTATCAATTCGCGTGGAAGTTGGCAAGAGCACCCGCGGCGCGCGCCCGATAGCGCAAAGTTTCAATCGAGCGAAAAAATCGGCTCGAACTTAGTATTCACTTATGAATATTTAGAGACGCACTTAACAGCGCGGGCCGGGCTGATAACAAGTTAAGGTGGGGTCTCCGCGACACGACCACAATTATAGCGTTTACTTCGTAATAAACCATTTTACTGTACAGTTTACAAATATATCTGTCAGTCTCTATGTTACGGCTGTACGCAATGCTAAGAAAATCCAAAGAGTAACTTTTATTGGTGGTAATTCTTCATGAACTTCCTTCGTCCTGGGGAAGGGCAAAGGGATATGCCGGAATCCTACCGACAAAAACCTCTGGAGCGGTCAACTTCGGCACCGAAGGGGAGCTCCAGGTCTTCGTAAGATCACACAAGAGTTACCTACTAAACTAAATACTATGTACCATTTAGTCCATAAAGACAAATAGGAATTACATCATTTGGAAGGATAAGAACCGAAAGGAGAAAAACGGCCTCAAAGTGCTCGCGAGTTTGTTCCGACTGCCAGGTCGCGCACAGCGAGCGCCATCTTTATCTTTCCGCACAATTTACGAGTGATACTAACCGGGAGAAAGTTTTAATTAAGTGCAACTGAGCGCCAAAAGTTGCGCGATAAACTTGTTCACACAATCGCTCAACTCGCGCCAATGTTGACAAAACGCAATAATGTCTCTAGTTATAATACAGCGAGAAGGAGCCCCCCGCCGGGAAGAGCCCCGCGCGGTGTGGCCCCCCGTTTGATAATACTTACTCATAATACTTATTGTTTAACTTGTGTTATTGTTTACTAAGCAGAGTTACAGACACACCGACACTTACCACAAGTGCCTCAGTTTTGCGGTCGTGAATAAGTAACTTTGGTTAAACAAGTCAAGTATCTACACACTTGGTTCAGCGAAGCCTGACTCGGGATGACTCATTGGAGATAGATATAACTAAGTTCTTATTACCATATCAACTGAACTACACTGAACTTACTGTACACACGTCGCAGTGGCGGTAACAACCAAGTAACAATAGGCTTTGTTGAAAGTACACGGGTAGGACATGAGGTACGGGTTGACACATTACAAAACTTGAATAAGTCCAGAAATAATTATATTTCGAAGGTTGTGAGATTCAGTAGCTCCTACAGCCACTATATTGATCTGGCCGCTGAAGCGGTTCTCGAGTTCAAGGTCGTGGCTTCAGTTAAGTACCAGTTCGGGCATTTTCCGGTAAAGGGCAAATGGCTCGCATTACCGGCTCTAGGTACAAGGTTTCCGGGACCGGGAGAGGACCAATCCTGCTCGTAAAAGGAGGAGACGTAGCTACCGCCCTGGCACCTAATTCCTATACGCCTTAAACCCCCTGCCATCGCTTCATGGCGAGGGGTCTCCGGGTTCGCGGGTGCACAGATTGGGGAATCTGCGTGCCCATACCGAGCGACCCACGAGCAGACGGTGGCGCGCATGTGGTCCACGCCGCCGTGTGCGTACAGCACGGCGCACACACAAGGACGCTTCGAGAGATCCTTTATAATCCCCCTCCGAGATGAACCTATAGGCGTGGCACCAGTGGGCGGCTCTAGCGTGATACGAGGACCTGGAGCCCCCTTAGGTGCCGAAGATGACCACCCCAATGGTTTTAGCCGGTAGGAGTCTGGCATACCCCTTCGCCCTTCCCCTTGGCGAAGGAAGTTTATGATGAATTTCCACTGAGATAAATAAAAAAATGTTACAAGATGTACATGGTACCCGCACGCGTGCCGCGTTATCTGCCGTGTATCAGCAGATCCCCACAAATCGTAACAGTCCTTATATATTTCTATATCAAGGTCTTAAAATTTATAAACCAATCGCTTTGGGTGAACACCGGGGTAGGTGTGGGGGGAGGGGGCGGGCGCTAGGCGGTTATTTATGACGTTGTTTCATTTTCAGCGGAAGAGCGATCGTTTTTGTTATTGTACTGCAACATGCCGCGTTTGGACGCGCAAGCTTTGTCTTATCGATGTGTTAATCTTTCATACAATCAGGAAAACATACAGCTAAATTATTATAACACTGCAGCGGCGGGGGGTGCGCAGATGGATTTATTTAAGACAAGTTCTATTGGCTTAAACATAAACGCTTTTAAAATATCCATATATGAGAAATTAAGAAACATGGGGGAAACTGTTAAATCGAAAAGTATTTACAAGCGTAACATAAAGATCAATAACTATCGTGGGTAGTTAATCAGAGCTAAATACAGGATACAATCGACGTATATACTCAATTGAATGCAAATCCGTTTGGTAACTACGCAAGTTGCGTGATTGAATCTTCACAATCTATACAAATAAATAAAATTGAAGTGTCTGTTTGTAATGTCAAAATAACAGCTTTTTACTAAAAGCATATGAAAGTATATACGGTACCTATAACAAAAAAAAACAATTTTTTGTCTGTCTGTCTGTCTGTTTGTTCCGGGTAATCTCCGAAACGGCTGGACCGATTTAGACGGGACTTTCACTGGCAGATAGGCAGGATACTTTTATTTTTGAAAAATAATGAGGGTTCCGCGCAAATTGATATCCAATATATATTGTATGTTAAGTGCCTATGTGAAACCGCGTGCTCCAGCTAGTCTAATATAAATAGGAGCACGGCAAGCAAGCTGCACAAGTAGCTAGCCCGTGTGAAGGCAGCTCGGCGAGCATCGCTATATTTCCCGCGGCACATTTGTCAGCGGCGCGGTTATTAAATCGCGGTGATTAATATCGCCACTATACATTACTGCACCTCTATCTCGACCGCTCCGTATTGATCCGCTCACTCACCGCACAAGCGGTTCTTCCTCCTCGCCTAAACTGTACTGGGATACAAATATACTGTTGGAGTTGAACTAATATAGGTTCGCCTGGACTACGTAGAGTGGTAAGTTGATATCTTTCCAGACTTGTGTGTCGTCAGAGGGTACCCATTAGAGAAGTGGGTGAAGTTGTGGAGAAGTCAGATCAGTGTTATCTATACCGGTACACGATAAGGTCTCAGGGGAAGGAGTAGCTCGTGCGAAATACATCTTCTTTAGGAAACATGGTCAGCTGTGGACTTACTACCTCAGCTTCATTACAAACTACTATTGTAAGGTTGCGTTCATCCCCAGAATTAGTTTACGTTGTAGATAAGATAAGATAAGACAAAAAGATTTTTATTCATTTAAACCATTAATAGCACTTATGAATCGTCAAGACTTTAGTTGCCACATTCCAAGATGTAGATTTCCTATGGAGAAGAACGGGCAAGAAACTCCATGGTTACTCTTTTAAAATCATGTTACAATATTTATGTGTACAATGTTCTCGAAAATTCAGGTTATATAAAGCCAATGTTCCTACATTAAACATAGTAAAGTCTAAACCTCTTAAAAGTGTCAATATCAAATCATAAACCAGTTGAATATAAAAAAATTATACAATAATAAATTCAGGTGTAAATAATTAATAATAAATGTAACGTTGATTACGAAGCTCTCCAATTTCCTGAACCACATGGAATAGTATAGACATGACGTCTACGCAGTCGTCACTCACTCCCATTGAAAACGGTTGTGTCGCGCCCCGCTAGCACGAGCTCCCTTTCACACATAACACATGATTATATCAGAAGGAATCCATACAATGGTCGACAAAATCTGAGATTATTTAGGATGTATTATCTAGGACCGTACGGGGCTTTGAGGTCGCTGGTTTATCAACTGGCCGGTGTTGAGGGAGAAATTCCACCCCCGGAGGCACCCCCAGTGCATTGTTGAATGACGTTCTATCTAATAAATCCTAAATTTTTATCCGCTGTCTCTACATGAATGTCAATTTAAAGTAAAGAACTGGCATTTAACACTTCATTACGAGGAAATAGAGAAAATTATAAATTAATTTTACATAAATAAACTTAATCATAGGATAATGTATTCCTTCACATGTAAACTCTCTCTCTCTCACACTCGCACACACACTCTGTCACACACGCGCACTCACACTCTATCACACACACATAGACACACACACACAGCATGCTTTAATTAATTAAATTTTGTTTTTATTCACTAATTTCTATGTTGACATTATAATTTAAGCCAAACACTGGAAGGGGGCGGTGACTCCTGAAACACAGGTTTACCTAGTTTGGGAGTCAGAGGTTTCATAAGTTTTGTAACGTATTATGTCAATAAAGAATTATATTATATTATTACGTTTGTGTTCAATGTGATTGTGACCAATGACATTCTACAAATAGACGCGCCATACACAAACATTATTGCACTACAGAACGCCATTAGGCCGCGTAATAAAAAATAAAACAAAATACTATTTTTATTTACAATATCGATTTACGTTACGTACATACGTACATTCATGAAATAAAACGTCTTTTTCTCTATTGTGAGAGTATACTTAGCAGTATACTTCGTGCATTTTCTATAAAAACAGCTTTGGCATGGCTTTATTTTTTCGCAAGATTTTACTGAATTACACTTATGATTGACGTCGAGCCGCGATACTGTTCGGTGCGTGACTAGCGGCTGAAATTAATAATCGTTCTAATCCAAAATCTTTGGATTCGGATCATGGATTCGTCTGTTTTGTGTTAAATTTGATCGATCGACAATAACAAAAAAAAATCAAAATCTTAAATCTGAAGGTTTCAGATTATATTGATGACTAGCTGGGATCCGCGGTTTCACCCGCGTTTAATTTAAAAGAAACATAGAGTACTTTGATAGAGACACTTGACATATAATCTATATATTGGATTTTAAGGTTTTTATTTTTATTGTGCCGAAAACTAATTATTTTTCTAAAATAAAAGTAACCTAAGTTATTCCTTATAACATCGGCTATCTGCCAATGAAAGTCCCGTCAAAATCGGTCCAGCTGTTTCGGAGATTACCCGGAACAAACAGACAGACAGACAAAAAAATATGTTTTTTTGTTATGGGTGCCGTATATACGTTCATATGCGTTTAGTAAAAAGCCGTTATTTTGCAATTACAAACAGACACTTAAATTTTATTTATTTGTATAGAGTATAGATTAATTTCGGCCGTAAATGAACTCTGGGCAATTACCTTGCTTTCATGTGACCATCGTAGAGCGCGGACAACGCATCTACACTTATAAAAACATCTTAGTATATGCTAAAGGTGACCACCGTGTCGTGATAGTTGGTAGGAGTCTGATATAACCAGAGGGTTACTAGATGGTACCGTACCGCCTACAGAGGACAGGGGTTCCGCTGTTCTTTGTTACACATCTAATAGCGAATGAGTATTTAGGTGTGATTACAACAGAGTAAGTCTTCTGTGCTATTTTATTTAGTGGTACAAGGCGCGCGGCTACATGCCAGCGGCCTGCGGCCCCCACGCTCGCAGGCCCCGGGACCACGTCACAAGTGGCGACAAAGTGTTCATGAACATATTGTTCGTATATCCAGTTCAAATATAAATCACTTAGGTGATTGGTAGTTGTACAAACCTGGTAAAACTATAGAACCAGGTCTCCTCTCCCGAAGGTCCCTGATTATTAATACTATATTTTTTTAAAAGCCTCACTAATACATGTCATCGGTACATTCCTCAAATTGTACAAAATAAACGGCATAACTTACTCTAGTAATAAAACACTTTTAAACGGATTATATCGCGTATATTATAGATTTTTGTTTTTCCTGACGTTTCGAACACTTTGCAGGGTGTCATCCTGCGACCACGAACCCATTTAAAAGTGTCCATTTAAAAGTGTTTTATTATGAGTAATAATCGCAAAAACCTAAGACATTACTAGCTTATTCTAGGTTAACAACGGCAACGCTTTATTACCTATGTAATTCCTTTCCTTTAAAGGTTTCTTTCCTAAAAGGATAAGAACCCGTGTAATAAAAATATGCGGCACGTGTCACATTACACAACACCAATATGTAATACGATACAGCGGAATGTAA
This sequence comes from Diloba caeruleocephala, assembly GCA_947459985.1. Taxonomy (NCBI): domain Eukaryota; kingdom Metazoa; phylum Arthropoda; class Insecta; order Lepidoptera; family Noctuidae; genus Diloba; species Diloba caeruleocephala. Next base: position 229,625 of record OX381620.1, on the reverse strand, counting down.
TCAGGGACTTCTGCGAAGCCACCGCGGCCCCTGTACCGGTGCCGTTTCGCTACCATTCCACTGCCTTAGCGGTGCCGTTCCGCTGCCGTACCGATGCCGTTCCAGTGCCGTTCCGCTACCGTACCGGTGCCGTTCCGCTGCCGTACCGGTGCCGTTCCGCAACCACACTGGCGCGATGCGGTGCCCGCCCAGTACCACAGTCGTACCCCTCTCCGGTGCCGTTGACAACCTAATCAAATTACTTACAAAAGGGTAGCCACACCTACTCCCACTCTTGTGTACCGAGACAGGACAAGTAACAAGGTAAGACACCGATGTGGACATTGTTTGAGGTGCAACACCATTTGCCACATGCAGTTCGTGGTCTGTAACGCACGACTGAGGTGTACAAGCTTTGAATTATAATTTTGTTTAGTTCGGCATCTATTTGTGCGCAAGGTGTTGTCCAGGTTTGTTAGGAGTGAACTTTCTGTAGCGTTCTAGTCTGTGGTCGTGCGGTGACAGCCGGTGGCGCGGCAAATAGCTTCCTGATAATGTGATAACGTCCACTAACGTATGTATGTTTATGTGAGTTGCGACGTCCTAAAGATTGTTCGCATTGATTCCTAGTCACGATTGTGTACTTTATAGTTATTCAACATTTTTTTACATACTTTAATCTTGTTTACTTGTGGAATGGCAATTCTTTGTTCTGATTATGTTAAGGTCCGTTCAACATCCTAGGTATTATGACGATTCTACTACGTCAGCTAAGTGGTATGCCTTTTATGGCATTTTATTGACGTATTAGTTAAAGTTACGAACGTTATCTAGCAGACTTCATCATGTCAACAATAAAATTATTAGAAGTTCACCTGCACTACCTCCCGCTACTGTGAACCGTAAAGATATGGCAATCAGGGTGTATTTTAGCGTATGCGGTTGCAGATGCTGGTATTGGTTGCCTGTTGCCAGTTCAGGCACTGCGGGTCGGTGCAGCCAGCGTGGAGTCACGCCACCTGCTGGAACACATTGTACCAACAAACAGGAACGAGGCACCGAAGGTCCACTCCTGAACTGCAGATGCGACCGTTAGTACAATGGCCGACACGGTTCTTAAGCGCACAGTGGAAGAGTGGCGATCGGTTTTCACAGCGGGATATGGCCAATCAATTAATTTTGTGTCGTCAGTTTTGGGGGGTAATTTCCAATACTCACCACGCTTGGCAGGCGGGTTGGTGAGCGCTGTGTGTTGTGCTGGTTACTGTTCCACAGAAGGGACGCTGCTGCTCATCCCTCGGGCTTAGAGCCCCTTAGTCACCTTTTATGACATCCACGGGATGAGATGGAGTGGTGCTTTATTCTTAATCCAAGGGACTCTAAACCAGAGGGCTGGGCAGCAGCGTCCCTTCTGTTGAACAGTAGCCATTCTGCGCTCACCAACCCGCCTGCCAAGCGAGGTGAGTATGGCAATTCCCCCCAAAATGACGACACAATTGTGGAAATCTATGGGGGAGGTCTTTGTTCAGCAGTGGACGTTGCCTGGCCGATATGATGATTTCATTCCAAGACAATCCACCTCCACGCGAAACTTCATAGAACCCGTTCAGCCTTTTGAGCGTTTCGGAGCCTCAAACATACATCACACACACCACAGTTATAAAAACATCTTAGCATTTATAACAGTAGTATAAATATATTTTTCATTACTACCCTCCGTCAACAGTGTTTCTCATTTATAACTCAATGATGTTTCTTTTGAAAATGAGTTGGAATTATTGCGAATTGTACGGAATAGGCCTTCCGTTTCTATTCTTTGTTTTATTTACGTAGTACAGCGGTAGCATTTAATATGATGACGTCAGTTGAGTGCTGTCGTGACACGTGTAATTGTTTTCTTAGTTATGTATACTTTTTTTATAACTAGGTGGCTTTTTTATAATGTTCCGTTCCCGCCAAAGAATAGAACACCTCTCTCCAGCCGTGGGTATCCTCCCGTGACCTAATGACTACATACTACGATCACCAATGCGCCTGCCAAGTGGTGATTACAACAATATCCTTATGACCGTTCATTGTCCTTTGGAGGCCCATGTTCAGCAGTTGACGATGGCTTGATGTCTGTCTGTATGTCGCAGATAATGGTGCTAGGTAAGGTATATTCCGCCTCAAGTAATCTTACGAGGACCTGGAACCTCCCTTTGGTGTCGAAGATGACCGCTTCAGTGGTTTTAGCCGGTATACCTCTTCGCCCTTACCGCTCGGTAAGGAAGTTCATGTAGAATTTCCACTGGGGGACTAGTGTAGATGTAGTGTAGTGTAGACTTGATGTAATTTAGACTGTTTTCTCCTACATTGTCTTTACATAACCTTCATTTCGAGAACAATGTTGTCAAAAATATAACAATAACTATGAAGTTTCTTACCCGTTATTCTCCATAGGAAATCTCTCATCGTGGACCGCGGGACTAAACCCTGACTATTCATAAGTCCCTGTAAATGATTTTACATCAATAAAACGATTTTATCTTCTTAACAGAGGATGAATACGAGCAATGAGCGATGATGATGATAATGTGTGCCGCACAGGGGACATCTGCGTGCTGTCATGTCAGATTCACTTTATTACGAAGCAGTTAATTACCTACACGAGGCAATTAATCATGACCTGACGAGCTGCGAGCGCGGGGCGGGGCGCTGTTACATACAACACCTAACGTTAGTGAGAGCGCGATGATATAAAACATTACCAATTACAATATTCCTGTCCGGCTGCGCTGTTCTGGCCGCACTTCGACCTGCAGGCTACCGACTGCTTAAACATATTGGTCACGCGTTCACTGGCGGGCGTGCAGCGGGGCGGATCGTCCGCTGGATATAAACTAGCGGTTTTATTGACAAGTTCCACAACAATATTCGTTCGTAGCTATGGCAGTGGTCAGCGACGTTATGCGGACAATTAAGAAACTATCAAATCGGATCCTAAATGTCTAGAAAAATTAATAATGTCGGGACTTAGCATTGTTGTCTAAAAAAATTAATAATATGATTCTATATTAATAATATGACATTGCACTCTTTACTTTTAACCGACTTCAAAAAGGAGGAGGTTCTCAATTCGATGCGTGTTTTTTTTTATGTATGTACACCGATTTGAGCATTGCGTTTTTTAACTGATGTAGAATTCTTTCGCATTGGTTTCATATAAATTAAACTACATTTGATAGAGTAGTTTTTAGCCAGCTTCAATAAACAGGTTAATTTGATTGCGCTTATCTAGATGATGTCTTAATAGTTTCGATTCCTCTTAGATCAGAGAACCGATTTGAGTCATTCTTATTTTTAGTGTTAAATACTGTTCTTACATTTATTTGCACTAAAAAGAACCAAATAAAACTTTACAACAAAAAAAATACCGATTTCAAAAGCCGTACACGATACAAAAATATTAAAACCACTAAAACGGAAAAAAACTTTACTTATGAAGTCGGGCGGGGCCAGCTATAAAATATAACTTCTCGTTGGTCTGCATGAAACATTCTTCACGACATCATAGCATCATTATGCTCATGTCAGCCAAAATACGTCCACGGCTGAACAAAGGCCTCCTCCATAAACGACCGGTTATATGCCGTGGGTCGTCATGTTGGAGGGTATTTACCAGCACGTTGCGCTTGGCAGGCGGGTTGGTGAGCGCAGCAGCTGCTGTCCGTCCCCTGGCTTAAAGTCCCTTAGTCGCCTTTTACGAGATCCACGGGAAGAGATTGAGTTGGACTATATTCTCAATTCGGACACCTCGTGGAGTACATCACAGAATATATTTCTGTGGTGTAAATTATGTGTCGACGATTGGAAAACGTAATTAATATAAAATTAAGGTGAGCGGTGAACTGAACTACCGAGGAGTGGAGAGGAGAGACCAATTTTATTACAATTAAAGGTTAATTAAGGTTGCAATAAGTTGAGGTAACTTTCCGTGAGGTCAATAATTAAACAACAACACGAAACAGCAATGTTAGCACAGTTCGTGCAGTGGGCTTTGTGCGGTACACGCCGCAGCTGCAGGTTCGATTCCCGCTATTGTATGGCCGCCAATAGGTTGTTCTGGATCTGGATTTCTGTAAACAGTACCCACAACACAATAGAATTCCTAAATTTAACTTTTAAAAAGAAAATGACATTGTCTTCCTTCTCTTTTCGTGTGGCTAGTGGTCAACCTTCTGGCACACTTGTTTAAGCCGTCTAAAGTCCTCCGACGTGGCTTAACGACTGCCGTCTAATAACAACAACCGGGACCGATGGTTCTACGTGTCCTTCGACCACGAAGACGCTCAGTCAAAATACCACTCAGCCATCCACAGACTCACCGCGCTTTACCTTGCTTACCCTCACTGATCTTGTACCGATCAGTCTATGATAGCCTTTTAATAGATCGGGAGAAGCCGATCCTCCGAAGGAGGAGACGGCGCCGGGGTAACAACCGCCCTGGCGCTTAACTCCCATACACCTGAAGCGCCCTGCCGTTTCTACCTATAATGTGGGGGACCTCTGGATTCGCGGGTACGTATACTGGGGAATCTGCAATCCAAGGGGGGGGGGGGGTCACCCTCTCCGATATGTGCCTATAGGCGTGGCACCAGTGGGCGGCTCTAGTGTGATCATACGAGGACCTGGAGCCTCCATTAGGTGCCGAAGATGACCGCTCGATAACTGATGACCCTTCGCCCTTCAATAATGAAAAAGTTGCAACCAAATACTATATTGGCTAGTTATTCAAATTGACTGTGGGAGACTGGTGCCTAAGCTAGGCTGAAGCCTGTGTTTCAGGTCACCAGGCCTCCACCCCTGAAGTCCAGTTTTGCTCTTTTACAAACTATGCCAACGACGACAACTTTGTGTGTCTGTCAAGTTGTTTCCTCTCGTTAACGTTCTCTTGATGAATACTTTGATATAACTTTATCAGGCACAGCTACTGATTGATTTTGTCCTTTATAACCCAGTCGTCATCTTGCATATGACTTTGATACACTGCCGATTCGACGATTTATCAAAATGCATTTCCAATTTTTCATATCTTTGACACATGACGATGACAAAGAAGAAAGAGAGGGTGGAAGGAAAGGGAAGATATATGGTCCTGGTGTCTATCTCCATATTGAAATGTTCTGCCGCATCTGATTCCATTGTATGCCGCATCAACTTAGATTGGAAAGGCGAGGATGGGTCGGTCGGCTGTCGCACCATCTGACGGTCGTCTTCATCTCGTCGTGCTGGTGACGTTGATTTTTAAGAAAGCAGGATGCTTCTATCAAATAGATATATTTGAACGAAAGCTGGATGCTTTTCCCACGTATAATACTATAAACAAAATAAAAAAAACTGATCTTTCCCAGACGTCCTCTCAGCTTCCGTCTTCCTCATAGATATCCTTACGTCCCCCGGCTTCCGGGGAGTTCTTTCACGTCAGTTCAAGTTGTTTACGCTCGTCATTGTTGGCTGTGTGCGCGGTCCCCAGCAGCGCAGTGCGACAGAGGGCGGTGTTTGGCGTCGGCGCTCCCCGGTCGGTGCTCGGCCGCGCGGACATCCGAGACTTTTGATGTCGTCTCGCCCCGATTCGCGCCCCCGCAGCTTTTAAGAGAGAATTAAACCTTGCAAAGTTCGTCTTTTATGCTGCTTACCTATTTGTATGTCTATCTGTTTATTCGTCTATGACTTCAGAGGGGGGTGTATCTGTAAGTTATAGCTACAAGCGATTTAGAAGGGTGCGTCAGTACCAGTTTTTCAATATTTATCAAATCCATACATAGAAATAAAATTTAAATATCTGTTTGTAATGTCAAAATAATAGTTTTTTACTGAATGCATATGAAAGTTTATACGGTAGGTATTAAGAAGAACCAATTTTAATATTGTCTGTCTGTCTGTTTGTTCCAGCTAATCTCCAAAATAGCTGGACTAGTCAAGGCTAAATTTATTTTTGAAAAGGAATTTGAGTTCCGCACATCAAAATGAAAACCCATGTCCATGAAATCCAATTCAATATATATATACTAACTATGCTAATAAATAATTTATACTGATATTATAAAGAGGTTTTATTTGTTTGTAGTAAATCTAAAATTTATTTTACTAATATAAATCTACACTGTCTTTGAGTAACATAGGCTATATTTGTTTACAAAAATCAACGCGCGGGTGAAACCGCGGGCAACAGCTGGTTCGAAATAAAAGTTAAAGTCATGAAATAAAATAATTCAAAGTATCCTTCTATAACAAATCGCTTACTAACTTAAAACATTGGTATCTGGCACAGAATACACCACCTCTGTTCCCCCATGGGTGTCGTATCAGGCGACTAAGAGATGATATCAAGGGGCAGCAGCACGCTCCCGTGTACTAATAACAATACTAAACGATCACCAATCCGCCTGCCAAGCTGTGGTGATTGGGGTCAGCTTCGACCGACAGCTGCCTGTGCAAGCTGGAGCCTCCATTATACACTGAATGAAAACGTCAGATACGCACATGCATCCATCTTAGTCAATGAAGGCATCGTGTGCATGTGGAGAGCATCCGATTTCACAATATCATTTCGGCCGAATGAAGTCCACTGCTGGACACAGGCCTCCCCCAAAGATCACCACAACGACCGATATGGGTGTGTTGTGGGCTCATTGGGGGGTTTTGCCATAATCGCCACGCTTGGCAGACGGGTTGGCGATCGCAGTTGAGTAGTTAATGTACTCGAAGGACGCTGCTGCCCATCCTCCGGCTAATCCCTTAGTCGACTTTTACGACACCCACGGGAGGAGATGGGGTGGTAGTATTCTGAGCCGGCACCACACGGCACAACACACATTCACACACACATTTCACAATATAACTTTAACAAAACCTGCACTCGGAACAATTCAACGACTGAAATGTACTCGGATCACAGAGCACGATATCTATAGCGCGGATCATTTACTGGAACCAACATGCTCAGTATCCATTCCAGTCAACGAAAATATAGTAAAACGACCGCACGGTTGGTGCAGTGGCTGATACAGTCGGCTGCTGCGCTCCGGGTCGTGGGTTCGATTCCCGCACGGAACAAATATTTGTATGATCTGCAGGTAGTTGTTCCGGGTCTGGGTGTATTGTATGTGAAATTCATGTCTGTAAACGCACCCACGACACACGAGAAATCCTAGTGTGGGGCAACGTTTTTAAAAAAAAAAAAAAAAAAACTTCCAATTTTCAATAGAATTTTAGTTACTTTACTTTCTTCACATTCACATCATAACATTAGCCGAAGGACGGTCCACAGCTGAACAAAGGGCCTGCCCCGTAGATTTCCACAAATACCGCTGCATGCCGCCCGCACCCAGCTCAATACGAGCGGCATGCAGCGTTCGTTGTAGACTCCCAGCGACCTTCACCAGGCCGCCTGTCCATGTCGTCGGAGGCTGTCCGACGGTGCTTTTTCCGGTGCGTGGGCTCCACTCCACTCAAGTTTATGCCCTAAACGGTCAGTTCTACGAGCTAGGAACTTCAAGTTTTATTTTAATTGCCATTCCCGTCACTTGACCTGCTGAATATCCCTGACATGAAGAGTGTACGAAATAAACTAAGAATTGTAAAGTGACACACACAATATCTGTTATCATATCGGTCATTTATACGTCCACTCCTGAACAAAGGCCTCCCCCATAGATTTCCACAACTGTATCATCATTTTGAGGGAATTTGCCAACAGTCACCACGCTTGGCAGGCGGGTTGGTGAGCGCAGTATGGCTACCGTTTCACAGAAGGGACGCTGCTGCCCGTGAATCCCTCTGGTTTAGATTCCCTTAGTCGCCTTTTACGACATCCACGGGAGGCGATGGAGTGGTGCTGTACTCTTAATCCGGACAACACACGGAAACGTGTTAAGTCCACGATTATTTTGTTATTTTGGCTCTTGTGTATAGAGAGTTCATACCTTTATCTTACAAGAATACTAGGTGATGTCACGCCACGAAAACGCCGCGCCTACGGGCTAGGTACATAAGCAGGTACATAACTGTTGATATGCCGCGGAACTTGTTCACGTTACGTACAGGTGGTAGCGGCACTGACAAAAACCTTCTCTTATTACCATTTAAACGGAGCTGAGCGAGCAATGTTCATGTACATTGTCAGATATTGCAATTGCAATATTAGCGACGTGTTTTAAAGCAGGACGTTATTAAAATAGTAGTTTTCACGTCACGTATTGTAATAATATAACCTCAGCTAGCTAAATGAACCACGAGAGCTGCCAATAAAAAATAAATATGACACTTTGCCCCACATTTCTCCTGTGTCGTAGGTGCGTTTACAGACATAAATTCCACACACAATACACCCAGACCCGGAACAACTACCTGCAGAGCATACAAATATTTGTTCCGTGCGGGAATCGAACCCGCGACCCAAAACGCAGCAGTCGACTGCATCATTCACTGCGCCAACCGTGCCGTCGTTGATCAAATAATCAGTTAGATTTCAATAAGAAGTCGGTTAAAATACAGTATAACTTTTTTTATAGTAGCCAGTGTAGGGTGTCGAAACGAGCAAGTAATTCGCCAGTTGGCAAGCGTCTTTTTTTTTATTGGTGCCCAGTGGAAACTCTTCATGTACTTCCTTCGCCCCGGGGAAGGGCGAAGGGGTATGCCGGACTCCTACCGGCTAAAACCACTGGAACGGTCATCTTCGGCACCGAAGGGGGGCTCCAGGTCCTCGTATGATCACACTAGAGGCGTCCACTGGTGCCACGCCTATAGGCACATCTCGGAGAGGGTGACTGTAAAGCGGTCAACGGGGTAAAGAATCCCCCAAAGCGTCCCACGGCAGCGCGTGACCACATGCGTGCGACCGTCTTCTCGTGAGTCGCTTGGTGTGGGCACGCAGATTCCCAAATCTACGTACCCGCGAACCCAGAGGCTCCCCGCCTTATAGCAACGGCAGGGGGTTTCAGGCGTGTTGGACTTGGGAGCCGGGACGGTTGTTACGGACCAGCGCCATCTCCTCCTTCTTCGAGCGGGATCGACCCTCTCCCGATCCCGCTCTGCGGTCTCCTTCTGGAGCATGACGCTCTCACAGAAGGAGCTGTACTGCATTCCAGTGTTCGTGCTCTGCCAACATAGCCGATAACACTACTGCTGGCAGAGAGAGATCTTGCCCGATCCTATCGACCAGGATCAGCCGCTCACCGCACGCAGGGCACGCCTGGAGCATGTGCTGTGCGGTATCCTGGTCGCTATCACAATGGTGGCACTGTGCCGTGGCCTCGCGTCCTATCCTGTGAAGGTACCGAAACAGCCGTGCCCGGTGAGCACCTGCGTCAGGTGATAGGCGACGCGCTCGCTCCTTCTGAGCCAGGCTCCAAAGAGCGGCAGGACCAATACCTGCCTACCGGAATTTAGCAATATGAGACCTACCACCAGTAAAAGTAACAGTATTTGACCAGCAAGTCACTAAGAATGTTTTTAAAAGGTCTGTTTTCATCTTTCTCATTATAATCTTTTACCATAATAATGTGTACAATTCAACATTGTAATCTCAACTATTTTAAAACAGTACCTATGGAGTTTCTGGCCGGCTCTTCTCCACAGACCAACTAATTAAAACAGTGCAACATAACATTCTGACCTTTAAAACTGCCAGTAATTGGTTCATTCTATTGACTATTATTTCTAGTATATACAGTCTTCGGATACTAACATAGTTCCGTGTGGTTCCCGGCAAAGAATAGACTAACCCACTCCACCTATGGGTGTCGTAAAAGGCGACTAAGAGTTATTAAGAGGATGGGCAGCAGCATCCTCCCGTGTACCAATAACAACAAACTGCGAATACCAATCCGCCTGCCAAGCGTGGTGATTATGCCAATATATGACCGCTCATCATAGTGAGCATTGCCATTTGGATCAGTAGACGTTCACGGGCTAATGTGTGATACTAACTTAGCACTCCTGTACGATACCGCCACGCGACCTGTGACCCAGAGTTACAATGAATTATGTTGTTACAAAACTCGACGACAACGTGAGCGAGAAGGTGGGTTGTGACCATTTACACGAGCTCTACCTGCCTGACACGGACAGCATGTCCAATGACATCAGCCAGCCCTAATGGAAGCTGTTAAGTTTTTGCGACCGTTGGTAATTGTTGGTCGAGGAAATGAATCGATTACAGCACAAAAACGTAATTGCACTGTTAAAAATTAAACATTAATGCACTTTAATGAAACTGGGTGACCTTCGGAGTGTCGCTGCGGCTCGGTGAGTCACCCGCTCTTGTGGCCGGTAACATGAGCACGGCTCGTAACAGCAACCGGTGCTATAATGTCACTCCTGCGTGTTGAGCTTTGTTCATATGTTTGACCAGCCCGGTGATGGAGACACGACATCTTGCCCACGCGACACAACGTTATTAAGTTTTATATGTTTTCTCCTCCAAAATACATTAACAAGTGACATTTCAGCGTAAGATAAAATATAATTAACAAATATAGATAATATTCGGTCATTATAGCGAAGATTGGGGACACTTGATCCCCCCTTCTTTTGTTTTAATGCTCATAAAAACTTTTAAATGTGTTTGTATTAAAAGACTTGAAATTTCGTTGGAAGTAGTTGTTTTATTAACTTTTGATAGTACTCATTTTCCTCTATGAATATGTACCAAGTGTAGGGGACAACCAGCTACAGGGTAAAAAATATTATTTAAAAAAAACTTATTTAGACCTGGTTGTTCTTTGCATTTAGATGAAATCTTTTTACATCGATAATTACTAGTGTGGAAGACTTCAACCACCTCCAACAACTTCACTAACAATCCAATGCTTTAAGATGTTTGAAAACATCGTGTACCTAGTCCCGTAAGGATCAAGTGTCCTCAGTCTCCCCTACCGTCGAAAGTACACATATTAGACGGAGGTGCGCGTTTTGTCGATTGAGTGATGGAGATGTGGCGCTCATACGCGTTAATTATATGCTCTATTAGATTCACTTGGAGAACAAACTTTGGCGATGGACTCGGTCCACTAGTAATATGAGACCGTGACCTGGGGTGCAATTCTCTAAGCTCAAACATACATACATCCCTGAATACAGAATTTAAATAACGCCGATAAACCAATTTGATATTTGTTAAGACTGGTCCTCATGGCTCACCGTCTGCAACGTGTCCTTGAATAGCTTCAATCATGTCCTATCGATTACAAAATTGGATTTACACCGTTTCTTCAATTCGTTATTCAAGGATGTATGGATGTTTGAGCTTAGAGAATTGCACCCCTGTTCCGTCATGCATAGATGTATTGACGTCAACATATATTGAAGTTGGTTTTCTTCGTTAGTAACAAGACAAGTTACGACAAGCTCATCGGTGCGCGTCGGTCACTCAGCATGACAGACATGCGCATGACTCACTGCACTTGCTACCGATATCTTGAAGCAATGATCTCCGCGCGTTGTAAGTTCGACAAGCGCTGAATCGTGGCGGCTTGGCTGACAGCAATCGATTTAAAGTACATTCGTACATGACATTGAAATTTTGAATGTAACAGTGGCTGCGACTGGCTAGGTTCTACGAAATTATTATTTCTTTTAATAGAACGGGGCACATCCGAAAGAGCGTGTTTTTTTTTTAAATTACGGTTCGGCATCACGCGATTGGTACCTCTGGTATGGCAAGCGTTCACAGGTTACGGTATCCGCTTACCACCAGGCGGGCCGTATGCTTGTTTGCCACCTTAGTGGTATAAGAAATACACTATACTACCTTTTTTTTTATTGGTGTCCAGTGGAAATTCTACATGGAACTTCCTTCGCCCCAGGGAAGGGCGAAGGGGAATGCCGGACTCCTACCGGCTAAAACCTCTGGAGCGGTCATCTTCGGCACCGAAGGGGGGCTCCAGGTCCTCGTAAGATCACACTAGAGCCGCCCATTGGTGCCACGCCTTCAGGCACATCACGGAGACGATGACTGTAAAGCGGTCACCCCCTCTAGCGGAGGGAAGGCGACTGTAAAAAGGTCGCCCCCCCAGGCACTTCTCGGAGAGGATTGTAAAGGATCCCCCCAAGCCTCGCTTTGCGCTGTGCTGCGCACACGGCGGCACGTACACTATACTACCTGCCTTAACATGTGTCCGTGTGGTTACCACTATAAAATACTTAACTTCCTTCCTGAGTACCTGAGAGTAGTCGAAGCAGTGTCCTCCGTGTGGTAGTAATAACATACTCAGTCACCAATACTGACGAGTGTGACGGCAATATAAGTAAAGTAGTCGTAAATTTTGTTATCAGTCTTTCTTTTCATACACTTTAATCCCCGGTCCTGCATGGCACCGTATCCTCGAACTTATCCATTCAGGTTCGCTTCACAAATCTCCCTCATCAATCAGCGTACTGACACAGCAGTCATGCAGCGGCTGCATCACGGCGCGTACGCTCACGAACAAGATCACTCGTATCAGTACATTTCATCTTGGATCTTATCTCTAGTGAAGGTACTCTTACACATATAAACACCATTATGTACTGTCTACGTATGGGTACATCGTGATGTGTTCTTGTACATTGTGTACTGAATGTCCGACAGCCGTTGATGTCTTTTTCGTTTATTACCACCGCGTTGCACACGAACTAAGTGTTTTGAATATTATATCGACAAGTCTGTATATTGTGCAAATTTATTTGTATTATACATTATTCTACATCTTTATTCCTCAAAAATTTAATCCCCTTTAAAGCTACACGATGACTTTGTACAGTCCGCCGTGACAGCTCGACTGAAAACTGCCCCGGGTCGTTCTAAAGGTCTGCTCAGACGTTGCCCTACATTCCTGAAACCTGAAACTTTTGAGTTAGTTTCGAGTTTTAGTAGGTAGAGTTAGTAGTAGGATAGGAAAAACCTTTGCCATCATGATGTATATCTAAACAACATACTTCAAACAGTGTTCTCTTAGTATTATTTACCGAAATAATAATCTATAGTCAATATACCATTTTAACAATCAAAAGTAGGTAGGTACTTATTCGGTGTATATTTATTTATTGTACCTCCAACAAAGGATATACACAAGACGTCACATATAACGACTACAAAGTTTTAGACACGTGTTCTCCCTCAATAATTAGAGGAGGCTACAGCATGCACCGTGATCATTATAAACGATATACGAAATATAAAATATTACGCCTAACGAGTATGACACTGAATGTTAAATTAAAATTAAAACAGAATCATATATATTACACATTAAGATGAAACACTTTTAAACGGATTCTATCGCGTATATTTTAGATTTTTGTTTTTCCTGACGTTTCGAACCGTTTGCAGCGTTCGTGATCGCAGGATCTGTGGTTACAGATTTAAATAAAGTTATTTTATCTACCGTACAATATTAATCAAAATTTATTTCTATCCACACAGTAATCACTCTCAGTGTCTTGATGTTTTTAGTATGGTTGTTGTTTGGAACTTTATTATTTTAATAACAGGATTCCAAACTGGTTGCATTTGCCAACCATCTTCTCTATTAAAATTAGGATGTTTTTTTATTTTAATAGCCTCACGAAACGTTCTCGGCACATATCGGTTCTCTATCGCGAGGACTTGAGTAGCTAACTAACTAACTTGCTAAGTTTATCGAAACGATTAAAATGGTTGGGTTTGTCTAACTGAGGCATGTTCGCACACTACAGATGTTGTGGAGCGTCTATGCTTGATTAATAAAAATAAAATCTCCCTTAATTTATAGTAAAACAGTAGGTCGTCGATCAACCGTGGTGGGTTTCGGGCGGCTTCTGCGACGGAGATGTGGAGCTTTCAAATTGTTATTTTGAAGAACTTGCTCAACATGGTTAAGATCCCCTGCCAGGTGGTCGCAGATGCCGTGTGCTCTCTGTAACAAAGATTTGGCCACGGTAGCTAACTGACAAGGATGGTAGATGGGAAGTATGTTAAGAAAGGCCAAGGATTTGAAGTAGCCGGAAGATGGGCAGCAGCGTCCTTCGAGTACATTAACAACTCAACTGCGATCGCCAACCCGTCTGCAAAGCGTGGCGATTATGGCAACACCTCCCAATGAGCACACGACACACCCATATCGGTTGTTCTGGTGATTTTTGGGGGAGGCCTCTGTCCAGCAGTGGACTTCATTCGGCCGAAATGATGAAGGATTTGTTATCCTCCAATTCCATAGTAAATTGAATATTACTGTGTATTGAATTTAGTCGTTTTAAAAATGAAGAGAGCAAGATGGTAAAACAGAATGTAAAATTCTAATAAGATCAAATCAAGAGTAAAAGTGAAATTCAGTGTTAAAATGAAATTCAGGGTTTTGCTTGTAATTTAATGTCGAAATCCACATAATTGAACCACACTAGGGTTTCTCCTGTGTCGTGGGTGCGTTTACAGACATGAATTCCACATACAATACACCCAGACCCGGAACAACTACCTGCAGATCATACAAATATTTGTTCCGTGCGGGAATTGAACCCACGACCCGGAGCGCAGCAGCCGACTGTATCAGCCACTGCACCAACCGTGCCGTCCTTTTTGCTTGTTGTCCTAATTGTGCGTACCTACTGAAACACGGTTTAGGATTCCCAAAGTAGGTAGGTATTATTTGGGGATTCGTTTGCAACGCAATACTTTAGCATATGACCTGTTCATCCGACCCGCTAACAGCTCGCACCGCAACACATCGCACGCGCTCGTGCCGCACACGCGGTGAGCCTCCGTGGGCCGGGCGCGCCGCCAGACCGGCCGGCGACCGAGCCAGCACTCTCGCAGACCCGACTACTATTTACTAAGCTTTTTTTTAATACAGCTTCTCGCTTACATTTCAAGATGTCGCTGCTCAGTTTTGATTTCCTACCTACCGTGTCATTTGCAAATAAATATTGAGATTTTTTCTTTTTACCCGGGCTATCTGGACAGCTGAAAGGCCTCCAGCCAGGCATAAGACTTACAAAAACTAAGCAACTGCAGCTAAGAGTGCCCCTGCGGAACTCGGACCTCGGCTTAGGGCGTGGTTGCTAGGGGACCAAACTGAGGGACAGTTAGATCAGTATATTTATTATACATATCCAGTTTATGTATTTATTACAACTCGTAACCTGGGTATCCAAACTGCGACGCTGCCGCTGAGGCTGCTCAGCGCCTGCTCACATGAGCTTTACCTCGCTCGGTAGCCTCGCGATGTGCTTAACTTAGCAGCAAACAGGAGGCACGCTAAGCCTGTGAGACATAGTTTACATTTGACCATGGATCTGAAAGCTTTAGGCGCGTTTAATGCTTTTTATGTCGTGTATACAATAATAAGAAAGGAATACAAAAGACAAAAAGAACACGTTAGAGGATAAAACGATTATATCATCATCATCATCATATCAGCCACAGGACGTCCACTGCTGAACAAAGGCCTCCCCCTTAGATTTCCACAACGAGCGGTTACATGCCGCCCTCATCCAACGACTCCCAGCGACCTTCACCAGGTCGTCTGTCCACCTCGTTGGAGGTCGTCCCACGCTGCGTTTTCCGGTGCGCGGTTTCCATTCGAGAACCTTTGTGCCCCAACGGCCATCAGTTCTACGAACAATATGCCCTGCCCATTGCCACTTCATTATATAAACAGAGAGAAATGAATACGGCGACAAACTTTATAGTGATATATAAAACGTAAAGGCGTTCCTACTCTATTACGAAGATCCTCATTTTCCATCATGCGCTCGCGCGAGGCAATGCAAATCCGTCCTTTACGTGTGACACCAACGAATGTACGAGTGCAAGCGAGAAAAATAGACTCATTCCTATTCAGACATTTATTAATTAGGAAAGCGTTAGTTGATGACAGATCGTCAGCATTAAATTAGGAATATTCGTTAGTTTTCTGTTTTAACTGGTGTTTAAATTAGAATAAGTGAAGTGTATCAAGCGCCTACAGTTTTGCATTAGCACTTCCGCACAGGCTCCTCTTACTGCATCAACATCTCTTACTGCAACAACTTCAGTACCTGCAAGTGATTGGTGAGTGAATTAAAGGTTTGATAAAGATAGTATGGCATTTATTCACATTAACAATTTTTTACCGACTTGTCTTTTTCTTCTAGGAGTGCATTTTCTGTTGATATGTGAGCTTTTATTAGAACGGTTTACCTTCTGCAAATATGCACCTTTCCTTACGGATAGATATTGCTTCTAAGTGGCGCCAGTTCATCATTATTACGCTGAAAAGCAGATGAGACTGGAATTAGTATCCCTCATCATTAGTCAGAAGTCATTATCCATAATCTCCAAACGAGAAATGATACTTTAAATTTTGGATATAGCATCAAGTGAAGGGTGTTTAAATTATGGCCAAATAAAATAATAAGAAAACATAATCACATTCGCCCAGACTGGTAACGGCTATCAAGGTCTGCACAAAGCAAAAAGTTTGAAACGATCACGTTTAAATTGAACCTGATCATGCAAAAACAGTTTCGATTACAGTTAATACTTTTCCTAGTTTCGTGGCAAAAATAGCTTCAATCGTTATAGCAACTATAGTCACATTTAACCGATCACGTATTACTCGGTCAATAAAACCATACAGATCTCCAATACCGCCTGGTACGAGTGGAAGTCCACCCTAAACATCAGCTGATGAGAGCAGTTACTAATTTCTTAGCCTTCTGCGTTAAGGATCTTCGTTCGATCCCCTATGGAAAAAAATGAATAGTTATAACGATTAAAGTAAGATAAATAAAATTTATGTCATGTTATGGCATATAGAACTTTCTCGACTGCCGGGTCTAGTGTGTCGTGTGTCTGTGCGGTCGCGGGCCGGCGCGTGGTGTCACCTTGCGCGGCTGCAAGCCCCTCGTTACACCTCCCCCCGCCCCGCCCCACCCCCCTCTGCATCCGCGGTCGGGTGCACACGCGAGCTCGGCTGCACCCGCTGTTGCTAGCCAGGAGGAGGATACAGATAACTGCATCAATATACTCGGTCAAATATTGTCTGCATGACATACATCAGGCATGACAAGGTTTATTAAATTGAAATGCTATTGCTGAATCAAACGATAACCGAGGTGCTCATAGCCATTTGCACTCCCTGATCGGCAAAAGAACGGCGGGGTAAGCAACGCTTGGCACGGTCAATCCGTGTATGGGTGACCGCATAGTGGTATCTGAACGGAGCGTCGAAATCGTCGATCCCGGTTGTTGTCATTAGACGGTAATCGTTAAGTCAAGTCGGAGGCCTTTGAATAACTCTGACAGAAGGGTCAACCTTCTCCAACACTATCCTCACGAAATGGACTCACTAAAAATGTGTGTTTCCTTCGAAAACTAGTATGGGCTACATTTATCAAACCTAGAGGCTAGAGGAAGACTAACTGATGTTCCACCGCCCTAAATTACAGTATAGTAACATTGGCAGGAGGAGCACAAACATACAACTAATTTAAACATAAGTTTATGTCACAGTTTACATCACAGGAATTAATTAACGGAGCGCCGTTTACGACTGTTTTACTATTTCCTAGATATCGATCTGAGGATGGGGTTAACTTAACATTGGTGAACAAGTTATCAAGAACATTGACTAGCTTGTTATTTTTTACGATGACGTTACTATTTCTTGTTTGTGGTATACATACAAAATTCCACATGCAAGAACACCCGGAACGACTACTTGTAGCCATACAAATATTTATCCCAGGCGGAAATAGAACCTGCGAGCCGTAGTGTCAAAAGCCAATTGCTTAGCGAATGCACCAACCGTACAACACGCAATTCATAGTCCAGTAAAAAAGGTGGATTTGTAAATCGCACCGCGACCTACCGCAACACACACAATCGTAAAAAGCCCGCTTCTACTGAGCCGACTTCTACCTACATCTTCTGAACACCTGAACACAGGTAAAATTAATCTTCATAATTTTCACGCTGTACCGACAACGGGATAACCAAAGTCCTATGCCGCTACCGGCCTGGGTGTAAGGCCTGGCAAGTTGGATGACGGGTATCGACCACTAGACCTTCGTTGTTTGAGGAAGAGGCGGTGGTGCTGGTGAGGTCACGTTGATTGAGCTTGAGGATGTATCCATCATTATACCCAGCCCACTCATCATTTTGAGCAATAAGCAGCTCACCACAGGACGTGTCGGAAAACCAAACTTAAGTTAGAAAAATGCAGCCACCTATGTGATGGCCGCGATCCAGTACGACACCATCAAAGTTGTAGCCTATCATTACAAACTGCTGGACTTCGAGCACGTGCTGGCAGCTCCACAACAGCAGAAGTCACCCACCCAACCTTTTTTTTTATACTATCCCGGCGGATATACGTCATGTACTGCCTCAATCCCAAGGAAGGGTGGAAGGGTATGCCGGACTCCTACCGGCTAAAACCACCGATCATCTTCCGCACCGAAGGGGAGCTCCAGGTCCTCGTACGATCACACTAGAGCTGCCCATTGGTGCAACGCCTATAGGCACATCTCGGAGGGGGTGATTGTAAGACGGTAACCCCCTCTAGCAGAGAGGAGCGACTGTAAAAAGGCTGCCCGCCAGGCACTTTTCTAGGAATTGTAAAGGATTCCCCAGAGTCTCCCTGTGCGCTGTGCTGCGCACACGGCGGCATGTGAACACGTGCACACCGCCATCTTCCCGGAGGTCACTCGGTATGAGCACGTGGACTCCCAATCTACGCGCCCACGACCCCCTAGACCCCGGACTTAGGCGTGTTGGACCTGGGCGCCAGGCGGTTGTTACCGCGGCGCCGTCTAGTCCTTAGACGTCCTGGCTTCGACGACGCGTTTGGTCGCGAACTGCAACCTAAGGCGCTCTCGCCACTTCTCGAGTGCGCGCCGCCGGGCCAGCCGTTTCCTATCGAACGTTCCTGAAGGCGCGCTTTCACCACTCTGGCGGAGGGAGCAGTAACTCAACCTGCATGAATCTATAAAATAATTACCCCGAATCCCAAGCTGGCGTGCGGCGAGGGGATGCATGGCTGATGGGTAGTTCAGTCTCTAGCACGCAACTCCAGGGTACCGGCGGAAACCCTGGTAGTAAATACGCTTACCCGGGTACAGGGGGCACTGCTCGGGTGGACCATTTATTTCCCCCATACTCGTGGGATTAAATATGGACACAAAAAACAAGCAAACAAAAAATGATGATGTTGGTATGGAGTCGATAACCGACTCTATATCGGAGAGTAGGTCTGAGGCGCAGAGCGTTCCGGATGAAGAGGCATTTCCGGTGCCTATGCCGGTGACCTTGTCACGGACGCGCGGGAAGCTTGTGCTCCCGCGCCCGGCAACACCAGCTAGTGGTGAGATGGTGAGTGATGGAGGTGAATCGGATGGTTCCCAAATATCGCTCACCTCCCAAACGTCGACGGCGTCGGCGGTGTTCCGCGCGCGAAAGCGGACCCGGCCGACTGGGAATGGAGAGCTGCCTGGGCCGAAACGAATGACGGTCCAGAGCGGGTCTTCTAGTGTCGCTGGTGAGGAGATGGACCCGGGGTTGCCGGAACCTCCATCCAGCACTCGGGCTAGACAGGAGTTGCCCCAGCCGGAGGACCTCGCAAAGGAGATGCAGGCGAGGCCTACGGCCGATCTCAGTGCCTGCATCAAGCAACAGCTAGATGCCGTGGAGAATGTTGCGGACAAGTCCCGCAACCTCAAGGGGGCATTTGCCCGCAGCCTCCGAATGGCCGCGCTAACGGTGCAGGCTGCGGTGGATGAGGTGGCTCAGCGTACTGCTACTGGAGCAAATATAGAGAGACTGGAGAAAGAGAACGCGGATCTACGTTCTCTACTCGTGAGTCTCACATCCCAGGTGGGCAAACTGACGGAGGAGATCAAAATCCTCCGTCAACATGGTGATCCCGGGGCGGGGTTCAGTAGGACCGCCACGCCAACCACTAAGTCGGAGGACGAATTTATGCGATCTATCATGCTTGCGGTTGGGGGTATGATGGACGCAAAACTCGAGGCTATAAAGAGGAGGCTGCCTCCGGAGCCTCATCTCCGTCCACCACTTGCGGCTGATAGGAGGATGTTGTTGGCGCAGGCCGCCCAGGCAGTTACGCACGCGGCAGCTGCTAGGGCACCGTTGAGCAACGGGAGCCTTAATGCGGCCGCCAAGGACCCGTCTGGAGCTCCGGTCGCGATGCAGCCATCTTCCCCTGTGACTCAGGCGCAAGGGAAAAAAAAGAAGCGCAAAAACGCGGCAAGGAGGGCTGGAGTGGCAGATGTGCCAGCGACATCTACCGCAGCTGCGGTGGCAACTGCATCTGTGGTGACACAGCCGGTGGCATCGCAGGCAGAAGTGGCTTCACAGGCAGCAGATGAGACCACTGAATTGTGGTCCACTATAGCCAAAAAACCCAAGAAGCCCCAACTCCCTAAGCTCCAGAAGGCCGCTACTGCGCAGGCCGCGCAGACTTCCTCTCCCAAAGGTGGAGGAAGGAGAAGGATTAAAAAAGGAAGGGGAAAGGTCAACCTCCCCAGGGTTCCCGCAACGGCTGCTATCACGGTCACCGTGCCGGAAGGCTCACCCGACAGTCGGTTGGGTGAAGTAATGGCTGAGGCCAGGAAGAGCATAAAGCTCGCTGACCTCGGTATCGGTCCCGACACGGTGACAATCAAGAGGGCGGCCAGCGGCGGAATGGTGCTGTCCGTCGCTGGTGAGGACTGCAATGCCAAGGCTGATAGCCTGGCATGCCGTATGCGGGAGGTGCTCTCCCACGTCTTTGCCGTACGGATCGCGCGGCCGACAAAGACGGCGGAGATGAGGGTGCGTGACCTGGACGACGCCGTCACACCAGAAGAGGTGGTTAATGCAATCGCAGCGGCTGGTGGCTGTCAGCCCGAGGAAATTAAGGTGGGCGACATTCGACGCTCACCCGTGTCCTTGGGCACCGTCTGGGTGCGCTGCCCACTGGAGGCGGCCAGAAAGGTGGCGTCCGCCTCACGAGTCTGCGTGGGGTGGGCGTCGGCTAGAGTAGAGGTATTGGCAACACGGCCTTTACAGTGTTACCGATGCCTCGAGCTCGGGCACGTACGTCTCCGGTGCGCCACCCATGGGGGGGTTGACCGCAGTGACCTCTGCTTCGCTTGTGGCAGCCAGGGCCACAAGGCGAGGCAGTGTACGGCGCAGTCTCAGAACTGTCCACTGTGCGCAGACTTTGGTCTGCCTGCCGGGCATAGACTGGGCGGCAAAACTTGTGCGGCCCAGAAAGGCAGGAGGGGAAAGCGAGCCCCCCCTGCCTCAGCTGCCCATAGGCAGGCAGAGTCAGCGCCAGCGCCATCGGTTGCAGGCCCTACGGAGGACATGGAGACGTCCTCTTCCCAGCCTTGAGGATTCTCCAGGGCAACCTGAACCACTGCCGCAACGCGCAGAATCTGCTGCTGCAGACTGTTGCGGAGTGTTCGGTTGCCTTGGTGGTAGTAGCGGAGCCCTACGGCGTCCAGGAACATCCTCGCTGGTTCAGGGACGCCGAGGACTCCGTCGCCATTCATTGGGCTGCGGTAGATGGAGGACCACCCTGCTCCCTGTTAGATAGGGGGCAGGGATTTGTTGCGGTAGAGTGGGGACCTCTGGCAGTAGTGGGCTGCTACGTCTCCCCTAATGTGTCTCTCGCCGATTACGAGAGATACTTGGACGGGGTGGCACACAGCATTCGCTGTAAATGCTCACCCCGTCCAGTGCTCGTCCTGGGGGACTTCAACGCTCATTCCAGAGCTTGGGGCAACCACCGGGATGGGCCGAGGGGGAGGACTTTGCAAGACTGGGCGGCGTCACTTGACCTCCGATTGTTGAATCGGGGGTCCGTCAGCACCTGCGTTCGGTGGCAGGGGGAGTCGGTCGTGGATCTGACATGGGCGACTCCTTCTGTGGCCCGCATGGTATCGGGCTGGAGGGTGGCGGAGGAGGTGGTCACGTTGTCGGACCACCGCCACATAGTATTCGATGTGGCCCTCCACCTTCCCGACCCGAGCCGTCCAGCTACTAGCCCGCCGTCGCGGCGTTGGGCCCTCACACAGCTCGACCGAGAGATGCTCGTCGCAGCTGCCAACGTCATGGCGTGGTCAGAGGTCAACCAAGGGATCTTGCCCGATCCAGAAGAGGAAGCGTCCTGGTTTCGGTATGCAATGACGTCGATTTGCGACGCATCTATGCCCCGAGCCAGGCGCTCCCGGCGCACGGCAGTGTACTGGTGGTCGGAGGAGATCGCGCGACTGCGCGCGGTCTGCCTGGCATCCCGCCGTCAGTACACCAGAAGCCGGCGCCGGCGAAGTGCTACAGCCGGAGAGACTGCCGAGGCCTATCGGACCTACCGGGTGGCCACTATGACGCTCCAAAGCGCCATTCGCGACGCGAAGGCTCGGTCCTGGAGAGAGCTCCTGGAAGGACTGGACAGGGATCCATGGGGGAGACCCTACCGCATGGTAGTGGGCAAGTTGCGCCCGTGGGTCCCCCCGGTGACCGAAACAATGGCCCCGGATTTGCTGGAGGGAGTGCTCTCTACGCTTTTTCCGGCGGTCCGGGACTATCCCGGTCCTTCTGTACCGCCGATTGCCTTGGAATGGGATGAGGAATTGGCGGTTTCGGAAGGAGAGTTGGACCGAGCCGTTGGCCGCCTGAAGGCTCGCAACACCGCACCCGGCCCGGATGGCATCCCGGGTCGTGCGTGGGTGTATGCATTGCAGTCTCTTGGGGACCGCTTGAGGCGGCTGTTCACCAGTTGCCTCCGTAGTAGCGTGTTCCCGTCCGGCTGGAAGGAAGCCGGATTGGTTCTCTTGAAGAAGGAAGGAAGGGCCGCGGAATCTCCCTCTGCGTACCGTCCCATTTGCCTGCTCGACGAGGCTTCGAAGCTATTCGAAAGAATAATTGCCCGAAGACTCGTTGAGCACTTGTCGCGAGTTGGCCCCGACCTGGCCGACAGCCAGTATGGCTTCCGGCAGCGGCGGTCGACTATTGACGCGATTCTTCGCGTCCGCTCGCTGTCGGAACAGGCAGTGTCCCAGCGGGGTGGGGTGGCGTTGGCTGTCAGTCTTGACATAGTCAACGCTTTTAACTCTATCCCGTGGGGTGCAATTAGGGGGGCGCTAGTCCACCATCAGTGTCCCCCCTATCTGCAGGGTATCATCGGGGCATACCTGCGCGACAGGCATGTTCGCTACGTGGGCAGGGACGGTAGCGTAAAGCGGAGGGAGATCACGTGCGGGGTTCCACAGGGGTCGGTTCTCGGTCCCCTCTTGTGGAACCTCGCTTACGATACGGTCTTGCGTGTCGTTCTCCCCGCGGGCGTCGGCTTAGTCTGTTACGCCGATGACACTCTTGTGTTGGCCGGCGGGGAGTCCTTCGAGGGAACCATCCGGCTTGCCGAGCAAGCGGTGGCAATTGTCGTGGCCGAAATCCACGCTCTGGGTTTGCGGATAGCGCCTCAAAAAACCGAGGCGCTATGGTTCCATAAACTGCCGCGGAGCAGGGAGCCTCCCAGTTCGTGGATACGCGTTGGTGACGCGCAAATCAGGGTGGGCCGGTACATGAAGTACCTAGGGCTCACCCTGGACAGTCGCTGGGGCTTCGAAGAGCACTTCGAGCGTCTTGTCCCCCGGGTCGAAAGGATAGTGGGTGCTTTGCATCGACTGCTACCTAATCTCGGGGGACCGAGGGAAGAAGTTCGCCGCCTCTACGGGGGAGTCGTGCGGTCTGTGGCCCTCTACGGGGCGCCTGTTTGGTCATCTCGACTTTCGGGCGTCCAGCGCTGCAAAACCAAGATCCACGGTTTGCAGCGTAGAGTGGCTATACGGATCGCACGAGGATACCGAACGGTGTCCTTTGAGGCGGCAACTCTGTTGGCGCGCTTTCCGCCTTTTGATATCTTGGCGGAGATGGATGCGTGGGTGTATCACCAAACACGCTCCCTCCGCCAGAGCGGTGAAGGCGTGCCTTCAGGGGCGCTCGAAATTTTGAGGCGGCAGGCTCGGCGGCATGCACTCGAGCTATGGCGCGAGCGGCTCATGCTGCCACAGTACGCGCAAAAGCGCGTCGTCGAGGCTGTCTTGCCGCTCTTCGGAGCCTGGCTCCAAAAGAGCGAGCGCGTCACATTCCGCCTGACGCAGGTATTCACCGGACACGGTTGTTTCGGTGCGTACTTGCACAGGATAGGACGCGAGGTCACGGCACAGTGCCACCACTGTGGAGACGATCAGGATACCGCACAGCACACGCTCGGAGAGTGCCCTGCGTGGACTGCCGAGCGGCGGATCCTGGTCGATCGGATCGGGCAAGATCTCTCTTTGCCAGCAGTAGTGTCGGCTATGCTGGCAGAGCATGAGAATTGGAGTGCTGTGGTCTCCTTCTGTGAGAGCGTAATGCTCCAGAAGGAGGTCGCAGAGCGGGATCGGGAGAGGGCCGATCCCGCTCGGAGGAGGAGGACACGGACCCGGGGTAACAACCGCCGCGGTGCCCGTGTCCAACACGCCTGAGCCCCCTGTCGTCTTTATGTGACAGGGGGCCTTGGGGGTCGCGAGCGCGCTTATTGGGAAATCTGCGCGCTCATACCGAGCGACCCCCGGGAAGACAGCGGTGCGCATGTGGTCACGTACCGCTGTGTGCGCAGCACAGCGCATAGTGAGGCCTCGGGGGAATCTTTTACAATCCCCTCGAGAGATGCCTGGGGGGGTGGCCTCTTTACAGTCGCCTTCCCTCCACTAGAGGGGATGACCACTTTACAGTCATCCCCTCCGAGATGTGCTTAAAGGCGTGGCACCAACGGGTGGCTCTAGATGGAGATCTTTCGAGTTCCTGGAGCCTCCCTTCGGTGCCGACGTTGATCACTCCGGTGGTTTTAGCCGGTAGGAGTCCGGCATGCCCCTTCGCCCTTTCCCGGGGCGAAGGAAGTACATGAGGTATTTCCACCGGATCAATAAAAAAAAAAAAAAAAAAAAAAAAAAAAAAAAAAAAAAAAAAAAAAAAAAAAAAAGGTGGAACCTATGTACTTCTTTAATTTGAGATATTCTTGGAAAGGGGAGATTTTGCATTCATTCTTGGCAACAAAAACTGTAAGCAGGTATAATTTTTTATACTTTTGTTTCATATTTAAATTAAATTATTCCTACAGACGTGTCGATACATACCTACTATCTAGCTACTTATGTTCACAGAGGCGGCAGGAGTCCGCACCCCCCGCGGCGATCACGCGCCCCACAAGCTCCGTACTACGCAGCGTACTAAGAGACGTGGTCGTTTGAGTTCCTCATCACTGTGGCGGCTGTTATATTTCGATGCGTCTGACACATTATAAGGATCGGAGCTATCTCAGCTATTGGCGTGTGGTGCCGGCTCAGAATGCCACCACCCCATCTCCTCCCATGGGTGTCGTAAAAGTCGACTAAGGGATTAGCCGGAGGATGGGCAGCAGCGTCCTTCGAGTACATTAACAACTCAACTGCGATCGCCAACCCTCCTGCCAAGCGTGGCGATTATGGCAAACCCCCCCAATGAGCCCACAGAACATCCATATCGGTGGTTGTGGTGATCTTTGGGGAGGCCTATGTCCAGCAGTGGACTTCATCATTTCGGCCGAGTGAAGTGGACTTCATTTGGCCGAAATGATGAGCTATCTCAGTCCTCATCCTCACGCACGTTTCATGCGTATGAGACACGCAGACGCACTTATGAAACTTTTCGTTCCCGTAAAAAGGTGTATTCGTTACTGATTTTCTAATGTGCATTTTTAGTTACTCCTTTGGCTTCAGTGATTTTGAACTCATAAATCATAATTGTTGATAACGGAATTTGACGTTTATTTTGCGGGGCATGCAAATGAAGAACGTTTAGTGTGACAAAGCACTACAAAAATCTTAAAAATGTGGCATTAAACCAGTCAGTTCTTTGGGGTCCGTTTAGTATGCGGCAGTGGAGAGGTAAAGGTTAGGTAGCTCATGCTCGTTACGCGCCGCGTCAACCGGCGGCGCCCGCGGCTGGCCTCAGCGCTGGTTACGACGCACTTTACGAGGCTTGGGGCAACACACCCCGAGAAGTGCCTGGGGGGCGGCCTTTTTACAGTCGCCTGCCCTCCACTAGAGGGGGTGACCGCTTAACAGTCATCCCCTCCGAGATGTGCCAAAAGGCGTGGCACCAATGGGCGGCTCTAGTGTGATCTTACGAGGACCTGGAGCCCCCCTTCGGTGCCGAAGATGACCGCACTAATGGTTTTAGCTGGTAGGAGTCCGGCATACCCCTTCGCCCTTCCCCGGGGCGAAGGAATTTCATG
This sequence comes from Diloba caeruleocephala, assembly GCA_947459985.1. Lineage (NCBI taxonomy): Eukaryota > Metazoa > Arthropoda > Insecta > Lepidoptera > Noctuidae > Diloba > Diloba caeruleocephala. The sequence continues at coordinate 203,340 of OX381620.1, read as the reverse complement.
AAGAATTTCCACTGGGCACCAATAAAAAAAATAAAAAAAAGGAGTCCGGCATACCCCTTCGCTCTTCCCCGGCGTGAAGGAAGTTCCATGTAGAATTGCCACTTTCCAGTACCAATAAAAATAAAAATAAAAAGGGCAACACAGCGTCGACACGGCGCGGTGCGGCGTCGCAATACGGCCACCCTTGCATCATTCACAGCGCAGGCAGAATATCGGCTCGAGCGTCCTAAGTTTTTGTTTAACGACGCATGGTTTAATGGTCTAAGATAAACTGTCAGCCGCGTCTCTTTCCCATACAAATTAATATTGTTCAAATATCAGGACGTACATACATATACATAATTCAGATATATCCGCATAGAGTTAAACGAGGAATTGAATTTATTATAATAAACGTATAAAAATGGAGATGAAGTAACGGAAAGCATGATTTTTTCGTTCAAGTTGCAGGTGCGCCTTACCCGCGCGCCGCCATCCAGTGCGCTACGTGGAATACAAATGTTGATGAACCAGTACCCGAGGCACAGGCTGTCGTAAACGTTCCGGTAATCAAGTTATGTTCGTCTCTCTGTAACCACGGTCTGTAACAATCACTTAACTGGGTTTTCCTATTACCATCTCAGAATTAACACATCTATTGCAGGTGTTAAATTGACGCTATTTCATAGTAATTGTCGTGTTAAAGCTGAACAGTAGCCTGTAGTCACCGTCTCCGCGCTCATCTGGAAACAAAACGAGTCAAATGAAGGAAACAGGATATTGCGTTAAACTATTCACGAGTAATAATATCCCATTACTGCTTCGAGTTTATCTTTTAATCGATTATAAGGGTAACAATAAAATAAAATTAATCGCATTATTTTTTAAGGATTCAATCATGAGAAACAAAGTAGTCGAAATATTTAAAAACAAGTACTAACTCATACGTAAGTGTAAAATATAGTCAAGTTCTGCATCATCATTTTTCGGCCGTATGAAGTCCACTGCTGGACACAGGCCAAAGATCACCACAACGACCGATATGGCTGTGCTGTGGACTCAATGGGGTTTTTGCCATAATCGCCACGCTTGGCAGACGGGTTGGCGATCGCAGTTGACTTGTTAATGTATTCAAAGGATGCTGCTGCCCATCCTCCGGCTATTGCCTTAGTCGACTTTTACGACACCCACGGGAGGAGATGGGGTGGTGGCATTCTGAGCCGACACCACACGGCATTGATTAATACACTCCTAATAAATAACTTTGACAGCCCTGGTCTAGTAATCGAACGGCTGGTGGCGCTGGGTTCGATACCTAGGTCAAGCAAAGAGTAATTGGGTTTTCCTGAGGCTACATGATCATTTATATAGTATATATGTATATAGTATAGTCCCACTATGCCCCGGAAATCGAATAACAGCCAGAAAGTAAGGATAAGCCTGCCTACCGTCACACTCGCTGTCATGGGACCATACCGTGTTCAGCTGCTGTGTGATGGACTGAAATGTAATGAAGGCGTACCTTTTGACATTGCTATAGACAACAAACTGTTAAAATATACCTACTAACAAGATATAAGGTGCTTTAGCAGCCACTGGGCACCCGCTCTGTTTAGAAAACAGAACAGAACAGGTTTAAAGGTGACATAGGTGCCTAAACTCTATAGTTTAGGTTAAATTATTATTAATTTTCGATTCAACTGACTCATTGAACCTTTACACTTCAGACAGTTCGCAGCAGGTCGAAGCTGTTTTTTTTTTTAACTTTGCCCCACACTAAGATTTCTCCTGTGTCGTGGGTGCGTTTACAGACATGAATTCCACACACAATACACCCAGACCCGGAACAACTACCTGCAGATCAAACAAATATTGGTTTCGTGTGGGAATCGAACCCACGACCCGGAGCGCAGCAGCCGACTGTATCAGCCACTGCACCAACCGTGCCGTTTTTATGGTTGACATGCCGTCCTCGCTCCATATTCTCAGCTCCACACAAACGGGCCAATACACGCACACCACTGGGACTGTGCTCACATATGGACACACACCTCAACATGCAAATTCACTCTGTCGTCTCATTTAAAGATACTATTGGGAAGGCTTCTATTTGATTTATCGGGTCGTGTGCCCCGCGCGCCCCTCCGCTACCCGGGCATTATTATCGTTTAACAAACGGCAAATGACAATTATCCTTATGAACACACTGTAAGGTTGGTATTGGTGTGAATCCCGTCTAGGTGAGCTCGAGTATGGTAAGCGAGTAGGTATTTCCTCGGAGTAAGTGAGTTTGGTCCTCCGACACTCCCGAGGGACAAAAAGGTCCGCTCGACAATAGATTCTTTAAACAGGCCAAATGACGTCACGTTTCAATTTATCCCAACAAGTCGGACCAGCCTATTTCCGTTTCTTAGTTGCGCATCGCGCTCGACACCATTTTGTTTGACGAAATTTGTAAATGTTGCGGTTTGATAAGTTTACTAAACACCTTCAATGTTTGGCCTTTTCTTATCTCACTGCTCTGTTCATACTTACCTGCCCCCTTACATAACATTTTGACGCCACGGTTGGTGCAGTGGTCGGTCTGGTACAGTCGGCTGCTGCGCCCCGGGTCGCGGGTTCGATCCCACACGGAACAAATATTTGTATGATCTGCAGGTAGTTGTTCCGGATCTGGGTGTATTGTGTGTGGAGTTTGTGTAAACACATCCACGACACAGGAGATATCCTAGAGTGGAGCAAAGTTTTTTTAGAAGAAAAAAGAAGATACCTTTATTAATGTATGTACCTATTGTCCATAAAGCGCCGAAATTAATAATCAATTTAGTCTAAAATCTTTAGATTTAAGGTTATCATTTCGACCGAATGAAGTCCACTGCTGGACACAGGCCTCCCACAAAGAGCACCACAACTACCGCTATGAGTGTGTTGTGGGCTCATTGGGGGGTTTTGCCATAATCGCCACGCTTAGCAGACGGGTAGGCGATCGCAGTTTATTTATTTATTTATTTATTTAGTTGAGTTATTAATGTACTCGAAGGACGCTGCTGCCCATCCTCCGGCTAATCCCTTAGTCGACTTTTACGACACCTACGGGAGATGGGGTGGCGGTATTCTGAGCCGGCACCACACGTCGTGGTGGATTTAAGGTTATGAACTTGATCTATTTTTGTGTCAAGATCACAGTTAACACAAAAAAAACAGACATATCCTCAGTCCCAAATCCAAAGATTTCGGATTTGATTGATTATAAATTGCGGCCGTTAGTAGTTAGTATAATTTAACTTAACTGTATCACCAGATGCCACATTAAAGGAAAAGCACTCTCAAGCTGTCTGCCGTCGTCGCACCGGTCCAGTGCCTAAGTAACACAAGCTGTGAGCTCAGCTCGTCTCACTCAACTGACACGAATGGTTTTTGTGGCACGCATAGGGTTTCATAATGTTTTACGATGAGATTCAGACAAGAATTTCATAAATCCGCTTCAAGAATCGATAAATAACGCTTAATGTGGGCCGTTCGCGTTTAAAGTGTAGGTAATGGCAGCAGTAAATCAAAAAGTTGTGAGCGCGGCAGCTTCGACGGGCTTCATCTGCGTCGAGTACGCCCACAGCCCACAGCCCGAAGCCCACGGGGAGACGACTGCCGATCGATTAAACCTATGTAAACCTGAAATATACTTACAGATTTTGGTCGCGTTATTAATGATGTACAAGGTCTTAATTTAATAGTCCACGATATTTTGCATGGCGCTATGGTGAACGATGAAGATAATGTAGTTATAAAAAAAAACTTGTAAATTTGCTGTTTAAAAAATTGTTTTATTAAATCATTTATTTCATTACTTCCTAGTTCTCTTAGTTGTGATAATATTCACATGCATCTAGTAAGACAATGGCGGACAGGGCTGGTTGACTGATTTAGATAGTCTGTAACGTTAAACAAAACAGACGGCACACGGTAGCGACATCACACAAAAGAAAGAAATGGATTTTTACCATGAGTTTTTTTTGTGTTCGGTACATCATCTTAAGCATTTACTGAGGCACCATGCAAAATATCGTGGATTATTAAAATAAGACCTAATATATTAGGTAACTATGTTCGGTTTAATAAATAAGATACCTAAAGCAATTACTGATCTCGCGGTTGGGAAGTTTAACGCACGTCAAATCAATTCTTCATAAAAGTTGCTTACTATAGCAATAATGGAAATTGGGAAATATGTTAACGATATTTCCAAAGTGCTACAGCATTAAAGACTATGTTGACGATACTGACTTATGGCGTTAGTTCTTTTCTGCACACGTGGTTTCCCTGGAAACCAAATATTACTTACATTTATTTGCATATGTAGCTATAACTGCTATATTTGCCTTTTACCATTGTACAGATAATTGTTTTAAATACTTACTTGGTAAAGAAAAGATTTGTAAAAGACCAATAAAGACCTAGCCGAGAGATCCGGCATTTCTTCTCAGAGGTCCTCCATTGTTTCAATACGATAGACGATAGACGCAGTGAAAACAAATACAAAATATACGCGGCAGTAAAAAATGAAGTCATTGATTGAGGTTATGAGATTAATTATAAAAATCAAAATATTCCGCCACATATTGGATTACAGGGTAACGAAGTCAAATTCAGATTCAATTTAAAAAAAAAAAACATCAATTCAAATTCAAATCTACAATTGGTGTTCATCATCATTTCGGCCGAATGAAGTCCACTGCTGGACACAGGCCTCCCCCAAAGATAACCACAACGACCGGTATGGATGTGTTGTGGGATAATTGGAGGGTTTTGCCATAATCGCCACGCTTGGCAGGCGGGTTGGCGATCGCAGTTGAGTTGTTAATGTACTCGAAGGACGCTGCTGCCCATCCTCCGGCTAATCCCTTAGTCGACTTTTACGACACCCACGGGAGGAGATGGGGTTTTGGGAATTGGTGTTCACATACATAAATTTTATTCAGCATGTTTTGTCTTTCTAGAATGATATGCAAACACTAACTCCAAGTATACCTTATTATTTAGCTTTAACTTATTGAATACTTTTTTACAATTGGCCACAGCTCATAATAATAACATTTAAAATCATACTCTAATTTCCCTTTATTCCTGAAGAAACTCTAAGCGAGTAAAAACATTTTCCAACAAGCCGTGTATACAGTGCGCGCCTAAAACGAGTCATTGGTAAATGCTTAAAGTCAAAGTCAAAGATTTTTATTTCAAACTAGCTGGGACCCGCGGTTTCACCCGCGTTTAATTTAAAAGAAATTTAGAGTACTTCGACAAAGACACTTGGCATAGAATATATGTATTGGATTTCAAGGGTTTAATTTTTTTGCGCGGAACCCTAATTATTTTTCTAAAATAAAATTAGCCTAAGTTATTCTTTATAACATCAGCTATCTGCCAATGAAAGTCCCTTCAAAATCGGTCCAGCCGTTTCGGAGATTACCCGAAACAAACAGACAGACAAAAAATTTAAAAATAGGTTTTTTGTAACAGGTACCGTATATACTTTTATATGCATTTAGTAAAAAGCTGTTATTTGACATTACAAATAGACACTTCAATTTTATTTATTTGTATAGTTAAACCAAATATTGGCACTTATGAAACGTCAGAATCTAAGTTGTACGGTTCCAAATAGTTGACCTCGTGAAGAGCCGGCAAGAAACTCCATGGATACTCTTTTAAAATAATTGAGATTAAACATAATGTGCGATAGGAGTTTATTATAAGTATATTCTTTTTTAAATCGTTGCCCCGCACAAGGGTTTCTCCTGTGTCGTGGGTGCGTTATCAGACATGAATTTCACATACAATACACCCAGACCCAGAACAACTACCTGCAGATCATACAAATATTTGTTCCGTGCGGGTATCGAACACACGACCCGGAGCGCAGCAGCCGACTGTATCAGCCACTGCACCAACCGTGCCGTCAATTCTTACGCACATTGGGTTTTAAAGTGTAGGGAATGGCAGCAAGTTTCATACAGGTACAACTGTTTTCATACAGGGGATTTTCAACTTATTTGGAGACCTACATTTAAAAGAGCAGTCGGCGCCAAGCTTTTTAAACATATGACAGCAGTGAGTAGTAAAGCTTTGACTTTGTTTTAAGGTTAACTAAATTGTTTTCAGCAATGTTAGCAGTTTTCAGCAGAGTTTGATTCTAAAAGTTTTGGAGATGCTTTTAAAGGAAATAAATTTTCAAGCAGGTGTGATTTATTGATGTGTTTGTTGCGCTGTGAAAGTTGTGGTTTTCGATCCGGCCGGCTGATGGACCAAAACGAACATTTTTGCCTAAATTTTCACTTGATGAAGATATAATAGTGAAAACATCTATTCCTTAATCTATTAAGTACATATAACATCAATGAATTAACTTTCTAAATATTCAGCAATATCCCATAATTTATTAATAAGATTTAACTTTAGGGATCAACAAATTTTACGTGTTTACTGCTATACACCGGAACCGGATATATGTCGACATACATACATACATACATACATATAATCACGCCTCTCTCCCGTAGGGGTAGGCAGAGACCACTTCTTTCCACTTGCTACGATCCTTACATACTTGTTTCGCTTCGTCCACTTTCATTATTCCCTTCATACATGCTCTTCGGTTTAGGGTACTCTTGACCTGGCCTTTTTCCAAGACGTCCCTGATTTGGTCTTGAAACGTCCGCCTAGGTCTACCCCTTCCAGCACTTTCATTCACACTCGCCTTATACACTTTTTTCGTCAATCGTTCTTCATTCATTCTCTCAACATGGCCAAACCATCTCAGCATACCTTTCTCAATTTTTGTCACTACATCTTCTTTCAGACCACAACGTTTTCTTATCTCACTATTCCTTATCCTGTCACTCAGTTTAACTCCTATCATACTTCTTAACGCTCTCATCTCAACTGCATTTATTCTGCTTTCATGTTTCTTCTGCCATACCCAACTTTCACTTCCGTACATGAGTGTCGGAACCAACACCCCCTCATGCACAGCCAAACGAGCCTTGTTAGACACCTTCCGACTGTTCATAAAGGAGTGCAAAGCTCCATTCACCATGTTTCCTGCATTCACTCTTCTTTCAATATCACTCTCACACTTTCCATCTCTTGTAAACTTTGAACCCAGATACACAAACTCATTCACCTGTTCAATTTGTTCATCTCCAATCACGATATTGCAGTCTGTCACTGCCTCATCTCTTTCAAACACCATCACTTTCGTCTTCTTTACATTTATCTTCATTCCCTTTCTAACAAGAGCTCCACTCATAGCAGTTACCATCTCCTGCAACTCCTCTGCCGAGGACGCAAGTAATACTTGGTCATCAGCATAGAGAAAACATTTGACGAGTAACTCGTTCATTCTCAACCCACTTTCATTCTCTTTTAAATCTGTCAAGCAATTGTTCATGAACAGATTAAACAGCCACGGTGACGCTACACATCCCTGTCTAACACCTTTTTCGATACTAAACCATTCAGTGTACGCCCCGTTTATCCTTACACAAGCACTAGAATCCCTATAAAGAGATTGCAGTGCTCGTATGAGGATACTGCTCACACCGTTCACGGACAATGCTGACCACAATTCATTTCTCACCACTCTATCATAGGCCTTTTCTAGATCAACGAAGATGCAATAGCTTTTCTTGTTTTTAGCCAAACACTTTTCGGCTGTACACCGCAGGGAAAAGACCTGATCCGTACATCCCATTCCCTTTCTAAATCCCGCTTGTGCATCCCATACTTTTTCGTCTGTTTCATTCACAACCCTTTCAATCAACACTTTCGCATACAATTTACCGACGACGCTGAGAAGGCTTATACCGCGGTAATTTATGCAGTCCTGCCGTGACCCTTTTCCCTTATACAATGGCACGATTACGGCTTTGCACCAGTCTCCCGGTACTTGCCCATTTCGCCAGCATAAATTGAAAAGGTGGTACAGCTGGCTAGCCACTATGCCCTGTCCAGCCCTCAGCATCTCGACGGTAATCCTGTCATACCCTGCAGCCTTACCTAATCTCATTCTTTCCAACGCTTTCACTATTTCATCCATGCTTATCTCACTTTCATCATCATTTATATCAGTTTCCATGGAAGGTGTCGGACGTTGTACCTGCTCTTCCTCTCTTTCAAACAAACTTTCAAAATACTCTTTCCATCTCTTTAACACACATTCTTCTCCTTTTATAATGCTCCCATCTTGACTCCTGATTGTACTCAGCTCCGAGGCAGAAGTTTTTCCTCTGGCTGTTTTGATCGATTTCCAGAAAAACTTGATGTTTGACTGGAAATCTTCAGTGAGCCTCCTATCAAAATCATCCTTTCGTTCTTCTTTCTTTCTAGACACAACTTCTTTCGCTGCTGATTTCAATCTTTTATACTTCGTTCTTGCTTCCTTTATCTCGTTATCCGTTGCCTTCCAAACTTTTTGGTTAGCTTTTGTTGCTAACCAATCCAACCACGCTTTCTTCTTTTCTTGCACAGCCCTTTGTACATCTTTATCCATCCACACATTATAGTTCTTTCTTCCTTTCCTTCTTTTAGCTACCCCGCATACCTCAATAGCAACATTCACGACCCCTTTCTTAAATGTCTCCCACAAATCCTCAATCACACCTAACTCTTCCATGCCTTTAAAACTTTCTTTCCGTTTATCTACATACTCATCTTTCTTTTCTTTTTCTTGTAGATTTTCCACTTTTACTCTGTCCAAAACACTCGTAGGCTCGGCCCCTCGGTGTCGCCACCGTTTAAAGAGGCCACGCATTCGGGCCATGACCATATGTCGACATGTAAACAAAATATACGGCTACTTACCAATGGTAGAGAAACTAAAGTGATAACGGATTATTAAGGGGATTACATCGTTCAAATCGCAAAAATTGCGTAGGTTTAAAGATTTTTATTGAAGTATCCTGTTGTGCACTGGCTATGTAAAAATATGTTATACTTAAGGTCATTACAGAAAAAATTTATTCTTTAAAATTACGAATAAATTTACCCAAATGCTGGAAAAAAACGTTATAAATAGGCAGTTTTTAACCTAAATTGAAAATTTTCTCTACATATAACGGCTCAATAGTTACACCAAAAAAGCTGAATAACGTCTGTAACAATTCGTAGAGTTCATTTTCTCATTTTTTTAAATATTTATTGAATAATAAAGAAACCCCTGAATTGTCACAAGCACCCCGTGAGAAACAACCCGCAACCCCTGTGGCGCATGCTCGAAACGCAATACATCAGGTCATCCAGCGTTGCCAGAAGGGTACAAATAGTACGATTTGTATACTATTTCAGACATATATATACTTGCGTACTCTGGGCCTTATTTGTGTACCTTTTTTTATTGGTGCCCAGTGGAAATTATTCATGAACTTCCTTCGCCCCGGGGAAGGGCGAAGGGGTATGCCGGACTCCTACCGGCTAAAACCACTGGAGCGGTCATCTTCGGCACCTAAGCGAGGCTCCAGGTCCTCGTTTGATCACACTATATTATTTGTGTACCTATTCAAAGTAATTTTTCAAGATTTCAATTTTTTATTAGTTTTTTGATACGCGGCCAACATAGACAACCGCGACAAAAGTCAATAACAAAGTACAGTGTGTAAGAACAGTATAACATAACACAGTGGAAGTAATGGATACATACCGGAACACTTACACTAATCGAAACCTTAATACTGGGAAAAGCGTACCTTTGCTCTCTGATTTCTGACGCTTAGTTTTCTGAAGACCTATTTACGTATGTAGTCTGTGTTATGGACCTACCTTAAATACTAAATTAAGAAGATAAATACCTTTGTGTACCCTATATGCTTGCCGTGTGGTGCCGGCTCAGAATACCACCACCCCATCTCATCGTATGGGTGTCGTAAAAGTCGACTAAGGGATTAACCGGAGGATGGGCAGCAGCGTCCTTCGAGTACATTAACAACTCAACTGCGGTCGCCAATCCGTCTGCCAAGCGTGGCGATTATGGCAAAACCCCCCAATGAGCGCACAACACACCCATATCGGTCATTGTGGTGATCTTTGGGGGAGGTTTGTGTCCAGCAGTGGACTTCATTCGGCCGAAATGATGATGATGACCCTATATGCTATAGTTTTTCGGAGACTCGTACGTACCTTAGACAGCATCATCTGGTATCGCTCTCGTCACTGTCATGACTCATCATTGTCTTGACGACCTGTGACGGGTGGGCTGTACGTGCGTTATTTTTTACGGAACTATTGAAAACCGTACGACGTTGCAGACATAATATAAAAAAATATATATTGAGAAATGTTTTATGAATATGTAAAGATTTATTAATCTAAACATCGTACGACGTTGCCTCATACTTGATATTGGCGAAATTGTGAAAGATACTCTACAGAAGCCATAATCTAAGAGGAGAAGAAGTTATTTTTACAAAAGCAATCCAAACTTGAACAACTTTGAATGATTGATTTATGAATTAAATCCAGTTATAAATAGTACAAATATAACAATGATGTAAAAAATAAAAGTTCGTAAATATATTTAAAGTAGTAATGCTATTTCATTTCGTGTTTTGAGCTTATCATAGAGTAATTCTGAAAATGCCTAAAAAGATGAAAAAAATGTAAAGTGAAGCACGCCTGAGCTGCACAACATTATGCTTCATACATTATTTCTAAGCGGTTTGTTGAGGCTTTTAGTTTACTTTAGCATTTCGCTTGACGGTATTACGTGAAACCATCATGAGATCCGGTAAGCATTTTTTCTTGTTCATTATCAGCCCTTCGGAATTGATCACGTAGCCATGCTAAATAATATAAATGTTGAAAGCTAGGTTCCTAACTAGTTCCGTTACTGAGATCCGGTAAGCATTTACCGGGTCATCATCAGACCGTCAGAATGTATTATGTATAATATAGTAACACTTAATACTAAATAAGATAACTGGGGAAACTATGATACGTAACTATTTTATTATAAAAAAATGTATTAGGTCTCAGAGCGAATAAATAGGCAAACACAATGACAACACTGCGACACGTCTGTGTTTTTGCCTAATCTTCAGATCCTCTTGTTGTAGTACGGTCGTTTGTCGATAGTTGGCGGTAAAGTAACAAATACTAGTACAGAGGTATATGACCTTTAAGTTTTTGTGTATATTATACAAACAAATATGTCTAATTGAACAAATATTCCTTAAAAAAGTAATATTGTGTAAATAAAAGCATACGATGTTAGGCTTCCCATATACCCTCAGGAGACTCTGGTGCGTTCATACTAATTAAGCAGAAAAATTGAGATGGTAAAATCTGCACACATTCCTTGCTATAAACTTGAAGCAGAATATTTTTGCGCATAACTTTAAAACTATCGTCGTTTTTGAATATCAAGCATTTAATTCGCTTTAGTTGTATCAGTGTCAATAGAACATTAAAAAAACCTTGAATAGACATTTTATTTCTTATTCCCCACTTAAGTGCGTGAATGTTAATATTTTAATGACAAATATAATGCCTAATGCCCCTCTGGGATGCCAGTCGTTATCTCACCTTGAGACAAACGCAATCCCGGAGGACAGATTAGACAGTGACCTCACAGGCCCAACTAGTGGCGAGTCAGCGTGTGCCGCAGAATTTCGTTTAAAGGGGGAAAGTTGACTCAAGTTTTCAATCCATATGACTCCCCTTGCAATAGACCTTATCTATTATATATTATTGTATGAGGCGGACACTTGCAGCTCCATAATAGTTCTATAACTGCTAAAATAGTCCTATACCACTGTGGACAATTCGTTGTATTTCTATAGTGCAGCCATGGAGTCACCAGTTAACATCACACACGTGTCACATTACATTTGTGATTAAAATTCTCTAAGGGCCTCGGAGCCGGTGGGCATACTGGACCTGTCCTTGCGTAAGTCTAATAAAAGACCTGATTCCTACTCGACGAAGACTATGACCCGTGAACAGTACTTATAATATAGAATAGCAAATAATAATGTTGTAATGAAAAAGAGTTCAATGAATAACATTATAATTTATTTACATTGATTTTATGTATCCCGCTTCGTCAACCATAGGAAACTCGCGGGTGATACGCGTTGTAGCTACTTATTTAATTTGTCAGCGTTGCGCAGCTTATAATTTAATGTGTCAACTTTTACGGAGTACAAGGCACTGTTTCAGTGTGCAATGTTCATCATCTCGGCCGAATGAAGTCCACTGCTGGACACAGGCCACCCCCAAAGATAACCACCGACATGGGTGTGTTGTGTGCTCATTGGGGGTTCTTGTCATAATCGCCACGCTTGGCAGACGGGTTGGCGATCGCAGTTGAGTTGATAATGTACTCAAAGGACTCGCTGCTGCCCATCCTACGGTTAATCCCTTAGTCGACTTTTACGACACCCACGGGATGAAATGGGGTGGTGGCATTCTGAGCCGGCACCACACGGCAATGTTCGTTTATTCGGAACTTCAGTGCACAAAACTAACCAGCCGCAGGATGATGTAGCTCCTTGTGGAAGAAGCTCTCCGTGAACTAATGGACACTTACTGCGATCACGAAACTATTTGCTACAACAACTAACAATACTCCGTCATGCGCGCTCTAGGTCGCAGTTCATGTCCCCGGGACCACAAATAAATAGTGCTGCGCTTTCACTCAGTTCTGTATGCTAACGCCTCTTTATAACGTACATTTTTACACGTGCATTAAACATAACGCTATGTTACTGTCTGAGAAATTGAGATCCTTGTATGGGGCCAGTAACACATTATAATATTGGACTAGATATCATTTGAGCGACGACCGCAACACTCACTGCTACAGCACACATATGTACACTTATAAATACTTATAACTTTGTACCCGCACCCGGCACTAACTACACTATTTTACTATGAGGAACATCAAGTATTCTCACTTTTAAACACAATTCATTAAGTTCGTCTTCTGTAATATCTCGTAGCGAGGCACACAGAGCACGTTCCGGTTTATCCAGCCTGGCTCTAGTGCGGCAGGATGTTGGGTGGCCCGTCGGCAGCCATTTTCTCAATAACAAACGGCTTGTGTTCTTTTTCGTCGTCTGTGTCCACCGAGTTGCTCAGGTTGATGGCGTCCTCCTGATCGCGATGCTCGTCTTCATCCAGCAGCCGATGCAGGAAGGCGAGGCACTCGCGACGGAACAGCCGCTGCTTCTTCGCAGACAACTCCTGGTAATCATTGTGGATGCCGCGAAAGAAATGGAAGTATGCGGAGTTTTCATCAGGTTCGAACGAATGTGGGCTGGAGGAGTCCTCGTGACGCAACTGCTGGTCGACCGGGACTTCGAGCGACGCGACCGGCGGGCTGGACAGCGCCAACCACGGGTGGGGGATAAAGGGCTTCAATTCGATTTCCTCGGGTCTTGTCTGCTGCTCCGGCGACTTCGTGTCGAGGTACATCGACGCGTACGACGAATACCGCGTCAGTCGTCTGTAAGCGAAATATACGTATGAGTGGTGCGGTCGGATGCTGAGACGCAAGTAGTTGATGTGCAGGACAACACATGCCGCGGCTGAGGACACAGCGCCGCGCCGGCGTGACAACTGCTCCGGCGCCCCATCACGACTGAGCGGGTCGTCGTTCTAGTGCGCACACATTGGGAAATATGTGTGCTCATAACGAGCGACTCCTGGGAAGATTGGGCGGCGCCTACGTAGGCACACGCCGCCGTGTTCGCAGCACAGCGCACAGCGAGGCTTCGGGGGGATCCTTTGCCGAAGATGCGCCTGTGCCGAATGCGTGAGCGCATTTATTGTCGCATCATCACCATCTAGCATACAAAGTGGTAGCGGCAAAAAACGTACCGCAGTCATACGTTAAGTGATAACTTGTGCGTTATGTCTTCCAGCCGTTTTTGCCGTGTAGTGCCGGCTTTGCACTGTGGTGCCGGCTTAGAATACCACCATCCCATCTCATCTCGTGGGAGTCGTAAACGGCGATTATGGGATTAGCCGGAGGGTGGGCAGCAGCGTCCTTTGAATACATTCAACACAACTGCGATCGCCAACCCGTTTGCCAAGCGCGGTGATTATCGCAGAAACCCCCCAATGTGCACACAACACAAAACCATACCGGTCGTTGTGGCAATCTTTGGGGGAGGCTTCTGTTCAGCAGTGGACGATTTTAGGCTGAAATGGAAAAGATGGATGGGATGTCTTCTGGGACAGTTGCTAGTACTATTTACAACTGCGACTTAACTATTGACGCTGCGCACGCCGCGGGAGCTCTCAAGAGGCACGACTTTTTCCGACTCAGTTGACGAGTATCATCATAACTAATTTGCACATAATATTAGCCTATGTCCATATGGAATAATGTACATAATTTCTTTCAAACGGGGCCAGTTTTTTTTTTTAATAGGTGAAATCGTTATTCACGTACGTTAAACACAAAATTCACGCTCTCTTTATAGTATTAGCTAGAACTTAGATTAGATAAAACAAACGACAGTGGTGTGCTCATCATAACATACAAAGGTGGTGTGCTCGTACATAAACCAATAGATTTTTTTATAGGTCAAGTTCTACTGCGTTATTAGTCAGAAAAAAATGGCAACTAAAAGACTGACGTAGCTACGGCCAGACTTGTATATTTTGCGTATTTCCACAGCATAATGTCATGTGGCATTCTATTGTGGGGAGCGGCGGATAATAATAAATCGTTTATTTCGACCAACAAAGGATCATACTTACATGAAAAAAGAGAGTAAAATTAAAATGCAATGTATCCTACCTACAGTTTTTTATTACTCATTACATGAATCATATAGCAATGGTTCAAGTACTGGAAGTCAAACCTCTCAGTGAATAACCTAAGGATGCTGGCCCGAACCCTGCGCACACAGTTGCATAAAAACAATCTACTCGTGATTCAGCGAACATACCAGATGCGCTGTAAAATCGGGGCAACCCCATCAGCACCCTGACCGCATTATTATATCCATATGGGACCTTGTGAATCACTTAAAGATATCTTTAAAATGTTAATACACTAACAGTGCCCGGTGGATTGGGCGACTGGGACCGATATTATGGCCACCTAGGTCTCCGGACCTAAATCCCTCTGGATTATTTCTATTGGGGTGCCTTGAAGGACAAAGTCTACGAAAAACCGATCCAAAATGGCGGTGAATTGAGAGCAAGGGTAAACATTGCAGCAAGAAAAATATCCGAGATAAGCCTGAGAAGACTCAAAAGCTCACTTTTAAGAAGATGCCGAGCGTGTATTAGGGCACAAGGGAAGCAATTTGAGCATTTATTGTGATTTACTTAAATAAATAAATGTTGTTTTTTTTACTATCAAGGTGATATCGAGATAGTGATCCTTCGATTACAGACCGGAGTAAAGCAACTATTCACAAATAATTTGAGGTAAAAAAAACTAGAAAAGGAATTTTTCATTACGAGATGCTTAAAAATCTGTGTCAAGGTAGAGATTTTCGATATTTCGGAAAATTTTGTACTACTGTAAATCCGCAAGATTTTGCTGAACATATATATTGTTTTTTTGGTAGGTATTGACCCAAGCTCTCACCCCCTGCAGTATGTCGTGCTATTTACTGGACACCCTGTATGTACCATGTAGTATGTATTTGCTAGGTATGATTTAGATGCTCTAGTGTGATCTTACGAGGTCCTGGAGCCCCCCTTGGTGCCGAAGATGACCGCTCCAGTGGTTTTAGCCGGTAGGAGTCCGGCATACCCCTTCACCCTTCCCCGGGGTGAAGGAAGTTCCATGTAGAATTTCCACTGGAGATCAATAAAAAAAAAAAAAAAAGGTATGATTTAGATTAGATATTCTGTAAGCTTTGACCTTGATACCAATATGTTAAAGATTGCTAATTCTTCCTATTTTAGCTTTTATACCTTAATTCTAACATTATTTATTGCCATTTAGTATTATGCTCTTTCCAACCGTTGCTAGCCATGAAGAGCACAGTTTCTTCATAGCCCACTAGGGCCTCTAAGAAAATAAAACCTTTGAACTTGAACTTAACATAGATGGAATTGTCTTAGATTTTCGCGATTATTACACATTATAATAAAACACTTTTAAACGGATTCTATCGCGTATATTTTTGTATTTTTTATTTTCCTGACGTTTCGGATACTTTGCAGCATTCGTGGTCGCAGGATGACTAAGGTGACAGGCGTCGTTACAGATTTAACAAAATAAAATAACTTAAAAAAAAAAACAAAAATATACGCGATAGTATCCGTTTAAAAGTGTTTTATTATAGATGGAATTTTGAAAAAGGTCGCTTATGAACGTAGATGGCGGAGTACCAATATTTAATATTTGATAAGGGGGTGATACTCACGTGTCAGTGGCCATGTGTTCTCTGAGGAAGTCGAGCTCGTCGGCGAGGTACCACTTGGACACCATGCGGCCGCGGCCGGTGCGCACGCCGTACATCTCGTTGCGCAGGTGGCGCGAGTACGAGTTGCGCACGTGCGACCACTTGCGCCGCACGTCCGCCACTGGAACATGCACAGAGTTCGGTCAGTTCACTAATGAGGAGACCCAGGTGGTCCAAGATTAGGGAATTGTGATTTTATTTATAACTGCGAGTAAGTCCCACATTGTTCTTGGCTAATACCCATATTGACGGCACGGTTGGCGCAGTGGCTGATACAGTCGGCTGCTGCGCTCCGGGTCGTGGGTTCGATTCCTGTATGGAGCTAATATTTGCATGATCTGCAGGTAGTTGTTCCGGCCACCCAGTAACACCCAGTGTGTGAAATTTGTGTCTGTAAACGCACCCACGACACAGGAGAAATTCTAGTGTGGTCGTGATAAAAAACCTCCTTCGGTACCTTTTATTGATATTATTGACTGGTATGGTATGTTATCGTCTTAACCTTTGATGATAGTTAATATATGTATTGCTGTTAGTACACCAATAAATAAACGTAAATTATTTGTCTACTGAAATCTAGATTAGGCTTATACAAAAAATAATAGATGCGTAATACCCGTAATAGGTATTTCTCACTTCACCATATCAGTGTTATTTTCAGGACACAATAACGAGAGATAAGTCTTAGTTATTAGTTTAGTAACAAGTAATGGCTCTCAATCATAGAATTTCTCGTTTGATACTAACTCCTATTTGCAAACTCGCCTTACAAAACCTGGGCAATCTGACGACATTTGACTCGCATGGGCCTCCAACTGATCACTACAATGAGCGGACATACCATAAGGCCGTCCGAACTAGGCTTGCAAGTACACGGGAGGATGCTAAGAAAGAAAGAAGACAGAAAGAAATAGATTCATTAAACAACACAAAAAACCAGCACACTGTAGGTACACATAACTATAATATTGCTAGGCTATTGTGGAGTCGTGCGTTTAAATGGCTACAGCTCAGCTAATGCAACAGGTAACTGTAGCGCTGATTTTCAGCTGAAGCCCATCCTCTTGATATAAACCCTTAGTCACATTATATGACAACCATAGATCATCATCATATCAGCCAAAGGAGGTCCACTGCTGAACAAAGGCCTCGCCATAGATTTCCACAACGAGCGGTCACTTTCCGCCCGCATCCAACGACTCCCAGCGACCTTCACCAGTTCGTCTGACCACCTCGTTGGAGGTCGTCCTACGCTGCGTTTTCCGGTGCGCGGTTACCACTCGAGAAACTTTTTGCCCCAAAGGCCATCAGCCATCTACTAGCTATGTGCCCCCCCCATTGCCACTTCAGTTTACTAATCCTTTCAGCTATGTCGGCAACTTTAGTTCTTCTGCGGATAGAGAAAGGTGATCTGGTTATTTATCGGGATCTACGCGGAACCTTCCAAGGCGTATTGACACAACACTACCATACATTACTATTCGGATATCTATGAAACAGAAGGAGTCAGGAGACTGTCTCATTTTTAGTGCGCGTCCCTCATATCCGACGCAACGTTTTGTGTGCTGTGGCAAACTTGCGCCGCGACTATATTATAACTGTCACATCATACTACTGACACACCATACTGAACCGAGAACCGTTATAAGACGCAGACGCCGTCCGTTGTAAAAAATAATGTTCATACCCATGAAGTGCTGTTCTGTGGTTCCTGACAACAACTCAAATGGTCCTACAAAAGTAATGAAAACGCTGTATAATGTCTAATTAATTTTTGATAGTGCATAAAGTTGCTGTGTTAAACATAAAGACAAAATATTTTATTACTTATTTTACTACGTTAATGGAAACAGATAAAGAATACATCATCATCATCATATCGGCCACAAAAGACGTCCACTGCTGAACAAAGGCCTCCCCCATAAGACGCCCGGTTACAGCCGTGTAGCGTCATTTTGGGGGGAAATTGCCAGTGCTCACCACGCTTGGCAGGCGAGTTGGTGAGCGCAGTATGGCTACTGTTCCACAGAACAGACGCTTCCCATCCCTCTGGCTTAGACGTAGAGTCCCTTAGTCACCACGGGAGGAGATGGAGCTTGATTCAAGCTTTCAAAATTCTTATATGCTTTACGCGAAGTTAAAAAAACTACTAACCTGCAAACTGCAATCGTCACCTACTATGCGTATGCTATGGGGAAATAGCACAGAATCACCCACCTTATTCACTTTACAAAAGAAGCTAATCCGAACAATAACCAACATAAAACAAACAGATAGCTGTAAACCTCATTTCAAGGAACACTAAATACTTACGCTTACCTGCTTATACATTTTAGAAGTAAGCAAATTTGTCCGAAAGCATTCAGAATTATATAACACTCGTGAAGAAATACAAACAAGATATACTTTGCGACACAAGAACAGATTAAATTTACCAACATCACGACTAAAAATACATTCGTCCTGCCCTTTGGTTATGTCTATTAAAATTTGTAATAAACTACCAAATGTTATTAGAGAGGAACATAAAACCAATATATTTATTAATAAATTAAAGCTTTTTCTTTTAACTAAATGCTACCACACAACAAAAGAATATTTCGACGACAAATTAATTACAGGATAAATATACCTATGTACATGCTTTTTATATATTTAACTTTTATTTTATTAGCTTTTATCTATCAAACTGCTGCTTAGCCTTCTTCCTCTCTCCTAATTTGCTGTGCCCGACAGGGTCCATAATGATCTGATATACATAAACCACCACTATCTTTGTAAAAACATTATGGAATGCAATAAAGTATTGAGTACCTATATTCGTTGTACTACGGACAACACGAAATGCATAAGCATGCACTGGAGTCATTAGCTACTCGAGAAGTACGCTCAAGGTATATCAAAGAAGGTGTCTAGCTGGTTATCCACCAATGGATGTGTGTGCATGTGGTGTCCGGAACACCACGCGGGTTTTTGATTTAATGAACGCGATCCCTATCGCCTACTCATCATTTCAGCCGAATCAAATCATCTGCTAGACAGGCCTCCCCCAAAGATCGCCTCAACGACAGATCTGGGTGTGTTGTGTGCTCATTGGGAATTTTGACATAATCACCAAGCTTGGCAGGCGGGTTGGCGATCACAGTTGAGTTGTCAATGTACTCGAAGGACGCTGCTGCCCATCCTCCCGCTAATCCCACGGTCGCCCATTACGACACCCACGGGATGAGATGGGTTGGGGCAATTCGTAGCCGGCACCACGCGGCCAATAGCCGATACAGTCTTCTAATAGTCCCCTAAAAATAAAGTTCACTTCTTTTGAAGGACCCTATAGGTACTTATTAGGCCACTCACTTTCCGGTGCGTGTCCCAAAACAAGGGTGGCAATTTGGCAACGAAGAGGTTCAATGCAGCATCTCTTGATGCGTTTATAACAATAGAAACGGCAAATGAGCATCGGCCTCAGATATCAGCAAAACACAGATTGCTAATGCGTTGCCGACCCAAGGCTTTAGTTGGAATGTCTTTTGTTCCGGTAATTACACAGACTATTCCTACATTCAGTCGTAGTGTATTAGTTTTCATGCTTTGTCCCTTTTCTGGTACCTTGTAAGTGGTTCAATGAATTTAGAAACCAGAAAAAGTACAACGGTAACAACATATCCTTCACAGAAATAAGTAGGTAAGGTTGATAACATTTTGCAGTCTTGTTAGAATTTCATTTACTAATAATCCGTCTCACCTGCCTAGGTACCGGCACGCCACGCTGGCCCCGGCAGTCCGGCAAATGCTTACGCGGCAAATAGCGATACTTCATCAGTTTAATATGATAAGTGGTCAAAACGGTTTTATTACCACTGAACCTAGACTCGACTTACTGTCATGAAACATTGTAGGTACTTGTAATATAAACACAACATCGAAATATACAATAACGGCACATTCGTATTATAATAATACCAATATTTGTAAATAAATGAAGCACAACACTGCCACGTTCCTCCCGTTACGGTAACGGCGTTGCATCAATTATGCACCTACTAGAATATGCGTGTCAATAATTGTGTATAAGTAAGTCCATACCAGTCCATCCCATCTCATTGGCGACCTGCTGCCAGAGCTTCTTGACTTGCGTGTAGTAGCTGGCGACGGGCATGTTGTTCCTTGCGTACAGCAGGTGCCGCTCGCGCACCAGCCGGATCATGCGCCGGTCGTCGGCCTGGCTGGAGTCCACCAGGCGGCCCACCTCCGGCACGGCCGCGCCGGCGCCGCTCGGGGCCCCGTCGCTCCCGCTCCCGCCGTCGCCGTTGGCGAGCGACGCATGCTTACGCTTGCTGCTTGACATACTAATGTTGACAGTAGTCATAATTAATCTAGTTGTCAGTGCACACCCTAACCAAGTAAAACCGAAACAGAAAAATACCGTTCAAGAAATCACAAAATGTTACTCTATCGCGTATCTATAAATATCTCGATTGAGCACGTCACACCGCAACGGGGGCACGGAGCAAACACGTCGACGCGCACAGCGGCAGACAGACACGCGCAGCGGGAAGCAAGCGCGCAAACGTGTCGGTCTCGCTCGCACGCACCCCATTTACGTGGGGGCGAGACGTGCAGACTCGGAAACATGTGAAAAAGCAAGAGCGCAGACGCTCCGCGGTCGCCGCCCGGTCACTTTCATAAATTCCACATCGTTGGTTATCGATTCCCTCGGCCGGAGCTCGGAGGCTAGCTCATAGCTGTACTTTTTGTAGAGTTTTATTTTCGGTGTTCCGTAGAGCAAATAGGGAATCCCCTATTTGCCTATTTATGTATTAGGTACATAGGTGTATGCACATACACCAGCTGGTGAATTGAAGCACAATATTTATTTATTAATATTTAGGAAAACCAACAGCTATAAAACTTAGAATATGTGGTTACAGTGAGTGCCATATAGCCAATTAACGGTTTCCACGAATAACATCAAAAACTAAAACAGTTTTATGGAACACTAAAGCAATACAACTAGTAACTACAAGTAATATTGGATTGTATAATATGAAAAAAAAATACACATGTGTGATTGTCAGGTAGAATGGAAAAACTTAAGGTAGCTTCCTTCTTGCCGTGTTAATATTAGTAATTAGTAAAGTAATATGGGTCAAGTGAAAATTCTTTGCATATTATGATTATTACTTGCTCGCACAATATATGAGTTTTGCATGTAATTAGAAGAACAGGAAGGAATTATATCTAATAGATTTGTACGGAACATTAAAATTGAGCTTATGTAGGAGATAATCAATTCATTACTTTTTAGTACGTACTATCTGTTCCATTTGCAACATAGGTATTGTTAACATCAATTAGGTCTTCTACATAATTGTCTATTATTGACAATCTTGTCTCGTACACTTTTGGCAATATACAAAAATAACCATGAAATATCTTTCTAACGCAGATGGCATACTAATTCTTTCATAAACAAATTTAAAAAACTCCCTCATTATGTAGCTAAACGAGCCGCACATCGTCGTGTTGCGTGTAGTGTGTTTATCATTTCATTATATCAGTGTCACTCCGTGCGATGTGATTATAGCGAGCAGCCGACACCCACTCTAGTACGGGAAAAGAATGCTTTGTGTGTGCACTGTGCACCCATGCACTAATGTTTACCTGACGCTCCGGAGATAACAGAGCGGTCGCGCACCGAATGAAATCGTTTAAAATTAAGACGGAGCGACTGGCGACCCTTCGACATACCTAGTCCCCTCGCAGCTATTTTAGAACCCTCTTGTTATATGCGACAAGTTTTTATACCGCTTGCTTTGCTATGACGTACGGAGAAAAATAATAATTCTGTTGAATAGAAATTAATATTTATTTCATACGACCAATAGCTTAGTTCACAAAATCTTACATCTATTAAATGCATACAAATATGAAACTTACAGCGACGACGTGTGCTTAAAAATATGATAACATTATATTAAGCCCATATAATTAAATAACGCGACACGAAAGTCAACATGTGGTGAGTCATCAACTTTACTTTTAGAATAAAATAAATCAGTCGAATAATCTCTACGAGATCATTTTTAAGTAGCCTTTAAGCCAGAAAAATCAATTTTTCAATTCATACAAAATTATAAATATACGGGAAACTACAGCATATTAAGTTTACTCTTTTACACGTCATAATAAATGATGAGTAGGGCACGTGCACTGTAATGGACGTCAATCAGTAATACATAAAACAGTCGGTAAGTTCTGCACATCCGTATCGTATTCCGATTGCTACTAACACTTCACTAAAAGTAATAATGTTTTGATATGAACGCACCCGCGGCGGCGACAGCCACTCTGGACAGACGCGCAAGGCACGCTAGTTGGACCGTTGTGTACGCGGCACGCCTGTGCGTCTGGCGGAGGCACTGGGCCGTGGGCTGGTGTGCGCGAGGTTACTCACTGTCGTCGTGACCGTCATCGTCAGCGTCATCGTCCACAGCGTCGTCGTCGTCTGACGCTTCCTTCTTCACCTTGGTTCGGGTCGCTTTTACGGGCTTGGCCTTGGCCCCGCCGCGCTTCTGAGCTTTCTTGGGCGGCGGAGCGGCGCCGGTCGCGTTATAACTCTCCAGGTCGCGCGCGTACTGCTCCTTAGCAACAGCGGCCTTCTCTTCCCACGTGGTTTTGTCACCCATAGAGCGCCACAGCTCGCCCGCCTTCTTGGCCACCTCGGTTACCTTAAGCCCGGGGTGGTCCGCCTTTATCTTCCCGCGCTCGCTATTCAGCCACAACAGGTACGCCGACATCGGCCTTTTCGGTTTTTCCATCATTTCCTGGTGGCAAAAGATTGATATTATTTCTGATTATAGGATTACAAGTAATAACAAAACGATTCCATCAAGAATATCAAGATAATTATAAATTACATTTCAAAAATCAAAATGGACGACACCCCCGTTTTAATTTAAATCAAATTCTGCAAGGAGAGGACGCATCTACCATTAGCATCCATTAGCCTCGAATATTCAGTGCAGTAGGTATTTTAAAAACATAAAACCAAAGATATAACAATACAAGGAGACAATAATAAATAAAAAGGATACTTACGTTAAGAAAACGAGGTTACACTCCACAAAAACAAAAATAATAACGTGGATACGTTAGTGATGCGCGTCGCACGGGCCTTACTCGACCGAGACTCGCAGCCGCACTGGGCGCGCGGGGCGGCGGGGCGGCGGGGCGGCGGGGCGGCGGGCTACACCGCGCCGCGCCGCGCCTCGCGTGCTGCGCGGCACAGCGGCACCCGCTCTCGTAAACAAGCATAACGCTCCCTATAGTCCCTATTCACTCGAATACGGCTTAAACATTAAAATGTGCCAACTTATTTATTTTGGGTCGTCAGTTTGAAAATAGTTGCATACTGCTTAGGTACCCCATTTCTATTTATTATATCACGAGTACGTTAAATAATTAGTAGTAGGTAGGCATTATATACTCCGTATTTTATACCCATACACCCACATAATAAATAGTTAGTCTATTCAGTAATTATCCACCTTTTTTTCTTTTTTTTCTTTTTTTTTATTGATGTCCAGTGGAAATTCTACATGGAACTTCCTTCGCCCCGGGGAAGGGCGAAGGGGTATGCCGGACTCCTACCGGCTAAAACCACTGGTGCGGTCATCTTCGGCACCGAAGGGGGGCTCCAGGTCCTCGTAAGATCACACTAGAGCCGCCCATTGGTGCCACGCCTTTAGGCACATCTCGGAAGGGATGACTGTAAAGCGGTCACCCCCTCTAGCGGAGGGAAGGCGACTGTAAAAAGGTCGCCCCCCCAGGCACTTCTCGGGGAGGATTGTAAAGGATCCCCCCAAGCCTCGCTTTGCGCTGTGCTGCGCACACGGCGGCACGTGACCACGTGCGCGCCACCGTCTTCCCGGGGCAGTAATTATCCACCTATTAAACGTATTCATGCCGGAGGGTGGGCAGCAGCGTCCTTCGAGTACATTAACAACTCAACTGCGATCGCCAATCGGTCTGCCAAGCGTGGCGATTATGGCAGAACCCCCCAATGAGCCCACAACACACCCATATCGGTCGTTGTGGTGATCTTTGGGGGAGGCCTGTGTCCAGCAGTGGACTTCATTTGGCCGAAATGATGATGATGAAACGTATTCATATATTTCTTTCTGTTATAAGACTCCTGAGAGCATTTTTACTTCTCGATTTAAAATGTAGGTTTATAGTTAGACAGGCCAATTAAGTAAAACGTTTGCTTTATGGTAATTTTGAAGTCTAAGTAAATAGAAGTGGACTTTGGAACAAGTTCAATCTATTGGCAATTTTTTTACAGGAGAAACTGTTAAAGTGTGTAGCTTTTAACATAATGTAAACAGTTTAATAATTAATTGCCTACGGAAAAAAGTACATACATGCATAAAGGTGTTTTACGGGAGAATGTAGGTATTTAAAGAGCTCTTATCTTTACGGTAGCTACTATCCGGCAACTTACGCGATAAATTCGCACTTCTGTAAAGGAAGAGGACCATGGGATGAACTGGCAGTGCGGGGTGCGGAGATTGCCGGCGACCGGCACTAAAACCGCCATCAAGCCCGCGTCGTGATGGTCTGATTGCTGCCGGAATGAACGAATCAGCTTTTTATCGTGATTTGGCATCATTTTTACGAGCGGCGCCGTCCCGCGGCCGTGCAGCCCCCGCCCCGCACCCCGCGCGCCGCACCCGCTATCCAGCCGACCCACCCGACCCGACACGGATTTCAATTTAATTAGGACCCCAGGATATGCCTATCTTGAGAGCGTTGGCTTGCACACAACGTGGTGATTAAATTATATAACTTTTGATGTCATAGGAGCCTACAATAATTAGTACGAATGCAACAAATTGTCTTTAGAACACAAGGCACCGATATTACCCTTTAAATAATGCGTATAGAATAGAATATGCCACTTGTCAAATATCACATGTTTGACAAAGATATTAGATGAGTGTGATGGCAAACATTCGGATATCTACCTACTTATGTTTAACTGCCTAACATATTCAACATAATCTGATTTCGTACAGTATGTAAGACGAAATTCTAATTCTTTAGCACACCTGCGTAGAGAATGAAACTTTGAAATAGTCTCATTTTCAGTTAATTGTATCTTCCCTCTATTATCCTACATCTACAGAGAGTGAAACTTTGGAATAGTCTGATTTTCAATTAGTTGTATCTTCCCTGTATAGTTTTTTTTTTAAATCCTACACCTAGGCAGAATTATCGACACCGGCACTGTTTGCCATATTGAAAAATTCAATTAAATTGAATTGAATTGTAGTAAATCTTTTGTTCCTGTTTTAAATTTAATTTAATATTGGCAGCCAGCGACGTTGGTATTTTGATACCGACGTCCATTCACCTTTGTACGAATTGAGCTACAATGACGAAAACATTGTGCGAGTTATTGACGTGTGCACGTCGACTAGTAATCAATATCGTAAGGCCGATGGCAAGGCTCACTGACGCGCCGGGGACGCGGCGGGGCAATGCAACCCCTTCCCTAGTGCTGAACACACAATGAGCGTTCACATTCGCAGGGGTAAGTGTACAAAATATATTCGAAGGGTTGAACTTTTTTATTAACTAGTTCAGCGAATTGTGTACCTCGGAATACGATTGTTAATATAATATTATAATTATTAATAGAAAAAATTCGTACGCATAGCACCAGGTACACTACCTGTAGTAATTACTGTTAGTCATCATCGCTGCGGTGCGTTGTTGCCCTTCTGGCTGGAGGCCTCTATGGCTGGAGGACTCTTTTGGCTTCGCCAGAAATGACCGGCTAAGCAACCACGTTTCCCAGAAATGTAAGCGAGAAGCCCAACAAACAAAAAATGCCCTTATTGCCACTGATCGTGAAATGTTCTCTGCTATAAAAATAATGTTCAAGTTTTTTTTTATAATACGTAACAAGACGAGCATTTCATTCGTCTAGTGGTGTGCGTCACGCCTGCCCGTAACAATTGTGATGCTACGCAGGACTAATCCTGCCTAGACTCCTGACCTGACTACAGTGCCCTTCTCCAGTTTGACACAATAATGTCCAGACTTTGAGTGTTCATTGGACGATTTTGTCATAATCACCACGCTTGGCAGGCGGGTTGGCGATCGCAGTTGAGTTGTTAATATACTCGAAGACCGCTGCTGTCCATCCTCTGGTTATTCATGAAAGGGATTGAGTAGCGCTATTCTTAGTCGGCAACTCGGAATCACACGGAACTATTTGAACCTGAATCCTACTGCTTGGTGACGGAATACCTGACACTACGGTATCACCACGGATATGTATGGTACCATAGATATCCATGGTGATACCCTATTCCGTGTCCTGTCCGGATCTAGAATATCTACAGCACCACTCCATATCCTCCCGTGGATGTCGTAGAAGGTGACTAAGGGAACCTTAACGAGTACATTTACTAATCAACTGCGATCGCCAACCCACCTGCCAAGCGAGGCGATTATGGCAAGACCCGCAATGAGCATAGAATACACCTATATCGTTGGTTGTGGTGATCTTTAGGGGAGGCCTGTGTCCAGCAATGGATTTTATTCGACCGAAATGATGACGATGACAAACCCAGTAGCGGATAAGTTTGGTATAGAGTACAAGGAACAGCCTCATTGTACTTGACGATTTCTTCCAGGCGGGCTTAAGATGGAGAAACTGGACAAGACATGGGGCGGACGATGGTGCACCCAAACACATCTCAATATACTAAATACATAAATACTGAGCATTTTATATTTCCGTACTTACATGGCGTGAATAAGTTGTCAAGTCGTCGGGTAGCACCATATACCTGCCAAGCGTCGTGATCAACACCCCTTCAGGCCGCTGATATGTAGTGATCATTGGGAGGCCCATGTCCAGCGGTGGGATCTAGACTAATGAAGACCAAACTAGGATAACTGATAATTCAGCAGTAAAAACTCCTCTAAGAGAAAATACAACCGAGTTCTAATATAAGTCTGTACATAAGAATAGTACCTTAGATAATATTTTATATACTAGAACCTTCCTATAAGTATGTAGATTACCCCACTGAAAGAACCACATAAATCGGTCGTGTGGTTTCTGAAAAAATCGCGGACAAACAAACATACGGGGCAAACAGAGAACTTTCCTATTTTGAAGTCGGTTAATAAGAGCAGAAGAAGAGCAAGTTTAGCTGGTGAGTAACACTAACTACAAAAGGATCTTTATATGCACTATTAAATGTATTTTCTCAAAATACATTTTATATTGTTCTGATTTACACTATACTACACATTTATAACGTGTGTGCGCGGGGTGAGATGTAACTCGTATCTTGATTTAGTGAGCAATTAGGCGGCTCGCAGCCATTTCTTTTTCTTTTACGACCAATAATAAATATTTATAATGCGCTAGCGGCAGCTTATTATTTTAGTTCATAGCAATAAGCCCGGCTGACAGTTCCGCGTCCGAAAGATTACATTTTCTAAATAGGAAACATCCGGCGCTGCACGGTGGTCCTGCGCGGCAGCATGCTGTCCCTATCGCACTAGCACTTCGTTATCAAAGCTATCGATGCCACTGACGCGCGCTCAGCACCACGTCCGAGCCGCCCTCAGCGCATCACGGAACGCTTTACACCCTCTGTGCTCACATATTTGTATCCCACGGTTCCATTCCAGCCTAAAATCGTCCACCGCTGGACAGAAGTTTCCCCCAAAGATTGCCACAACGACCAGTATGGGTTTGTGTTGTGTGCTCACTTGGGGACTTTTGCCATAATCACCACGCTTGGCAGACAGGTTGGTGATCGCAGTTGAGTTATAAATGTACACGAAGGATGCTGCTGACCATTCTCCGGCTAATCCCATAGTCGCCTTTTACGACAACCATGGGATGAAATGGGGTGGTGGTATTCTGAGCCGGCACCACACGGCAAGCAATTTTAGAAGCATGCTAGCAATAAGCAACCTAAACGTATACCTAATACAAAATATACGATGGCACATTACATCGGGCTACACTTTATTACATTGAAGGCATTCAATAATTTAAGATGTGTGTAGATGACAGGATGCAAAAACAATAACAATACAGTACCCGGCACGGATCTTGAGCGCTCGGCGAAAGAGTGGGGTTCAGTTTCTGCAGTTGCTTATCACCAAACAGACACAACATAACCGTATGAGGTCCGGATTAAGAATATAGCGTCCAGTCTATCTGCTCTTGTGGATATCGTAAAGGGCGACTAAGGGAACCCAGGGCTGGGCCAGCAGTCATTCAGCGCTCACCAACCCGCCTGCCAAGCTTGGTTTTTTCCCCAAAATGACGACACACGGCATGTAACCAGTCGTTTATGGGGAAGGCGTTTGTTCAGCAGTGGACATCTTTTGGCCGATCTGGTGGTGATAATGAAACAGACCCAAAAAAACACTTCTGCGTAGGCAAAGGGGTGAACTCAGCGCTCAAAATCAAGCTAACCCAATTTACAAATGTTACTATGGCCCGGATCGAGAATCATAACTCAAGTAGAAATTGAGTCATATTTGATTGATGCAATCCCCACTCAAGATCTACTAGTTTTATCTTTGGATGCCTTTACAAGCACGGAACTGGGATTCCTGAGTACTGCTATTCGATACCTGGAGTCTATTGCCACTTCCAGCACAATCCCTTTATCTTAAGGTGTATCTAGTTAATAATATTGAATCATATGTATCGGCCTCCCCCTTTGATTACCACAACGAGCGGTCACCGGTGCCGCTCTCATCCAACGATTCCCAGCGACCTTCACCAGGTCGTCTGTCCACCTCGTTGGAGTTAGTCCCACACTGCGTTTTCCGGTGCGCGGTCTCCACTCAAGATCAATGTTTAGTAAATACTGTTAATATAAACTGGCAAAAAAATAATTGAATAGAATCATTTGTCCACTAATTAAGTCCTAACATACGCTTTTATACAAAGATATGTCGTTTTGTGGGGAATTCGCTAGAAGTTACCAAGCTTATTAGCCGGGTTGGTGAGCGCAGTATGGCTGTTGTTCCACAGAAGGGACGCTGCTGCCCGGTTTACAGTCCCTTAGTCGCCTTTGACGGAAGCCACGGGGGGAGATGGAGTGGTGCTATACTGATGCTAATACTTTACTGGACGGTGACAAAATAAACATAACCAGAATTCTTACAAAAAAGTTTATTTTTGTTTTAGAGATCTTTGTATTTATTGTATAATATCTATAAATATTAGGTAGCTATATTGATAGATTTAGTATTTATACAAATCTACACATAGTCGTTATTATTATAATTTCAGTCATTTCAAGTCAAGTTATAATTACTTAAATCAATTAATAAACTTAAGTCCGTATTATAGATTGAGAAACAAAACTAAAGTAGAACTTGAGTCGAGATTGCATCAATTTAATATAAATCCAGCATTTATACATACTATTGCGTAAGGTTCATATTTGATTAACGCAATATAGACTCGAGTTCTATTCGAGTTTTGATTCTAATACGGCCCCTAAATATTTTTAATGTTACATTATTGCGATATTCTTATATTCATGTTAAGGTGATACTTACTCATTATTTCCCTTATTCTTAAGAAAATACGTTGTTTAAACCCAAGCAAAAAAATATGGTTTGTCTTTATCTTTCTAAACCAAATGGCGCAATGAAAGATAAGAACAAAACATTGTTTTAATAAAAAGGGTTTAACAACATATGTTTATGTATATATCTTTTTATGTATAAGAGGGTAAGCGTTTTGCTAAGAAGTGCGCGTGCACGTGCGCAGCGGTAATTATTGATTAGGAAATATACCTCTACTTAGCGCGCGTGACATCATTCACTGGCCGATCATCAGTCGGATATATTTTTAAAACGAGACCTTGTAGAATATGTGCGGGCTCTGCACCGAACTATTGTAAAAGTATAAAATAGTCAATCTTCAAAAAAATTAAAACATATTTCACGTACACATCTAGCTGGTGTGTTTCCTGGCAATGGATAGGTCACGCCTAATTACAAAGATCGGACTAACTTACCTAGTGACGTCCGATCCTCAATTATGTGAAGTAATCTCGTCCTCATTTAGTACTATGTAGTTTGCACCTTGCACAACTCACTGCATCACAATTTTAAAGATGAACACTTTCATCAAAAATTTTAATATAGTCTGTGGTTCCTACGCGCTCTTTCGCTATCTGTAATGTACATGTCATTAATTCAAAGCATAAGAACACAACTTTCAGCAGGGATCTAGATTGCAATTTT
Organism: Diloba caeruleocephala; assembly: GCA_947459985.1. NCBI lineage: Eukaryota > Metazoa > Arthropoda > Insecta > Lepidoptera > Noctuidae > Diloba > Diloba caeruleocephala. The sequence goes on along the minus strand of OX381620.1, from coordinate 172,624 downwards.
ATAGAATTCTAGATTTATTTGGGATGGGTTGGGACTCGATGAGGACGAGATTACTTCACATAATTGAGGATCGGACGTCACTAGGTAAGTTAGTCCGATCTTTGTAATTATGTTCCGTAATCTCGTCCTCATTTAGTACTATGTAGATGTTCAAAGAAGAAAGTTGTGTTAATAATCAACCTTGTTTATTCGTTAATAAACATTATTACAATTTATTATAATTATTTATGAACCTCAGTCTTGTGTCCTCTAAGACTTATAGTAGATGAACAGGTATAAAAAAATACGTTTCGCATTATTCATATAAAAATAAACTTGGCGGAAGCACTGCCGTACTCCCAAAAGTGCAATTCTTTGCATTTCTAATGTATATGATTATATGGTGTACTTATAATACCTATTCATCACATAAGTTGGTTCTTATTTTAGTTTGTGTTTATTATTTATTTAAGAAATATCCATATAGAACACATAGCTTGAGCCATTGGGATCATAAATAAACATTTGGCCTCTTGCAAAACCAAGCCAATTTGAGGCGTTTCTTGTTTTTGTGTAGTATGCTGTAGATTTACTAGTATCCAATCCATTATTAGTTAAAAACTTACTTCAACCATCTGCTTAATAGATGCGGTGGAGGCGCCGTAATAAGGCTTTCTTAATGTAATAATTATGTATTACAGTTCGTCCTTTATTTTATTAACATCTAAATAACAAAGTAAGGTTGTTGCAGGACAAATATTAATGGCAATTATCTTTAAAATACTTGGTAAGAAATGCTAGTATTAAAAAGGTTAAGATCAACAAAAGCTAGATGTTTTAACCATTTTGTAATTTTTATGTTGATATTATCTACTTTAACGGTAATTTTATCTATACAAATCAGCAACAAGGTTTGATCCTGTGTTTGGGTAATTCCACACAGGCTTTCATTGGGAAACATATTCAACAATAATTATTCTTAATGTTAAAGTCACATACAACATAATACTTAGGGTTTGTTGCCCTACCTTTAAATATTTGCTTAAAGAACTTTGTTCTTCTCTCATCTCTACTCAAGTGCGATCCTAAGAGTAGGAAGAGAAAAATGAAAATAAAAATTGTTAACCTCAGTGTTGAGTGAGCTATAGGAAAAACTTTAATTATTAATTAAACTTAGATGCTAAGAATAATATAACCAGGGGATGCACATCATAACTTTTACAGTTGGGGATTCACTGATTATTGCAGATTAATATTGCCATCCTGTTTTGTTCTATAACGAAGCTAACATTTTGTCCATTGAAGAGGATGGTATACTTCTTAGAAACGCGCTCTCCTGAAAATGTGGTGGCAATCAGTGTTAGAATCCTGTGTAAAGGATTGTGATTCCCTGGAAGGATACGACAGTAAATCACGACTAGGTCGCAGAATAATATATGTATATACACATCTTTTAATTTTTATTATATATATATATATATATATATATATATATATATATACATATATATATCTTACTATACACCCATATATATATATAATTACAATGCTCTGTTTTTATTTTCCGAAAAAATAAAAATCTACTTATGAGTGCAAATGGAGGGAACACAGAAGAATGTCCCATGCCATTCAAGAGTAGAGGCATCTATGGTGTATCTAGGTCAGGAACCCATGATACATAGTTGATGCAATTAGCAATACATCCATTTGCAAACATGATTCTATCGTTCACCAAGATTAGCTATAAGTGGTTCAAAGGCTACGGCCACATAGTTCCATTTCAATTTCCGACTGAAACACCTTCATTTTTTATTAGCAATGGCATTCTACACATATAATATAGAATAGAAATAGAAAACATTTATTCGGCAAAGAACATATTAGACAGTGCATAAAATGAAATGAAAGCTACAATATACATTATTAAGTGCGCAGGTGTGCTGTCGAACATGCCTGTTCCAAACCACTACAAAACCACCACAGCTTCTTTGCCATTGAAGTGTGTGCCCATATCTTATTAATATAGGTTATGGTTCTTATCTATTCCAAGTGAAATATTTATTACCTTGTTTTATTTCAGAAGCAACTGGTTTCTGTGCATATAAGTGTAGGTTAATTCATTTAGTTTTAATTCCTTTCAATATAGGAGGCCAACATTTAAGTATGTGCAAATGTATCCTATATACATAAGATTGCACTATTACTTTTTCAGGGCTACTGTTGTAAGATTTTTCCATGACATTGGTAGGTATAAAGTCAAATGTATTCTATAGCTGGGCCATGCACAATGTTAAGCTATGTTGAAACAAGGACATTTTATGGTTGAGATAATTATTATTTTGCACCCGTTTATGGTTTCTCTAGAATTTAGAAATAAAATATTATCTTCTTCTGGGAGAGCAAGATAGAAAAAATTGCATGGAATCTAATATGGGTCCCAAATTCTGCTATTTTTGTTTAGCATTTAGGCATATTTTCTTTGATATGAAAACACCAAGATTTTCTAAGAAATTTTAGTTGGTAAACACATTTAGTTTACACTTTTCATAGGAGTCAGTAAGACAAGAATTATTATTAATAACCGATGCAATGATCTCATGTAAAAATTAGCGGTTTCATGATCTAGGTAAAATCATATGGTGCTGTACTAAGCCTGAAGGGATGGCATGTAAATTCATACAAATAATCTGGAAATAGGGAACATGAGTGTTTCCTATCAGATTCCCTTATTGACAGTACAATATGCATTTTTTTAAATCATACAAAAAATTTGTTGCAACAACTTTTAAAATCTTTTCTCATTTTGATAAAAATTTACTCAGTTTCTGAGTAACCTGGTTATTTAATGGAGCAGTAGTTTGTACAGGAACATTAGTGAAAGGTATAGTATAACCTTTTAACCATTTGTGTATGGTATGACTTTTAGTGATACCTAGTATCGCAGTAGTAGGAAAAGTATTTCAGTTGATTGGTATGTACCTTATTCATCATTGATCAGGATCCAGGTTAGGGCCTCAGCAACAGGGATAGTGGTGTCTCCGCCAGAATATCACGAAAAACACCAACAATTTATTCACATAGTATGTTGTTGGACTCGGCATGGTTTTGCCCGCTTGGAAAGACATTTATAGTTGTTGTGCTCCCCCTTTTAGTTTCAAGTTTTAGGGGATTAATACTGAATACTGATAGGTACTTACCTTCACTGGGAGTATTCTTTCATTCTCACCCAGATTTTGAACAGCTTTAATGGTATTTACTTTATCCTATAGTTTGTCCCCAAACAGGTATTATGAGATTGCAGGCTTCTCTGATATCAATTTATCAATGATGTGCAGGCTATAACTTCATACAATAAGTTGCATAGCAATCCAGTTGAATCACTGATTCCGAAATGTGATTTTCATCTCATTGTTTACAATCATGTTGTTGAAAATCTTTTCAAGGGTTGAGATAGTACTAAGTGTCTCATAATAGCATTGATTTGACTTTTGCATAAATGCTTGTATGCTTTATTTATAGGGCCATGTTTCTTGATTATAGTGAATCTAGTTTCTTAAGGCCATTCTGCATGATTAGTCGTTTTTTTTTTTTTTTTTTGTATATTGCGTGTTATTCCTACTGAATTATCTCAGAGGTGAGCACTATTTTTGCAAGCCTGCCCCCCTCCTTTCTTTAATCTGATTTCATCACTAGGTGAGACACTATATTTGTAGCCACTTATGATAGGTGACGGAAACGTGTTTGCACCTGGTTCATTAGAGCTTGACTGCATCAGCTCCGCTGAATGATGTAATAGTAATGAAAAACATTGTCCTTGTCCGTGTGGTAGACTACCTCGGCTTCGACTGAAGAGGTCTTCGTAATCATCTAAGCTCCTGACTGCAAATCCAAGGCTAACCCCTCGTGAAAGCTCTAAGGATGCATCAAACAGCGTTTTATCTTGCTAATAAAAGATACTTAACTGGCTAGCCTCTCGTGGAAGCTCTCTCGTTCTTCGCTTGTAAACGAATACTGCACCGGCTTACCTCTCGTGAAAGCTCTATTGGTGGTGTCGTTTATTTTTAAATTAAGGCACTATTGACCTGTGCTCTTCCTTGTAAACGAATAACCCCCACCGGCTGACCTCTCGTGAAAGCTCTATTGGTGGTGTCGTTTATTTTTAAATTAAGGCACTGTTGACCTGTGCTCTTCCTTGTAAGCGAATAACCCCCACCGGCTGACCTCTCGTGAAAGCTCTATTGGTGGTGTCGTTTATTTTTAAATTAAGGCACTGTTGACCTGTGCTCTTCCTTGTAAACGAATAACCCCCACCGGCTGACCTCTCGTGAAAGCTCTATTGGTGGTGTCGTTTATTTTTAAAATAAGGCACTATAAACTTGTCACCGTTGACCTGTCTTCTTTTTTGTAAACGAATAACCCCCACCGGCTGACCTCTCGTGAAAGCTCTATTGGTGGTGTCGTTTAGATTTACGTGCATATAGTGTATATTGCTGCGACACTGCGGATCCATCTCCTGTGAAACATGTAGTTAGTAACTTACCGATACGGTCGTGTAGACTCCCACTTTTTTTGGGCTCCCACAATCGATTATTTAGCTTTTCTATTGCCTCATCCTTACTCCTTTGCCAGTGTTTCCCCATTTTTGAAGAAAAAGGAGGATAATTGGAAGATTTTCTTGAGTTGCGTATACAGCGAGCAGCACAAAAAAGTACAATGACATGTACATTACAGATAGCGAAAGAGCGCGTAGGAACCACAGACTATATTAAAATTTTTGATGAAAGTGTTCATCTTTAAAATTGTGATGCAGTGAGTTGTGCAAGGTGCAAACTACATAGTACTAAATGAGGACGAGATTACGGAACATAATCTTATACGTAAGTGCCACAAAAGCGATTATTTAGATTTATTTTGTTGATGTTCCTATATCAATTTGTTATCACCCAATAATATCGCGTGACAAAAATATCAGGTTAGTATGTTTCGAAGCTAACCCCTGCTAACATTCACTTTTAAATATACCCCATCCACGAAATATTCTTGGGTATATTTTCAGGTTATTAATTATTACGTTTACGTATACATTTTACATTGGAACGCTCTGAGCAGAGGCCCGGCGCTCACGTGCCTGATTGATGCTGCTCGCAGCAACTGCACAGGGTCGTGTGTCTCAGACCACAGAACATAAAATACATTTATATTCTATATCTCAGACTACCTGATAAAGTAAGAAGCCTGAGTATTATGCTAATTGCTAACTTTGGAAAATATAAAATTGTTCATCATGAGTATACTAAATACTTCAGTACCCAGGGTGTTTTTTAAATAAACACGATAGCCGGTCACTACACAACCGTAACATGTACGTGTTTATGATTCATTATGATAAAGTGCTTGTGTGAGCTGGCATATTAGTTACCTACCTTATTATAAGCTAGGGTTAACTGTTTATTAGAGTTCGTTTCTCGTGGTGACTACACTCCCTCCGACACATTACACTTTAGTTCATCACTAGAACGTCATAAAAGCAGTTCATTGGTCGCCGGAACCAGCTAGCGCTAGGCCGTAACACACGCGATCCTTTGACCAAATATGTTTACGCTGAGCGAAGACAAACTCGTTGCAGCGTCGAGGCAGACGTCGATAAACATGTCGTCACCCGTCGCGACTGAACGCTACGCCAGCGGCCAGCCTCGAGATCGGGTTCCGTCTCTAAGTATCGCGGGTACTCCGGACCTGTCAGTGCTCCCATTGTAAGTAAATCCGTGATTGATTGTCATCGTTCCATACACCTAGGCCTTGCGCTCGGCGCGCTCGTCGTCGCTGGCCGAGCTGCTGGACGAGCTGGCGGCGCAGTGCGCGTAGCCGGCGCAGAGCCGCGCTCAGGCCTTGCGCTCGGCGCGTTCGTCGTCGCTGGCCGAGCTGCTGGACGAGTTGGCCGAGCTGCTGGACGAGCTGGCGGCGCAGTGCGCGTAGCCGGCGCAGAGCCGCGCTCAGGCCTTGCGCTCGGCGCGCTCGTCGTCGCTGGCCGAGCTGCTGGACGAGTTGGCCGAGCTGCTGGACGAGCTGGCGGCGCAGTGCGCGTAGCCGGCGCAGAGCCGCGCTCAGGCCTTGCGCTCGGCGCGCTCGTCGTCGCTGGCCGAGCTGCTGGACGAGTTGGCCGAGCTGCTGGACGAGCTGGCGGCGCAGTGCGCGTAGCCGGCGCAGAGCCGCGCTCAGGCCTTGCGCTCGGCGCGTTCGTCGTCGCTGGCCGAGCTGCTGGACGAGTTGGCCGAGCTGCTGGACGAGCTGGCGGCGCAGTGCGCGTAGCCGGCGCAGAGCCGCGCTCAGGCCTTGCGCTCGGCGCGCTCGTCGTCGCTGGCCGAGCTGCTGGACGAGTTGGCCGAGCTGCTGGACGAGCTGGCGGCGCAGTGCGCGTAGCCGGCGCAGAGCCGCGCTCAGGCCTTGCGCTCGGCGCGTTCGTCGTCGCTGGCCGAGCTGCTGGACGAGTTGGCCGAGCTGCTGGACGAGCTGGCGGCGCAGTGCGCGTAGCCGGCGCAGAGCCGCGCTCAGGCCTTGCGCTCGGCGCGTTCGTCGTCGCTGGCCGAGCTGCTGGACGAGTTGGCCGAGCTGCTGGACGAGCTGGCGGCGCAGTGCGCGTAGCCGGCGCAGAGCCGCGCTCAGGCCTTGCGCTCGGCGCGCTCGTCGTCGCTGGCCGAGCTGCTGGACGAGTTGGCCGAGCTGCTGGACGAGCTGGCGGCGCAGTGCGCGTAGCCGGCGCAGAGCCGCGCTCAGGCCTTGCGCTCGGCGCGTTCGTCGTCGCTGGCCGAGCTGCTGGACGAGTTGGCCGAGCTGCTGGACGAGCTGGCGGCGCAGTGCGCGTAGCCGGCGCAGAGCCGCGCTCAGGCCTTGCGCTCGGCGCGTTCGTCGTCGCTGGCCGAGCTGCTGGACGAGTTGGCCGAGCTGCTGGACGAGCTGGCGGCGCAGTGCGCGTAGCCGGCGCAGAGCCGCGCTCAGGCCTTGCGCTCGGCGCGCTCGTCGTCGCTGGCCGAGCTGCTGGACGAGTTGGCCGAGCTGCTGGACGAGCTGGCGGCGCAGTGCGCGTAGCCGGCGCAGAGCCGCGCTCAGGCCTTGCGCTCGGCGCGCTCGTCGTCGCTGGCCGAGCTGCTGGACGAGTTGGCCGAGCTGCTGGACGAGCTGGCGGCGCAGTGCGCGTAGCCGGCGCAGAGCCGCGCTCAGGCCTTGCGCTCGGCGCGCTCGTCGTCGCTGGCCGAGCTGCTGGACGAGTTGGCCGAGCTGCTGGACGAGCTGGCGGCGCAGTGCGCGTAGCCGGCGCAGAGCCGCGCTCAGGCCTTGCGCTCGGCGCGCTCGTCGTCGCTGGCCGAGCTGCTGGACGAGTTGGCCGAGCTGCTGGACGAGCTGGCGGCGCAGTGCGCGTAGCCGGCGCAGAGCCGCGCTCAGGCCTTGCGCTCGGCGCGCTCGTCGTCGCTGGCCGAGCTGCTGGACGAGTTGGCCGAGCTGCTGGACGAGCTGGCGGCGCAGTGCGCGTAGCCGGCGCAGAGCCGCGCTCAGGCCTTGCGCTCGGCGCGCTCGTCGTCGCTGGCCGAGCTGCTGGACGAGTTGGCCGAGCTGCTGGACGAGCTGGCGGCGCAGTGCGCGTAGCCGGCGCAGAGCCGCGCTCAGGCCTTGCGCTCGGCGCGCTCGTCGTCGCTGGCCGAGCTGCTGGACGAGTTGGCCGAGCTGCTGGACGAGCTGGCGGCGCAGTGCGCGTAGCCGGCGCAGAGCCGCGCTCAGGCCTTGCGCTCGGCGCGCTCGTCGTCGCTGGCCGAGCTGCTGGACGAGTTGGCCGAGCTGCTGGACGAGCTGGCGGCGCAGTGCGCGTAGCCGGCGCAGAGCCGCGCTCAGGCCTTGCGCTCGGCGCGCTCGTCGTCGCTGGCCGAGCTGCTGGACGAGTTGGCCGAGCTGCTGGACGAGCTGGCGGCGCAGTGCGCGTAGCCGGCGCAGAGCCGCGCTCAGGCCTTGCGCTCGGCGCGCTCGTCGTCGCTGGCCGAGCTGCTGGACGAGTTGGCCGAGCTGCTGGACGAGCTGGCGGCGCAGTGCGCGTAGCCGGCGCAGAGCCGCGCTCAGGCCTTGCGCTCGGCGCGCTCGTCGTCGCTGGCCGAGCTGCTGGACGAGCTGGCCGCGCCCTGCGCCCACAGGCTGGCGTAGCTCGCCTGCTCCGCCAGCAGCGCCTTCTCCGCCTCGATCACCGCGTTGAACAGCGTCTTCTTTATCTGGGTGCAACAGAGGACTTTTATTTATTTATTTACTTCTGTGTTTACATCGCAATTATTATGAAAAATTACATCCCCAAAATCGAAAGAGAAAGTATATTGCCCCATTGAGGCAACGGTATTAGCACCCTATGACTCCCATGTGATAGAGGGCGCACACCTAATGCTGTTAACTAAGCATCATTTCAGACCCGTGACTACAAGCTAGTGGGTATCGTAACGGACCGTAACGTTCGGCATTGTCAACTTACACAGTCACACCGTAATGAGTCCGGATTCAGATATTTAGTACAGAAGGAGCGCCAGGAGTAACGTACGGCGAGAGCAGTTCCCTTGAACAAAACGTAATAGTTCAATAGTATAATATGATATAGAGCACCTTGATCTGCGTGAGGAAGGAGAACCGCTTGGTGGACTGGCACATGCTGTTGAAGAAGATGTCGAGCGGGTCGGGCGCGGCCGGCGCGCTGGGCGGCGCGGCCCGCCCGGGCGGCTCGGCGCAGGCGCGCTTGGCCGACTGCGCCTTGCACAGGTAGTCCAGCTTGCGGTCGATCACCGTGAGCTGCTCGCAGCCCTTGCGCTTGGGCGCCGACTCCGCTTCCGACTCCGACTCGCTTGACGAGTGTTCGGCACCGTTGTGCCCGTTCTCGGCGTTCTGTTGCGGCGCCGGGTAGCTCGGCGAGCTCGCCGGCTTCTTCCTGTTGCTCATATAGGGTTGTAGGAACTGCATCAGGCCCATATACTTCCAAGGGTAGTTCTTCTTGGCCGGGTTGGCGGGGTCTTTGGCCAGCATCTCGCTCTGTCGCTTCAGCGCGTCGCGGTAGCTGTCACGAAGCTTCTTCCACTTCAACTTTACTTCTTTCACTGCAGAAATTGAATAGTAGTTAAAATTCTATAAGTACTAAAGTTACAATCCTAAAACGAGTCCGATGTGCTCGCCATACCACACTACACAATGCGCCTGTCTTGTGAACGGATCCTTGTCAAGCGCACTGCACAAATGTTTACAGTGCTGACAGAAATGCGCCACAACAGACAAAATAGCCCTGACGAGTAATGCACAGTTCGGTTGCAGTGCTGACCAGAATGCAAGACCCTACTATTGCCCACTTCAACGTCCAGTGAAATTGTATTCAAGATGTCAATAAGTGCTGGTAATGCGTGAATGTATGCCGAAAATGCGCAAGCAATGGACGTCGCGTACTAGAACCATTATAAATATTTACTAATCTGATACTGGTGGTGGTAACAATATTTGGGATGTTTGTGCATACTTATTAGGAAAACATCTGCGCCCGATAGTTGAATATATTGCAAATTATTTATTCAAGGACCCACCTACGATTCTGCAGCCAATTCCTCATATCTAATATTCAACATTTAACGCCCCGAGAGTCGAAACTTATACAGAACTTGAGTCGAGATGAATGTATTAAGTGCTTTACCTACGCAATGTCAACTTGAATTCCACATAAGTTTTGATTATCGTTACAGATCGGGCGGGCCTAACCGCCGTATACTGAAACGACAGTTAATATTAATTCCCGCTTTAACTATTGGAGCCGCCCGGTTTCGTGCCGAAAACACTTTTCCCAATTGATTAAAGCGGGGTTTAATATTTTGGCGTTTCAGTATTCGGCCGTAAGTCTCTATAAATTAAAGTTTGCTGTACTTAGGTGCTTATCATAATTATATCGTCTTTTAAATTCAATTCTGTGAATCTGGATATTTAAATGACTTTGTGCGCATTTTTATGAGTTTTAGGAAATTTTTGATAAATAACTTATCATTATTTTCATTATTTTATGACATTAATCCGACAATTAATGGATGGGATTTAGTATGTAGGCCAGTTACACAAACGGTAGACTTCATTATGTATCTGGTGGTTTTGGCTATTCAAATGACCTACTGAAATGTCCTCCTTATGGTGTTATTGGACGTCAGAATAGCTTCACTCACGGTCACTGATTCATGCTTGTCGGCTGTCAGGACCGGTGCTCGGTGCACGGATATGGAACTATCTTCAAAAATAAATCTACACTTTAAAAACGCAGACAAAAACCTTTGAGTTTGTTTCAGCAATTCATCTCAGATGCAGTCAGTATTAACGTCGGCTTCATCAAAATTTTATGACGAGTGGCAGTGTTCTTCGAAAGCTACTTCCTAAATAAAGATCATTTTCTTAATAAATTATTATTCATCACGTCAATTAAATAAATCAATCGATGTTGAACGTGGAACGCGAATACTGTCGCCACTTTATCGTCGAAAGTTGGCTTTTTGTACAGGTATAATATTAGTTAGGTATAGCATTAAAATTTAAATGTATTGTAGGTAAATTATGTTCGACAAATGCGTACCTAAAGTTGATACTTTTTGAATTGGAATAGAAATAGAATAGAAGGCAATAGAACGATCGTGACGAAAATGTATTACTAAACTTCCTGTTACTTTAGATTCATATTTAAAACTAGCTGGGACCCGCGGCTTCACCCGCGTTCAATTTAAAAGAAATTTAGAGTACTTCGACATAGACACATGACATAGAATATATATATATTGGATTTCAAGGGTTTTATTATTTTTGCGCGGAACGCTAATTATTTTTCTAAAATAAAAGTAGCCTAAGTTATTCCTTATAACATCAGCTATCTACCAGTGAAAGTCCCGTCAAAATCGGACCAGCCGTTTCGGAGATTACCCGGAACAAACAGACAGACAGACAAAAAAATTTAAAATGCATTTTTTGTTATATGTTCCGTATATACTTTCATATGCATTTAGTAAAAAGCTGTTATTTTGACATTACAAACAGACACTTCAATTTTATTTATTTGTATAGATTAATTTGTTTGTAAAATTATATAAAAGCGCGTAATATATATTTTAACGCTTTAGTAGTTTGGTTTGCCTAATATCAATGTGTTCGACGACGGGATTTTAAAGGAAAACATAATAGGTAATACTTATACATATTATATTCGGCCTTGTGAAGTTGTTGTCGACCACCGGATTTATAATTGAGTGTGGCAGAGTGTTACAGTATTTGATATGAACTACGGTTTACGCGTAATCAAGTTCAAACGGTATTGACGAATACCATATAATAAGCTAGGTACGTAAACGGTGAAGCCCAAAGATTTAAAAAGTTCGTCAGTCAGCACCTAGGTACTGGCCGACTGGCGCCGGTTGGTTGACTCTGCACTATTAATGAACAAAACAAAATAGATCTTACTTATAAATTATTTATTTCCTACACTACGTGCAATATACCTACAATAATAAACTGAAACCTGAAACCAACCTACACAGTAGGTACGTGTAGTACACTAGTGCGTGTGAAGAATTGACAAAACAAGGTGATGCATTTTTTTTAATGAGGCTATTGATGTTATTATGAGGTGACTACGGCAGGCGTGAGCGTGTGTCGTGAGCACAATGGTTGAAGTTTGAATAAGATATAAAATGCATGTAGTCTAGTAATAAAATATTCATGCAACATCAAGTGGCAGGAGCGTACATGGCCGGGGCACAGTGACGAGTTGCGTAAAGGTAGCTTCTATGTGTCTATGTGCCTCGCGCGTCTCTATAGCACAACAATAGCAGGGATCGGCGCGGCGGTGTGCGCGGGGGCGGGGGCGGGGGCGGGGGCGCTCGGCACGCAGCCGCGAGCCGGCCGACAGCTCACCTGACGACAGGTCCGTCTCCTTCATGACCTCGGCCCACGCGGCGTCCTTCAGCTCCTGGTCGCGGTACTCGATGGCCGTGGTGTTCCACAGGCACGGATACTTGCGAACGGTCGCGATGAAGTGCTCCATGGCGCGGCGAGCGGCGCGGCGGGGTCGGCGCGGTCGGTGCGGCGGCGGCGGCGGGCTCGCGCGCGATACTGAGCCCAGCGGCGCCGGGAGCGGGGCCGGCGCCGCGGGGGGCCCGGCGGCACCGCGCGGCCGCCTCGCGCTCCGCGGGCCCGAGCGCCAGCTAGCGCTTGCAGCCAGCGCGCCGCGTGCACGCGACGCACTGCGACGGCCAGCAACGCCGACGACCAATGCCGCGAAAGATATACTTGGTCGATTGAACTAATGTGCCAGTCGTCGGCCCTTCTGTTACACAAACAAAGTAACAAACGTCGCACGCTTCCTCGTTTCTTTCTACGCTCACCGATAGAATACCAATTACTTACCAGCAACGGTACAAGCCGATAGGTAGGTTCCTACACGTAGTTAGTTTGTTAGTTACGTCTATGGTTACGTCGAATACAAATAAATAAGACTTCAGTATAAATGTGTCCGTTATAGACGACAACCGCGACAACAACACTGGCTGTGTCCTTCTTCCGCATGTGTGACTTCGCCCGCATGGGATTTTTGTTGATAAAGTTATAGGAAAACAATGCAGTTTATCTATAATCCCATACAAACTTGACACCGTCTCTTACCTCCTAAAGGTTGATCCTTGTAAATATTCTTTGCCCCTCTACCTTTCCCAGCTCGGAGGAAATCTATAAGGATTTCGCCAGGCAAGAAAAAAAACCTTCGTCGTATTGATAACGGCTTGGGTGGCGCAGTGGCTAAGCGACTACCTTTCTGCGTTATGTCGCGAGTTCGATCTCCGTACGGAACTAATATTTATATGATCTGCAGATAGTAGTTACAGATCTGAGTGTATGTGTATGTGGAATTCATGTTAGGAAATTGTAATCCGAATTAAATATTTTTCAGATTAAGTATGTAGCACTACTCCATCTCCTCCCGTGGATTTTGTAAAATGCGACTCTACTCGAACTCTAACCAGAGAAACGGGCAGCAGCGTGCCTTCTATAGAACAGTAGCCATACTGCGCTCACCAATCCGCCTGCCCAGCGCGGTGAGTACTGGCAAATTCCCCCCATTATTTCGGCCTAATAAAGTCCACTGCTGGACACAGGCCTCCCTCAAAGATCACCACAATGACTGATATCGGTGTGTTGTGTGCTCATTGGAGAGTTTTGCCATAATCGCAACGCTTGGCAGGCGGGTTGGCGATCGTAGTTGCGTTGTTAATGTATTTGAAGGACGCTGCCGCCCAACCTCCGTCTAATCCCTTAGTCGGCTTTTACGACACCCACGGGATGAGATGGGTTGGTGCTATTCGTAGCTGGTACCACACGGCAAATTCCCCCAAAATGATACAATTGTGAAAATCTGTGGGGGAAGCTTTTGTTCAGCAGTGGATTTATAAATGGCTGATATGATGATGATGAAACTGTACTTGTATCGTTACAGGAGTAAACATCGTGTGATGTGCCCCGCAGGACCGGTCCTGGGCAGCAGTACAATTGTTATGGGCCGGCGTGACGCTCACCACCAGGCGCATGACCTTGCGGCGGTTGTTACTCCGGCGCCGTCTCGTCCTTCTCCGTGTGGGATCGGCTCACTCCCAATCGCGCTCTGCGGTCTCCTTCTATACCATGACGCCCTCGCTATTGTAAGCATAAGGCTTCAGCAGCAGTACAAAAGTTTGCAATATCGAAAGTAAACTGTAATAATTACCCATAAAACCAAACATTTCTACGTAGATTAGGGTTGCCATGCGTCCCGATACGTCGAGACTTGTCACTGTTATTAACAGTGGTGTCCCGACGTCTTGACGAACTATAAAATGTCCCGATAAAAACGAATTGTGCACAAATTGCAAGGTACACATTACTGCTAGCCACGGAGGGTGATGTCAAACATCACAATGAGGCTGGACACATTGCTACAATATCATCTGCAACCACGTCCCGCAAAGTTCCAGAGAGTTTTTGTTCAGAAACTGATTCAGATGAGCATCTGTCAGTCGTTAGTATGTGCAACTGAACCGATAACAGCATACAAAGTAATTAACCATCACCTATCATATAAATCACTAGACTAAGCAAACTTGGTTCCCAAAACCATCCAGATTCCAAATAAACCAAACAATCTACGCCTAGGACGCAAGCAACCGCTATCATTAGGCATATTTTGGCACCTTACTATGTCAGTGTGTTTTGAATACGGAAACTGTCTCATTTTATGGAATCGGCCGATGCAAGCAACCACAATACAGAAAAATATTTTCGATAACGATTCAATTCTTGGACTGTTTAAAGAAGGTATAAAATAAAATTATTGAGACTGCAAGCTTTACGTAAGAAACTATAGATACTATATCTAGTTATAATAGATTTTTTTCAATATGTATTCTGTATTTCCAACCATAACGCAACTGTAGCGCGTATTTTCATTGCTGTCCCCGCCTCGCAATGGACGGTTTGGGACCTGGTGCAGTGAAAGCTATTCATCAATGTGAAATTAATTTCCATGAGTTGTGTCGAATTTCATAAATTCCTGTCCGGGCTGAAATCAGCTGATAAATGTAGAAAAGAATAATGGTATCCCACGTTCACTTATTAAAAATAAATAAGTATTTCACTAATTGTCCATCAGTTTTTCATTTCTTTCACCTATAAACATTTCCCCTCACCACAGTGTCTCAACGGAATCTCAGGAAAATATGGCAATCCCTACGTAACTATAACTTCATTTCCAACTATTGGCTAATTTGAATGAGAGTGACCATGGGTGCGCAAGGACCCACGTCTTGCAAAAGCTGCGGCGACAGGACCGGAACCGGGCGGCGCCCGTCGCTTCCGCCAACACATCGCGTGCGAACCAGCAGCCCCGCGCCGTGCTCCTGCCGCAGCCGCTGTAGGACTACCACTACTACATTAAAACTAAAAGGACTTTTGTTATCTTTCGTGTTGCGGGTAGTGGTAATAGCCAAATCACAATAATAGGAAATAAGGAGAATTGGTACGGGGGCGCCGCGCCACCGCGAAATGCCCAATTTGGGCCATCCGGTAAAAATGGCCGTTTTATAACATCAGTTGAGATTAGATCGCGTAAGTGAAACTTTGTTAAATTGTCGTGTTGTTCGGGGATAATATGCAAAAACCGAAGCGAAAATAATAACTTTATCAAGGAAGGAATCATATACAATATGCAAGTGAAGGAATTTTCGTGTATTTGGCTATAAAAAGAATAAATTAAAATTTTTTGTTTTCTTTATTATGTTACATTTGGATTGATGGAGCAGAACGACATTGTTATTTTTGCACAAATACAATGCTTCTTATTTACCACTTTTAACTAAGCAATCGGTGAATAACAACCGCAGTGAATAGAACAGCGAATGGTACTCCCAATAAACTTACGCGTTGCGTGGTACGGCTGTCGTTTGCGGTCTGGACGCTCGGTATGATTGGCTACCTACTAAGTCGTGGGTGTGTTTTAGTATGAGAAGTCAATTATAATGTTGTGTTTATTCAGTTCATTGGATGAGAACTTGTAAATGTGTGCATTAGTGTGCTTTTATGAAAAATGGTATTGGGAAAATGGATTTCTAGGCTCGCATACATTTTGATCTACATGGAATATCTCCTTTCTTCCAATATCTTTGAGCCAAACATCTCTCTTATCTACATCATCTGTTGAGTACCGTTTCGTGACACGGCGTGAGTGATTTAACATAATATACAAACACAGAGTTTATGATGTGACTAAAAAAACCAGTGAGCCGATATGAAAATGGCACATGCAGAGCAGGCGTACGTAATCAACACAAATCTTATACCCTAAAGTGTGTACACACGTCGCATCTGGCTGGCAAGTACTACCTACGTGTTGTGGAAATCATATCATTGAGTATTGAGTGCTTTCTTAAAGTACGGTTTCAGGAATTCTGGTTGTTTCTCCTGAAATTTCTGTCAATCAATGTTTTTTTGTAACACGCCGTACCTATCCTTCGTTCCTATTATGATTGGTTGTCATGTCACACTGAACCCCGCGCTCACAGGTAGTGTCACCAGGCAGTTACCTACATGTAGTGAGCTATTATAAAAGCACTTCCCTCTACCCGTGTGTAACTTAAATAAAACATGTCCATCCCCTAAATACTTTTTAAGAATAAGCCCGCCAGTTCTAGAAGCTACGAATCAGGATCTACCATGATCATAATCAACCGACAAAACACGGCAATGAAATGAACTTGGCACTTAACGATAAACTCCATGAACTATGTAGGAAAGAAAATCTTATAAGACCCACTACACTCGTAGGCTGTGATGGAATAGCTAAGTAGCAGGTTGAAAATAGATACCACGGCTCTAAGCGTCACTGTCAGCCCGAACGATTGCGCAGACAGCAGACATACCTCGCCAAGATGAGCAGGTATACCGTCTGCGTGATCCTTAGAGAATAATGATTATAAGTTTACCTGTAACCTGCATTGTCTTACATAATATTAATTTCGATAACAATGTACTCATAAATATTGTAACATGATATTATTATGATTTAAAATGAGTAACCATGGGGTTTCTTGTCTGTCGTAGTGTGTTTATATCTATCTACTTATGTTCGTGTTGTGATATCAGTGTGATGGCAGTATAGCACCTTTTTTTTTTTTTTTTTTATTGATCCGGTGGAAATACCTCATGTACTTCCTTCGCCCCGGGAAAAGGCGAAGGGGCATGCCGGACTCCTACCGGCTAAAACCACCGGAGTGATCATCGTCGGCACCGAAGGGAGGCTCCAGGAACTCGAAAGATCTCCATCTAGAGCCACCCATTGGTGCCACGCCTTTAGGCACGTCTCGGAGGGGATGACTGTAAAGTGGTCATCCCCTCTAGTGGAGGGAAGGCGACTGTAAAGAGGCCACCCCCCCAGGCATCTCTCGAGGGGATTGTAAAAGATTCCCCCGAGGCATCACTATGCGCTGAGCTGCGCACACAGTGGTACGTTACCACATGCGCACCGCTGTCTTCCCGGGGGTCACTCGGTATGAGCACGCATATTTCCCAATAAGCGCGCTCGCGACCCCCAAGGCCCCCCGCCATATAAAGTCGACAGGGGGCTCAGACGTGTTGGACACGGGCGCCGCGGCGGTTGTTACCCCGGCCCCGTGTCCTCCTCCTCCGAGCGGGATCGGCCCTCTCCCGATCCCGCTCTGCGACCTCCTTCTGGAGCATTACGCTCTCACAGAAGGAGACCACAGCACTCCAATTTTCATGCTCTGCCAGCATAGCCGACACTACTGCTGGCAAAGAGAGATCTTGCCCGATCCGATCGACCAGGATCCGCCGCTCGGCAGTCCACGCAGGGCACTCTCCGAGCGTGTGCTGTGCGGTATCCTGTTCGTCTCCACAGTGGTGGCACTGTGCCGTGACCTCGCGTCCTATCCTGTGCAAGTACGCACCGAAACAACCGTGTCCGGTGAATACCTGCGTCAGGCGGAATGTGACGCGCTCGCTCCTTTGGAGCCAGGCTCCGAAGAGCGGCAAGACAGCCTCGACGACGCGCTTTTGCGCGTGGCAGTATAGCACCTGCATCGCCGGAAGTGAGGCCGACTGGACGAGACACTCGTGTTCCGAGAACAATCATAACTCGCCTACATATTCATGGCACTGCAACTTTCAGCCCTCGCTTTATCATGAAACCACCCCAAAGCCTCCGGCATCCTCCCCTGCCCCTCTCTACGCCGCTTAGCAACAGTCAAAATCAGCTGGAGCATCCCGCGCAGCACCCCCGCCGGGGCCGCACTGTGCCTCTCGCTCACGCGTGCACTTCTCGCTCGCCTGCTCTCTTTCTACGCCAAGTAGACACGCCTACCGGACATTCTTTGTTCTTATAACTTTACTAGTTGAGATTTAGATTGAACTGAGCCATATAGAAATACTAATGGAGACGTTCAGATGGCTATTACGTACATAGTGATAGTTGTCACACACCAGAGGATATCAAAATATCATATTTTATCAGCAATGTTGCTTGCCGGCCGGCGCGGGGTGTGCGAGGGGGCGAGCGGGGCGCGTTGGGCGCGCACAGCTGTTTGCGGATCGATGCACCCCCCGCGTGGCCTTGCACCGCTTCTCCACGACTCCCGCTACCGCACGAGCCCTTGCGTCCCACAACACAACCCTGCACCGCACCCCAACAGATGCACACCGTGTGAGCTCCGGAGTCTTTAACAGAAGGCAGCGTATAGTTGAATTATTTACTGGAAATATAGTTTCGAAATAATATAGGTATTGTCAATATTTTTTCAAGTTGGCATTTAATAGTAAGTACCTGGATGACCGAGCTTTGCTTGGTATTTTCGTGTTACTTAACAACGCCATCTGCTGTTGTGTCGTTAAAGCAATTAGTTGCTCACAAAAAATAGTATTATTATTCGCCAATAGATGTCAGGAAGAGTCATATTTTTCAGTTGAGACTACTCAAACGCCTATAAAATGACATTTTCTAAAAATGATTCCTAGCTAGATCGATTTATCGCCCCCGAAACCCCCTATATACTAAATTTTATAAAAATCGTTGGAGCCGATTCCGAGATTCCAATTATATATATACAAGAATTGCTCATTTAAAGATATAAGATAATAATCATCTAATTCAGGCTTCCATGGCCCATGGTTCTATATCTAACAAACTAGCATAAATAATAATAAAAATAGCGATCTAATCCGTTTAAAATTGCTTTATTGTAATGTGTAATAATCGCGAAAACCTAAGACATTACTATAGCATAAATAAGTTAATACGTACAAAAATTATATTAGTGAATATTTAAGGCTTAGACTATGTTAGTAGCACTTCACTTTGCACTATAATATTGTCTTTGTACTGTCCTGTGGCACTTGTCCTTGGAAGCGCCGGAACATACGACCGACGACCTTTTTTTTGTCGCGATGCCTCCTAAGAAGCAACCCGAAAAATCAGGGTCCTCTGGACAGCCGAAGAAGCCCGCTATTAACCCGCTAAAACTTCTGCTGCTGCACCTAAAGCGGCTTCTACAAGCAGTGCACCTAAGCCAGTGACGGCTAAGACACCTGCGCCTGCCCCAAAGGCGGCTGCACCTAAAGCGGCCCCGGCGGCCAAGCCCGCTGCTGCTAAGCCAGCAGTGGCCCCGACTGCGAAGCCAGCCCCCGCTGCCGCCAAGCCTGCCGAGAAGAAGTCATCCTCAGTACCTAATGCCAAGCCGGGCTCTGCTAAAGCTGCTGCTTTGATAACCAAGTCCAGTGCAAAGCCTTCAATGAAAAAGGCTGCGGCTACTTCCAAACCTAAGCCTAAACCAGTAGCAGCTAAGTTGAAAATTGCACCAAAACCTAAGAAGACTGGCATTAAAGGACAAAAGAAACAAGTTGTGAAACCTGTTGCCAAGGCTCTTAAAGCACAAAGGAAGGTTGTAAAAGGTGAACATGGCAAGCGAGTACGCAAGATTCGCACTTCTGTGCACTTCCGCAGGCCCAAGACTTTTGAACCTCCAAGACATCCGAAGTACAGCAGAAAATCGCTTCCCAAGAGGAATCGTATGGATGCTTATAATATCATAAAGTATCCTCTGACATCAGAAGCGGCCATGAAGAAGATTGAGGACAATAATACCTTGGTATTTATTGTTCACACTAGCTCTAACAAGCACTTCATCAAGGCTGCCGTTAAGAAACTCTACGACATCAATGTCGCTAAAGTTAACACCCTCATCAGGCCCGACGGCAAGAAGATGGCGTACGTACGGCTCGCTAGGGACTATGAGGCGTTGGATGTTGCCAATAAAATCGGTATCATATAATCTAATGCTATACTGTATTTCATAAGAATAAGAATAAAAACACCACGCCTTGAGGCCAAGTCTTCTTCCATAACGAGGGCAAGTAACAATTCGGTACTCGCACGAAAGGCTTTAAGTTGACGTTGCGGCGCGACTCGAGCAACTAATTTAATTTAAAAGTAAAATAAGGCGCATTGTAGGTACTGATACGTTCAAACAGAGCAGTGATATGCCCGGATGGGGTCGGCGAGAGACAACGTGCGCTGTTCCACAGGGGTCAGTCTTGGGGCCGCTCCTGTGCTGGCAGGGAGAGGCGGCATGGCGCCCTCACTTTCCGGCTGACGCAGACGCCCCTTCCAAGGCGAAGGAAGTCCAAGAGGATTTCCCCATGACACGTGTACCTCGTCGTAGGGCACTGTTCCCAATAAGGAATAGGCCAACCCTCTCGTATCAAGAGGATGGGCAGTAATATCTCTCCGTCCAATAATAATCAGTTATTAATTAAATAATGTGGTAAAGCGAGTAGTCACGCCCAGTGCCAGAGCCTGTAGTCTAATATTAATATTTTTAGGCTTATATCATTATAGATGATTATTGTACCCATAATACAGGAGAAATAATAGCGCCGGGTATAGTAAAAAAAAAAAAACTATACTGACAATATTAGAGCTGTTATAGACCGAGTACTGAAACCAAGCTTACAATTATTATTTTTTTATTTCTCTCTTCACAAAGTTTACAAATTTATAAGATGATAACAACAGGTAATATGTTCCTTTGTGAGAGACTGGAGTCTGTACTAGGGAAGCCCTGTGTGACAGATCACCAGGCTCTCACCCTGAATACTTCATAAGCATCTTATACATAAATGAAGATATACAAATATATGTTTGTGTGGGTGGGTGTGTATGTGTATGTTCTTGTGTGGGTGTGGGTGTATTTTCGTGTGTGGCTATGCGTGAGTGTTAGTATAAACGTGCTCGAAAGTACGTGCGGTTGCGTTCATGCATGTTGGTGTATTCGATGTTATAAAGCGATAACTAATAAGTTTTCTGTAGTATCATAGTCTAGAGTATGTAGCCACTTAGTTACCACATTTTTACACTGAAGTTTTGTGAATACACCGAACATACGTTCTAGATCCTTTGATGTTATGAGCGCCTGTATACTAATATGCCTTAATTTGGCGGGTGATCCTCCCTGATCTGACGCCAACGATAACAAAGAGGCAGACGCGATATCCGTCCGCGTTACGACGACGCAACCGACCTGCGCGGACACACTATGTGCAGCCACGAGAACGACTACTGGTGTATAATCTATGACGACTACAGCGTCGATGCGCTCTTCGGACGTCGAGTCTGCCTACTCAGTTGCATACAACAATAATCATAATATACGAGTATGTGACACATTTACAAAGTCTCGCTAAAGTGAATCGCGCACGAACAAACAAGAAAACATTGGCGTTGGCTTACGGCACGCGACCCACACTGGCTAGCCTAGCCCCACTGTCTGTCTTTACATCACTGCTAGGCGCTACCGACATGTACGTTTACTGGCTGATTATCAGGGAAAATATTTAGCCAAATGAAATTATTTATTTGCATCAATTGTAATACATTACTGAATAGAATCTTACAATTCGCTTTGCATGCAAAATGTATAACTGTATAAAGTGACTATAACACTTTTGTATTGATATGAATATTACATTAAATCCGTGTGGTGTCCGGTTAGAATATAGCACGACTGCATCTCCTCCTGTGTAAAAGGCGACTAATAAATCCCACATTTAATTACATACTGTAGATAACTTTAAAGTGAAGGAGCAGAATCTCATAACACAAGAAATTCCTTGCATAAAAGGCGACTCCAAATCATGCAACAAATCTTGATTAATTATTTGATTTTCATATCTTGTTTGTTAAAGTTTGCATAAACGACTTATTTTCTAATATTGATTTATAGTGCATTTTAATTCATCATTATGCATAGTGGATAAAACTTTGAATTATATTCGGGTTTTCAGATAAGGAGCTATTTTTAGACAAGGAAGTGATTCGTACATAGTTTCCTTCCGCCTGACTTTTTTGCGTAGGTACCCAGTACCTAGGTACTGCTATGTTGATGTTCTTAATGCAATCAGTTTAGAATAAGCAGGTAGTGTCCTCTATATTACCGGTGTATCAATGCTATCCGATAGTCGTCACGTAAACTGTCAAGTTATTAAGTAATAAAGAAGTGCAGTCAAGTTCGTATAGATGACGCAGTAATCGATTATCGTCGAGGGACGAATTTGAATGTTATCTGATTAATCATGATTCTGATAAAAAAATAACGCATGTGGTACAATCTAAGTTAAATGTTGATTTAATTAATAAGTTTATCGGCACTTGACGTTTGTAACTTATAAAATATGCACAACTATGTTGTATCCGTCTGTTAAGCTATAACTACAGTCCACTATTATGTTACCAGTATTTCTAATCTACTACTACCCGTAGGATAATCCCATTTCTTTCTATTGAGAAGGTACTAGCACAGATTCTGGTGTAAAAGCTTTCCGTTCGTATCACCTTATCCTATCGCGTCTTGTAGGTAAAACCATAAGAATAATAAATAAGGTCTCTAAGTGTTACCATTACGCAGTAACACTTAATACACGATCTCTGATGATGATTTATTACCGGCGTAGACGTTATTTTGATTGTTACTTTAAAAAAGCGCCATCTATTATTTAGTAGTTGCATTCATTATACAGCGCTTCTTTTAAACGCGAGTTATTGATAGTCATAGCTGGAGGCCTTTTCGGCTTCACCTGTTTGCCCAACTAAACAAAGATAGTTCCCGAAACTGCCTGCTAAAAGCCACACATTCAAAAAGCAGTACATTAAGTTCATAACGATAGATGTCACTTTGGTTTGGACAATAAATACCGTCACCAGCTGGGACTACATAACGATATTATAATACACTAGCTTGGACCCGCGGTTTCACCCGCCGTTTATTTTAAAAGAAATAAGATTATTAATAAATAATTTAGAGTACTTCGGCAGGCAGTCTCCAACTTTGTGCCGAACCAGCTCCGATAAGTGCTGAACGTCACCGACAGATTCCGACCTGCTCCGATCACTGCTGGTACTCCGTCATTTGTTGCTTAATTTGCAAGGTAACAACGCGTATTGCTTTGATGATTAATTTACAGAAATATAATCAAAGGCGTAGGTACGTATTGTCGTTAAAAAAATGGATATCGACATTTTAATTTATTTAGTAAACCACCTGTGTAAAAATAGATGAAAAGCATTCAAACAGGTACGTGGTTGATAAATGTTGGAGAGAAATAAGTGCTGAGATTAATGAAGACGGTAAGTGTATTTATTGGTCTTTAATTATCAACGATTATTGACGCATAATTATTATAAGTCAATTAGTTATGTAGAAAATAATTAACGTAAATATTTCTGGTATCTATTGCTTCATTTGAGGGGTACCCTGAGTTATTCCACCTTCTTCGTACTAAATAAACAGGAGTTAAGTTACGGTCGATAGGTACCTTCTTTATCAATTATAGTGTTGTGTAAAACACAAATACACTTAACTATTTGTCAGATTCGTTTTAATGAATTAGGAAAGCAATCGCCATTTCGAGTTTAACGCACACTCTAAAGTTTTCCTATCTCTCGATAGACACTTAATAAAGTTACGTTGCTCTGATGATCTGATATTTCGGCCTCCGAAAGATTTTAGTAGGTATCTCAGCAGCGAATACGCTTCATCACCAGAGGTCGGAATTAGGTAGAGTTATTCATGTACTTACACTGATTTCATACAGCGAAAGAATAAAGTGGATATGCCTCAAATCCCGAGATTAATTTTAAAGAGCAGAAAAATATCCCGTGATTTTTTAAATAAAAAGTTATTTACTTTTTTACACAATTTAAACTACTGCACGCGCGACGTTGCCAAACTTACATCAATGACATCGGATGGCCGAAGTTGCAAAATTCCAATACGCGCGATGTTGCCACATGCCAGTTCGCACAACATACTCGTAGCTTGGGAGAACAAAAGAATACAATAGCGGAAATGCGGAGCACTCCCCGTTTAACGGAATGTACTAAATTTTGTCTCTTTCTACCGCATTCAAACTATCTATTAGCAATAAATCGGTTTACTCATTCACACAGCTTATTCGCTTACCTCGGTTCGTCGAATGCGCTCACTTGTTTCCTATTGTGTTTTGTGTGGTGAATCCTGTTTGACCCTGGCTTGTTTACTGGATTCTGGACTAAACTTAATACGACTATTTCGGCACGCATTAACGGACTTTGATTTGGCCTTACTGTATTGGATGATTGGATATTTGAAGTAGGTGATATTGATATATTTGGTAAGTTTCTTGTTCATATATTTATTAAATTTCCTTTAGATTAGATTTTCCCAATGTACTATATTCTACATTGGGAAAATCTTATAGTAATCTCTATATACCATTTTTCGTTTTGTATTTTACCCACAAAACAGGTTTTATTAATTAATATAATAAATAATAATAATAAAAAAGGTATTATTAATTACGCCCAAAGTAGCTTCTTTGACCGAAGACTGAGCAAAAAGGGTTGTACAGTGAATCAATAAGTATTATTTATCGGTGCTTTTCTAGTGCCCTTGCGCTTACTAAGTAGAAGCAGACACTTCAAATTTATACAGAATGTGTATTACTATAGTTGCTGTAACAATAAATATATATATAGTATAAAACAAAGTACGCTTCTCGCCGTCTGTCTCTCTGTATGAATTTATGCATGCTTAGATCTTTTAAACTACGCAACTGTTGTGCCCTATCTCTCACATACTTACAAACACATTCATACGGTTTTCTAAGATTTACTATTTTTTTGCTCCAGATTAAAAGTATTACCGTGGCGCAGAGTTCAATCAAAGAAGCCACCGTCAACAAGTGGATCAAAGATAATCCGGAGCTATTTTACGACCATGCAAGTGGATTAATTTACTGCTCTAAATGCGAAGCACATTTGAGTGCAACTCGTCAGAGTAACGGCAAAAGACATGTAGAAGGAGCAGTACATAAAGGCACGAAGAAAGAGCGCCACACTCCTTTAGAATTTTACTTCGACATAATAGAATTTATGATTATTTGTAACATACCATGGTGCCAACTGAGCAACAATGCATCTAAAACATTTTTTCAAAAGTATATGTGTTGCAATTGCATAAATATTAAACTACCTAGTGAATCCTTATTGAGAAAAGTTTACCTGGATCAGCTTTTAAAAATCAAAGTACAAGAGATGCAAAGTAAGATTGTAGATAAAAAGCTATGGCTTTCAGTAGACGAAACTACGGATTTATTAGGAAGAGCTGTCGTACATTTGTTGGTGAGACCATTAGAACCTAGTAGGTGCCATCGGCCTTCTTAGTGGTATGTAAAATGCTAGATACTGTAAATGGAACAACGATACCACAATTTGTTCAAGATTCTTTAAAAAATATGTGGGGAAGTTCATTTGAGAGGAATCTAGATAACGTTAGAATGTTATGTACAGACAGTGTGGCATACATGCTATCAGCTGGTAGAATGTTAAAATCAACTTTTCCAAAAATGTTGCATTTCACATGTTAGGCCCATGCTCTAAATCTTGTTGCGGGGCAGATTAGAAAAGAGAACCCTCATATTGACAGTTTAATTTTAAATTTGAAAAAAGTTTTTTTGAAGGCACCAAAAAGAATTAAAATTTACCTTTACCTCCTGCAACTGTAATTACCAGATGGGGTACTTGGCTTGATGCAGCATTCTATTACGCTAAGCATTTTGATGAAATTAAATCTGTATTGTCTGTGCTGAATAGTCAAGAGGCAAAATCAATAGAGAATGCTTTAAACATTTTTAATAATAACGACAACATTAAGGATGATTTGTCTCGTATTTACGAATTTTTTTCAATTATACCAACATCTTTGACATCTCTTCAGACACCCGATCTTTCTCTAATGGAAATATTTGAAATATTTGATGCAGTGAGATTAGCTTTGAGATGGGCAAATCGCGAGAGCTTAGAAGTTAAATTGGAAAAAGTCATGGATAGAAATCCTGATTTGGACACTATCAGAAATATAGCAGAAAAAATGTCTTCCTGTACTAATGACGAGGAGGAGGAAGTGTATAAATTTGCTAACCTCATCCCAGTTGACGTAGAGCGATCTTTTTCAATGTACAAATGGATTTTAGACGTTCGGAGAAATTCATTGAAGCCAGAAAATATTGAAAAGATTATGGTAATGTCTTAGGTTTTCGCGATTATTACACATTATAATAAAACAATTTTTAAACGGATTAGATCGCGTATATTATAGATTTTGTTTTTCCTGACGTTTCGAATACTTTGCAGCATTCGTGGTCGCAGGATGACTAAGGTGACAGGCGTCGTTACAGATTTTTAAAAAGTTATTTGTGTGGTGCCGGCTCAGAATGCCACCACCCCATCTCCTCCCATGGGTGTCGTAAAAGTCGACTAAGGGATTAGCCGGAGGATGGGCAGCAGCGTCCTTCGAGTACATTAACAACTCAACTGCGATCGCCAACCCGCCTGCCAAGCGTGGCGATTATGGCAAAACCCCCCAATGAGCCCACAACACATCCATATCGGTGGTTGTGGTGATCTTTGCGGGAGGCCTGTGTCCAGCAGTGGACTTCATTTGGCCGATATGATGATGATGATGAATTATTAGATTATGGTCATATATTTTAATTCTCACAAAAGGTATACAGTAATGTCGGAAGCGAACACTTCAAATCGTACTGGTAATGAATCGGACAAGGAAAATGATTCTGATGGGCCGTTTGAATAAGCAAAACCTCACGAGTCTAGGCTAGAAGCAAAAGTATTCGCTCGTATTTATAAAAAAGGCGAAATATACGTATGAGAATTTGCTTAAGACTATCAATAATTTGTATTGTGAATTAATGTAAACTAATAAAAATTGTATGTTAATTATCTTAGTTTTATTTGTCTATCTCTGCGGTTTTTATTATTATTTATTCGTAATATTGTTGGCCACACGGGATTGTCCATTAGAAATCCCGTTTATGTATTTAGAAATGTTGATATGAATGTGGACCTTCCACATTAATATCAACATTTCGATGCAAGTACATAAATAACTCTACCTAATACCGAATTCATCACCCATGAAAAAATATGGTGCTTTCTTATTCGTTCGTAAATATTCCGGTTCTGAAATATCCATCTGCCCAGTACTTAACCGTTGGTATAGTTCTGAAGCCTGAAGAAGTTGAATGTTCCACCGTCACTTTGTTTACCAAACCCACCAATATATGTAGTATGCATCCGCGACTGCTTGTAATAGGACAGTTTTTTTTTTGTAATTGTAAAACATGGACCCTGATCAATCTGGACAGAGTATGCGCACATGGGATGCATGTGCGCATACGATCGCATCGATTGACCCTAATACATTTGGAAAACTACAAATAATGTTCAAGTTGTTTGCTATTGTCCGAAAAGCTTCTTGTAGGTTTGGGCAGGTGTACTTGTTGTAGTTCATCCCAAAATAAATTGACAGTATCTTCTTTATTTGCCTTTATTCGCCCTTTATCGTAGAAAGACCCATTCATAATTCAGAAGCCAACTGCCAAATGTGAAAATGTTGCGTATTGCCAGATACCTGTAAGCATTAATAACACTTCATTTTTCAGAAAACAAGCTACGGAAGAAATTCATATATTTAAAGGATCAGTTCTCGATTCATTAAGAGATAATTCCCGTTTTAAGCTCTAGAAATGGAGCTTCTACTTGAAATGGCCATATTACCATTTCCTTTATTTTTTATTGTTCTTGAAAGATGTTGTTAAAGCAAGAAAATCCTCAGGAAAGGCGTTGTTCCAGAATTAAGGAGTGCCCGGCCAGGTCCTTGTACACTAGACAAATAAATTGCTCGATAAACATAAAACTGATATCTGCCATGGATTATTGACAAAATGACTTTCTTTTCTAGTACAAAACTAGCATTTTCATATAATAAAGTCTTAGGTTTTCGCGAGTATTACACATTATAATAAAACACTTTTAAACGGATTCTAGCATTTTCACTTAGAATTGCAACACACAACGTAAAAATGTGGTAACGTAACTGGTAAGCAGTGCTGCCACCTCATAAAAATTCAAGTCACCAGATCAACACACAAAAGTCACCAGATTGTGCTAAATTCGAAGCGAAAGTCACCAGAAATCCCAATAAATATATTTAATAGAAACAATATTGTAATGCCATCTATCGAAGTTCGATACTTCGGTACTGGACAGACTACTCAAGCGGCACAGTACACGTTCAAATTGCCGTGTAGCTCCAGTCACGGTTAGGGCTACCCCATCTCATGCCGTGGGTGTCCCAGAAGACGACTAAGGGAGTTTGGAACCCGGTGTGTACCATTATTATGAGGCACTTTGAGTTGCCCGCAGGTGACGGATTAACAACCGACTACTACTACCATACCCAACGAGGGTTAGTGTCAGGCAGGCGGTCGACTGTAAAACCCTTTTGCAATATAAATAACACTAATTTCACCAACCCCAAGCAGGAAGAAGAAAAATCATTGTTCAAATATTGTCACGTAATAATAACAATAAACGCTGTGACTCAATACCACTTTTTATTGTGTACCAAACTACAGTAACGAACATTAAAATATGTCAAAACCCAGATTTTTTGTCACATCAACAAATTCTAAGTATGGAAAAACAGCCGAATTGTAAAAATAGATAACATAGCTTGGTTGTAATAATCATATTGTAACGTCAAAACAAGAATATAAATAATAATTAATCTTCTATAGAAACTTTTTAGGATAGATGAAGACGACTCAAATATCGCTAGAAGTCGCTAAAAACAAAAATCGCTAAGCGACTAAAATAAATCGCCAAAAGGGGTCAAAAGTCACCAGATCTAGTGACAAAATCGCTAAGGTGGCAACACTGCTGGTAAGAGAAGGACGTATGATACTACTAAGGTATCGATACTTTTACTCATTACTTGTGCGATACAAAGTACCGATACTCATTGCTCAATTGAACAATATCGATATCTACTTGTACCGGTCAGTTTTGGAATGCTTGGATCTTTGGAACCAAATAAAAACACGTTACATTTTTTTGGACTCACAGACTTACAGATGACTGTTAACATCCATCTATGGTCCATCGTTATTATTTTTAACCATTAAACATTACTTTTGTACAACTAAAGCATGCATTTAAATAAATTATAAGTATTTTTCTGAGGACGTATGGATTTTTCTCGATTTATTGAGGTACTCTACATGGACCTGGCCAACAATGAAACATCCCCTTTGACCGACTCATTGAAACGTCCTTCATCTAGTAGAATAGACAAATGATTCCTATGATAGCCAAGATAATGCAAAACCAAAATGACTCAAATGCTTCGTACGACATTGAAGCCTGCGATGTGCAACATGATACGAGTACATGTGATGTACCAGAAGAATAGTAACACCAATACAAATATTGATGTTATAAGAGCCAGTTACGCAGTTTCACGTAAAAAAAGAACCAGCACATTTAATCAAAATATACTAGATATTGAAAGGGTAAAACTGGAGTACTTGCAACACAAACAGAAAATATGAAGACGATGAAAATTTTAGTATTTTGTAAAAGTATTCTGCCATATATTCGTAAAATTCCACAAGAACGGTAGCTTTTGTTTAGAAATGACATTAAAAAAGCAGTCGAAATGTATGCGTACCAGTCCAGTTCCCGAGATTTTCACCTTCAACTCTCTCTAGCTTCTTACCGGAGCCATATAAGATTTCGTCTGTACCACCAATAAGTATACGTCACACACCAGAACCACACGCAACTTAATCAGTAGCACAACTATTCCACTCACCAACAATCACCCGTCACTCATAATCCATGGCTCAAACAAATGAACGATCCACTTACCAACAATCACACGTCACGCACCAGAATCAGACACCACTAAATCTGTAGCACAAAAAAGCTACTTAATACCTTATCCCATGGTGCGATAACTACTGCCCAGAGGAGTTTTATTATTTCCTTTATTAAAGATGTAAGCCGTACCGTCCTTCACAATATATTTCTGGTAGTTATTCGTAATGATAACTTAATCCAATATTGCACAGATGAAACTTTTGGTTTCCCCAAAGAGGTCACCGAAACGTAGCCAAGATCCATGACGCTAAAAAGTCCACAACAGTGAAGTGTGTCTTGGAGGTATGTATGGCCCTGCTTGTCCTCATACATACTCTCTACTTCATCATCTGGGTATGTCGACTTGTCGAGGTCGGTGCGAGCGCAGAATTGCTACTGTGCAAAAAAGTGACACTGTTGTCCATCGATGTACACCATCCCATCTGCCCATTCCTCTAGTGTAGAGTCCCCTTGGCACCTTTTCCGACATCCACGGGAGGAGATGGAGTGGTGCTGCAGTCTTAATCCACCACTACACGGATATAATAATTATTATAATCGATCAAGTACTAATAAATAATAGTCGAACGCGAGGTGTGTTTTAATTCCTCACATTTCACTATTGGCGTGAACATATTCCTAGCATATGCATATTTCGCTCAATTAGAGGGATGGAAGTACTACGACGTGATATTCTATACAGCATAACCTGGCTTTGCTTCCAAATATTTAGTTAATTAATTCGTTTTATATACATTTCTATTCTATGAAGGTATCTTTTTTTGTTTTATTAAACATAATATTACATGTTAGGATTAAGTTGTTAAAATAAATTTTAACCGATAGGACATTTACATTATGTACAGTTAGCCAACCGTTACAATTTCATATACTCTTTCCCACAAAATATTATTGTTATTTGTTGGAGACGCATATCATGTTTGCGTTGTGCTGTCGCTCAGCAAAACGTTTGGTTCGGCAAATTATCGATGCTACAAAACAACGCCCATCACTAATTGACATATGTTTATTCAAACTACATAGTTTTACATTTTGTCAATAAGAATAAAATAACAATGAATATGTTTATTTTATATTTTACAGAATAGTGTTCAATCAAGTATTTGTTGCGTTGTGTAGTTAGAAATAAGTGATAGTGTAGAATATTTGTAATTTTAACTGTAGTGCAAGCTAGATGGTAGGGTATTTGTGTGTATAGATGAGGTCGTGGTGACTGACAAGTTGTGGGTACTACCCACTCGTGGCTCCCACTAGGGGCTAACGTGCAGCGGCCGTAACGCAATGGAGGACCAGGCGGACTCTGAACGCGACCGACCCCTGTAAGTAGTGCATACCATTCCACAGCTTGCTGTCCTATTTCAAAACGTAGTAGTATGTTTGTCCTAATTTTCCAGCAGTGCAAAAAATAACATCTATTTAAGTAGCCCTGTACTATTTAATAAATGTAAATTGTTTTTTTTTTAAAGATTACATAGTTTGAAAGCATTTATTTGGTATCTCTATTACCTACTTCTTTGTAGGAAAGATTTTATAGCCCTTACTAACTTTAAAAATAAGCATCTGCTCAAAATTTGTGGAGAAATTTAGGATGTTGATACTCTAACTAGGTTTAGGGTAGTATGTTGTCTTATACAATGGTTTTAAAACTAGACTAAATAAATATACTACCCACTACATTTTCCACAGATTATTTTATAGAATTTAAGCTGTCAGCAGAAGTTAGCTGTTGTCACAGTAATTTTGCTTTATGAAGCAAAATGAAAGGTAAATAGAAACAAAAGTTTTCAACTAAAAGAAAAAAGAAAATAACAAGAATAATCACACATTCATGCAAGTGTGATGTATCATACAAGTATCATTGAACTTACAGACCCTACTGCTGATCTTTTAGAATTTTAATTATATTATTTTTAAATTTATTTTTGTGTAGAAATAACATCAACTGCACAAAATTGCTTATTGTATGTATTGACTAAGCAGTGTAGCGGTGAGCGCATTCCGGAATTTGTTTTACAAACGCTGGTAGCGAAGAGGCGCCTAGTGCACACCTTCCGCCAATGATCTATTCGAGGAACCAGGTAGCACAAACTATTCACCAAGTCAGGGCAGTCAAACTCGTTGTGTGAGGCTGTGTATCTTTTTGGGACACACAACATCCTTTGTTCTGAAGCCTGTTCACATGTTTTATTATAGAAAAAAAATAGTCTCTATAATTATATTGATACATTTGGGTGTTCTCTGAGCACTACGTCCAGAGATATAAAACAATAAACATAAGTAAACAACAATTTCCAAAATCATAGTAGTACCTAATGAAAATTTTATTCTAAATTAGTTGAGTTTTTTAAGTAGTACTTACTTAAAAATCTCAAAAAAGCTATGAAAAATCAAACATTTTTATTAAGTGTGTTGGACTCAACAAATATTTGTAAATAGAGGAACATTCCATCCTAAGGAAATTTTATTCAGTAATATTAAATATTTATTTGCTAAACATAATTTTTGAGTGGTGTGTGTTTTTACTGTTTGTGGAGTTTACTAAGAAATATTTGGTCGCCATAAAATGCCAATGTTCCTTTACTGAGACAATAATATACTATGTATTAAAATGAGATAGCGAAGGTCTCACACAGCTTCATGTATTCTTATTTATGCATGGACACGCATTAGTAAAACATTCTGATGCTAGTGTTTATGTAAAGGCAGCAGAGGATTAACGTGATGTGTTTACCATGCTGGTGCCAGAAACTGAAATCTGATAATGTTGATCATAAATTATCTTTTTAAATTAATTGTGCATTATGTATTAAAATGATTAAAAGTAAAGTAGAGACATCTAGAGAAATACCAATTTTTTTGGCTAAAATCTATGAGCCATGTCCAGGATGACCACTTTTGTATCAAGATGTTGACCCAGGTGCCTAATGAGACTATCTTCAGATGTTGATTGAGGCCATTAGGCCATTGGTCATAATGACCATCGGTTCTGAAATTGGATTCCAAAGTCCACCAGGAGGGAGTGGGTGCTCTAGCGTGATCTTACGAGGACCTGGAGCTCCCCTTCGGTGTCGAAGATGACCGCTCCAGTGGTTTTAGCCGGTAGGAGTCCGGCATACCCCTTCACCCTTCCCCGGGGTGATGGAAGTTCCATGTAGAATTTCCACTGGACATCAATAAAAAAAAATTAAAAAAGGAGGGAGTGGGTGCTTGATGAGAGTTTTATGTGCAAAGTCTAGATACTTTATTTCTTTTGAAAGAAAGTGACAGCACAGAACGATAATAATAAACAACAAAATAAAATTAAAAGAAAGAAAAACAATGTATCTTACACTAAATACCTAAACAAAGTGCTGTCAAGCACGCCCACGCCGAAAAGGCCACCAACTCAGCATTTGCTGGGCGCGACGCACCCAGCGCTGGTTTTCAATTGGCACCCCTGTGCAGTGACACATGGACGAAAGCAATTACCTACGTAATTATATTACAAGTATATAATTATTCAATATCCAAATAAAATAAATAATTTATTATAAAAATAAGACAGTGATAATTAGATAATAATTTGTGTATTACCAAATATAAACAATCATTATGCAGCACTCTACTCGATTTAACACCACATCAAGGTTATTTGCGACCAAAGTCAATGATAATAAATAGATCAATCCCAGTACCAAGTATGACATGAGACCTTATTTCTTGAAAACTGATGAAGCTGAAACTGGCAAGCAAATAGTAGCAGTATCTGAGTATACTGATGCCAACTTTGTCAGGTTCAATGCTGCCAAGACCCAGGCGCTCTATTTTTCGCCAAATGAAGTCAATTCCAACTGACTTCCAACTTTCCGCATTGTATGCCTGTGATTACTGACTACCTCAAGCTTCTTAACTCTCACGTCCACCATCAACTTTGGCTCCTACATCGAGTCAAAAGCCCAAATGGCTGCAAGAAAGCTTGGCATCCTATTGAAGGTGAGGTGGTAATTCAAACCGGAACAGCTGCATAACTTACACCAAGCGCAAGTTCAATCGCGTGTGGAATACTGCTCTCATCTTTGGAATGGTACCACCAAGTACCAGTTTGAAGTGCTTGAGCTGATTGAGAGACTCGCTAAGAGGCTCATTAACAAAGATGCACATGTCCAAAAAGAAAGCTCCAGAGCCTAGAATATAGACGCAGAGTTGCTAGCTTATCGATTTTTATCAATTACATTTTACATATAGATGCGCCATACATTACGAGTATTGCACTACGAAACGGCGCGTCGTAAACCGCGTAGTAAATAATAAAACAAAATACTATTTTTATTTACAATATCGATTTACGTTACGTATTTATTTATGAAATAAAACGTCTTTTTCTCTCAATATAGAAGTATACTTCGTGCATCGTCTATAAACAGAGGATGGCATTATTTTTTCGCAATATGTTACTGAATTACTCTATGATTCACGTCGAGCCACGCCACTGGTCGGTGCGCGACTAAGTAAACTCCGGGCAAATACCTAGCTTTCATGTGACTATCGTAGAGCGCGGGCAACGCATGTACACTTATAAAAACATCTTAGGTGTTTTTCGGATACATTTCGACGAGTGTGCACTGGAACTGCCGGCACATCAAAGTCTGTCGTTTAAAGAGAAGCCTGTACGGCCTAAAGCAAGCACCTTGATGCTGGAATTCGTGCGTTGTGTTTTAGTATTTCCTATACTGCTGCAAAAAGGTTTTCGTACTGAATTCTGCTGATTTGCTGTCTGTTCACGAAGACTGTGGAAGGCAAAACGATTCTTATTACTCTGTACGTGGATGATGGGCTCGTGGCCACGATAGATTCATCTATCGCTTCATCTAGAGCTTCAGCTCTGGCGAACCAATTCCTCAAGGAATTAGGGGATATGCTAAAAATCACGACCAAAACAGCATCATACTACCTTTTTTTTTTTTTTTTTTTTTTTTTTTTATTGATCCGGTGGAAATACCTCATGTACTTCCTTCGCCCCGGGAAAGGGCGAAGGGGCATGCCGGACTCCTACCGGCTAAAACCACCGGAGTGATCATCGTCGGCACCGAAGGGAGGCTCCAGGAACTCGAAAGATCTCCATCTAGAGCCACCCATTGGCGCCACGCCTTTAGGCACATCTCGGAGGGGATGACTGTAAAGTGGTCATCCCCTCTAGTGGAGGGAAGGCGACTGTAAAGAGGCCACCCCCCCAGGCATCTCTCGAGGGGATTGTAAAAGATTCCCCCGAGGCCTCACTATGCGCTGTGCTGCGCACACAGCGGTACGTGACCACATGCGCACCGCTGTCTTCCCGGGGGTCGCTCGGTATGAGCACGCAGATTTCCCAATAAGCGCGCTCGCGACCCCCAAGGCCCCCTATAAAGACAACAGGGGGCTCAGGCGTGTTGGACACGGGCGCCGCGGCGGTTGTTACCCCGGCCCCGTGTCCTCCGCCTCCGAGCGGGATCGGCCCTCTCCCGATCCCGCTCTGCGACCTCCTTCTGGAGCATTACGCTCTCACAGAAGGAGACCACAGCACTCCAATTTTCATGCTCTGCCAGCATAGCCGACACTACTGCTGGCAAAGAGAGATCTTGCCCGATCCGATCGACCAGGATCCGCCGCTCGGCAGTCCACGCGGGGCACTCTCCGAGCGTGTGCTGTGCGGTATCCTGATCGTCTCCACAGTGGTGGCACTGTGCCGTGACCTCGCGTCCTATCCTGTGCAAGTACGCACCGAAACAACCATGTCCGGTGAATACCTGCGTCAGGCGGAATGTGACGCGCTCGCTCCTTTGGAGCCAGGCTCCGAAGAGCGGCAAGACAGCCTCGACGACGCGCTTTTGCGCGTACTGTGGCAACATGAGCCGCTCGCGCCACAACTCGAGTGCACGCCGCCGAGCCTGCCGCCTCAAACTTTCGAGCGCCCCTGGAGGCACGCCTTCACCGCTCTGGCGGAGGGAGCGTGTTTGGTGATACACCCACGCATCCATCTCCGCCAAGATATCAAAAGGCGGAAAGCGCGCCAACAGAGTTGCCGCCTCAAAGGACACCGTTCGGTATCCTCGTGCGATCCGTATAGCCGCTCTACGCTGCAGACCGTGGATCTTGGTTCTGCAGCGCTGGACGCCTGAAAGTCGAGATGACCAAACAGGCGCCCCGTAGAGTGCCACGGACCGCACGACTCCCCCGTAGAGGCGGCGAACTTCTTCCCTCGGTCCCCCGAGATTGGGTAGCAGCCGGTGCAAGGCACCCACTACCCTTTCGACCCGGGGGACAAGACGCTCGAAGTGCTCCCCGAAACCCCAACGACTGTCCAGGGTGAGCCCCAGGTACCTCATGTACCGGCCCACCCTGATTTGCGCGTCACCAACGCGTATCCACGAACTGGGGGGCTCCCTGCTCCGCGGCAGTTTGTGGAACCATAGCGCCTCGGTTTTGTGAGGCGCTATCCGCAAACCCAGAGCGTGGATTTCGGCCACGACAATTGCCACCGCTTCCTCGGCAAGCCGGATGGTTCCCTCGAAGGACTCCCCGCTGGCTAACACAAGAGTGTCATCAGCGTAGCAGACTAAGCTGACGCCAGCGGGGAGAATGACACGCAGGACCGTATCGTAAGCGAGGTTCCATAAGAGGGTACCAAGAACCGACCCCTGTGGAACCCCGCACGTGATCTCCCTCCGCTTTACGCTACCGTCCCTGCCCACGTAGCGAACATGCCTGTCGCGCAGATATGCCCCGATGATACCCTGCAGGTAGGGGGGGCACTGATGGTGGACTAGCGCCCCCCTAATTACACCCCACGGGATAGAGTTAAAGGCGTTGACTATGTCAAGACTGACAGCCAACGCCACCCCACCCCGTCGGGACACTGCCTGTTCCGACAGCGAGCGGGCGCGAAGAATGGCGTCGATAGTGGAACGCCGCTGCCGGAAGCCATACTGGCTGTCAGCCAGGTCGGGGCCAACACGCGACAAGTGCTCAACGAGTCTTCGGGCAATTATTCTTTCGAATAGCTTTGAAGCCTCGTCGAGCAGGCAAATGGGACGGTACGCAGAGGGAGACTCCGCGGCCCTACCTTCCTTCTTCAAGAGAACCAATCCGGCTTCCTTCCAGCCGGACGGGAACACACTGCGACGGAGGCAGCTGGTGAACAGCTGTCTCAAGCGGTCCCCAAGAGACTGCAATGCATACACCCACGCACGACCCGGAATGCCATCTGGGCCGGGTGCGGTGTTGCGAGCCTTTAGGCGGCCAACGGCTCGGTCCAACTCTCCTTCCGAAACCGCCAATTCCTCATCCCATTCTAAGGCAATCGGCGGTACAGAAGGACCAGGATAGTCCCGGACTGCCGGAAAGAGCGTAGAGAGCACTCCCTCCAGCAAATCCGGGGCCATTGTTTCGGTCACCGGGGGGACCCACGGGCGCAACTTGCCCACTACCATGCGGTAGGGTCTCCCCCACGGATCCCTTTCCAGTCCTTCCAAGAGCTCTTTCCAGGACCGAGCCTTCGCCTCGCGAATGGCGCTTTGGAGCGTCAAAGTGGCCGCCCGGTAGGTCCGATACGCCTCGGCAGTCTCTCCGGCTGTAGCACTGCGCCGGCGTCGGCTTCTGGTATACTGGCGGCGGGATGCGAGGCAGACCGTGCGCAGCCGCGCAATCTCCTCCGACCACCAGTACACCGCCGTACGCCGTGAGCGCCGGGCTCGGGGCATAGATGCATCGCAAATCGACGTCATCGCCCCCCGAAACCAGGACGCTTCCTCTTCTGGATCGGGCAAGATGACGACGATGACGTTGGCAGCTGCGACGAGCATCTCTCGGTCGAGCTGTGTGAGGGCCCAACGCCGTGACGGTGGGCTAGGACCTGGACGGCTCGGGCCGGGTGGATGGAGGGCCACATCGAAAACTATGTGGCGGTGGTCTGACAACGTGACCACCTCCTCCGCCACCCGCCAGCCCGATACCATGCGGGCCACAAAAGGAGTCGCCCATGTCAGATCCACGACAGACTCCCCCTGCCACCGAACGCAGGTGCTAACGGACCCCCGATTCAACAATCGGAGGTCAAGTGACGCCGCCCAGTCTTGCAAAGTCCTCCCCCTTGGCCCATCCCGGTGGTTGCCCCAAGCTCTAGAGTGAGCGTTGAAGTCCCCCAGGACGAGCACTGGACGGGGTGAGCATTTACAGCGAATGCTGCGCGCCACCCCATCCAAGTAGCTCTCGTAGTCGGCGAGAGACACATTGGGGGAGATGTAGCAGCCCACTACTGCCAGAGGTCCCCATTCTACCGCAACAAAGCCGTGCCCCCTATCCAGCAAGGAGCAGGGCGGCCCACCGTCTACTACAGCCCAATAAACGGCGACGGAGTCCGCGGCGTCCCTGAACCAGCGAGGATGTTCCTGGACGCCGTAGGGCTCCGCCACTACCGCCAAGGCAACCGACCACTCCGCAACAGTCTGCATCAGTATATTCTGCGCGTTGCGGCAGTGGTTCAGGTTGCCCTGAAGGACCTTCAAGGCTGTGAATTTTCGGCCTCCATTGTCTCCGGTGGGCTTGCGGCTGGTGCCGCCAGCGCAATCAACTCTTGCCTATTGGCAGAGGCAGTGGGAGCTCGCTTCCCCCTTTTGCCTTTCTGGGCAGCGCATGGTTTGCTGCCCAGCCTATGCTCTGCTGGAAGGCCGAAGTCCGCACATAGCGGACAATTCGGTGACTGCGCCGTGCACTGTCTCGCTTTGTGGCCCTGGCCGCCACAGGTGAAGCAACGGTCACTTCTGTCGACTCCCCCATGTAGGGTGCATCGGAGGCGCATATGCCCGAGCTCGAGGCATCGGTAGCATTGCAAGGGCCGTGCCGCCAATGCCTCAACCCTAGCTGACGTCCACCCCACGCAGACACGCGAAGCAGACGCCACCTTTCTAGCTGCCTCCAGTGGGCAGCGCACCCAGACGGTGCCCAAGGACATGGGTGAGCGGTGAATGTCGCCCACCTTGACTTCTTCGGGCTGGCAGCCACCCACCGCTGCGAGAGCTTCAGCCACTTCTTTCCGCGTGACGGCATCATCCAGGTCACGCACCCTCATCTCCGCCGTCTTTAACGGCCGCGCGATGTGCACGGCAAAGACGGGGGAGAGCACTTCCCGCATACGCTTCGCCAGGTTATCGGCCTTAGCGCCGCATTCCTCGCCAGCGACGGACAGCACCATTCCGCCGCTGGCTGATCTCTTGATGGTCACTGTGTCAGGACCGATGCCGAGGTCAGCGAGTTTGATGCTCTTCCTAGCCTCGGCCATGACATCACCCAACCGAGTGTCGGGTGAGCCCTCCGGCACAGTGACCGTAATGGCGGCCGTTGCGGGAACCTTGGGGAGGTTGACCTTCTTCCTTCCCCTTTTTCCTCCTCGCCTCTTTCCCTTCTGGGGAATGGATTGCGCATTTTGCGCAGCTGCTGCTCCTGTCTGAGCCTTAGGGGGCCTGGCTTTTCGCCCTCTTTTTCCCACAGTAGACCACCCCTCTGTGGTCTCCCCCGTGGCCTGGGAAGCCTGAGTCGGCTCTGGCAAAGCAGTAGCCTCTGGAGCCACTGTGGATGCAGGGGATGCCGTAGTTCGGACAGATGTCGCCGTCTGATCGGTTATCCCAACCCGCTTCGCCGCACTGCGGCTGCCCGTCTTCTTCCCCGGTGCGCTAGACAGCGCCTTGGTGGTGGCCGCACACAACGAAGTTTTGGAAGCGGCCGCGTACGTAGCCACCTGGTGGGCCTGCGCTGTCTGCGCTCTTCTGTCCGCCGCAAGTGATGGACGGAGAAGAGGCTCGGGAGGCAGTCTCCTTCCGAATGCCTCTAATTTAGCGTCCATCATGCCGCCAACCGCGAGCATGATGGAGCGCAAAAACTCATCCTCTGACTTAGAGGTCGGAAGGGCGGCCCTGCTGGGCTCCGCACCAAGATCACCATGCTGACGGAGGAGTTTGATCTCCTCCGTCAGTTTTCCCACCTGAGATGAGAGACTCGCGAGCTGGGAACGCAGTTCCGCGTTCTCTCTCTCCAATCTATTAGTGTGTGTCCCAGTAGCAGTGCGCTGGGCTACTACATCCGCCGCGGCCTGCACCGTGCGTGCGGCCAATCGGAGGCTGCGGGCGAAGGTCCCCTTAAGGTTACGGGACTTGTCCGCCACGTTCTCAACAGCCTCCAGCTGCTGCTTAATGCAAGCACCGAGATCAGCTGTTTGCCGCGCCTGCATCTCCTTTGTCAGGTCCTCTATCCCAGGCAAAACCTGTTTGCTTCCAGTGCTGGATGTAGGCCCTTTCAGTTCCGACTCCTCCTCTTCACCAGCAATGCCGGAAGTCCCACTCTGGACCGTCATCCTCTTTGGCCCAGGAAGCTCCCCGTTTCCAGTCGGCCGTATCCGCTTTCGCGCGCGTGACACCACCGACACCGCTGACGTCTGGGAGGTTAGCGATATTTGTGAGCAATCGGACTCACCACCATCGCTCATCATCCCACTACTGACCGGTGTAGCCGGGCGTGGGAGCACAAATTTCCCACGCGTCATGACCGACACCACAGCCTGATTCGGTACCTGAAAAGTCTCTCCGGCCGGGGTGCTCTGCATCTCCGACCCCTTCTCCGATATGGAGTCTGATCCCGACTCCACACCAACATCGTCATTTTTATTTTTTAGGTTATTTGATTCCATACTTAATCCCACGAGTATGGGGGAAATAAAAGGTCCACCCGAGCAGTGCCCCCTGTACCCGGGTAAGCGTATTTACTACCAGAGCTTCCGCCGGTGCCCTGGAGTTGCGTGCTAGAGACTGAACTACCCATCAGCCATGCATCCCCTCGCCGCACGCCAACTTGGGATTCGGGGTAATTATTTTATAGAGGTTTTCTTCCTCGCAGTCCGGGCGATTAAGCCAAGACCCTCGGTCCTTATGCTGAGCCGCGAGACATGGCCACGACAC
Organism: Diloba caeruleocephala; assembly: GCA_947459985.1. Lineage (NCBI taxonomy): Eukaryota > Metazoa > Arthropoda > Insecta > Lepidoptera > Noctuidae > Diloba > Diloba caeruleocephala. Next base: position 131,791 of record OX381620.1, on the reverse strand, counting down.
TCGGCATACCTCAGGATTACGATGTGGAGACGTTGGCATTGCTGCCAGTCCGTCAATCGTGTCCACGACTGACGAAACCCGTCTCGGTTTCACATCCTCAGTATTCTCTGCTAAACAGAGCAATATGAGGAGCGAAATTCGGGCACCATCCGATAAAATCGGGCGGCCCGTCCACACGGCAGTCCACACTGGACTCCACCGCTGATTCCTCTTAGTCTAGTCTCTCCCTTTGGACCTGTCCGGCATGAGTGACTCTACCGGCTTAGCCCCAAAGATCATCGAGACACGCAAGCCCCACCACGACGACAACGTGGGAATCTCGGTGGGGAGCATCATACTACCTAGGACTGGAAATTGCACGATGCAAAGACGGTTCCATATGTGTCAGTCAGGAATTCTATACAAAGAAGATTTTGGAATATTTTCAAATGTCACAATGCAACCCAGTTTCAGTAACCTATCGATAGAAATCAAACTTCTGAAACAGGGAAAGTCAAAGATGAAGACGATAAAGAGAAGTAATTCCCATATTGAGAGGCTGTAGGTGCTCTTGCATACCTTATGACAGGTACGCGTCCCGATATAGCATATGCTGTTGGTGTAATATCGAGGAAGTTAGAAAATCCAGCAGAAGCCGAAATTCTTGCAGCGAGCGAAGGCGCGTGAGAACTATTGTAGCTTCATATAGTCTTCAGCCAACGTATATGTTTGGAAGGAACACCCACACTGAAAGTGGATAACGAAGCGGCCATACGCCTTGCGCATACTCCGGAGTTCCATAAACGGACCAAACTATACCAAGGAGGCGTAGCGAATGTTCTGAAAACAAGTTCTGTTAAACAATTGGCTGATCTTTTAACTAAGGCAGTTCGGAAGCCCAGGCTCGTTAGAATTAGAGCTGATTTAGGAATGCAGGACGTTTCCAACTAGTGAGCGAAAGTATCAAGGTTGGATAGCATAGCACTAGCGAAAATGTCTATGATCGTTGCTAGCCTGCCCACTATTTTTAATACTCTTGTAAAAATATGTGTGTCATAAATATAAAACAATATACGCAAATCTAATTCTATAAAGTCTATGTTCTGTAAATAATCTACCATTTTGTAACAAACAAATTCCAGCTGTATAATTATTATCCACTTCTAATCCACTATTCTTGTTCAGTTAGTAAGTTGAAAGTAAATATCGCATTAGTTATAACTTGGGAATATTCAAGTGACGAGTGAATAGGGTTTTTCTCGGCAAGCATGCACCATCGTCGATCGCATCGCGTCGTCTAATTTGAGATAGATGAGATAGAGGTTAAACGCAAGCCTATTCAATAAAAAACACCGAAAGTAGGTCCAGGGCCGAAAACAGAGTGAGAGGACCCTGTGCAATAAAAAAAAATAGTTTTATATTCTTACGCTACATGGTAGTTGTCTAATCTTGTGCGAACCTGAATTTAAATTTTATAGTCACGTTTAAATTCCAGATCGGGGGTGGACAACAGTGCAGCCGAGGGTGATGGAGACAGAGCACGATACAGGTTTTTTATTTACAACAAGTGTGATATGGTTTGCGTGGTTCTCCCCAAACAATAGACCGCCCTTCGTCACCTATGGGTGTCGTAAAGGGCGATTTAGGGTCGGTATCGAAAGGATGGGCGGCGGCATCTTTCTGTGTGCCAATAACCGCATACTCTGATCACCAATTCGCCTGCCAATCGTAGTGATTGTAGTGATCATTGGGAGGCCTCCGTTCAGCGGTGGACGTCTACCGGCTCATTCGTGTAGTAAGCGCCGATGTCCAATGAAGACCGGTGCGTGTTGTGGCGCAGCTCGCTGGCGCGCTGCGCCTCGCAGTCGTCGCTGGACGAGTCGTCGCAGCGGCCGGGCGCGGGCGAGGCGGGCGGCGACGCGCACGCGGGCGCGCTGCTGGCGGCGCTGGCGGCGCTGCGGCGCGCGCGCGCGCTGTGCGACGTGCGCCTGCACGCGCGCGCCGCGCCCGGCGCCGCCGCGGCCGCCGCCGTGCCCGCGCACCGCGCCGTGCTGGCCGCCGCCTCGCCCTACTTCCTCGCCATGTTCACGCAGTTCGACGAGAGCACGCAGCCCACCGTCACGATACAGGTGTGCCAAACTTGTACGCGTACGGTGAATGCTAACCGCTGATAAAAGCACTAGATAAAACGGAATCTAAATTCAGATTTGATATATATTTATAATTTATGTACTGGCAATGAAGAACTACCTATGTGTAATAGCAAGTCAAGCTCAACTATCGGTGAACGTGGCGACACGGACACACCTCAACGCTATTCTATTAGGTCTTTCTTTAAAGCTCGAACTAATACACGCCATTATAAAGGGGATTGCCCATTACGCTTAGGACCGTGAACCCAGAGTGAACACTCAAATATTGTAATTATGCGTTTCAATTTTTTGTTTCCTTAATGTGTATTATATGAAAACAATCCATCAAAAAGTACGCCACATTATTATAAAAAATACAAATTGTTAATAAAAAAACATGCGATTGCGGAGAAAAATATATGATAGATATGCATTGATTTGTGTCTGTGGTGAACTATATACAATAACTTTGTTGTTTTCATATTATTTTGAATTAAAACTGGACTGCAAAATCGTCAAGGAAATCTAAAAACACGCAGAAAACACATTCACAAACAAACACAAACAAAGCAAATAAATAATATTGACTTTGAATGACAAGTGATAAATATCAACAGTGATACCATATTTCAGAAAACTAAAGTGTGAAGATCTAAACTAAATAATCGATATTGCCCCAATAGAATTATTTTTAAGTGTATTTTAAACTAGGGTTAAAAACCGCATTTCTATTTGTCTAAATTAATCCATAATTCAAATAAGTCCTATTGGTGTGTCCACTATTGGGCCCAGAATGGGCATTACCCTTTGGTCAAAGAGTGAGTAAGACCCGAATAGATTAAATTGCTGTAGTCCGTGTGGTGCCGGCTCAGAATACCACCACCCCATCTCATCGTATGGGTGTCGTAAAAGACGACTAAGGGATTAGCCGGAGGATGGGCAGCAGCGTCCTTCGAGTACATTAACAACTTAACTGTGATCGCCAACCCGTATACCAAGCGTGGCGATTATGGCAAATCCCCTCAATGAGCCCACAACACACCCATATCGGTCGTTGTGGTGATCTTTGGGGGAGGCCTGTGTCCAGCAATGGACTTCATTCGGCCGAAATGATGACATTAAATTAACACATCTTCCATCGAGAAATGCCTCGTGTTCGGGATCGTTACCCACGAAAAACGAGAGCCACTGAATGTTTTGAGAATGGACCGGTAAGAAAAATTGCCGTTGAATAATTGAGTTAAATTTCAAATAAAAGAACTCTTTGTGAAACTGTAGATGTTCTTTTTACAAACTGACGGCAATTTAAGAAATGTTTGTCCTGCGTCGAAATGAATTTGACTAGAGAACATTTTTGCTGCATGATTTACTACGACTTTCGTTGCGGTTAACAACTATATTATAATAAACTTCGATTGGCATTTCATGATAAAGCTGGGCTGGGAAAAAGACGGGCTTTTGCCACTGTTTATAACTGGTTTAATCAGTTTAAACGTGGTCGAAGCAATCTCACTGATAGTTTGCCCGAAGGACGTCCCCGGTCCCAGTTGCGTACTCGTTTGTGACTCCCTAAAAAGTTTCGGCTCGTGGCGCCGCTCACGACTCGCCGTCGGTCCAGAACGTGGAGCCCGCGGCGCTGGAGGCCATCGTGGAGTTCGTGTACACGCCCGAGTCGCTGGTGGTGTCGGAGGAGAACGTGCAGGGCCTGCTGGCGGCGGCGTCGCTGCTGCAGGTGGGCGGCGTGCGCGCGGCCGCGTGCGCCTTCCTGGCGGCGGCGCTGGCGCCCGACAACGCGCTGGGCATCCGCGCCTTCGCCGAGCTGCACGCCTGCTCGGAGCTGGCGCACTGCGCCGAGCGCTTCGTCGAGAGCCGCTTCGTCGAGGTGCGGCCCGCAAACCAGAACACTCCATGCGTTCCCCGTTCTTAGTCAATGTTGACACAATAGGTGGCACGTTTTCCCAAACATTTATGAAACAAGCGTCATAATTGTAAATTTATTTATATTTCATGTTCAAATTTTGTTTATTATATTAAAAAATGCTTTTTACATATACTCATAGAAAAAAGATATTCTTTCAGAAATCTTGGTGTTACCATAGTTATTTACACAACTTTAGTACGCGTTTTTTGAACGTCTTGTTGTTGGCACGACTCGGATATACTATTATTCAATAAGACCACGACATATTTCTGGTCTTACTTTGTTTGAAGTGCTGAAGAAATCTAGTACAATTGTTGATCGAAGGTTGCTGTCGATCGTGCTAAATCGTATTACGTATAGTTGTAACAAATCAACATTTTCATGAATAAATTGGCTTACATTGGAAGGGAATTTTTCGAAACGCGAATGAAAATGAATTTATAAATAAATTACAAGGATTGTTTCGTGCTACTTGAGTATTTGGCTAGTGTTGATCGAAATGTAACGTATTACAGGTATTGGAAACGGAGGAGTTCCTAGGGCTCGCGCCGGATGTGCTGGCGCAGCTTCTCGACAGTGACCGGATCACCGTGAGTGACTGCTACGAAAGAGCTCGTAGTTCGTACGGTAGAACTGCGCTGACCGTTATCAGTCGTAGGTGCCGAACGAAGAGGTGATCCTGGACGCGGTGATCAGGTGGATGGAGCACGAGCCGGAGGAGCGGCAGCAGCACCTGGGCGCGCTCCTGGAGCACGTGCGCCTGCCGCTGCTGGCGCAGGAGTCGCTGGTGGCGCGCGCCGCGGCCGAGCCGCTGGCCAGCGCGGGGCTGCGCGTCAAGGACCTGGTCATCGAGGCGCTGTCGTACCACCTCACGCGGCCCGAGCTCCGCGCCGCGCTCGCCAGCGCGCGCGCGCGGCCGCGCCAGCCGCCGCGCTCGCCCAAGCTGCTGCTGGTGGTGGGCGGCCAGGCGCCCAAGGCCATCCGCGACGTGGAGGCCTTCCACATGGACGCGGCGCGCTGGCGCCCCGCCGCCGACCTGCCGGCGCGCCGCTGCCGCGCCGGCCTGGCCGTGGTCAACGGGAAGGTGTACGCCGTGGGCGGCTTCAACGGTAGGTAGCGCGGCGGGGCGGGGCGGCCGCGCCCCCACCCCGCCGCGCTGACGCCCGGCTGCGCAGGCACCCTGCGCGTGCGCAGCGTGGACGTGTACGACGTGGCGGCGGACGCGTGGGCGCCGGGCCCGCCGCTGTGCGCGCGCCGCTCCACGCTGGGCGTGGCCGTCATCGGGCACGTCATCTACGCCGTCGGCGGGTGAGTGCGAGCGACGAGAGCCTTGTTCAGATAAAGAAGGATAACAATATTTTTGCATTCCTCCATGCACACTGCACCGGGGTCACGGGAGACACTCTTGCATTCGTCCTCGACTCCGGCAGCGCGATGTTCTTCTAGCCCAATTTAAATAATAATAATTCTTTATTCAAGCTTCATGGCCCATCTTATACCCGTATAGCATTGTACAATTTTCGAAAGTGGCTTGCCCGCAGGTTGCTCGTTTTGAACTGCAATGCGCGTTGAATAGCGTGACTTACTTGTTGCAACATCTAGCAAACTTGCGCGGCAATATGTGTGTTTTGCTTACTAGGTAAAATAAAACTACAAAAGCTTGTACAATAAATTAACTTTCATCTCATAAAACGTAAATCAATTCTCTGCTTGTGATCTTTAGAAAGACAAAATGCCAATCGCAACCAACGCAATTAGACGTGACTATCAGCAGTAAGATGATTGAATGACTTCTAGTTTTCAGTCACATTCTAAATAGCGCTTCATACATATATTTATAAAAAAATTACGAAAGAACCTAATAAAATTATACTTCAGACAACTTTCAAGAGGTACATACAGTTGCTGCTCTCTTTTGAAAAAGTTAAACAGGAATGACGAAAAGCTTCAATTGCAGAGTGCTAGTAAAAACAAGAAGAAACTTTGGAGAACTATCAAAGAAATAACCTATACCACAAAATCAAAGGAATCTGCTTCTGAACTGATTTGCAAAACAAATCCACTGGAAGCAATAAATAATGTCAACTATTTTTTTGCAAACATTGGGAAAACGTTGGCTGATAACAACCCAAAAATATGATACAGGCTCAACCAACTTTTTTTAAATCCTCCGTTCATTCGTTTGTTCTATTACCTGCTGACCATGATGAAGTGAGAGCACTAATAATAAATCTTAAGAGCGATTGTGCTGTCGGCTTGGATATGATATCTGGTGCCATTTTGAAATAAGATTTTTTAACACCACCAGTCACCTACAATGTAACTTGTCACTAAGAACTGGAGTATTTCCAATAGCTTATAAGAAAGCTAGAATACATCCAGTTTATAATTGTGGTGACAGACGCTGTGTTAACAATTACAGACCTATTTCTATACTCCCTACTCTATCCAAAATCCTAGAGCGTATTATGAATAATAGACTAGTTAAATATTTAGAAGCCAATAATCTAACATCACAGGCACAGTATGGCTTTAGATCAAATAAATCTACAACAGATGCTGTCCCTGAGTTAACCAATTTTTTAGTTAAAAATACTGATAATAAAAAGAAAACAATTGGGATATTTATAGATCTAGCCAAAGCGTTTGACACAGTCTCTGTCCCATTGATAATAAGTAAACCAGAACATCTTGGTATAAGAGATATTCAGTTAAAATTGTTTCAAAATTATTTATGTCAGCGAACACAACGTGTTAATATTGAAAATATGTCCAGTGATGAAGTTCCAGTCCAGTTTGGTGTTCCACAAGGAAGCACTTTACATTAATGACCTGTGTCAATTGAAATTTCGACACAGTTCTGCTTTTTAGTGGAAGTACATGGGATGAAGTATTCTTGAATGCCCAAATGGGCTACAATGTAGTGACTAAGTGGTTATATAACAATATCTTGACTCTAAACGTAGTTAAAATAAAATACATCACTTTTTCATTGAAAAACACAGATACAGTGGGTTCTTCTCTTGATTTAATATCTCATTCCTGCTCTGATTTCGATGATTCCACCTGCACATGTCCCAGGCTTCAGAAAACTACCTCAGTCAGATATTTGGGCGTCATGATTGACAGTAAATTGAACTTTAAGAGCCACATTCACATGCTTGCTGCAAGAACCCGAAAACAAATAGTAATTTGCAAGAATTTGCGTTATGTGGCGGATAAAAAGTTAATTAAATCTGTCTATCTTGCACTTTGCCAATCACAACTGATATATTGTATCACTTCTTGGGGAGGTTCTTCCAAAACAAACCTTTTAAAATTTAAAAGAGTGCAAAGGGCTGTTTTAAGAGTAAGTTTCTTTCTACTTTATTTTCACCCTACTAGCGATTTTTATAAGCAACGGGATGTTCTGACGGTTCGACAGCTTTTTATCCTACATACAGTTATCAAGTAACATTCGTCGGTAGTTTATGAGCCTAATAAAATTAATACATTGCGCAGAAAAGACAGAGTCTGTACCAAGCAAGGTTTTAAGACAAGTTTTTCACATAGTTTTTTCTGCTACCAAGGGGGAAATCTCTATAACAAAATAAACAGAGTTTTGTCAATTTACTCACTTTCAAAAATAAACTGCAAGTCTGTGGTAAAAGATTGGTTGCAAATGATTGAGTATACTTCTACCGAAAACCTACTTCACTAATCAAGTGATTGGGTCGTTTCCATGACCTGGGTATCACACATACACACTTCATCTTATTCCTATTCACCGAATCACATATATACGCACAAATGTAGTCACATACACTTGCGCATGCATATACATACTTTAATTTTTACTAATTTAGTTTTATGAAGGCAAATCGCATGAATGTCTTTCCCGTTTATTATTGTAGTCTTCTAGCCATATAAAACTGTGAAATAGTTGTATACGCTTCGGTTCGGTCGAGTAACGGCCTGACGTCCGCGCGGCGCAGGTTCGACGGCGCCACGGGGCTGAGCTCGGCCGAGGCGCTGGACACGCGCTCGGGCGCGTGGCGGCCCGTGGCGCCCATGGGCACGCGGCGCTCGTCCGTGGGCGTGGGCGTGCTGGGCGGGCGCCTGTACGCCGTGGGCGGCTACGACGGCGCGTCGCGCCAGTGCCTGCAGTCCGTGGAGCGCTACGACCCCGCGGCCGACGCGTGGGAGCGCGTGGAGGCGCTGGGCGCGCGGCGCTCGGGCTGCGGCGTGGGCGCGCTGGACGGCGCGCTGTACGCCGTGGGCGGCCACGACGGGCCGGCCGTGCGGCGCTCGGTGGAGCGCTGGCGCGGCGCGGGCGCGTGGCGCGCGGCGCCGCCCATGCGCAGCGCGCGCCGCAACGCCGCCGTGGCCGCGCACCACGGTCGCCTGTACGTCGTGGGTGGCGACGACGGCGCCGCCAACCTCGACTCCGTGGAGGTTGACCGCCCTCTGCACTATATTCATTAGCGAGTTCTTACAGACGACCTTTAGACGAACAAGAAAATTATGTTAAATTATGTTAATAAAACCAAATAACGTATCTACACAAATATAATACAAATAAATATATATTCCATAAATTACTTAAATAATACGCACATATTTGCATATATAAAACAATGTGTAAACTAAACATTAAAGTTTGTCAGTACAGAATGCAAATATGCAAGCAATGCAGAAAATGTCAAAAATCAATAATCCACACGGATGAATCTAAATAAAAATGCAAATGCTTAGTTTAAGTCGATCAAACCACGTCTAATTGAACATTAATTAAATTATGTACAAGATGCATCAAGTACACTTCGCCATATATCAATGCACTCCCCAATATAGGTCCCGATCAAAATGCAGTCACGCAAGCCTACAGCTAACTTATTTATATAAAGTAAAATATTTTAAAAACGTGTACGTGCACCGTGCATTTACCTCATACAAATATTTGTTCCGTGCGGGGATCGAACCCGCGACACGTAACGCTGACAACCAATCGCTTGACCACTGCGCCAATTATGCCGTCGAAAGATAGTTCCTACGCTGCGACGACCATACCAACACAGTATCTACCTAGAGCACTCGAACACTTCTGAATACACACTGTAGTGTCACTTTATAATGCTCGTGTCCATAAAAGGAATAAAAACAAATTATATTTTTTTTTAAAACGTAGTCCTCGGTGATAGCATTTTTGTAACACTAAATATCCACTCGATAACGCAAATAACGGTAAAAGCACAAAGATAAATCACATCAAATAATATTTATTTGTAGAACACAAGTAAAATACAGATATTATTAACTAAAATGAACATGATGGAGACGCGGCGCGTTGTGAAACATTAGTGAGTACTCGTGTCGTCATCATCGTATCGGCCGAGGACGTGCACTGCTCGTCGTGTGGACTTGTGTCAGGGAACAATAAATATTTTGAGATCAGAGCAATTGTATTATTTAAACTCGTGTAAACATAACTATCAGTCGACATCATCTAGATAAGCGCAGTCAAATTAACCTGTTTGTCGAAGGTTGAACTGGAAGGACTGGTTAAAACTACTCTATCAAATGTAATTAAATTTATATGGGACCAATTCAAAGGCATTCTGCACTTATTACAAAAAGACTTGCTCAAATCGGTCTACAAATTCCCGAGTAATCGGTGTACATACATAAAAAAAAATAGACTAAATACCCATCGAATTGAGGACCTCCTCCTTTTTGAAGTCGGTTAAAAAAGTGGCGTAAAGAAAGCACATCAAAGGGGATGCGGCAAAGGCACCGGTGACTAGGCTGTCTGTGGCCTGATACCTGGCTCTTCCTTTGATAAATTATTTCTTGAGATTTTGAAGTAATGCAATCTAGTAAATAGTACAATGTCGGCCATTTTGTATTTAGGTGGTTAGCTAGTTAGTGCTAGTAGACCATGAACATAAATATGACTTTTCATGTGAACACAGCTGATTATAGTGTTGTGTTGGCATTGTTTTTATGACGTGGAGCTATATCTCTAAAAAAATTGGCTTTAGGAAAATGGTAATACAAATGTTTTTCATTATTACTGGTACTATAGCACCCTTTCTGCATAGTACACTTTTTCTGATTAATTTGTTATATAGCGGCTTGAATAAAGTACACACAGTGTATTCTGCGATACGATAAAGTAAACAAGAAGCGATAATTGCAATCGGCGTGACTATTCTGTAAGAATTCACTAGCAAACTCACTTCAGAATCCGCAATGAAATCACTAATTTCGTCTTGTTTTTACTAGTTTTCCCTGCGGATTCAGAAGTGAGTTTGTTAGTGAGCTCTAACAGAATAGCACTACAATAGAAGTTTACTAGAGAATATCGGTGGTGCGTCAAGTGTCGTTTCCGTAAATTTGAATTGATCCCGAACTCCGGTTTGACTACATTGTAGAATGTAAGTATTTAAGGCCCAGTGTGTGTGCGCAGGTGTTCGACCCCGCGACGGACACGTGGACGCTGCTGCCGGCCAGCATGTCCGTGGGGCGCTCGTACGCCGGCGTGTGCGTGGTGGAGCGCGCGGGGGGCGCGTGATGCTACGCGCCCGCGGGGGGGCCGCGCACCCCGCCGCGGGCGCCCCCCGCCGCGCCCCCCGCCGCGACCCCCGCCGCGCGGCCCGAGCCCAGGTGAGCCGGGTGTAGCCGCCACGTCGTCGGTGATGGGAACATGGCACCTGTACGGAACTGTGAATTGTACAGATACGCGAATGTGGGTGTGTACGGCACCGGCGCGGTCGCAGCCGGCTCGGGGAGTGGGCTCGCGCAGGCGCCGCACTGGAGGCCGCTCTACGTGCAGAGACAGGACACCGCACCGGTACTCGATGTAATTTGCTCAGCTATTTGTCTTAACAGTTTAGAAATTGGTCAATATAAGTATGGAGTTATGCCCCAGAATGTACAGAGATGAAATAAATCCAGTTTAGACTATGTAGAATTTAGAAGAAACATGTATCTCTGCAGATTAGGACAAAAAAATGTTCTAGTTAAAAAACCATTTTTATAATAAATTACACGTAGTCGTATGTTTTTTTTTAATAATATGAACATAGCATCCTGTTTCCAGTAACACAGTTACACCAATATCCTAAGATCACACGTCTACAGGTTGATTTTGGTCTGAGGATGGCTGATCATTGCTATAACATTCTAAAAAAATTAAAAAGTGCAGCACTTAAACAATACTCCAGACTGCTGTTGAATTAATTTATTAAGCAATACGCCAATAATATAATTTGTGAACGAAACTATATCGCGATTCAGAAATTGACCGATAATGCACAACGCCATCTATCGAGCTTCGAGACAACAGAACAAAAGTATTTAAAAACATAGTTTTAGGTGGCCTTTTGGTAATGTGTTAATTATTTATTTTATTATTTATATAATTCACAATCCAATTAGACATTCCGCCCACCCAAGGACTTGTCCTTTAAACGTTTTACTTATTTAAGTCACTAATGTCTCTCTACATATCATAAAGTAATATGAACATAAATCAAAACAATAGAAAATTTTCTCAACTCAACCTATAACCCGCCCACTATGATGTATGGGCGCATAAAACAAGGTAAATCCTTAAAGAAAACTACATCAGTCTCAAACAAAACTAAATAGGTTTAGGCAAGATGGACAACTTTGAATAACTGATTTAATATTAACTGGACGTTTTGTCAGTCCATTTTTAATTTTAATACTTAGTACTCTTGTAATTTGATCGTGACTTGGGTGTTTCTGCACAACTCTCCCAATAGCCACTTTGTCGGCGGTAGGGCGGTAGGCTTTAATAATAACAATATCATCTATATTTGGCTCTGGTCTTTTAATCATCCACTTTTGTCTCTGGTTTAGACCAACCAAATACTCTTCTGACCATTTCTTCCAGAAATCAGTAACAATTTTCTGTGTGATCTGTCTATCAATAAGAAATATAAGGCCCTATCCTTCTAGACAAACTGAAGGCGATGGGTGTGAGGGGCACTGTTTTAGATATATTTCGTAGTTATCTTGTAGGTCGAACTCAGTGTGTGAAGATTGATGGTTTCACTAGCGAGGAAGAAACACTCTCATATGGCGTGCCACAGGGCAGTGTACTGGGCCCAGCCCTATTCTTAATATATGTGAATGAGCTATGCAACCTCTCTATAAAAACTGCAACATCATATCATACGCAGATGACACAGTATTGATTATTAAAGCTAAAAACTGGGAACTGGCCTATACCTATGCGGAGCAAGCCCTCTCAAAAGTGATTTGCTGGCTCGCCGTTAACCTTCTCACACTGAACGTAGACAAAACAAAGTATACAACCTTCTCTTCAACCGCCTCATCGCAACCAAACAGGAGACTTAAAATAAAGGCTCATCTTTGTGACTTTCCTGGATCATCCTGTCTATCCCTAATACAAACTTCTGACATCTTAGAGTACAAATTGACGCTTTTCTTCGCTGGGATAAGCACATAGAGAAAATGACTGCACGTACTCGAAAGCTCACATACATGATAAAAAAACTAAGATCAACAGCTGACATAGATACCCTAAAACATGTGTATTCTTCACTGGTGCAGTCGGTTTTAACCTACTGCATCACAGTATGGGGAGGAGCTTGTACCGCTCATATGCTGAGAGTGGCGAGGGCTCAAGAACGGCCTTAAAAATTATATCACAAAAACCTCGTAGATATCCTACTGCAGCTCTTTACCAGGAACTCTCAGTATTAACGGTAAGACAGCTTTTTGTGCTCCGAACCATCTTACGCAAACATACCTCAATCCCATATAGTCGAAATGTCAAGCGTAGAAAAAACCGCATATGTGACGTTGAGTAGCACAAAACTAGCCTGGCAAGTAGAAGTTTCTATAGTCAAAGTCAAAATCTTTATTCAAAATAGACTAAAAAATAGTTCTTTTTGAACTTCAACATAAGACAGCACCCATATAAGCCCACCCTTCGCCGCTTCCTAATGTTTAAGCTGGGGAGAAGAAACGGCGCAAAACAATTAAAATTAACAAGTTGAACAAAAATGTCACTATATATGACAGTAGTAGCTATTAACTATAGCTACTACTGTCATATATAGTGACATTTTATGATTTTATTTCATGACATAGTAAAGAAAACTCATAAGCACACGGAATCATCTTGTGTTCAACTAAAAGACCAACAATTTCTATCATTGAAACAATCATCTATACTGTAGTAAGCCTTTTTAATAAGGTTCTCTTTCATTTTGGTCTTAAAAGAAATTATAGGTAAATCTAATAGACTAATAGGGATATTGTTATAAATACGGATACCGAGCCCTAAAAATGAGTTATATACTTTTGAGTTAAGTAATTTTGTTTTTTTTAAAACGTTGCTCCACGCTAGGATTTCTCCTGTGTTGTGGGGGCGTTTACAAACACAAATTCCACACACAATAAACCCAGACCCGGAACAACTACCTGCAGATCGTACAAATAATTGTTCCGTGCGGGAATCGAACTTACGACACGGTGCGCAGTACTTTATGTAACCGGTCATAGGGGCACATAATTTATGCCTATTTCTAATATTAATGGCATGAATATCAGAATATTTCACATATAAATTTAAATTCTGCTTAATATACATTATACTAGCAAAAATCTAACGTGATGTAACAGTTAGGATGCCTGTACTTTACTTACTTACTTTAAAATAATCTCTGAGCGAAACTTTAGCACCTAACTGATATATTGCACGGACAGCTCGTTTTTGTAGAGTAAAAATGCTCTCAATATCCGCGGCCCTACCCCGCAACAAAATACCGTAAGACATTATACTGTGGAAATAACTAAAATATACTAAACGAGCTGTATCCACATCTGTCAGTTGTCGAATTTTCCTAACTGCGTAAGCCGCCGAGCTAAGCATGCTCGCGATACAAGATATAAGATGAGCACCCCACTGAAGTTTTGTATCCACTGTAATGCCCAAAAATACTGTAGATTCTACGGTTTGGAGAACCTCGTTATTCAGAGTAATGTTAGCTCCCAGGTTATTTACGTTAGGCATCACAAATTTAATACATTTCGTTTTCTTGGCATTGAGTACCAGATTATTTATCGTAAACCAGTGCGTAACCATGGAAAGTATACTGTTCACATCGACAAGGTTTTGCCTTTTTCTATCAACTTAAAATAAGTGAGGTGTCATCTGCAAATAGTACAGTATTACATACGCTCTGTAGATAGAAAGGTCAATCATTAATATAAACTAAAAACAAAAATGGTTCAAGAATTGAACCTTGTGGCACGCCCAATCGAACACGCATTTCGGAAGATTTCACGCCATTAACATCAACGCACTGAAATCCATTGTGCAGATAAGAATTAATTAGGCTAAGTGCTATATTCTGAACACCATAGTGGCGCAGTTTACGTAAAAGAGTATCATAATGAACGCAATCGAACGCTTTTGAAAGATCACAGAAGACCAATAGCATTCTGAGAGTTTTCCCAAGCATCATAAGTATGATGCTTGGGAAAACTGTTTTAATAGAGCAACTCCTGCATCAATTGTTGAACGACCCTTAGTGAAGCCATGTTGTTCATTGTGAACGAGGCTATTTAAATTAAAATGTCGCAATAATTGTTTGAGTATGACCTTTTCAAAGATTTTACTGAAGGCTGGTTAAATATTTACCTTTACCTACAACGATTCTTCCAACGCAAAAGCCCCCAATGGCTAATGCTACGCCAGCTTTTAATTGCGGATCTTGGCCCTCTCTGAAACCCAACAATATGGCACTGAAAAGTCTGACTCCCAATGACCCTCTTACAAACCTACCTGAGGACGAGACTACAAAGGAGATGTTCGAAATTTTATTAGTCCTAAAAACATAAAATTCCAGTTTGCTACTTGCACGTCTTGGTTAGACAAGGCCATGCTCATGCTTTCTCATCTTGGCAAATATGTTTGATGCTGCTGAACTTTGCCTATTATCCTGGAACTCCGATGGGATACGTTCAAAAATTTATGAATTACTCGATTTATCGGTGAGTGCTTTATTTGTCGATATAATTGGTATCTGTGAAACTAGACTAACCCCAAGTTCTACTCTAGAGACACCTGGCTCTGTTTGTTAACGTCAGGATAAACATCACACTGGTCGTGGGCAAGGAGTTGCTATTCTTGTCAGAAATGACTTAGATCATCTGGCACTCACCATTCCGAACACCATGAATATTGAGGCTGTTGGCATATCTATTAAAATATCAGGGATTGTTCACACATTTTTATCTATTTATCAGTCTCCAAATCTGCCAATGCTTCGTAGTGACGTTGAGGTATTGTTTGGTTTGGGCTCCCGTGTTATAATAATGGGTGATTTTAATGCGAACCACGCACACTGGTTTAGTAGCTACAAAAATACACGAGGTAGAACTCTTTTCACCCACATGCTTGAATCTATGTCATACTACACAGTCCTGACTTGCCTACTCAAGTTAACTATTGTCCTAATCGCAAACCAACGAGCCCCGACTTGGTCTTGTCATGTAATGTGAGTCGTATTAGTGATGTGTAAATGATTGTAGCATTGTCATCAAATCACTACCGCATATTTTTTACTATTGAAGGTACACTGTGTCGCAAAACAAGAACTCGCTATTTTCGTTTTAACTGTGCAAACTGGAGTCGATACCGCTCTTACCTTAATAAAAACATATTGCAAAGTCCTAGCACATTGAAAACTAAAAAGGAAATAGATACAGCCATTGTCCATTTGCAAAATACCATTATTGATGCTAGTGACTCTTCCATACCATCCGCTAGGCTTGCTGATCCCTCAACAAAACTTCCTCGATGCATAAAGAAACTAATAAGTTAGAAAAATTACTTACGTCGTATTGAACATAGTTTACCGTACGGATATCCTAGGAGGCTCAATCGTAATAATATAAATGCTTTACAAAAATATATAAATACAAATATAAGAAATTACCTCGACAACGTTTGGAATAACAAACTATTAAAAGTTGATAACCCTAGTCAAGATATCTGGCGTCTGACCAAATCGCTCAAACCAAAATCCCCCAACATACCACCCCTTAAACACTCAGATGGGTCCCTAACGGTGAGCACAGCTGAGCAATGTGAAGCCTTAGCGGAGGCTTTTTGCGGCAATATGAGCCTTACTACAAACTGGCCCTGTGATTCCGAACTTCAGGGTCAGGTACTAAACTCAATGTCTATTGTAAGCAAATATATAATCTCTGATTTTGAAAAGCCGGTTAGGCCGTTCGAGATTCGTAAAACTTTAATTAAGCTTAAAACTCGGAAATCTCCAAGCCATGATAGAATCCATAACCTGCTCTTTTAAGAACTTTCCACAGAAATCGATTGTATATATCACAAAAGTTTTCAATGGCTGTTTCGTTTTGGGCAACTTTCCAAAGATAACCTCTTAAAAAGCCAGGAAAAGATAGTACCCTCCCTATCAATTACCGTCCCATAAGCCTGTTACCTTCTATTGGCAAACTTTTTGAAACTGTAATCCTTAATCGACTTATTTATGCCACTAGGCAGCTTTTAATTCAGGAGCAGTTCGGATTTCGTGCCGCTCACTCAACTACGCAACAACTAGCTAGAGTGTCGGAACATATATCCCATCACCTTAACCTTAAGCAATCAACTGGCATGTTCCTGCTAGATATTGAAAAAGCCTTCGAAACTGTATGGCATGACGGCCTACCACATAAAATGTTAACTCTGAAAGTGCCTTTGCCTCTAATAAAACTCACCCAGTTGTACCTAGTTGATCGTAGATTTTTGGTTCATATTAAGGACATCACTTCTACACCGCAAAAAATTCCTGCTGGCATACCACAAGGTTCACATCTCGGCCCCTATTTATTCCTTCTATACTTAAATGATATACCTATCCAACCTCGTACCAAATTGGCTTGCTTCGCTGACGATACTGCCTCATATACCTCTTCGGGTGATGTCGATTTGATCATTGGTCGTCTACAATTCTTGATTGAATTACTGCAATACCTAAAAATGCAATACCTAAAAAAATGGAAACAAACTAAATGAGTATAAGACGGAAGCAATATTTTTCTCTCGTACTAGACAACTCCCAACAAGAACTTTAAATATAGCAGGGCATAACGTGCCTTGGAAAACCTGTGTGCGTTATCCAAAATTGACAGCCGCTTAAATTGGTCCAAGCATATAGCAGATTTGCGTGTAAAAGGTGCCCAAGCCCTTGGTGCATTAAGCCCTATACTTAATCGTAAAAGCAAATTAAGTAATTATACTAAACTAACCGTGTGGTGCCGGCTCAGAATGCCACCACCCCATCTCCCCCCATGGGTGTCGTAAAAGTCGACTAAGGGATTAGTCGGAGGATGGGCAGCAGCGTCCTTCGAGTACATTAACAACTCAACTGCGATCGCCAACCCGCCTGCCAAGCGTGGCGATTATGGCAAAAACCCCCCAATGAGCTCAAAACACATCCATATCGGTGGTTGTGATGATCTTTGGGGGAGGCCTGTGTCCAACAGTGGACTTCATTAGGCCGAAATGACTAAACTAAGAAGAAATTTTCGTTTTTATTTGAACTTATACACGTACAAGCAGTTCTTACAATAATTTTACCTTAATGTATTTCTTTTTAATTTACCTTAAGTTAGTTGTGCTTTAGCTTAGTCGAAATTTTTTGGATGCTGTGGCCTCCTATAACTGAAGGAGTACACCGTTAAAGGACCCATTTTAATTTGTATTTTTTTATGATGTTATGTGTATGTCCTTTGTTGGAAGCCCTTAATAAATAAATAAATCTATACCACATTGTCCGTCCGTGTAATAATAAAACAATTTTTAAATTTTTTGTCTGTCTGTCTGTCCGTCTGTCTGTGTGTTTGTTCCGGGTAAACACCGTTAAAGGACCCATTTTAATTTGTATTTCTTTATGATGTTATGTGTATGTCCTTTGTTGGAAGCCCTTAATAAATAAATAAATCTATACCACACTTGTCCGTCCGTGTAATAATAAAACAATTTTTAAATTTTTTGTCTGTCTGTCCGTCTGTCTGTGTGTTTGTTCCAGGTAATCTCCGAAA
Organism: Diloba caeruleocephala; assembly: GCA_947459985.1. NCBI lineage: Eukaryota > Metazoa > Arthropoda > Insecta > Lepidoptera > Noctuidae > Diloba > Diloba caeruleocephala. The sequence continues at coordinate 113,653 of OX381620.1, read as the reverse complement.
CGGCTGGACCGATTTTGACGGGACTTACGCTGGCAGATAGCTGATGTTATAAGGAATAACTTAGGATATTTTAGAAAAATAATTAGGGTGCCGCGCAAAATAAATAAAACCCTTGAAATCCAATATATATATTCTATGTCAAATGTCTATGTCGAAGTACTCTAAATTTCTTTTAAATTAAACGCGGGTGAAACCGCGGGTCCCAGCTAGTTATTAAATAAGCAAAATTATCTAGTACTACTTAAATAGTACTTCTCTAAATAATTTGATTGTCTAATGAAGCTGTGTCAGGCCTCTTCTAAAGTTGTAGAAAATTATTGCACGAACAATTTCCTTAGATAGATTCATTTTCGTATGTAACCTGACAGATTCCAATCGACGCTGTGACTAAACAATAGCATTAATCCTAACACTTTCAACTGTTTTGAGATTCAAAATTTAAACACATTCGAATATAGAACAGTTCCAAATTCAAAATTGCCGGGAAATATGGAAACGACAGAACTTTAAAAGGCATGCCTAGTACTCCTTAATGTTTTATAGAAATGCCCCAATAGTCACCAGTGTTTTTTGGGTTCAGCGACTTAAAGGTGTTAACAATCAAATTCGAAAATGACACTACATTCAGACACACTACTACACAATAGGCTGTCAGCATCAGTCGAAGACGAGTTTAAGGAGCGCGTCACAGTTAAGGGTATGTTCGAAAAAACTCATTGAAAACCTCAGCTACGTCGGGATCTCTAATTACACATTTATTGCTTGTATCATTAAGCTCGCTGGTCATCGCGGAAAACCGTTTTGCCAGTTTCATTATTAATAAATTTCTATGTGGCTTTTATTTGGTTTTTTATTTTTTTTATGTTGCCCCGCACTATGATTTCTCCTGTGTCGTGGGTGCGGTTACAGACATGAATTCCACATACAATACACCCAGACCCGGAACAACTACCTACAGATCATACAAATATTTGTTCCGTGTCGATCGAATCGAAACGAACCCACGACCCGGAGCGCAGCAGCCGACTGCATCAGCCACTGCACCAAAATGCACCGTGCCGTCAAAATAAATTAATAATAAGCAAATAAATAGTTGTCGATTATATAATCGCCTGAACAAAATAACTTATCTTTATCCACTAACTGTAAAAGAGTGTAAAAAAACTGTACAAAAGTGGCTACAGAAAAGCACCTATCAAGAGATTGAAAATTAACTAAAACTTGCCTGTTAACTGATGCTACACCAAACACACGCTACACAATTTCACCTCCACACACACTCCACACACTCACCCTCTCACACATACTCACCCTCTCACACACACTCACCCTATCACACACACTCACCATCTCACACACACTCACCCTCTCACCCACACTCACCTCTCACACACACTCACCCTCTCACACATACTGCTATACGCTTTCCAACTCATCCCAACGTTCTTTTTCACTCTATCAAATACCCACTTTATTCCTATGTTAGCTAATCACACCCATAATCTAAATTATTTTTTAAATTTATTATACCAGTTATTTTATCTTCATTTAGTTTCACAAGATTTGAATTTTAATAAACTGGAACTTATGTGCTTTACTTGTACCTCATAAGTGGAAGTCGCTGGTGCTTGTGAAACAGTGTTTTTTTACATTAGTACAGGTACCAACGTTACAGCGTTACCTATATGCCCTTTAAATAATTATGTATCGAGTTCAATCTTTGCAAGCCTGTTAAATGAGCCTTAGAATGATCCTCATCTGGAATGGCCACTCCAATTATAAAATGGCCAGGAGTTAACGGCTGCATCGTCCGGAATTTCGTTTAAATATGATATAGGGCGTGAGTTGAGGCATGCCTCGATCTGGGTCAATACCGTCGACAATTCCTCAAATGTTAAACTCGTTTCAGATGTAACTTCGCAGATTTTACACCCGCTTCCCACAGTCCTCCGAAATTGGGTGCGTGAGGGGGTATAAAATGCCTGGTGGTTCCGTCATTGGCTAACATTCCGCTAACTCTTAATACACCGTTATCATCATAATGGGGCAAAGCGTATGTCAGCTGCTCCTCTTAATAACACGTCATTGAGACTTTAACTGTTGTATTTCCGTCTGATAAAAAAATGCTTGTGTATCTTTAATAAAAATTCTCAGTACTTCGTTCATTTCTATCACAGTTATAAACTTCATATGTTCCGTTCTCTTCTCCTTTATCAATTGATAGTTTAGAAATTGTTTTTCGACATCGAACTGTCAACACGCATAGATACGCTGTTGAAGATTCAAGTAATTTTGTGCATTGGAACGCTTGTTTAAGCTTGGAAATGCGTCTAAAGTGAACTTTAGCAAGTGATATCAGTGTAAAACTATTAGTGGCGTAAAGTGTTCAGTGATTATAGTTAAAAACAGTGAACAAGATATAATAGTAACATACAGTTTTCGACAAATTATCCACCCACCCTCAAACATTTTTATTTTATTTTTGATAGCCAAACATCTCATGTCAGAATGTCATCTGACGTTTGGAAAATAATGCCACAATATTAAAGTAGTTTTCTATGATGAACTCTGGAAATGGTAGAAACTTGATTGGAGTGGAAAATCAGGCTCCAAACCAAGTCAATGTTACTGATGAAAGGTATAAAACTTCACCGAAGAAACTGATACAGCAAATCTTCCATCCTAGTCTATTTACAACCTCAAGAACAAGACACTCATCTTTAGGGGACTTACCAATCCCAGGAACTAGCCAGCTTGAACCAAATCGGGGAAACAACGAACCCATGAATAAAGAATGGCATACAGTGCCCCATAAACATCAAACCCCAGGGGCCAACAAACGTAGAAGGGTCAGCAGGACCCCATCTTCTGATCTTGAAGAAATACCACTACAAAACAGCTTTTCTATGCTAAACGTAGAATTAGAGGAGCATAACCCCTCCAATCAAAACAAGGCAGAACCACGTAAGCCTCCACCTATCATCCTTTATGCAGTCCAAAACATTGGGAAATTAACAGAGCTAATTGAAGGTGTACTGCAGAAAACCGAATACTCTTACAAAATCGTAACCCGTACTCAACTACGAGTAAGCTGTAACAGTGTTGAAGCCCATAGGAAATTAATGCAAGTAATTAGAGATCAAAAATTGATCGGACACACATTCACACGCAAAGATGAAAGGCCGTACAGAATTGTTATTAAGAAACTCCATTCATCCACACCAGTCGAAGCTATCATTGAAGCGGTTGAAAGCACTGGGAACCATGTTAAAGGCGAAATCATTAACGCTAAGCATGGGTCATCTAAAAAACCCTTATCCACCTGGTTTGTGAATCTCGAACCAAGCCCCAACAATGCAGCGATAAAAAATCGCTACATCTACAATACCTGCATTACGATAGAAGACCCTAAACGTAAAAAGACCATAGTCCAATGCAAAAGATGCCAGCAGTATGGTCATACGCGCAATAACTGTATGAGGCCGTTCAGATGCGTCAAATGCGCAGGTAGCCATAACACCACAGACTGTCTTAAGAAAGATAAAACTACACCATGTAAGTGCGCCCTTTGTCACGAAGACCACCCCGCCAACTATAAAGGGTGTAAAGTCTTTCTTGAAATCCAGGAGAGAAAGAAACAAAACTATAATAACGGAAAAACATACGCAACAAAAAATGTGGCGACTTGAAATAGTTATAATGAAAAAAGAACTCCCCAAATCAACATCAACGTACCAGCTACCCAACCAGCAACTGTAGATCAAACATATGCACAAGTAACGGCTGGCTCAATCACGAGTTCTCTTGAGAATCTCCTCATACGGCAAGCCGAAAAGCTGGATCTCCTCGTACAACAAATAGGTACACTTATGAGCCTATTGACTACTGTCATTAGCAAATTAGCTCCTTAATGGAATCTTTAAGAATAGCAACATGGAACATAAACGGTTTGTTAAATAACAAAGAAGAAGTCACCATCCTATTAAAATACCAACATATAGATGTTTTACTAATATCGGAATCGCACATGACAGAAAACAAGTCTTTTAATATACGGGAATATTCTACATATACATCATGTCACCCGGATGGTACCTCACATGCGGGAACAGCTATAATAATAAGAAAAAACATCAAACATCAGTTACTTACTCCGTATATAACTCCACATATACAAGCAACGTCTGTAATGGTGCAAGATAAACTGGGACCCTTAACACTTACCTCAATATATTGCCCACCAAAATATAAAATAACAAAAGAACACTTCAATCATATGTTCGAATCACTGGGCGGTAGACTAATTGTTGGTGGTGATTGGAACGCCAAAAATATCCAATGGGGCTCCAGGCTCACTGTAACGCGTGGGAGAGAACTGAAAGGAAGTATTGATAAAAACAACCTAAAAGTACTCACCACGTGCCGACCAACCCACTGGCCATCAGATCCTAAAAAGATGCCAGATCTGCTGGACTTCTTCGTGTACAGGGGATTGAATACTAACTACATGAATATCGAAAGTTGCCTTGACGGTTCCTCAGACCACACACCAATTATTGCTACAATTAGCACTACAATAATTGAAAAGTCTAATAATAATTACCTCTGCAATAGACGCACAGATTGGCAATCTTTCCGAAAGTATTTAGATGATAACATAGACCTAAAAGTAAAACTCAAAACTGAAGATAATATTAATGACGCTGCCATATACATCACAAATATAATACAGAAGGCAGCCTGGCTAAGTACACCCTTTAATGATGATTACAAAAAGGATACTTGCCGCAACATACCCATAGATGTTAAGAAAAGAGTCCTAGAAAAAAGACGTTTAAGAAGAGTATGGCACAGCACACGCTACGCTGAAGATAAAACAGTATATAATAAAGCAGCTGCGGAATTAAAAACATACTTGCAAAACATCGAAAATGACACAGTTCAACATAAACTAGAAGAAGTTATGCCAAATGGCAATAATGAATACTGTCTATGGAAAATGCTTAAATCAGCACAAAAACCCGACTTACCACAGCACCCTTTGGCATTGGAGGACGGTGACTGGGCGAGAACTGATAAGGAAAAAGCTGAGGCTTTCGGAAAATTCCTGGAAAGTGTCTTTACACCAAATAAAGGTTACTCTAATACAATTCTGGACCAAGAAATAAAGTTATACCTAGACAGCGACCTGCAGCTAAGCCTCCCTGTCAGGTTTTGCACGCCATCTGAAGTACGAAAGACTATTCAAGCTCTAAAACCAAAGAAGGCTCCCGGTTTTGACCTGATAACTTCAGAAGTACTACGGCAGCTACCAAGAAAAGCCACAGTCTTCCTGACTATACTCTTCAATGGCATACTAAGAACTTCAGTTTATCCCAAAGTATGGAAAGTGTCCCAGATAACCATGGTCCCCAAACCTGGAAAACCTCCACATCTGACGGCATCCTACCGGCCTATTAGTCTTTTACCTATACTATCAAAACTTTTTGAGAAATTACTTAAAACGCGTCTGGATGAAATACTATATAACATACTATATACTAAATAACACCATCCCTGAACACCAATTTGGGTTTAGAAGCAAGCACTCTACTATAGAGCAGGTTCATCGAGTAACTGACAAGATACGAAACACTTTAGAAAACAAAGAATACTGCGCTGGGGCGTTTTTAGATATACAGCAAGCCTTTGATAAGGTGTGGCATCAAGGTCTGTTGTACAAACTAAAGAAACATGTACCGCATAACATCTTTACGATACTGGAGTCATACCTGGAAGGTCGAACGTTCTTTGTCAAAGTGAATGACGCAAACTCAGAACTTCACAATATCAGTGCAGGAGTCCCACAGGGCTCGGTACTGGGGCCAATTCTGTATCTTATTTTCACCGCTGATGTGCCGCAATCACAAAATGTAACGACGGCAACGTTTGCTGATGATACTGCCATGCTCTCATCCAGTAAAAAGGCAGAAGAGGCATCAGAAACACTACAAATCCGTCTTGACAAGATACACAAATGGATGGCCAGTTGGCGTATCAAGGCTAGTGCTTCAAAATCAAACCACATTACATTTACACTGAAACGTGGAGATTGCCCCACAGTCAAATTAGGCGAAGATACACTCCCGCACAAGACTGTTGTGAAGTACCTTAAATTATAACACACAAAAACAAGCCTTCAGCATTCTTAAATGACCCATTGCCTAAACGACGGCTTAAAAGACAGCATATATGGGACTCCTTGCCTAGGCAACCATAGGACCACATAGTTAATAGACATGAAGGCAACTCAACACTGGTTGGGTGTGCCTAACACACTACACCCCATCAAAACGTCTGCTTATGGTCAACAGACCGATCGCAAGACAGCAAAATACATTTAAAAAAAAAAAAAAAAAAAAAGAAATTGTCGACAGTAGGGTAAAACTCAGTATTTTTGATTGCACGATGGCAGTTAAAGTCTTAATGGGTCGTTGTTCTTCGGTAGTGGAGAAATTTTCATTCGCGTAGTAATCATTGCTATGGTGCAGAATTTGAGGACCATTCGACCACAGCGTGAGACCAATAATTTCACAGCCTTTAACTCCTCTCGAAGCATAGTCAGCTGAGTTGTCACGTGTGCTAATGTGACGCCACTGATTGAAATCAAGCATGGTTAGAATTTCTGACACCCTGTTGCTTACAAACGTATTCCAACGAGTTGGTTCTCCTTGAAGCCAGGCTAATGCCTGGCTCGACTGTAGTGCCTGACCATGCATGTAAATTCTCTTGAAGCACCTTCATAATTTGTGAGACTTCGAATATCAACTTAGCCGCCAGCAGTGTGGCACATAGCTCCAATCGTGGAATAGTCACTTCTTTCTCAACCGGTGACGGCTAAAACGAAGGTTACCTACCTTCGTTTTAGCCGTCACCAAATGAACATGAATATTGCCAAACACATCTCTAATCTTCATGTATATGGCGGCGCCATACGCAACTTGTGATGCATCTGCAAAGGTATGTAACTCCACATAGTCACCTTGCTGCAAATGTAACCATCTTGGTATAGCAACATTTTTAACATAATTGAGATCTTCTCGAAATAAATATCACTCTTTATACAATTCGGAATGTAGTTTCTCGTCCCATTCTAACTATGCCTTCCATAATTTTTGGATGAATATTTTTGCTGTCACAATAACAGGCACGATCCATCCCATAGGGTCATATAATCTCGCGATATCTGACAAAACCTTTTGTCTAGTAACCGTCTAGTAACTCGTTCAGTTCTGGTAGTTGTAAGGTATACTCAAAATTATCAGTAATTTTATTCCAGCACCTTTTTTTTATTTTTTTTATTGATGCCCAGTGGAAATTCTTCATGAACTTCCTTCACCCCGGGGAAGGGCGAAGGGGTATGCCGGACTCCTACCGGCTAAAACCACCTGTATCATATTGTGAATATTAATGTTTTCTCTGATTTTTACTGTCTTTTTGTTCATAATTCATTATTTTTGTTGCTGTTACTACGCCATGTTTGCAATTGAAAACCACCCATGTTCATCAAACTATTCATCTCTTCAAATATGTGTATAGCTTCCTGATCTGTCTCACAACCTTTTAGTAGGTCATCAATATAATAGTCTGTCAAAGTAATATTTGCAGCAGTAGGATTTTTCGATTCTTCATCTATTGCCAGTTGCTGCAATGCCTTCACCGCTAAGTAAGGAGCACAGGACGTCCCAAATGTCAATCTCATTAACTTAATAATGCTCTATGGGGAGCTCTGTCGCATTCGATAACCATAAAACTCTGAAAATTAGCGTCATGCTCATTAACGCGAACTTGGCGGTACATCTGTACAAGATCAGGCAATATGCAAATTGGATGGCATCTCCAACCCATCACTATGACGTAAGTCTTGTTGGAGTTTCGGACCAACGAGAAGACATTCATTCAATAATAAATTATTGACGCCTTTCCACGAGGCATCAAAGACTGCACGGACTTTAGTAGTCTCCTTGTCCTCTCTAACTACGGCACGATGAGGAAGGTACACAGCTTTGGTTTTAATTATATCGTCAATATCCGTTATTTGTATCATATGATTTTGCTCTATGTACCCATCGATGACCTTTTTATACTCTTCAAACAGTAATGGATTTTTCTGTAATCTCTTCTCCAGTAAGATAAATCTACGTAAGGCTATCTCCTTCGATTTGCCTTCTACGCATTTTGATTTGAGATCGTTAAAGGGCAGTTGTACCACATAACGACCTTCTCTATCTCTCACAGTAGTCGCCTTAAAGATTTAGAAGATTCTCTCTTTCTGATCTCTCTCTGGGAGAATGTTTTCCAAATTGTTTGCATTGGTATAAAAAGTGCTGCCTTTTACACATCGTACAATTTGTTCTGAGTTGTTTGAGTTGTAGTTATTTTAACCATGATCATAATGTATTGACATCTGTTACAAGCTAAAGTTGTATATTTTGTTCAAAATGTTTGTTATTTACGTTTTTATTAGCAATATTTTTATTTTTATATATTCTGGGGGACAAGCTGGCTGTATCGTTTTGGGGTTTAGTTGTTTGATTTAAATACGAAGTAAAGAAAGCGTATTTTTATTGTTTGTGATATTTAAAGATTTCAAAGATAGGATGAGTTTGAAATAGTTAGTTTTTTTTTTTATTAAAGGTATGTAAGGTTTTTGAGCGACAACACGTGACGTTCCGCAGGAGAGCGCGTACGAGAGTGCGGGGTGGGGTGCGGGGCGGGGCGCGCGCCGGTGCTGGCGGCGCCACGCGCGCGCGTCGCAGACGCTGGAGTTCAACTGGCTGGGCGCGGCGCCGCTGCGCTGCGGCCTGCGCCTGCGCCTGTCGGCGTCGTGCGCCGCCATCGACCGCGGGCCGCGCGTGCTGCTGCTGCCGCCGTGCGCGTGCCGCGCCATGCCCGAGGGCCAGCGCGCGCGCGCGTGCTGCTCCGCGCCGTGCGCTTCCGCCGTCTCCGACGACGAGCGCCCGCCCGGCGACTCTGACGACTGAGCAGCGAGTGGCACTAGCTAGAACCGCCACTTGGGATTCTCTATTTAAATGTTATATTTTGCTATCGTTACACACTCGTAGATTAATAGTGATAGTGCGAATACTCCCCTTTTTGTATTAGTTTTACTCGTGTATTCCTGAAAACTTAAGTAATTAAATATAATATATTCAATTTATGTACTTTTTTATTTCAAATAATTATCATAAGCTACTTTTAAATACACATGTACACCCAAATATTGAGTAGAAAAACTAAAAGATGAAACAATTGGCGCCAAAAACATTTAATGCGACACATTATAATGCTCAAATACTTTTCAGTACCTTTTTTTTTATTGATATCCAGTGGGAATTCTACATGGAACTTCCTTCACCCCAGGGAAGGGTGAAGGGGTATGCCGGACTCCTACCGGCTAAAATCACTGGAGCGGTCATCTTCGGCACCGAAGGGGGCTCCAGGTCCTCGTAAGATCACACTAGAGCCGCCCATCGGCGCCACGCCTTTAGGCATGTGGCAACTAGAACCAGCGTCCGTGCGCCATGCGCGCAGGCATATAACTGACGATTGCACGCGACGCAAGTATTTATATGGCGACCGTTTTTGTTAATTTCTGCGCGCTCATCTGCTATTGGTCAATTCAAATAAGCATACACGATATACTTTCCATATGCTGTGATATGAAATTATCAATATAACCAGTGGTATTAAATACGAAATTATTCAATCAAAATTCTAGTATTATTTACATTCCTGATCTGCCTGGTAAAGTGGTGACCCCGAAGTGTGATCTAAACATAAATATAATGCCCCTGGCCACCTTGGAAACGCAGTCTAAAATTGAAGAGCAAGACCATACTATGAAGTCCGAAGAAATTGCAACCATCTCATTAAAATCTCGCATTCCAACATTTTGGCGCGATAAACCACTACTTTGGTTTGCCCAATTTGAGACCGTGGTCAATCCGCAGAAGCCTGGTGATGAAGCCAAGTTCAGCCTCCTGATAGCACATCTTGAAAAAACGGATGTGGAACAAATAAGCGATATTCTCCTGAGCAAGTCGCGCTCTGGCCGTTATGAAGAGGCTAAGAAGCGATTACTATCCGTGTATGAAGAGTCGGACACAAAGCAATTACAAAAACTGCTAAATGAGATGGAGTTGGGAGACCAGAAGCCATCCCAGTTACTGCGCTGTATGAAAGAGCCAGCACATGACAAGATACCCGACCCCACCCTAAAAATACTGTGGATGAGACACTTACCTACCTCCACGCGCACCGTGCTATCTGTGAACGAAGAAGCCTCACTCGACGTACTCGCAGCTATGGCCGATAAGATGCACGAGCAAACGCGAGAGATCCACTCAGTGTGTTCCTGCCAACATGAGTCAACGTCACGATACGGAAACGATAAACAGCAGCCCGATCAAGACCTACGAGAAGCTGTCATGGAACTTACACGTGAGATAGCCGAAATGAAAATGCATAGACCAAGACAACCATTCCACTCTTTCCGCTCACGATCACGCTCACGCTCTCAAGGACGACCATCGAATTCTTACCAGCAGACGTCAGGCGAAGTATGTTTCTACCACGCACGATACGGCGAACAAGCACGCAAATGCAGATATCCTTGCAAGTTCACCAAGCGTCAGGGAAACTAGTCGCGACCTTGGGCGAGACGGGACCCGAGGTCAATGACGTATCAACTTACCGTCTACACGTTTGCGACTACCAAAACCATCTGCGATTTTTAGTAGACACCGGAGCGAACGTATCGGTCATTCCCTACAAGAACGGAATGAAACAGGCTGGAGAAATATTGTATGCAGCAAATGGAACCCCAATACAAACATACGGCGAGAAGAAGTTGGAGTTAAATTTGGGTCTGCGTCGCCCACTAAGATGGGAATTCATCATCGCCGCTGTGAAACGACCAATACTGGGCGCTGATTTCTTGCGCCATCACAATCTTCTCGTTGACCTACGTTCCAAGAAACTCGTCGATCAGAAAACGGGATTGACAATTGACGGCTGTATTTCTAACAGTACATTATCATCCCCGACAGTGCTCACCATCAACCTCACAGACCCGTTTCATAATCTTCTACAAGAGTATGCAGAAATAACATCTGCAAATTTATGTAACGTGACAAACAGTAACGTCGAACACCATATAGTCACTTGCGGACCACCAGTGTACAGTAAAGCAAGACCGTTACCGCCGCATAAATATCAAGTGGCGAAGAAAGAATTCCAAGTCATGCTTGAACAAGGAATATGTCGGCCATCAAAATCACCTTGGGCAAGCCCATTACACCTTGTGCAGAAGAAAAATGGTGAATACAGACCGTGTGGTGATTACCGCAGATTGAACGCGGTAACCAAACCAGACAGATATCCGATACCCAGACTACGCGATTTTACATATTGCTTGGAAGGAATGAAGATATTCACAAAAATTGATTTAAAAAAAGCCTATAATCAATTGAGGATTCGTGAAGAGGACATTGAGAAGACAACAGTCATCACGCCTTTTGGCCTATATGAATTTCCGAGGATGTGTTTTGGCCTATGCAACGCAGGTCAAACTTTTCAACGCCACATCAACAATGTTCTAGGTGACTTGGACAATGTATTTCCATTCGTCGACGATATACTGTGTGCTTCGGTAGACGAAGAAACACACAGAAGACATTTAGAAGCCTTATTCAAAAGACTCCGAGAACATGGTTTACGAATAAACGTGTCGAAGTGCGTTTTCGGACAGGAAAATCTAGAATTTTTGGGATATACATTGACTAAAAACGGTATCCAGCCAACAGAAGATCGTATTAAATGCATATCTACTTACCCCGAGCCAACCACAATTCAAGAATTACGTCGTTTCCTCGGAATTTTAAATTTCTACAAAGAAAATATCCCACACGCCGCACACGTCCAAGAAACGCTATATAAATATATGCGAACATGCAAGAAGAACGATAAAACAAAGGTGAACTTTACCAGCGAAGAAAAAGAAGCCTTTATAGCGTGCAAGAATAGTATCAAGGACGCTGTAACCTTATCTCACCCGTCAGTACACGCTCCACTATCACTTATGTGCGACGCGTCGAACACATGTGTCGGAGCCTCATTACAGCAACACGTCGACAACAGCTGGAGACCGCTTGGTTTTTTCTCAAAGAAATTAACAGATGCACAGAAGAAGTATAGTACGTTTGACCGAGAACTTCTAGCAATATACCTAGCTATACGGCACTTTCGATGTATGTTCGAGGGCAGAGAAATAACGGTTTACACGGATCATAAACCAATAACACATGCAATTCTGAGGCAAAACAGCAAAACAGAAACGCCATTACGCACAAGGTACTTGCACTATATAAGTCAATTTACGACGAAAATATGCCATATAGAAGGAAAGGACAATGTTGTGGCCGATGCCTTATCAAGAATCGAAGCAATATCCACTCCTTCACCAATCGACTACGATGAACTGGCACGCCATCAGCTAAGTGATAAACAGACGAGAGACGTCACGAAAAATGAGTCGCTGCAATTTGAACGCTTACGACCACCTAATGCAAGCAACTCAATACTGTGCGAAACATCGAGCGGCAATATACGACCATACTTACCGCCGGAATTACGAAGGAAGGCATTCGACGCCGTTCATAACTTGAGTCACCCCGGCACCCGAGCAACTAGGAAAATGATTACACAAAGATTTTTCTGGCCAAACATGAACAAAGACGTTAACATGTGGACAAAATGCTGCATAAATTGCCAACGGACGAAAGTACAGCGACACACAGTATCGCCGTTACAAAATTATCCACCCACCGATCGCCTGTCGCACATACACATAGATATCGTCGGTCCACTACCGATATCAGACGGAAGACGATACTGTGTGACCATCATTGACCGAGCTACGAAATGGCCAGAAGCATTCCCAGTTAGCAACATGGAAGCCAACACTATCGCTACGATTGTCTACGAAGGCTGGATAGTACGTTTTGGATGCCCAGAGCGGATAACAAGCGATCAAGGAAGGCAATTTGAATCCCAATTATTCAAAACATTAATGAATAGAATGGGTATAGAAAAAACTCGGACTACTGCCTATCATCCACAGGCTAACGGGATGATTGAGAGATGGCACCGCTCGTTAAAATCTTCCTTGACTGCCCGACTGCAAAACTCAAGCTGGACTCAAGAATTGCCCACAGTTTTATTGGGACTACGAGCCGCTATAAAAGAAAACACCGATGTCTCATCAGCAGAGGCATTATACGGAAGACCGTTACGACTGCCAGGCGAAATGTGTGGAGAAAAGTTTTCAAGCACAACAAATACACACTTTAGCGATAGCATTACGTCAGCGATGAAGAAGTTTCAAGCCGCACGGCGGAACACCGATCGCCGTTCAATGTTTATACATGACGACCTACATGTATGTTCGCATGTATTCATTCGCACCGATGCATACCGCCGGCCCTTAACACCGACGTATGAAGGCCCGTATCGTGTTTTGAAGAGACAGGACAAAGTATACACAATACAAGTCAAGGATCGACCGATAAATGTCAGCATAGATAGACTGAAACCTGCATTCCTGCCTAACACCGAAGAGCCAGCAAGTCGTGAAGATGAACAGTCGGCATACGTCACGCGATCCGGCCGAACGTCGAGACCTACCGTACGCTTCGCCCCTAACACATACGTCCGATCGAGACACAGCTCGACCGCGCAATGAGTTACACAGCGCGTACTCGTACTGCGACTGCGCGGGTTCAGACGCGCACACGTCTACCATATCATTTGACGCTTCGCTGGAGGGGAGCTATGTGGCAACTAGAACCAGCGTCCGTGCGCCATGCGCGCAGGCATATAACTGACGATTGCACGCGACGCAAGTATTTATATGGCGACCGTTTTTGTTAATTTCTGCGCGCTCATCTGCTATTGGTCAATTCAAATAAGCATACACGATATACTTTCCATATGCTGTGATATGAAATTATCAATATAACCAGTGGTATTAAATACGAAATTATTCAATCAAAATTCTAGTATTATTTACATTCCTGATCTGCCTGGTAAAGGCACATCACGGAGGGGATGAATGTAAAGCGGTCACCCCCTCTGGCGTAAAGAAGGCGACTGTAAAATGGTCGCCCCCCAGACACTTCTCGGGGAGGATTGTAACGGATCCCCCCAAGCCTCGCTTTGCGTTGTGCTGCGCACGCGGCGGCACGTGACCACGTGCACGCCACCGTCTTCCCGGGGGTCGCTCGGTGTGAGCACGCAGACCCCCCAATCTGCGCGTCCGCGACCCCCGAGGCCCCCCACCATACAGTGACGGCAGGGGGCTGAGGCTTGTTGGACTTGAGAGCCGGGACGGTTGTTGCCCCAGCGCCGTCTCATCCTTTTCCGTGCGGGATCAGCCCTCTCCCGATCCCGCTCTGCAGTCTCCTGCAGCATGACGCTCTTGCAGAAGGAGACCACTGCACTCCAATTTTCATGCTCTGCTAATTATGCCGATACTACTGCCGGCAGGAAGAGATCTTGCCTGATCCGATCGACCAGGATCCGCCGCTCGGCCGCCCACGCAGGGCACTCCTCGAGCGTGTGCTGTGCGATATCCTGGTCGCTATCACAATGGTGGCACTGTGCCGTATCCTCGCGTCCTATTCTGTGCAGGTACGCACCGAAACAACCGTGACCGGTGAATACCTGCGTCAGACGGTTGGTGACGCGCTCGCTCCTTCTGAGCCAGGCTCCGAAGAGTGGCAGGATGGCCTCGATGACGCGCTTGGTTGCGAACTGAAATCGTAGGTAATCTCGCCACATCTCGAGTGCGCGCCGTCGCCGCCTCAGTCTGTCGAACGCCCCTGAAAGCACGCTTTCCCCGCTTTGGCGGAGGGAGCGTGTCTGGTCGTAGAACCACGCATCCGTCTCCGCCTGGATGTCGAAAGGCAGAAAGCGCGTGTAATGCACCCACTACCCTTTCGACTCAGGGGACGAGACTTGCGAAGTGCTCTTCGAAGCCCCAACGACTGTCCAGGGTGAGCCCCAGGTACTTCATGAACTGGCCCACCCTGATTTGCGCGTCACCAACGCGTATCCTCGAACTGGGTGGTTCTCTGCTCCGCGGCAGTTTGTGAAACCATAGCGCCTCGGTTTTGTGAGGCGCTATCTGCAGACCCAGAGCGTGGATTTTGGACTCTCCCTGCCACCGAACGCAGGTGCTAATGCACCCCCGATTCAGCAATCGGAGGTCAAGCGATGCCGCCCAGTCTTGTAGTATCCTCTCCCTCGGCCCGCCCCAACGGTTGCCCCAAGCTCTAGAATGAGCATTGAAGTCCCCCAGGACGAGCATTGGACGGGGCGAGCATTAACAGCGAATGCTGCGCGCCACCCCATCCAAGTATCCCTCAAAGTCGGCGAGAGACACGTTGGGGGAGACGTAGCAGCCCATTACTGCCAGAGGTCCCCATTCTACAGCGGCAAAGCCCTGCCCTCTGTCTAACAGCGAGTAGGGCAGCCCACCTTCAACCTCAGCCCAATAGATGGCGACGGAGTCCTCGGCGTCCCCGAACCAGCGAGGATGTTCCTGGACGACGTAGGGCTCCGCCACAATGCGAATCGATCAAAAGTATTACCCCACGAGGGTACCGACTGCTCTGCAGTCGGAGAATCCCTCACCGAACTTAGTTAGGTCTGCCCCTCGTATTCTAGGGGGGGCACCGACCGCCATCCGTCCAATTCGGACGCATCGAGCCATGGAGGCTCACGTCCCTGCGATGTGGAGTTCGCATCGCGGGGACCTAAACAACGGGCGGCCGCCGATCAATCCTCTGTATCTCAGAAGAAGGACGCGCTCTGCAGCAATGGTTAACGCGAGACCAAACCGAGATAGGCGGCGTCGCTTTCTTCGAAATCACATGACACACATGGTGACGAGATCGAGTCTGACAGCGTGTCACTGACGTGCGAACCGGCTGCTCCCACATGAGAGGAGGAGGTGGAGGCGCTATCTTGCGCCCAGACCACCTTAGATTTAAGGAAGGCATATGCATAGGCGTTCGATAGACTGAGGCGGCTGGCTCGACGGCGCGCACTCGAGATGTGGCGATATCGCCTTCGGTTGCAGTTCGCGACCAAGCGCGTCGTCGAGGCCATCCTGCCGCTCTTCGGAGCCTGGCTCAGAAGGAGCGAGCGCGTCACCTACCGCCTGACGCAGGTATTCACCGGTTGTTTCGGTGCGTACCTGCACAGAATGGGACGCGAGGTTACAGCATAATGCCACCATTGTGGAAGCGACCAGGATACTGCACAGCACACGCTCGAGGAGCGCTGCGTGGGTGGCCGAGCGGCGGATCCTGGTCGACCGGATCGGGCAAGATCTCTCTCTGCCGGCAGTAGTGTCGGCTATATTGGCAGAGCATGAAAATTGGAGTGCAGTGGTCTCCTTCTGCAAGAGCGTCATGCTCCAGAAGGAGACTGCAGAGCGGGATCGGGAGAGGGCCGATCCCGCACGGAGAAGGACGAGACGGCGCCGAGGTAACAACCGCCCCCGCGCCCAGGTCCAGCACGCCTGAGCCCCCTGTCGTCAGTTCATGGTGGGGGGCCTGGGGGGTCACGGGCGCGCAGATTGGGGAGCCTGCGTGCTCATATTGAGTGACCTCCGGGATGACGGTGGCGCGCACGCGGTCACGTGCCGCCGTTTGCACAGCACAGCGCACAGCTAGACTTGGGGGGATCTTTTACAATCCTCCCCGAGAAGCGAAGCCTGGAGGGCGGCATTTTTACAGCGGCCTGCCCTCCGCTAGAGGGGGTGACCGCTTTACAGTCATCCCCTCCGAGATGTGCCTATAGGCGTGGCACCAATGGGCGGCTCTAGTGTGATCATACGAGGGCCTGGATCTCCCTTCGGTGCTGAAGATGACCGCTCCAGTGGTTTTAGCCGGTAGGAGTCCGTAATACCCCTTTGCCCTTCCCCGGTGCGAAGGAAGTTCCATGTAGAACTTCCACTGGACAACAATAAAAAAAAAGGTGTTAGTATATTATGCTTAGGGGTTAATCCAGGAGCCCAAGCTAAACATTGCCCCAAGCTTTTTAATTTTAGTTCCGCACTTATGACAAAAGCAATTGTGTTTTAAAGTCAAGATTTGTTCCATACACGATGACCTGAATATTTCATTTTTGTTGCGCCATCACGAGCTTTTTCGTGTATTCCCTCTACTCCACGGACCCGCGCTAGCGCTGACCGTCGGCTGCAAATCGAGTAAAAGGAGCGATGGTCAAGATGGTACGCTAAGGAGTGCCCTGTGAGTGGGTCACAGCCGTGATTGTATGCAAATATGTGTAATTAGCGCGCAGGCCGTAACGACCGATAGCTGACAGCCGACAGGTGCGCTGCGCGGGCGCACTCTCCCGCAGTGCGCGTCGCACCGCCGCGCACGCCGCACGTCCAGCCGCCGCGCCCGAGTCCGGCCCGCGCCGGCTTCGCCTCATGTCAATCGCCTGATTTGTTTACTATCACAACCAGAAGTCTGCGCTCATACCGGTTCCGATTCCCGCTAATGTGTTGTGATTATTGGTGTTCGAAGTTTCGGCTGGACTCTGAAGTTAGTGGTCGTGTTCTCATACGGATAACGGAATATAGCAGCGGCACACAGAAACGTGCGAGTACGTTTGCACAACTGATACGGTATGTAGGTGTCAGGTATCTTACAGTTTTGCCCTTACCTACATATTTCTTGGCCAAAAGATTGGCAGTTTTTTTTTTTTAATTTACTTAGTTGTTTCTAGTAATTTAGTTATCGAGTAGTTGCGCGCGGCTACCGAGCGTGAGGTTCCGGATTAGTCTCTCCAGGCAGAAGTCTCGTATCGTTTATGAGTTTTTTCTAGAACAAATTCTCAGATTGGGCCAGTTTTAAGTCGTGCCTGGTAGAATGGCAATAGGCTCGCCGCCGCCGATAAACTACACCGGTGGGACGTGACGTATCCGGTCACAGCGGCACCACTCCCAAAGTACGGAGACAATCCTTCTGTATCATCCATAAAATTGCTGTATCGGAACACAAGCATCGAAGTTACCTAAGTTTAGTTAAACTGATCCATTTCAGGTTGTAATTTTTTTATACTCGTATTATATTTTCAACCTGGTGCCTACTGATCGAGTCATTCGCCTGGTGACAAACGTACGTCTGCCCATAACAGTTGTAAATTGTAATGCTACCCAGGAGTAACCCAGTCCTGCATGGTACTGTGGAAGACTGGGTAACGTAGTGATGTATAGACGGTATCGGGATGAGGAAATAAATATCTTCTTGGATTGCTGGTTAGTTTTTATTCTTCTAATGTATTATCTTCTGAGATATTAACACAAACGCACCCGACAATCTATCTGTATCAGCCAATCTATAATAAGTTCTGTTGTCAAGACATTCTCAAACTTCAACATTTAAAAAAATCATGTTTCTTTTCTTAATGGGCAGAACTCCACACCAAGGAGTATGACAGCTATTCCAGTACTACACTGCGCTCGGTACCTCAAGATAAAGCACCGAGCTCAGATAGGTACTAAGATTTATTTTTTGTTGGACAGGCTCGGCAACCTGCCGGCCTACCTCATGATGGGTAGCTACCGTACCCAATCTGATTACTGATGCGTGGCCGACCTTAGGCTTCATTAAGATGGAATACCTGTTGTTGCGGTACATTCGCCGGCTGTTCCTGCCCGTCACCCGGAACACAACTACGCTTTTTGTATTCGTTATTCATACCGTGTCGGCACGGTTACCGCAGCGGCTCGGCGACTGGCGTACTGCCTGTACTGTGTCGCGGGTTCGATCCCCGCAGGGAACAAATATGTGTATGATCTACAGATAGATGTTTCGGGTCTGGGTGTTTGTGCGTGGGAGATTTGTCTGTAAACTGTATCCACAATACAGGAGAAATTAAGATGTGGGACAACATAAAAAGAAAACAGGTATTTCAGTCGTTCTTGAATTCGGTTTGTTTATCAAGCTGACAGTAAGAATCAAGCAAACAGCACTACTCCATCTCCTCCCGTTAGATGTCGTAAAAGTCGACTAAGGGACTCTAAACCTGAGGGATGGGCAGCAGCGTTCCTTCTGTGGAACAGTACATATACTGCGCTCACCAATCCGCCTGCCAAGCGTGGTGAGTATTGGCAAATACCCCCCAAAATTACGACACAATTGTGGAAATCTTTTGGGGAGGCCTTTGTTCAGCAACGTATAAATGGCTGATATTATTAAGCATAAATTGTTTTGCATTTCAAATATACTGAACAAACATCGGACTATATATAATAATAGTATATAAATTTAAACGAAAATTTTAACTGACATTCTTTGTAATCGTTAAGTAAATATCTAGATGAAATCATTATTATTTAAGTTCGCAAATGAAACGAAACTTTTTTTTTATTATGCCTGCTCGTACCTCCCGTTAATGACTTTCGTAAATATATTGCCTCCGGACCTCCGCGGACAGCCTCGAAACGAAACTAACCTCGGCAAGGTTCAGCTATTGTGAGCCTGCGAGGAGCGCAATCGAACTAGCGCAAGCAGGGTATACTTTTTGTTTTTATTGTTGGGAAATCCTCATGGACTTCCTCAGCCTTGGGAGGGGAGGGACTTCCGGAGCGGCTAAAACCCCACGGTCTTCCTTCCAATTACCTATGGTTGGAGGTGAGGTGTTCGCCGTGTAGGCATTGGACTCCACCTCATTTTTTTTGTGTTGCTGTACAGTTTAAATTCTACATGGAACTTCCTTCGCCCCGGGGGAGGGCGAAGGGGTATGCCGGACTCCTACCGGCTAAAACCACTGGAGCGGTCATCTTCGGCACCGAAGGAGAGCTCGAGGTCCTCGTAAGACCACACTAGAGCCGCCCATTGGTGCCACGCCTTTAGGCACATCACGGAGAGGATGACTGTAAAGCGGTCACCCCCTCTAGCGGAGGGAAGGTGACTGTAAAAAGGTCACCCCCCAGGCACTTCTCGGGGAGGATTGTAAAGGATCCCCCCAAGCCTTGCTTTGCGCTGTGCTGCGCACACGGCGGCACGTCACCACGTGCGCACCATCGGCTTCCCGGGGGTAACTGTAGGTGCCCTTATTATTTATAAATAGATAAAACGTTGCTCAAACCCATTTTATTTAAATATGTTAATAATAAAACAAAAATTAGAAAGTTATTTAAAACCAACGTAAAATGGTGTCAATACCATAATGAACTCTGAGCACTGACAAAATCGCTTTGCATCGTAGTAAAAATAATTTCAGCGAATTCGGAAATGCACCAACACTTTGAATCAAGGGCTTGTCCGCCCGGTGAATGTCGATGGCGTGAGCGGCGCCACAGATACAAGTTGTTCATCGTCGGTGGGGTTAGGTACGGCTAATGCTGAAAATCTATTGCCGCGGTCAGGAAATTTTAATGTCATATTTACCGCTAAGCATGTTCAAAATACTGTATTTCAGATGAAGCGTGGTAAGTCTGTGGACGACGGGCTCAGTGTTGATCATGTAGAGCACGCCGGTGGGCATTTGCCCGGAGTCTTAGCATCACTATACAATTTGTGTGTCACATTCTTATTTGCCCGATGACATGATGAACATGACATATAGGCCAAATCGAACTACCTACCTTGCCTTTTGGAGGAATATAGGTGGAGTCAGACAGGATGGGTTGACCTTCCCTACATTATTTAATTTGTACATATACGAACTGATTAGTTGTTTTATAGATGGCGTAGCTTTTAACAATATCAGCTATGCTGACGATATGGCGCTACTGAACTCCTCAATCGACGGTTTGAGAATAATGTTGGAAGTCTGTGAGAACTATGTTAACGAACACGGTTAAAGCTACAACGCTAAAATGAGTGAAATTCTTATCTTTAGAGTTAAGTCCACGGTAGGTTTCCCTCACATTACTTTAGCAGGCAAAGTCTTTAATGAACCCGTGTTTATAACTTTAAATATCGGGGTCACATTGTAACCGCAGATATGAAACACGATTTGGATATAGAAAGGCTCTGCGTGTCGGCGGTTAGTGTAATACTTAATACGAAGATCGCAGGTTGCACGGCTAGGATGAAACTGTCGTTCGTTATATATCACTGTGGGCATGGGGAGTTGCGGGCGCGAAGGTTGGGGAATCTGCGTACTCTAACCAAGTGACCCCCGGGTAGTGGCACGTGCGCACGTCACATGTCAGTCACATGCCGCCTTGTGTGTAGTACAGCGTACAGTGAGGCTTCAGGGGCGGCCATTGCAATTCGTCCCGAGATGCGCCTGGGGGTGGCCTTTTTACAGTCGCCTCCCCACCATTACAGTCATCCCCTGACAGGTGTGGCACCAATGGGCGGCTCTAGTGTGAGGACCTGGATCGGGTCTGGTGCCGAAGTTGATCGCTCCAGCGGTTTTAGCACATAGAAGTCCGGCATGGACCTTCGGCCTTCCCCGGGACGGAGGAAGTACATGATGTATTTCCACCTAATTAATAATAAAAAAGGAGGCCTATCTTTGTTTATTAGTATATTTTATCTATCGTGTTATAATATAAAACACGTATCGTAATGTTATGTATATTAAATTACTATGTCTAAGAAATATTATGTACGATGTCTGGTACACTTGACAGCCCAACAGGTACTTCTCTCGTTTCTTTCAGTCCGTCCAGAGGTAGTCTGGAAGAGATCGCCGCGTACGATAAGACCGCCCATTATCTTTATAAATGTTAATTGTCCCTTATGTACTACCTATGTGGTGTACAATAAAGGGTATAATAAATAAATAAATTACTATATTAAAGTAAAAACTGCGAAAACTTTGACGTAGAAAATTGTATACCTACAGGTAAAGCTGTAGGATCGGCAACAGTGGTCGCGCGTACCTGAGTTACTAGTGTATTACAATATCTGTGCCTGAGCAATATGACAGTGTGGCTCTACAAAAGTCCGACAGTCGGTATCAGTAGCCCGCACGTTGGGCTGCGAAGAGCAGATCAGATGGCAGTCCCTGGGCACAGTGAAGGTGGCGCGTACCTGGAGCTGGAAGCCGATTGCCACAGTAAAGGCTTCGCGCGGATGAGGATCAGTAGTCAACTGCGTGGGGGCGTCTTGTGGCGACGTTTTTAATATGATACTGACACACAAGCGTTATAATTAGTTACATTAACTGAATAATAACAACATATCTACATCAATATTAACGGTTTTATGACATATGGAGGCATTGATATCCCCTACCGTGGATATCGTAAAAGATGACTTAGAGACTCTGAACCAGAGTTAAGTTAGCAGCGTCCCCTCTGCGATACAGCAGACATTCTGCGCTCACCAACGCGCCTGCCAACCGCGGTGAGTACTGGCAAATTTCCTCAAAATTACAGCACAATTGTGGAAATCTATGAAGGAGGCTTTTGTTTAGCAACGGATATCTTTTGGCTGATATTATGTTGACATGCTGGCAGATATATATCAGTTAGTTACAGCTTTAACCTGACAATTGCGACTCAAATATGGTCGCACTAACTGCACCCCGCGGTCCCTCAGTAACTGACTTTTTCCGAGATTAAAACTAGCAGTCCTATGCAAAAAATGACGTCGATCCGTTGCTGCGTGAAAGAAGGGCAGACCAACAAGCACACTTCCACATGTAGCTGTTTATCAGTAGGGATACTTTGATACGACTATGTAATAATGTCAACGGGTGATGTCCTAAATGTTTTAAGCTTCAATGACCACTATTTTACTACTTAGCATGTTTGGCTATTTTTATATACTCGTATATATTAGCAGATAGTTTAATAATATTTTGTTCCGTTTTTGCTTCGTGTCAGTTCATACGTACAGCGATAAGGTTTATTATAAGTGATTGAGTCAATTTACTATAGTGTGCGTATGTATGTGTTCAGCTAGCTCACCGCAGCGGTACACGCCACCACTCGGCGTGACGCGACGTGACACGACGTGACGCGGCGTGACACGACGTGACGCGGCGTGACGGTCTGAGGTGACGTGACGCGACGAGCGATGCGGAGCGGAGCGGTGCGCCGCCATGAAAAAGTTCATGCGCCCGCGAGCGGCCACCGAGGGGCCCTCTCCTCCGCCGCCTGCCCTCCCGCCTGCCCTCCCGCCTGACCTCACCGCGCTCAACGGACATGCGCTCAAAACAAACGGACACGCAAGTGAGTACCGAACCACAACAGCAATGTGGTCACTGTGGCTGCTGGCTCAGTGGCTACCTCACCCTACGATAACGTTGCCGCACATTAAACGTTATGCGATCTTGATGATAGAAAGAACAGCATATTAACCGCTGACGGCAGTCTGAAACGCAAACCAACAATTAGTGTAGTACCCTGAGCCCGGTTCTACATCTCAAACTGTTGCATCTGTACTGGCCGGCCCTGCAGTCACATTGTCCTTTATTTGCAACAGATTCGTTAACGTAACTTGTCCCAAAACGATGGAGGCAGCCGTAGAAACTTCACACAAAAAACACTCGGACTTATATAATTACAAAAATAAATAATTTATTATATGGATACATTTATATTTTTCGTACGATAGGAAGATGTACCGCAATTCCAAATTTTCCTTCCACAAACAATACTTAAGTGCCAGGTACTTATTATATTTACAGGAGCGATTTTACGTAATTTATCGCTGTGCCCATAGAGATATGGTGTACGGTCTATATTTTATCAATTAAAATATTACATTGCAAAATTGATGATTTTCCATCCCGGAGATGTCTCATAATAGGTGACATGGCATGACAGATAAGAATTCATATCAAGGATATATTGCGGTATATCTCGTACATTGGCTATGTAGATAAAGGAGCTAAGAACATTAACATTACGTATTAAGGAAAACTCCCATCCCACCCTGACCACGACTGCTGCAAAGGCTATCTAAATCAAAGTGAAATATCTAAATAGTTAATTATATTATGCAAACCATCAGTAACTGATTGTCCATTTACATATTTTTACACCCTGCATGCTTAATAAATATAAACTTATGTTTTCAAAAACAAAGATTTTATCTTATCTTGAGTTTTGGATTTTGGAAAATATATTACTTAGTCGGCACCCTGATTAGCTAAAAAGAGCGACAGCAGACGTGACAGCAGCTATCTGGATGCAATTTGTTGTTCATTGATCGTCCAACAGAATTTGCGTCAGAGATCGCCTGTTTAATCGCTACCGGCAAGTACGTGATACAAAAATGATGTTTGACAGCGGCGTCTGGGCGATTTACGCCTGTCGCAAACCGTCTGCGACCAACGTAATCAATAGCCGGTTTAAAAAAAAATTATCTCTCTCCATTGTTTGTACTGCAGTCACGAGAGCCTACAATCATTGCATAGGTACCTTTTTTTATTGTTCCGGTGGAAATACTTCCTCCGCCCCAGTGGAAATTCTACATGGAACTTCCTTAACCCCGGGGAAGGGCGAAGGGGTATGCCGGGCTCCAGGTCCTCGTAAGATCACACTAGAACCGCCCATTGGTGCCACGCCTTTAGGCACATCTCGGAGGGGATGACTGTAAAGCCCAGGTCCCTTCGTCCTTCCCCGGGGCGGAGGAAGTTTATGTAGAATTTTCAATGGGCCCAATCAAAAATAAAACTGGACTAGTGCGAGTTGAATCCGCGTGGAAAGGTTTCTGAAATTGCTGAATATATTATTATTATTAAATAAATAATATTGCCTTATGTTAATTTATTTATTTACTTTATTTCAGATAATAATAATCCATAATTTGTTATTAAAATTTAACCTATGTTAGTAATCATTAATAACTTATTAAAAATTAAACAATCTATAATATATATAATAATCTTTAATAACTTATTTAATATTAAACATAGGTGTCCTAGACGCCATATGCAAGGCGTTCCAATGGCACACCACGGGACAGTCAGTTCTGCACAGTATGGTGTTTAGGAGGCTGCTGGCACTGTCCCGGACGCGCCGCACAAGGGAGGCAACTCTCTATCTTAGCACTGCATGAAAGCAGTCTGCATTTGCCACAGTAAACATACTTGATGCGCTACAATATCGAGACAGCCCCATCAGCATCCTAAAACCATTATTATACTGTACTCGTAGGGCATCCAGCGATCTGCGAGTATATCTGACCCATAGGCTGCAGGTGTAAAAGACTTGACAATAAGCTTTGAATAAAGTAATTTTAACCTCTTTGGTGCATGTTGCAAACCTACGAGCCAGCATATTGCATCTCACTGCCAATGCCCTACGTTCCCGTTCCATGTCTAGGTCATCCGAAAGGTCTTCAGCAACCCAATGACCAAGGTATTTGACTTTAGTGACTCTACGTAAGGGCTCTCCTTCAATTTTAACCGGTGGAACTGACTTGGGTAATTTATTTCCCGCCTTAAAATAAGTAGTTCGCACTTTTTTGTGTTATACCTGAGGCCATGGGCTTTCGCGTACCTCTCGCATATGCCTATCAGCTTTTCAAGAGCTTTGACTGATGGGCTTAGCAAAGCCATATCGTCAGCGTAACTGATGTTATTCACAATCCGACCATCTATCGAGCATCCAATACCAGCTTTGCTGAGCTCCTCAATCAGCCCGTTGACGTATAGGTTGAACAGGCGTGGCGAGGTCAGACCCCCCTGCCTCACCCCACTTTGCAACCTATACTCCTTCGAGTATGAGCCCGCCCATCTAACACTGTTAGATTGATTACTGTACCAATACTTTAATATTTTTATTAGTTCCCTGGGAGTCTCAGTCTCGTTCCAGAGCTTATAGCGCGTTGTATGAGACCATGTCAAATGCTCTCGACAAGTCTAAAAAGCACGCATATACCGGCGTTTTTCTTGTAACATAGTACTGAACAGTATGTTAAATTTGGTCTTGTACTATTAACTTATCCCAAGAACAAACTTAACATGTTTGATATATAACTTGAAAACATGTTTTCCATACATTCCAACCACAAACGTAAGTTTGTACGCACTATATTGAAAGATTTACGATGTTATCTTAAGACCATAGACTTCTTATAGGTTTTCCTGTAATCTATAGGTAAAGAGCTATTACCTATAAATTTATGTTTATTTAGGCTCAGTAGTTCCGGGGGGATGGTAGGGGATGTTCAATTTTCCTCTATTTTCTTAAATAACTTTATAAGTATACATTTTAAAATTATAATATAAATACATTTGAGACCCTCAAGACCAGCCCTTTCATTTCATATATTACACGGTACAGTTTGTACAGCTTTGTTCTTTAATTTTCTATATAGCTCCCCAAAAGTGACCCCTAATAATTCATTTATTTACGATACCTTTCCGTGTTTGGGTTGCAGAAGTCCATATGTTTACCAAATTTCAACTTAATCGGTCTAGGTAGACAGACTGACACACGAGTGATCCTATAAGGGTTCTGCCGTGTTTTCCTTCGGACGTTCGGAACCCTAAAAAACAAAAAAAGGTCCCACATAGTGACCAAACAAGTTTGGTAATTACAAGTTTGTGCACATAATGTGGTCCCACATGCCGCCGTCGACCATACACCAAGACTTTTGGTTCAGCTAATCTTAAACCAATTGAAGGCTAACAATATAGTTACGTTGTTTAATTCAATGAGCGTATAGTGTTGTGCATTATGCAGGTTGTATTCGGTGCTCTGTGGCCGCACATTCCCTCGCGTACGCCGTACCGTATTGTTGGTAGGCGCGTGCGCATGGTTTCTACTCCGCCTACTGCTGTCTCAGCTGAAGAGGCTCCACATCAGAATTCCGACAGCAACGCCTGTAGCACTTCGCTAGACAGAAAAGCCTTGATAGATATTCTGCTGTCTATTCACCATGAATTGAATGATGAGCAGTTTTCCCAAGTTCGGTATTAATAGAAGGTGTATTATACGCTCCACTGGAATCGTACTGCTTAAGACCGCTACTTAATTGCAGTGTTAGCGAGTGCAATGAAGGAACGCGGTTCGTGCGGAGTGCGGAAGCGGTGCGCACAATTAGTTCCGGCAACAACAGCGCCCCGAGACGCCGCCACCGGCTACCACCGCACACTGTGACACAGCACAGCGCGCCGTGACAGTCAATATCTTAACTAACGTCAGCCTATTCTTAACTATAGGACGTATAATTAGAATAGGCGGCGTAAGGCTAGATTCGGTACAGTGGGTACGTCTAACCCTACGAATTTATGGGTATTCTAAATAAAGGCTATTGTCGGTTAATAGAGATTCCGGCTTTGACAGCCGGGAGCGACGACGCCTCTTATATAATTATAAATGTCTTCGATGACATGATGTCATCACTTGAGACCTGAGGCGCGTGCGTGCAGTGCACAACATGTATTGGTTCCGAGTGTAGCGCGAGTCGAGACGAGGCCGACGTCGCCGCGCCAGTGACGCGAGCGCGCGCATTGTGTCGCCAGTTGGACGGCCTTCCTCACTCACGTGCGTGTGTGTACACATCCAATTGTAATAGAAACGTCTACTACAATACCTATATTGTGGAGGTTACTGCGTTCCGATGTAAACTAACATTGTATTTGGCACTATATATTACGTATGTGCAGATAAATCAAAAATGTAAGTCGTGTTAACGGCCGGGTCGAAGCTAGCGTCATAGTTATCTTTATAGATATATATATCTCTATCTATAACAATGAGAGTCTCCTGGGACTTAAATTACTTCCTCATAGGTCGTTGCCTTGAACCAGAGAAACGAAACGTTCTAAGGCCGCTGTACCTAAGGCTTTCGCTTCAACCTGTTAATGATAAAACGATTTTTATTTAGCAAGTAGGTTTCAAGAAGAACTTTCTCTCTTTTCTTTCTTGTCAATAAGTTTAGATGAGGCCGGCATTTCCAAATGACTGCCTCTGAAAAGAAAATCCGGAAGAAACATTATATTTAATGGTACAATATGTGAGAAATATGTAGGGCAACGTTTGCAGTAGCTTGTTAAAGAAAGATCTACATCTGATTTTAGTTGACGTATCCTGACGGAAAGCAAGCATGAAGCAAGTGCAAGTCATCGTCTAGCTCAACCCTATTTTTAAGGAGCTCAACTACTCGACACTCATCGATACCGTCAGCAGGACGTTTGTGTACGCTTCACGAATACTATAAACTTGAAGCCATATGAGGTCGTCTAACTGCAAGTAACCTTCATGGCGTGGCGAAGCGCCGCCACAGTCTCAAATGTATTGCGAATACATTTTATGCAACCAATATTGGTACCATTTCAAAGAACGTCTCGTTACAAGATACGATTTCTTATTTAAAGGCCGTTCTATCGTTCGTATCTTTAAATAAATCTTTTTAACAAAAAAAATACCGACTTCAAAATCCCTACACGATATAAAAATATTAAAACCACTGAAAAGGAAAAAAAACTTTATTTATGAAGTCGGGCGGGGCCAGGTATAAAATACAACTTCTCGTTGGTCTGCGTGCACCACGGTTGGGGCACACCTGGCCTTCCAATACGCATCGAATTGAGAACCTCCTCCTTTTTGAAGTCAGTTAATAAAAAATTCGTTTGGCACAAAGGTATTCAAGATAAGATGAAACAAAGATTTCCCTATTCCCTGTTTCTCATCGTAGATTCCTACTTGCCTAGTTGACCTTCCCGGGTGAAACAAGATCAATACTCCACAACATAGAGGTGAGTATGCCACATGGATCTGTTCTCGGTCACGTGTTGTACATCATATCTACATCAGATCTTCCAACGTCGGGCCACGCAGTAGTTGCCACCTATGCCGATGACATAGGCTATCTGGTGAGTGACGACGGTCACAAAACGCTAGTGCCAATCTTCAACAGCTGCTTGACAAAATCCATCTATGGCTGCAAAAATGGCGTATCCGTGCCAGTGTACAAAAATCTTCTTTCACAGCCAGCAAAAGTAACATTCTGTGCGTTCGGCGAGTGCAAAATAGTCACCGACGCATCTTGGTTCACGCGGAACGAATAGAACGTGCTATTCATTACTGAGGAGATTAAGCGGTGTAAGAGGAGACATGCTGAGCGCCTTGAAGATCACCCAAACCGCTTGGCCCTCAGCCTATGGACCAGCCTTTACCATCAAGCGGTTGTAAAGGATAACAATATTTTAAGGGAAGGTTACGACACTGACCTTTTTGCCGAAATGACCATTGAATCGTCCAACGAATCCGCTTATAGTCACAAGACTGATTGCAGATTACAAAAACAAACGCTTTTTTTTTTTTTTTTAACACCGTTGCCCCACACTAGGATTTCTCCTGTGTCGTGGGTGCGTTTACAAACACAAATTCCACACACAATACACCCAGACATTTAAAGCCACTACTTCTACATTTACAAGGGTATAAAGAAGCCGATACAGTTTCTATGAGCCTGGTGGCTATATCCGAAGGCATGGATCTAAGATAAAGATAAAGATAAAAATATTTTTATTCATATAAAACCAATTACAGGCACTCATGAATAGTCAGACTCTAGATGCCGCGTTCCAAGATGTAGGTTTCCTATGGAGAAAAACGGGCAAGAAACTCCATGGTTACTCTTTTTAAATCAAAATAGTTTTGTTACAATATTTGAATACATTGCTCTTTAAATTATGTTATGCGAGGACAATGTAGGAGAAACGGGTCTAAATCACCTTAAGTCTAACACTAAACAAGCCAGATTTTAATATTTTATAAGCTTATGATTAAATTGCCATGGCTCTATTAAGCTGACCAGTCCCAACAGACAGCACTCGTTCACGAGCATGACGCATGCATCAGCGTCGCTTAGCTCAACCATATTGTAAGGCAACTCAGCGACCCGATACACGACGCCACCGTAAGTAGGACACTTGAGTGGGCATGACATGCCTAATCTACCAGACAAATATCACGCCAACTGAACAAAATGAATTAATAACCCACATGGTGCTCGCACATACATTTGTCATCTGTATCTAATCAAGGTAAACAGTGAATATAAAAATAAATAAAAAAACAAGTAATTAATGTCATAGCAAATATAGAAATATTAAAATGAATGAATTATTATAATCTATTGTAAGAAATTATGATGTCATTTATTGAATGTCAAGATAGGAATAAATGTAATGGTATTTTAAACATATCAGGAATATCATTATAAGCCCATGAATATCAGAGCAGCTCAATCCCAAGCATTTTTGTCATCCATATATTCTGTAACGTTATAGAAACCTTTTCCACACAGCTTCTGTTTTATAATACTTTTTGATCTTGGGAGATTTTAACTTAAGCGGAATTGAATGGTCTCCGTCCAATAACATATTTTTTCTTCCATCAAACATGAACAGTAGCGACGAATATACACTTACTGATGAACTTTGGGTATTGGACTTGCATCAGTTTAACGGGGTTTTAAATAATTATGGTAAGTTGCTTGATTTGGTGCTCTCTAATCGGGACGTATCTGTATGGGAATGCACAGATCCGTTAGTGGATGCTGATCTGTTCCACCCAGCTCTTCTAGTCCGCACTATTCTAGAAGATACCTCATTATTGCAGTCTGCGCCTCGCTCTAAGTACTTATATGACAAAGGCAACTATGATTTAGAGATACCCCAATCTGCGACCCCCGCTATGTCGTGACGGCAGGTATACTCCTCGGTCCTAATAACCAAATACGTAATAAGAAGATCCGGAGTAACAGTATCCGTAATTCCATAATGTTACAATTAAACCAATGTCTCGGGAAAAAGCCTTTGACATCATGTGAGTCCTCCCACGCTCAAAGACAAGATGCATACGCTCAACACCAGCAGCAGTAGTAGAGCGACTAGTTGTGAAACCCAATCGTTTTCTGTGCTACACAACGTCAACAAATGTTACAATGTCACTTAAATAAAAATATTTTTTATTTAAGTGACATTGTAACAGATCGTGCATCAAATTCTTAAAAAGTATTTTACTAAAGGTTGGTACAACAGATCAGGTTACTGGGTTAGATGTACCGATTTCAATAAGTACTGTTGTTGAACTCTTTCTTTTCATTAAATTACGAAATATCCCACACTCAATGCATGTATTATATACCTACTAGAGATTAAGATACGCATACTCTTCAACCTTCGACATTATTGACAATACTCGTGGGCGCAGCCAGGACCTGTATAGTTTTTGTTACGCAGATGGCGTGGGGGTGCACCGCGACGACCATCACTCCACGCTCTCCAGGTGAGTACAGTTCTGTGGTGCTGAGCTGCGAGCAGGTCGCGCCTGGTCAAACACCCGTGGCATGGAGCTGGCGACGTCCGGCCGCTACCAATCGTGCCAGCCGACCACAAACTAATGCCTTATATTGTATACTTACCGAACAAATGTTATTCTTATCTCAATCGTGCCTCTATTTGTTGCGACTCTATCAATGTCAATGGCACCACTACTGCATTTGTATCGAAAACAGTTCACAGCCAACACGGTTCAGTTTATAGCCAAGCGACCTTTCACACAGGCTCCCCTCCAGAGCCAGTGGAATCTACTTACTAAAGTATATTTTCCCCATAAATCTGGCAGCGGATTGTAGTTGGTGTGTGCGTTGTGCGCAGGTACTGGAGCGGGTCGGAGGGCTCGGGCGCGCTGTTCGAGGACGCGGCCTTCCCGCCCTCGTGGCGCGCGCTCGGGGACCGGCGCCTGGCGAGCGTGCGCTGGCGCCGCCCGCACGTGAGTAGTTGATGTGTGCGCTGTGCGCAGGTACTGGAGCGGGTCGGAGGGCTCGGGCGCGCTGTTCGAGGACGCGGCCTTCCCGCCCGCACGTGAGTAGCGCGACTCGCGGCAGAGAACTCACGCCTACCTGCCTATCGTTATGTTTGTAGACATACTACAACTACTACAATACTTAATCATAAAAAAAGAAGAGACCCCATTTCCATAATTTCAGCCGATAGATGACTGCTGGACACGGGCCTCCCCAAAGCTCGCCACACGGACAGGTCTGGGTCTGTGTTGTGTGCTCACTGGGCTTGTTGCCATGATCGCCGTGCTTGGTAGGCGGCATTGCATTTCATTTCAACTGGGAGAACTGGCGCTCGTCGCGTCGTAAAACATTTGATAACGCCGGTTTGGGTCAACATGAGGAATTAATAACATTTACTCCAACGCTAACGGTGATGAGCAAGCATGGTGTTGATCAATGTAATTAGTTTGTGACTTGTCATCATACGAAATACATTTAACAAAAAAAAAGGGTTGGTAGGTATTTCTGTTTGGGATTGTAGCTTTATTAATTACTAGCTGGGACCCGCGGTTTCACCCGCGTTTAATTTAAAAGGAATTTAGAGTACTTCAACATAGACCCTTGACATAGAATATATATATATATATTGGATTTCAAGGGGTTTTATTTTTTTGTGCGGAACCCTAATTATTTTCCTTAAATTAAAGTACCCTGAGTTATTCCTTATAACATTAGCTATCTGCCAGTGAAAGTCCCGTCAAAAACTGTCCAGCCGTTTCGGAATTACCCGGAACAAACAGACAGACAGACAAAAAATATCAAAATTTGTTTTTTGTTATATGTCCCGTATATACTTTCATATGCATTTAGTAAAAAGCTGTTATTTTGACTTTACAAACAGACACTTCAATTTTATTTATTTGTATAGATTGTGGGAAACCCGACGCGTCGCTTCCACCTTGAGAAAGCGACAGAAGAGGCCCACGATACTGAGCTGACGTCTCAATTCATAGAATGCGTGCTAATAATAAGCTTTACATGGACGTAGGTGCACCGAACAGAAAGCTTTTTATGTTCTGTGGGTCGGAGCCTTGGCGTTCCACTGATAATTGTTGTGTCTCAAAATGATTTCCTTGACCGATTCCGCACTTGTTACTTAATACGCTCAATTCAATCCATTTTTCTTCAGGGATGGAAGGCCAACAACATCACTTCGCTTGGCGGACCGGACGTGGGTTACACGTGAGCTTGAAATGGCCTCCTTCAAATTGTTTGTTCATCGCTATATTACAGTTCTAGGAGAAGGCGCATTATCGCCTTATACGTGTGCCATTTGCGGCTGCACTGCAGATCACGACGAACCGAGGACAAAAATTGTAAAAGAATTTGGGAATTCGTAAGATGTAGCATAGGTAGTCGATCGCGGCGTGTTCACTCACCAGTTTCTAGATGTCACAGATGACTCTTTGCATAATATGTAGAGTCATATGCTTTCTATAGGTACTTGAACAAACTGATTTCCCTTCGATTTCTTACAGAGTGACCTACGTTTTATGCTAGCGTGTACTAATGTTCGAGGTTCAACAAAGACGAATTTTTCCCAAATTCACTGTACTAATAAAACTGTTACACTTCTGAGTTCACTCAGGCTTCGCCTTACTAATGGCTTGCTATTAGGAATCCTGTCACTCGATACAAAGTAGCAGCACTAAGTGCGTTGACTTCAGTGGGGCGGTGGGGCGGTGGGGCGGTGGGGCGGTGGGGCGGTGGGGCGGTGGGGCGCGTGCGCGGAGCGTGTGCCGCTGCAAGGTCGCGGAAGTGCGAACCCGCCGCGCGCCACATCCCATGAATAAGATATCGACGCGCGCTCGCCGCCTCACCACGCACTTAATCTGAATGGGTAATGACCTCAACGAAACCCCATGAATATGAACACGACCATTACACAGTTGCAATATTTCAATAGTACTGTAGCTAGGTATCCGTTCCAAACCGGAGTAACGGTACCAGACTGGCCGCGAGATCGTTCGCGAAGTCGTCTACATTAGACACGGAGCGACATCAAGGTTGACAGGCGACAACCGGCGACAACTGTGATGGCTCACAACCAACGGCGGTCACCTTGTAGTTGTTACACGAGGCGCGGCGGCTGCGAGCCGCGCGCCAGCGAGCGCACGCTCAACGTTGTCATATCAGTTGCAGGACATCCACTCCCGAACAGGCCTTTGTTTGTGTCCGCATACATGTCCACAATTGTTTCGTCATGTTGCGGGATATTTTCCAATAGTCATTACGCTTGGTAGGCGGGCTGGTGAGCGCAGTATGGCTGCGATTCCACAGAAGGAACGTTGCCACCCATCCCTCTGTCCCTTAGTCGCTTTTTACGACATCCAACACGAGGAGATTGAGTGGCACTATGTTCCAAAATCCGGACACCACATAGAGGGAATATTGTCTCCCTGTTAATATCATTATACTTAAACATGAAATTCTGAATATCTCGCGCCATAACGGTTGAAATGATTTCGAGATAAGAATTCTCCATAATGAGCACTTTTAAAACAGGATTGGAAAGCACTTAGACCTCGTTAACCAAAAACCGGGCAAGGCGAGCTTCTGCTTCCGCATTGGTGTATAGGTACCCTACCAGTGTTGTTTCCTATATGCGGCCCTATTCCTTCCCCTCCGTTGCTCAAGACTACGGTACAGACGAACTGACCTGAATGTATGTCGGCAGGCGGCGGAGGCTCCGCAGGCGCGCTGCGTGCAGCAGCCACTAGTAATGTAAACAAACGGCGCGCGATAGCGAGGTTGCACTTGTTGTAACAGTTACATACCAGTATGCTGTGTGCGCCCGCGCACGCGGCGATCATAACGACGCCCTACACGCCCAACTATGTTACTCCACGGATAGAAAGAAAGATAATAAGTTATTCTATATAATGAAATTGACTACGCCTAAGTAGACGCGTATCGACTCTGTAGCCTCTCGATTTCGGTTCAGCATGTGGCTACTGCCATTAGAACGACCTTAGACTACCTTTAATTATTATGTACGCACGGGTAGCCCATCTCCGTAAAATTTATAATCCCTTCAATGTTCTGTGTTCTTTCTCCATCTATTCAAATAAATAAAATGGAAGTGTCTGTTTGTAATGTCAAAATAACAGGTTTTTACTAAATGCACATGAAAGTATATACCGTACCTATAACAAAAACACAATTTTTTATTGTTTTGTCTGTCTGTCTGTTTGTTCTGGATAATCTCCGAAACGGCTGGACCGATTTTGACGGGAGTTTCACTGGCAGATAGCTGATGTCATAAGGAATAATTTAGGCTAATTTAATTTTAGAAAAATGATTAGGGATTAACGCAAAAATAAACCCTTGAAATCTAATATGTGCTGTATTCAATGTCAAGTGTCTATGTCGAAGTACTCTAAATCTATTTTTAAATTACACGCGGGTGAAACCGCGGGTCCCAGCTAGTTATTCAATAAAATTAAATGTTTCTCTCTTTTGTCAACAAAATTGTTAAGTGTACAATACCGATGGATGTGTGCACGTCAGACCTCCGGAGTGAATGCTATGACGACAGACCCTGGGCTTCATGACGCGTGCACACTCACTGCATTTCGATTGTATGAGGATTATTATTTGTCAAAGTTGATTAAGCAGGTACCTAAGTATATTGCCTTAGGTATACCGAAGAAGAGTTTTAATACAAGACCACGTGTTGTCAGGCTCGTGAGTCTGTCGGGGGCCGCGGTAGCGCACAAACGAACACCACGTAATGATATTACCGGTGCAGTTATAGTTGCGCACAAGCCGTTATAGCAGCCGCCATCGCTACCCCGCCGCCCCCGCCGCCCCCGCCGCCCCGCACGTCGCGGCCCGCACCGCGTTCTTTGTCGCCCCAGACTCGAATGTTATTCTAATTGTAGGAGGACGCTACCTGACGCCGTTCGTAATGTAATTTTTATAGTTACCCGCAATTGTTTTACTCACGGCGAACCGCGCCGCGCTCCGCCCCTCCCCTCCCCCCAGGGCCCCGCGCTCGCCGAGCTGGGCAGTGCCGCGTGTGCCCTTTGTTGGTGCAGCTCGCTGCTCCCACAACTGGTCGTTCTCCTTGGAGTACTCGCTCGGTGAGTACGGCTCGAGGTTCGACGCCGTTGAGATAACTCCGGTCAGGTAATGGTGCACTCCTAGTGTAAAGTAGGAGGAGGAGAGTAAAGGTGACATGGCTCACCATGACAACTTAGTCTTATTTAGTCTACACTCTTTTCTCCTGCATTGTTTTCACATAACCAAACCAAATAATTGATTTCAATTTTTTCAATTTTTACAACTAAGTGCTCATATTATTGTAACATTTGATATGATTCAAAAAGAGTGACTGGTGGTCCGCACCCGTTTTCTGCGGTGGGAATCAGAGATGGTCTCCTCGCGTCCCCGCTCTGCTACCTCCTTTGCTTGCATTACTTCCTCGTGAAAGGAGGCGACATCATCCCACGCGATCTCGCTCCGGGCTATGGACTGAACCACTGCTGGAAGCGAGAGGTCACCCTCTTCGACCGCCATGACGAAATCACAGAGCTGCGTGCCCCAAGCTGGGCACTCCTTCAACGTGTGCTGCGTCGTGTCCTCCGGACCGTGTCCGCCGTGCTGACACCGGGGCGTCTCTTCTCGGCCTATTTGACACAGATAATTCCCAAAACACTGATGGTTCGAGAGTACCTGCGTCATTCGGAAGGTGAGGGCGCAATGCCGCCTCTCCAGCCATTCCTCCATGACGGAAACAACCAGACCCAAACATTTAACTGTAGGCCATAAACGTATTGTTCAGTAACTAATATACAACGCGTAACTTGTGTGCTACCTACTCCGTGTAGGTCCAAATAAACGCTGCGACCCGCGTATGTTTTTCCACTTGTAATGAATTAATACCATAAGTACTAGTAAACGTTGAGCGGTTCCGCGCCGGAGCATGACATCACGGAAGTGGGTCAAGAGGTAGCACCGCGCGGCGCGTGTCATGCGCCTGCTGCGCTGTGCAGTAGCGAGATGTGTGCTCACGCTGCGCTCGGTGTCTGTGCAGGAGCTGTGCGCGCGGCCGCGGTTCCGCGGCGACGAGGCCGGCGGAGGCAGCGACGACGACGACGCGCCCGACGAGCCCGCCGAGCCCGCCGCCAGGTCAGCGACACACTTACACACGTTCTACAACTGCTCACTACATTAAACCGTCCTGTTTGTTTGTTGAGCTTACATGGGTGCTCTCTTGTTACGTTAAAGAGTTATTTTATTCATTTATAATCTCCATTCATACATTGTAATGGCTTCTCCATGGAACACTAAACTTCTTCCATTTTTGTATTCGACAACAAAAAAAAATACATTAGCAATTAAAACCAGTAAATACAGACGATCGGATAGTGCATCCCCTGCGCTTGGCGCCCCTCGGCCCCCTTACGGCGCGTACCCTCACACGTTACAACAGCTCACGTATATATTGTGCTCAAATTATCAATATTCTGTGGTGATGGTGCAGTGGCTGATACAGTCAGCTACTGCGCTCCGGGACGTGGGTTCGATTCCCACACGGAACAAATATTTGTATGATCTGCAGGTAGTTGTTCCGGTTCTGGGTGTATTTTGTGTGGAATTTATGTCTGAAAACGTACCCACGACACAAGAGAAATCCTAGTGTAGGGAACGTTTTTCAACACTCGACAGGCGCGCGGGACTGGCTGCGCATAGTACGCACTCACGCGTGATGATCGTACCTGAGTGGTGTCATCACCGCGGGTCCTATTGCGGCTCCGGCGTCGTACTGATGTGTGGCAAGCAGTACTTACCTTACATAGTGATCGAGCCGCTCGCCCAGGTTGGCGACGCGCGACGCTGTCATATTTATGATGTCTTGCAAAACTGTCACTTGTTGTCTACACTGATCTAGAGCAGCCCTCACCGCGGACGTTAATCGCTCAGCACCCTGACTGCACACGTCTGCGTTCCGTTCCACTGCGAAGGCTCTACTTGCTACGTCCGTACGGGTCAGGGGCAGGCTGCCTTCACTTCGGCCTTCCCATGCTCGTCAAATTAATATTATTTTTGCCAATTCAGTAAACATGTTCTGACCTCTCCTGCCCGCCCCCGCGCCGCCGCCATGACACCGATGAGTTGGTAATTGTTTTCGCCACAAATGACAGGAAGCGCCAACGTGACTAGCACTTCTGAGTGTGGCAGCGGCAACAAGTTGCCGGACATAATAGCGATGGAGTGGTACACGATCTACTTATAGGGAGGTACTCGACTTTACGGATTGAATTAAAATTTAATGAAATAACGTTTATTCAAAACAGACAAAAGATCCGGCGCAACAAGCTCCCCAACAACACGTCTCTGCCTTTTATTGAATTTTTTATTCGACGGTACGGCTGGCGCTGTAGCTAGGTGATTCGCTTGCTGCGCAACGTGTCGCGCGTTCGATCCCCGTACGGAACATTTATTTGTATGATCCAACTACAGATAGTCCTTTCGGGTTTGGGTGTTTGTGCATGTCAATGTATGTCTGTAAAGTGTACCCACGACACACGAGGAATTGAAAGAGTGGGGCAAAGTTTAAAAAAAAATAAAAACTGTATTACATACTTATATAAATTAACATTGAAAAAAAAAATCAAACCCTGAGTTTCTTTCGGCATTTCCTCTCAGAGGTTGTCGTGTAGCGAAGTGCCCTCCGTCGTGTCAGTATGACGTGTTAATGTGTCTGCTATGACCTAATTACTGAATAAACGATTCTATTCTATAAAATCAAATTAAAACATTAAAATGACGAGCGATACCTTTTTTTTTTTATTGGTGCCCAGTGGAAATTCTTCATGAACTTCCTTCGCCCCGGGGAAAGACGAAGGGGTATGCCGGACTCCTACCGGCTAAAACGACTGGAGCGGTCATCTTCGGCACGTAAGGGAGGCTCCAGGTCCTCGTATGATCACACTAGAGCCGCCCACTG
The DNA here is from genome assembly GCA_947459985.1 of Diloba caeruleocephala. NCBI lineage: Eukaryota > Metazoa > Arthropoda > Insecta > Lepidoptera > Noctuidae > Diloba > Diloba caeruleocephala. The sequence goes on along the minus strand of OX381620.1, from coordinate 74,860 downwards.
GTGCCACGCCTATTGGCACATCTCGGAGAGGGTGACTGTAAAGCGGTCACCCCCCCAGGGGGATTGTAAAGGATCCCCCAAAGCGTCCCACGGCAGCGCGTGACCACATGCGTGCTACCGTCTTCTCATGGGTCGCTTGGTGTGGGCACGCAGATTCCCCAATCTACGCACCCGCGAACCCAGAGGTCCCCCACCTTATAGCAACGGCAGGGGTTATCAGGTGTATCGGAATTAGGCGCCAGGGCGGTTGTTTCCCCGGCGCCGTCTCCTTCTTCTTCGAGCGGGATCGGCCCTCTCCCGATCCCGCTCTGCGGTCTCCTTTTGGAGCATGACGCTCTCACAGAAGGAGACCACTGCATTCCAGTTTTCGTGCTCTGCCAACATAGCCGACACTACTGCTGGCAGAGAGAGATCTTGCCCGATCCGATCGACCAGGATCCGCCGCTCGGCGGCCCACGCAGGGCACGCCTCGAGCGTGTGCTGTGCGGTATCCAGGTCGCTATCACAATGGTGGCATTGTGCCGTGGCCTCACGTCCTATCCTGTGCAGGTACGCACCGAAACAACCGTGCCCGGTGAGCACCTGCGTCAGGCGGTAGGTGACGCGCTCGCTCCTTTTGAGCCAGGCTCCAAAGAGCGGCAGGACGGCCTCGACGACGCGCTTGGTCGCAAATTGCATCCGCAGGCCGAGACGCCACTTTACAAGTGCGCGTCGCCGAGCCAGCCGCTTCAGCCTGTCCAACGCCCCTGGAGGCGCGTTTTCGCCGCTCTAGCGGAGGGAGCGTGTCTGATCGTAGACCCACGCATCCATCTCCGAAAGGATGTCAAAAGGCGGAAAACGCGCCAGGAGGGTTGCCGCCTCGTAGGAGACTGTTCGGTAACCTCGTGCGATCCGAATAGCCACTCTGCGCTGCAGACCGTGAATTTTGGTTCTGCAGCGCTGGGCGCCTGATAGTCGAGCTGACCATACAGGCGCCCCGTATAGGACCACGGACCGCACGACTCCTCCGTAGAGACGGTGAACTTCCTCACATGGTGCCCCGAGATTGGGCAGCAGCCGGTGTAGAGCACCCACTACCCTCTCGACTCGGGGGACGAGGCGCTGGAAGTGCTCTTCGAAGCCCCAACGACTATCCAGGGTGAGCCCCAGGTATTTCATGTACCGGCCCACCCCAATTTGCGCGTCACCAACTGGGTGGTTCTCTGCTTCTCGGCAGTTTGTGGAACCATAGCGCCTCGGTTTTCTGAGGCACTATCCGCAGACCCAGGGCGTGGATTTTGGCCACGACAATCGCCACCGCTTGCTCCGCAAGCCCGATGGTTCCCTCGAAGGACTACCCGCTGGCCAACACCAGAGTGTCATCAGCGTAACAGACTAAGCTGACGCCAGCAGGGAGAACGACACGCAGGACCGCATCGTAGGCGAGGTTCCATAAGAGAGGGCCGAGAACTGACCCCTGCGGAACCCCGCACATAATTTCCCTCCGCTTTACGCTACCGTCCCTGCCCACGTAGCGAATGTGCCTATCGCGCAGATAGGCCCCTGTGATGCCCTGCAGGTAGGGCGGACACCGATGATAGACTAGTACCGCCCTGATTGCGCCCCACGGGATGGAGTTGAAGGCGTTAACGATGTCTAGACTGACCGCCAACGCCACCCCACCCCGCCGGGACACTGCCTGTTCCGACGAGCGGACGCGAAGAATCGCGTCGATGGTGGACCGCCGCTGCCGGAAGCCATACTGACTTTCGGCCAGGTCGGGGCCAACTCGCGACAGGTGCTCAACGAGTCTTCGGGTAATTATTCTTTCGAATAGCTTTGAAGCCTCGTCGAGCAAGCAAATGGGACGGTATGCAGAGGGAGACTCTGCAGCCCTTCCTTCCTTCTTCAAGAGAACCAATCCGGCTTCCTTCCAGCCGGACGGGAACACGCCACTACGGAGGCAACTGGTGAACAGCCGCCTCAAGCGGTCCTCAAGAGACTGTAGTGCATACACCCACGCACGGCCTGGAATGCCGTCCGGACCCGGTGCGGTGTTGCGACTCTTCAGGCGGCCAATGGCTCGGCCCAGCTCCCCATCCGAAACCCCTAACTCCTCGGCCCAGTCCGAGGCATTTGGGGGTGGAGAGGGACCAGAATGGTCCCGAACCGCCGGAAAGAGCGTTGAAAGTACTCTCTCCAGCAAATCCGGGGCCATGGTTTCGGTCACCGGGGGGACATATGGGCGCAACTTGCCCACTACCATACGGTAGGGTCTCCCCCACGGATCCCTGTCTAGTCCCTCTAGGAGCTCGCTCCAGGACCGAGCCTTCGCCTCACTGATGGCGGTCTGAAACGCCAGTGTGGCCGCCCGGTAGGCCCTATAGGCCTCTTCAGTCTCTCCGGCTGTAGCGCTGTGCCGGCGTCGGCTTCGTTGGTACCGGCGGCGGGATGACAGGCAGACCGCGCGCAACTGCGCGATCTCATCCGACCCCCAGTACACTGCCGTACGCCGGGAGCGCCTGGCCCGGGGCATGGATGCGTCGCATATTGACGTCATCGTCCTCCGGAACCACGACGCTTCCTCCTCCGGATCGGGCAAGATCCCTTGATCGACCTCTGGCCAGGCCGCGACGTTGGCAGCTGCGACGAGCAACTCTCGATCCAGCTGTGTGAGGGCCCAACGCCGCGACCGCGGGCTGGGACTAGAACGGCTCGGGCAAGGCGTGCGGAGGGCCACGTCGAACATTATGTGGCGGTGGTCCGAAAGTGTGACCACTTCCTCCGCTACTCGCGAACCCGACACCATGCGGGCCACAGAAGGAGCCGCCCATGTCAGGTCCACGACCGACTCCCCCTGCCACCGAACGCAGGTGCTAACGGACCCCCGATTCAGCAATCGGAGGTCAAGTGACGCCGCCCAGTCTTCCATTAACCTCCCCCTCGGCCCGTCCCGACGGTTGCCCCAAGCTCTAGAGTGAGCGTTGAAGTCCCCCAGGACGAGCACTGGACGGGGCGAGCACTTACAGCGAATGCTGCGCGCCACCCCGTCCAGGTATCCCTCGAAGTCGGCGAGAGACACGTTGGGGGAGACATAGCAGCCCACTACTGCCAGAGGTCCCCACTCTACTACGACAAAGCCCTGCCCCCTGTCCAACACGTTGCGGCAGTGGTTAAGGTTGCCCTGGAGGACCCTTAATTGGCCTCCATCGCCTCCGGTGAGCCGGAGCGTGCGACCGGTGCCGCCGGCGCAGACGCCGTCAGCCCCTCGGCCGAGGCAGGGGGGGCTGGTTTTCCCCTCCTGCTCTTCTGGGCTGCACAAGATTTGCAGCCCAATCTGTGCTCGGCCGGGAGGCCAAAGTCCGCACACAAAGGGCAGTTTTTTGTCTGCGCCTGGCATTCCCGAATTTTGTGACCCTGGCCGCCACATCCGAAGCACCGGTCGCTACGGTCAACCCCCCCGTGTTTGGTGCACCGGAGGCGCACATGCCCGAGTTCGAGGCATCGGAAGCACTGTAATGGCCGTGCTGCCAACACCTCGACCCTAGCCGACGTCCAACCGACGCAAATGCGGCAGGTAGACGCCAGCTTCTTGGCCGCCTCCAGTGGGATCCGGACCCAGACTGTGCTCAAAGACATCGGTGAGCGACGAATTTCGCCCACCCTGACATCCTCGGGCAAACACGCCGTCGCAACCACTATGGCATCCGCGATCTCCGCTTTAGTGGCGGCGTCATCCAGGTTCAGTACCCTCAGCTCCGCCATTTTAATCGGACGTGCATTATGCACGTCAAATATGGGGGTGAGCACCTCTCGCATTTTGCGCGCCAGGCTATCTACCTCGGCACCGCCATCCTCGCCAGCGACGGAAAGCACCATTCCGCCGCTGACTGACCTCTTGATGGTCACGGTGTCCGGACCAATGCCGTGGTCGGCGAGCTTAATATTTCGCCGAGCCACGGCCATGACTTCACGACGAGCGATACCTAGGGTTGATAAGTAATTGCTACATATCAGCTAGCACACTTACTTATATACAAATTTATAGCATTTTAATTTTAAAAAAATGACATTGATCGCACGAGTCGTCAACGTGTACACGGCGACACGTTGACGACTTTCAGGGAAGTGAGGGTCCCCTTTGTGCTTGTCCACTCCGATTCGTGTCATTAGCACGGTGCATGTGATGTAGCTGTAGCGGTGTGTGCGCAGGTGGAGCGCCGAGCCGGGCGAGCTGGGCGACGCGCACGTGTGCCGCGCCGCGGCCGCGCTGGCGCTGGCGCCGCGCCTGCTGGGCCGCGTGGCGCCGCGCGCCGCCTTCCGCGAGCGCTACTGCGGCGCCTTCAGGTACGCGACGCTGCGACCGCCGTGGTCGCCTTTAGTGCGCAGGTGGTGCGCAGGTGGAGCGCCGAGCCGGGCGAGCTGGGCGACGCGCACGTGTGCCGCGCCGCGGCCGCGCTGGCGCTGGCGCCGCGCCTGCTGGGCCGCGTGGCGCCGCGCGCCGCCTTCCGCGAGCGCTACTGCGGCGCCTTCAGGTACGCGACGCTGCGACCGCCGTGGTCGCCTTTAGTGCGCAGGTGGTGCGCAGGTGGAGCGCCGAGCCGGGCGAGCTGGGCGACGCGCACGTGTGCCGCGCCGCGGCCGCGCTGGCGCTGGCGCCGCGCCTGCTGGGCCGCGTGGCGCCGCGCGCCGCCTTCCGCGAGCGCTACTGCGGCGCCTTCAGGTACGCGACGCTGCGACCGCCGTGGTCGCCTTTAGTGCGCAGGTGGTGCGCAGGTGGAGCGCCGAGCCGGGCGAGCTGGGCGACGCGCACGTGTGCCGCGCCGCGGCCGCGCTGGCGCTGGCGCCGCGCCTGCTGGGCCGCGTGGCGCCGCGCGCCGCCTTCCGCGAGCGCTACTGCGGCGCCTTCAGGTACGCGACGCTGCGACCGCCGTGGACGCCTTTGTACAACTCCTTCATTTAGAATGAAAAACAAAGCTACAAACGTATTAAATTGCAACGTGCAACGCCCGACTCTTGATAAGCTGACAAGTAGTTCCAGATCGAGAGAGGCTGGAGATTTAATCTCCTGCAACACTCTCAGGCGGTAAAACACCGATCCTAATAATATAAATAAATAAAATAAATAAATAATCAAACTCATACCAATGAAAAAACACGGATTATTGTAATTAGTATCTAGAGTTGCAACAATTATTCGGCAATTATTCGGTATTCGGCCTCTTTTTCACTACCCGGCCGAATATTAAATATTAGATTACTATTTGGCTGAATACCAGTACTTATTTAAAATAATAGTAGAAAAGCTATTTTAACGATATATTTTTGTAATCAGATCACATTTCTTACTTATCACAGAGTATAAATCCAAATCAAACTGCCAGTGAATTTAGTCAAGCTTATTATGTCGTGTGAGCATGAGTCTGCGTAGCGCATAGCGGTATTGAATATATTTCCAATACCGGAATCCCAGTATTTTTTAGGAATGAAATACATCATGTTATATTTCGTTTTTATACAATAAAACCAAAGTGGAAATAAACTTCCTTTTACTTTGAGATCAAATGATTTATCATCATCATATCAGCCGAAGGATGTCCACTGTTGGATAAAGGCCTCCCCCATACATTTCCACAACAACCGGTTAAATGCCGCCCGCATCCAAGAACACCACTAAGTCACAACTTCACTAAGTAGTCTGTCTATCTCTTGGTTGGAGGTCGTCCCAAGCTATATGTTCCAGTGCGTGATCTCTACTCGAGAACCTTTTTGCCCCAACGGCCATCAGTTCTATGAACAATGTGCGCCCATTGCCACTTCAGATTAATCTTTTAAACCATGTCCGCTATCCTTTACTAAATACGAAGCATAGTTCTCTTCATAGCTCACCGGTTGACCTTAAGCTTTGTTATGAGGCCCATAGTGAGTGAAAATGTCTCTGTGCCTTATAATAAAGACTTGTCTTGTAATGACTTCGGTATGATTGACGAAGAGACATCGTGAATTTTCCCGAACACTGCCCAACCAAGTCAATTTCGATGTGGCACCGCTGCAGACTTTGCAGCACCACCCAGGTTTCGATCAAATCGAAGGCTTTCTCATAGTCCACGAACGCTCAGCATACTGGAAGATTATATATACTCTTTGGTTTTTTGTATAAGCTGCCGCAGCGTATGGATGTGGTATATGGTACTAAAACCTTTAAGGAAACTGGCTTGTTTGGGAGGCTGAAAATCACCAAAATCCGCCGACCCCGAGGTCAAGACGATTCGTGATGACCCTTGAAAACAACATAAACGTGGCTCAGAAATGAGACAGGTCTATAATTCTAGCATCATTTCAGCCGCATAAAGTCCACTGCTGGACACAAGCCTACCCCAAAGATCGCAACAACGACCGGTCTGGGTGTGTTGTGTGCTCATTGGAGGGTTTTTGCCATAATCGCCACGCTTGGCAGGCGGGTTGGCGATCGCATTTGAGTTGGTACTGTAGTCGAAGGATGCTGCTGCCCATCCTCCGGTTAATCCCATTGTCGCCTTTACGACACCCACGGGATGAGATGTGTTGGTGCTATTCGTAGCCGGCACCACACAGTTATTGAGACTAAGAATAAAACCTCGCAATATGTGGGAAATAGGGCGGCCGAATATTAGGGTATTCGGCCAGGCACCCGGCCGAATATTCGTTGCAACACTAGTCATTTGTATCCAACCAAAACACTTGCAGCTTAAATCGCCCGCGTGGCGCACTGCGGAGATGTCTGATACCTACCACTCGATCGTAATTTTATTATGATACGCCCATGAGGTGAATGACCGCCAGATACGTTGGATTGACTGTGTTAAAAAATAAAGTTATATTTATGCTTTCTGAAAAATGTTGCCCCACCACTAGGATTTCTCCTGTGTCGTAGGTACAATTTCTAAGCATAAATCACATCACATGGACAAACAAATACCTCGAAACGACTACGACTAACTATCTGTTTTTCATAGTCATATTTGTTTCGTGCGGAGATCGAATCTCGACACTTTACGCAGAAAGCCAGTTGCTCAACCAAACGTGCTGTTCCTGTACGGGTTTACAAGGTATTTAGAAAACTTGATACGACCAGCCACTCCTGCGTTTCGTCACAGACGTTGCTGCAACATAAATCCTGGTATGAACAGTAACGAGTCCTAACGAGCGCAGTCGTGCCTGACTGTGTGACTGTGACGCACGACGTACACACGTGGCGTGCCGCGCCACGAGAGCGACACGCGGCCGCGCGACACACGTGCCGTGTGTGCGTGCGCCAGTTCCCACGACACGCTGTGGTGTGCTCACCGGAACATTATTACCTAGCGCTGGCTGCTCGTGTGTATTTATATAGGCACACATTTTACTGAATAGTATTAGTATATATTATAATCTATACAAATAAATAAAATTGAAGTGTCTGTTTGTAATGTCAAAATAACTGCTTTATACTAAATGCATATGAAAGTATATACGTTACCTATAACAAAAATGCAATTTTTAATTCTTTTGTCTGTCTGTCTGTCTGTCTGTTTGTTCCGGATAATCTACTAAACGGCTGGACGGATTTTGACGGGACTTTTACTGGCAGATAGCTGATATTATAAGGAATAACTTAGGCTACTTTTATTTTAGAAAAATAATTAGGGTTCCGCGCAAAAAAATAAAACCCTTGAAATCCAATATATATATTCCATGTCAAGTGTCTATGTCGAAATACTCTAAATTTCTTTTAATTTAAACGCGTGTGAAACCGCGGCTCCCAGCTAGTATTATAATATATCCGATCTCGGAACAGGAGCGGGTAATGCCGTGAGTAACTAATATACGAGTATAGTAATATTCAAGTACCGTGACGCTAGTGGCGCCTTTTTTTATTGGTGCCCAGTGGAAATTCTTCATGAACTTACTTCGCCCCGGGGAAGGGCGAAGGGGCATGCCGGACTCCTACCGGCTAAAACCACTGGAGCGGTCATCTTCGGCATAGAAGGGGGGCTCTAGGTCCTCATAAGATCACTATCACTAGAGCAGCCCATTGGTGCAACGCCTTTAGGCACATCTCGGAAGGGATGGCTGTAAGGCGGTCACCCCCTCTACCAGAGGGCAGGCAGCTGTAAAAATACCGCCTCACAGGCACTTCTCGGGGAGTCTCGCTTTGATATCGGACTCCTACCGGCTAAAACCACTGGGGCCGTCATCCTCGCACCTAAGGGGGGCACCAGGACCTTGCACCTAGTGGGCTAGTCAGTAATCGACGCGGCTAATATTATTATAGTAATTAATATACTATATCAATCAATATTTTGCAGCAGTAAGTAAGTAGTTAGCGTGGTTTAATAGCAATTTCCCAATATTCGTAATGGTGAAGGTAAAGGTTGCGATGCAAGTCGGCCAGTCGTGACTCGTGAGCGGTGCAATGATAAGACAATAGAAACATTAAGGTCGCGGCCACTGGAGTAGTGTTGAGGGAGTGAAAGTCGTGAGCACTCATGTGACGCCACGCTAGGGCTGCCATCACCCACTGCGGGAGTTGCGGACGAACGCGATAGCGCCTCCCGAAGCCTTAGTGTAATCTGCGCGCAGGAAAACGGGATTTTGCCGGTTAGCCCGGCCACATATTGTCAGAAAACGTCTGTTAGAAAAATTCGAACGCTCGTCGGAAAGCACTTTGCGCATACATTTTGTACTAAACCCCACAGACTGTCAGAAATTTTCCGGACCGAACGTCCGCTTCTAATGCTTGCCGGATGCATAATATCCTCCTAGTGAGGCCGTGACTCCCGTGCTGGGTACAATATCTGTGGTACAGGAGCCAACATGAATGCCAACCGGACGTCACAAATTTTACTTATCAGAATGTCGGATGCCGCGCTCTTTACACAATTTGTACTAGAACTAGAACCCAGCACACCATCAGAAATCAGTTTCGACTTTCGAGCGGACGCCCGTGAGCTGCGCGCGTATGTTAGGTGGGACTGGCAGAAATTACCGAATTATTACCACAAGACCTAATTACGGAGGTTGAAAAATCCCTCGTTATCCCTGCGTATGGAAGATTTATGATAAAAACGAAAACGATCAAATCAAGAGGGACTTGGCCTGGGAAGATATTGGTAAAATTTATTATTGCAAATTGGAATGATTTAAATGACGAAGTTAAAAAGCAAATTAATAGCTGATTTACTTTATGATATAGAATTATATAGAAGACTAGCTTTTACCCGCGGCTTCGCTCGCATTGAAGCCATTAAATAACTCATTTTTTACGAAAAAAAAACATATATCTTTCGTAAAAAAAAAACAATAAGAAAGTATCCTATGTTACTTCTAATACCTCCAAGAATATGTGTACAAAGTTTCATGATGATCGGTTAAGTAGTTTTCGCGTGAAAGCGTAACAAACTTACATTCACATTAATAATATTAGTAGGGATGTGCCTAAATATTGTACTCGATTGTTTAAGTTATAATTTGGTTGGCTAGGTAATAACATCACTGCTCCAGAAGGAGACCGCAGAGCGGGACCGGGAGAGGGCCGATACCGCTCGAAGAAGGAGGAGACGGCGCCGGGGTAACAACCGCCCTGGCGCCTAATTCCGATACGCCTGAAAACCCCTGCCGTTGCTATAAGGTGGGGGACCTCTGGGTTCGCCGGTGCGCAGATTTGGGAATCTGCGTGCCCACACTGAGCGACCCACGAGAAGACGGTAGCACGCATGTGGTCACGCGCTGCCGTGGGACGCTTTGAGAAATCCTTTACAATCCCCACGGGGGGTGACCTCTCAGAGATGTGCCTATAGGCGTGGCACCAGTGGGCGGCTCTAGTGTGATCATACGAGTACCTGGAGCCTCCCTTAGGTGCCGAAGATCTCTCCAGTGGTTTTAGCCCTTTGACCTTCCCCAGGGCGAAGGAAGTTCATGAAGAATTTCCAAAGGGCACCAAAAAAAAAAAAGATGGAACATCATAGGTAACTGAAGTAGTAAATAAGTAGATCCCTATGGTATAGGTACCTATGGTATTAAGTACCTACTTAAATAATTACGTCTACGTAAACAAACTCAAGTAGAAAATCTATTGTCAAGCACCCAATGATGTGTTCAGAGCTGAGGTCCAGTTCCCATCTCAACATATTTAAACTTCATAATCACTTGTCACCGAGTGAGATAGTGGTCACAGGCTAAACTATCAACAATAAAACAAACTTACTTCCGACACGGCTGAACGGATTTTGATGAAAGGATCAATGGACACATTTTTATGTAGGTTGGGCAAAAATATCAACAGATATGAAACCTAGCTCAAATGATAAAGATTTTTGTTTGTACTTTATATCATATTATGGAGGCAAAGTTGAGTATGAGTGCATTAAAACTACAGCATTTTCAAACAATATTTATGCATAATATGAAAAAGTAGGTATCGTATACATAGTCGGTTAGCACTATTTGTCATTTCGGGAGGGAAAAAACAAGTTCCTCAGATATTAATTAACAAATTAAAATGTAGGTTATTTGTTCTAGGGGTAAAATGTAATTGCAATTTGACCGCACAATTCAGTTGGCTTTCTGCGCTACGTGACGCAGGTTCGACCCCTGCACGGTACAATTATTTTTATGATCTTCAGATAGTCGTTTCGGGTCTAGATGTTCGGTGCATTCCCAAGATACATGAGACATCCTAGAAACGTTAGATATTTGTATAAGGTAAGCAGGATCGTTGTTATGCTAAATAATGTCGTATAAAGTTAAACACATAAAACCTACCTATGTCTTTGTATTATAAATACCAAATAATACGAGAACACTACCGACAAATTCGTGTAGCCCTACCGAAATAATGGTTTTGAGTACGTTTGTGAAATGTTGAATGTATGTAGGTACCTATATAATATATACCGATGGGAAAATATGTTATTGAATATAGTTACAATACCGCCAAAGTATACGAAACATCTTACGACAACGACCCGCCATGTGAAAAATGCATGCAAAATAAGACATAGAGGTTCAAGTACCAAAATTCGGCTCGAAGGACCAATTATGTTCGATATATACTGTAAACCCATAGGACTATACCTACGACCACCGACTACGACCACCGACTACGACCACCGACTACGACCACCGACTACGACCACCGACTACGACCACCGACTACGACCACCGACTACGACCACCGACTACGACCACCGACTACGACCACCGACTACGACCACCGACTACGACCACCGACTACGACCACCGACTACGACCACTGACTACGACCACCGACTACGACCACCGACTACGACCACCGACTACGACCACCGACTACGACCACCGACTACGACCACCGACTACGACCACCGACTACGACCACCGACTACGACCACCGACTACGACCACCGACTACGACCACTGACTACTACCACTGACTACGACCACCGAAAAACTGCTGGTTATGATTGCCGGCCCGTGCCTGTTTCCAACTCAGGTCGGATCCTCGTGCAGATGTTTTTGGCGTGGATAAATAAAAGTTATAAAATTAAAATATGAAAATTGTATAACCCAAACTTACCCCAGCTTCGATTATTATTCAGGCACTTCACATTTAACTTGAAAATCTGCAGCTTGCGACAGAGAACAGTGTACTGGGGGCCTAAAAAGGCCTAAAATGGTCACGTTAATAGTCACTTATGATTAAGTGACCATTTTGTGATTTCTAATGTAATTCATATTATGATTCACCTAAAGCGGCCTTTTTAGGCCCCCTGATAGGTACCGATCGCCATACTTTTGTTTGGAACAACTTCTTGACACTCGCGAGTTGCGGGGTTCGCGCGCATCACACAGCCAATCAGGCGCGTGTCCGGTCGCGCCACTTCGTTAATGTTCGTGTACTCCCGTGAGCGATTGCCCCAACCCATATAAGAGACAAGGACGGGAATATACTACATACAAAATAAAATATTAAAAATAAAAGACAGTGTTGTGTAAAAATGTCACGAACCATTTTATATTAAGTAATGAATAAACAATGCGTTTTCTTGCTTTTTTGCAACATTTCATGGTTGCGTAAAGTAACATGACAATTTAAATGTTTGTCTCGGAACTGAAAGATGTGGTGTGGGTGTCGTAAAAGGCGACTATGGGATTAAGCGGAGGATGGGCAGCAGGGTCCTTCGAGTACATTAACAACTCAACTGCGATCGCCAACCCGCCTGCCTAGCGTGGCAATTATAGCAAAACCCGCAATAAGCACACAATACACCCATATCGGTCGTTGTAGTGATCTTTGGGGGAGGCCTGTGTCCGGCAATGGACTTCATTCGGCCTAAATAATGATGATGATGATGATGAACTGAAAGATCTCAATTTCATAGCATGAAACGAATGATTCTATGGATTCGGTGGAAACTTACATTATTTAATTATAAACAAAAACATTTTTGCTATTAGCTTCTATGCGAATTAAATAAAAAGCATAACTGATCGCGTTATTGGAGGCTGATAAGGAATTAACTAAGGAGGTTAATTAACGCTTGGTGAGGTGAGTCTATGAATGGGTAACCACATATTGAATTGCGCGTCTCCGTGCTTCGGAGGGTACGAAAAATCGTCGGTTCCGGTTGTTGTCGTTAGGCAAGTAAATAAGTATAACTTATACAACCAATCATTTAGACCCAACAACTTAATTGGGTAAATCAACTACTTTACTCACAGTTGTTATCCCTGACTGTTTTTGATGAAAACACACTTATTTACTATCATATAATATGTATGGAGAAACGGCAGTGTGGTGTTATCAAGCTATAAGTTTAACGGCCGTTGCTCGGCTGATGAGGTGGTAATGATGACGAAGATTTCTATAAGTGCTTGCAAATAGTTTACATAAATAAACATATTTGACTTTGGCTTTACAAGCATTCTCTTTATATGGTATTGCGAGTAACGAAAGTGCTATATTGTTATTCAGGTTTAGGTTTTGGGTGTTCGGCAGCTGGCGGGAGGTGGTGGTGGACGACCGCCTGCCCACGCGCGGCGCGCGGCTGCTCGCGTCGCGCCCCGCCGCGGCCGACGACTTCACGCTGCCGCTGCTCGAAAAGGCCTACGCCAAGTGAGTCAGGCCCGCGCACAAGCGCACTGCGACGGCACGTCGACGACGATACACAACGTTGGGCGCTCGCAGGCTGTACGGGTCGTACGGCGCGCTGCGCGGCGGCAGCGTGGCGCGCGCGCTGCAGGACCTGTCGGGCGGCATCGTGCAGAGCTTCTCGCTGCGCGCGCAGCCCCGCGCGCTCACGTTCCAGGTGCTCAACTCGGCCGTGCCGCGCTCCACGCTGCTGGTGGCCGGCGCGGCGGGGCGCGCCTGCTGCGTGGCGGGGCTGGCGCGCGTGCGGCCCGCGGGCGCGCTGGTGCTGCTGCGCGGCGCGGCCGGCGCGGCCTGGCCCGGCGCGTGGGCGCCGCACAGCGCCGAGTGGCGCGCGCTGGCGCCGCCCGACCGCGAGCTGCTGGCGCAGCGCGCGCACCGCCCGGGCGACTTCTGGTCGGTACCGCCGAGGGCGGCACGGGCCACCGTCGTGTCTGTAGACAATATATAATCTTCTTTTGCTGTAGAATTCTTTGGCCTCTTACTGTCTAACAGGCTATTAAAATATTGAGCCGTTCAATACTTAAACGATATTTTAAAAAGGGGAATCCGGAAGACTTGACCAGGTGGGAGAGAGGCTCTACGGCGAATCCGATTCGCCGGCAGGTCGCTGCGCGCTCACAATGATTGTCACATGCGCGATGCCATATTGGCTGCCATTACGCCGGTTCGACAGTTAACGAAATAAACAAGTTTTGGTGGTCGCGAGTGAAAAAAACATATGTTTTTACGTTATTTATGCAAATATTAAGGTACGTAGTGACTTTCTTATTAGTTGGATTATTTAATTAATGCAGTTTTATGAACCTAGTGTGTTTTAGTCTTCCGAACTACATCATTTCCACAAACATGATGAAGCGAAGACGGTTAGGTTAGGGAGATTTGACCCATAATGCGTCACGAAGATATGATCAACTATTCAACTGTCCCTCAGGTATATTTGATAGTAAGATAATGATGTTTCTGTTTACTTCCAGATACTAATGTTTCAGTACATATTAAAAAAAACAGGTTCTACCCCCAAAAAGGTCACCATGCAGGAATTACAAAACTCTATTCGAGAAGTAAATTCTGGTTAATTTAAAACTTCTTTTGGTAGTATATTTACCAGATTGAAGGGAAAAAAGCGTAACTAGAAAAACATCTTTAGAGTAGTGGGAGCGATACAGGAAGAAGTGTGAAAATTATTGTGCCAAACATGTTGAAATCAAAAAGAAAACAATGAAGAAGAAACCAAATAAGAGAATTGTGTACAAAGTAAGACAAGAAGTACAAGTAAAATATTAAAAATATGTAATACAGAGATCAAAAAACGTGTTCAGCCAGTGAAACAGAGTCTGAACAAAAATGTCATTCCGTACGCGTAAAGCTCTGGTGATGATTATTTAAAAAAAAAGGCCCGGATGTAGGCATCCCTTGACATTGTGTCGTATGCCAAATAGAACAAGTTTTAGACATGAGACTGTGTATTTACTGATAGATATATTCAAGAGATATGTGTTGAATTGAAATTTAAAGTTGATGACTTTCATAAGCGAATGAATGCGAAGCTTTAAAAGACTAATGTTAATAAAGACATGTGCGTTTAAAACTTTTGAGCCGAATAATTATTTTAGATCTCTTTAGCAGCTAAGACGCTTACGAGAAGTTTGTTTTATTTATTTTATTTTTATTCATCTTATATTTTCTAAAGAAGACTTAAATATTATTTTTTCTTACACTTTTATTTACACGGTCATTCTTTAATAGCACGATAATATTGGCTGTTTGACATAACATGCTACCAACTGTTCCGCTTTTAATAATAAGAAATAGTTATTGTTGATGAGATAAATTATAATAAAAATATTTGAGATATACAGTGGTTGTCACTATATACCCTAACCAAATAAACATGGTTAAGTCTCCCTACCACTACGGTCAGCTCTCCCATGCGTTGGCGACAAACAGCATAAGACCACTTGAGAGCCGATGAGCTGATTTCTTCTAGGCACACGACTTACTACAGCGGGCGGGGGGACCAAGAAAAATGCACCGCCCGATGGCGCCCTTACTGATGTACCTCTCAATACCGATAAAGTCGACTTTATAATATGAACATCATCATAAATTATACCTTCGTAGTATACAGTCGATGAAATATGTATGAAAAATAAAACATAACACAAACGCTTTTCTAATTGAAAACTAATCTAGTTTTCAATATAAAAGAAGAGTGTCTTACAAACTAATTAATTTTATTACATTACGGGCATTACATTGCCCAATAACCTTGATTATTTGGTCTCTGAACTAGTATAAATTTGTTACTTTACCACCAACTACCGTTAAACGACCACCATACAATAAAATAATCAAAGATTAGGCAAAAACACAGATGTGTCGCACTGTTGTCATTGGTTTTGCCTATTTTTTATTCGCTCTCTGAGAGACAGTTACAATGATGAGTTTCACCAGTTATCTTATTTAGCATTAAGTGTTACAATATTATACATAGTACATCTTGAAGGTCTGATGATGATCAGGTAAATGCTTACTTGATCTCAGTGACGAAACTAGTTAGGATGACCTAGCGTTCAACATTTTTTACGTAGTACCGACAAACGAAATACTAAATTAAACTAAAATTTTGTTAACGTAGCCAAATCAATTATTGACATTGTTGCACCTGAATTGGCTCTAATTTTTAATAAATGTATTGACTGTGGAAAATTTCCTGATCTTATGAAAAATAATAAAATAATTCCTTTTTTTTAAATCAGGTAGTACATCTGACCCTAGTAATTTTAGACCTATTTCAGTGCTACCTACATGTAGTAAATTTTTTGAAAAATTGATGTTGGATCAATTACAAACCTTTCTTAATAAGTATCAATTATTACATTGCAAACAATTTGGATTTACAAAGGGTCGTTCAACAACTGATGCTGGTGTTGAACTCTTAGGACATGTTTTCGGCGCTTGGGTGGATTCACATGATTCCTTGGGCATCTTCTGTGATTTTTCTGAGGCATTTGATTGTGTTCTCCACGAAATATTGATCAGGAAATTACTTCAGTATGGTATTACGTGTTTTGCAATGGATCTTCTGGTCTCATATTTGAATAATAGGATTCAGACAGTTGATGTTAATGGAAAGCGATCCCCTGGGTCTGTGGTCAAAATGGGAGTACCACAGGGCAATTCTTGGCCCATTTTTGTTTCTTATATACATAAATGACCTACCTTACATCATGAAGGATAATCATGAGATAGTGTTGTTTACAGATGACACGTCACTTTTATTTAAACTTAAACGCCAACATCTGGCATCTGACGATGTAAATAACGCTATCTCTAGAGTAGTCCACTGGTTTAATGTTAACAATTTAGTTTTGAATGAGACAAAAACTAAATGTATGAAATTTACTACACCTAATGTTAAAACAGTAATGTCAACTTCTCCAAAAATATCCATTTTGTGATAAATATATACTTCCATTCGATGACATTTTACAGATACATTAATATATAATATCATTGCAGGGACACTTAAAACATCTTAGTTTGTATTCAACAACAATATAACCAAAAATCAATGCGCAAGAAACAATATACATTAAAAACTGTGCTCAAGCGCTATCCGGACCACTCTCACGTGATCACAGTTCAAATCTCTGCTCAAGTACAGACCTACGATTCACGACTCAGTTGAACTACGTTCAATAAATCTATGCTTGAGGGACGTTATAAAATTAATGCTCAATTCAAAACTAGTTTTAAACTGAGATCAATGCTTGAGTATCGTTCTGTAATACGGACCTAAGTGATCGATGTGACATGGCGTTTGGTTGCAGGATGTCGTTCAATGACTTCGCGCGCTCGTTCAGCCAACTGGAGCTGGTGCACGTGGGGCCGGACGACTGGCTGGCCGAGCGTGCGCTGCACGCCAAGCGGCCCTGGCGCGCCGTGCTCGCGCGCCGCCGCTGGCGCACCGGCTACAACGCCGGCGGCCCGCCCGCCTGCGCCGGTACGTCCGCTCCGCTCGCGCTGCGGCCGCTCCGCTCTCGTGTGCTCACCGCGCTCTGTCTGCCCACAGAGACCACGGGCACCAACCCTCAGTTCCACGTGCAGATCCCGCGCTCGGAGACGGCCGGCGCGCGCAAGTGCCACGTGGTGGTCTCGGTGACGCAGCAGTACGACGTCGGCGACGGCGGCGGCAAGCTGCGCGCCATCGGATTCGCCGTGTACGAGTTGCCGCCCGGCGCCAGCACGCAGCGTGCGGCCGCGCACGCGCCGCTGGCCGGCCTGCGCCCGCTCGACGTCACGCACGAGTCGCGCGCCCGCGAGGTCGTCACGTTCTTCACGCTGCCGGCCGGCCGCTACCTCGTGGTGCCGCACACGCGCCGCCCGCACACCGACGCCGCCTTCCTGCTGCGCATCCTCACCGACGAGCAGACCGACGTGTGGTGCGTGCCACCGTCCGTTCGCGTCCCGCGTCCGCACCGCGTCCGTCGGCTCACCAGTGCTCTGCTTTCAGGGAGGTGAACGAAGACAACGTGATCGTCCGCGACGTGGCGGCCGAGTTCTTGGACGACGCGCAGACGATACCGGTAAGTGTGCGCGCGGCGCGGCCGTACCGTCCGGCCGGCGGCGCCGCGCTGACGCTGACGTGCGCAGGCGGAGCTGCGCGCCGCGCTCGGCAGGCTGCGCGCGGCGCGCGACGCGGACGAGGTGGACGCGGGCGCGCTGCGCGGCGCGCTGCGGCGCGTGTGGCGCGCGTGCCTGTGCGCGCGCCCGTCGCTGGAGCTGTGCCGCGCGCTGCTGCCGCTGCACGACCGCGCCCTGGCCGGCGCCATGCGCGCGCGCGACGTGCCCGCGCTGGTGGCGCTGCTGGCCTACTGGCGCCACGCGTTCCTGAAGTACGGCGGCGCGCGACGCTGCGGCGCGGCCGCGTGCTCCTCGTACCGGCTGCGCGCCCTGCTGTGGGCGGCCGGCGTGACCGCGTCCAACAAGGTGCTGGAGTGTCTGGTGCTGCGCTTCGCCCGCGGCGCCTCGCTCTCCGAGGAGGCCTACGTCATGGCGCTGGCGCGCCTGCACCTCGCGCACGGTGCGTGCCCGCGCCCACTGCGCACGTCGAGCGTCTTGTGCGCCGCCTCGAGCTAATGTCGTGTTTTTGTTGCAGAGCGATACCGCAGCCTGGACACCAAGACGAAGTCCAACCCTCTGTCTCTGGAGGAGGTGCGTTCGCGTCGGCCGCAGGGTGCGCCGCGCTAGTGGTGTGAGCGCTCACTAATCGTCGCGTTTGTTGGCAGATGATCCTGATGACGATCTACTCGTGAGCGTCGCGTGCCGCCCGCTGGTTTCTTTCTGTCCTGCGACGTTGTTGTTTACTTATTGTTATATTTTGTTGTCTGTTATGTGTTATACAAATAAGGAACCACTTTATGTTTTCAAAGTGATATCTAGTTAAAATAAATTCTATATTATATTATTTATTACGCTGTAGATGCGCAAATATTGTACATCTGGATGTCGCGCCGCACACCAGGCTGGGAACAGTCTCGGGCCGTGTGAAAACAAAGCCGAAAACGGCCGAAGCGCGATAAGCTACCATTGAGGTGTAATGTACTACGTAAACTTCTCAGTCAGTATCTGACGCTTGCTGGGTGCGTGTCACGTAACACGTTTATAAACTATTAAAAAAAGTGAATATACTTTCTTGCTTGTTCAAAATTTGTTCATATAATTCGAGAAAATAAAATAAAATATGTCGAGATGTGATATTCCATCGGTAACTAAATAAATAACTCGCTTTAAACTAATTTAAAAATTTACACTTTTCATTACGTGGTGCCGGCTCAGAATACTACCAGTCCATCTCCTCCCGTGGGTGTCGTAAAAGTCGACTAAGGGATTAGCCGGAGGATGGGCTAAACTCGACTGAACTAGAGTCAGTTCAGTCTAGTTTAGTCTAGTTCAATCTTGTTCAGTCTAGTTTACAATAAATTTTTTTTTACGTAACCTGGCAAATGAAGGCTGAAGTAGTTGAAGTAAAAATTTCGCATCTGTTCTACTTCTATTCTTTTCCGCCCGCCCGCGCCCCTCCTGCCCGCTGGTGGTGCGTGGAATTTGTTTGTCGTGTCGCATGTCGCTTCTAGTACGTAGTACATTACTACCGCAATGTATGCTACAGACACAGTACAGGAACCAAAGATTATATCCGATCCAAATCAGCTGGAGGTTAGCAGCCAGAGTACAAAGCTTAGCATGCGAGGGACACGTGTCGTGTAGGTGCGTGTAATGTGATATTGTTGAACTAGTTGTGAAGTCGCTGTACTTTAGTGTACGCGGTACACATCACGCAGGTGCTATTTATTGTTATGATTGTGTGCAATGATATAATTATAGTTAGGTGCGCGGCGGGCGTGCGTCTGGTCTCGTCAGCTCGCGCTCCCTTCGAACAGTGGTGGGTCGTTGACGTGTTTATCGCAGAAGCAACGAGACCATTTACCGTCGACGGTGAACTAGTTCATGAGCCAGTTCTTCGTAACCGTTTCCTGTTATGGTTTATGGTTACAAATCTGATCTCAACTCAGTTCCTTCGGATGTTCCTCAAGGATCCGCAGCGAAGTCTTCTGGAGCACTGTAGTCCTATTTAAAGCCCTCTTACGCTGTTCATATTAATAACAGAATCCAAAGGCTCTACAACCAGTACCGATATCATCTTGCTTATGCAAACTATCTTACAAAAGTCTTACCTCATACTCGGTGTAACTCTAGACTCATACACTACAAAACGATAACATTGGACTGCAGACGTAATGTTGCCGATATAGTGTTGTTAATTATTTAGGGTTTTAAACGACGTTCATCGATAGTTCAGCCATGCCGACAAACCTCAACTGTTAGTACCATGATACGTCAGTAGCCGTGTCATAAATAGAAAAACATTTCATTTTCCTTTTTTCCGCCCTATCCACGGCCTGCGTTCGCCCATGTTTCGCGTGTGCTCAATGTGCGCATCGATCATTGCTATTAAGAAAATTCACACTACTCATGTTTATCTAGAAAGTTACTATTTGTTCTTGATTAATTCTTGAGGTGCTGATGAGCTTTTCATTGAGGTATTTCATTGCATGTTGTGTCCAATTCTACAAGAATAAGCACTGTTTTTACAAGTTTATATAACGTAATTGATTCGGCCAGTTTAATGGACCAATCCAATTAAATTTTGGACTTGTTTATTTCATAGACCGAACAGCGTTTCTAGTAATTGTCGTGAGTCACCGGACGATCGTTCAACGTCGACAACGTCATGAACACAGATGATTCGACCAGTTTATCGGTGGACTATACCTACACGGCCTATGCGCTGACGCTGAAACAGTCCAACAAATATGTTCGTCGTTCAACGGCCAGTGACCACCACTACTCCGACTGCGAGCGTGTTCACGCAGCGCTACTCGCCAGCACTGCGGACTGAACACATCCTAAAAACATTAGCACTAATGGCGCATCTGTTTAAATAAACTTATTCAATGAAGTATGTCATTGTTATGAGTTTTTAGTGTTTGATAATTAAATGTTGTTTATGTTATTATAATAACAAACAAAAACATATTTGTATATGTGCGTTATTATATTTAAACACTTACCAAAAATGTACCATGATACCAAATTGCGGTGATAAAGTATCTATTAACTGTAACTAGTTTGAGTTTACTTTGTGTGCTATAGAAATAATTAGACCCGGCAAAGTTAATTTCAAATCAAGGTCACTAAGTTAGTGGCATTTGGTCAGCCGCACCCTCGCCTACCAACTGTGCCAATGTTTGGTCCAACTCTAAGATTCCATTTAGTGACATGGTGCATGTTAATGTTTGTCTAAAACGCACAACTAAGTATTCCGATTTATTTTTAGTTTTGTTTTATGACTGAACTGATAAAAAATCAGTTTAATTAACTTGGAGTAATTTATTTTACTTGGAATTTATTATTTATTTTGATGAGCGTTTAAATTGTACCATTTTATCGTGTACTAGATAGGTTTACATTTCGATAAATTTGTTTTCGTGCCAGTGTTTCCGTGGTTCCGTGGCCATACAGTTGGGTGTGTGTGAGCCGCGCACGTCACCGTGCGCACGTCCCTACCGCGCGCTTCTTGTTTAATATTGCTCGAAATAAATGTGTAGCATGATATTGTGCTGTGGTTTTATTGATCAATCCGGTGATCTGGTGGTGTTAGACGTACTAACATTCTGGTACATGTATCAGCTTTTACAGTCTCCTATCATTTACCACTAAATATTGTGTTAGTATGTAAAAATATTAACTTTCTGACATCGACCATAAACCTTCGTGTTTTGGTGTCGCCAATGCGCTGGCCATTGTGAAACATATGCTTTAGTTGAAGTGATGTCAAATTGCCTACTTTGCTGAATGGACAACAAAACTTATGTTCAGGATATAGGAGTTGTAGAGCACAATGTTCGATGACCTCAACAGAGTTTCCCAACAGCCGGGCCAAAGAATATTTTTTTTTTAAAATCAAAAATTATTAAAAAAACATCCTGAACATGAACATTTTCAAATAAAAGTTTACCTATGTACAATATATTTATTATCTATACAAATAAATAAAATTGAAGTGTCTGTTTGTAATGTCAAAATAAAAGCTTTATACTAAATGCAAATGTACGTTACATATAACAAAAAAACTATTTTTAATTTTTTTTGTCTGTCGGTCTGTCTGTCTGTTTGTTCCGGGTAATCTCCGAAACGGCTGAACCGATTTTGACGGGACTTTCACTGTCAGATAGCTGAAGTTATAAGGAATAACTTAGGCTACTTTTATTTTAGAAAAATAATTAGGATTCCGCGTAAAAAAAATAAAACCCTTGATATCCAATATATATATTCTATGTCAAGTATCTAGGTCGAAGTGCTATAAATTTCTTTTCAATTAAACGCGGGTGAAACCGCGGGTCCCAGCTAGTGGTAAATAAATGTTGTTCAACCAGTTCACGAGCATGACGCAAAGATCAGTCATCACATCCCTCGCCATTTTAGAGGCGAGGAGGCGACCCACCCGCGACGCCACCGCAGGCAAGGACATTTTTGAAATGATATATTAATTATATTATTCATTCAGTCGTAAAAATAAACGACAGAGACACACAGTAACAGAAAACATAAACCTTTAGTTATGACACTTTTCATAAAAAAATTAAAAAATTGATTGTTATGAGATAGGTAATGTTAATTTACAAGATGTTAATATTTTATTATAATATTTATTCAATATTTCGTTACAACATAACATTAACAAACTGAAGACAACACGGTGCTCACGGAGTAATTTAGGGCCCCGAACCGGGTGGTAACTCCTGATATTAGCAGCCAAAAGCCTCCTCCTGACCGTCCACAAGCTAACTTCTACTTCTCTTACTTCTTCAAGGCTCAGGTCCACACTTGGCGCCTTACGATTCCGCAACGCCTGACTCACCAAAAGGCAGTCATCTCTTAGTTCTGTGCATCCTTTTCTTCCCGAACCGGGTCTTCTTTTTACCGAACCGGTCTCTTGATACCGATGTCAAGTCCTCTGGACAGTTGCAACATCACGGAGCTAAAAAGAGTCATTGCAGAAGAGTGGGAACGTATTCCTCTAAACGTTATTAAAAACACCGTGGAAAGCATGCCCAGAAGGATTCATACTGTGATTTTGGCAAGAGGTCACACTCGTTATTAGGTTTTTACATTTGTAGCTTTATTTAATTTAAAAAATGTTCTTGTCTTTATTGCCGACCACTTCTTATTGTTTGGCCGTGTACATCGGTTTTCAAGAATACATCGACATACAACATACAAAAAATTGCCGGAGTTCACTTCACGCGTATTGATTTACACGATTAAAGTATACAGACTACGTCAAACAATAAAATTTCATTTGATGAACTCAAATCGACCTTAGAATGTAAATTTCCTTAGGTGCCCGTTTTTTTTTCAAAAGAGTTCTAATTTTACCGACTATCCAAGGATATGATATCGGTCATCAAATTCATTCATTCACTTATCCGAATGGAGTAATGTTTTTTTTATATAGATTACAATGGGCAGCGTTTATTTTATTTATTTAAATTAATTAATACGGCTACACCAATTACATTAATTAAACAATGACGACAATAAATAGGTAAAAAAAGTATATAATCATGCGTTTCGCTCACAGTATTGCAAGCATATTGAAAAAATTTCAGTACATGTATCTGCAAACAAATCTCATGCAGAATAAGCGTCCAGGAGAGCGTTGAGCTCGGCGAGAATACGGGGTAAAGGCGAGCTAGCACGCGCCACGGTGCGGGTCAGCGGCACTGCGAAGAGCCTATGTTTACGATTCCGAAGGAAGTTGTTTGGTACATAAAATCGACACAACCCATCACTAAGCGTTATCGCACTCAGCAATATCTTCCAGGCAACCTTAGGATGGAAAAAACTGAATTGGACAAAAATGTGTCAGTCGATGGTGCACACAAAAATGCATAACAATATATCTAAACAAAACTATTCTAAATAAATACTGAAGATTATATAGATAAACATACATATATACATAAGATATATATGCAAACATATATAAATAATACTGCGATATATAAAGTATACATATGAAAAATATAATTTAACCAACCAATAATTTAATAGTAAAAAATATAGCAGATTTTTTTTTTTTATCTTTGCCCCTCACTAGGATTTCTCCTGTGTCGTGGGTGCGTTTACAGACATGAATTCCACATACAATACATCCAGACCCGGAACAACTACCTGCAGATCATACAAATATTTGTTCCGTGTGGGAATCGACCCGAACTCGAACCCACGACCTGGAGCGCAGCAGCCGACTGTATCAACCACTGCACCAACCGTGCCGTCAACGCAAAGTAATCACAATTTATAACTTTAACGACATGTAAGTTCCCTTAAACACTGGCAGCGATTGAGCGCGTCTTGTTGGAATCGTTGATGCATTCCACAAACGAGCAGCCTGAACCGTGAAGGATTTATCAATAAATTGTGTGGAATCGGCATTTTGAGCCTTAGGTTTTCTGATGATCTTAAGATTTGCGTACGAGTATCACCAATGGACTCGAAGCGTACCAATTTTAAGGTAAGAGGCAGTAGAAGGAATGGAAAGTACACTGTAAAGTAGATAAAGAATATGAGTATTCCGACGAAGGCGAATTGGTAACTTGAGCCTAGTGCGGAATTCTGAGACGGAATTCTAGTGAACGATTCTAATTCTTGTTTATAGAATCCATATGAAAAAACATATGCTCTCATCCTAGAAAAAGTCCAAAAAGCATTTTTAAGATACTTTTATAAACGGAAGTTCGGATATTATCCATATCTATTTCCAACCACATTTCTCCTCGGTTGCTTAGGTTTTAACTCGCTCCAAGTCAGACGAGCTGCGGACCAACTTACTACTGCGTGCAAAATTATAAATGGAGATATTGACGCTCCACTTTACACGGAGAGCTGTGTCAATTATTCGTCCCTGACAATTATAACCGGGCAAGAAGACATAACTTGTTTGCGATACCACGTTGTCTCACGGTGGCGCGAGCAATGTCACCCATACCGCGTATGTTGAAGGCGCTCAACGCACTCCTGGAAACCAATGCTGGTGATACTGTTGGAATGTTTCAGTTGTTGTGAGAAGACTGAGTGAAAGTCTTAATTGTTAAGTAATCAGTGTAACTGACTTATTGTCGTTCTGATTTTTTATAAATAAATAACTTAAATAAAGTGATCATATTTTCTCAGACCAAATAATTATGAATCTGATACAAAAATTTTTAAGGCGCTCAAGTTTATCAAGTGGTTTATTATATAAAAGGTCATCATTATTTCGGCCGAATGAAGTCCACTGCTGGACACAGGCCTCCCCCAAAGATTACCACAACCACCGATATGGATGTGTTGTGGGTTCATTGGAGGGTTTTGACGTATAAAAGGTACAAAGTAAAAATTTATCTATAGTATAGTTATGGGTAAACAGTATAATTAAATAAATAAATAAATAACAGTAAAAATCATAGTTTCTTAACTAGGTCATTAATGTAAATGAAATATTATATTATTTATTTTAACACAATCATTAATTTCTTTGTATCTTCGTATGACATACTTTGGACGGCTATCCTTAAGAACTTTTTTACAATTACTTTAATTAAAATTAAATTAATCACGAGATTGTTTTTATAAATGTTAACTGAAATTAGAAGGAACTGATTTTGTACATGGGCTACTCATGGCTTCGCGCACATAGGTACAAATAATATATATTTAACACACGTATTCTCACGTGCTACTATAGTTTACTAGGTATACTGCATGCAGTATTTGTAAGAGAACTAACGTTCACGCAATGATATTTATAGTATCATTGCGTTCACTTATTATTACCTAAACCTAGCACATCCCGCGACGAGTCTAAAGTACCTACATAAAGAGTACCTTGCCACAGAATATGTACCTAGTTGATATTTTTAAAATTACCTTCAGTCTTGGCTTTACAACAGCAATAAAAAATTGCGTTTTTATTGTTGTTACTACATGTAGTGCTTTTTTCTCAGAAGGAAACGGAATTACTTCCGAATGACTTCACGAGCATCGCAAATTCAGCGCGGACGAGTCGTGGGCACAGCTAGTAGATTACCTATAATAATATGGTGACATTTAAATAATAAGATTGTTCAGTTAGTACCTGTGTGTGTGTGTGATGACAATGTCAGTAGTAAGTTGAAATACTTATAAAATTGAGTATCAGTGTCGTCGTTTCATTACACCATGGGTAAAAAAAAAAAAAACAAGTGGTACAGTGACAGTGAGCGAGCAGTGCACGCTCATTGGCAGAAATAATACCCCGCCCCCGCATCGCCGCCTGCGCAAATACTTAGCTCATAGCTGTCAAAACTCAAACGTCAACGTTATACGTTAGTCGTCCTCGAGCGACAGTGACACATCATTGTTCGGTCGTTTGAATCGCGCGTTATGGGTTAATAAATTCCGTTTGTAACTAATAAATATAGTTAAGTAAAAATAAATAGCTCATGTGCTATGGCTAGGTGGTGCAGTCTGTGTTGGTTGGCGGCGGTGTGGTGGTGCGCGGCGCTGGCCCGCGCCGGCCTGGGCGAGCTGCGCCTCTTCAGCGTGCCGGCCGCCTACGATGTGGACAGCGCCGTGCTGCTCAACGACGTCGCTCGCAACGACAAGGAGGTCGGCTACAAGATACGAGCCACGCTCGACGTCCTGCCTGTTTGGTCTGACGCACACACTGACTTCTTACTGAAGTTCCGAGTGAGTACATTATACCTACCTACATCAATTTAGTAAGTACGGACTAAGTTTTTCAGAGTCAGACTAAATCAATATAAAGCTCAAAAAAAACAAGCCTGATGCTGGGCTAGAGAGAAATACTTCTTAACAGTGCTTGCACAAGGTTATGCTGTATCACTAATTAAGATGTCACTCTGATTTAAGTTTATTTTTATTTCAGCTACATTCTCCTAAACTGTATTTGAGAGGGACGCATGCCAATGCTGACTTTATGCCATATGACTCAGTGTGGGACTCATACAGTGACACTACATTCTATGCACATTGGAGCCGTGGCTTAATCAAGGCAGCATATCTTGACCCCAGCGAGCTGCCAGATGTACTCAACTATAAGAAGTCTCTGCTTAGTCTGTTCCAGGTAAAAGATTGCCACTAATACTCCAGTGAAAATGTAACAAAGTTTAGCAATACTAGGTAATGCTAATGTCTATCAATTATTCTGTTCTTTTTTGTCTAAAACTTTCACGCTAGTGCTAACCACAACAGTATAAAGTTTCAACTCAATTGGATGCACGTTGTAGGAAAGCATAATGGGACATGCGGTGTGGTGCTGGCCATGCTGTGTGGTGCCGGCTCAGAATACCACCACCTCATCTCCTCCCATGGGTGTCGTACAAGTCGACTAAGGGATTAGCCGGAGGATGGGCAGCGGCTCCTTAGAGTACATTAACAACTCAACTGCGATCGCCAACCCGTCTGCCAAGCGTGGTGATTATGGCAAACCTGTGATGATCTTTAGGGGAGGCTTGTGTCCAGCAGTGGACTTAATTTGGCCGAAATGATGATAATGGGACAAACAAAGAAGGAAACAATTATTTTTATGTGTAGATAATATTGTCATTTAATATATCTTATTTCATAATTAGTGGTCATTAATAAATAATTTTCAGTTTCAAGTTTTGGATGGTGAACACAATGAGACAGATGTGTCGGGACCTTGCCTGGTTCACTATGAGACCATGTCCAAGCATGTGTTTAGAAGAATCAAGGTTGGTATAAAAGTTAATGCTCATTATTAATAATGTTCTGTATACCTTATACACAGTGTAAATAATATATTATTTGAATTATGTTTATAAGTGAACATTATGGCTGTAATATTTATGTTTTATGATGTATTTGCTGGGTTTGTGAGATCTCCTTAGGTCGATGATAAAGTAAGTGGTCACTTCGGTTTAAAAAATGTTTTGTGCTACTGCCATTATATATGATAGAAGTGTTCTACTGAATCAAATAGTTAAAGATTTTTTACTGCAGCATGCAAAATTTGCATCTCATGCTTGTTTAAAATGACCTACGATCGTGGGGTGAGCGTAAAGTCGTTTTTTGTATTAGAGCCATTGCGAGGTGGACGCGGAGGACGTGGTGGTGGAGGCGCGGCGCGTGGCGCGCTACACGCTCAGCGCCGCGCTGGACGCGCTGCAGGCGCTGCACGCCGACGAGCGCCTCGCGCTGGGCCACGCCGCGCTCGGCCTCAAGGCGCGCTGCTGGCACGCGCTGCAGCGCCGCGCCGCGCCCGCGCCGGCCCCGCGCGCCGCCGCGCTGCCGCTCGCGCTGCGGGCGCTGCCTGCCGCGCTGCAGCCGCTGCCGCTCGCGCTGGCGCCCGGCGCCGAGCCGGCCGCCGAGCGGGTGCGTACGCGATAGGCGGGGTCGCCGGGTCGCCGGGTCGCGCCGCGCTATCGCTCGCAGATAACGTGAATCGTAGCGACAGTAACGTTCCGCCACGTCGGTCACCGCTGACGGTTCATTGTGTTATCTGAGATAACTTTAGTACGGATACTGTTCCATAACACAATGGAATTGCGATGGCGAGCAGTGGCGTGCGTTGCACATGGGCAATGAAGCACCGCCTACCTCATAGGAAAGTCAATATTACCAACACCATCTTTTACTATTATTAGGTACTTACATAAATAAAATAAATAAGTCAGTCATCACCTTTAATAAAATATGTATGCAATTACACGAATCATAATACGGAAGTATTTATTCTATTTATTCAAGAAGTAGCGCTTTGCCCGCGACTTCGCTTGAAATTAAGAATTTACCATACAAACTTCAACACCCCGTGTAACCTCTTTAGAGGATGATTATTATTCCTATTCTTTCTCCAGAATTCAAGCTATCTAATACAAAAACATCAAATCGGTTCAAGGGTTTAGCCATGACAACGTCACAAACAGACAGACAGCAACCTTCGCATTTAATATATTTAGCAGTGATAGCCTAGTAGTTGAACGCTTGCCTTCCACAGAAGAGGGTGTGTTCGATCCCCGCCCGAACCTCTGACTTTTCGGATTCGTGTGCGGATAAGAATTTGATTATCACTTGCGTTAACAGTGAAGGAAAACATCGTGAGGAAACCTGCCCACCTGAGAGGGCTCCAATAATGTTCTGAATGGTGTGTGTAGTCTGCCAGCCCGAGGCCAGCATGGTGGACCAAGGCGTAACCTTTCTCATCTTAAGAAGAGGCCCGTCCCAGCAGTGGGACAGTAGTAGGCTGCTAAATCCTTTACATATATACTTTTACTCCTGTAGACTTTAGCGACCTTGTCATCGTTTTTGCTAACACTATAAATTTTTAATAGTTCATAATAAATAATAATAGATGTACGCGCCTGTCGACTCAGGCGCAGCGTAAATCAAAAACAATGAACTACGTGACGAGCTACACTTGCTTCCAAAAAATAAGTGTAAGGCATCATGGGATGTGATTAAGAATAAAATGGATTACGTGAAATGCTATCAGGGCATTAAAGCCATAAAACATAAAAATAAAATCATTAGCGATCCTAATAGTATAGCAGATGCTTTTTGCAAATTGTATTAAATGCAATTACGGCGGCGTTAGTAAAATAAAATCCATGTTTTTAAATAATCGCCACGCTCGGGTTGGCGATCGCAGTTGAGTTGTTAATGTACTCGAAGGACGCCACTGCCCATCCTCTGGCTAATCCCTTAGTCGACCTTTACGACAACCACGGGAGGAGATGGAGTGGTGCTATTCTGAGCCGGCACCACACGGCATAGCATGACAATATTATAATTGATCCAACGAATTACATGAAATTCTTAGGTATTACTGTAGATAATTACTGCAGTTGGAAGTCACACATAAATAACATCTGCGCAAGAATAAATAAATCATATACGCACTAAGACAGCTACATACAACAGCCACAGAAAATCCAGCAATTACAGCTTACCACGGCTATGTTATATGATTTATTGTTGTGGGGCAACTCGACTACAATCAATCAAGTTTTTATATCTCAAAATAAATGTTTAAGAGCAATATGCAATACAAAGCCTTTAGATTCTTGTAAACCACTTTTTAGGAGAACAAAACCTTAAGCTTTCTTTACATCCTCAATATTGGACTGTTTGTCAGGAAACACCCACAACTGTTTGTTCAGCTAAAGGGAACCTACAAAAATAACTAACTGTAGAACTACCCTTTACCATATAAATAGTATATTTATTTGTGTTAAAGTTTATAATATAAAAAAATTTAACAAAAAAAATACCTATTTCAAAATTCAATAGGGTATTAAAACCCACTAAAAAGAAAAAACATTTATGAAGTCGGGCGGGCCCATAAATATATCTCCTTGGTCTGCATGAACCATGGTTGGGGCTTTAAAAAGTTTTGTTTCTTTTTAGTTTAAATAAATGTTTGGTATACGTATCTACCACTAAAAATAATTCTAAGAATCGAAACTATTAAGACATCATCTAGGTAAGCGCAGTCAGCACTTTGCACGCCTCGTCCCCCGAGTCGAGCGAGTAGTGGTGCATTACACCGGGTGCTGCCCAGTCTCGGGGGACCGTTCGAGGAAGTTCGCCGTTTCTACGGGGGCGTCGTGCGGTCCGTGGCCCTCTACGGGGCACCTGTATGGTCCCGGTATTCAGGTGTCCAGCGCTGTGGAGCCAAACTTCACGGTCTGCAGCGCAGAGTGGCTATACGGATCGCACGAGGATACAGGACAGTGTCCTACGAGGCGGCAACTCTCCTGGCAACACGCTCCTTCCGCCAGATCGGCGAAAGCGTGCCGCCAGGGGCGTTCGACAGGCTAAGGCGGCTGGCTCAACGGCGCACACTCGAGACTTGGCGAAATCGCCTTCGGCTGCAGTTCGCGACCAAGCGCGTCGTCGAGGCCATCCTGCCACTCTTCGGAGCCTGGCTCAGAAGGAGCGAGCGCGTCACCTACCGCCTGACGCAGGTGTTCACCGGTCACGGTTGTTTCGGTGCGTACCTGCACAGAATAGGACGCGAGGCCACGGCACAGTGCCACCGTTGTGGAAGCGACCAGGATACCGCACAGCACACGCTCGAGGAGTGCCCTGCGTGGGCGGCCGAGCGGCGGGTCCTGGTCGATCGGATCGGGCAAGATCTCTCTCTGCCGGCAGTAGTGTCGGCTATGTTGGCACAGCATGAAAATTGGAGTGCAGTGGTCTCCTTCTGCGAGAGCGTCATGCTCCAGAAGGAGACTGCAGAGCGGGATCGGGAGAGGGCCTATCCCGCACAGAGAAGGACGAGACGGCGTCGAGGTAACAATCGCCCTGGCGCCCAGGTCCAACACGCCTGAGCCCCCTGCCGTCAGTTCATGGTGGGGGCCTCGGGGGTCACGGGCGCGCAGATTGTGGAGTCTGCGTGCTCATACCGAGTGACCCCCGGGAAGACGGTGGCGCGCACGTGGTCACGTGCCGCCGTGTGCGCATCGTACAGAGACACTTGGGGGGATCCTTTACAGTCCTCCCCGAGAGGTGCCTGGGGGGCGGCCTTTTTACAGCCGGCCTGCCCTCCGCTAGAGGGGGTGACCGCTTTACAGTCATCCCCTCCGAGATGTGCCTAAAGGCGTGGCACCAATAGGCGGCTCCAGTGTGATCTTACGAGGACCTGGAGCCCCCCTTCGGTGCCGAAGATGACCGCTCCAGTGGTTTTAGCCGGTAGGAGTCCGGCATACCCCTTCGCCCTTCCCCGGGGCGAAGGAAGTTCCATGTAGAATTTCCACTGGACACCAGCGCTAAGCGCTAAGCGCAGTCAAATTAAACCTATTTATTGAAGCTGGTTAAAAAACTACTGATTCAAATGTAATGAGATTTATATGGGACCAATTCGAAAGCATTCTGCACCTATTAAAGAAAGAATAGCTCAAATCGGTCTACAAATCTCGGAGTAATCGGCGTACATACAAAAAAAAAAACCCACATCTAGTTGAGAACCTTTCCTCCTTTTTGAAGTCGGTAAAAATATTGCAGAATCTAAGAGAAATTTACCCTTAAGATTATTTCGTGCGTCGTTAATGAAATGGCTAACAAAAAATGATTCTATACAATAAATGAATTTTATGAATGTAAAAATAATGAAAAATTTACTTTACATTGTTATTAAATTTGAAAAATGGTAATCAATTCCTAGATTTAGTCACACTATTTTAAAATAATTGTATGCCCGAAATGGGCTGATTGATGTATCAACAATAACATATCTATGTAACAATAACACCTGTAACGTGGAGGTGTGTGTGCCGCGCGAGTGAGAGTGTAGAGTGTGTACGAGAGTGGGACGGAACGACAAAAAGAACTACACCTTCTCGCACGATTCGTAGCGTTCAACTTTTAATAGTTCAAAGTCCAAACAGTCTAGGTTGAAACGTAGCCGTGTGTACACAAAAACGGACCGACAACTTTTAATTATTAAGTTTTAGGTCTATTTCTGTATACAAGTTAAAATCTTTGAATGTATATGTAATAGTAGTCTGTGTAGCTGTAACTGGGATATTCTGTAGGTTCATTGTGAATATTTATAGTTAGGTGGGTACAGAATCTTGTTAAGCATGTATTGCTCTGTCAGGGGCTACATGCGGCGCTGAAGGAGAGCCGTGCGGCGCTCGAGGGGGAGGGCGCGGGCGAGGGGGGTGGCAGCGCTGCAGCCGCCGCCGCGCTGCGCCTGCTGCCGCCGCTGCGCTCCGCCAACCACTCCGCGCTGCTGCAGCTCTTGGAGAGGGACGACATGCACGACGTGCTGTACGTACTGCTCGCACTGTTCGTACGAACTGTATCGAGCCCTGTTTGATTCACTTGTACACAAAATCATACCGTATTAACTAATTAAGCGCTGGTTTGGATTTCAAAACTTATTTGTATTCGTATTTAATGTTAAGGGAACAGTTATGTTTTTGGTGTTATAGGGGTAATTAGTATCTATGTACATATAAATGATTGGGTCACGGTCGCGCACTGTGCAGACCGGGGCTGTGCCGGCTGCTGGGACTGACGGCCACGCGCGCCTCGCACTCCGCCGCCGCCGCCTTCCTGCAGCTGCACTCGCGGGAGCCGCTGGAGCCGCTCGCGCACGCCTACCTCGCCGGCTTCGCGCTGGCCGACGCGCCCGACGTGAGTGTTTGTCCCCCGCGCCCCGTCTCCCCGCCCCGCCCCGCCGCCGCGCTAACCGGCCGCTGTCGCAGGAGGCGGCCGTGCTGGAGGTGCTGCGGCTGGGCGCCGAGGGCCGCGTGCGCGGCGTGCGCGAGGCCGCGCTGCTGGCCGCCGGCGCGGCCGCGCGCGCGGGCCCGGCGCGGGCCGTGCGCGACGCGCTGGCGCGCGGGCTGGCGCGCTGCGGCGAGGAGCGCTGCCGCGCCGTGCGCCTGCGCGCGCTCGGCAACCTGCGGCGCGCCGACTGCGCCGACCTGCTGCTGGAGCACGCCGAGCGCGGCGCCGGCGCGGAGCCGGGCGCGCCGGCCGCGCTGGCCGCGCTGGACGCGCTGGGCGCGCTGCCCGCGGCCGCGCTCACGTTCGCGCGCCTGGACCGCCTGAGCGCGCTGGCGCTGGACGAGCGCGCGCCGCTGGAGCTGCGCGCCGCCGCGCTGGACCTGCTGGTGCGGCGGCGCGCGCCGGTGCCCGCGCCGCTGGCGGCCGTGGCGCACGCGCTGCACGCGCGCGGCCCGCACGAGCTGCGGCGCGTGCTGTGGCAGCGCATGGCCGCGCTGGCGCCGCAGCACGCGGCGCTGCGCGCGCTGCCCGCCATGCTGGCGCCGGAGCTGCGCGGCTGGGACGCGCAGGCGCACGCCGGTGGGTAGGCTCCGCCCGGGTGGGTAGGTGGCCGCGAGCGCGACGCTAACGCGCCGTGTGTGCAGGCACGTCGTCGGTGCTGGCGCGCGGCACGGGCTGGGAGGCCGGCGGCTGGCGCGCGGTGCTGCAGTCGGTGCAGGTGGCGCGCGCGGGCCTGCTGCGGCGCGGCACGGTGCGCCTGCTGGCGACGGACTCGCGCAACCGCACCTTCGACGCGCTCACTGTGAGTTCCCGTATAAATTGATTAATTCGCGTCTGTGACAAAAGAGACACCCGTGACCAGTGACGTGTGTCTAACACCTGTATTCGCAAACTATACTTCCCTAAGTATAGGAGCAACGCTACGAAGAGCGCGGCACGGGCTGCAGCCCCAGCCAAGGCGCAAAGTGACACACCAGCCCTTGAGCCGCTATCGAAAGGGAAGAGTGGGGGTCGCGGTGTGGCAAAGGAGACCAAATTGTCAAACCGGCAGGCGACAGCTGCCGGGACTGCAGCGTTACCACTGCATCCGTGCCAAGCCAACCAGTAGTCACTGAGCCCGAGTCCTCGCAGTCCAGTCTAGTCTGAGAGGTGGTCCATGAGGATGCGCTTTTTATCCATGTGTTGCAGGAAATCTAGTTTATTGTCCACTGGTACTCCCAGCTCGTGGATGCTTGTGACTTCGCTAATAATACGTAGGTAGCTGCAGCGGGGCATTTACTGAAATGGTGAATTTTTAGGATAACATTGTGTTTACGGAACACTATATAGTGATAATGTCCTTTTGCAACAAGACATTTACATTTTAATGTAAGATCTTATAAAGTTTTTAATTTGTATGTGGAATTCATGTCTGTAAAACGCACCCACGATACAGGAGAAATCATAATGTGGGGCAACGTTTTAAAACCAATCGTCGCCAAACATCTTAAACTTAGATGTTACAGGGGTACACAGGTCTTTGAAAAATAGCAAGAAGTAAAGAGACCCAAGATGTTTCCTGGGGAACACCCGAAGTAACGGACTTGAGATCAGATTTAAAACCACGAACCATGACAAGCTGTGAACGGTTCCAAATCGTAACAAAGACCCACATATTCCGCATGGCCCAGCTTCCTTAAGAGAATATCCTGGTCCACCATATCAAATGCTCTTGAAAAGTCAGTTGAATTGCTTAGACGTCCTTTTTACTGGCAAATGCCGCTTGTATATAATCAATATACGTTTTGTTGGCGTTTAGGATTGGTTTTAGATGAAAGAGCAGAGGTTTTCTAACTAAGGTACTTACTTTCTGTATTTGCACAAATAGATGAATAAATGAATAAGGATTCGAATAATTAATTATTTCAGAAAGTTAGTTCCTTAGTTCAAAAACCTCTGCATCTGCTCTCATCAGCTATTGTTAAACAGGCCACATTGAAATCGTTCTATAGTTGGTTATGTCGCTTTGGTGTCCTTTTTGGAGTTTACTCCTTATGAAACGATTTGAGTTATAAGGCCCGGTACGGACATTTTATGAGGAGTAAAATCAAGAAGTTGAGGTGATACGTAGAAAGAGACAAACATATATATCTGTAGGATTGAACGAGCAAAAGAATGAGATGGAATACATTACACAGCGTATTTATCTAAGAACAAATACGATCGGCATGGTTAAACAACGTTTAGCTCAATCAGTCTACGGATGGGTGACCGCATAGTGGTATTGGCATATACCAGTTCATTCTCTGATCGGTAAACGATCGGCAAGGTTAAGCAACATTTAGCGCGGTCAGTCTATGGACGGGTAACCGCATAGTAGTATTGGCATATACCATTTAATTATCTGATTGGTAAACGATCGGCAAGGTTAATCAACACTTAGCGCGGTCAGTATTTGGATGGGTGACCGCATAGTGGTATTTGCATTGAGTAGGTATCTCCGGCACGTTAATCGTCTGTTCCGGTTGGTGTCATTAAACGGCAGACGTTAATGCGTAGATTCCAACTTTCTGGCATGTAGATAATTAAAATAAAAAAATACTATTTAAAGTTTATATTCATTGATATATTTTATTTTATTTTTTAAAACGCCTGACTGAAAAAACTGATCAAATAACTCGATAGAATATAATATATAGAATAAATTACACACTAAGGAAGTCTCAATACCGCACAAAAAAAAGGCTAATAAAGCCTTGGATTACCCCTGGTCTGCTAAAATGCATAAAAAAATAAAGACACTCTGCATCTCAAAGCTAAGAAAGATCCCGATAACAGTATCCTCAGTATCACCTATAAACGCTATCGTAATTACTGTAACAATTTGCTGAAAAAACTTAAAATCGCTTATGATAAAAATAAACTACAGGAAGCCAAGGGTAACTCAAAGGCAACTTGGGACGCTATCAAAAACATAACTGACACGACTCAACATAAGACCATACCAAATGACCTACTCGGTCTGTGTGAAAACCCTCAAGAGTCAGTCAATAAGGTCAACAATTACTTTGCAAATATAGGGAAAACACTAGCAGACAAAATTCCAACACAATGTCAAAATTCAACAAGCTGCTCCGTACCCTCAGTATCATCCATAAATAGTTCTTTTTTCTCGCTGCCCATTTTTGAGGTATCAGAAGACGAACTGGATGGTATTATATCGGGCCTGAAAAACAACTGTGCAGTTGGTTGGGACGGCATATCAGCATCCGTACTCAAATCAGCGCGGCACATTTTAATACATACATACATACATACATATAATCACGCCTCTCTCCCATAGGGGTAGGCAGAGACCACTTCTTTCCACTTGCTACGATCCTTACATACTTGTTTCGCTTCGTCCACTTTCATTATTCCCTTCATACATGCTCGTCGGTTTAGGGTACTCTTGACCTGGCCTTTTTCCAAGACGTCCCTGATTTGGTCTTGAAACGTCCGCCTAGGTCTACCCCTTCCAGCACTTTCATTCACACTCGCCTTATACACTTTTTTCGTCAATCGTTCTTCATTCATTCTCTCAACATTCACATTTTAATTCCAGCATTAAAATACATTTTTAACCTTTGCATAACTTCTGGGACCTTCCCAAGTGTGTTTAAGAAGGCTATTGTTCACCCAGTTTTTAAGAGTGGTGATAGAGATTGTGTCGGGAACTACAGGCCAATTTCAGTACTCAGAACAATCTCAAAGGTTTTTGAGAAGATCTTAAACAAACAGTTAACTAATTACCTCTCCAAATTTAATATTATTTCTAAAAACCAATACGGATTTATTAAGGGAAAATCAAGAAGAAGAAGATGCTGTAATTGATTTGACAACAACTGTTACTCAATGCCTAGATAATAAATTGAAAAGCATAGCCATATTTTTGGACCTGTCAAAAGCTTTCGAGACAGTTT
This sequence comes from Diloba caeruleocephala, assembly GCA_947459985.1. Classification (NCBI taxonomy): domain Eukaryota; kingdom Metazoa; phylum Arthropoda; class Insecta; order Lepidoptera; family Noctuidae; genus Diloba; species Diloba caeruleocephala. The sequence continues at coordinate 37,921 of OX381620.1, read as the reverse complement.
CTATTCCCATCCTTTTGAACAAGCTGGAGGCATTAGGTGTGAGAGGTACTGTGCTGGAAATGTTTCAGAGTTACCTTGTTGACCGTAGTCAGTGTGTGCGGCTAGGGAAATTCATCAGTAATGAAGAATTCCTTACAAATGGAGTTCCACAAGGCAGTGTGCTTGGCCCGACCTTGTTCTTGGTATATATCAATGACCTGTGTCAGTTGTTATAAATGCAAAAAAGAAGTACTGAACCGTATACAGAAGTTAAATTACCAGGAGACAGAAGATTTTCTCACACCATTACTCAATTAGAAGACTGTAACAAACACGTATAAATGGATACACACTACATATCATACTAAACTCTTCACCCACATCTATCTACACCTCCCCCACACATACACTTCCCCCGCACATATACTTCCCCCGCTCATACACTTCCCCCACACATAAACTTCCCCTACACACACTTAAACACCTGCACATACACAAACGTATGACATAATAAATAATGTAGCTTTCTTTTTATTAGAACTTAGAATACACAAATTTTAATTATTATTTCTCTCTCAATTTATTTTATTAATTTATGATCGTGGTTTTTCGTTCGAAACTGTTTTACTTGTATATCATTTGGAAGGCGCTGGTGCTTGTGATACAATGTTATTCATTAGTACAGGTACCAACGTTACCTCTTTTTCTGAAATGTTCATTTTAAGCTGTAAAATAAGTTTGTAGCAATGTAACCTTTTTTCTGAAAATAAACATTATTATTATTATATTATTATTATAACCAAGTGTATTCAGCTGTCAAACATTCATTCACCCCATTTCAACATGGTTTTCTGAAGGGCAGGTCTACAGTCACGAACCTAATTTTGTTGAATGATTTTATAACTGAAGCCATGGATAAAGGTGAGCAAGTAGATGTAGTCTATACTGACTATAGCAAAGCTTTTGAACGCATTGACCATGACATCCAACTTCGTAAATTAAATAGCATGGGTATACGCGGTGACTTGCTTAGATGGTTCTCCTCTTATTTGGAAAACAGGTCTCAAGCTGTAGTACTAAACAACTATATTTCAAGTTGGGTTCCTGTCCCCAGTGGATGTCCTCGAGATTCTCCGCTTGGCCCTTTGTTGTTTACTGTCTATGTTAACGTCATCGACTCATGTTTTATGTCTTCTAAACTATTGTGCTTCACTGATGATATGAAAATATACGCTACTGTATCTTCACTAAAGGACACGACTACACTGACCTACAACGCTTGGAGGAATACTGTCGTACTAGTAGATTGGACCTTAATACCAAAAATGCTCGGTGGTAACGTATTCACGTAAACGCTCAGTTATATCTACGACATATACCCTGGGCGGTCAATTACTATCTAGATGTAATTCTATTCGTGATTTGGGCGTGCATCACGACTGCAAACTTATATTTGGCACACACGTGAATGCAATTATCGCTAAAGCGTCTAAGTCATTGGGGTTTATCATGCGATTGTCTAAATGTTTCACTAAGGTCAAAACATTAAAAATTCTTTATTATACTTTCGTTAGAAGTCAGTTAGAATACGCAACCGAAATATGGAATCCATGCTACCAAAAATATGTCGAGCGAATTGAGAACATACAAAAAAGATTCATACATTTTTTATCCTTGTTGTTGTTAAAGGCAACTATGGGGTTAGTCGGGGAATGGGCAGCAGAATCCTTTAAGTAAACTAATAATTTAACTGCGATCGCCAACTCATTAGTTGCGCGTGGTTATTATGGCAAAATCCCTCTAACGAGCATATAATAAATTCAGATGGGTCATCAGTGTGGCTATCTATGGTTTGCATCCAGCATTGGACTTTATTCGGCTGATATAGTGATGGAGGTATCGTCAATTTGTATGACATATGTGTTATAATAAATTCGCAGGTAGAGGTGTGGACCCGCGGTCTCGAGGCCTTCGGCGGAGCCGGCGCCGACGCGGCGGGAGAGGCCGGCGACGACGCGCCCGCGGAGGACGCCGCCGGCGGGCTCGCCCTCGCCGTCGGCGGAGCGCGCCTGCTCGACATCCCCCTCTTCGAGGGCCAGGTGAGCGCGCGGGACCGGCCGGCCGCTCGGCGGCTCGGCCGGCTGCACTGACGCCTCGCGTCCGCAGGCGGAGCTGCTGGGCCACGTGTGGGCGGGCACGGCCAGCGCGCCCACGCGCGTGCTGCGCGCGCTGCGCCCGCTGCGGGCCGCGCGCGCCGCCGTGCCGCTGCTGGGCGGCGTGCGCGTGCGCGCGGCCTGGGGCGCGGCGCTGGCGCTGGCGCTGGACGCGCAGGCGCAGGTGTCGCTGTGGTGGCGCAGCGCGCGCGCCGAGCTGGAGCTGCGCGCGGGCGCGGCGGGCGCGGCGGAGGCGCGCGTGCGCACGGCGTGGGGCGAGCTGCGCGCCGCCGCCGAGGCCCGCGCCGAGCCGCGCCTGCGCCTGGGCGCCGACCTGGACTTCCACGCCGACGTGGCGCTGTGCGTGCGCGCGCGCACCGAGGACCACGCGTACGAGCGCAGCGTCGAGCTGGAGTCGCGCCAGGGCGCGCGGCAGCTGCGCGTGCGCCGCCGGCGCGCGGCCCGCCTGGCGGCGCCGGGCCGCACGCTGGCGCTGGGCCGGCCCAACGATGTCACGTGCCGCACGCTGCGCTCGGCCGACGCGGCGGACGAAGCCTGAGCGGCCCGGGCCGCACGCTGGCGCTGGGCCGGCCCAACGATGTCACGTGCCGCACGCTGCGCTCGGCCGACGCGGCGGACGAAGCCTGAGCGGCCCGGGCCGCACGCTGGCGCTGGGCCGGCCCAACGACGTCACGTGCCGCACGCTGCGCTCGGCCGACGCGGCGGACGAATCCTGAGCGGCCCGACCCGCCGCGGCCGGCTCCTCCCTCATGCCAAAGACTGGACTCGTCCACCCTCTAGAGCCCGCCGCTGTCGACTGTCGCCAAATTTTATTACAATTTTAGGCATCATATTTAAGAGCTCGAATGCCGTTTCTTATCAATATTGAAACGCATGAGAGTGTGCGAAAATAAAATATTGCCGTATTCGATTGCATTTAACCGAAGATCTGATAAAAATGTAGCCAGTAAGTTAACCAATTATAATTTGTAGCATATTAAAGTTTTTACTTCTATTACATTAAAACATGATCGATTGATTGCTTATGTTATTTCATCAAATAAATATAAGAAAACATTTACAACATAAAAAGCTATAGTTTGGTTATTACATTCCTGTATTTTCATTCCTCTCCTGCACATTACCTTTTATTTGCGCGCAAGCGAGACCGCTATACAGCGTGACGGCCAACGCCCCACTTATTTTTCGACCCAAACACGCAGATTGATATCGGCCACCACTGGTGGTCGATTCCAGACAAACCACGCGAATCTGTGTATGTAATTATAGTGTGCAGTCGCATATCTACTTCAATTATAATCAGTTTGAGAGAGTAAAAAAATTATAATAAAACACATTTAAACGGATTCTATCGCGTATATTTTAGATTTTTGTTTTTCCTGACGTTTCAAATGCTTTGCAGCATTCGTGGTCGCAGGATAAAAGTGTTTTATTATAATGTGTAATACTCGCGAAAACCTAAGACATTATTATAAAAAAATTATGCCAATATTTATGCGATAACACAAAACGATCAGCTTAGAAAAGAGGATAGACCGTCAAATGGCTCACACTAGATCGACAGGTTGACTGTCGACGGCTTTACACGGGGGTGGTCCGCCCGATGGCACTACGGCGCTCCAGTGTGGGCGGAAACCCTGACTGCCCAGAACAAGGCTTTGCTGCGGAGACCTCAAAGAGTCATGGCAGTCAGGGTAGGACTTTGGCGCTTAATAATCTGCTTTCTGTGGTTTTGGGATAATCCTTATGAATGCCAGTTTCCATATTTTTGAAAAGTGACGCAGTTCCAGGCACTTGTTGAGGATAGATAGAAACAGGCCGTCTGAGTTTGTAATGGTGCGTAGACATATGTCTGCGGTAAATCCATCTTCACCAGGCGCCTTTGTTGGGTCGATGTTCCTTATGACGTTAAAAAGTTCATCCTCATTGAATGGGGTGGTAAGGTTATAGGTTATAGGTGATAGATTCTGTTTCTCTCTTAGTGCTATTATATGGTTTTCAATGTCTTGTCGCAATGTAACTTGAATGGGATTGTCAGTTGTTAGGTCGTCTTCGGAGTAAAAAGTGTCAGCCAGTAATGTCGCCGATTGTGTTGGATCCAATGGTTTCCCATTTTGGTCTCTCAACAAGCAATCACTTTGGCGATTAGTTATTGTCAGTGCCTTGTAGATATGTTGCCCCGCTCCTGTCCAGTGCAATAGTCCTTCCAGCTTGAGAGTCTTGTTTTCGTTATGTTCTCTTTATAGTGTTCCAAAGCTGTTAGGTATTCCTCTACGAGAACAGGTCTCCTCCAAGGGTTTGCTTTTAGAATCTTGTTACGACGCCTTATCAAATCTTGTTTTGACCACCACTTTATCTTATTGGACTTATTTCCACTAACAGAAGGTATGGTTTGGCTACAAGCTGTAGCCACGATTTTTGTGAAGGTGTCAGTCAGGTCATTCAGTTCCTCTAGTGACTGTATTTTATCACAAGTCTCTTTGTTAATATTCTGTTCTAATAGATGGTGTTTCACACAATCTCCGAAGGCTGACCAGTCTGCTTTCTTCGCTTTGTATTTCCTGGTTGATAACCTCAGTGCTGTTACAGTGTGTGGGTGTGGGTGCAGTCGTATTTGTTGTCGAAACACCTGTAGAGTTTATTTCGTTGCCCGTATCGTTAACAATAACTTACAACTGATCGGGACAACCGGTCATATTTACGCCACTCTGAGCACTGCTCGCTGTAAGCGGGATGCGTCTGATCCATTGCTGGTTTACAGTTAACGCACTTAGGTGGTGTTTGGCGTGGGCAGGCCCTGGTGTCGTGGCTTTCGGAACAGTATTCGCACTTCTGTTCTTGTGTGCAGCTTTTCGCCTCATGACCGAAACCCAAGCACTTAAAACATTGTTTAATCGGGGACTGGTCAATACCGCCAACAATTTGATAGGCGAGTCTGACTCTAGTCCCGAAGGGCTTGCCAAATTCTGTGACTGGTTTCTAGGACAACATTGCAGAGGCACTCATTCATGTGCTTAGTTCTTATGAGCACCTTCATAACGTCATTGATTGATTCCCCTAAGACGTTTTTTTTTGTTGGGCTTCTCGCATACATTTCTGGGAAATGTGGTTGCTTAACCGGTCATTTGCTGGCGAAGCCAAAAGAGGCCTCCAGCCAGGCTTAAATTTAATAATAAAAACTAAGCAACTTTCGCTAAGGGCGCCCCCTGCGGGACACGGACCTCGGCTTAGGGCGTTGCTGGGGATATCAAGCTATTGTTTTGGGGACAGCTGGATCGGTATTATTTAAATTGTATTAGGGGACATTTAAAGCTACAGGCTCGGCACGGGCCGGCGCGAGCAAGAGACGGGAGGGAGAAGTGCTAACTTGAACGGGAAGGTGACGCGGCGATAGGCCACCGCGACGTCGGTGAGGAGCCCCTAAGACGTTTGCGTTCTGACTTTTTATAGTGCTCACACGCTGATCGTTGGTTAGGTCGTTCGTGACCCCAATCAACTTGAGCTGTGGAAGTCTAGCGCTTGGTTCTGTTACTATGTACTCCTTAGGTTAGGTTAGGTTAGGTTTTTTTTTTTTTTTTATCTGATTCTATTTATCGTCATTATTAATTTTATGACGATTTAACCTTCTTTTTGTTTTTGAACTTTTTGTATCATTTCATTTTCTGGGTTCTGTTTACATGTAAAAACGTACATTTCTGTATAACTTTATAAACTAGATGTTTGACCGAGCTTTGCTCGGTATTTTTTTATTTTTAAATTGTGTTTTCTGGAAATTATATTTAAGTACGAATTACTAATAAAATAATGAAATATGAATAATATTTTTCGATCTTACCGATAGAATAATAAAAAATATGAACTGGTTATTTAAAGAAAAAAATCATGAGTGCAATTAGTTTAATCTTATATTAGAAACAAATACTTAATTTTTTACAGTTTATCAATCAATTACGTAAGTATATATATATAGTATTATTATTCGCCAATAGATGTCAGGAAGAGTCATATTTTTCAGTTGAGACTACTCAAACGCCATCTTCCAAGTTTATGTTTAAGTTGAAATAAAATGAAAACAATAAAATAACACGAATAAAATGACATTTTCTAAAAATGATTCCTAGCTAGATCTAGAATTGCTCATTTAAAGATATAAGATTAAGAAAACTTGAACTTCAATATTTTGAGTTTAGCGCCATCTATGCGGCAGTAGTGGTACCACTAAGCACTCCATTGTCTCAAAATTAGACTACATAGCTAACCTCATAAAATAGTTCTTAGAGTATGTAACAGATGCTACTTCTCCAAATTAATTTTTTTGGACAAAGTATTTAATATTGAATGTCAGTGGTACCTAAACAAAATTATAATACTTCCATTATAATTAACTTTTATACTATAATGTGAAATAATACTTGACATTATAGTATAAAATGAACATGGTGTTATGCTCGATTATTAATATACCTGGATGACCGAGCTTTGCTGGGTATTTTCGTGTTACTTAACAACGCCATCTGCTGTTGTGTCGTTAAAGCAATTAGTTGCTCACAAAAATAGTATTATTATTCGCCAATAGACGTCAGGAAGAGTCATAATTTTCAGTTGAGACTACTCAAACGCCTATAAAATGACATTTTCTAAAAATGATTCCTAGCTAGATCGATTTATCGCCCCCGAAACCCATAGGGGGTTTATACTACTAAATTTAGATACTAAATTTTATGAAAATCGTTGGAGCCGATTCCGAGATTCTAATTATATATATACAAGAATTGCTCATTTAAAGATATAAGATATTACATACACATATAAAATTATGTAGATTATACTTAGACTAATCTGGATTAATTACACACAATAATTGTACTTTCTATCTTAGAATCGGACACAATATATCTAATTGTTTGAAATCAACCAGTAATTTTGCTTGTTTGTTAAATCATATAAGAGATTGGGCACAATAGAATTCATTGCTTGAAAATCGACCTATTTTGTTGTTTTTTTTTTTTTTTTTAAATTATAGGTTCATCATTTATTTATTAATTTTAGTTGTTAAACGGCAGTGCTGCCGTTGGCTTTTGCAGCAATTTTTACAAGACGTTTTGCGTATTCTATAAACTCCCGAGAATGGTCCTTATTCTGAATTATTTGACTATAATTTGCAGAGCTTATTTGTATTTGGAGTTTAATGCTTATGTCTTGTCTTTGTGCTCCAAATATCGGACATTCGTCTAATATGTGGGTAACTGTCTCAGGTGTATTTGTGTCGCAGATGCAGTTAGGGGTAGAGGCCAGCTTGAATCGGTGCAGATATTCCTTGAAACCACCGTACCCAGTAAACAATTGCGCTAAGACGTTTGACATCTTGGTCTGTTTAATTATTTTATATGAATCCTGTATATTGGGGAAGAAGAGTTTGGTGATTTTTCCGGTTTCCGCCTTCTCGTACCTTTGGTTCCAAGAGTCTATAGTGTGTTGTCTCAGACAGTATTTGAGGAAGGACACGGGGATTTCATCATACGCTGGACCGGTCTTTATCCTCCGGGTGGCTTCCTTCGCTAACTCATCTGCTCTTTCATTGCCAGGCAATGATATTTTATACCATAGATATGTTACATGCGCGCCAAAAGTAAGAACCAAAACTCCCCCAATTGTAGCACTTCGCTATCAGTTCGACCAATACAGGCCAGCGAGTACACGCTGTCACAATCTGTATCGTTTTATTCATTAAATAACAACAATGCCGTCGTGCGTATACAAAAAATGCAGAAACTATCAAGCAAAAATAAATAAGGAACAAGGGATCTCATACCACACGTGAGTAACAAACTATATAATTTTTTTGAATAAAAATACAATAAAGAACAATATTCTCGAAGAAAACTTGGGCCAAGCAAAGAAAAGAGACAACACATATATTCTATCACAGGTGCGACAAAGACGTCGAGTACACGTGTTGTACTATTGACATAGATTAAAAGAACAAATCGGTCATTTGGGTTTATGCCTACATCGCTCGCGGAATTAATTATACCGTCCTAATGAATGACTTTGACTTGGACGAGTAAAAATGGAAACGTTAAACACAAACGAGACGTTTCATTATGCGCTAGTAATATTTTATATATTTATTATGGGTCACAGAAAAATAAATAAATTGGACGTTTTCGAACTAGGCGGATAGTTAGAGGACGGATAATAATGAATTTGACAAAAAAACCAATCGTTGAATGTAAATCAAACACTGGCTTCTTAGGCTTTTTGATTTGCATCGAAAGTTTAAAATACCTTTACACAACATATATTATTGGAGATACTCCTTTACTGAAATATATTGCAACATACAGATTAAGCCAGGATCATATTGAAAAATGTTTGGTCTTATCCGGAGACAAGGTGGTTATAACAATAATCCGAACGCAATTCAATTTAAAGGGATATACAAAAAAATATGTAATCATTTGGAGTTACGTAGTTCATTCAGTGGCAATTCTATTCCCTTGGAACACATCCCCATACTTACGTGTTCGTCATCAAGCGTTACAAATATTAATTCGTCATCAGGACTTCGTGCACTCAACGAAGATGAAGAGATCACACCTAGTGACCAACGTTCTGACGACAATGTAAATATAATGACTGATATTCTCAGTGACGAACATTGTACTGACTCAATCAAACAAATTACGGGCTATATTTCAGGCTGGGTAGCCAGAAAATTAATTAAGACCATAAAATGTGAACCCTGCGTTGATGCGTTATATACAAATGAAAAACAATGGTACCATAAACTAATCGCTCTTAGAGACATGGGTGGCTTATGTTATTCATCAGAAAGTGTGTATAGTGTGTGTCTAAAATCAGAAAATATGATCAAGTCTTACATTAATGAAAGAGGGGTACATTTTGTTAATAATCGCGATATTGACGTACTGCAAAATCGAATACTGAAATCTTTTGTTGCCTCAAATGTATTCAAATCACTATATGAACATTCAAAACAGCAAGCTCCTAGTTTTAACTATCGCATCCATTTAATTAAAGCCATAATAAACGAATACACAAATGTTCGTCTGCATTATGCTCATAAAAATAACCCCGAATTCAAAAGGTTGTCAAAAAGACAGAAAAGAAACATATTGAATCTTTTTGAAGGTGTTGGTGTATCTTCAAATATTGAGTTTGAGTTGTAACATATCTATGGTATAAAATATCATTGTTGCCAGGCATACCCGCATGTGCCTTGACTCAATAGAAGTTAACTGTTTTTTTCATTGTTCGCATTTCTTTTATTTTAGACTGGATCCCATAGACGATGGGATTTGTATGTTCGGGATTTTCTATAGATTCCAGTGCGGATCTGGAGTCACTTAGGATGTTTTTTTTTAATTTATTTATTTGTTTAGGTTAGCCTACAATTGTTTACACAATACATTTACATAAATTAGTTCATAGTACATTCATAAGTGCAACAATTACTTACAGGCTAACACCACATGCGCCATGTTGGCCATGTAAGTGTCCTTACTTTTTAGGACCATTTCTACGGCGCGTAATAATGCCGCTAACTCAGCCTGATATACAGAGCAGAAAGGCGCTAATACAAAGTTGGTTTTACGCACCTCCGCTCCATTTTCCCACCAAGTGACTGCAGCACCAACCTTGCCATCCATTTTGCTGCCATCTGTGAAGAGTCTGGGCGCTGTGTTGCCTATTTTGTTGACAGCATCTTGTGTCTTAGAAGCTCATGCCGAATCGGGACCCTCTCCGCAGGATGTGGCAGTTGGAACGGGCTGATTCTACGTTCCACTACTGACCCCGGTAGCTCTGAGTATGGTTTGCCATGTTTGAGTTCATATAGCTCAACAGATTCCTTAACCTTGAGATCGAGTGGGAGAATCCCAGCCAGGCAGAGCACCGAAGTATGCGAGGCAGTTCTATGCGCTTTTGATGTTAAGATGGCGAATTTCCGTGATAGTTGATTTAGCCTCGCTCTCGCATATTTCTTGTCCATTATGGGCGCCCAGACGCTTGCCGCATACAGCACGATCGGTTCGACCACCGCTGTGTACAGCAACCTTGTTATCTCCGGACTAAGGCCCCAGTTTGCTCTAGTAGCCGACGACACAGCCCGGTAGATTGCAACCGCCTTGTTGCAGACATTCTGGAGGTGAGATTTGAATATAAGCTTTGAGTCTATTGTGAGCCCCAAAACTTTCAGCTCGCTGGAGATGGTGATCGGGACTCCAAACATCTCAAAGCGGGGGGTGTCGAATTTTAGACGTTTAGTTACGATTATGGCCTGGGTCTTGTGGGCTGCAAAGCGCATTTTGATGTCTAATCCCCAGTGGGCTACGCATGTTAAGGCTGCATTAATTTTACGGTTTAATTCGGCAGTTGTTGAAGCGGAGGCAGTGTCGTCAGCAAAGGCTTAAACATGAGCTTCCATTTGTTCGATTTCATTTAATAGAGGTTCCAGCTGCAAGTTCCACATAAATGGTCCACAAGTAGACCCCTGTATGCATCCCTTGTTTGTTGATCTGTCAATTTGTTCCCCTGCATACTGTACTCTGACTGAGCTTTCCGATAAATAACTATCAGCCAGCAGCAGAACGTCCAGGGGACATTTCTTAAGTATAAGCTGGCTTTTGATGAAAGGCAACCAGGCACCATCAAAGACCCCTTCAATGTCCAACGAGACGACCGCAACAATAATTAATCAATCACTAGTACTAATAAAGAATACTTATAAATGCTAAAACTTATTTCTAAAGTTTAACTATAGTTTATGACTTTACGTTTATGTCCGTTCAATGATAGTTGATCGCCGCTCTGGCGCGTTCAATGATTGTTGATCGCCGCTCTGGCGATGCGGTCCCAGCGCTGCCACTCTGGGCAGTCCTGGCTGTAGGCTGGGTGGTTTATGGCATGGTGGCCTTTGGTCCTGCAGTTGATGCAGCTAGGGGTTTTTCCGGTTCGGGGGCAGTTGCGGGAATCGTGAACTTCAGCGCAGAATCCGCAACATGTCGCCGCTGTGCAGACTGCCGCTTTGTGGCCGTACCCCATGCAGTTAAAGCACTGGAAAATCGGTAAATTGTCTATGGTCGGTATGTGTTGGTACCCAAGTTTAAGTTTTTTGCCCCTCAGCGTAGTCCAGAGCGAGGGGGTGACTTCGATGATGACATTGCTAGTTCCATTTGTGCGTCTCTTTGTTCGGCGTATGACCTTTACCGACTGATGTTTGTCGCTAGTGATTCCTAGGTTGCTATTTTGGCTAGAGATTGTTTCCGTTATATTCCGATCAGTGGTGTTATTGTCTACTCCGATAAGTTTAAGGAATGGATTCCTCGTCGGAAGCATATAGACCATGAGTTTGTCAGTTTTATCTATGATGGCGTCGTTTAGTTTATCTCTGTCAAGGTCGGAGACACAGTTGATTGTAACCTTTTGATTTTTTATTTTTCTTAAGCTTGTTACACCGATTCCCATATTTATGACATCGACTTTCGTCTTCAGCTCCTTGACTATGTCTTGGCTTGTGTATGAAGGATCAGTAGACTTCAGCATCAGGGTGTATTTCTTACTAACAGTTTCCGCTTAAGTGCGTTTTGCATTTTGTATGCTAGCGTTGGCGGTGGGTGCTCCAGTACATCCAGGATGGTAAGGGGAGGGGTTAGCTTTGGCCAGGTTCTGTAGGTCTTTAAGATCCTCTCTGATGGTTGAGAGATGGGCCATTAGCGGCTGGACAGCTTCCTGTAGGTCTGTTTTATTTTGCTCTCGTGTAAAGTCCGTGCAGGTAGTCTGTGCGGCTGTCCTATTTTGGAGAATTACCTTGAGTCCTTCGAACTCGCCCCTGATGTAATCGAGCCCAGTAGGTGCAAGTGCCTGCGCTGGTGTTGGTGCTGGTGTTGGTTTTGGTGACAGTACTGAAGCTGGTGATAGTGCGGGTGCTGGTGCTGGTGTTGGTACTGGTACTTGTGCTGGAGTTGGTGCTGGTGTTGGTGCTGTGATTGGTGCTGGTGCTAGATTCACCTTGATGAGTCCTGGTGCTAGTAATAGTGGTATACCTGCAGCTATTATACATATCTCACCACAGGCGTGACTGATGGTATGTTTACTGAACGCCGTTACACTCTTTGCTTTGTCTATTTCAATTAAGATTTGATGTGCCAGTTTGTCCAAGGCCTCAACGCAGGTGGTGAACTCCTTTACGTCTGCGTTCTTAGCATGCAGGACCAAGGGAGGAGGGAGCGGCATATTTGTTCAGGGATAGGATTGATTGGGGGGGGGGGGGGGATTTAAAAGGAATAGTCAGAAACGAAAACTAAAATAAAAGTTTAAAGAGGAGGGGTGGATGTACCAAAAAGGGGGGAGTATGGTTGATTAATCGGAAGAAAACAAAAAATTTAAAAAGGGGGGGGGGGGGGGGCTGCGACCTAAATAAGGCGGGGGTATAGATGTGGTTAGGTTAGGTTAGGTTTTTTTATTTTTATTATATAATACTAGTCCCTCTGACATGTAGATCAGAGTTCTTATTTATCTTATTTGTTTTAATGGCATTACACATAATTTTAATGTTATACATGTAGCTTAGTGCTGTTTATTGCATACCTGTAGTACCTATCTTATTGGCTTAATATTGTTCTTGTACATATAACTTATTGCTATTTATTTTCTACTCTTATATCTATGTGGTAATATATATGAAAAATATATATTCCACATATCTTAACTATTTATTTCTATATATTACTTTACTAATAATCTTTGTACAGTAATTTATAAATTCTTTGTGCAAATCTTTATTAATCAGTAATTCCTTCGCATGTCCACGGTCTAATTTTATATTAAGCATCTGGGTTAGGTTAGGTTTTTTTATTCTTTGTTTCCACTGGCTTGGTAGACCAGTGCCTTTATTAATACTTCGGTTTTTTATTGGCAAAACTACAGTTACATAAGCTCTTACATCTATAATTTACACTTATTTTTGTTTTATCTTATAATTACTCTTTATCTTTGTTATTTTATTCTATTATACAGTGCTTTGTTTTTACCTATTTCTTTACTATTTCTATATAAACTTTACACTCCAACCCTATTTATCTTAATTAGTCTATTACTTATATTCTGTATACCTTTTTTGTGCTATGCATTGTACAATTTCTATTTAAATCTATGGTAAACTAATGCTTATATAATTATTATATAACATAGTTATACATCTTATCTTGTTATATTTCTATTATTTACAATTTTGGCTATAGTTTTACAAAATTTTATAAATTTGCCTCGCACATCTTTGTTCGACAGGATTTCTGCCATATTTTTGGTGTCTATTTTATAATTAATTTGCTGTTCTAGATCGTACCTTTCTTTACTATAGATTTGACATTCCGTCAGCACATGCACTACACTCTCATTGTCCCCTGTACCGCAATGGCACGCCGGACTCTCCTTGCACTTGAACCGGTTCAGATATTCGGAGAATCCTCCATGCCCCGTCAGCGCTTGCACTAACAACGGATCTAGATTTATTTTCCTAACCGTACGATACGCATGTCTAGCATTTGGTAGTTGCCCAAGTTTATCCCACTCTGTACCTTGTGTCCCATTCGCCAAGCGTATCCTCGCGGATTTGACGCTTTACGAATGAGATTGGACATCTGTCATAGTCTGGTTTGGTCTTCTTATATAGTGCTGCCTCTTTTGCCAGACAATCTGCTCGCTCGCTCCCTCCATTCCTGCGTGGGCCTTGATCCAAAACAGCTTTATGGTTTTCCCACGGTTCGTCGCCTCCTGGATATTCTTCCTGGTTTCCACAGCCAAGGGATGGAGAGAAACGCCTCGAGTGACTGCTTCCAGTGCTGATCTGGAGTCACTATAAATTGTAAATTTTTCCCCGGACCTATGACTGCTGATAATTTCGGTTGCCTTAGCTAAGGCAAGTAACTCGGCCTGAAACACGGTGCAGAACTGTTCCAGTCTGTATTTACGAGTCATGGTCTCTGCGCCACCTCTCCAAACGGAAAGTGCCGCGCCAACTTTGCCCTCTATTTTGCTACCATCCGTGAAGAGTGCGTATCCATTGCCTTCTAATTGGGCAAGTTCTGCCCGGTTGTTAATTTGACCGAATTCGATACAGTTGTATAAGTGTGGGTGAGGTGTTATGATGTAGGGTACTGGTGTCTCGACGTCACGGTCCCCTATTACTCTACTGGAATGTTCTTTCTTTATTTCAAAAAGAGAGGCTGCTTCTCTGATCCTCATGTCTAGTGGAAGCAGTCCTGAGAGTATAAGGGCCGAGTTTAGGGATGTGGTCCTATACGCTATGACATTTTTTTGTGCGAAGCCTCTTTGTACCTCATTTAGGTGTTTCTGGGTCATTAATTTGTTCGTCGCCGGTGCCCAGGCAATTGCTGCGTACATTATTATGGGCTCTATTACTGCTACGTATATTGTTCTGGTTATCTCTGGCGAGATCCCCCATTCTACCTTGGCTGCCCTCGCCAGCTGTTTGTAGATGTTCAACGCTTTGCGGCAAGCATTTGCCACATGTGCGTTGCACGTAAGTTTGTCGTCGATAGTCAGCCCTAGATTTTTATGTCCTTTGACATGGCAATCTCTGTCCCCCCCATGCGCAGGAGTGGCGTGTCGTACTTAAGCTTATTCGTAATTAGCATCGCTTTAGTTTTTTTTTTATTCACTTCACCACACTCCTGGACATGCTTTTAGGTCGTGTTTGCCTGTCTCTGTATTGCGAGTGCGGTTTCGCCGGAGAAAACCAAAACAACATCGTCCGCAAACGCCTGACAGTAGTCTCCTCTCTTTTCTAGGCTGTTCAACAGAGGATCCAGCAACAAGTTCCAAAAGGTGGGAACACCTATAGAACCCTGGACACATCATTTTGTTGTGGCTTTCTCAAACGTGGCCCCGGCGTATCTAACCTGGACTTTGCGATCCGTTAGATAGCCATCGAGGACTTTTCGTATGTTCTTTGGGCATTTCGTGTCTGCGAGTCTGCATCTAATTGCGGGCCACCAGGCGCTGTCGAAGGCTCCCTCTATGTCCAGGGATACCACAACGACCAATTTCTTTTCTGACAGCTTTTGTCTTATGTGGCTCACTAGGTCATAGAGAGAGTCCTCGGTGCCGCGTTGTGGTGTAAATCCGTACTGCCTTTTGTTCGCTTCCTCCAAAGTATGCCATCTAACTCTCCTGATCAACATTTTCTCCCAAATCTTTCCTAATACCGGCAGAAGGCCAATCGGACGATATGATTTGGGTATGGTGTAGTCCTCCTTTCCCGGTTTACGCAGGATTACCACTACTGCTTCCTTCCACATGGTAGGGAAGTGGGAGAGGCTCAGGCACTTATTCAGAAGAGCTAAGAATAACTCTGGAGTACGAGCGATAGCTACTCTGCATATGTCCGCTGTGATCCCATCTCGCTCGGGTGCTTTCTTTGGGTTGAAGCTATCTACAGCCCATTTGAGTTCATCCAACGTGAATGGGGGGTCAATTGATTCATCATCTTCACCCTCATTCACACGGTTCGCCTTTTCTCTTATCACCTTATGGACTGCATTGTCTTTTTGAGCTTCATCTTCCGGATAGAAGGTTTCTGCCAATGCCTTGGCAGACTCTACTCCTTCCAGTACTTCACCAGTTTGGACCAATGGTATGTCTTCTTGCCCTGATGTTGTGCGGCCTATTACTCTATAAATTCCGTCCCACATACTTTCCCTGTCTTGCTTTTGGCAGAAGGTCTTCCAGCTGTCTGTTTTTGTACTGTTCATGAGGTGCAAGTATTCCTCTTTGACGGAGAGGTATTTCTGGAGAACTCCCTCTCGGCGCACTGCTGCTGCATTTTTCAGCCGTCTTTTGTATCTCTTTACTTCCTGTTTCTTCACTGTTAATTCCTCTGTCCACCAAGGCAATTCCGTTCGCTTCTTGTCCTTTATTTTTGGTATGTGTTTTTCACTTGCTTCTTCTATTGCTTTCGTATATTCTTCTATTTTCTGGTCTAGTTCTTCCTTTGTTTCGATTTTATCAACTTCATCTTTGTTTACTTCCTTATTTGTCCATAGCTGGTAGACTTCTTCTCGGAATTCTGCCCAGTTAGCTTTCCTCGTGTTGAATTTTTTGGTTGTTCTTTTTATTTCTACTCCTTTTGACTTTTTAAGATTCACTTCGAACAGAATTGCCTTGTGGTCAGAAATTGTTACGTCTCCATCTAGTCTCCATTTGACAACCTTATCAAGCATGTCTCAGTACAGACTGTTATGTCAACGCAGCTTGTAAACCGTCTGCCTCCTCTGTGGTAATCAAATGTGGGTTCTGTTCCGTTATTCAGGATACAGAGTTCCATCTGGTCCAATGCACCCGCTAGCTCTTTTCCTCTTTGGTTTGTCTCTCCACTTCCCCACCAGATATTCCAGGCGTTTACATCCCCCCCTAGTATCGTGCACTTCCCTCCAACTGAGTTCATGATCTTGTAGATATGATCGATGTCGGCCTCTATGTTTCCGTCTCCTTCAAGGTACGCTGAGATGACAGTGATTTTCTAGGCCTCTGTTTTAAGTTGCGCTACAACTATATTTTCTGTTGTTAGCGTTGGGCAATGGGTCACGTCAATGTTGCTGTCAAACAGTACGATGGCGGACTTGTTGGTCTTGTCTGTACTTGTCAGCGATCGACACTATAGACGATTAGAAAGGTAACAAGTGCTAAGCCATAATAACATTGTTAACAGACATATATTAGTATTTGAGCGTTATTTGTATCCAACATTTGCAATTCGAGCCAATTATAAGCATTTGCGTAAGAAAAGTATAAGGAATTCGCTTAAAAACATCGATATTTGTGTTATCACTGGTGATAAGGATAGATTAGATAACAGATAACTGATAACGTGAAATTCTTAGCGTTGATTGGCTTACAATATATTTAATAGTAAAAAGCGGAGTGGAGCCAATCAGGGAATATTAAGTTAATCCTTCGTATGACGAAACTTTACCTTTACTAGAGCCGAAGGCCAAATTTGAATTAATTTCACTCTAAAATATGGCAAACATTGTGTTAGAGCTTGTCGTAATTTGAATATGCATAACGGTTTTTTCCCTATGTAATATATACTTATGTGTTGGATGTAAATAACAGGAAGGTGTATAAAAAATGATTTTTAAGGTAAAATTATATTGATTTAGACTTGATTTATATTGTTATGATTAGTTTTAGAATGCTATCTTATCAGAGCGTTTATTTTAAATATGGCAAGTATATAAGTGAAATTAGGATATAGAAATATGAAAGGATACCTAATTAACAGATTAAACCGCTTCTGATAAGAATAGCATACACAATGATATAAGTTTTAAATATATAAGTATAATGATGTATTTTTGTGTTTTAAAATAATAAATAAATGAGTAAAATTCTTTAATTAAAGCTATTAAGGTTATGTAGTTAGGTTAGTTTTTTTTTTTTTTTTTTTAATTTATTCCACTACCACAGACATTTCGTCCGTGCTCTTTTTTGTTTTGTTTAATTATTATGTTGGTTTTTATTAAATTAATGTATACTCCAGATGCGGAGATTCACTTAAATTAACTTAATGTTAAATAAATTATAGGAGTGAGTCATCACTATTATTATTGTTAGTTTTTTTATTTATTTTTTATTATATTTGCCTTATTTACAATGATTTATTTCCAATAGGGATTTTGATTAAATTTTTACTTCTTAAATTAAAATTACACGTTAAAGTTACACTCTGGCAGTTTTGAGCCTGACCAGTCCCGCATGACGGCACCCGTTCACGGGTATGACGCGTACTTCAGCGTCGCTCAGCTCAACCATATTGTAGGGAACTGAGCGACCCGCTGCACGACGACACCGCCAGCAAGACATTTTAGTGAGCTTGACAGGCTCAAAACTGACATGTATACTACTTTCTAATTATGCTACTTATTATTATATATTTACTTGTTACAATGTTGTTTTAAAGTTTTACAATACATTACTATTACTATTATTACATTTTTGTCAGTTACGGATTCTACGGATAAGGGCCTCCACGATCGCTGCGTCTTGATGCTGCATGGCCATCTGCAGGTTGTAGTCGATGACCATTTGGGTTGTCGCAAGCATCGCACTCCGCGCGAGGCGTCCCGTGGCGTCGTCTGCGTCGTCGGTGTAATAGACGCAACTTGCGGTATGTCTCGACACTGCTACTATCGCATGGGGGACGCTGTCGTGGATCTGTAGCCTTTTGCCAGTCTTGTTAATTACTATTACTGACTCGTAGGTTAATCCCTGAGCTTCGTGTATTGTTAACGTGCGCGATTCTGTACCTGACCCGTATCCCTGGCTGATGAGGGATGCCTTTTGCTCCTGTGTGTGAACCAGGAATAAGGTGTTTGGCTGGGTTGCAGGTATTTGCGCACCTGTGTAACTTTCCACCTTCAGGGAGTGTACCTGCGACTTTGAGGAGTAGATTCCATTGTAGATTTCACTCAGGGCGTAAGCGACATCCATGGGATTTCGGTGCGTGCAGAGCAGCTCCTGACTAATGGATGCTACCATATTTGGACGGAAGTACCTAAGTTCAAATAGGTTCTCTCTGTCCAAATATGGCAGTTGGTTTACGTCTCCGATGAGGACAATTTCGCGCGCCCCAGACAGCCGGGCAGCCATTACTATAGCCCCAAAGTGGTTCATGAGAGCCTCGTCTACCGTAAGACGGTGACATCTTTCTGACTTTGGTCTTTGCTCGGTCTCCCAAGCGGTGCGCCAGCTTTTCTCTCAAGTCTTTGGCTGCCTCGGTTGTGGTGGTGGCGATCACTTCCTTCTCCTCATCGAAGTTTTTTACCACCCACGTCGTCTTGCCGCATCCCGGAACCCCATTTACCCATCTTATTTTTGGTACCGCCCAGCACTCCTGTGTAGCTGTGGTGTCAAAAGTCCCCTGAATGGTTTGAGCCATTCCGAGGGTTTTGTCCTCCAGCATAATTTTTGTGCATTTGGCGGTAACTACGATGGGGTCGCTTTCTGGTGTTTGGAATTTTATACGCCCTGTGCGATTTGTCTCCTCCTCGTCCAGGGCCACAAAGCCACTTGTTGCATTGTACGCCGCCATGTATGACCCCGACATTGTACCCTTGATGATCTGGGAAGTGTCGTTGTCATACACGGCTGCCTCTGCCTCCTCGAGTCTCACCCTTAGCAAACCTTCATTTCCTCTATGGAAGGTCTGCAGGACTTTTTCACAAGTCGCGCGATGGACCACTTTGGTCGCGATCACGATTGCTTGAAACTCGAGGAAGGCATTTACTGCGTGGTCTAGGGGCCCCGATGCGGGTCTAAGTCTAGGTGGTATGACTTGACCCTTGTCAGCTCTAGTAAGGACGGTAGGCGGCGGTTTTGGCGATCGTGGGGTTTCCCTCATGAATGCCTCCACTGCCGCCTCCTGCTTTTTGGCTTCGCGTGATGACCTGCTTATTGAAGGTCTTATTAGATTGGTTATAAATTTTTTGAACGCCCCTTTTCTGCCGCTGGCCTCAGCTCTCTCTTCAGGATTAGCGCTGCCGCGTTTGGCTGTTTCTATTGCGGCTTTTTCGGCGGCTGCCTTCTGTTGTAAGCGCTCCGATCCGCTTAAGGTGGTGGATGACGATTGGGGTTTGCTTGTCGCACTGGCTGCGTCGTGTTTTAGGACTTTGAGGTAGCTTAAACCATCAAATGGCGGATGTAGAAAACACGGTGGAGTTTTTAGTGGGTGCAAGCCCCACATAACCACGCAGTCTCCCCGGGCGGTGTGGTATGCGTCAGGCATTTTCTCCACCAAAAAAAAAAAAAAAAGTTAGGTTAGGTTAGGTTAGGTTAGGTTTTTTTTTTTTTTTTTTTTTTTTTTTGTTTCGGCAGGAGTGGGAAATCCGTCATGGACACCCAGGCTAACCCAGTGATGAGTCAACCTGGGTAGTGTCGGACTCCTACCGACTAAAACCCTAACTCCTGCCTCAGTACCACTGCTGCTATTTCCTTTGCAGCATCCTTGTTTCTTTTATATATTTTACTGTTATTAAGATATGTATAATTTTTTTTTTATTTTTTTTATTTTTTTTATTTGTGGTACTGAACATGCAAAAATAAATACAACAGAGTAATTTACTAATACTAAATTAAATACTAACAGTGACTCATGCATTACAATTCATATACATATTGATAACTTCGTACAAGGTAACTAGTACAATCATTATTACTGCACTTATAAATATTAGGTGCTTATCATATATTTAATTCATCTATACATACTTATTACTGATATAGCATATTATACATTACTAAGCTACAATATGTTTGCTATTTATAATTAATTATATTATTTCATTATTATCTTATATACTATATTATTTATATAAAATGCATAATATTTTATTATTTATTCGATCGATATTTTAACATTATTGTGCAATTTATTACGATGTTTTCGTATTTGTTTCTGTTTTTATAAATAAATTTGCAATTCATATTAATTTGTTTCAGAGACAGTGTCCTGTCACTGCAAAGCTACTGTGGAGCCGTTCAGCCTTGCGGCCATGCGAAACACTTTCGCGCAAAAGGCCATTAACACCCTCCTGCTATCATCGTCTCCAAACACCAGTCTAAGGTTGTCTCTGTCAATGCTGAGCCCCATCCCATGTTCGCAAACGAGTCTGTCGTAGCAGAAGCGAGGGCAGTCTATTACTAGGTGTTCGACTGTTTCAGGTGTCTCGTCATCACAAACACAGAACGGGGATCCCGCGAGACCAAATCTGTATAGGTAAGCCCTAATCCCCCCATGGCCAGTCAACAATTGTGACCTGAGGTTGTTGTGGCGTGTACTCCGGAAGACTTTGTGGGCGAGACGCACGTCGTTGATAAATAATTTGGTAGTGGCGCCAGTCGGGGCCTCCTCGTACTCCCTTTGCCAGCTTGTAATAGTGGAGTCCCTGATGAGTCGCTTGGCGAAGGACAGAGGGAAACTGTCATAAAATGGAGCTCTCTTATCCCGGAGAGCCCCTCTCTTCGCCAGCTCGTCGGCACGCTCGTTTCCCGGCAGCCCAATGTGGGCCTTTATCCACACCCAACGGATCTGACCGCCCCGAGCCTCATGGTCCGTAAGTTTTGCTCTTGCTGTTACTGCCATTGGATGTAGCGCCCCAGAGTCCTGGATGCATTCCAGTGCTGACCTGGAGTCACTGAGCAGGTAACACCGTGAAAGTAAACTGCCTTTACTGACCATGTCCAGAGCCTTTACAATGGCCGCCAGTTCAGCTTGGAAGACACTGCAATAGTTAGCCAAACAGAAACTGCAGTGCCTCAGCTCCCTGCCCTCCCTCCAGACAGAAACACCCGCACCAACTCTTCCCTCCAGCTTACTTCCATCTGTATATATATGTGTCCAGCCATCATCCAGTAGGTCAAGTTCCTCCTGGGAAGACACACGCACAAAGAGGATAGGTTTCCTCAGCGCTGGATGAGGCAGGCTGGATGGACTAAGCCTTTTCTCCATTTGCCTGCCCGGTAGAGCCGGCATCGGTCTTCCCCTCTTGGTCTCATAGATCGACTTCTGTTCCAACGCTCTTAAGTCAAGTGGCAGGATACCCGCCAGCAGCGCTGTTGACGTCAAGGACGAAGTGCGGTGGGCCTTAGCAACCAAGATACCGAATATGCGGACGATGCGATCTAATCGAGTCTTGTTAAATTTTTTCTTGGCTGCGTCGGCCCAAACATTTGCTGCGTAAAGAACAGTGGGTTCCACCACTGCAGTATATATGATCTTTATAACCTCACTGTTCAGTCCCCAGTGTGCGCCTGCCGTTCTAGATATGGCCTTGTATAGGCGGATGGCCTTATTTTGGGCTTCCTCTAAATACCTCGCAAAATTGAGGTTGCGATCTATAGTGAGGCCGAGTACCTTAATGTGATCCCCAAAGAGGACAGGAACACCCCCCATCCGAATTGCCGGAATGTCATACTTAAGTTTCCTTGTTAGTAGGACGGCTTGCGTTTTTTGTGCGGCAAAGCGCATCTTAAAGCGTGTTCCCCAGCTGTCGACGCATTCCAGAGCCTCTGTCATCTTTGCCGACACTTCCTCGGCATTTCTTCCTTCGGCGACCAGGAGAATGTCATCCGCGAACGCCTGCACGTGGGCCCTGAGTCCCTCCGCATCCTGCAGGAGAGGGTCCAGAAGTATATTCCATAATATAGGGCCGCAAGTTGAGCCTTGGATGCAGCCCTTATTTGTGCTTCGGACGGTTCTTGCTCCAGCATACCTGAGCTCCACGCTCCTCCCCGACAGGTAACTAGAAATCAGGTTGTATATGTCCGGTGGTATGTCCTGTTCCAGCAGCTGGTATAATATGGCTGGCCACCAAGCATTGTCGAACGCCCCCTCGATATCTAGGGAGACCACTGCCACTAGTCTACCCGATTTTACGCCTTCTCTAATAAGAGTCACCGCGTCATAGAGGGCGTCCTCCGTACCCCGTTGGGGCATGAAGCCATATTGGCGACGACTTAGGCCAGCTGATTTACCCAGGACCCACACAAGGCGGTTAACGAAGAGCTTCTCCAAGGCTTTTCCTAAAATTGGGAGCAAACCTATAGGTCTGTAGGACTTCGGGGCGGTGTAATTGTCCCGGCCCGGCTTGGGGATCACCTTAATGATCGCCCTTTTCCAGGCCAGTGGAAAATGTCCCATTCTGAGGCAGGCGTTATAGAGACCCAAGAGGATGCTCGGCTCCGTAGTCAGGACTTTCTGGCATATGTCCGAAGTAAAGCCATCCCCCCCCGGTGCCTTCCTGGCGCTCATGTTGTTGAAGACTACTTCCACCTCCTGACGCTTGAAGGGCAGTGAGCATGCGCTCAACGGTTGCAACGTGCGCCCAGCAGCACGCTCATGGACCCCAGATCTCAGTCGTGACTGCTCCGGGCTGTCTGTGTCCTCAGTGTCCCGCGGGTAGTAGTTGGCCGCAAGGAGGGACGCAGATTCTTCCGGTGAGAGTATGTCACCATTGACCGGATCACGCAGTAGTTTATCCTCCCTGCGGCCCTCGCAAACCTTCATCACCCGGTAAATGCTCTGCCAAACGTTTTCTTTCTCCTGTTTGGTGCAGAACTCCTTCCAGCTAGCCGTTATAGCAGTCTGGATGCTCTCTTTATATCTACAGCTGGCGTCCAGATAGTCCTGCACCACATACGGTTTCCTGGCAGGGTTTGCGAAGCGAATCTTCCTCCGAAGTCGGATTGTCTCCTTCTTAAGACTCGCTAAGTCTGGGGTCCACCAGTGGGCTGGTCTATTTGCCTTTCTTGGCTTAATGGTGGGTATGGAGTCTTTAGACGCACTCTCTATGGCCTCCATGAAGGCAACGACAAGGAGATCAAGGGCTTCAGGAGTTGGTGCTGACAAGAAGGCGTCCGCGTCCACCCGTCTGTCCTCAAGCGCACCCAAAAGAGTGATCCCGAACCTCTCCCAGTCCGCCTTCCTCGTATTGTACATACGGGTAGTGGGATGTATTTCCGATGCTGCCGCTGCCACCAGCCTTATCTCGAAGCGAATCGGTCTGTGGTCGGACAGGCAGGAGAAGTCCGGGTCCACCCTCCAGGAATGTAGTTTCGGCAGCAGGGAAGCCGAGACAGTGGTAACGTCAACTATGCTGGTATAGAGGGCCTCTCCTCTGTAAACATGGAAAGTGGGCGTACTTCCCGTGTTGGCCACGTGCAGGTTCCTCTCGGCCAGCAATTCGGCCAATGCAGCACCCCTCGCGTCCTCCGCCTCGCAGCCCCACCAGGGGCTCTTGGCATTGAAGTCCCCTGCCAGGATCACGCAAGCTACGCCAAGAGCATCAATAACATCAGCGATTCTTAAAATCTGCTCTTCTACCGGAGTTCCTCCCTCCAGGTACACGCCAACAACGCCTATGGTGTCACCCCCGTTGATCACAGAAAACGCCACGATGGTGTTTGACACTAGGTCAGGATTCTCAATGATCCGCAAACCAGCATTCAGGACGACGGCCGCGGACTTGACCACAGAAGTGGAGCTGTCCTGAATCACCCGATGTCCACAGGTGAGGTAACCTTTGGCCCCTATATAAGGTTCTTGAAGCAGGAGTAAGGAGGCTCCACTAATCTCCGCTTGATTTACAAGATCCCGTGTAGCAGCGTAGCCCCTACCCAGGTTAGCCTGGACCAGTTCAATGGTGGTGGTATTGTCGGTCGTAGGTGTGTTCGTGTATGCGTTTGTGTAAGTGTGTGAGTCAATGCGTGTACCTGTTGTTGGTTGCCGCTGCTGCTGATGATTCGAGCCAGGTCCACAGGTGTCAAGTCCAGGGGTAGCCCGGAACAGGCCCTCAGCAATACGAGATGGCGTTCCTGGCAATTCGGTCCCACTTAACCCATATGGGGCAACTTGTGCTATAAGCAGGATGTGCCTGGTGGCCAGGTTCCGAGTGGTGACAGTTAGCACACTTTGGTGCCCCATTCCTGTTAACACACTCCCTGGTGTCATGTGGACCAGAGCAGTAACCACAAGTATTACCCTCCGAGCGGCATTCCCGGGCCCTATGTCCGAAACCCAAACATTTGTAGCACTGAACTATTGGGGAGTGATCAACGGCCAGCACGATTTGGTATCCTAACCGTATCTTGGTATTCTGCAGAATTTTCCAGATGGGGGCGCTGACCTCCACCACAACATTCGAGAGCTCCTTAGTACGGCTCTTGATCCTCCTTACCACTCTAACGAGACGTAAATCCTTCGGGACTGTGGCAAGGATGTTGGCGTTCTGAGCTAAGACGGCCTGCTCAATTCTATCATCGGTTAGGTCGTGGGACACCTCAAGCAACTTAAGTAGCGGATTTCGAAGCGGTACCTGCATGACCGTTAACTTTTTGTCCGCGTGTATTAAGGCCTGCTTGAACCGCTCTCGATCCGTACTGGTGTCACAGCCTATTACCACCCTCTGGTTTTTGGTCTTACGAACCCGGTTGACTCCGATCCCGAGCTCTACCACATCGACCGCACTCTTGACGGTTCTCAGTACCTCCTCACTGGTGGAGCGAGGGTCGACCGATTCAACCATCATGGCGTAATTTGGCTTTGTTAAGGCCTCAAGGTAGGATTGATGCTGCTTATGGCTCTTTGTTGCCCGGGTAAGGAGCTCTCGGTCCCCCGATCGTCCAGTCCGCACTTCGGATGCCACTCTCGAGTATGGTTAGGTTAGGTTAGGTTAGGTTAGGTTTTTTTTTATTTTTTTATGCTTATTCTATTTATCGTCATTATTAATTTTATGACGATTTAACCTTCTTTTTGTTTTTGAACTTATTATAATTTTGTTTTCTGGGTTTTGTTTACATGTAAAAACATACATTTCTGTATGTTACATACACATATAAAATTATTTAGATTATACTACACACATTAATTGTACTTTCTATCTTAGAATCAGACACAATATATCTAATTGTTTAAATCAACCAGTAATTTTGCTTGTTTGTTAAATCAATAGAAATAGTTGCTTGAAAATCGACCAAATTCTTATATATATATATATATATATATATATATATTTTTTTTTTTTTTTTTTTAATTATGGCTTTATCATTTATTAATTAATTTTAGTTGTTAAACGGCAGTGCTGCCGTTAGCTTTTGCCGCAATTTTTACGAGACGTTTTGCGTATTCTATAAACTCCCGAGAATGGTCCTTAATCTGAATTATTTGACTATAATTTGCAGAGCTTATTTGAATTTGGAGTTTAATGCTTATGTCTTGTCTTTGTGCTCCAAATCTAGGACATTCGTCTAATATGTGGGTAACTGTCTCAGGTGTATTTATGTCGCAGATGCAGTTAGGTGTAGAGGCCAGCTTGAATCGGTGCAGATATTCCTTGAAACCACCGTGCCCAGTGAACAATTGCGCTAAGACGTTTGACATCTTGGTCTGTTTAATAATTTTATATGAATCCTGTATATTGGGGAAGAAGAGTTTGGTAATTTTTCCGGTTTCCGCCTTCTCGTACCTTTGGTTCCAAGAGTCTATAGTGTTTTGTCTCAGACAGTATTTGAGGAAGGACACGGGGATTTCATCATACGCTGGACCGGTCTTTTTCCTCCGGGTGGCTTCCTTCGCTAACTCATCTGCTCTTTCGTTGCCAGGCATACCCACATGTGCCTTGACCCAATAGAAGTTAACTGTTTTTTTCATTGTTCGCATTTCTTTTATTTTGGACTGGATCCCATAGACGATGGGATTTGTATGTTCGGGATTTTCTATAGATTCCAGTGCGGATCTGGAGTCACTTAGGATGTTGGCCATGTACGTGTCCTTACTTTTTAGGACCATTTCTACGGCGCGTAATAATGCCGCCAACTCAGCCTGATATACAGAGCAGTAAGGCGCTAACACAAAGTTGGTTTTACGCACCTCCGCTCCATTTTCCCACCAAGTGACTGCAGCACCGACCTTGCCATCCATTTTGCTGCCATCTGTGAAGAGACTGGGCGCCGTGTTGCCTATTTTGTTGACATCATCTTGTGTCCTAAGAAGCTCATGCCGAATGGGGACCCTCTCCGCAGGATGTGGTAGTTGGAACGGGCTGATTCTACGTTCCACTACTGACCCCGGTAGCTCTGAGTATGGCTTGCCATGTTTGAGTTCATATAGCTCAGCAGATTCCCTAACCTTGAGATCGAGTGGGAGAATCCCAGCCAGGCAGAGCACCGAAGTATGCGAGGCAGTTCTATGCGCTTTTGATGTTAAGATGGCGAATTTCCGTGATAGTTGATTTAGCCTTGCTCTCGCATACTTCTTGTCTATTATGGGCGCCCAGACGCTTGCCGCATATAGAACGATCGGTTCGACCACCGCTGTGTACAGCAACCTCGTTATCTCTGGACTAAGGCCCCAGTTTGCTCTAGTAGCCGACGACACAGCCCGGTAGATTGCAACCGCCTTGTTGCATACATTCTGGAGGTGAGATCTGAATATAAGCTTTGAGTCTATTGTGAGCCCCAAAACTTTCAGCTCGCTGGAGATGGTGATCGGGACTCCAGACATCTCAAAGCGGGGGGTGTCGAATTTTAGACGTTTAGTTACGATTATGGCCTGGGTCTTGTGGGCTGCAAAGCGCATTTTGCTGTCTAATCCCCAGTGGGCTACGCATGTTAAGGCTGCATTAATTTTATGGTTTAATTCGGCAGTTGTTGAAGCGGAGGCAATGACTAGGATGTCGTCAGCAAAGGCTTGAACATGAGCTTCCAATTGTTCGGTTTTATTTAATAGAGGTTCCAGTTGTAAGTTCCACATAAGTGGTCCACAAGTAGACCCCTGAATGCATCCCTTGTTTGTTGATCTGTCAATTTGTTCCCCTGCATACTGTACTCTGACTGATCTTTCCGATAGATAACTATCAACCAGCAGAAGAACGTCCAGGGGACATTTCTTATGTATAAGCTGGCTTTTGATGAGAGGCCACCAGGCACCATCAAAGGCCCCTTCAATGTCCAACGAGACGACCGCAACGATTTTCTTCGCAGCCACTTCGCGTCGGATAAGGTTCACGGCGTCGTAAAGTGCGTCCTCTGTGCTCACCTGGGGCATGAACCCGTACTGACGTTTATTCAGAAGCCCTTGATTACCTAGATGCCACATTAGTCTATTTGTAAAGAGTTTTTCAAGCACTTTGCCAAAAACGGGCAGGAGTCCAATAGGTCTGTAGGATTTAGGCACCGAGTAGTCGTCTTTTAGTTTTTTCGGAATGATCCGGATAATTGCCTGTTTCCATATTGTAGGGAAGTAGCTCATGTCTAGGCACTTGTTAAGAATAGCGAGAAACAGGCCATTTGTGTTGGTGATGGCACGTAGACAGATGTCTGCGGTAAATCCATCTTCTCCAGGGGCCTTTGATGGACCAATTTTTCTTATAACATTAAGAAGTTCGTCGTTAGTGAAGGGGGTGGTGGGTTTGGAGGGGCTCGTTGCCTGTTTCTGCTTTAGCGTTGAGATGTGGGTCTGAGTGTCTTTTCGCAATTTAGCCTGATTTGGGTCGTCCGTCGTTTGGTCATCTTCGGGATAAAATGTGTCCGCCAGTAATGATGCTGATTGTGATGGATCCAGTGGTTTCCCATTTTGGTCTTTCAATAGACAATCGCTTTGACGATTTGTTATAGTCAGTGCCTTATAAATTTTTTCCCACATGGTGTCCCTCTCCTGTCCAGTGCAATAATCCTTCCAGCTTGAGAGTCTAGTTTTGGTTATATTCTCTTTATATTGTTCTAGTGCTGTAAGATATTCACCCACAAGAAAAGGTCTTCTCTGAGGGTTTGCTTTACGAATCTTATTACGACGCCTTATCACATCCTGTTTCTGGTGCTGTAGCTCATTCGTCCACCAGTTTATTTTTTTGGGCTTTGTACTACCAATGGGAGGTATGGTTTGATCACAGACGGTAGTGACGATTTTTGTGAACGTGGCAACCAGGCTGTTGAGACCCTCTGGAGAACGTATTAGGTTACATGTTTCCACAGTAATATTCTGGTTTGATAGCTCTTGCTTCATACGATCTCCGAAGGCCGACCAGTCTGCCGCCTTCGTCTTGTACTTCCTCGTTGTTTGCCTTGGTGCTATTTCGGTTTGTGGGTCTGGATGAAGTTCAAATGTTATGGATCTATGATCCGACGTCGTGACAAGGTTCGTATCTAGTTTCCAGTTTCTGATCCTGGGTAAAACTGCATTAGTGCATGCAGTCACATCGACAATGCTCTCATACGTCCTGCTGTTGCGGAAAGTGCTGAAGGTAGGTGATGATCCTGAGTTCAGAATAGACATGTCCAGTTGGGCCAGCAGTTCCATATACGCAGTTCCCCTGGTGTCTTCCTCGCGTTCTCCCCACCAGCAACTTTTAGCGTTGACATCGCCAGCCAGAATTACATGTGGCGTGCCCATATGTTGGATGGCTCTTTGGATATGCTGCAGGTATGGTTCCATATATTCTGTTCCCTCCAGATACACCGAGACAATGCCCACGCTAATTTTACCGAGTCTTAAAACCACGCAAGCGACGTTCTGACTACAAATTTCAGGATGTTCAGTTATAATGAGCCTGTCGTTAACAATGACGATCGCTGATTTGACTGGTTTTTCCCTGCAAGAGGATTGAATTATTTTGTGAGAACCCAATTGCAACCCAATGGCATACCCACGATTCCCAATGTATGGTTCTTGCAGGAGCATGATGGAGTACTTGTGGTCTAGTGCCTCATTGAGACACTCTTGGGTTGCAGCGAGGCCTCTGCCAAGATTCGCTTGCAGGATTTTTAACGGAGTACTGTTTGTTATCAAATTGCCTGTATTGTTTATTTCGGTGCCCGATTCGTTAACAGTAGCTTATGATTGATCGGGACAACCGGTCATATTTACGCCACTCTGGGCACTGCTCACTGTAAGCTGGATGCACCTGATCCGTCCCCGGTTTGCAGTTCACGCACTTGGGTGGTGTCTGACGTGGGCAGTTCCTGGTGTCGTGGGTTTCAGCACAGTATCCGCATTTCTGATGGTCTTGTGTACAGTTTCTGGCCTCATGGCCGAAACCCAAGCACTTAAAGCACTGTTTAATCGGGGACTGATCTATAACTCCAACTATTTGGAAGCCGACTCTAACTCTCATATTCCTGAGGGCTTGCCATATTCTTGGACTGGCTTCCACAACCACGTTGCAAAGATACGAATTCCTGTGCTTTGTTCTTCTGAGCACCTTGAGGGTGTCGTTTGCCGATTCTCCGAGGATGCTAGCGTTCTGTTGCCTTATATTATTGACGAGATTTTCATCAGTGAAATCGTTCGTCACTCCGATTAGCCTAAGCTGTGGATGTCTAAGGTTTGGCTCTGTCACAGTATATTCCTGGTTGCATTGTTTAATAGCTTTGCTCATTGTAGCTCTATCTGTGTCTGATTCCATTGTGATAATAACCTTGTTGTTTCTCCCGTTTCGGAGTCCGCTGACAGCAATTCCTAATTCCACCACATCTACTCCTTTCTTGATGTCTGATATGATGTCTTCGCTTGTTTTCCGTGGGTCGATAGATTCAATGATCACTGCGCGTCGGGGTTTCATTGCCATGTCAGCGTAAGAGGGCTTTCTAGTAGCAGCGCTTTCTGGTCCGTATAGTCTGTATGTATGTTGGCTCTCAGTGTCTCGACAGCTGTCCTTATCGGACCTGCCGTCTTCACCACTGTCTGGAGCGCATCCCTAACCTCGGTTTTGAGTTCCCTCACTTCAGACCAAACTCGGTCGGCGCCGTGAACATCCGTACCTATGGGCAAAGCGCCCGCACTGGAGGTCAGCTGTTCTAATCGTGTTGCGAGGGATTTAATTTCTACTAGGACCTCATCTACCGATACGCCAACGCTTGTGTTTTTAGTTTCTGCTAAAGCCAATAGTTGTTTAGCATGCTCAGTCTCTCGCTGTAGAAGAACTTCCTGTCTCTGAAGCTTGGTTTTTTCCAACAGAAGTAAAAGGTTTTTATTCTCGAGGTTTTGGCGTAGGACGATATCGTATAAGCATGTCAGGCTATTGCTGACTACCGTTTTAATGCTGGCTTTCAGGTTCCCGGATAGTACCAGTTGAGCCTTGGCGTCGTTGAGGAGCTGGTTTGCCACATCTGTGGTGGACAGCTGCTGGTGTACGTAATCGCTACATTCGGTGGGTTTGCTCTGTTCCAGGGAGACTACCGCTAGTTCGCTGCTGGCCACGCTTCATCAATTCGGCCGAATGAAGTCCACTGCTGGACACAGGCCTCCCCCAAAGATGACCACAACGAACGAAATGGTGTGTGTTGTGGGCTCATTGGGGGGTTTTGCCATAATCGCCACGCTTGGCAGACGGGTTGGCGATCGCAGTTGATTTGTTAATGTACTCGAAGGACGCTGCTGCCCATCCTCCGCTGACTTAAGTTTATGGAAGACATGACTTGATCTATGTAGACGATGTTATTATTAACTCCTACTATGAATATTATTATTTTATTGACCCTTTTTCACGTGCTTAGACGACACAGGGTGGGCGGGAGGGGAATTTTTTGACTTTTGATGGTGTTAAACCCTACGTGCGATACGTCGTTGGATAGCTCTTGAAGAGGGCTATCCGAAGGTGTAAAAACTTGGTATGGATGGGAACAAATTTAAGAAGTTATGGTCTAAAAACTGGTTTTATTGTTATAAATTTGAACGAAATGAATGTTTTGCAGACGATTTATGACAATCTGCACCAGAAACGGACTACAGAGACCACTTGCCAAACGTACGAGCGTACAAAAGCTTGTGGGGCCCAGAGGGCTATGCAAAATACTGAAACTAATGAAATTTTTCAAAGTAAATCTGTTATACGGAAAATTTGGAAAATTTTTGGTATTTTCTTGCACTTTTGAGGGTCTATTGCCTAGCTATGGGTTTAATATAACTAAAAAGCCTGAAAACCGCGTCCTAATACGCCTACTAGAAGCCAAGATATGTGGGTTAGGTTAGGTTAGGTTAGGTTAGGTTAGGTTAGGTTAGGTTAGGTTAGGTTAGGTTAGGTTAGGTTAGGTTAGGTTAGGTTAGGTTAGGTTAGGTTAGGTTAGGTTAGGTTAGGTTAGGTTAGGTTAGGTTAGGTTAGGTTAGGTTAGGTTAGGTTAGGTTAGGTTAGGTTAGGTTAGGTTAGGTTAGGTTAGGTTAGGTTAGGTTAGGTTAGGTTAGGTTAGGTTAGGTTAGGTTAGGTTAGGTTTTTTTTTTTTTGTAAAAGTACTAGTTATCGTCACTATTTATTTTGTGACGGTTTAACCTTTTTGTAATTTGTCTAGGTTTTAAATATTCTGGGTAGCTATTTACAATCATTGATCTTTATATAATTCTTCTTCTATTTAAAATCACATTAGACTTTAAATCTGTGTTACGATTATCTTAAGAAAAAACTATTTATAAATACTGGTACAGAATCATTAATACAATTAGTTGAACTGTATTATTCAAGCATTTTTTTTTTTTTTTTTTTTTTTTTTTTTTTTTTTTTTTTTTTTTTTTTTTTTTTTTCCCCTCTTTTTCTTTCTTTATCGTGTGTTTTAATAAATTGTAACTTAATATTATGAATTAAAAAAAACAATCAATCAGTCATTAATCAAGTAAAAGTAAATCAATTTTAATAATTACACAGCGGTACTGCCGTTCATTTTTGCCGCAACTTTTACGACTCGTTTTGCGAATTTTATGAAGTCACGGCGATGGTCTTTGTTCTGGATAATTGTGCTATAATTTATAGAACTTATTTGTATTTGTAAATTAGTGCTTATATCCTGCCTGTGTGCTTCAAACCTAGGGCATTCATCTAGGATGTGGGTTACCGTTTCTGGTGTATCTGTGTCACATACACAACTTGAAGATGATGCCAGCTTGAAACGGTGCAGGTATTCTTTGAATCCTCCATGTCCAGTGAAAAGTTGTGCTAATGTGTTTGACATATGGATCTGTGTTACTATTGAGTGAGCTTCAGGTATGTTAGGGAAGAAAAGTTTGGTAATCTTGCCCGTTTCCGCCTCTTGGTATCTTTGGTTCCAAGTATCGATTGTCTTCTGTCTCAATGAGTATTTAAGGAAGGATACAGGGATGCCATCATACACCGGGCTAGTCTTTTTCTTCATGGCAGCTTCCTTCGCCAGGTCGTCAGCTCTTTCATTTCCAAGCACTCCTGCGTGTGCCTTGATCCAGTAGAAGCAAACTGTCTTGTTTTTGGCTTTCATGTCTTTTATTCTTGTTTGGATCTCATGGACAATAGGACTTGTGTGTTCTGGGTTTGAGATGGATTCCAGGGCGGATCTAGAGTCACTTAATACATTGGCTAGGTTCGTTGTCTGGCTTTTGTTAATCATTTCGACGGCGCGTAACACAGCAGCCAATTCGGCTTGGTAAACGGAGCAGTGTGGGGCTAATATAAAGTTGGTTTTACGGACCTCCGCTCCAACCTCCCACCAAGTGACTGCAGCTCCGACCCTGCCATCCATTTTACTGCCATCCGTGAATAATTTGGGTGCTGTGTTATCTATTTCGTCGACATCCTCTTGTGTATTCAATAGTCTGTACTGAATCGGGGTTCTTTCTGCAGGATGGGGCAGTTCGAATGGGCTAACTCTACGTTCCACATTGAATCCTGGTAGTTCTGGGTATGGTTTACCTCGTTTGAGCTCATAAAGTTCCGCTGATTCCTTTGCTCTAAGGTCGAGAGGCAAAATTCCAGCTAGACAGAGTACCGAAGTATGCGAGGCAGTTCTATGCGCCTTCGATATTAAAATGGCGAATTTACGCGACAGTTGGTTTAGCCTTACTCTCGCATACTTCTTTTCTATTATAGGCGCCCAGACGCTAGCCGCGTACAACACTATCGGTTCAACCACCGCTGTATATAATAATCTTGTTATTTCCGGACTAAGACCCCAGCTTGCTCTGGTGGCCGATGATACAGCACGATATATTCCTACCGCCTTATTACAGACATTCTGGAGATGAGTTTTAAAGATGAGTTTTGAGTCTATTGTAAGACCCAAAACTTTTAACTCGTTGGAGATGGTGATCTGGACTCCAGTCATTTCAAAGCGGGGGGCGTCGAATTTGAGACGTTTTGTGACGACTATAGCCTGAGTTTTATGTGCTGCGAAGCGCATCTTACTATCTTTACCCCAGTCAACAATGCATTTCAAGGCTGTGTTAATTTTGACGTTTAAATCAGTCGTTGTTGAGGCAGAAGCGACGACTAAGATATCGTCCGCAAACGCTTGAACATGAGCATCCAGTTCTTGCACTTTGTTCAGTAGGGGATCCAGCTGTATGTTCCACATAAGCGGTCCACAAGTAGATCCCTGTATGCATCCCTTATTGGTCGGTCTGGTGATCTGTTCTCCTGCATATTGCACTCGAACTGTTCTGTCCGATAAATAATTATCGACTAACAGTAGAAGATCTTCTGGACAATTTTTAGATATCAGCTGGCTTTTGATTAGGGGCCACCAAGCACTATCAAAGGCCCCCTCAATGTCCAGTGAGACGACCGCTACGATCTTCTTTTCAGCAACCTCACTGCGGATCAGGTTCACTGCTTTGTTAAGTGCGTCCTCAGTGCTCACTTGGGGCATGAACCCGTATTGGCTTTTATTCAATAGTCCATGATTTCCTAGGTGCCAGGTCAGTCTGTTGGTGAACAGCTTTTCCAGTATTTTGCCAAATACGGGTAGGAGTCCAATTGGTCTGTAGGACTTTGGCGCTGAATAATCTGCTTTCTGTGGTTTTGGGATAATCCTTATGATTGCCAGTTTCCATATTTTTGGAAAGTGACGCAGTTGCAAGCACTTGTTGAGGATAGAGAGAAACAGGCCGTCTGAGTTTGTAATGGTGCGTAGACAGATGTCTGCGGTAAATCCATCTTCACCAGGCGCTTTTGTTGGGCCGATTTTCCTTATGACGTTAAGAAGTTCGTCCTCATTGAATGGGGTGGTAAGGTTCGTCGATAAGTTCTGTTTCTCTCTTAATGCTATTATATGGTTTTCAGTGTGTTGTCGCAGTGTAACTTGATTGGGATTGTCCGTTGTTGGGTCGTCTTTGGAGTAAAAAGTGTCGGCCAGTAGTGTCGCTGATTGTGTTGGATCCAGTGGTTTCCCATTTTGGTCTCTCAACAAGCAATCACTTTGGCGATTAGTAATTGTCAGTGCCTTGTAGATTTGTTCCCACATGGTGCCCCGCTCCTGTCCAGTGCAATAGTCCTTCCAGCTTGAGAGTCTTGTTTTCGTTATGTTCTCTTTATAGTGTTCCAAAGCTGTTAGGTATTCTTCTACAAGAACAGGTCTCCTCCAAGGGTTTGCTTTTCGAATCTTGTTACGACGCCTTATCACATCCTGTTTCTGTTGTTTTAGCTCTTTTGACCACCACTTTATTTTATTGGATTTAGTTCCACTAACAGAAGGTATGGTTTGGCTACAAGCTGTAGTGACAATTTTTGTGAAGGTGTCAATTAGGTCATTCAGTTCCTCTGGTGACTGTATTTTATCACAAGTCTCTTTGTTAATATTCTGTTCTAATAGGTGGTGTTTAATACAATCTCCGAAGGCTGACCAGTCTGCTTTCTTCGTTTTGTATTTCCTGGTTGTTAACCTCGGTGCTGTTATAGTTTGTGGGTCTGGGTGTAGTTCAAATGTGATAGCTCTATGATCCGACGTCGTAACAAGATTCATATCTAGTTCCCAGTTCTTAATTCTGGGCAAAACTGCGTTGGTGCATGCAGTTACATCCACGATGCTTTCACAAGTCCTATTATTGCGGAAAACGCTGAAAGTAGGTGTTGATCCTGAGTTGAGAATAGCCATATCAAGATGGGCCAACAGTTCAGCATACGCAGTTCCTCTGGTGTCTTCCTCGTCTCCTCCCCACCAGCAACTTTTGGCATTGACGTCGCCAGCTAGAATAACGTGTGGCGTACCCATATGTTGGACGGTTTTTTGGATGTGCTGCAGGTATGGTTCTATATCTTCGGTACCCTCCAGATACACTGAGATAATGCCAACACTAATTTTGCCAAGCCTTAGAACCACGCAAGCGACGTTCTGAGTACACATTTCTGGGTGCTCTGTTACAATGAGCCTGTCGTTGAGAATTACGATCGCCGATTTAACTGGTTTGTCAGGGTGAGAGAACTGGATAACTTTATGGGACCCCAGTTTAGTATGCCCGAGGTTCCCAACGTATGGTTCCTGTAAGAGCACAATTGAGTATTTGCGGTCTAGTGCCTCTTTGAGACACTCTTGTGTTGCGGTAAGCCCTCTACCGAGATTCACTTGTAAGATTTTCAATGCAGTCCTATTTGTTGTCGAAGCGCCTGTTGAGTTTATTTCGTTGCCCGTATCGTTAACAATAACTTATAACTGATCGGGACAACCGGTCATATTTGCGCCACTCTGGGCACTGCTCGCTGTAAGCGGGATGCGTCTGATCCATTGCTGGTTTGCAGTTTACGCACTTAGGTGGTGTTTGGCGAGGGCAGGCCCTGGTGTCGTGGCTTTCGGAACAGTATCCGCACTTTTGTTCTTGTGTGCAGCTTTTCGCCTCATGACCGAAACCCAAGCACTTAAAACATTGTTTAATCGGGGACTGGTCAATAGCGCCAACAATTTGATAGGCGAGTCTGACTCTAGTGTCCCGAAGGGCTTGCCAAATTCTGGGACTGGTTTCGAGGACAACATTGCAGAGGCACTCATTCCTGTGCTTAGTTCTTCTGAGCACCTTCATAACGTCATTGACTGATTCCCCTAAGACGTTTGCGTTCTGACTTTTTATAGTGCTCACAAGTTGATCGTTGGTTAGGTCGTTCGTGACCCCAATCAACTTGAGCTGTGGAAGTCTAGCGCTTGGTTCTGTTACTGTGTACTCCTGGCTAAATTGCTTGATTGCCTTGCTCATGGCTTCCTGATCTTTATCAGACTCCATCGTGACGACTACTTTACTATTTCGCCCTTTTCGCAGTCCACTTACGGCAATACCTAGTTCGACTACGTTAATTCCCTTTTTAATGTCTGACATGATGTCTTCACTGGTTTTTCGGGGGTCGATCGATTCAACTATAACTGCGCGACGAGGTTTCATTGCCATATCGGCGTAAGAGGGCCTTCGAGTGGCATCATTTTCTGTCCTAAAGAATGTATGTGGAAGGTGGGAAGAGTTCGTAGGATACTCCCGGATGTCGGCTCTCAATGTCTCGACCGCTGTCCTTATTGGACCTGCCGTCTCAACCACTGTTTGGAGCGCATCCCTTACCTCAGTTTTGAGCTCCCTCACTTCAACCAAAACCTGATCGGTGCTGTGAACATTGGTACCTATCGACAAAGCACTCGTATTGGACGTCAGCTGTTCTAGTCGCATAGCAAGTTTTTGAATTTCTGCTAGGACCTCGTCCGATGTGCTGTCTTTTGTCTGCTTTGATCCTACTAAAGCCGTAAGCTGTTTAGCGTGTTCTGTCTGCAGACGAAGAGCGTCTTCCTGTCTCTGTAGCTTGGCCCGCTCTAACAACAGTAGGAGGTTTTGTATCTCTGAGTTTTGACGGTGAATAATCTCATGTAAGCCCGACAAACTGTTATTCACAACATTTTTAATGCTGGTTTTCAGGTTCCCCGATAGCTCCATTTGGGCTTTCGCATCCTGGAAAAGTTTGTTTGCCAAATCGGTGTTGGTCTGCTGGTATGTCTGTTCGCCGCAATCGACAAGTATGCTCGGCTCCAATGAGACTGCCGCTAGCTGGTCGCTGGCCAAGCTAAGCTGACTTAAATTAGTAGATGACATGACTAGATTTACTTAGATGATGTAATTATTTACTCTTATGTGAATTTTATTATTAATTGGCCCTTTTTCACGTGCTTAGACGACACAGGGTGGGCGGGAGGGGAATTTTTTGACTTTTGATGGTGTTAAACCCCACGTGCGATACGTCGTTGGATAGCTCTTGAAGAGGGCTATCCGATGGTGTAAAAGACTTGGTATGGATGGGAACAAATTTAAAAAGTTATGGTCTAAAAACTGGTTTTATTGTTATAAATTTGAACGAAATTAATGTTTTGCAGACGATTTATGACAATCTGCACCAGAAACGGACTACTGAGACCACTTGCCAAACGTACGAGCGTACAAAAGCTTGTGGGGCCCAGAGGGCTATGCAAAATAC